>OY750775.1:5000000-7500000 GCA_963556745.1 Catoptria pinella | reverse complement strand
TACCTATCGATAATAATCGAATGGTGGTTGTTATACATAGCTCTTAACACGTCGAGATAAGGCTCGTATTATGACTGGAAAATGAGCTTTCAAGGGCCGATCGAGACGTCGATTTATAATAATTAACAAGCATGGGAATGACGTGAGGCGTGCGCGCCGAGTTTACTAATTCTGGCTTGTTCTAAACTTCCCGCAATTTTGTGACCTGGCCTTTAACCACAGATAATCTTAAAAGGTACCATACCATTGCCGATATAAGTAAGTAGATATCTGCTTAATGGGTAATGCTACTACAAATATGTTTCTACATAAAATAATGTTCCTTGTCTTCGATAACTAATTATTTTATAGCTTTACCTCCTAACAATACTGCTTCAAGCAAAATACATTTCAGAGGCTTTTTGTAAATTTTGAAACAAAAACTTTAGAGACTTTTAATTTCCTTTTGACTATCATTACATCTTACTTGATTACTCGTACTTACCTAAATATGAAAAACTAACAAACATACATATTATACTTACCTTTAAATAAGAAAAGTGACTTTGCGAAGGAAAGACAGTAACTCGTCGAGACGCGTCGAAGGCTCAATAATTCAATATCAATAATCGAAGGTAATCGTTGATGCGCCGGCGCATACGATCGATTTATAATCGGTATCGACTCAGGATGGCAAGTGTAATATTACATGAGGTAACGACCGCATTTTACCCCCATCTCACTTTGCAAGATAAGAATATAAAAAGCTAATAAAGTATTTCCTGTTACTTTTTCATGGCACTACACTGAATTATTAGTAATAATGGGATATAGTGATAATAATTCAGTATGGCACTAGAGCATTTTATAGAAATGAAAGCAGGTATAACCTGTAACTTTATCTATAACAGCTATGGACAGCCCATTTGTCTAACTCTCAAATTATATTGTGAAATAGACTGACTGTGATCTTTTTTATAACGATCACAGTGAAAAAGAATTTATCTGAGACAAAATGGGGCCCCGCCTAGGTCCCTGAGTCTGGACATTATTTAGTTCATTTATTAATTGGGGGCGGGTATTCTCCTCTATGCGGAGACTTCAAACAAATTCCAATTTACTCCTTACAATCTTAGATGAAACAAAACAAAGGAAGCGTGTCTTTGGATTTTGTTGGTGATATTGTTAAATTTTTAACCGACTTCAAAAAAAGGAGGAGGTTCTATGTTCGTCTGTTTTTAATTTTAATAATTAAACTATTTTTTATCTATACAAATAACTAACGAAACCTCTTTTTTCGTTTGTTTCATATAAACCGCGGTCAATATGTAATCGAAATCCGTCTAGTGACATCTGTCGCAGAAAAGGAATAGAAGTTATATTCACACCGTGGTTATACAACGCCATCTAGCGTGCAGTAGCAAATATTTTTTTGTTTTTAAAGAAAAGTAAAATTTATTGCAAAAATACAAAAAATCAACAAAAAAGGCAAAAAATAGGGAATCATATGTGTCAACATCTACATAAACTTCATGTCAATATAGTTACGCGGTAGAGCTCCTGATATTTACTGGTTGTAAGCATTTAGATTGATAAAATTGCTTGTTATGGTATTAACTTTTCTTGCGCCCTAAATAAAAAAGTTACTTATTATTATTTATTAGCTATTGAAGGATTTAAATTCGACCACTAAGCACTTATTAAAAAAGTAAAGACTGTATAGGTATTCTCCGTTGGAGATTTTTAAATAGAATAAAAACACATTGATATTTGTTTCTTCTTAGAGTAATTCGTTATGTCGATAAAGATACTGTCGGTGTAGATACTAAGATACCTGCCGACCGATCTTTGCAGCTTTGCACGTTATTGTTAAAATTATTTGGGTCAAGAACTGCAGAGTTCATGATATCGGGGCACTCCTACAGAAGCATTTCAACATTCCACACAGAAAGGAAGAGATTATCATTCCCAATCTTTGGACATCTCGCCGTATCGCAAGTTACGCAAGGTTTAATCTCATAGCTGTCAATTGCGTATCGATAGAATAGAGCCCTTCTATCTAAAACGATAACTGAGATGAGTCTTTAGTCCGTAAGCTGGTTAGGTTACATGTGACCGCGTCAGGTGTGAGAAAAGCCTAACAACGGTACGGGGCTCCTATCTCGTGAGCAAGGGTTCAGGAAAGATGGAAAGACCGACGAACACGTTTTCCGAGATAAGGCCGAGTACGAGCCGACAGTCAGTTGATAAGATCGAGGTCTTCGAAGTTCGGGAGCATGTTCCATATCAAGCTGAAGTGACAAGAGCTCCGACTGCATACGATGAAGAAAGTGGCGTACCGTACACTTCTTGGGATTCCGCGTGGAAGGCTATTTGCCAACTCTTCAATCTTATGCATCACATGCAGATTGCGATAGTGGTGTTTTGTTTGTGGTATTTCGCCCTCACGTCGGCGCCCGACGGAGGCATCACAAACATGCAACTTCACATCATCTTTGCTGGAACTGGTGTACGTGGAATTTATTTTATCGTCTTTCTGCTATTTGTTCTTCGAAAAATAGTGCAGTAGTTAAATTATTGCTATTTTAGAATGGAAACCCTTTTAAGATCATAGATGTGCTATTCTAAATCAGTTAAACTACTTACAATCTATACGTGAAAGTGCAGCCAAAAAGGTCGGTATTCAGATCGGTGGCGGGAAGTAGGGAGTTCAATCTGGCTCTTTCCGCAAAGACGGGCGGCCGCGGAGCCTTAGAACTACTTAGTTACAAAGTTATTGACGACCTCCGTGGTCGAGTGGCTTTGTACACCGGTTTTCAAGGTGTCGCCATCTCTGAGGTCCCGGGTTCGATCCCCGGTTGGGTCAATTTAGAAAACGAACTTTTCTATATTGGCTCAACCCTGGGTGTTTGTGATACCACCGTTGTCTCCGATTTCCATAACACAAGTGCTTTAGCTACTTACTTCGGAATCGGAGCAATGTATGTGATGTTGTCAAATATTTATTTATTTATTATTTATTTATTGGTGGTTACATAGTCAGTGGATTAAAGTACTTAGATTCATGTACCTATAATAACAAGGTAGGTACTTTTACCTACTTTAATAACACACTCGACCACGGAAGTCATCGTATATAGTACACAATGGTACAATGACAATGGTGACTCTTTGTCAAACAACATAAGTTTCACATAATGCTGGGGCCACACCAACGGCCAACGCCGTTGAATTTTTGAATTGATGAACTTTATGCGTATAGGCATAAGGAAAATTAGCGCCATAATTAATGCTGTCAAGCCTCAGTGTGGCCCCAGCTTAATAAATACAAATCATTGTGTAACAAATCACTGGCTTAACAAAGATTATTAGCAAGTGCGATAACATTTAATAAGTTAAACATTTTCCATTTCAGTACCAACTATTCCTGGCGGAGGCTGTCCTGACCCTGCACAAGCACAACTCCTGGTCATTCCAGCTGTCGGACGACTCGAAGCGTATCGTCCACGGGTGTCTGCAGCTGGTCGGCTCCTTGTTCGTGATGGCGGGCACCTTCTTGGGGCTGGCTGAAGTTGGCATGACGGTCGGTACAGCTCATGGCATATGCGGTAAGTAAAGCACAGAATATAAATAGTACTAGCATGTAAGAGGTTTTATGCTCAATTTCTAACCAGGCGATGGGATGCGAAGTAACTCCGATTCCAGAGACGCCTCTGGAAGCGGAGTTACTTTTATGGTGCATATCATAGCATAATGATTCTTATGTCTATTGTGTAAAGTGCAAACTAATACGACTAGATGCTGTGCGGGACTTCTAGTCATCATTGAAATATTTAGTTACAAGTATTTTTGTGAGATAAATTCTCCATCCTGATAAGATTGAACCACTATCTATAAACTAAAGATATTAAATGAAAATCCCATTTTTGTGTGACTCACAGACTTTTACTATTATACAGGGTGTTAATGAATGAACCAAAAATGGAAAAACCGTTTCATCATTTTAAAAAAAAATGAAACTGAACAACTTTTACTACGAGACCAACTCTGAAATCGCGAAGATATTTTCGTTGAACAGCTGTTTTTTTTTTAAACCTATATGAAATAAAATTGACAATCATTAGTACATGTAGATATAGGGTATATTATCACAGAATAAGTATATTTTTACTATTACAATAGTACTAAATTCTGTGATATTAGGTAAAAGTAGGTAGGTAGTAAACAACAGGCAAAAAATGTTCCATAAAAAACACATAATTTACACAGAATATAAATTAAAAAACAGCTGATTTATTTTTCATTCTTACTAATGTTTGATATATAATATTATTTTGATTTCAGGTGTAATCGCACTAGCTTTCACAATGGTAAGCTTTATAACAGGACTGGTCGCTCTTTTCTCATCAAAAATCCGTTTGAGGATCAAAAGCGGGCCAGTGAAAATTCTCCACATGGCGTTAGGTATTTTTGCTTTAAGTATGGGCCTTATTAGTATGATTTTAGGGTTCAATACAGACTTCTTTACTGCCACTCAAGGGAATTTAGGATCGGCCCTTATGGCTTTGGTGGCATTTACTATATTATATATAATTATTCAACCAATAATGGACGTTATTGCTATGATCAAACGAAACATGTGACTGGTTAACGTAGCTGGGTCTACCTCCGGTGATAGCACGGTGTGATTTATAATAAATAACTATATAGGTATACAATGCGATTAAGTTGACAATAGCCAGTGATCTGCGGCAACTTCAGAGCGCTTTTGGCACAAAACAACGTACCTATTTTATTCTGTAAAATTTTCCCTTTGCCACACATTCTCGAGTGAAGTTGCAGCGGATCACTGTCTATTGTCAATTTAATTGTATCTGAATAAATATTAATTTTACCAATTGCAGTTTAAAGCAATTCTGATAAAGCAGCTAATTGAAGTCGATTGGATTGAAGTTTACATCCCGGTAGAAGTTCATAATATTATTGTATTAATTGTTACATCCAAAAAGAGATCGAGTACTTATAGTTTGGAATGGAACTTATTTTCCGAGTCATTTTAGAACAGTTGCATCTTTATCAGTACCTATTGAACCAATTGAAGAACATTATAGTGACTTAACCGCCTCTGTGGTTTAGTGGTTCGCCCACACGTGTAAGACGCAGGAGTCCCGGGTTCGATTTCCAGGATATACTCGGTTTGGTTGATGGTAGGGCTTATTTTAAGTCCGCCTGGCTAACACCATCTTACCTAAGTCTGACGCCATAACAACAATGAAAAAATTGTTGTGTTCCGACAGTTAAAGGTAGCCAGTTCCTCAGTGGTGAGGATTCCGGGTGCGGTGCGCTTACACTTTCGGCCTTTTATCGTCACTGAAAAAGGACATTTATATTTATAATATTATTAATTTATTTATGTTCCAAGAGGGTATTTATATGATTGATTTTAATTGTTTTTAAGTATTACTTACGATACATTATTAATTTTACTCTCGACACACTTGTTTTAAGACGTTATTTTAAGTTTACTCTTCAGTTAATGTAAGATGTTCTTTATGATATAAGATTTTATTTTCATGAGAGAAACAGTTGAAGTGAGCGTGCCTAAAACATTAATTTTTACGTGTATTTAAATAATCACGCATAAAAATTTACAAATCTTTGGTTGGGTATTCAAGATCACTATGATTGTGACATTTTCAAGAATATTTTCAGGAGTACATAGCTGTAATATCTCTCAGTAATGTTACTGGAATAATGTAAGCAGATTTTTGGCCATTTTTAATTTATACACTTTTAAACTTTCGCGTTGCATTGTACACAAGACAGCACGCCAGGTTATACAGTTAAACTGCGAAAACAGCTTTTATTACGTAGGGCATAAAGGCGGTCGCAAGGTCAACATGTATAGTCTGAGGTGCTGTCGTGTAATTAGTTAAAATAACAGGAATTAAACGCGTATGTAACTAATGATAGGTATTTTCACACCTCCCATTTTCTCGACGTTTCGACTGAGTTGGGCTCGGTCGGGCTGACCGGATATGCGGTGTTACGGCTCCTCTTCTGCGGTGGAGTCTTCATCGCAGAGGAGGCGTAATTCCTATTATTTTAGCTATTTGGTATTCAATAACGAAACTATGATGTTTTAACAAGTAATTAACAATAACCAATGTCATAAGAATAGGGGGTAATTATTTGTACAGTACTTTAAGAAAATTATTGTTTGCTGGTTTGAGCTTATAATTTAATTTAATCTTTTTTATTTGTACTTGTATTGTTATTGTAGTATAATAATATTAAGTAGAACTAAGTGATCTAATACCATTGTGTGTGTGTTTGAAATAAACTATTTTGAATAAGATTTTTTTGACATTATCACTACCTAGCTGAAGATAAGATAACCTACTAGAATATAATCTATCTATTCAAAATTCTAATGTACTTAAACTTAGTTTACTAAACTACCAAGTAGAGGTTAAATTATAGAAACATATAAAAATCAATATTTTATATCAAATAAAATATTTAATGCATTTAGAACACTTATTCCAGTATAAAATGAAAGTTAAGACTTAGACTGTAGCTTTTTAGCAGCTTCGGCATCCGCTTCACTCTTCTCAAAGTCCGCTATCAATTTTTCCACCTCGGCGCTGGTCAGCACTCTGATGATTGTCTTGTTGTCTTCGCGGCTAAGAGTGGCCATTTCAACTGTAATAAAAATACAAAATATTAAATGTAAATTCTAGACATATTTTTCAATCAACAAAGTTTTTTATTTTTTCATTTATACAAAAAAATAATACCAAACAGAATAGAACAGTTAATCAAGCACAAATCCCATGACGGTTCTCCATCGCACAGATTTTATCAGGTTCAGACATTTATTGAGTACGCAATCTATGAAGGTAATATACCTTGCGAGGCATCGCATGCGAAGCGGCGCATGCCCCGCAAAGTTTCGTTCCACCTTTATTTGAAGTATAATAAAAAAAATTAAGATCTATTGTTAAACAAGTTTTATAATATCAACACTAACCTTTCTCTGGTGTAAGTTTGGTCATATCTAAAGTTTTACTCAGTACTTTAATAGCTAGAGTTTTTGCCTCGGCCAGTGTAGTTTCATTTTCCTTATATTCTTGCTTCAAACTGGAAACAGCAGCCTGCAAAGAAATTATAAACTGGAGCTTAGTAATAAATATTTCACCATTAGGGAGTGCACTAATTTTGCAAAATTAATCTTGCACTCAAAATCCTGCGCTATCTCACAAGATTGCACAGCAACATATTCCATTACCACTTCAGACCATGGCCGAGGTGAGATACACGCCCCGTTTGCCCGGTTCCTCCTGGCGCTAGTGAAAGGGGGGCATAGGAAGAGGGTATACTTACTAACTTTATGGGGGGTATGCGCCGTGAGGAGCAATAGTGTCGGTCGCGTGCAGCAATACCTATTTTTTTATGTTGTATAGAACAATAACTTGACCATGTTTTATTTTACTTATAATAATTAAAAATAGTTCCTAGATTTGCGAGATTGCGAGATTTCGATCTCGATCTGCTGCAAGATTGCACTTCCTATTCACCATCATCTATTGCAGAATATAAAAATAGCTGTTGGCAAGTACCTACCATTTTTTTAATGTTGTTTTTTTTTCTTAATTCAAAAATAAACTTACAGCACTATTGTTTCCGATACATGTGGCTTTCCATCCTCCGTAATTTCCACTAGGGTCAGACTGGTACAACTGGTACCCATAATGTTTATCCCAGCCCATGTACAGGATGGATACACCAAATGGTCGCTTACCTGAAAAGGATAGACAACTTGTTTTTTTTTTCAAACAATGAGTGTTTGGTCACTGCTATTGCAGATTTTAGTAACATTAAGCTCCCCTAATGCATAATAGATTATGGCAATATACAGAGCAGGTGTGGTGGTAAAAGGTATTTAAATTAGTTTATACTTAACAAAATTTTATCAGAATGAACATAAAATTTGTAATTTATGTAGGTACCTCCATATTGTGTATAGGCTTGTTTGACATCACACAACCAAGACACCAACTGCTCACAAGGAATTGATTCTCCATACTGAAGTAAATACCTCTGAGCAATGAGCCTCAACTCATTCGTCAGTACATTAGCATCAGATGTGATGCCAGCCACTGAACAGACCATATCATCATTCAACTTATAAATTTTCTCTGAGAAAAACACTTCATCAAGAAGTTTGTTAGTGTTTCTTCGCTCAGCTGCTAGTAAGATGCCGTCAGTAGCGAGGATTCCCAGCGATGTACCGGCGTGACTTATGGCTTCCATAGCATATTCAACTTGATACAATCGCCCTGAAAAAAGCAAGTTATCAAATGTTTGTATTACCAAAAGTAGACTTTTCTTTAATGTACCTATTATCTAAACCATTTTCTTTTCTAGTGAGTACAAAACACAATAATTGTCCATAGGTACATGATAATATGGTGGTTCTTAGGAGTTCAACTTTTAGCATTCAGGAATAATTTGATGATAACATAAAATTAAAAATGCATAAAATAAAGCTATTACCCTCAGGGGAGAATATTGTAGTACGGGTATCATAACGACGGGCCTGAAAACACATAAATAATTAGAATTTTGTTTGCATGACTAGCAAGAAGCTAATAACCTAAAATCTACAAGATTGTTAGGGATCAGAAACTTACCATGTTTAAGAACTTAGATAATAATTATGTGATAATTGCAAAAATAGCACTGAAATACTGTTTGCAAATCGTAAAAAAACTAACAAATCGTATCGAAGCCGGAATATGGACACAAATGGACAATGACAGCAAACTTTTGATTTTTTTTTTTTTTTTTTTTTTTTGGTTCATTTTTTCCGCTATACGCAGAAAAGGCAAGGGCTCATTTGCGCCATACAGCCATGACTTCAGAGTTATTTTACAACATATTTGTACAGCGTATGTTTACAAGTTTTTAGTCTTCATTCTTCTCATATGTCTTCCATTGTGCTTCTTATAAAATTGTATAGAGCAGGATAGCATTTAAAGTTTTTAAGTAAATCCGGAAGAGAGCGCGGTATATTATCAGGGGTATTATACAGTTCAAGTAATTTATTTATCAAAATAATCCTTTGGATGGAGAAGTTCGGACAGTCGAAAAAGATATGATGTAAAGTTTGATTAGAGAAGTTGCAGTACGAACATGTAGGGGAGGAGGTCATGTTCATCCTGTGTAAATGTTCATTAAAGCGTCCATGTCCAATACGCAAGCGACACATTATTCTGTAAAATGATCTATTAGCGTAATTCTTATTAACAAACCACGGCCGTTTAATTTCTGAATTTACTCTATGGTACCAGGTACCTTTTTCCCGCAAAGTTTCATGCCAATGTTGGAGCCACTTCTTATGAAAATGATCTTTGATTATGCTGATGCAATCAGATTCAGGAATTTTAATGTCTTTTTCAGGAACTACTTCAGTAGTATTTGTAATGAATTTAGCAAAAGTATCAGCTTCTTCATTGCCAACTACTCCAATATGGGAAGGAGTCCAAAATAGAATAATATCTATACCCGCTTCTTTCAGTTTGTATATACATTCTCGTATGTCATAAACTAAATAATTGGTTTTAGCGTTTAAAGACGGATTATTCAAAGCTTCCAGTATGCTCAAACTATCAGATATAACAATCCATTTGTTGTAATTCGACTTTTCAATATATTGTAATGCTGCTAATATAGCAGCAGCCTCTGCTGTATATATGCTCGCACTTTTAGGTAACTTTAAACCATGGCAGATTTTAGACTGTGCATCGTAAAAGGCCATTGAAACAGATAAATCATTTTTAGCTCCGTCTGTGTATATTTGCTTATGATCCGCCCATAGACTTAAATCATTATAAACATCATATTTACAAGATAACGTTTTAGAAATGACTATTAAAATTTCATGAAATTTACTACTATATACACCACTATAGCAATTTAACCTATTACTACTATGAACATTATTGTCTTCTTTCAGCTTTAAGATTTCGTTCAAAGCATCGTGCAAGTATGATCGAATGTTAGCAGTTGATAATAATTTCAATAAGAATGGATTATTGTTTACAGACAATAACTTGAGAATGAATTTGTATTTAAGGAATTCAAAACGTATACAAAGAGGTGGCACATTACATTCTACTTGCAAAGAATTTATAGGAGACGTTTTGAAGGCCCCCAAGATAATTCTAAGGTTTTTATTTTGGACTTTATCAAGTTTATCAACTAAAAGTTTATCTGAAGCGAAACAAAATGATGCATATTCAAAATGACTTTTGACTAAAGCTTTATACAATATTAATAAGATTTTTGGGTCTGCGCCCCAATGTGTACCAACAAGTGATTTTAATAAATTGGAGGCTCTTAGTGCTCGTTCAATTAGGCAATCGACATAACCCTTCCATTTAAAGTACTGTTGAAATATCACTCCCAAAAATTTTGCAGATGCAACAATAGGCAATTTTTCATTTTCATAACATAGCTCAAACTTTGATAAATTAATATACCATTTCTTGAAGACTATAACTTTACTTTTATTAGGACTTACATCTAAATTTAAACACCTAAAATAATCACTTAAACGAGAAAGAGTGTTATTTAATTTATTTTTTATTTCGTTAAGTGAAGAACCCTGAGTATAAATAGCTAAATCGTCTGCAAATTGGAGATTACATATAGAAGGATCTGGACCTAGAATAATGTTTAATCTATTTATATACAAAATATACAACAAAGGGCTTAATATACCACCTTGACATACACCTTTATGAGACAAGCGTGGACCATGTAGTTTGTTGTTCATCTTTACAAACACTTTACGTCCATTTAAAAATTCATAAATCCAGCTCACTAGTTTTTGAGGAATACCTAAAGAAGATAAGATTGTTCCCAGAATAGAGAGATTTACATTATTAAAAGCACCCACTATATCAAAAAATACACAAACAAGGAATTTATTTTCACTCAAAGCTTTTTGAATATCTACAAAAAGATATCCAATACTCTCTCTTGCAGAACGACCACGCCTAAAACCAAATTGGTTGTTTGGTAAAAGATTATTACTCTCAATATAAAATTCTAACCGTTGTTTTATTAATTGCTCGAAAATTTTTCCAAGACAAGAAGTTAAAGCAATAGGTCTATAAGAATCTGGACAATCTTTACTTTTTTCCGGTTTCAAAACAGGGATAAGGCAATCAGTTTTCCATTCTTCAGGTATCATATTATTAAGCCATAGATTGTTTAAGATATTTAAAAGTTTTTCTAAATTATTATGATTTAACTTTTTTAACATTTTATACGATATACCATCTAAACCACAGGATGAATCTCTTCTAGATTTGATTGCGGAGTCTAATTCTGCTATACTGAAAGGTGAGAGTAAATACGATTCATTTTGATCATTGTGAGATTCTGAATTATAAGTGAAATTGGGAGGCTGATCTACGTAATCTGGTGTAAATTTTTGAAGAAAATCGTTCACCCAAACATTATCATTATATTGATCAGAAGGTGGGACAAAAGATTTATTGAATTTTCGCATAGTCTGCCAAATCTTTGACATGGAAGATAACCTATTTATATCTGAACAAAACTCTTTCCAACTATCACATCTTTCCTTTTTGATAACCAATTTCTTTTGAGCTTGTAAATTCTTAAAATTAATAAAATTTTCAGTGGAAGGATTGTTTTTAAAAAATTACATAAGCTTCTTTACAGTTTTGTACAGCCCTAGCACACTTTTCATTCCACCAAGGTAGTGAAAGACGACGTCTATGTTTTGAATGGATAGTGTTGTCATTGTCACTATTATTGTCATGTTGATGGTGTATGGTCTGTGATAGTTGTTGACGTTGACGTGTTTTTTTATTATGTTTACAGGGAATAGAATTATCTATTGCAAATAAAATAATCTTACAAAAATCATAATAAGCAGAAAGCGAATCTTCAGAATTTACAGAGAATTCTTTTAATAAGTTATTAACTAAGTCAGAGTAATATTCCCAATTTACCAAACGTAAATTGTTTCCATACGGTAGATCGTGTACAGAAGGTGAAGTAAGCAGAGTCTGCGAACCTTCAAAAAGTAAACTTGTTAAAGTAGGCAAGTGATAGCTTCCCAATGGATCATCATGTACATACCAGTTGCTATTTAAAGCTATGCTAGAACTGACCATTGTTAGATCTAAACCATTTGGTCTCCATTTATCAGTACCTACAGTGGTTGGTTGTTTATCATTTAATAAAACTAAGTCATAGTCAACTAAGCAATCTAATAAATCTCTACCACGTGCATCTATAGAATGACACCCCCAAATAGTATGATGAGCGTTGAAGTCTCCAGCTATATAAGCTGGCTTAGGTAAGCTATTGACTAAATCTGTAAATTTCTTTATGGAAAATCTAGAAAAACTTTGACTTGGGCAATAAGCTGATACTATAGTTATATGCTTATTATTAACTTTTACTCTCACTGCTACATTTTGTAATGAATCATCAAAAACTGTTTGCACTTTTTCATATTGTAGTTTATTATTTATAATTATAGCAACTCCATTATGTTTGTTGCCACAGTCATTACGTTCTATATTATAACCTTTTATTTTTAGCTTTATATGAGGTTTCAGCCACGTTTCAGAGATAACTGCAATATCTATAGATTGATCATACATGAATCTAGTTAAAGTATGTCGATTGCACATCAAACTTTGAGCATTCCATTGTAATAATTTTAGTTGCTGAGTGAATTTTAAAATCTTTTATTTTTATTACATAGAGTTTCAGTCAAAATTTCAATAATATTCTTTGAAGATATAGCAGTATTCTGTGTCTTATTTAAAGTAATAAGTTTAACAATAGTTTCCAAAAGTATTTCCATGGACAATGAATCAGAATTTAACATTGAAAGCAAATTTTGAGGTTCAGTTCTTTTAGTAGTAGTATTAGTAGTAGATTTCATTTCAGGAAATTGTTTTTTGTCAAATAGACTAGAAAAAAGTGGAGGTTGATGTTTGTTTTTGTTTTCAACAATTTTTTGTTGTTTTACTGGACATTGGCCAGAAATACTTATATGGTTACCATTGCAATGAGCACAAACAGCTTTTTCTTTTGGTGTTGTACATTCCTTAAAATTGTGATTTTTGATACAGATGGAGCATCTTTCTGGATTCTTGCAATATTTAGAAATATGGCCGTACCTTAGACATCTGTAGCATTGTTTGACCGGAGGTACATACTGAGAGACTGAGTGTCTCCATCCATCTAAGTCCACGAAATCAGGCAATTGGGTAGCTGCAAACACGATGGCGACGGTCTGCGTCGGCTGAAGAGAAAAACCAGAACCATCATCATTAAACTGCTTTCTGAAAAAACGTCTAATACTTATAATTTTCTTGAAACTTGAAAGCATAGTAAAAATTTTTTTGTTGGTATATTTAATGGGAACATTTCTTATTATTCGTGTTATTTCAGTTGAAGAAGCTGGAATGCTAGCTTTGAAATTGTTTTCTGATAAAAAAGTTTTATTGTTTAGTAAAGCATTAGCCAAGTTTGGCTTTTCAAAGTATACTCCAATCTTGTATCTATTTATAGATTTTAAGTATTTGACTCCTTTGTTAAATCTTCGAATACAGTTAGAAATTGAAAGTAAATCCCTGGATCCAATAGGTCTTTGAGCGTCAGCAGACTCCACAAAGACTATGTATTCAGAATACATAGAGTCTTCCTGGTATAACCGGGTGTAATCCGTAACAAAATAAGGTTTTCGCGAGGCCTCCTCCCCTTCTTCATCCGAATCTGAAGAGGTAGAATCGACAGGAACTTCGCCGTCATCATCTTTATCTGGGTCAAGTTTTTTCCGCTTTTTTGCTGCTTTACTCCTCCCCATTTTTCACAAAACTATACGAAACTACAATACAAAATAAGTAATTCTGCAATAAATTATAGTTAATAAACTCGGGAAAATTTATTTATTTAAAATTATTTTAAAAGATAACTTTTCCACTTTAAAAGTTTCCCGCGCTCTTGATTTTTTTTTTAAGTTTAACTATATAATAAGACGTTTCCAATCACGCAGTCAAACATACAGCCACAACAATATTATTATAATTTACGTGCTCAGCTAAATATGACTTGGTTGAATGGAATGTATAAATAACTAAGATGAATAACAATGCTAAGGGCCGGTTCCTACATTCGAAAACGAATTATTTTGCTTACGGATGGTAGTATTTTGACATTAAGTCCATAGTAAATGTGTCAAAATTCTACCACCCTTTAACAAAACGAATCGTTGCCGAAAAAATTATTACACTATAGCAAGGCTGTAAAATTCTAAAGCATTTTCCCATGCATCCCGTGGAAAAAAAGTGTTACCCACTTTTGCTCGCTTAACCAATCTAGGCAAAATGCAACAAAATCTGTTAGAACCATTGAATCTGAAATGGACGCAAATAAGCAAAAGTTCGAACCCTTCGTGTGTGTTCCTTAGTGAGAATACTTTTGCTTATTTGCATCCAGTGTGAATCCACACGCATAAACCAATTTTGAGAAAATAGCGTTGTAAAAACAAATTCTCGCATAGTTTGCTATCGGAAAATAATATTCTGCTCATAGTCAATGTGAGTGAGTGAATGAGTGGAAGAGAGAAAACGATACCTAGTTAACTAATTGAAAAGTGAAATCACCAACTCGTATTAGGCTCTTAAAATTCAAAACTCATTTATTTAGTCTAGGCTGTTGTGAACAAGCAATTGTGAATGTCAATGAAGCTATGCCATCGGTTCGCAAACCCTAAGCGGGAGACATTTTACGTGAAGAACCAGCAAAGAACTTACTCGTTAAGGGCTGCTTCTTTTTCCCAGTGTATTCCATACAAAGTCGACAAAAAATTAAAAATTACCTCAGCATTTAAAATGAGGAATAACTGACAAAGTTTACATTAAATGGGTTTCAATTAGTTGAGAAATCACTGACCTACTCAAAAACGCATAGCTAAAAAAACATAGGTATTGTATGATATGAATAGTTAGCCCAGGTGAATTAAGTCTACAACGACGGGGCAATATTAACTGAATTAACTTGACATAAAAATTAACATTCAAGGTGCATTAAAATAGGTACTTAGTCAGAAGCAGACCCGTTCCTACTACTTTAATGGGTACTGACCCGTTCACGAGCATGATGCATGAACCAGTCATTGCTTCCCTCAACTATATTTGAGGGAATGTATAACGAACCGCCTCACACGACACCACCACAGAAATGATTAAAGAGAGCTTGACATACTTACTCCATGGAGAAAACTCACACTAAGGGTACTTTTAATGCATAACTTGGCAAGGGTACCTAGCTGGCTGGTTGGCTGGCTGACTGACACTGACATGACAGTGTCAGGACTGACAATGACAAGACAAGACAGTGACATGATTGATGACAGTTGTGTTGTGTTGGTTGTGTGGTAGTCAAGTTACTGTGACTTTCTTGTGTGTTTTTTATTACGTTTACGTGGTTAAAAAATTTAAAAATCTTTCTCAATACACCAAAACTGACCAACTTATATTAACCAAATTGATAATTATTATTGGTTATGGTTAGCCATGGCTGTTGAAAAGAATTTGACTTTAAGTTTACCTAAAAAGTCGCGATTGGAAATTAATGTTCGCCAATTGTTGAATAAATGTGAGATAATTGCAAAACAAGAGCCAATCGACTCAAATTGGAGACTGAGAAAATACGTAGACTCATTGACTGAAATGTTGACTGAATTGAAAACTGGACCTGAGTATGAAACCACTTTAATTTACAACCTTCTCATGTTAATCAACATCAACCATTTGTCCCTACTGCTGGGGCACAGGCCTTCCTTATGGGTGGATTAGGAAGATGGGCCATAAAACCCAGTACCAGGCCCAATGCGGATTGTTGGGTGTTAACAACTGCAAATGCAGCTGGGACCAACGGCTTAACCTGCCTGCCGAAGCACGGACGAAATCGAGATATTAAATTTTTGGTCACCCATCCCATGACCAACATTTGCGAAAGTGGCTTAACCTCCGCAATCACAGGGCCAGGCGCTAAATCACTGCGCCACCGAGCTCCTCATATTAATATTGATTATTAAGTTAATACAATTTCATTTGTAACTCTGTGTACAAACAAATTCATCTTTTATATTCTCTATCTCCCCCTTTTGCACATTTTGCTTGATGTGCTGTAAACTATAAATGCAAATACTGCTGTTAATTTATATTTACTTACAATAGTTTTATTTCCTTACAGTAAGCCAGGCAAGGAAGCATTAGCAGAATATTCTAAAAGAGCAGCATTCTTGAAGGGGTTGATTCAAACTGCCACTTTGAATAGTCCTATTGAAAAAGTGAGTTACCAGTGTGGCAATAAAGTATTATTTATTGGGTACTGTTAGTTTACAAAAAAGCCAAAGTACTTTAGTTTACACCACAAAAATAACACTTACAAAATGTGCATATTTTTATTAAAGATACTGCTTAATAATATAGGTCTGATATTTTATATTTAGTCTTGTATTTGTAGTGTGCCTAGTCTGGATTATTGAATCGGAGGTACAACACAAAATGTTGGCTTGATAATGTGTAACAGTTTTTAATTTATATTCAGCTGGAGGCTGTCCAGCTATTGTCCCACGGAGCAGCCACCATGTGTGCGGATGCATCAGCCCAAGAAATACATCAGAAGACTGTTGCTAAGTATGGTGATGAATTGAGATCGGAACTCTTAGGATTGGGTATGTTAAATAGTCATGTTTCATAAACATAAATCTATCTTATATCTTTATGAAAAAATAGGCCTATAGTAAAGATTTGTTGCATAGATAATTTTGTTAAATGATGGGAAATAACAGTTTCCTGTTACTGTTATATAGTTGACCTATGTCTTACTTGATAGGTTATTGACAATAAATAAATTATTCAAAAAATATTTTTTGGATTCACTAATTAAGTTTTAGCTCTAAAATAAGTTTTACTTCATTAATATTTAGTAAAAACAAATAGATATTATACCAAGATCGTACTTTCATTAATGTGTAAATAAGGCTGAATAATGTTTCAGAGGACTCGGATGATACACTTCGCAAAAGAAACATAATTAAAGCACCAAACTTCACAAGCAACAGCAGCAGCCAAGAAGATATTGACTCACTACTAAAATACCACCAAAACATGCAAGAGAAAGTTGCAGAAAACATGGTGATGCTAACTAGAAGCCTGAAGGAGCAGTCGCAGATTGCTAGTACTATTATAAAAGCCGATACTGAGGTATGCATAGTTTTCTATTTTCATTATACTTAATAATATAGAGTTCTTTTTGGGTATTGTCCCTCAGAGTCAAAGTCAAAATATCTTTATTTAAATAAACTTAATGATTAAGAGCTATTGAATTGTCTATATTTTCCTACCACCTTTAATGATCACTTTGTTACCCATATTAAGTCTGTCTGTCAAGATCATTTTGTCAGGAAGAGTGAAAAATCAAGTTGAAATTTATATCATATCCTAAAGTCATGGTAAGTATTGTATTAGTCTGCACCAGTTGAGTCACATTGTTTCCTTAAACTTTTAATATTGTTGTAAGTTGTTGCCTGTAGAATGTTTTTATCTACAGGCATTGAAGAAATCTTCAGATCTAACTGATCGCAATCTTACGACCCTCAAGAAGGAATCTGACAGACTGCAAGAGCACAGTAAGAGTGCATGGAAGTGCTGGCTCTGGCTTATGCTGGCTGTAGTCATGGCTATTTTTATAAGTGAGTACTTATTTTGTGTTTTTCAAGTATATTACTGACACATGACAAAAGCTTCTCCCATAGAAGGAAATTGCCATAATCTCCACGATTGGCAGGTGGGTTGGAGGGGCTGTTCTTCTTCTTCCTTTTATGTTTTGACGGTTCCTTTGGAGGGGATGTTTCCGTTTCGACAGCGTGTCACTTTGTTATGTCAAACGTACATCTACGTATAAAATAAAATATAGGTATATTAAAATATGTTTATCGATGGTAAGTGAAAACTAAAACGTCAAATTATATAACATAAATCATGTCACACCCAGTGGCAATCCACTGTCGAAATATTATTAAATTAAAATAATAATAAAAAGTAAAAAAGTTTTTAAACTTGTAAATGCGGATCCTAATTAAAGTAGTAGGTGAGTAAGTAACAAAGTTACTTCTGTTTGTATAAATAATAATTACAAGTATTGTGTTGTATGAAAAAAAATATATATACTTAAGCGTGTGCTATTTTAGTTTCGTAATATTTTTGATAGATTACGTTTTGACAGATTTTCGTTATGATTGTACTTTTTCTGTCGAGACAAAAAATCTGGCGAAACAAAAATCTGAGGAAAAGAAAATCTGTCGAAACAAAATTATAGGGGTTGGCGTCGGAGATCTCAGTTTAGGACCGTTTTCATATGAAAACATTTATGTACTCACGACGGCACCTCAGACTATACATGTTGACCTTGAGACCGCTTTTATGCCCTACGTAATAAAAGCTGTTTTCGCAGTTTAACTGTACAACCTGACGTGCTGTCGTGTGTACAACTGCGTCTAAACGACCTTGTGTAGTTGCGTCTTTATACATCTAATAGAGCAAAAAGCAACTGTTTTAAGTAGGCGAGAAGTCTACTTCTATCCTGGTTCAATTCAATTAAGTTCAATTTTCCCTTTATCCAAAGTTTTCGCTTGCTGTGCTCAAATCAAAATTGTACCCTATTAAAAATGGAACAGAATAGTTAATGCAACTGAAATGGTTAAACCAGTTTACAGTGTAGGTACATACAAACGTTACAATACTTAAAGTTTTTGATATTGTATAATTTTTTTGCAGACATGGTTCTCTTCATGAAGGCGATGAAGAAAAGAAAAGTAGATTTATAAGAAGGTATGTTATTTATTATATTAGTTATAATTGTATTGTATGCAATCAATGCCTAGTGAATTTATCGTGTTATTAATTTATTTCGACTATGAAATCTTTAAAAAATATTTTTTATCTAAAAATACCTAACTTGAAGCTGTCGTCAGTTGTAATAGGGTCTGTATGTAAGTATGTATATCTATTAATAAGTAAATAAAACAATATTGTGAAATAATCGTATTATTTATTCAATTTTCTACATTAATTTGCTCTACTTAATGGAAATCACTTTTACCACAAATTGTTTTTAAAGAGCATACCAAACATTTTGGTCCATCCTAAAACAGGCATTTCTTTTCTCTACAAGCTATAAAGCCGAGATAAATTTCATTTATTTTTCCGTTAATTAATATGTTATGCAACATTTTAGTTTAGAAAGTACTCATTTTCGGAATAAAAAAATATTTACGAATAGCTATTGTTAACAACTGTTATCAACTAAGCTAATTTAGAGAAATTCTTTATTCTCTTTTATATATGTGCGTGATTATATTGGACCTTCGGTTCCAAGTTCCAATTTTTATTTGAATATATAATATATTTATTATATTTAGGTAATACAATATAAAGCCTAATAGGCAAGGAAACATGACTACCAAACTATGTATATTTCCCTATTATATTTATACTATGGGATTAGTCTATGTATAATTTGAGTTTATATAGTATTTTCACGATCAGTGTGTGAGGGAGGCCAGAATACATTAAAAATATGTATTCAACATAGCTCTTGAACTGGTAAATATAACAATAAAATTTAAAATCTGTCTTGATGTAGTGTCAATAGGATCTTAATTCATAATCATTTGCTTCTGAATATTAATACTCATTAGTAGTTTCTTTTTAGAGTTCACACTTTTGCTAATTCTAATGTGAGCACTATTGGTTAGAAAATACACTCTAATTTTCAACTATATTCTATTACAAAGAGATGAATAAATATGGTGTAGGTAAAGACGAATCAGGAATGAGAAATATTTACTTTTTATTCATATAAATGTATGTTGATTACAGGATAAGAATAGTAGGTACCTATAGATATAATAGTTGAGAGTTTAGTGCAAGCTATGTGTAGTAATGTCCGTTACTATAATGTTTGTAACTTAGAATTTATAATTTATTCTTTAATTTATACTTCTACTACGCTACGTAGAAATAGTTAGTATTCTTTGCTTCTACGGTCTTACTTTTGACTGGCCAGTTAGGCGAATTATATTCGCAATCCCTAATCACGTAATGGCATAACTTGTTTAACACTAATAATTATTTTATTTCTTATCGTAAACGTCGGTGAGTTCGAATTTCCATATCTTGTTTGGTCCGATTTCAGTGACGTAGAGGTGTGATCCGTTCCTCGTTACTGCTAGAGAGTGTGGGTTGGTGAAGCCCTGCAAATGACAGTACCATTCATAACTACCTATGCTTTTTATTTTCGTTTGCGGAAAATACTGTTTTATGATGGCTGTTTGAAGGCTGACAAAATTTAGTTTAGTTTTCAATACAACGTGTTACAAAAGTACCCCTAATGCCGAATATGGTAGATAGGGATCATCAAACTGAACAATTTTTACTATGGGACCAACTCTGAAATCGCGAAAAAAAAATCAGCTGTTCCATACATTTTGATATTTTCGTAATTAATTTTTGTATGAAACAGCTGATTTTTATTTCGCGATTTCAAAGTTGGTCCCATAGTAAAAGTTGTTCAGTTTGATGGTCCCTATCTATCATATTCGGCATTAGGGGTACTTTTGTAACACCTTGTATATTGACATAGAAACCTAGTCAAGTTTGTCCATCAGCCATTTTTGATGTTCCCACTGCTGAGGCACAGGCCTGCCTTATGGGTGGATAAGGAAGATGGGCCATAACCCACCACGCGGGCTCAATGCGGATTGGTGGGTGTTAACGACTGCAAATGTAGCCGGGACCAATGGCTTAATGTGCCTTTAAAAGCACGGAGGAGCTCGAGATATTAAAGTTTTGGTCACCCATCCCATGGCCAACCCTTACGAAAGTTGCTTGACCTCCGCAATCGCTCGGCAAGGCACTAAACCACGGCTACTCAAGTTTATTTGACTTAAACTAAAGGTTTGACGCTAGTACTATTATTTACTGTTTGCTTAAAGTCCAAACAGCTGAGAAAACTGTTTAGATTCCCTTATGTTATTAATATTTACGTTTGATACTTTTTAAATTAAAATGAAATGAACTCGCACCACCTACTTAATTTAGTTCTACATTGAGCTATGAGTGTTATACTATTAGAATACTTACTGTGCTCGGTTCCCATGTATCCAATATAGTTCCATATACAGCATTCATAGTAAACCCTCTCACAGCAATATTCTGGGCCGTAGGGCCGTTGACTGCGTATAAAGTGTCTCCTTGCGAAGCAACCGCAAACACTCGTCCTAGCGTAGGATCTTCTATAACAGTTGCAGGCTCAAACATGTTCACGTAACTCTTCAATCCAGCTTTTGGACACACGATCCTCATATTCTCCCTATCAGCAACGCAAACTATATCCAAATGCTCCAACAATGTAATACTATGTGGAAGATTCAGAGTCAAAGTGTCAGAGTAGGTAGGTATAGCTAGCAACAAAATGCCTGCAGCGTTGAATTTCAGTATCTGGTTATTACAGTAACCGTCAGCGACAAATATTTCTCCTGTGGTTGCTACAGCTACTGATGTTGGCATGCACAGGAGCACTCTTCGTCTGTAAGGATATCCTGCTGTGAAAGCTTCTCCGATCGTCAAGCTTGCGTATTTGTGGTTGTTTGGCGTGTACTGGAATTTAACAAAATTATTATCATCATGGAATCAGCTGTCTATCTATTAGGTTTCATTTGTTTTTTGTTTACCTTGAACACCTGGTGCTTAGCGACATCTGTCACCCAAACGTTGTCATGATGGTCTACGGTTAGGCCATGTGGCATATAAAACGCGTAGGCACCCCAGCTATGTAGTACGGAGCCTGTGTGTGGGTCTAGGTGTAAAATAGTGTCCTCGATAATAGGACCTTTCTCTAAATTTTGATAGACGTTCGATTCGTTGAAGGTGCTGAAAATATAGGTTTTTTTATTATCTGATAAAAAATTGAAGTTGTGACTTTTAATCTTTGTTATTAAACTAGTATTTACCTTTCGTCCCATACTCTTTCGGCTCTATGAAATATCACGGGCTGCCCCAGCGAATTGATAGACACAGCTGTTATTTGCCCCACATTTAACGATTGTTGCGGCCAATCTTTAACTTCTTGAGGTCTTAGGACAATCTCATCCTTGGGCTACATATAATACAAAGCAATTTCATTTAAACATTATACAAGTTCATTGATAAAACTAATTGAATTTAGATTATGATGGTCGTAACTTACCGGGTGCAAGTCTATATTCTTTAGTAAATTGTCTTCGTTTGTCCCATAATTAAAATAATCAAAGTTGTCTCTCACGGTTTCTGGTTCACAATTAATGCCAGTTAGGGCTAACACGAAGAAAATTATCGACAACATTGTCCCTATTTGTTGTGATCTCCCTTTTTGTTCAGATTCGATTGCTACAGTGTGGCACGGTATTGATTGCGGAACTTAACGTGCTATACGCATGCGCGGTTCAGCTCTCTTACCTCTTTTCAAGGTCGAAAGGAAAGGAACTAGAGATACAAGGCAATACACAAACATAATTATTCACTCATAACTATAATTTAATAACATGTGTAACAAAATCCGTTCAGATCATAGGTATATGATTAGGAAATTTTAAAACATTTTGGAATAAATAAAAATAGGTTCTTCTTAGGCTAATTTACGAAAATATGACACGAAATTTCATTTCATTTACTACTGAATCAGTCTCAAATTGGAGTCGTTGTTCCAGCTCGGCACATTTGGGGTTTGGCAGACTTGCATAATGAATAACTTGCATATTTCGCTTTCGTGAATCACATGTGTTTGAGAAGCAATATAACAGGGACTTGTTTGAAGAATCATCGGTGTGTTGAGTTGGTGTTAAAAATTTATTTGTTCACTGTCCACGCCATTCTGAGTTTGGCTGATCCCATATATACCCAGTCTCCGTCATTGAGCATACAGCATTGTAATACTTTCCTGGACTTCTGCAGTACGACCAAGATGGGCATTTACATCGAAAAAGTGTTTGGAATTCCTCCTTACATATTTCGTTCCACCAACATGTCCTCTGAAATGATAAGTTGTAATAAGCCCTTTTTATTCTAAAGTAGCGTTTTGATTTTGATAAGAAACTTTTTTAAAATTACCTCTGTGACATATCCTTTTACAGATTGGTCTGAATTGCTACGTTTGCTGACAGATTCTGTCTCCAGCGTTGTACTCAACATAATTATACATACGGACATAACATAATGAGCCTAAAAGGAGAAAAACTGATGTTATGTTAGCACAAACATATAAAATACATAGTTTCACACACAAATAACCCTTGGAAACGTCCTCACCTTAATCATAGCAGAGATTTGGTCCTAAAATAGTTTTTTTTCGGTCGACGTAACCTTTTCACTGACGCCCCTTGACGGAGCTTTTTAAACTCCGTGCAAAGCTTGGGGTTGCAATGTTGTTTAATAAAAATTTGAGTGTTGGTAGTATATAATTTACGAAAAAGATTTACTGAGTCATTTAAATGCTTATTGAGTTAGATTGCTTTATGAAATTATATGGTATTAAAAGGTGTCAACTCGTAAATGAAATCACGATATCAAAAAATAAATATAAAGATATTGGAATAGAATAATTTAAAAATACAAATTAAAGAAAACTCTTGACTTCAAAAGCATAACAATACTTATAGTCATTAAATAAAAGGCATTTGCAAATTGTATAAACAGATTTATCTATAAACCTTCTATAAAATTATTTAAAAATCACTAGTTACGTAGGACTTCTTTGATATTTCTAAAATTATAAAATGCATTATTAATAGTACAATTGAAATAAAAAGTTTCTTAAACTAAAAATTAAAAATAATTATTAAATATATCTAAACTATTTAAGATATGAAGTGTATCGTGGATAAAGTTTTTTATTTATAAGGACTTTATATTCTGAAGAAAATTCTAATGTCATCTCTCTCATTGTATTTGATATAAGTACAGATTGTGTCGGTACATAAATCATGACTATATATTAGTAAAATATTTTAAAATGGCTTAGTATTTGTTCGGGTTAAGGAATTAAGGGCCCTTTATACCTCAAAGTGGCGATGGCGCCCTCGTAGGCAAAAGAGCAAAAAATGGCCACATCAGGCTACTACTACAACGAGTTATATTTTACTGAGGTTATTGTTTGTAAATAAACTATAGAACCTAAGCTTCAATCTGTACATGTGATTTTCGACATTATGTACTTAGCGAGCAATAAAAATTAAGATGAGGGCGCCACTCGAGGGCTATAGGAGCCTTAAACATTAAAAAACTTACAATCGATTTAGGGATGGCACTTAGAAGTAGTAATACATACATAAAATAAATATAATTTTACAATCAACTTTGGTTGGATGCTACCTCTACATTTGGGTTTAGTCCTTGTCCAGATGACGCGATTTAACGCGCGAGTTGACATGCGATTTTAATTACACTGGTGTCAATATTGCACACGTTACTTACAGAGCTGATCCTAAGTGCCCGTTCACACAGCGATCTGTTTCAGGTCCGTTTTATCGGATAAGTTTTATTCGGCTATGGCGTATGTATTATATGAGCTTGTTCACACACAACACAGTTTATCGAATCCAGTATAAATACCGATCAGAGGTGGCGACACCTTGAAAACCGTACGCCGGTTTTAAGTCCACTCGACCAACGGAGATCGTCAAAAGCCAGTAGCGACAGCTCCGTTTAAAACAGTCCAGTAAATACGGACCTGGGGCCGTACCGGCTAACGCATCGATGTTCAGTAAGTCTGCCGGGCTTCAAATTAAAACAGATAAATCGAGCCCCAATCGGGCCAAAATGGCGAACCCCAATTCATGATGTCACACGAACATCGATATCTTCTAAATAACTTAGAAGTACAATACGAATTCAACTCAAACGAAACTCCTTACTTCGATTTATCTGTTTTAAGTTGAAGCTCGGCAGACCCGCCGAAGTTTGAAAAGTTAGCCGGTAGGGCCCCTGCTGTGTGAACGCACGGTAAGTGAAAAGAACGAAAAGCGTGTAAAATCACGTCACCTGAACAAGGTGCTACTGGCTCACACGCGCGGTCGTGTGAAATCACACTAGTATTATTCTACATCGCTTGAACGTCTTCTATATTGTTCTCTTCAATGTTTTGTTCTTGTAATCGGTGAATATCTTCGGCTTCTTTCCTGCAATGCAACGTTAACTTTCATCATATCAATGTTTCTTACAATAAATCAGCATCAGCCATTTTTTTGCCCCCCCCCACTGCTGGGGCACTAATAAATAAAATCCTAGAATTCTACGATATTACATGCGTTTCCTCGTGGTCCTACTAATGTGTCCTACTAGTAAGACCACGGGGAAACCCTAACTTGTTTTAATAGAATAGATTTGAATTGAATAGAAACTTTTTTGGACAATCCTGTCATGTAACAGAGATATCTAATCCACATACATAATTTTATTATAGACCTTGGGGTCTTACCGTTTTGAAACCTTCTTAACAGTAACACTATTGTATTAGTGTCTAATAGGGTCTACTTACGAATACTTATTAGGGGATGGTTGGAAAATGCTCTTGGGGCACAGCCTGAAGTAGGGCCAGCATTCGCCTCCCGGCTGGCTGCCCGCTCGTTCTGCTTCTACGTACTCGTCTAACAGACTTGCATATGGAGATTTGCTGGGACTAGAGAAACAAGCATAAAAATTGCTTTTCACTTTCGGCAGTTAGGAAATAGGAACATATTTTGCTCATTTTAGGACAATTTCTTCATAACTGTGATAACATCTATTATGCTATTGCATAGGTCAATGGAACTCTACAATCCTTTAACGTGAATTTCAGTTGAAAAAAGTCATCAGATACTATTTTCAAAGTTAGGGTTCCGTACCAAAATGGTAAAAAGGAACCCTTATAGTGCGATTCAGTCTGTTTGTCTATCGATCTGTCTGTCACAGCTGGATATCTCAAGAACTACTAATGCTATCAACTTGAAATTTTGGAATAGTTTTAGATGACGTTTGACCAACTATTTAGCAAATAAGAAAGAAATAAAAATATATGTATATATTTTGCAACAAGGACTGAAAGAGGTCTTAAAAATTTGAAGTGGGCTACAGGGCGTGTGGGGTTTCACATGAGAGAGCGCTGTTTGCACATTCTCGGACATTTTTTCTTGTTTTTTAGACCATTATAGATTCTAATTTTGATAAAAAATATAAAAAATACCGTTCCCCCCTTATGATAAAGTTGCTGATCAACTAACCATTTTGGCTGGCCGAATAGACTTGCTCACCAAAATACGAATATTTATCTAACCATTAAATTTAGATTTTTTGCATTCACAATGCTATTTTTATATTAAGATAAATAATATTAGAAAAAAAACTAGAAAAAATCGACTCACCCGTAGCACCTCAGACGGGACTCGAACCCGCACCCTTGGGATTCCGGCCCAATGCACTGATGAGCCCAATCTGAGGTGCTACGGGTGAGTCGATTTTTTCTAGTATTTTTTCTAATATTATTTATCTTAATATAAAAATAGCATTGTGAATGCAAAAAATCTAAATTTAATAATTATATAGCTGTTTCATCTTTATCGATTGTCAAAACATCTGGAAAGATGTTTCTTTCGAATGTGGGGGTATTTCCTCACATTGATGAAATTGCGCTGGCTTGCAGCGAAGAAGTAAAAAGTACTAGAAAATTTCGCCGCTCCCACTAGCGACTCGGTAGCATAATTGGTCAGTGCATTGGGCCGGAATCCCAAGGGTGCGGGTTCGAGTCCCGTCTGAGGTGCTACGGGTGAGTCGATTTTTTCTAGTATTTTTTCTAATATTATTATCTATCTATATTACTATCTTAATTTATCTAACCATTTAAACCACACCCTTATTAAAATGCCAAACACCTTCATAAGAACGTTATTATGTATTCTGTGATAAGAAATTAAAAATAATAAAATCCATTATCTGTATACTAACGTGAAGAACAGCTTCATGACTTCTCCAATGAAGCCAAAGTTGTTGAGAGGATGCGCTTGTATCTCGCAAATTGCTCTTAGCAGGCACTCCTTCCCGGATAAGCCGAAATTAGCCAGCATGTCCTCGGCAACGCCGTAAAGCAAAGCTCTGGAATAAGAGCAAACATGATTTAACCCGTGGACTCGAATTACTGCAATTGTTTTAGACAAGTATTTTTCCGGATTAAAAGTTTTGTTCCAGTCTTTGTTTTTTGCGTTTTTTTAGCTGCCGTGGTTAGGATAAATTAACTAAGTTTTTCAACAGTTTTGTTTTCAAGAAGTAAAGCTTTATATTCCTAGTGTTTCAGTTTGAGGGCATCGAAATTTTATCTTCACAAGACGTCTTTGTCAAATTAGCTTATTGTAATATTTCATGTCAATCGTAATAAGTACTCGTTAATATTATTGAACAAGGTTATGATCAATAACTGATTGATGATAAGAAAAACTAGATACCTATATATTGATTACGAATTTGCCTAGTTTCATATTGCATAAGTGTGAACGGACTAACATTAAGTACTAATATAAAGGCGCTTGTTTTCGAAACTGTCGAAGAATGTAAAACAGCTTCTGCAGTTACACTTCCTTTGACAGTGGCCAACTGTGGAGCGTGTTTAGAATTTCTGATGACGCTTGTTATGTGGGAGAGTGAAAGTAACAATCAATAAGTAACACCATTATTGTCAACCACGTGGTTGAAGAACACCACATTCGGCTGCTGAATATGTGTCAATGCATATTGTGTGTGGTCGGTGCAAGCATTCATCACTGGTACCGTTTTGATGAAACTTGTTTTTGTGATCCTCGCTCTAAAATTAAGTATTCCACTGTTTTTTTTTAACACAAATGGTACTTTTCACAGTTTTATATTTAATTTGTTTTAAGAATAGGAGCTGTATTTGTATCATATGTTTATTAAAGTACATGGTTCTGAATTAGTCAACGAAAGCGTTGTTGTGCTATGGAAATTAATTAGGTAAGTCTTATAGTTACCTTTCTCCACCATGTAGCCTGTCTAGAATTGCTGCTTCCACCTCCGGATTTTCCTGAGCATCTTCAGATCGCTTGCCTCTCCTCCTTTCGAGGTACTGTCCGACGTAATCTGACATCATGGACACAGCTGCCCTTCCCATAGAACGGGCCAGAATTGGCGGGAATGCGCCGTATGGATTTTCATTGTCAGTTAGCCCTAACTTGTCGAAGTCAACTGGAAATCACAATACATGAATGAGTAATTAATTCCTGCCTTTGTTGTTTATTATTAGTTAATTACTTTTATGTCTACTGTAGAAAATCTTTGTTTTGGTATTCCTTACAATTAAGTAATTGAATTTAATCTAAATTATCAGTATATTTATGACATTCCAAATAAGTTATGCTATTACCTAAAAATATAAACTAAAAAGGCGTATTAAGTTTTTATTATTCTAAAAGTGACTCGTTGGTAGTCCTACATTTTAACCCTGTAATGTTTTATACATTTGTTATTTATACTTTTCTACCTAAATCTTAAAATTATGTTCTAACTACGAAAACTACAGTTACACTAGTTGAGTTACCTGTCGAATCTAAATTGTGTGAATGTTTGTTACACGTCTATATTCTACACTAAGTACTACACAGCAATTTAGGTTACAATGTTACTTGCTTCTAAGAATACATTGAACCTACTGTACATTTAAAATACTGACTTTTGAATTCCATTTCGTATTTCAGTGTACCTGTAAATTATTTTTTCATTTTATTTCAGTTTTATTTTGGTCATTAGTTAAACTACATTGCTAAATAAAAAAGTAAAAATATTGCTTTCAATCTCGATTCATCCG
Organism: Catoptria pinella; assembly: GCA_963556745.1. NCBI lineage: Eukaryota > Metazoa > Arthropoda > Insecta > Lepidoptera > Crambidae > Catoptria > Catoptria pinella. The sequence goes on along the minus strand of OY750775.1, from coordinate 7,471,008 downwards.
CAAGACGATGTTGTCTGTCACAGACAAGATTTGAATTTTATAATAATAGCACACGGTCGAGGGTTTAGTAAAGTTTATTTATATTATAAAGGATAATCTATTTCACTTACAGAAAGCCACGTTATTCTGAGTAACATGAACTAGTCTCGCTTGACATAAATTCCTGAAATTACATGGGAACGCGAATGAGAATAGAATCGCATTTGCAAATGCTCACTAGTATTAGATAGGTACTAAGTTTTATTTAAGTCTTAGCAATCCCAGTTGTTTTGGCAAACAAACAAAAGCTTCGTGTTTGAAAAATTACGAAGATTTACACTTCTAACTTAAAAACCAATAAATACAAACTAAAAAATTCTAAACAACACCTGAATTAATGCGCGCGTATCCGTAAAAAAGTGATTTATTTCTAATTACGAAGATTGTTTAGTTATTAACTATTGATTCGAATAATATTATTATATGACATTGCAGGTTTAACTTGGCCATCCAACTTATATTGGATGGCCAAACATAATTTACCAAATAACACCTAATCCAATATTATACTAGAAAAAATAGGACTCGCACCAGATCATGTTTTCGGACGGGAATATTATTTAGTATTATATAAAAATAGCATTGTGAATGCTAAAATCTCAAAATTAAAATAACACCTAATCTTTTAAATCGGCTGTATCTTTTGAGGCATACATTATTGATTGCTAACCATCTGAAAATGAAATACGTACTTGTGAAAGGAAAACTAATAGTCACATTCGACAGAAATCCTTTCGGTGGATGCCTGACGAACGGCATTGATAGTGACGGAGTGATTGTCATTGTAGTCCCTGGTGGTAACGCCAACCGCCCATCGTTGGTTATCCAGAGTATCCTCTTCTGCCTTGAGTGGGGTATGTTCTCCTTCGCCAGCTCGTCTTGGAGGTTGGGAGTAGCCATCGGCAGGAGTGCGGCTAGAGCTATGCTGAGCAGCACGCGGGGCACTGACGGGTCCATAGCCAGTCTGAAAAATAATAACGTTGAGTTCGTTTAACTAATAACTCGAATTCGTTGAAAATTTAAATAAAAAAGCTTTAAAAAAAAGAAAAACCTTCAAAATCCCGAAAACAAAAACAGCTTTAAAATTAAATACTTACCTTTAAAAAGCAAGAAATAATATTCAAATTATTAGTTACGCATATCAATATTAATAAAACACGTCTATTGAAGTGGGGCGGAAGGATTAATTTTAAAGCTGTTTTGTTTTCGGGTTTTTTGAGGTTTTTCATACAACGCCCATAACTCAATTTCCAAATTCACGCTGTTTGTTTTTAAGGAGTTCCGTTGTGCCTTCGTACTTCGTAGTCCAAGTCTAGTCCAAAACGTCGCAGACCATAGCTCGGTTTGTTTTGGATTGTCATTAACCTACTAATATCTCAATCACTATACATATCCTATTTGAATTTGAGGAGTTTCCTTGTGTATCTTCGAACTCCAAGGTCCAATACCAATGAAATTAAAATGTGACCATTCTTGAGGTATATCCTTTCAAACAAAAAAAGAATCATCGAAATCGGTTCATAAACAAAGATGTTATACCGTAAAAACTCGTGCAATGGTAAGCTAAATAATTGATATTTTTCAGGATTATGAAAAAACTACTAGCCAGATCTCTGTAATTTTTTTATGTGACCACACACGAATATTTTTTTTTCAAATAAAAAAATAATAGTTGAAATTGGTTAACAACTGGTAAAATTTTATGTTAAAACATACATAAAAAAAATAAAAAAAATGCCGTCGACTTGATAACCTCCTCCTTTTTTGTTGTCGCTTAAAAATAACAGAAATTATTTATCTAGCTGATTCATCTTAATCAATTGTCAAAATATCTGGAAAGGTATTACAATTGAATGTCGAGGTATTTCCTTACATTGATGAAATAACGCTGGTTTGCTGCGTAAGAGTGGGATATACCTACTAGAAGAAATTCGACGATGCCATTAGTGACTCGGTAGCTCAGCGTTAAGACCATTGGACCAGACATCCAAATGCCCCTTCCTATTATTTGACAAGAAAGGATAAACAATGAAAAGGCTGTCTGGATTTACTTTTAATAGAAAAATAATGAGTAGGTATAAAAGGAGGAAAATATAATAATTCATGTTATAGCCAAGAGCTTGAGAACGATTTAAAAAAATACTGTCTTGAAGCTGTCAGGGCGACTTTCAAGCCGTCAAAAATGACAGCTATACGACACATGATTGTATTTTTTGTATGAATATATTTTTCGCATTCAAAGTACAATAACTATATAATTTGTGATTTAAACATTAGAATTTTGTTACAGCACAGCAAGTAAATAATGAGCTTATCTCAGTGTAATCATATTAGAATAAGGGATGATAATCTATATGAAATCAATATCGAACATTTCATAAAATCTATTGAAACAAAGTACAGGATTGATTTTAGATCTTTGCCACAGTGGAAGGAACTTTTGAAACGCTTGCATGTCTCTACAACAGATTGTAAACGCAGAATTCAAGATGCGAATCTTCGTAAGTTGCTTATAATAAATAAACTATACACTCAGATAACAAGGAATTCACCTTTTGAGTTAACGGAAAAGTTAGCTAGAACGTCTGATAAATGGCAAGCGTTAGGACGCCACAAAGTCGGCAAATTAACTTTGAAATCTGATCCCGAGTTAGTTCAATCAGAACCAGAAGAGATTAATGAAATTTCTGGAACATCCTTCACCGTTCATCCAAACACTGAAGTTATGGAAAATGAAGTTGGTATTGGAGTTCCTTTGAAATCAAACGTGGTATCTGATACTATAGTCTCAGACACTGCATCTGCTCTGCCTGTGAAAATATGTGTAAATCATCACAAGTATCTATCCCCATTAAACTCCTGGGATCTTATATTTGAGTCAAAAGATAGTTCATCAAAAATTAAGAGTACCCAAGAAATGATTTCAAAAGAAAGTTTAGTTATAAATAACACTTCAGTCAAAAGTAATCCTAAAGAAATTTATATTACAAAAAATATACCTTTGCAACAAATTCTAAAATTTTCAATAGTTAATTGTACTGCAGAATATATACATTTACGATTTCTGTGTTTAGCTGAAGAAACTCCGTTTAAAACAGTCAAAATTTTTCCGCCTACACCCCAAAAATTATTTCCAGGACTACCAGTGACATTTCGATTATTTATTAAACTTAAAAATGATTTGGACAATTTTACAACTGCCTTGTTTTTTAAAATTGGTAAGAATGTTTTTGATGGAGAACCTGTAGAAAAGTTTATGATACCAGTAGTGAGTAAATTCAAACAAAAGTTGATTTCAGTATCAGTAACTGAGACAGTTTATATTCCCCCTGTTTATTTGTGGCAAATTACAAAAGATTCTGGATTTCCGTCGGCACATGTGTGCGTATGTGTTAACAATGACTCCGATTATCATTTGCATATTGCTAAAAGAGACATTGACATAACGAACCAATTTCAAGATGGCATGGCATCTGTAGAAGTAATTAGTGCTGCTACAGAGAGTTTTATTGAAAGGATAGAAGATGCCGATGTAACGGCCCATAGTAAAACACTCGTGAATAAGACCGAACAACCTGAAGAGAAGATCACTACTTTGGACATAATTAAACTCGTTTTGGAAGATATTATCGATATATCACTTAATACTTTTGTTTTTAATCACACATATTTATATTTAACACCGAGATCAAGGAAGAAGATTTCCTTGTCATTTACTAAACCAGTTTGTATAGGCAGCCATCATTGCTTCTACGATTTAAAATTTTATGATACGGAATCTGAGGAAATCATGTTAATAAAAACCGTTAAAGTATTTGCTGAAATTCTGCCTCATCCTATACAAATACATCCGGTGTTGTTAGATATGTCATTGGCGCCAGTTATTCACGGATTTTGTGAGGATAATATTATAATCACAAACACCCATAAATCGTATCCAGTTACTATAAAAATAAAACTAACTACGAAAATGAAAAGGCTTTTGCGAGTGAACCCGATGGAAATATTTATTCCAGAGCAATCTAGTGCAAAGATCTACTTCAAATTATGTTGTAAAGACGCAGAATTAGGAAACACGAAATATATGGCTTATTTTAATTTTAAAATAATTGTAATCGGTGATAAGTCTTTGTATAAGAATGTGCCACCATTTTTTTATGAAGTTATCGCTCCTTGTGCAAGTTTGTTCAAATCCATTTATAGTGATAAATATTTCTCGGACATAATAGAGCCATTAAACAGTTAGTTTGTTTTTATACACAATTTTCTTTAAATAAACGAGGTTGTATTTAAAATAATGGTTTCTTTTATTAAGTATCTTCCGATGGAAATGTAATTAGCAAAAGTGAAAACTAAATTGATTCCTCCAGCCTTAATGCGTTAACTTAATAGGGAATGCTACCGCCTGACCGGCTGAGTATGGCAAGGATAAAACCTGTTGACCGACTTCGAATGTATTGCGGGTCAACAAGTTGATTGGCTGAACCCGCATAATACTCCAGACCAGATCCACAGGTGATAGCACCGGTTTTATGCGACAATCGATTGTAAATCAAGTGCAAGTTTGATGAGATCGATTGTCGGATGTGGTTGTTGTGTGACACTAGAATGTTACAGCTTTTGTTGTCGTTTATAGTACGTAGGTGACAATTGCCGTTCTGATTTAAATAGTAAAAGATCAGAAAAAATGCAATTTGTTCGTTTTTACAACTTTTTATAGTTAGGTTTTTAGTGACTTATTATAATTTTTCCCAAAAAAAACTGGCAAGTGCTATTTTGTTGTAAAACAATAAGAGGGCACATCAAGAAATTGTAAGTGCCAAACGAATATGTTACACTCAAAGCACATCATAGTTGCCAAGTTTAATATAGCTATCTGGAACTGCATGTAATACATCAGAAGATAAGTAGATGAGAAGACTATAATGGTAAAGTTAATCGACTTACAAATTGATATATCTTTCCCTCGGTCGGTATCGTAAACCTACTTGGCATTCGGCCAACGGATATCGATTCTTAACTTGAGTATGTCACCTGAGAATCGATTGAATGTCATTTCATTAGAATTTGTAGTAGCATCATGATTTGTATGCCATTAACGCTGTAAACTTTACTTTCACATTGCAAAAAAAAACAGTGATCATTGCCAAAATCTACCTATGCAGTTTTGTTTTATTCATGACAGTCACACAGTATTTTCAGAGGGAGGCGTATGCTTAACAACTTAAATTGTACCCTAACACCTAACCATATTTAGATTTTCATTCAATGATCTCTGTATCTTATTTTCCTTATTTTTTTATTATTTTGTCTCTGATCTGATCTGATCTGTCTCTGATTCGATTTTTTGAGTTTATATCAAAAAAACTGGATTTTAACGAGACTGTCATGAATAAAACTAAACTGCATAGATAGATTTTGGCAATGATCACTGTTAACTCATCACAGTTAACTGTTAACATCACTGTTAACTGAAACGTTCCAAGTTAATGGTGTTAAAAATGTCTTGAATATTTTTTTAAGATGACATGATTAAAACCATCTCGTACTGTTATGCTTCCGAAAACCTGTACCCATTTATACAACACAACTTCGGTCAAAGGCCGCGGCAGAACGCCATACAAGTTAAAACAATAACACATTTTGCGGAGATGAAATGGCGTGATGTGCGCGCGCGCAGAAATTGTTTGTTCGCGATATTACTTCGCGACTACCTCCGATCCAGATTTTATTTGGGTTAGAATTGTTTGTTAAATGCTAATGGTTTCTGAAAATTACTTTTTCTATTTTATAAGGCTTGAGCAGTTAGTACAGTAAGCTTGTAAAGATATTTCTAGATTTTTTTGTAATCATTGAGTTCTTATCAGTGATGATTTATTACGATTTCAAGCTGTATAAGTAACAGCTTGAGATCATAATATCATCACGAAGTTGATGTCCTGTTCCTTTATATTTTTTTTGTGAAAAGTATTTATATTTCTAATTTGGGGTAAGAAATTAGGTATTTTTTTAGTTTTTGTTAACTTTTTTGCTTGAGATGACTTTGTTTTTTTGCGGTTTTGTTTGACAGCCTGAATAAAAATGCAATATATTTTTTTTTGTGAGGATAAAATCGCAACAGTTATAATTTAAGGCGTTGTCTTCAAAAAATAATAAAAGTTTGTACTTGAAATAGCAAAAGTTTAAACAAAGCTACAATAGAACTACTTGCAAAAATAGAGTCAGTCAGACAATTGTTACTCTTTCTTTAGGTAACGTACGCAGAAAATCTTTGCTTTACGTTTAATAATATCGTTGAAGTTGATTGAAGTTAAAGCTAAACCAGTTTTAAGGTAAACGTTACCGGAATATTATATATTATATATATTAAGTACATCTAGTACTTAATATCTTGTGAACTGTACGTGTTTTGTAAATTCCTTACAATTTATTCGTTGTGGTGTAGCACTGCTTGGCAATAATCGAATTCAATGGGAAAACTGGTATAATTTTAAATGTGTTACCTTACCTATTTGATATAATTTTTTAAACTTAACTGAATGTAAAAAAACTACATAGACACGACCGGGAGTCGAACTCACGACCTCAGAAAACTAAATAGACGCGACCGGGAGTCGAACCCACGACCTAAGAAATGGCGTCACACATCCATTTATGCAGTGCAGAGACTCGACTCGTTAATGGCAGTCATAGTCAATAGTTTCATTTATTTATTCATTTATACTGTACAAAAAAACTAAAAATTACGCTAAATAACGGTATTTTTTATGCTCGAAAGTCTATAATGACTGCGTTGCTGGCAGCGATGATGATGGCTGAAAGCGGAGCTTAGCGCAGGCCCAGGCCGTCTCAGCGCGATCAGCATTGCATCACTTGATGAACCAGCGCGGTCAGCATTGCAGCACTTGATGAACAAGCTGGAATAAAGGTCGAGGCCTTGAAAGCACGGACAGCAAGGGCTGCAATGATGACCAAGCTTGAAGGCGATCTGACGATGACAGTCGTCAGCCAGTGCGACGGACACTTACGTAAAAGTGTTTGACCAAAATATTAATTTTCTGTCAGAACGCGTTGAAGTCTTTTCCACTGTGTTAGCCAATACAATGATTTTATTACCAATGGACTTAAAAGGAACTATTAGGTGTGATCTTAGTTTAGTTTCAGTGTATTTTTCCTTTCATTGAATTCTGATTGGTTTTTCAGTGATTTTATCAAATTGTGTATGCGTAGGTACATCTTTCAAGCAAAGACAAATTTCAAGCATTCAAGCATTTACAAATTTGGGTTTCTTTGAATTAATTGGATGTTCGCGGTTTTTGTACGAACGATTTTAGTGTTATTAAAATGTGTTTTTATTTTTAAATAATTAATTGACACAAGATAATATTCGAATGAATTAATTTTGTAACATCACATTCTCCCCGGTGTATAATGAAAAATATATATATATTATCGCTGTCCCATCCTAAAAACCAAAAATGTATTTTTGTGTACGAAAAAAATATGCGATTAAATTGTACATATTTTGCTAAAAAAGTTTGGCAAAAGTTTCGTGCGGCAACACACTTCATTCATATTAAATGGTGTAGCTCTTGAGCTTAAGGTCGATCATGTAACGGGAAGGGTCAAATGTAGGAACTCATTTCGCTAAAGGTTGGAGAATCTAGTACTTGGAACTTCATTCTACATTAGGTATTGTCTATAGATTTTATAACCTGCTTTATAGGTCTATATGAGTAGGGTAGGCGACAATGTATCATTCAATATAATATTGTTTGTTATTGTGATAAATCTCAATTATTTTTCTAAGCACTCTACTACTTAAGGTTGCCTGGAAGTGATTGATACTTACGATTAGGTACGTACCTACGTTTTTAAAATTGTATGCAATGTTTTACATAACTAATCGTACATCTTTTCAATGAAAGGAAAAAAGCTATCTATGTTTTATCTAGCAATTTTCCTATCATGTCAGTTTTTTTCCTAATTTAATTAACTAATTTGAGATTGAACAGAAAATATAATTGCTTATTTCATGATGAACGCGTGAATGGAAACTCGCAAGTCGATTTCGTATGAAAATAAAAACAATTGTGTTATTAGCAATTGGCAGAACGTTTTGGCAGTCACGAAACTTTCCTCTTCAATATTAATTTGAAATAATTTTTTGCGACATGTGTAGTATTTAGGGTTAGGTTTCTAAAAGTAAGACATTTGAAGGTATCTAATAATACACAAGTGCATGTGAATTGAAACAGTCGATTTTTTTTTTACAGTCGACATAAATTGAAGCAATTCTATAAGTTTACGATGTATTAAGCAAATCAATTGAAACAACGATAATCAACATTTTAAACATACTTTTTTCAAACAAAACAAATTATGTTATTAATAAAAAATAAAATTCATCAATCAGTTAGTTATTCTAACAGTTGTACAACAAACAAAAATAGTGTTAGTTGGATCATAAATTGTAACTAATATAATAATGCTTTAAGTAAAACATGATTCCCCACTCATATTTGCATATAAAGATAAAGAAACGAAGAAGAAGTTGTAATATTGAATCAAATGGTTTTAAAATAACATTGTGCAGATGCACTGGCTATTGCTTGATGCATTCATACATTGAATGTGCGAACTTATGTTTTTATCAACTGGTTTGCGCGCGTGCTAATAATAATCTTAACGGGATAAGTTGTTGTAATCATATTTACATTTTGCCATTATAACGTAACACAAGTAGTAAATTACTCACCTCGTTATCACAAATGCTTGAAAATAACACAAAGAAGATGTCCTTTGGCACTCACACTTATCGAATAAGTTTGCCGCGAGCGATCATCGCAAGATGTATCGATCGATTGTTGGCGCGCACGCACTTGCCAAAATTTCGCAAACTTTCAGGCACGGCTCAGATTAACAAGCACTGTTCCTTTAAACTGTCCTTGATTGTTATATTTCTGTCATCGGGGGTGACGTCACGTTCGTCTTCGAGTCCTTCGCTGTCTGAAGTCCTCAGTGGCGCCGTTACCGGTGAGGACTTGGTATTCACTTGTCACCGAAACTCTCTTCGCTAATTGGGATGCACGGTGCGTCCCTCGCTTTCCGTTTGGCGAAAGAATGGAGTGCTCCACCCCTGGGCGTTCGGCCGGTGGTCATCGTTCACTCGTGGCCGTTCGGCGCACTCATGAGGTTGTTTAGCAGCTTTTCGTGAGAATCAGTTACCCGCGGGCGGTGGCGCTGCTGTACCGGTACGGAATGGGGCTCGGCGGGTGCGTTCGCTCGACGACGCCTCGTCAGTTGGCCACTGGGTTACCGGCGTTCCTTTTCCTGCTCGCTTCTTTAATGGGTGACATACGACTCGCGTGTCTGCTGAACCCCACATCTGGAACGCGAATCAACTGTTGCTCTCTACCTACTCGTATGCTCATAATATTTGGAATAATCTCTTTAGTGTTTTTACATTTTCTTGATCCTTATTTTTATTTCCAATTCTTAATTTTTTTACCTTATTTGGCATACGTGATTTCATGTTGTTCGAGAATTTAGCATATTGCGATTGATTACTTTAAAAAAATAATTATCATAATTATTTTGATAAATACGTAAATCTAGATGGATTTCGTAAACGGTTATAAACGTTTGATGCAGTTATCAAATCACAACGTTGCTTAATCGCATTGTTATCATTAAGTATTACGAGGTGCCTTATTAGTGGCAGAATCTTCCTTTTATCATGCGCCATCTATATAATTATAAGCTGAAAATAAAACGGATTATGTTTTATGTCTGTCTGCATTAAATTGAAGAACATCGTTAACCGTACAAGATGCGGTAGGTTGTGACTTGTGACAGAATTGGAACGGAACATATCGTGACAAATTTAATCTACTTAATAGCAACTCTACTCATGACGTACTATTTCGTAATCTAACACAATAGCGCACGCGCACATTACTCAAACAACAAAAGAAACGTTGCTTCTGTGCTGTGAAAAGCATTCAGAAATTGCAATTTACATCCTTAATAAATTTAAATTACAACATCTTATGGAATTACTTTGGCTTATTACGATATTGTTTTGGGTTACGTTTTGAATACACAATATACGAAATTATTTATTAGATGTTATCATAATCATACTAATATCTATTCTGTGACCATACAGTGTTACATAAACTTATTTTCATCTTTTTCCTTCTCAATGGGATGCAATCAGATCAGATTGCAATATTCGGGAATGATTTTTTAAAATGTTCTGACGGCTGTTAGATGAAACGGCACAGCTTACTCTAGAGATCAATCCCGATCAATCGACATTGGAATTAGGTTAATTGGATGTACCTACTCTTGATTCGCTTCACCATCGCCATATTGGGCCAACCATGAAATTTGTTACTGGATTTAAGAATATTAGGACAGATCAGGATAAAAAAAACTATCTAGATAGTTATTATGGCGTAGGCATTGGCTAAGAAAGGATTTTTGAATAGGTAGTTCCACGGGACGAGGAATATCACCCGAGTCTGGACAAAACTGCAGGCGGAAGCTAAAATAGTATAGAATAAAATAAACAAGCAGGTTTGTTAAAACCCGTTTGTTATTTTAATGTCAAGTAATCATTCAAAAGAGGCAAAATAGGTAAACAGCCAAGTTTCTACGAACATATATTTATGCAGATACCACAGGCGATTGGCATACTGACTCTACTGAAAATAAATAAAACATTTTACAGCTCCTTTGTTATGTTAATTAATTTGGCATAGATTTCTATAGTTCCAGGGTGAAATTTAACTCGTGACAATATGACAGAGGCATGTGTTAGCCACGGCACAGTTTCTCGGGAACAAATCTATATAGAAGTGTGACAGTTTCAACACAAACTGTGTAAACTCTAGTAGTTAGAATTAACTGTGTATTGTTTGGTTCACGGAGTATATTATAAATATTTTAATAGCTGGTTGAACCTAGAAACGTTTGGCCTTTGTTTTCAAAAAGGCATGTTTCCCCATATATTTGCATGAGTGATCCTAAACGTATAGAATTCAAAATTACCATCTAACCAAGCCTAGCCAAACATTGGTTTCATCAGCTTTGTGATAGCAACGCCATATACTTTCTACTGCATGAAAAACATTTAGTTTTAAAATTCAAAGTAAAGTAAAAAAAAGTAAAAAATTGCTTTATTCAAATAAACTTAGTAATTAAGCGCTTTTGAATAGCCTATATTTTCCTACCACCCGTTCCAGACTTTTTTAACTGACAAGAAGCTTTCCAATTTCCATGTCACCCAAAAGAAATTATTCGAGCTGCTACAGTTGTTTCAAGTGAAGCCTCTGCTAGGTGTTATAGCCATCTGTTTCCTATTGTATTTTGTTTTATACTTTTCGAATAAAATAATTAATTTCCTTTTCAGTAAATTATTAATTGTTTAATCTACAACTAACGATGAATAATTTAATAGTTATTAAATTAGAAGTAGGTAGTTAGTTAGTTATGAGGGATTTTTATAAATGTATCAGTAGGTATTTTTTTTAAATTTTGATATTTAAGCATTCACAATGCTATTTTTATATAATACTAAATAATATACTAGAAAAAATAGGCGCTGGCTTGCAGCGTAAGAGTTGATATACTAGAAGAAATTCGACGTTCCCACTAGTGACTCGGTAGCTCAGCGGTCAGAGCATTGGACCGGATATACAAAGGTCGCGGGTTCGATTCCCGTCCGAGAACATGATCTGGTGCGAGTCCTATTTTTTCTAGTATATTATTTAGTATTGTATCAGTAGGTAGTTAAATAATATCTATTAACCTAACCAAGGTTTGATGTTTGGGTCTTTGAATTAACAAACAGCAAACCTACCCATAATAAAATTAATGCAACCCACGTTTTTGCCAAATGCGATAATTTGCGGAGATGAAAACGAGAGATAGGTTTAGATCATACAGTCATCGACAAATATTTGAAGACAGCGAATACGAACACAACATTATTTTATAGGTAAGTTAAGTATATAATCCTTTTACTGTAGAGCTTATCATAAACAAGTTTTTTTTATAGTAAAGTCAATCCAGAAATCATGAAAAATACCTATGCAATTTCATAAAGAATTCTAAGTATACAATTCTGCTAAAATGTGTGGATTTTTAAAAGACTCAACGATTTTAGAATTTTGTTAATTTGTTATTTTTTTATTATGAACTCTAGGTACTAATGGTTTTCTTTATATGTTTTGTTTAAACAAAAACAGCGGTTTAATAACAATATTTCATAGTTTTGAAAAAATATAACAATCGATGTATCCGATATGCGCTTTCATAGAACTTTATCAAACGTGGTAACAAATTATTGATCACATTAGACGCGATCCCTAATATACAAGGTGTTACAAAAATACCCCTAATGCCGAATATGGTATATAGGGACCATCAAACTGAACAACTTTTACTATGGGGCCAACTCTGAAATCGCGAAAAAAAAAATCAGCTGTTTCATACATTTTGATATTTTTGATTTTAATTTTTGTATGAAACAGCTGATTTTTTTTTCGCGATTTCAGAGTTGGTCCCATAGTAAAAGTTGTTCAGTTTGATGGTCCCTATCTACCATATTCGGCATTAGGGGTACTTTTGTAACACCTTGTATATCGAAAGTTTAATTGCTTAAAGCTTTTGTCGCTGACTGTACTGTACAAGTTGTTTTGCGGTTAGTAACAGGATTGGTATGCATAAAACTGCAGTGTTGCCAGATCCGATTTTTAAAAATCCGTAGGTCGAGCGACGCTTAAAAGTTCGTAGAAGTCCGTAAATTGCCTTTACAAAAATCCGTAGATCTACAGATATTTTTAAAGCTTAACTATTTAGAGATGGACTGGCTTTAAAGGAACCAAATTTTAACCGGTAAAGAAATTGTAAACTTTAAGGCAAAGAAAAAAGCAATAAAAACAGCACAGCACATTACTCGTAGTCAACCAGATCAACAGAAAATATAATATTTTACATTCTAATAGCGGCCATACAAGCAATAGTATACCGGCCGGTATATCTGACAGCGTTTTTATTCAAGATACCTGACAGGTTCGTCATATACAAACAATGATATACCGGAACAGGTGATCTTTACTGGTAAACCTGTCAGGTATACATTATGCCGTATGCCCACAATAAGATATTTGATAAATATTTTTTTTTACTTTTGTTGGATGCAGGAATTGAAAACGTTACTTGAATAATTAAAGTAAAATACCGTTAAAAATTAAGGTTTTACGGTATTTTTTGGTATCGTTATAAATTAACAGTATTTCAATCCCTGCTTGGGTGAATGGAATGGAACAAAAGTCCGTATGTCCGTAGACAAGACCTAAAATCCGTAGATCTACGAACAAAGCCGTAGGTATGACAACTGGCAACGCTGTCGGTATGTCTGACGATGTCCTTTAATGCCATTAAAGTTTATGTTGCTAGTTTCAACTTAGCTTAAATTGAATTTATGTTATTTCGGTATGAGTCCTCTGCGACTGATTGATTACCTACCTATACCATTCCCCACTTAGCAAAGTATGGTTGAATTTTAATATTTAAACACTAAGCACAAAATTATTGAAAGAGCTGTAGTTAAATTTATACGTTTCAATACTGACTTTGCTGATGTTTGACATTTTTTTTAGTCAAGAAATCGTCTCCAAGCGCCCAGATGGGACTAGCATCTGCGTGATGATTCTTAGTTTATAAAATTGCATTTTTATTTGTTACATAAATGTTATGTTTGTTATGTTATGTTATTAAACCTATCAGAAGTACTGGAATTGAATAATACTGCTAAAACCGCTTAATTCACCTGTAATTGGATTTCTAAAGTTGAGTACATATATTTTCTACAATTTGTACCTCTTTAATATCCATAAATTGATCGAAATATCCTTAAATCTAGCGTGGTCGTGCCAGAAAACTCGTCTCGGGTACGACCACTTTAGGTATGCCGGAACGTCCAAACTAGACAAGTACATTTTTTTGTTCAAAAGTAAAGTACATTTATTTTTATGAATATGTACCACAAAAAAAATAAGAAAATCCTTCGTGGTCATGCCAGGAATCATCACGCCTAGCATCTGCGTCCTTATCAGATACGGGCGAATACTCTGACAGCTGAGTTACGAACTCTCCACGACAAGTCCACTCTGGGTGGAAATTAGTTTTTGATACGGGATTAAATGTAATTTAATTTGACAACCTCTGTGGTCAGGAAGTAATCTCAGTGGTCACCTCTCAAGTTTACGCGCTCACTACTTGAAGTAAAAACCAAAACCGCGCTACAGTAATGATTCAGCTAGTTACTTTTGTAAATAAACTTATTGATAAATATAAAAGACGGAGGTATCGACAACTGTCTCCATGTTTTCCCCGTCGTAGACATAATTCACCTTGGCTAGTTCACCTAGGTGAATTAAGTATACTTTTTCGCCATTTCTTTCTTGGAAGGGCCTTTAAATTTTGTGAAAGAGATTCAGTAGATTCTCTCTTTTTAGCATTAATTCACAAAATTAAATTGTAACAATAGCTTAAACCAATAAAAAAAGATTAAAATAAATTTCTGGTACGTCTTTATTAAACTATCGATTAGGTTAAAGGCTCACGGGCAGCTTCAGTCCCCCGTGACGGTGACGAAACGTCGAGAAAATAAAAAACCAAACTAAATAATAAATACCAACTAATAAACCAAGTACTTTCAATAAAAACACACCTAGTACCGTTAAAAGTGTTTTATTTTGATCTCAAGAGATCCTAGATCAATTTAGAAGATGAACTTTCCTGCATTGTCTCAGGTTTGGGTTTTTTTTAATACAATTGGTCTATCATAAGAAGGACTTTTAAACAAAACCATGTCTATTGATTTGCCTGTATGCAATGCAATTTAGTACAAGTGATTTGCCTAGTTGTTAACTTCATTGTACGTGTGGTTACCCGCAGTTTATTTGTTCTGTTGTGGTCAGTAACAAGGCATTTGAGGTGTCGAGTGTTAATTTTATGACCCTCACAATAGAATCCATAGTTAAGGGGCTGACATGAGCCAACTAGCGCCGCCAGTCGATTTATTTTATTTATTCAAAATAAGCCCAATTTCATAAAAAAGGAATCAGTCAAGGTTTTGTTAATAACGTCTAATATTTATTGAATAACTTTACACAGTTTGAAAAGGCATTCAATCAGTTTAAAACGCGATTTTGTTAAAAGTGGCCACTGTTGGTTCAAACCCGTTTTTAAACTATTGCACGCATTTTGTAATGTTGTAACGTTATTCAATAAACATTAGACGTCATTCACAAGACCTTCGCTGTTTCCTTTTTTGAGAAATTGGGCTTATTTAGAATAAATAAAATAAAATCGACTGGCGGCGCTAGTTGGCTCATGTCAGCCCCTTAATTGAAGCCCACTAAGGCTTGGCACCATTGAGCATATTGGTATTATTTGGTATGCATGGTTTGCTGCTGTTAAAAATTAATAACCTATAATATGCCGCAAAATTATATTTAAAAAGGCGTTTTTTTGTAAAATTTAACGTGATATAAATAATAAATGCTTGGACAATTTCATATCGCCATCTAGCCCCAAAAAAAGAGAATTTAATCGCTATGGCCCCAAACTAAGCAAAGCTTGTAATATGGGTGCTAGACAACTAATATACTACTTATATACTTTTTAAATATATACTTATTATACATAGTAACACCCAGACCCGTCAAAGAAATTAAAATTCATCATTTCAACTTCTGCCCGACCGGGAATCGAACCCGGGACCTTTTGCGTGGTATACCACTGCACCACTCAGGTCGTCATATCACCGAGGTATTTTTCCATAGAGACTTCAGCTTTAGCCAGCGTAACCGTCGCGCAATATTATAAATGCGGAAGTCCGTTTGTTCGTTTGTTATGCCTTCACGTCTTAACTACTGAACCGATCATCATGAAATTTTGCAACATGTTGTCAGGAGAAGGACATAGAGTACCTTTCATCCCGAAAAAAAGAATTGTTCCCGAGGGATAGCAAAAAACTTTCCACGCAGACGAAGTCGCGGGCGGTCGCTAGCCTAATATAGATTGGACCATGGGGAAGGGAGGACACAGCCCTCCTTTTGTCATTAAGATAAATATTGAATAAGGGAAGAAAGTTGGTATGGAACTGAGAGCATACAAGTCGCGGTACAAATTACTAAATAGTGGTCGCGGGCGGCCGCTATTACCTTTTTAGGGTTCCGTACCAAAATGGTAAAAAGGAACCCTTATGGTGCGACTCAGTTTGTCTGTCTGTCTGTCACAGCTGGATATCTCGAGAACTACTGATTTTATCAACTTGAAATTTGGAATAGTTTTAGATGACTTTTGTCCAACTAAGAGAGAAATAAAAATATTTATATATTTTTTGCAACAGGGACAAAAGGGGGTCTTCAAAATTTGAAGTGAGACTACTAGGGCATATGGGTACCCATATAAAAGAGCGCTGCTTGCACATTCTCAAACATTTATTTTATTTTTTAGGCCGCATAGATTTCGACTTTTGATGAAAAATGTAAAAAAAAATACCGTTCCCCCCCTTATCTCCGAAGTTTGGATAGAGAAAAATCAGAAATAATTTTATGTGATAGAAGTTTATGTAAAGATTACAGGAAAAATAAAACGATGTCTCTAAAAAGTAAACTTTTCAGAATTATGGTACGGAACCCTCGGTGCGCGAGTCCGACTCGCTCTTGACCGTTTTTTTCTACCGTAAGGTATACCATGGCAATTACAGCGTTATGTTATTTTATAAAATGTTGAACTTCATTTCCTATTCTGATCACGCGTGGCATGGCACGCTTCATCTATGGCGATGTGAGTAGATAAAATGCTATGCAATTAGGTTTCTATACGAAACATTTGCTAACTTAGGAACTAACAGCGCACAGTATCCTTCGCTAGTTCTAATGCTAACTTTCTATGTCCGAAAATAACAATAAAATTATTCGTATGTCGGAGATTTGAAGCGGAAAGTTAAAAAAATATAAGCTTACCTTAAACAGAGAATGAACAATGTAAAGTAATATTCCTTCAATAAAATTAAGTTCAATTTAAGATTTATTTAACTCATATCAGTAGAGATGCCTTTTCGAGATATAGAAGGTGTTACAAAAGTACCCCTAATGCCGAATATGGTAGATAGGGACCATCAAACTGAACAACTTTTACTATGGGACCAACTATGAAATAGCGAAAAAAAAATCAGCTGTTTCATACATTTTGATATTTTCGTAATTAATTTTTGTATGAAACAGCTGATTTTTTTTTCGCGATTTCAGTGTTGTCCCATAGTAAAAGTTGTTCAGTTTGATGGTCCCTATACGCCATATTCGGCATAAGGGGTACTTTTGTAACACCTTGTATAAATATGTAGATGCAATCATGTTCGACAAAACTTGTCTCTTTACCATAAAACATATCTGAGTTGAATATAATGCACGACTGAAGAATGGGCACCTATTTATAAATGAAATTTGTGTCAAAAGATGATCGTCAAAAGGGCATAAAGGAAGTTCTTAGTTACTCTAGTGGAACGCTTATATTATTGCATAATTCAATACAATATAAAGAGCGCAAAGATGTAATATCTCATACAATTGAACAAATTATTGAGCTCTCTTGTGTGGAACTGGAACAAATGATTATAATTTGTGTATAAAGACCCCCATCTGGGAACTACCCAGCGTTTGAGTCCGCTATGGAGGAAGTTTTAATAAAAACATGTAGAAGCAATAAAAAAGTGGTGGTATGTGGGGATTTTAATGTTGATATTCTAGAATCTAACCACCTCTCGAGTAGGTTCATTAACTTATTTAAATCTTTTAATTTGTTTCACACTTTTGAAGAGCCGACTCGAATAACGCCCACATCAGCTACTTGTTTGGATAACATTTTTTCAAATTGTAATATCCTTAAGAAATATATATTAAATTGTATTAGATCCGACCATAGCGGACAATTTGCCTCTATAGAGCACCATCATGTTTGTCCTAAACGCGAAAAAGTTTGTAGGTCAATAAATAAACATTGTGTAGATAAATTTAGGAATAACATTATGGATAAACTTGAAAATTTACCAGTACCTTCTATGGAACCCAATATCCTTTACAATCATTTATTTAGTGTGGTCCAAATTGAATTTAATAAAAATTTTAAACAAAGAGTAATCAAATGTAGCAATAAAAAGGAATTTAGTGATTGGGCCACACCAGGTATTTATCAGAGTAGAAATAAATTATATGAACTGTATGCTTTAAAAGCTACTTCCTGTGACCCTAATTTCATTGAATATGTCAGGAAGTATTCCAAAACATTTAGAAATGTATGTATTCTTGCAAAGTCCATGTCTATCTCAAATAAAATTAAATCATCGGCGAATAAAATAAAGGCTACATGGAATATTATTAATCAAGAAACAGGGAAACCAAAAGATAAAATAAATTCTTTCTCTCTTAAACTTGGAAATAAGACTGTAGATTCCGATATTGAAGTTGCGGGTGTTTTTGAGGATTTTTTCACTCGGATTCCCCTGGAAACTACTGGTAATCTAAATTCCTGTCCTAGCATTGCTATCGCCCTCCTTGAGTCAAGTGTTGATAAGTGTAATGAAGTTTTCAATTTTAAATATATTAACAGTGATGATATCATAAAAGCTTTTAAAATAATTAATGTAAAAAAAACAGAGGATCTATGGGGCATTTCTACCAATATTATTAAATCAATTATTGATGTAATAGCTCCTTATTTAGCGTTTATTTTTAACAAATGCATTGATGAAGGTATCTTTCCTGACTTAATGAAATACAGTAAATTA
This sequence comes from Catoptria pinella, assembly GCA_963556745.1. Taxonomy (NCBI): domain Eukaryota; kingdom Metazoa; phylum Arthropoda; class Insecta; order Lepidoptera; family Crambidae; genus Catoptria; species Catoptria pinella. The sequence goes on along the minus strand of OY750775.1, from coordinate 7,452,098 downwards.
ATTCCTCTGTTTAAAGCAGGAGATAAAAGTGATCCAACAAATTTTAGACCAATATCTATTTTACCTGCACTAAGTAAACTATTTGAAAAAATTATATATCTTCAATTATTAGAATATTTTACAAAGAATAATATACTACATAAGAATCAGTTTGGTTTTTCTAAAGGCAAAAGCACTACTGATGCTGGAATTGCACTTTTGAAGCATATCTTTGACGCTTGGGAGGCTAAGCAAGATGTAATTGGCATTTTTTGTGACCTTTCTAAAGCGTTCGATTGTGTTGATCACATAACTCTCTTAAAGAAGTTAGAACATTATGGTATCTCTAATAAATCAGTTAGCCTTATGCAATCTTATCTATGTGGTAGAACACAACAAGTAATTATTAATAAAGCGGCATCTACTGGAGCCCCCATTAGCATGGGCGTGCCTCAAGGATCGATATTGGGACCTTTACTGTTCTTAATCTATATTAATGACCTACCTTACTACGCGGAGAATTTATGTGAGACAGTGCTATTTGCAGATGATACCTCCTTAGTCTTCAAAGTCGATAGAGGTAATAATTGTTCTGACGATGTAAATAGTGCTCTCTCTAAAGTTTTGAATTGGTTTAACATTAATAATTTAGCATTAAACCCGAAGAAAACAAAATGTGTAAAATTCACTTTACCTAATGTAAGGCAGGTAGACGTGCATATTAATTTGAATGCAGAAGTAGTCGAGTGTGTTGAGACCACAAAATTTCTAGGTATTACAGTAGATTCACGACTACAATGGGATCCACATATTGATGCCTTGTCGAGTAGACTCAGTTCTGCGGCATTCGCAGTTAAACAAATAAGGCTCTTAACTGACATTGAAACGGCAAGGCTGGTCTATTTTAGTTATTTTCATAGTGTAATGTCCTACGGAATGTTGTTGTGGGGCTCAGCAGCTAATATTGGAAATATTTTTGTGCTCCAAAAAAGAGCTGTTCGCGCCATATACAACCTTCGGCCGCGAGATTCTTTGAGAGAATTGTTTAAAGAAATTAATATTTTAACAGTGGCAGGCCAATACATCTATGATAATTTAGTTAATGTAAGGAAACATTATTGCTCACTTGCTAAAAATAGTGATGTACACCGTTTTAATACAAGAAATAAAGACAAACTTGCCGTTCCAAGTTTTAGACTAGCAAAAACTAGGGGCTCATTTATGGGGAAAGGAATTGCCCTTTTGAATAAAGTTCCACAAAATGTAATTGAACTGCCTTTGCATGAATTCAAAATACATGTTAAAAAGACGCTCATGAGCAAAGGTTATTACAAAGTAGAAGATTATTTAAAAGACAGCAATGCATGGATGTAACATTATAAGTAACTATCTGATTTTCAGTTTTTAATAACTTTATTGTTTTTTAATTTTGTTGTTTTAAATGAAGGTATTTGGTAACGATATAATTTCTTGTAAATATCGTTACTCTGATTTCTGACAAAGCTGATAAGTTTCTTGCGCCCATTCTTCTTGTCAGCTAAAAAAGTCTCGAATGGGTGGTAGGAAAATATAGACCATTCAAAAGCACTTAATATCTAAGTTTATTTGAATAAAGAATATTTCATATTTCATATTTCATATTCACTCGAATCAAGTCGGTCGAAAAAAAAATTATTGGTTTTTTATTAGATTTTTGGGTATCCCGATGTTTCAGCACTTTAGCAGCTGCCGCCTGCCGAGGTCACGGTTTGTTAGTAAGTATCTGTATAAAGTGCGTTACTTCAATGTGTTGTATGTCTATGTGGCGTCAGTCACACACTCTCACTCTCTCTTACACACACACACATACTAATTTTAATTTGCATTCATAAGAAGGTTTGTTTTACACATCCTTTTAGATTCAGTAAATGTATTTTGTGCTTAACTGTTACAATTCTTTGAGTTCGAGGTGGGCGCTGGTAACTGCGACATAGTCTTTGAATAATGTGGTTACTAACGTTTATTAGCTTTTGTAAAAAATAAATTAGACACAAATATTATTATTTTTTTATTAGGTAGCAGTTATGTCTTCTTATAAAACAGTAAAAAAGTCTGTGAAGCAGCTTCTAAAAGTTTTCAGTTTTCCAAAGTCGCAAAACGCACTCGCATCGAGCGCATGAACTATATTGCGTTGCCGCGATGCTTTTTAATTGGCATTGCAAAGTTGTTCACCCGATATGCAGGACGAGCTAACACGGTTACTGGTCCCGACCAGGTTGATAACACCGAAATCGATGATTTACATCAAAATAATGTAGGAAAATGCATCATGTTCAGAAAAAAAATATTATTTTAACTTAGTAATCGAAGTGTTACTTTATTCGGTCGCTTGTTTCCTTCACGACTTACAGAGCAGTCGTGTTGTGGTTTGTTAAAAGTGGGTGCTATATTTTCATCGATCAACGACACTGCTCAATTACGCTACGACAACGCATAAAACATCTTTACCAAATCACATAATCAACGACACGCCAAAAATCGTGACACGAACTAATCCGATAAAAAAAGTCGTGGAACGAGACTGATACGACAAAAAGACGGTGTTTGTGATGGTCGTGTAGTATGTATGCAGTTTCAGAAATCTATCAGAGTGTGTTGCGTACGTCATATTTCACGATAATTTAACAATTTACACTCAATAATACATTACTTATATAAAACCAGCTTTGAATACTTAAAACCCACCCTAAAATACACAAAGTACTAAAAATTATTGAGAAAACGAACATACAAAAAGATGCTTAATACATTTCAGTTTACGCGTCTTTGACAAGTACAACATTTTTATTCACTGGTTTACCGTTAGTGCAATATCGAACTTAAAATATGGCAGCCTCAAAGCCTACATAGCTTAATACTTTCTCGGATGCAGCCTGTGTTGTTTCAAGGAATTATGTAATTTTCTTTTGACACAAAGAACAAGAGATGTCCTCATTCTGTAGTTTGTGTTGTCCAATAATTAATTATGTTTAAAAAAGATCACTTAGTAGGAACCTAGATCTATTTTAAAACAAACATTGATGTAGACCGACGTTTCCCAGTAGGTAGTCTTATCGCACCTATGACAGGAAATTGGATTATTATGTGTATCTTCACGTATCTTATCTTAAATATCTAATTAGCCTGGGTGAGCCTGATAATGAAACTAATCATTGGTTATTATATTATTATCACGATTGAGCGACTGTTTTAATAAAAAATACTTATTAATTAAGAATAACAAATAACAAATCTCACTAATAAAAATTGATTAATGTGATTGTTTCAAACTTTATTTAGTCCTCGAACTTGTCCCAAATATCTTTGTATATAATGTGTAACGAAACGAACATGTATTTTATAATTAGGTTTTAAATTAAAATCAGTTTTTGTTTGTCTTGTACAAACAAATCAATATCTATTTAAAAAAAAAAACCTTATTATCTGTTTTCATTGAAAGATAAAGTGTCCACCGATAAGTAGTGATTTATATCAATAAAGTATTATTCAGTATGTGATAAGTAATTGTCGTGGACAGTACAGAGAAAATGTCAGAAAAATTAAAGAAAAAGCCTTCGTTTTTTACATTGAAACGGTGGAATAGCCAGAAAATTCCGAACGATGAGCCGGCAACGCCAACCACTCCTGTTGCACCCCAACCCACGTATTATAAGAACGCGAATAATCCTTCTGCACCACGCGCGAGCTTCTCTACCGAGCCAAGACCAAGAAAGTAAGTATTTTTAATTCAAAACAAACAGGCAAGCTCCTCCAGATAATGAGTAACCCGTATCCAAAGGAAGTAGTGAAAACGATCATTAAAATCACATCTGAGATTTAGGGGTTACTATAGTTAGGTATGTACGTACTTCAAAATTCGTTCACTATATTATGTTTCGGTATAATATTATTGTCAAGGCTTGTTGGCAGTCGAGAACTGCCAGATTGAATAGGATCTAGTGCAGTGAGTCTACAGGGTAAAAAAATCCTTGTGGACCCACCAGTGGGACGTAGCGGTGGAAACAAGGTTAATAGGGGGTTTTATCACAGGTTAAGATTTTTTTTTCTTTTTTTTTATGGTTCGATGAAATGCAATAAATTACTAGGTAGGGTAGGTACTTCGTGTGAGGAGAAAATAGCGTTCAATATTTATGTTGCTTTTTCTACATGAAAATTAACATCTTCCAACAGATTATCAACCGGTGGAATTCAGGAGCTGGTTCAATGTCCGCTCTGCTTGGAGGTGCTCCATAATCCGAAGATGCTACCCTGCCAGCATACCTTCTGTTTGGCCTGCCTCACCGTCTACATAGCTGGTTAGTAACTTCACTGCATAACCTAACTTAGATGTATAGTCTTTATATTTTTTTTACGATTGCAGGCAAGCGAAACTCGCGCGGATTCGATTCCCGTGGACAAAAGTGATAAGTTGTTTTTGTTTCTAGTGTAAAGTTTTTTCAAAATTAATAATTCCAGCCAGGTAGGCTGGCCCCAAAGTTTCGCTAATCTGTTACTTAAATTATCAGACGGTGATCCAACTTGTATATCATTTATTACAGAATGAAAAAAAAATAACTAGGGACTGGATGTTCTGATTTTCATAACACAAGCTTAAATTTAATGTCACATTTGTATTGAAAATGACATTATCAAACAATAACATACTGATTTTGTTGACAGCCTACTTCAAGTGCGTTCTCAAGAGTTGGAATAGATTAAGCAATTAATGCTGATTGCACTTTAGAACTGCAATTGCGTACGTTGGTCCCGGCTGCTTTCCCATCAAACAGTATTGAGCCCGCGTGGTGGGTTATAGCCAGGTTATAGGCTATCCTCAAGGTAAGGTGGATAGGTATCCACCCCTATGGAAGGCCTGTTCCCCAGCAGTAGTGGAGACATTAAAAATTACAGATGTCGAATTTTGTAGCAGGAACTTAGTAACTTTAATAATTTATCTCTTTCAGATTTACCGATAATAAACTGCCCTATATGCAACACAAAAATACAAGTTACCAGTTCGAGCTTCGTAAACAATCTACCACCAAATCTATACATCGATTCTCTTCTTCGTCTGGTTGGCATCACCAACAACAGTAACAGCAACGGAGGATCAAGCCCCGACGCTCCGAGGCCGTCTGCTTCTGTTAGTAGACCTTCGAATGGTGGACAAAATGTAGACTTGTTTGCTGGCGGTACACGCTGTTCCCAGTGCAAGAGCATATGCGACAATCCTGACGTGACTTGTTGCCAGCATTGTAAAATGGTAAGCTGTTGTTAACTGTGACAAAGTAAATGTGAGTTTTTTTTTGGTGGAGTTCCTTGGGGGAAGCTTATGTCCAATAGTGAATGACTTGCGGCTGATAGGCCTCTGTCTTTACCCAGTTGCTTTCCCATTCCTCTTGCACTTTCATCAGAGGCATGCCTCAGGGCTTTCAATAACGCATAACCTATTTTCTCAAAAAACGTCAAACTTTGTATGGCATGCGTTTGACAGGAGACGAATTGAAAGTAGAAGACGAAAGAGAACGGGCAAGCGACTCGGTGAAGACACACCACTATAATAATGGTGTTCTTTTAGTTACCACGATTTCGATCGATTCAATTTAAATACTATGTACTTCGCATTGTGTAGTAACACACCAATAGAAATTGTGTTTTTGCAATTTGATTACCTGGACAAAACCAAAGTGTTTGCATCTCCGAATTATTTTTAGATGCCCCATACGTTTCAATTTCAGAACTTCTGTCGAGTTTGTTGGTCACAACACTTAGATGATATGAGAACACAAATTTCTTCCATTTTGAAGCAACTGGACTCCGCCGATAGTCGTCTGGAACATAAGACTGAACATTTTAAGGTAAGTCAATGTCAAGCTTCTGTATATACCCCTTGCACGAACATAGCTATCGAAAAATCAGCGTAAAAGTACTCGATAGAGTAATTTTTCATAGGAAATTTAGTTTCGCTATTCGGCGATAGTTGGCGCTGTACCCTATACAAAAATATCTGTACATATCAAATTTTTTGACGCGCGTATTTTTTCTCGATAGAGGTTCGAGCTACGGGTCTGTACTCTTAGCTCTATTGATAGTAAAGATCTGTATCTCTACACCCTAAAATTCTCTTATTCCAAAAAGTACTTAAACTGATGCTATCACTTTTTTTTGGTAAAAAGTAGATAGGAGTCACTTGCTTTATATAATAACAAGGTTATTTTAGTCAACGTTTTGAATCATGGGTATAAGTTGAAGATAAACCATATTTACTGTGATACTTGAACTAGTTTTGGTTCATTTACCCAACGAATGTATTCTAGGATCGCTGTGAACGTATCATGGAGCAAATTAATATTACTGCAGAAGAGAAAATCAGTGCCATCGTTGAAAAAAAGGGGGAACTGCTCAATCAAACTGCTAACTTGCAGAAAACAGGAGATATGTCTGCGTTAGCTCTTAAGTCGTCGTTAGAAGAGGCGAGACATGTGGCTTTACGGGAAATGACAGAGAACAACTCTTTAGAAGACTCTGCAAAGGTTTGTCGGTTATTCTTGTAACTTTTTGTTCAAGTAGATAATGAGGATCAGCGACAGGTTTGAATCCTAAAGTTTTATTTATGTAATATAAAAACACATTCATAGCTATGAACCCTAGTGAAAGATTTTTTGAAATCCGTTTAGAAATGGTTGAGTTATAAGGGTTTAAAGAAAATGCCAAGCTCAATGCAATATGTGCTTTATCACGTACGATGTAAGGTTCGCGTACGTGGCGCATAACGTCATAAGGACCCCCAAAATAACAGCGTTCTATCTCGTATAACTTCTCAGGTTTAAGAGATATCGTGATCATTTATTCACAGTTAATCATGTGGTGGCATAAGCTTTCTGATAAGCCACTAAACAAAAATCGTCGCTAATCCTCATTGATATTGTCAGGGGATTGGAAATTGTGGCGTACTCATTGGTTAATTTAAACTGTTTAAATTAGTGGCACGTTTGCCCCGCACTTTGTACCCTTATTGTACCAGTAGTAGCTACGGTACTTACGATTTTATGCTACATATCGAAAACTACTGCTCTCTCTCTCTCTTTTAGTTGCATCGACTGTTTTATCTATGAATAGGTTTTGTGGTAAAGTTACCTACAACTAGTATTTGCTAAGAGCATTAAAGCCAACGGCATTTCAAACAAACATTCAAGTCCTTATTTTTCGAAATGAATAAACAGATTTTAATGAAACTTTATAAGCTTATGTAGGTACGATACCTAGGTATAAAAAGTTAGCAATGAATATTTTTGAAATGTCTTATGTTAAAAAATATTGAAAATTTCTATGGAAAATTTAAAATTGTTGTCTAATTTAGCTGTTTTCTACTAACTTTTTAGACTAATGTATTCTGCTTATGTGTATGAAGTTTTATTAAAATCGGTCTAATTTAGCTGTTTTCTACTAACTTTTTAAACTAATGTATTCTGCTTATGTGTATGAAGTTTTATTAAAATCGGTTTAATTATTTCGAAAAATTATCGCTTGAAAGTTTGTATGAAATGCTGTTTAGCGTTAATGCTCTTAAATGGTCTGTGCCTACGACTTATCGTTGCTATTTTTCAGGTTATGACATTTGTGAATTTGCATCAAAACGCCTTACAAATACTATCAGACGTGTCCAAATGGGACACCGACCACTTCGTGTTCGACAAGGAAGGGTTCTGCATCGAGCTGGACTCCGCCACCCCGCTGGACGCAGAGTCCGAGGACCCGGTCCCTGAAGGAGCTAAGCAGAACAACCCGCTGGAGAGTGAGGAGAGCTTGTTTATGTATTATAGGTGAGTTCGTTCTAGGGAAAGACCAGAGAAATTAAATGGTTAGCCATTTCAGACCATGTAATTTTTCTCATGAACCGCACTTACCTACACCACTACTAAAAACTTGCGTCAGATAGTTCGCCAGTACCCAGATTTTTTTTGCTCACATAAGCTCTGAAATATTGTTATTACATTTGAAAAAAAAAAGAATGCGGGGGAAGAATTCAGTGCGGAAATTAATTTCAAGACTTACTTCCCGCACTGGTGCGAGAAATTGTATTCCAAATTAATAACCATAGAACTCATCAGCTAACATCATTTTTATAAAACTTTATGGTTGCATGACTGGTCGTTTCACATGGCCACAAGAACCAATTTAAAAATTATTAATAATAACATTTTAGTTCCTCGCATTTTTTAGAAAAGCACATTCGAGATCATTCGAAATGCAAAGTTCCCGCGCTCGCCTGTAATGTATTGTTATTAATTCGTAAAATTAATATATATATACGGCTTGAGCAAAATATTGGCCATCTGTCAAAAAATACGAATATTTTCAACTCAACCGATTCAAATTCAAAATATCATGCTCAAAGATACTTCTGACTAATGGCCGAATACTCAAACGTCACTCAACTTTGAGAGGCTCTCAAACATCGTCCTGTCGTACCCCTTACTACTAAAGATTGTATAGCAGATGCATAGTTACAGTGTTTTGTCCCTTTCTTTTTAATATCAATCTTAAATAGTTGGACACAGAGTAATCATTGTGTAACTATACATCTGCTATACAATCTTCATTAGTAAGGGGGTTTGTGTGTAAATATAAAGACGAGTAAAATAATTAAAAAACTTAATACCCAGGTCGCGCAACTTCGTCCCTCACTACGCATGGCGGAAAGCGTCTCGTCCCGGCGGCATCGGCATCAGCCCCTGGACTGGTCATCTGTACGTCTGCGGAATGGATATCCACAGTGTGCTGGTGGTAGAACGATCACAAGCCAAGATCGTCACCAGGCTCACACATGAAGACATGCTATGTCCAGTGCAGATCGCCTTTATGAAGAGTTTGGGAGAGATATATGTTACTGGTAAGTTGGTAATTAACATGAGTCATGATTCCATTTCCGTAAGGCAATCGTACGAGCAAACGTTTTCAAAACACGATGACACATTTCTATAGATTGTCGCGCGAAAGAAATGTCTGTGTTTATATTCGTCGTGAGATGAAAAAGCATCGTTTGACCGTACGATCGCAGCCAATTCGGACGCCGCCTATGTGTGGAATGGACATCCACAGGCTTGTTTTGTGGAATGATCGCAGGTCAAGATTATTGTACTGTGTAGATGTTGCTGATGTGATAAGAAAAAGACGCAGGGTTCATTTGTTGTAAAACTCTTATCGAAATCGTATTATTTAATAATAATCCTACATACATACATATACTCACGCCTTTTTCTCATGGGGGTAGGCAGAGACTATGGATCGCCACCTGCTACGATCCTTGCACACTTCTTTCGCTTCATTTACATCCATCAACCTTTTCATACATGCCCGGCGGTTTTTCTCACTGCGTACACCAGCCTTTTTTATTAAAACCTCTAATTGGTCCGCGTAGGTGTTTCTGGGACGCCCTTGCGCATTCGTTCCCTCCACATTCGCACAATATATCTCTTTCGTGATTCGATTCTAAGTTATGATTTTTGATTTGAGTCAGTGAATTGAAGTTTGGAACTGTCAGATATTGTATGAAATGGCGCTATTGCTCATACATATCTTGACAGTTCTAAATGTCAAATTACTGGTTTACTGATTCGAATTCAAAATCCTATTATAGAATCAGCGCAATGACTTAAGGAAGTTAGTTCTATCCATAGTGAAAGTTGACGTTTTTGTTAATATACTGCTCAAAATAAAATAGGGGCGTCCCCTAATGTGGCAAATAGGAGAAATTACACAGTGATTTCAACAGTAAAGACCCCAAGTTGACTATTACAGCTTTCGAACTATTTCAAATTTAAATAAAATAAAATTGAATTTATAAAAAAAAATCTTTCAGAAATTAGCTCGTTTGTATGGAAAACCATGTAGTGGCCCCTATTTGAGTAGTATATATACCTATACGCATTGAGCCTGATTGTTGTGTTAGGTATTGTCTATGATCTATCTATAATATGCGTGGCATTCGTGTTTCAGATAAATGGAAACATTGCATCCACGTGTTCTCGAAGGACGGGGAGTATTTACGGACGCTCGGCCAAAAGGGCAGTCGATTCGGGACGTTTCGGTCGCCGGAAGGCATTACCACCGACAACTCACAGAATCACATATACGTGGTTGACACTGGCAACGATCGGGTACAAGTAAGTCGATGAATTATGTACGCGGTGAGGTTTTAGACTATTTTTAGTATAAAGTACTTACCTCAAAATGTGTTATTTAGGTTTAAAAAATACGCGTTCAACGTAAAAAATAAATATGCGATATCTAACTTCACCTCCCTACCCTTATTATGATATATTTCTTTAGTAAGTAATTCGGGGAACGTTTTGCTCGAAAACATTATTGATTCTCACAAACATTGATTTTTAAACAATATTTGCGATAATAGTTACCATTAGTGCCTCGAGTCTGGTAACAATAGGCGCCATCTCTATTTCATGAGAACTTTTCTAAGTTTGTTTCACACCTAAAAACTCTTGTATTTTATCTTACATAGCTAACAATATCTTCCTGTAGACATTAAAGCAAACAGTATTCTTTACTTTATTCTAGATCTTGCAACCCGACGGCAAATTCGTGGATCAGCTGGGCGTAGTGATGAGACAACAACCGTCAAACACATCTTCAGTATTCAAAAACACTGAAGTGAGTTGCACTGAACTAAACGCCCCGACCGCTGTCGCAGTGACCAATGACAGAGTGATCATTCTAGACAGCGGCAACAAGCGAGTGAAAGTGTATAACAAGCAGAATAAAGGGAAAATCCTGGAATTTGGATCTATGGGACAGATGAAAGGCCAGTTCAGGCAACCAGAGGTTTTAGCCGTAGATCCTTTGGGCTTTATTCTAGTTGGAGACTCAGGTAATTGTAGGATCCAAGTCTTCAAACAGAACGGACAGTTGGTTAGAGTTTTTGGGGGACTTGGAACAGCTCCTGGCAGGTTCGGATGGATTTCAGGTATACATGTTACGAAACAATTGGACATCATAGTTAGTGACACGAAAAATCATTGTGTGAATTTCTTTTAACAATAGGACAAGTAGGAAAAAATATGCTTTTTTTCAACACATGGTCCTTCGAACATAAACAATCTTTTACGGCCAAATACTCAAATGAATCTTAAAGTTAAGGCCACCTTAAATTCAAAAAAGTTGTCAGATTTGACAGAAACTCTAAAAAATTGACAGCTTCCTTAAAGTTAAGAGACCTTAACTAAAGATTTTATCTAAGCAGCCTTTGAGTATTCGGCCGTTAGTCACTCAAATATAATGGTACACACGACAGCACGTCAGGTATACAGTTAAACTGCGAAAACAGCTTTTATTACGTAGGGCATAAAGGCGGTCTCAAGGTCAACATGTATAGTCTGAGGTGCCGTCGTGTGTACATAAATGTAAGATGTACAGTCAGCATCACGTCAGGTTATACAAAATTGACAAAAATCAGCACTTATTTTGAATCGTGTTGAAGGATAAAAGATTGAATTTAATTACTCAGTCGTGGTAGCCCAGCGTCCCGTTGACTGTACATATGTTTGTATATACGCACATTGTTTATCAAGGATAATAAGGATTAACTAAGATATTGAAATGACATTTATTTAAGTAGTCTAGTTTAACCATGTGCAATATTAGGGCCCGTTTCATAATCAAAAAGTAAGTTCGGAGCAGCTTACTTGATTAATTATTTGACAGTTGTGATATGAAAAATTATATATATCAAATCATCTGTCAAATAAGCTAAGTACTCAGAACTTACTTTATGATACGAAGCCCGTACTACAAAAATAAGTTATTATTACTAACTTTATAATGTGCAATATTCGTATTTTTATGGTAGGTATATGTATAAGGGATTCCGAATGATTGAAATTAATCGACAACAAATTGTATAACAATATTTTATTATGGAAACAAATTCAAAAAATAAAAAATGACCATCATAGCACAATGAAAATTATAAATAAAATTTTACATTAAAGTAACGCATGAGTTTTATTTAGAATGATTGCTATCACAAATGATACAGATAAGAATATATCGTTGAACGCAAGTGAATAACTTTATTTTCATTTTATTCTAACAGAGTTAACATTAATCACTATATAATTATATAATAATATCAAATCTATGGACGCCACATCTACAATTTTGAATTTTTCAAGATAATATAAGGTTGAAATACAAGGTGTATTATTTAATATATATTACAACTTACAGAATTCAATTTTATAAATTATTATGTCAATGAGTTAGTGAGTCAGTGAGAGGTAACCGAGCTATATATAGTATAATAACAATGAAGTAGTGTATAATGACAAAAATATTTCTGGTTTTTTATGAAAAATTTTGTAAGTATAAACAACACTGTCTTGGGTTCAACTTTTCGCAGTAGTTGTAAAAGTTGAGTTGAGTTTAATTAATCATTATTTGATATATAGAGATCTAGCGTTTTCCCTACTACAATTAAAATGTTTTAAACATTGTTTCCAAACAGAGTCTTGAATACAGAATGTAAATTGCTTTGTAGCGACGAAGGATTTCCTGCTGCTCCCTACGAAATAAAGTTCAATTTGCTTTGACAGCATAGTCCGAATAACGTGTTAGTTAACAGACTAACTGTTGGTCTGTTGACTAATTATTGGTCTGTTTAGATCGTCGGTGTTTATTGTTAAGTGTAGTGAAAAGGCGGGGCTAGTATGACAAGCCAGATAAAAATGTTGACAACATCATAATTTAATATACCGGCTGTTAACAATTTGTATATATTTTCGTCATCGTAATTTTTGACATTTATATCGAGAGTAGGGCTAGATCTACACCTTGTATATCCCTTTAAACATCTAACATAGAATGTACATATTATATAAAAATCTGAGTTCGTTCAAAACATCGAATACTAAATACATGGCTTATATCAGTCTCGATAAGGTGGTTTAAGTTCTTACAATTACTTAATATTTCATTATTTACAACATCGAAACTGATATACTTGGAAATCTAAAGAAAAATGAGATTTACTAATTACAGATAATCAATTATACTTAATTAAATTAAAGCTATAGAAGTAAAGGCCAAAGGAAAAGGCCATTAAAGGTGACATTCAACTTCTAAAAATGGTGGGAAAATATTTTATACAAAATTATAGCTTTTACTACACTTATTATAGTTTTTGTGTCATAATTTATTAATGGTAAGAAATGGCCATTATTAATACTCTCTTAGCACATGAGTTATGGATCACCATGAATTAATTAAAACATTATTTACTATGCAAATTAACAAGTATTAGTAATATTGAAGTAATTAGTAGTTTTTTTATGTCTCAAATAAAATAAAAACTTATGAAACTATTAACCGATAATTGATGGATGATTCCAATTATTGCTAATAAAGTGTATAGTTGACAAATTGACATAAATATCATACAAATATATTTATTATTGATTTTCAACAATTGCTTATAATAAAAGAAATAGCCAATGCAATAGCACAGATAATAAATTTATTAAAATTATTTGATTTGTTTAAATTTATGAACTAAAAAATCACTGGAAATGTTACGGTGCGACTTGTCGCATTGACGATTATTAAAAGTTTTGAAACTGGAATAAAACATTAACATCTCGTAGCATACAATTGAATTCGATTTTGTTAACGAAGCAATGTTGTTCTAATCGAAATGTTTCATTATGAAGCTATAACGCCAATTGAAACTTTGTTTAATCATAAGAGCGTACGTTAAAAGGAATATTTATTACTATTCTGTGTTACCATTTTATAGTGCAAAATAGTTTTCCTTTTCATGCTCCACTGAACAGATTGTATCACGACATGAACGAAGTTGCATAAATTATAATAATTTATGCATATGATAAAATTCTAAATCAAGCCCCCCTAGCATGACCACCGAAACACAATATATATCGCGTGATATCACGCGATATATATATATATATACTTATATGAGTAGTGATATATCGACGCTCAACCGTCAAAATCTATTGTCTTTATACCATATCGTGTTTCGGTGGTCATGCTAGGAAGCTGACTTGCTTAATATAATCAAAACTTGCAAGTACGTGGATCTTTTTACTTACCTATATCAAAAGAAAATAGTTTAATAAATCTTGAAAAACCACGACTGATTCAAAATTATGAGATTCAATAATAGTCAGATTAAGATTCTTCTTCTTCTTCAAAGTTGTATATCGACCAGACTAATAATTGATAAAGACCAATTAATAATAAAGTCGTAGACACACTCTTATTAGTTAGGTTAGGTTCTTTTAGCTAATATATTACGCCTTTTCCATTAGTCGATGAAAGTTGATTAGTTGACAATTATGACATGTTAAATAATTAAGAATTCAACATGATATAGTCTAACTCAAACAAATTAGATTATCATTGCTTAGTCAAAACATGCATTTACCATACGTTCGTCGTTTTTATAGTAAGTAATTTAAAAAATATTACAATAAATTATTTACAACAAAATTAGCATCTGCATTTTAGGGTTAGCTTTTACTAAAGCGAAATCATTAATAAAAAAATAGTGGAGATGGTTATTTGCTTTGTTCGAGAGAATTCGCCTGGATTCAATAATCAGTGCCATGAATTTTTTTCTAATCGCACTCTTTCAATTAATAATGCACAATCGTGTATGCTAATTTAGTAAAATTAGCACCATCTTCATAGTGATATTAAACACAAACGTTTATACCTAATAATATTGGTAAATAAAATATAAATACCTTGGAAAGGTATTATCATGAAAATTCAATCAATAATTTTAAAAGTAAAAAATCTTATCCATCACAATTAAGAGATCCCACAAAAGAACAGAGAACAGCCTAACAGCCTGGCCACGCGAAGCAGCGAACGGGGAATAGAAGAGTGACTTCTCAATGCATTGCGCTGCGCGGTTGACATGTACACACGACGGCACCTCAAGACTATACATGTTGACCTTGAGACCGCCTTTATGCACGTGCTGTCGTGTGTACTATTGACAACACTGTCGCTTTACCACTCCTAAGCACGCCGCGCCGTCACTAAATACGTTTAGTTCGTGAAGGGGGGCGCTACGCGCGCAGACGAATTTTTTTGTAAGATGGTAAACGTGCACGTGAGTTGCTGATCTTAAGAAATTTGCTCATCACATCGCCGCTTCGCGTGGTCAAATATATGACTAAAATATTCTCCAATACATGCTACGTGTATGAATGAATTGGTCTAAGACGAGCGACATGGCTGGCACCTACTCACAGAGTGACTCTCTCCTAGCACCACAGAATCAGATTCCGCTGGCGGCCCTTCACTGTTGTCATGTTGCCTCTACAATAAAGAAAAATTTCAATCATGATTTGTGCCATTACTAGTGAGCTTACAACCGAGCGAAAGTTACAGGTTGTCGCCGCCACACGCGCAGCAAGCTGTCGGTAGGTACGTAAAAGTTTGTAAGTATTTAAGTTTTACTAAAACTTGTATAGAACTTAGGTTTTATCAAATAGTAGCTTCCGCCCGCGACTTCGTCCACGTGGAACCTTTATATAACCAGAGCCCGTAGCCAATGTCACATTTACAAATTTTCGTTATCGCTTCGCTTCGGAACATGTATGGGTTTGGCGTTTAAAAATCCAATTGTTAACGAAACCTTACGTCAATCTCATACATGTTTGGAAAGCGAAGCAATAACGAATATTTGCAAATGTTACTTTGGCTTGGGGCCCACGATAGAAAGTATTTTGTTTTAATTTCATCAAAATCCGATGTTTTTACGTGATCAGGCAGGTCCGCACCAAGCACGTTGTCTCGCTAGAAAGTCGCGGGCGGAAGCTAGTTTATAAAAATCCAAGTTGGATCCAGAGCTAATGTTGTCAAGAGATGTTAGCAATATGTTAGTAATACTTAGTTTATTTACAGATTAAATTAAATTAAAACATTAAACCTTAGTCCGCATAAGACTGGATCCGGAAAAATGTACCTCCAGCACTTTGTCCCGGATCCGTCCATAGGCACCTTACTTTAGAATATTTATACATAAGAAATAAGGTTCTACACTTCCGCGATATATAGATTTGCACAGCATTTCTACAGATAAAATAAATTGAATTTGATATTGCAAATCAACTTGATGAATCAAGACTTGGCTATTATTTTGCCAACTAGGTTAATGTCATTGATGTCAAATGAGGCCTCTAAAAAATAAGGCATTGTGTAAAAGACACAAGTCCAAAATCTATCAACTGTGACTCATAGTCAAGCTGAATTAAATCTAGAATCTTTTCAAAGAGTTTCTCAATATAAATCTATTGTTGCACTAGCATGCTTTCATAAATTCCAGGTCAAGTCGAATAAGATTTCAGATTTGATAAATTAACATTTGCTTCATTTTATAATTATGGGTAGGTATTTATAGTGTCAATCCCCTCTGTTAAAGTATGATAAAAATATGATTTACGAGCAAAATATTCCATTAATATTTACAAATAAACATTTTTAGGAGAATGAACAACAATATTATTGCAATCTTATCAATTTTATTAAATTTAGATTTTTTCGCATTCACAATGCTATTTTTATATTAAGATAAATAATATTAGAAAAATTTTGACTTCGTCGAAAAATTAAGCACGTCTGAGGTGCTACGGGTGAGTAGATTTTTTCTAATATTATTTATCAATTTTATCTCAAAATTTGTCTACTTAAGCTATTGTGTATGTCAGAAGCATTGAATGCTTCAAACTTTGTTTATGGTTAATAGTAGTACTAATTTATGTTTTTACCTTTAGTTCAGTGGCTAGACTGCGGAATGTGTCTTCAACATTAGTGTTGTCTTTAGCAGAGGTTTCCATTACAAACATGATCTCGGGAATATAGCGACAGAATGACTTCGGCTCATCAGGCTCCACTTCTCGCTGCTCTACCAAGTCACACTTGTTCCCGATCAGGGAAACAATTACATTTGATGATGTATACCTTCTGACTTCCTCAATCCATTTTTGCAGTGACAAAAATGTGGATCTTTTTGTGATGTCATACACTAATTTGAAAACACAGAACAATAAATATTATGTCTTAGTCTAGCTTAGAGTGTGTCATACATATGAAACATTATTAGCAGTGATATTAAGCAAATTATAAAGGCTGGTATTTATAGAATTTTTATACTAGAAGATTTTTTTAAATTAGGTATTACTTTAGATAATTCACATACCTATTATAACACCATTTGCTGAACGATAATAACTTTGTGTGATTGTTCTAAACCTCTCTTGACCAGCAGTATCCCAAATTTGAAGCTATAATTGTAAAAATATATTTAAAAGAAATATGTCAAATGTAAAAACTGAAAGTAAAAACAAATATGAAAACGATATAAAAGAATATGAAGACGAATAATGAGAAAACGCCCACTATTATTGAAGGAATGTATGTTCCATTGCTAAAAGAACACGGATTAAAAACTGAACAGATAATGCGTAGTATTAGAGTATTTTTCTACAAGAAGACGCGTAATTAGGATATAATGTAATTGAACGGAACTAACCTTGACTTTCTTCCCGTCTACTACAAGAGTTTTCATTGAAAAATCAACGCCTATTGTGTTCCCGTGCCTTTCTATAAAATTTCCTGATTTCAGACGTTGCACAATGCATGTTTTCCCAGTTCCACAATCACCTATTAACACAATTTTAAACAGGTAATCAAATTGCTCATCTGGAACACTCATTAGAGTATTGGGATTGCGGCTAGACATATCAAAATTTGATTAAATTTTATTTAAAACTATCGTGTTTACAATAAATGGTTTGACACACACTGACTATCAATGCGATTTGACGTCATGCATGACAGTTGGCATTTTTTATTTTCACAAAAGGACTACTAAAGCATAAACTTCATACAGCCAGCCAGTCCCATTATTATATTCCTTAGTTTTATCACTTGTCGATTGGCGTCATAAAAAAAAATTTAGGTCCCGCATGTCATGGGGTATCCGAATCACCCCCATGTATGTTCCGCGACTTTGTATAGTTTTCGAGTTATGAATTTTTCCCCGATTTTTTGAAAAATTTCGACATGACCAGCTTAAAAAAATCTAAAAAAAAAGGTGAAGACTTTTTAAAGATTTTTTTTTTGCAACTATATTTTCATGAGTTGTACTTTTATGCATAAAATAATCAGCCACGTAACTTTGATAAAAGTTATGTAAATGTTGGTCTAAAGTAAAAAAATCACGTTCCGTGAATTATGTCTTAAATCAACTTTAAATTAAAAATCTAAACAGGTAACTTTATGATTTTTTAGTTAGCTTAAAATATGCGCCAGACTCTCAGCTTTCTTAATCATAAAACAAAAATAGAACTTAATGGATTAATTTGGCTGATATCGGTCTTCAAAGACAGCAAGGTGGAAAATTCTTAAAATTAACCATCTGAATAAATATTTTTTTTGCCATAATTATCATTCCATAGGCTAATATTAATGATAAGAGAATGCTGGAAATCAAGGTAAAAAAGAAAGTTTTTAAAATTAGATGATAACGTAAAAAAAATATTTTTAAAAAATTTACAATAGGTTTTCAAAGTAACTACCTCCAGCAGCAATACACATTCTACTCCCACGTAAAAAAATCTCTTTCAATCGTCTAAAAGCTTCTCTGTTCTCACTGACAACACGTTGGGCTTCTGCAATCTTCTGTCTTAGCTCTTGTTCACTCGAACATTCTCGGGCGTATGCTATTTCTTTGTAATAGCCCCAAATGAAAAAATCATAGATTTTTTTGGGTTGAGGTCAGGTGAGCGTGGATGCCATGGAATCGGTCCACTGCGTCCTATCCATCTGTTAGGGTATGTTTCATTTAAGTAATTTCGGACTTGTGCTGAGTAGTGACACGGGGCGCCGTCATTTTGAAAGACCATAGTACGTCTAAGTTCGAGATTCACATCTAACAGCAACATTGGAAGTTCATTTTCTAAGAAGTTTCTGTAGGTTGGTCCATCAAGTCTGGTCGGCAATTCAAACGGACCAATTAGTTCGCCATTGAGGACACCAGACCACAAGTTAACGCTAAAACGTTGTTGAAACGTTGAAGCTCTCACAGCGTGTGGATTTTCAATCGCCCACGTGTGGTAGTTATGAATATTGAATAATCCAGATCGCTCAAATCTTGATTCATCAGTCCATAAAACTTTATTAAAAAATCCAGGATCCTCTTGCTCTTTTCGTAACATGGTTTGGCAAAAATCAATGCGCAATTGATGGTCTCTAGGCTGCAAAGCATGGACTCGTCGAATGTGGAACGCGTGGTATCCTTCATCTTGAAGTATGGCTTGGATAGAAGTCCTTGGGATGTCCAGAGCACGAGCCATAGCTCTCGTACTTGTAGACGTATCTTAATAATCTCGAATTTAGACGTACGTCTAAGGTACTATGGTCTTTCAAAATGACGGCGCCCCGTGTCACTACGCAACACAAGTCCGAAATTACTTAAATGAAACATACCCTAACAGATGGATAGAACGCAGTGGACCGATTCCATGGCCTCCACGCTCACAGTCAGTGAGAACAGAGAAGCTTTTAGACGATTGAAAGACAATTTTTTACGTAGGTGTAGAGTAGAATGTGTATTACTGCTGGAGGTGGTTACTTTGAAAGCCTATTGTAATTTTTTAGAAATATTTTTTTTTACGTTATCATCTAATTTTAAAAACTTTCCTTATTAAACCTTGATTTCCAGCATTCTCTTATCATTAATATTAGCCTATGGAATGATAATTATGGCAAAAAAATATTTACTCATATGGTTAATTTTAAGAATTTTCCACCTTGCTGTCTTTGAAGACCGATATCAGCCAAATTAATCCATTAAGTTCTATTTTTGTTTTATGATTAAGAAAGCTGAGAGTCTGGCGCATATTTTAAGCTAACTAAAAAATCATAAGGTTACCGGTTTAGATTTTTAATTTAAAGTTGAAAATTTAAGACATAATTCACGGAACGTGATTTTTTTACTTTAGACCAACATTTACATAACTTTTATCAAAGTTACGTGGCTGATTATTTTATGCATAAAAGTACAACTTATGAAGATATAGTTGCAAAAAAAAAATCTTTAAAAAGTCTTCACCTTTTTTTTTAGATTTTTTTAAGCTGGTCATGTCGAAATTTTTCAAAAAATCGGGGAAAAAATCATAACTCGAAAACTATACAAAGTCGCGGAACATACATGGGGGTGATTCGGATACCCCATGACATGCGGGACCTAAATTTTTTTTTATGACGCCAATCGACTGGCCACCCTGTATATTTCCGTAAGACGTAGCACGTGACATTGATTGTTGAACAAAATATTTTTCAGGTCCGTGTTAAAGGCTGTATGAAATAAATTTAAAAACACTTGAAAACAAAATGTTTGTCTGTCTACGTCAGTGTCAAAATCTTTCTGTCAAGCTGTCAATGTCAAGTCTCGCTCGGTCAAATGGTTCGTTTGCAATTTTTCGAATAGAATTTAATTAATTAATTTATATGTTTTTCTTCTCTTCAGTAATATTCAGTATTGAAGCAATTCTGTTAGTCACTGCAACTAAAATGTACCATTTACATATAAGTTATATCGTTATATCATTATTGTTGGTTATACCGTTGAATTCTGCAGTACAGGTAAAGCTCAATATTTATTTATATTATAAATCTTAACATTAAATACCTACTACAGGCTATCTATAGTTAATAATTGGATCTAAATTTCAGATACCAGAACAATTTCAAAAGTCTAACCACACAAATAATTGGGCAGTTTTGGTGGATACTTCAAGATTTTGGTTCAACTATCGTCATGTCGCGAATGTTTTATCAATTTACCGAAGTGTTAAGAGATTGGGGATTCCAGATAGCCAGATCATACTCATGATATCAGACGACATGGCGTGCAATCCCAGGAACCCCAGGCCAGCCACAATATTTAATAATGCACATGAACAGATTAATGTTTATGGTGATGATGTTGAAGTGGATTATAGAGGATATGAAGTAAGCTGCCTTTTTACTTTCTAAATATGCTTATAATAGTTATGTGCAACTTATTATTTACATCTGCATCAAATAGTTCCTACATAGCATCCTCATAAGTAGCTTAAACTTTGCTAATAGAAAAGTATTCTTAAAATATGAAACTTCTTTAATATCATTAGCTATCGCTATTTGAAAGTTGAAAAAAAAAATATTAAGACAACTATGTTTTGGGAGATATTATGATAAAATTTTCACAATATTTTAGGTATCAGTAGAGAACTTCATTCGCTTGCTAACTGGAAGAGTGCCCCCTGACACTCCTCGGTCGAAGCAGTTGCTCACCGATGAAGGCAGCAACATCCTGATCTACCTCACTGGCCATGGAGGTGATGGGTTCTTAAAGTTCCAGGATTCTGAAGAGGTTACTAGTCAAGAGCTTGCAGATGCTTTGGAACAAATGTGGCAAAAGAGAAGGTAAAATATATGTTGTTATTTATTACTTTTTGATTTTTTAATTATTTCATATTTAAATTACCTACTATGTTATTTTTATTGGTCTCAAAGTAGAGGGCTCTTATTTAGTTTGTGTAAAATTGTAAATGCCTTTTTCAGATACAATGAGATTTTCTTCATAATAGATACATGTCAAGCATCATCTATGTATGAAAAGTTCTACTCTCCTAACATTTTAGCCACAGCTAGCAGTTTAGTGGGAGAAGATTCACTTTCAGTAAGTTATCAAAAATCAAATATAGGCTGCTTTTCAATCACGTAATTAAAAAAAATTAAGTAAACTCAAGCTTATTATTAAAATCATAATTGTACTAATCTAATTCTGTGTTTATTTTTTCTAGCATCATGTAGACTCAGCTATAGGTGTTTACATCATTGACCGCTACACATATTATGTGTTGGAATTCTTAGAAAATGTACATCCTAATAGTCAAAAGACTATGACTGAATTTGTAAGTTTTACAACTATATAAGATTTTAAGGTAGGTAACTTAAATATATCATTGTAAGGGCTTAAATTTATTACACAATAATTATTTAACATAATTATACAATAATCAGTATTAACCAAATTGAGCTTTATCTCCTGAAATTCTATTGGATCGGTGTATTGTATTCTCTTGCACAGGTGAGTTTACCTGTAAGAATTTAAAATTATACAAAACAGATCTAAATCTGGTCCTACTTTATTGCCTTTACACGAGAGCAGTTATTGACAAGTCTACAAGATGTGGTGTTTGCATGTTTTTATGAAAATGTAATGTTTTTTTATTTCAGTTGGCAGTTTGCCCAAAAAGCGCCTGCTTATCCACTGTGGGCGTCCGTCGCGATCTTTTCAAGAGGGATCCTAGTAAAGTCCCCATAACTGATTTCTTTGGGTCAGTACGACCGGTGTTCCTCACAACTGATCCAGTTGATATTTTGGACATTCCAAAGAGGAAGAACACTGATAAACAGTGAGTATTTACTATTTTATTTTATTTCATAGAGTATTCCTAGATACGCATTTATTCTAATTTAACAAAAGCTCCTTGTCTGATGCAACTTATTAAAAATGGTTTGCGTCAAAACTTACTTTCCATATAAAACACCACACTAATTACGTATATTATGAAAATATTTTTATCTTTTTGAAGCTAACTACTAGGTGTGTTGAAGGACCAATGTTTTATTTCTGTATCTTTACAAAAGTAACGGTAGTCTCACTTGTCCCACTCTTTTGAGGCCGTACAACGTTGAAAGAAATTTTCATAGTAAAAATTATCAAATTATTGACCAATCAATAATTGTCAATTATGAAACCAGAGAGCTAGCTAAGGTATTTTTATTATAGTTTCAAGGTTTATTATTGGTTGGCACATCAGTGAAAAACTACAAAATTGGGAGGTCACTTTACGATTTTTTATATCGAGAATAGTTAGCTATCATGTTTCTGTCCATCACATAACTAGGTACTATAATCTTCTTTCTAAATTATTGTTTTGGGACCGATAAATCAAGTAATACTAATCGTCGTTCAAAAATGTGTATTTCGTCAAATTCGAGTACAATGTCTTGTATGGCCCCTTAAGTAACGGGAGTTCCACTTATTCTCTACTCTTACAACGTTGAAAGAAAATTTCTAGTGTTGAAAGTGTATTTCGTCAAATACGAGTACAATGTCTTGTATGGCCCCTTAAGTGTACGTCCTTAATATCCATATTTAAAGAAAATAGCAATAAGTTAACTAAAATTTAACCTACTATTTTTATTCTTTTTCAGGAACAAAACAAAAGTATTAGAAAAACGAAAGTACTTGCCGCAGTTTCCGATGCATCTAGTCCGAGGTAGTTCGTAAAACACATCTTGTATCAAATAACTTACAATGTAATAATAATGTTTGTTTATGAAGACATAAATAATTCAAGGTCAATTTACATTTTTATTAAAAAAGTTTGTCTTAAATTCAGTTTTCAATTATTAAAAAAAAACTCGCATCTAATAAAAATTTTAGAAGATTTGATAATTATTTTCTGTTAAACAATCCTAGGGCTTTAAATAAAGCCATTCTTTAATAAAAAATCACATCTTTATTATTAGAAGCTATGTTTTTTTTCTTCTAACACATTTTAGTTTTCTTTCTTTCAATTCGAACATCAATTCGTTTACTGTCCATAATTTTAATAATAATTATCAACCATTTTTAGATTTTATTATATTTGAAAAAAATAAATAAACGGAAAATAAGCCATATGCACGTACAACAGTTCTCCATCTACAGCAGCGCCACTAAGCGGGATAAACTGACATCCCGCCATTGCAAATGCTATTCATACTTACGAATAAGCTCAGCCATTCTGCACTTTATTGCTATTACAGTATTTATTTATTAAATGCATCTGCCTTTTGTACTTGTACCTTCGATCATATAAACCCTAGATGTAGCGTATATGCTACATCTAGGGTTTATATCACTAAAAGTGACGCCGCAAACGAATGCTCCAATCGAAAGTGAGCATTAGATCGATCTCAGTAGTCATTATTGACCGTAACGAATTAAATGTGCTGTGAATTTGTGCGAAAACAAATCGAAAAGAGTGAAAAAAGAGGATGTAATTATTTTTTCGGTAGATACACACGACGGCACCTCAGACTATACATTTTGACCTTGAGACCGCCTTTATGCCCTACGTAATAAAAGCTGTTTTCGCAGTTTAACTGTATAACCTGACGTGCTGCTGTGCGTACCTAAAAATTGAGCGTACAAATTATTGCTATATTCCATGCCGTACAACCGTTTCTTCTATTTGCGTAAGTAAGACAGGAAGCGTAAGAAAGAGTAGCGTCCGTCGACCATTTGGCGGTAGACGACCTCGTGAGCATTTCATGTAAGAAGATCGTAAGTCACCACTGCTGTCCGAATTTAAAATGGCAGCGGCAGTATTCGGAAGCGAAATATCTATATTATGCATTGACCTGAATTTTTTTTTATATATGGAGGTCAGTGATATTATGTCATATACTCAGTTCATACACAGAACACAATTATTCCTTAGTATGATGCAGACTTGTACAGAGACGTGTATCTTGTATTGTGTAAGTAATAAAATTGAAAGTAATACTTGACATTTGACATAATGTAAGTAGGTACCTATAGTTTTGTTTATGATTTACGCCACACTCAATTATCGCTTTTATGTACTTTTATGTACAGTATCGATTAATTTTGTACAGTGCCAACTTGTCTCCGTTCCAATTTGTACACGAAGCTAAGCTAAGATTCGATGAAAGTCTAGTGCTAATAGGGAATGACTGAAAAAAAAAACAAAATGGCTGAGTATTTTTAATTGGTAGGAATAAGCTTCCTTATTAATAGAAAAAAGTTTAAGAACTTTGGTTGAGTGAAGAAAAATAAAAACACTCGTTTTCGAAAATAACAGCAGAATGGAGATTATAAGGGAGCTTAAAATAGATAAAAGTTTCTGAATTTTTGGTCCAACCTATAAAAATATTCAGCCAGTTCCCCATTGTACAGAACTGACTAATGTAGGATTCAGTGGGATATGAATAAAACTAGTTTTAATTATTAAATGTTAATTTTATTTTTCTCTAAGTACTAAGAATAATCTCGTTAACATGATTAAACACAACCAATTCAATTACCGTTGGAATCTAAAAGAATATATAATTAGCAACAAGACACAGTTTCCTCATCCCACGTGATATGAGATCAAATCTAATGTTATCATTAGCACCATTACATTACAATCATAGGCCATATCTTTTTGGTCTAGTCATTCCGTACTAACTATATATTCGTACAATTTTACTTTTCCTAAATGCAACTTATTTTATATTCGCTAAAATCTGTAGCTTTCTAATGCTAGAACAATGAAAACCTAAATATTCTGAGATACTACAACGCTCTTAAATTTTTCAACCTTTGGTTATAAGTTTTCAACCAATTCACAATAACTACGACAGTGAAAACCTAAACATTCTGAGATACACGCTCTTCTATATTTCAATCAGTTCACAATAATTTCGAAGAATAACCACAGAATAAAATATGACAAAGAAAATGTTTATTTACAATAAATATCCCAGATTTTGATTTTTTACTTTCGCTGTCATTCAGTTACTTTATAAAATTTTTCAGTTACTTTATAAGCTATCATTATAAAAAAAAAATCTTTGATCATCTATCTCCAAAACAGTCGATACTCACATTAAAAATTTTAGTGATAATGATAAAGAATCTTTTTGATTTCATTTCGCGACAGGGTATAAAATTTTGAATAAGTATGAACACTTGTTTATTTTTTTTTATAATATTTTATGTAGTATTTGTATTTTTTGCTTTTATTTATTTTTTCTTCTTTAATGTTTTAAGAAAATGGATCTAATTACGACAATAATAATTAGACTACATAAATGCTGTTAATATTTTAGAACATATTTATATATTATTATCTTGATAAATAATGCTTTATTTTATATAAGTAATGAAACTTTTAAATTGCTAGTAGAGTAATAAATATATTAATTATATTTTAATCGAAAATAGTTTTGAATTAACAATAGCAACAAACATTTGTAATGTTTTTGTTTTTAAATAACATAATTATTTTATCTTTTTTTCTATGATCTAGATACTTTATTTACACTAAAAACTAAGCTCATAATAGCACTAGGACTAGGTCAAAATTCTAATATTTTTATAACAATGTACCTACTTACCTAATATTTACAACTCCTGCAACAATGAAGTAAATGAATTACTTAACAGGAAAAATATTTTGCAATATGATTTTCATCATTAACATAAGATGCGTATGCATAGCACCCCTCTGGTTACGTAACTCTGTTCCTAACAATTCTCGTTTGAAATCATTTAATATGAAATTAATGAAGTTTGACAGTTTAATTTATTGGCAAAGTGATATTAAGCACTCTGTTATCAACTGAAACATTTCAAACGGTTTTAAACGAGAATTTTTAGCAACAGAGCTACGTAATCATTGGGCTGAACATAGTAAACGTAGAATAACAGTTCAGTGTTTTAAAAATAATAATATGTATGCTGTTGTCACTTTCACAATAACTTACAAAATTATGATTGAGTTAACAAAAAAATACTACATTTATATTCCAGGTTTATGCATTGTTTGGTGTGAAAAAAATGCCAATATCAAATAGGATTTAAATTAATAAAAGGGGAAATAGTATGAAATTGCCGTTTTCTCACACAGTGACTCTTCTATGACGTTAAAGATGCTTCGGTTGTTTATTTCTAATCATGATCATGACGGCCAACTACCTGTCAGCAATAAAAATATTTCTGATTTTCTTTCCTTAACTTTGATAAAGTACCTTATTATTAGTAACTCCTTTTTATGTTAGCAGAAATGACCTCTTATTGCGATGTAACTTAACCGATACTTATTTTTTTCGCGTAACCTAAGTGGCATACGTTATCTTAGTGTTTAAAAATTAGTGCATAAAAGTTTTAAAACATTAGCGTTCATGGCTGTTAAATAAATTAAGAAAATGTAAATATGGAAAATTCAAATTTCTTTAAAATCCTCCATACAAAACGGCAATTTCATACTTAAATCCCTAATATTAAAGCAAAAATACATTAATACAAAAGTTTTACGTCTATGGTAACTCACTAAACTTAACACGATTTGGATTCATAAGCAATTAAAAAATATTTACATTTATTTAGGTACTTAAATGACTTCATTGTGTAGTAGACGCTGGACCATTTTATGACTTTAGTGTTCGTTCGTTATTAGATACTGTTTAGAAATACAGATATTCTTTTTTAATTTCCTTACCGCCCGAAGTCACAGATTGTGGTTTTGTAACCTCTAATTCAATTTTTCCAGTGTTCTGCTTATTATTTATTAATAACATTTTAATAATAAACTCTACTTTTATTTATTTATCTGTGTCTTTTCTTATGCATTTTTCTTAATTCTATATTGAACTATACCTACTAAGGGCTGATTTTTCAATGCCTAGATATAACTTCATTTGTTAGATATTGTATTATTTTTCCGCCAAATTGAAATTATTTGTCATACATTTGTCTATTATATTTTTGAAAGACTTGTATTTTATCCAGGTAAGGGTTGAGAAATCAGCCCTTAATCTAAATATAGTGTAATTAATTGTTTTGGGATCGTATTTTATTATTTCGAGCTTTTCCTACTTCGTCGTTAATAATTTTTACAAAGCTGAGCTAAGAGATTTAAGGCTTAAGAGTTTTAATTACTTATTAAGTAGATTCTAGTGCTTTACTTGCGCACTAACTTATTTCCATAATCCATAATCTACGTCTTATGGAAGCACTAGGGAGTTTTTATTTTGCAGTAGATACTTATAAAATATTTTAATGATTTTATAGCAAACAATAACGGCCTTGCCACAAAAGATTTCAAAACACTGTTTAATTTTGACACTGTTTAAATGTGATGTGGTCTGTTTCAAACAATATTGTTAAAAAGTGACATCATCACATTTAAACAGTGTCTAAGTTAAACACTTGTTAAACAGTGTTTTGTGGTAAGGCCGTAATGATCTAATTATCTTATTAAATTATAACAATTAGCTGTGTAATCAAGATAAGATTTGAGTATTTTAGATTTTGTAATAGATACTTATAAACGCTTATTTTATATGAAATTTACTTTCATTGTTTCTAATTAGTATAACAATGATAAACAAAATGTAAATGATAAAAAGTCTTTAAAAAATACAACAGTTAATGCACTTAAAGTTTATGTATTAAACAACAAATTACTTACGTAAATCAGTAGAACACAGTCTTTTCATAAAAAAATGATAACAGACAATCTTAATAACTAAGCTAGACAAATAAGTAAGTATAATATTTTACTTCCAGTTCAAGTTATTTTTGTTTTGAATAAGGCGCTATTACATTAGATCGCTTACCCGAAGCACAGAATTAGTATAGTATATATTCCCGAAGTCGGAACACTAAATTAAAATCTATTCGAAATTTGTACGAAAACGGCCATTTACACCGAATTAATTTACTTAATTCGGGTTAACGACCTACTAAAATATCGCTCCATTATGTTATTATGTACTCATCTATACGCGATGGAGTAATGCCAGCAATGTATCACAAAATATACATCAACAACAAATCCTAATTGACAAGGTTGATTCAATATAGGGTTACCAAATTTGAGAAGTCCGAGTTACTAACAGTTTTTTTTTCACTAAGAAAATCAAGTATCATTTCAAATTCTTTCCTATTATATGAAAATTTTTGACAAATCACAAAAATCGGAAATGCCCAAATGAATTCGAACTGGTAACCTTAATTCTATAGGAACCAATCAATCATGTTCTTCGATTTGGTTCGTCATTCAACCTCCTGTCTCTCCTAGGCGAACAAAGGAACGCATTATGGGGGGATACTTTCGTGCTATGTGTGTGTTGCTCATCTGTGGGCGCTCGTCTCGTCCGGCTTAACTATCTCGTAATAGTTGTCTATTGTGTAGTTGAACAGCTTGAAGTCATACCTGCAACAATGACAAAATATTTGTTGTTGAGTTAACGGAGATTCTTACAAATTCGGAGAAATTAAATAGAAAGTAAAACTTACTAAAAGTTAAGTTATTCTTTAAAAAAAATGCGTTTGTGTTTTCTCAAAAACAGCATTAGATTTTTTACTAATTTACTTAATAAATCAGATACCTAATCCCCATAAAATTGTTGTTATTGAAAGATTTAATGATCGTGAAATAATTTATGTGAGTAACAATGACTCAACAAAAATTTAGGTACTCGAACAATATCCTACCATACTTTGGCGGTCTTCCAAAATATTCTAATATATTTACTAGCGGCGGTAGTAGAGCTCTCTTTTAGGAAACGTAATAAAATATCGTCTGGAAAACTACTGGAGATGGCTTGACATTTCTGACGTAAACTCGATAGCGATACGCATATCGAATTAGTCACTAAAATAAAGGAGCTAGAAGTAAGAAAATTAATGCCTTAGTATTTTTTAAACTTTTAGAATGGCTAAGCTTAGCACGTTAGGTTATCTAAAACTGACGAATTTCTCCAATTGATTGTATCCATTTACATTTTTGGTGACAAGTTCAAAGCAAATTAAAACATTTGTAAGTGGCAAATATTGCATGTATCGCTAGCCATAGATACCTACATCTTTATTTACTTTGCGAAGTTCGCTATCGCCACAACATAATAATGTTCTCTATTTTCTGCGTTCACTATTTTGTTTGAGCTCTTGCTTATTTATACAAATGTTACTTTCACAACTTGTCCTGAAAGGCAAAGCAGCTTTTCTCTTGGCTACAAAATTTTGTTAAGTAATAAGAATAACTTTATGCTGAGTGGACTATTTATTTATTTAATATTTATTGCTATTAAAAAAAATCATTTACGGCCTTAGTTGGATGGTTGGACCACATCTATCAGTACCGAATCGCCTTTTTCCGTCGCCATGTCCTTTTCTGTCGCTCAGAACCGCCATTAGAGCGAGAAAAATAGTGGGAATGCGATCGCCTCGAGGATTCCGCCGCGTGCTGTCGCATTCCCGCTATCTTTCTCGCTCTAGCAAACGGTGATGGCGATGGCGGCCTGAGCGACAGAAAATGCGATTCGGTGCTCATAGATGTGGTCCAACCCTTAATGCAAAAAGGCATTCTCTCTCAGGCAACCAATAAAGGTGTGAGAGTTCAAATGTACAGGCAATAAACTAGACTATATTTTTAATGTCACATTTAATATTGTGATGTATGTAACTACTCCTGTCCTGTGTGTCACTTACTATAATCTGCACGCGAAGAGAATGGAATGGAACCTTGTCAAAGTAAATCGAAAAAAAATAATTAATCAACTAATTGTTTACTTGTTATCTTACTTGAAGTTGCTGCAGCAAAAGTTCCTCGGATGCATGACACCGTGTTTTTGGATATCTTTGTGGCTAGCCGGCGAACAAACGTGTCTCAGTTTGACAAGGTTCCATCCCATTCTCATCGCGCCCGCATTATAAATACATTAGTTTTCTTTCTTTACTTACTCGTATAACCGGTAAAGGTCATCCAGCTGCGACTTGGTGATGCGGGAATACAGATGACTGATGTCATGCAGTGTGTTAACCTTCCCGCTGTTCCTCCACTCTGGCTTCACGATGTTCTGGAGGCGAGCCAGCTGAATCAAGAACCGCTGGTCTTCCTGTAATATTGATAAATCTACCTTAGTTTCTGACGCTTTCCTAAGTATATGCTTATCAATTCGTTTAATACATACGCTTTGGGAATCAAAAGGATTATTCTTGTCAAAAATGGGTGCTTATATGCAACAGTAACAAAATCTTTTATAGCTTTATAAGCTTCGCTAATAAATGCCATTTTTGCAATCGACATCCCATAAAATGATACCTATTATCGATTTTGAGGTTTATTTACATCATTTCACCCCCCTAAAGGGTTGAAATTCCAACAATACCAATACACGTTGGGTTAATTTCCAACCATAAGCCTAAGTAATAAATAAATTTAGTGATTTTTACTTCGAAAATGACGGATTTTCTATACACAACTTCAACCCCTTTTCACCCCTTCATGATAAAAATTTTCATTACCTATTTCAACCCCATTAAGCATTTTTCGCGTAAAAGGTAGCCTATGTCCTTTCCTAAGCTTTACTCTACCTCTGTACTAAATTTCATCAAAATCGGTTATGTAGCGTGAAAGCGTAACGTAGACCGACAGAGTTACTTTAGCATTTATAATATTAAGTATGGATTGAAACGTCAGTAAAAATTAAACTGTGCTTGTAATTTCTTAATTTCTTGACAGCGGGTTTTTACTAATGCCGCATTTACATATTTTATTCTGTCGGGCCGAATTCGGTAGCAGTCCGTATTCGGTCACCGACTGGTGTAAACAGTTATTCGATACATTGTCCGTTTTTAGTAAACTCTTGAAAGTAAACTTATTCGGTAGATAATGCAGTCGACGAAATTAATTCAACAGTCATTGATCTATGTAAACAATCCAACTCGGCTAACGAATTTAGTGTTACCGAACACGGTTGACGCATTCGACTAATGTAAACGCGACATAACATTATATAACCATCAAAATAGTCCAAACTCATTCCTGAACTTCACAGTCGAATGATAAGTTACTCACGTCTAAAGTTTCGAACTTCAATATGACGTCGAAGTTGAACTTGCAGGGAGTGCAGAACCCCGTGTAAGGAGTCCAATGCATATCCAACGTTCTCTTCGCCTTCGACTCGTCCAAGAGGTAGCTCACGAACTCTTCGAAAAGGGGGTAGTTCTCAGTGGGAGCCTTCTGGTCTCCGGACGCCTGTTGGTATAAATCAGCATGAAGGAAAACAGTATTTTTTCGAAAAAGGAAAATTTGTTTATGTTTTTGAAATTGAAATTTCAATTTGTGCTCATAAATAATAAATAATAAATAAATTTGACAACATCACATTTATTGCTCCGATTCCAAAGTAAGTAGCTAAAGCACCTGTGTTATGGATATCAGAGACAACGGTGGTATCACAAACACCCAGACCTGAGCCAATATAGAAAAGTTAGTTTTTCTAAATTGACCCAACCGGGGATCGAACTCGGGACCTCAGAGATGGCGACACCTTGAAAACCGGTGTACAAAGCCACTCGACCACAGAGGTCGTCAACATACAGCCTAACTCTGAATAAAATCTCATTGCACGTTAACATTTTTGAAACCAACCTCGATCAAGCACGACTACATGGGTTGCATTCCAAATTCAAATCACATTATTCCCATTGGGAAAAATGACTTACTTTAGGAAAGGTTTGCTTGACACATAATATGCCATTGACGAGCAGGTAGTATAAAAATAAGTTTTTTGAGTTACCTACCAATTTTGCGAACAAAAACACGTCCGACCGCAATCTCAAAACGTATTTGTAGTAAACTTCCATGAGCATTCCATACAAATCATAATTTAAGTTTAAAAGCTTAATCGTAACTTATAACCAATGGATCCACCGGTGGATTGACGAGAAATACAAATTATCCATGGATACACCTGTGGATCAAAGAGGAAAAATTTGTATCCTTCGATCCACCGGTGGAGCCTGGCGGTGGATCCAAGTGAACGGCGGATAGCGAGCAATAAGTATACCTACCAAGCAAAATATGGCCTCCAAACAATAACCAAGGTATGTACAAATGTATTCCTCAATATTGATCACAAGTATTATGGTATCTATTGTCACCAGCACAGGTTTTAAGTTTCAACGATGATAAGGAAAGCGCAATTATCTACGTCTTTAATTACCATGCGGGTTTGTTTAGCGCATTACCAACATGTCAGGGTAATAAAATATTACAGTATTATTTTACCTTTCTGTATTTCCTTAAAATCTTCTGTCCCAATTTATCATGGAAGGACTTGGGCCAAGCATGAACAATTTTGTCGTTATATCCTGAAGCCAGTCTTTCCAATGGATGTCGGACTATTATAAAAGTGATGGAATCAGCCTGAGCTTTCTTTATCATTGCTACCGTTGGTCTGCCATATTTCCTTCTTGCTAGTTCTAGAGGAACCTCCTTGGTTTTATTCAGGAAAGAAGCAGTGTAGTTCGCCATCAGGTTGAAATTGTACATCCATGATGATGAGGCAGCTTTGAAAACATTGCACCTGTAATTAAAATATTTCATTCAGCAAAATAACCCAAAGGAATCTTACGATTGCGGAAAACGAGGACGTTTCTCCGTCCAAACCATTTTACTGGTTTGCCGTAATTGTGGACCATTATCACATTACGCAGATACTGGCAGAAATTGGCCCGCCTATAAAATGCGGAAGATACAAAGCCTCAATGGTTTAGCACAATTTTCGATCACGTGCAGTTTACTGTTGGGAGATGTTTTTGTTAAAATAATAAGTAGATACCTATGGCTGCTGAACTAAATTCGCACGGTACCGCTAACTGCTGCGCTCGCCTCGCTAGGCGAGTCCATAGCACACGCGTTTGTCCAGTGATAAATTGCACCGCGTGTGCTAACCGGACCGACTAGGTGAGTCGGGCCCTGGCGCAACGATTGTGCGCGTGGACTCTCGACGTGAGTCGGCGAACATGCCAGTCGAGTCCATACTGACGCGACGCCTGTGCTCACGGATGCGCTACGGGAGTCCATAATAATAAATTGATATTGTATGTTTTTTCATCTCAACAAATAAAATAATATACCAGAAATCAGCTGTTTCATACATTTTGATATTTCCGTAATTAATTTTTGTATGAAGCAGCCGATTTTTTTTTCGCGATTTAAAGTTTGTCCCTTGGTAAAAGTTGTTCAGTTTCATGGTCCTTATCTACCATATTCGGCATTACGGTTACTTTTGTTACATATTGTATATGTATAAATAAAAATCAATGTTTAAATGTTTGTGTTCTAATGAACTCCTATATAAACATTTATTTATAAATTGTTTAAACATAAATTATACGTTTAAACATTTTTATTTATTTTTTCAATACTTACTTGTTAGTATATTTTTAGCTACCCTGCAATCTAGTGGAGATTAGCGAGTTTTTAAAATAAACTATACAACCCGCGCAGATAATGAGTGGGAGTGAGAGAGCGATAGATGTAGTGTTTAGAGTGAGAACGAGAAGTGAATATGAACGACGCCATTTCTGACTTCAATAAAACAATTAATATTTACGACAGGCTAGGTACCTGCACAAAAAATATGATTTCGGGTAAAATCTTGAACTCAGTTTTCAAAGAATTTGTATGGACTCCGCTCGCGAGTTGCGAGCACAGCCGTTTTGTTTTGGTGGACTCGCGCTGTGAGTCGTTAGCACTGGCGCAACCGCCAAAACGTCCGACTCGCTAGGAGAGTCGACGCGCACACCTGTCGCAATTATTCGACTCACGACGTGAGTTTTGAGCAGCCAAAGGGATAGGTACACAAATCAAAATATTTTTTTTTGTATTTCTTACGAGTAGGATACTTAAAAGACAGCTATAACGGCCATTAAAATAGGTAGTGTTATAATAACTGAACCTTAATAATTTTACACAAAAAATTGAAGATTAATTATTATTATTTAACTGCAAAGATTTATCTTTTTAACTGTGCTTCGCACCTCGTACTGTATCTGAATCCATTTCATTTCGAATTTCCAACAATTCACGAACTTTTGATTTTCGAACTACAAATACATTATCGTTATATACCGTGCTGTCATTGTTTTAAGTATCTATGTCAGGTCGGTTTTATTCATAGACTTATTTGTACTAGCGTATAATAAGTTTATGGTTTTATTACGGTTCTATCCATCATGAATTTTCTTAAGATGCGCACACAGGCAAGGCACAGGCCTTATGAGTGGATAACGAGGATGGATCATACATTTTCCACCACGCGGGCCCAATGCGGATTGGTGGATGTTACCGACTGCAAATGCAGCCGGGACCAACGGTTTAACGTACCTTCCAGAGCACGGAGGAGCTCGAGATAATACATTTTTGGCCACCCATCCCATGACCGACCCTTGTGAAAGTTGCTGAACCCCCGCAATCGCTGGGCCAGGCGCTTCACCACTGCGCTATCGAGCTCCTCCAGTGTTGTGTCCTCAAGTGTTGCCATACACTTATATCTATAATAATAATAGATGCAAATGATCGGTTAGCTGCATAGTAGTGCCAAATGGAGGGGCCATCGCATAAAATACTCATCTTTTGCCTTGACTCTCCCCGGTAGCACACCAAATTGAATTTGCGTTACGTCTGGCTAGGGTTGCCATTCGTTCGAATGACCAAACTTTTTTGTCTGTCTTTTGTAGCTTGTTCTTTTTTGTAGTTTAATTTTTTCATGCAATAAAAATCTTCTAATTTACCGTACGTTCGGTCATTTGTGACCCTAGCTGGACAGGAAAACGCCATATCCCAGATGTTTTGTTTTCCATACGCTTTGGCTTGTAGCGTAAGAGTGGGAGAAAAAAATCGACGAGCTCAGTGGTCAGAGCATTGAACTGTATTTCCAAATGTTGCAAGTTTGATGACAATTTTGGTGACTAGTCGTTTTTTTCTAGTATATTAGATAGTATCGTAAAAAAATAGCACTGTGAATGCTAAAAACTCTAAAAGACTAAGTATTCACAAAGGCTGTTTAAAGTTCCAAACCGGTCTTCCAAAGCGGTCTTCTGGCTGGAGTAGAGGTAATCGTACTTAATTATCTTAACCCTTCAACGCCCGGAAAATGAGACACAATAGATATTCCAGTGTTATCCGGCCGCCTGTGTCCGCTAGGGCGTTGATGAGTTAAACATCTTTTAGAAAAAATAAATGTGTAATTTTGACCAAAAAAAATGTTTTGTGTCTTTTATCATTTCGAGTTCATCGCAATTTCATCATCATCATCATCAACTGGATATGATAAACGTTTGGTAACCAAACCAATAACTGACTAATCGAACGCGCTTCCCTGCGATATCTAGATGTTCTGATATTTCTATATAAATCAACCCTTGGTGTCTTACAGTGGCAAGGGGTGAAATTAGGGCGAAGGTAAGCCGTTCTACAAAAATATTGTGATCTGCATAGTGGATCGGTGGGGTGGGATTTCTAAAAGGTAAGTCGATTGGAATCGGCTTGTATAGACCACTGGTCTGGTCCACTATTCGCCACTGGTGTCTTATTCTTACCATATAACATGGTACTGCCTGTTGACCAGATATTCCCAAGCGTTGGCTTTGTTGCTGCTGCTGTCCAGGCCACGCTTGGAGCATCCGCTCCTCATGTAATCCAGGCGGGTCTCCATCCTCGCTCCGACTTCCAGGAATTTTTCCCGCGTAAGGAGGTTTTCATCATGAGTACCGTTTTCGAAGACGAACTGTAACAAAAATGATGCAAATTTAAGCTACGAAGTGATAGTTTTTATTTTTGTTCTTTTGACAAACAAGAAAAATAAAATCATCATTATAATTAAATATTTCTTACAATAAGTAGCTAGGTAAGTACACTTAAATAAAAAAGGGTATAAGTAAGCTTAACAAAATGTTAAGATACTTTTTCATAATTTAAAGTACCTACTTAATTCCTATCTACCGAGTTTACAATAATAATAAAAAACTAGCTTTAACTTCATTAAGTTCTTTAGGATAAATGAAGCGATCGGTAGGTACTTGGAGGTAGGTACTTGGTGTTTTTTTACGCAAATAAAGAATTATGATTGGAGGTACTTCATAGTTTCTCGGTCGGAAAATATAAAAAGCTACCTTTTAATATCTTAGTAACGAAGAGGAGCTCGGTGGCCAGTGGTATAGAGCCTGGCCCAGCGATTGCGGAGGTTAAGCAACTTCCGCAGGGTCGGTCATGGGATGGGTGACCAAAAATTCATTATCTCGAGCTCCTCCATGCTTCGGAAGGCACGTTAAGCCGTTCGTCCTGGCTGCAATTGCAGTCGTTAACACCCACCAATCCGCATTGGGCCCGCGTGGTGGATTAT
Organism: Catoptria pinella; assembly: GCA_963556745.1. Taxonomy (NCBI): domain Eukaryota; kingdom Metazoa; phylum Arthropoda; class Insecta; order Lepidoptera; family Crambidae; genus Catoptria; species Catoptria pinella. The sequence goes on along the minus strand of OY750775.1, from coordinate 7,415,018 downwards.
GTATGGTCTATCCTCGTTATCCACTTATAAAGAAGGCTTGTGCCCCAGCAGTAGGGACATTAAAAATGGCTGATGGTCATAGTCATGAAAAGTAACAAATAACTTAGTACAAAATAGTGCTGTAATTAACACGATTCCGTAATGTAATTGGACGTTATTGCAATTAACTAATGTGTTTACGTTTTGAAATGTTTCGTTACACTGTGTGCACTCTTGACAAAGTGCCTCCCGTGACACTGTTTGAATTATTAGTTTACTAAAGGTAGGCAAGTAAATGTCGAGGGGGGCTGAAACAACATAAACTTTAATGTCGTTAAGGAGTGGCAATGTTATTAATTAAACCAACTTGACTCTACTTCCTTAATCGAAATAGACTTTTATGCCGACTTTTTTCATTTCCAAATCTTTTCTATTACAAAAACAGTTCGTTTACCTGTAAGTAGCTACGATGCTTTTTTGATTAATACACGTAGATCAAAGACTCTATAGTTTTTTTATATAACACGTGAAATGGCTAAAAAATTCACAACTTCCAATGTAACACCAGGGTAAACATAAAAATTCTTTGACAAAAAAAAATGTCTTTGATGAAATCCAGAATGGAAGTGGTATCCACTATAAAAGCATACCCATTCCAAAATAATGCATATTACATAAAAGTGTTAAAAAAGGTAAAATATAATAGCATATTACATAAAAGTGTTGAAAAAGGTAAAATAAGCTAATATTTATCAGTTTTTGTCGTTAGTGAATTCGTTATTTAACGACACGCTAACTTATTACTTACTTATTCACCCACGATTTTCGAACGACAAATTACTTAAAATGTCAACACATGAGTAAGTTATTGTGTCTGGAATTTTAATAGCTATTTAATGTACTTACATACGTAGCTAACACAATAACGAGCAAAGAATTCAATCACCTTTTGCGTGTTTAGTAAAATACTTCTTATTAAAAAATCTTTATTATCAACATTTTATTGGAACAACACAATCTTTTATTGTATTCTTTAATTTAGTTTAAAATTTTATTAAGGATGGTTTTTAGATCCTACTTTTAAAGCACCATAAACTGCCCATTCCATATTTTTCATTCTTTTCTGTGTTAATAAATGGTTGTCTGGAAGAAATTACTTTTCAGCGATAAGGCCGCCAATTGTTCCACTTTTTGTACTGTCCTTGTATGTTTTTATTAAGGTGAACAATGAAATATTCATTCATTCATACATTCAATCTCAAAGAACTGCTTGTTACCAAAATAACACGTTCGTATAGAAGCGACGCCTTAATCAAATGTGATTTTTTTGCTTCTAAGTGTCTAGACACACTATGCTGAAGTTACGCGACCGAAGTTCGGCGGCAACGTTTTTATTAAGAAAAAAACGCTACGTAATTTTCGGCAGATGTGTTGTCATTCACAAAGCATTGCAGGCGTAACTTGGCCGTACTTCGGTCGCGTAACTTCGGCATAGTGTGTCTATACAAGGTGTTACAAAAATACCCCTAATGCCGAATATGGTAGATAGGGACCATCAAACTGAACAACTTTTACTACAGGACCAATTCTGAAAACGCGAAAAAAATATCAGCTGTTTCATACAAAAATTAAAATCGAAAATATCAAAATGTATGAAACATCTGATTTTTTTTTCGCGATTTCAGAGTTGGCCCCATAGTAAAAGTTGTTCAGTTTAATGGTCCCTATATACCATATTCGGCATTAGGGATATTTTTGTAACACCTTGTATAGACACTAAGTGTAGGTAAGTAAAAATGTGCTAACTTGCAATTGCAACATATATCTGTGGGAACAGGTAATAAATTAATGTTTTGATTTTGCATGTTGAATGAAGCTTAGTCGAGTTCCCATAATTCAATCCTGAAGTATGCAAACAGATGGATTATGGCGTAAGAGGTTTAAATCGTTACTAGTGGCGTTGCTTTTGATGAAATATAATTGTTTTAGCAAATTATAACTTACATTTCAAGTTCGTTTATGTATATACGTTTATTTTTGCCGTATTATGGCGTTCGGAAAATAAGAAATAGTAGCAACACTTCACATTGGGGTGTCTTAAGGACGACTATATGACTTAGAAATACTAAAAACCACTGGCCATTGTGTGGAGATTATGGCAACTTCCTTCAAGGAGAGAGGCCTAGATCCTGAAGTGGACTTGTGGACTTTAATAAGCTGTCATGATGACGTTCTTCTTCTTCTTTTTTTGTAATGGCAATCTACTTTCCTCTTGGAAGTAATTTTTGCCAGTGTCAAGTGTTAAATAGTTCAGTGGTAGATTTTGTTTAATTTTTCATTAGAATGCGGGTGCATCGCATTCCAATGCTGCTTGGAGCATTTGGCACCAAGTATATCAAGACAGTTTACTCGGTTAGTTCTGCCGAGGTAGCCACCACTTCAATAAAAGTCTCAGCTTCACACAACCAAGATCGCGCCTATTTCAATTATCCCACATATTGTTCAGTTGCGTAGACACTTGTACCATATAACTGCACCAATTTTAAGACACAATATCCACTATGAATCAATTTAAAAATAATTAAAATAGACACCAAACCGAACTCGACAAAATGGCGACAAAAACTCCCTATACTCCCTAACTCCCTACGTTACTGTTGCGTATTATGTCTTGTTGCAACTTTTTATTGCAAATAGGTAACATGTAGTGGAGGCATGTATAATGTCTTATGAATGATTTGACTTATAATTAAATTCTATCCCTCCGACTGCATGTTATTATGTTGCCTTTAATATTAATTTGATCTTGTTTCCATCTTTTCAGTTGACTTGTCTTTTGATGCAGGCGGGCATTTAGTTTTCTAAATTTATTTATTTTATCTATGTTTTTTTAGTTATTAATATAACGGTCATGATATACCTTTTTGAAATTATTATGATAATTCCTTTTATTTTATAAGTACCCATATTGCAGTATTTTCACTTAAAATAACAGCCGCCATGTTGGTTCTTTTAACATCACTTACCTAAGAACAGACAATCTAATGTATGTTAATGACAGAATTATCCGTTCAGCCGTTTGAAAGATACGAGGTAAAAAATATTTACTTACATACATACAAGATACGCGTGAAAAACATAACCCTTTCCTTGCAGTCGGGTAAAAATAAAGCCATTGCAATTCAGTCACTGTAGGTCACTTTCGCTGAGCTTCTAAGAGCTCTCCCTTGCATCGTAACCTCCTTTCTAGTAGAGTTAAGTGGACGCATTGAGGCTCTGTGGAAACTGAATTTTTGTATTGCACTACCAGCATTTTTCTGACTGAGTAGGATTTTCAACCTTCCTTTAGCCCACTTTAGTTTTTCTGAGCGAATATTTGAAAACCACCCACGGCGGTTTCTTTGAGGACAGGCAATTATTATATTATTTGTAACGCTTTGTATCTTTAATTTCTTGATACTTGGATATTTTTGTGGGTTAACAAACTCCTACATCGTACCAAATCAACAATTTTTTTATAGCTTATGGGTCATAAAATATAGTTAAAATTATGAAATTCTATTTAAAGAAGCATGCAATAACTAAAGATATAGTATGCATATATTTTTTTTATATAAATAAGCAATTTAAATGTTTTTTGTTGTAAAACTTTATATTACAGAAAAATGTACTTAAATACGATGTAAATATTTGCTTAGTCGGGAATCGATTCTAAGCATTTAGAAACGCTTTTTTAACCAAATGAAGTTTAATAAAACAGTGTATCGAATGAAATTTCAAAACATATTTCTTTGTTGATGAAACATTCTTATTAAGAAAAGTTTAACTTCTAGGTTATGAGTCGACTAGATTATTAAATGCTGCGAGATTATCGACTCTTGACAGGATCGGCACCAAACAAACTGTCTGATATTAAACATAGGTACTAAAGAATACCTCTGGTATACGTCTGGCGATCTCACGTAAACAAAACGCAGTAAATCTGTATAGAATGTTTACAGCCGCGTGTGTGTTTATAACACAGGTATTGTAGTTTCGTTTATAATGAAAAGCGTCAGTGGTCGCCTTTAATTATAATTTCTGAGCTTGTAATGAGTTTAGCACTCAGATTGCGTTGGATCTTCTCGAATATCGAATTGATATTATTTCATCGTTAAGTTCCTAAGTTCTATCTTCGAGAATATTTGCTGACTTTCTCATATGGAGCAAGATGCCTCGTTTTTTAATTGGTCATATATTAGAACAGGCACTGTTATTTTTAGTTATGAACTTATGACAAAAAAAACCGATATCTAAAATTATCTGCAGTAGGTAAAATTTAGGCCCATATCTCCCAAAAGACAATAATGCTTTATAGCCAATCAACAATCTAACCACTGAGTTTCGTTTACCACAAGGTTATATATTTTCTGCAAAAAAACGACTTTTGTGTCAACCCTAACCGACCGATCAGTTCCCAAGGTGTCGTGTGTAGCGGTGAAAGTAAAGATAAGCTATGTCTGCTATAATCTCTGTTACGAAACTTACTCGATGACAAATCTCAAAGGAATTCCATCTTCTGATAAATTTGTCTCGTATTAAAACTAACACAGAATAGCTATAAGTATAGGTACTTATACTTATATAGGTATTACATTTCTGTTTACGTATAAAATAATACATGACGTCTTCATTTTATTTCAACCTTATTTAGGGGACCACTAATGTACGTTATCGTTTTATTACGAGCGAAAATTTTAAGGGATCCTTAAATGCTTATCTTTGCTTTTAGCTCATTAAAATTCATAACACCATAGAGTGCTTGTCAAATTACTTGTTTCACCATAGAGTGCTTGTCAAATTACTTGTTTCATCATAGAGTGCTAGTCAAATTACTGGCGATAAACTTACTGAATATGAAAAAATGCAGTTTGCAGTTCTGCGAACCATTTGGGTTTGTAATTGCGATTATATCAGCCTGATCGAAGGTTTGTGAGAACATTTTCTGAATGTATTGTTGACGATGTTATTCTTAACATTTCAACTTCCGGAAAAATAAAATAAGTAATAACTTTAAACTTAGCTAACATACGAAGATAATGTTTTTATAAACTTTTTTTATCACTTTTCTTATGTGCATGCATGTTATTCATAGCTTTTTATGGTGCCAATGTCTTTGTAAACAACATAGTTCTTTCATTATTAACACATTTATAAACAAGATTAACCCTTTATGAGCTCATAAGGTCTCCCAAACTTTTTTTTAAATCATCTTATACTTACCTATTTGCAAACAAAAGCAACGGCGAAGAATTGTATCTATTTAGAAACCTTGCTTTAGACATTTCAAATCATCTCATATGATATTGTATCATATATGACGACCTCCGTGGTCGAGTGGCTTTGTACACCGGTTTTCATGGCGTCGCCATCTCTGAGGTCCCGAGTTCGATCAATTTAGAAAAACGAACTATCCTATATTGGCTCAGGTCTGGGTGTTTGTGATACCACCGTTGTCTCTGATTTCCATAACACAAGTGCTTTAGCTACTTACTTTGGAATCGGAGCAATGTATGTGATATTGTCAAATATTTATTTATTTATATATATTGCTTTAATATAACGTTAGTAAAATTACATGTAACGTTACATAAAACTATAATAATTATATTAAATTACAGCTAGACGAAAACTATACGCCTTTTTAAGGCACATATTTACAAATACGGGACAGGGTTAGGTAGTCCTATCTGTAGACAATGTAGTCTACAAATTGCCCGTACGGAATGTAATTTTTAACCATAAGAATGGAAAGTGCTCTAAAATAGGAATACTTATAGCAATTTTTACTTAAAGAAGATATTACTTTCATAATATTCAAGCCAAAAAATGATAACCCTGTGCTTTTATCCCTTTCAAACCCACAATAAAACGTGATGCGAGGTAGTGTTAAAAAAAATATTTTATTGTTGGGGTACAGAGAACATTTTCAGTGATACAATGTTGTTTTCAAGGCTTTTCAGGGGGGCGTACAATTGTATCAACTTGGGCCTAACTTATTCAAAGTTACAATTGTGACGGTCACAATTGTGTCGATGTGGGCCATACGAATGGGTGGTGGGATGAATCACTGAATGACCCTTACTTGTCACTCATAATAGTAATTATTTTAAGTTTCTTTTTCCAAATATTTCTTATGAATTAAGGTGAATATCAATAAAATAATGTTAAAAGTGTTGATTAAGTTAATTATTTGATATTTGGTAAGCTTTTTCGGCCATGTAATATTGTGCAGTAGCGATCGCAAACTTTTCAAACAGTTGCATCAAAATAATTTTCGAAGTATCCCGCAGGTGATTTGGGCGGTTCATTACTTGGAACTATCTTGAGCTTGCCTAGAGTCTTCCCTCTTAATCTATTTTTGTCCATTTGCCGTTACTTTGATTGGGAGCCGCTCTCAAAGATGGAAGTGGAACATCATCCTCGGAGGAGTCATACTCTTCTTCATCTTACGCATACACCTCATCATCATCTTCATCAACATCTCCTTAGTTAGAATATTCCAGTAACTCCCTAATTGCGTCGTCATCGAGGCTAAATAGTGATCCCGCCATTGCAATATTCATGTAGTTGGGCCTGGAGTGATACAATTGTGACTCTATTCTCCAGTGCCACTTCTTCTTGAGAGTTACTTAAAAATACAAACAAATTTACTTACTGTTACGTAAAACAATTAATAATTAACAATAAATCACAATAATAACATGACAATTGCATAATTTTCCCGTAATTCTAATTACTCACACGCGGCGAGACCCCAAATAATACCAACGGCGAAATGAAATGAATGAGTGGCGCCCTTATTTTTTTGGTAATATTATAATAATAACAAAAAACATGTTAAAAATAACAATAAAATTATTGTTTTATATAAAAATTACGTACAAAAAACTATGTAAATTTTTTTTCATGCATTTTTGATATTTAGGTAGGTACCTACTTACAATTTTTTGACGTTCTGCTTATTAGGTACAAAAATATTACCTACAGCTGTTTCACACATATTTTTTTATTTGAACTCCTGTAAAATGTATGAAACATATTAAACTTTTTGCGACTTCAAGTTTTTTTTGCTTACAAAAAATTGTACTCAATGATCAACGCTATTTTCAGATTTTGTACTACAAAAAAAAACAATGTATTTTGAGAAAATAAGATGTTTAATATTCACTGACCAACTCAAAACAATATGGGATGCGTCATAATGCAATAAGAACGGCCATGCTATTTCGTGCATGAAAAGTTTATGGAATTATTACAGTTGCTTGACGCTAAGCAATATTGATCAAACTCTAGTCCGATCGGTAGAACAAAGGAAGTCGGACCACGTGGCCAGAGAGAGGGTTTTTTGCTGCTTTTTCTTTTTTTTTTACTTTTCTTTCTATAATTTTGATGCACTAGGGAGCTGCTATAACTGTACTGACTGTGGTCCAGTTTAGTCAGAGAATGCCTTTACGTATTATCTATGTGTATGTGGACGGAAAACTCTTTGATTAACTTATTTAGTGCTCTCGGTGCTTTGATAAATCGAAGTCTCGATGACAAAACAGCTACTTTATAAACGCTTTTCCCACGTTCGTGCCCTCAATGGAATGTTTATATAGTGTGTAGGTAATTTTCCGAGGAAACGTAGATACTTATTTACAGCGGCAATTTTTATTATCAATTTTCGAATCAAGTGCAGTAATTTCAGTAATTACGAAGTCGCGTGACTCTCCAGCTCGATGAAAAAAGTTTTTAAAAATACCACCTTACTGAATAACCTGTGTTATATCCATCATGTATCAATGATGCGCACATTTTCCGAAATGGCTGAATTTTTTCGAAATGGCTGAAATGTTTTTCTTCGAAAAATTTCGAAACGCTTGACAAACAAAAACCATATAATTATCGATACTGCTCACCTAATTTCACGAGAATCGGTTGAGAAATGCGACCTGTAGAGGAGAACAAACGGACAGACATACGAAAGCATTTTTGCCCAAATTGAAGCAGAGACGCTTCGAGTAATAGAAGCCAAAATAATTATTTTTAGAATTTTCGTCTGCTGTACCAAATTGGATGCGGTTTTCACAGTTGTATTTCTGAGAGTTTAAATTAAAGTCTAGTACATGTTTCATCGTGATCCGGCAACTTGAACAAAGTCCACTCGGACGAAGTCGTGGGCAGTCTACTTATAGGGATTTCTGTTTAGTTAAATTATGATAAACCTACCTTCTCAAGTTGTACACGAAAATTTACTGTAATGATGGAAAAATCATAAGTTAAGTTATGAACAAATAGGTACCTTTCTCGAAGCTAGTTTATTATACAAATTATTTACTATCGATCCTTTCGTTGTCGAGGCCAAGGAAATAATTCTAGTTTAACATAGGACGTCATTATCTTTCATGAATAGGGTAGAGTTCCTTACTTTTTATTTCAGTATGTCATTATACTTAATTATTCTTCCTTTTTAATACTTTATGAAATTATCGGAAGCTTAGTAGGTACCAAAAGTTAAGTATTAAACATGTTCTTGAGTATAAATACTTTGTATTTTATTGTATATTGATATTTATGGTTTAATTAAAAAAATATTTTGATCTATTATTCAATAATAATAATTCTTTATTTACAAACAGCAATTGCACAATTTTAAACAGTAGGTATGTCACTGTGCTGTGCTACAAGCAGACTTCAGTGCGAATTCAACTTATATTGATCAATCTTATACAATTTCGGAAGCAACCTTTAACAGTTATGCGGTAGAAGTGTACGTGTACAGTCGACCTCAAAAGTAAATGAACTTTTTAACCGACTTAAAAAAACTAAAGATTTTTAACCCTTTACAGAAGCTTTTAACCCAAAAAACGTAGGGCGCTTGTAAGACAATTTGATGATAGATCTTACAAAATGCGCCCCACGTTTTAACTACACTTCTGTATAGAGTTATAAATCTTTACGGGAGATATTATTTTATACCTTTCAGTCCGCTTTAAAAATGTGTTTTTTTATAAAGATAGTTTTGTTTTTCAATCAATTTGGGATGCTGAGCGAGGCTAGGAAAGTTAAGTGATGCTGTTGGTGGTATTTTTCCGGAGTTCGACCGGAGATCAATTGAAACTAAACTGGAGTCGGACTTAAACCAAACAAGAAGACCGGAGTAAAATACTCGCTTTCCATAGTAACAAAGACGGGTGAAAACGTTTCGGTTGATGGTAAGCTCGTACGAACGCTATGTTGGTGTGACAAAGTTAAGTACTAAAATATTTAGCTACTTTTAATGTCGACTGTACGTACATGTGTGCGCAGGCGACGTCACGCACCGCACGACTTGACGCCGCGCGTGACTTGATAACTAAGCTATGTTCAGTGGGCGAGCTTGGTAGGTGTAATGAATGGGAAAATGCATCTTCAATATTCAGAAAGGGCCTTTTTCGCAACTATTGTTAAGTCCCAATTTACTTTCTTCACAGATGATATCATAGTAAATATTCCTGTTCTGTTTCATTTTTAAAATGAACTAGAGGTAAGTGTACAATTGACGAGGTACCGTCTGAAATAATTTGAAGAAAACTTTATTTGTTAAGGTTTAAAGATAATCTTTACCAAAAGTTTTAACATAAAAGAAGAATACACACTATGGAACATAAAAATTTCTTCTTTTTAGAAGTTGTTTAAAGAGCAAGACCCAACCCAACGCCGTTAATTACAAAAATCGAAAAACACCTTAGTTTTCTGAGACATTATTCAGATGTAGCTAATACAAAAGACAAAATTCGGTCCGATTTTCTTCTTTTATTATGCTTAAAAGCAAACTTGTGTTATGTTGTGCGAAGCCTACGATTCCTGATAGTATGATTAGTGCCCTACCTCGAACTAACTCGCCCTTTACAAGACTTGACCCAAGCAAGTTGTTTGTGAACTGACTAGATATAAAATATAGAGTAGGTATATATAGACTAAAAACTTATTTACTTGCTAAGTGTTTTTGTAATGTCAGGTGGCGGAAAGATTGCAGACATGCATTTAAGATATAGTTCATGGATCAGAAGGAGAATTGAAATTCTAAAGTGTGATGAATTTTACTACACATTTTTCTCAATGAATAAGTTAAAATATATTTGCCACATATTTCTCTTGCAGAAAAATTTCGTATATGATGATGTGTAGAGACACCTAAATGGGTCGCTTATGTTTTAGCAAATATACAAGGTGTTACAAAAATACCCCTAATGCCGAATATGGTATATAGGGACCATCAAACTGAACAACTTTTACTATGGGACCAACTTTGAAATCGCGAAAAAAAAATCAGCTGTTTCATACAAAAATTAATTACGAAAATATCAAAATGTATGAAACAGCTGATTTTTTTTTTCGCGATTGCAGAGTTGGTCCCATAGTAAAAGTTGTTCAGTTTGATGGTCCCTATCTACCATATTCGGCATTAGGGGTACTTTTTTAGCACGTTGTATAGACTAAAGACCTATTTACTTGCTAAGTGTTTTTGTAATGTCAGGAGACGGAAAGATTGCAGACATGCATTTAAGGTATAGTTCATGGATCAGAAGGAGAATCGAAATTCTAAAGTGTAATGAATTTTATTAGACATTTTTCTCAATGAATAAGTTAAAATATATTTGCCACATATTTCTCTTGCAGTAAAATTTCGTAAATGATGATGTGTACACATAAGCGACCTATTTAGGTGTCTCTACACCTAAATAGGTCGCTTATGTTTTAGCAAATATATAAGTAGTCAGATCCATAGCAGTAAAGTTCATAAATTGATCCCACACCCGCCTAAATTACGAACAATAACCGTAATGTGGTCGTATGTCAAAGTGTGTCAGTGTGTCAATATCGGAGTTTTTGCGTCCTCCCGCTAACTGCGCACTCGATGTTAACTGCGGAATGTGCCGCAAACTGCTGACAATACACGCCAATTATTAGGCTAGTGACACACGAGCACAGCAGCCATCTTGTCATCAAAGAAGGTTGTTTGATTGTTGTCATGACAAAACTCTTTTCCTCCATAAAACATTAGCATAAAATTTTCCTATTCATAAAACAAGATCTGGGGACATCATGTTTAAAAGGTTTTCCCCAACTTGAAATACTTAAAAATATTTACTTACTTTTACGTTCTTGAATCAATCTGTTTTAGTAGGTATTGCCAATCAACAAACTTTAAAACAACATTTTTAATTCGGAAACTATCTTCAACATCGTTTTCCGATTGAGTACACGTAACCAATTGATGAATGACCCAAAACTTTAGCTCTTTTTAACCGACTTCAAAAAAAGGAGGAGGTTATTCAAACGTCATGTTAGTGAAAATGGCATTGTACTCGTAAGGTTACATTTGTGTACATAGGTACGTGACTTTTAATATACTAGATAGTATTATATTTTCTGTGATTCTAGTAAAGAAACATAATTACTTTTGAGAGTACAAGTGTTCCTATGTTTGAGTTCAAGAGTAGGGTCGGGTCGGCAACAGTGGCTCGGATTTTTTCGGACACACAAATTATAAAGAAACAGTTGGAGTACCGACCTGAAAATCGCAGTCAACATGCTTTAGTTATTAATGTTGCTCCCTTCATTATTACTTTTTTAAATAAGGCATTATTATAGACGTCCGATATTTATTTTTAAAAAATGGGAAATGGGCCACTGTGTACTGGTACTGGGCTACTGTGACTCGACCCTGTAGTACACAGAGACTCTAACAGTACACAGTTGCTCAACAGTACAAAATTGAATAGAAAACATTTATTATATTTAATCACATTTATTCGTTTAGGTATGTCAGAATTATATTTTAAACATATTAGGCATCAAAATCTGTCACGTGGTAGCTATAATAAGAATAAAATACTGACAAAATTGAGATCAACCAATTTCTCAAATTTTTTTCTTTGTTGTTTGAGATCCTTTGAAAAGACAACATAATAGCGATTAGAATTTAAAAAATCAATAAAATTTAAAAAAAAATGTTTAGTGCAAACAGTCGAGTGCAAAAGTGCTCGACCCTGTAGTACACAGTGACTCTAACAGTACACAGTTGCTCATCAGTACAATATTAAATAAAAAGCATTTATTAATCCAATACTTTGCCATTTATTAATCCTTACTTTGTTGATGCTGAAGTGCGTCATTGTTTATAGACCTTTTTATATAAAATTTATAGCAATTAATCAGATTTGATTTCGTTTGTGCGCAAATAATTTTATTTTAAAAACAAACTTTCAAAAACATTACATTATTTTAGTTAGGTATAAATGGGTTTAAAAGATTGTTTCTCGTTTTGATAATTGGTAGGTACTGCATTATAATTAGGTTTTATGGCATAAAATATTATTTTTTCCTTTGTAAAATTAAACTTTTCTATTTATATGTACAAGTACTCAGTGACTCACGTAAGTATACAGTGACTCATGTAAGTATACAGTGACTCACCGAGTCACTGTATACCTCTGTTTTTTGAGCCACTGAACACGCTGTCGCCATTTTGATTTCACGGACGTATCAATTTTAACAGATTCGACGAAAGGCGAGCAATTCTGTGCCATTGCCTAGTATAATAACGTCACTTTCCATATACACACTAACAATTATCAAAATCTTTAAATTTTAGTGTATAAAAACACGTGTAACTTACCTTAAATAGTATTTTTTAAGCACGAAAACAAATACAGACTCGTATCACGACCGAACGGCGCCGGAGCGGGGGGATCACTGGTTTGTACGTGTTTGGCTGTTAAGCGCTACCGATAAATGAGAAATATAGATAGATATTGCTGTTCTTTATGGGAAATATCGTCGCGAGTCATTGTACCCGACTGAGTCACCGTTCCCTACCTGACCCTACCTACGTGATTCTCTTGTGTGAACTCAGCTCAACAATTTTATTCGCTCGCGAGCAGTAATAAAGTTTAATGTGGCGTGAAAACGATCATCGCGGATGAGAGAAAAAAGGTTACACGATTACGTATCAATAAAAATAATTACGGGACTGATTCTTTAGTTGATTCAATGATAAATCGAATTGAGAACCTCCACCTTTTTTGATGTAGGTTAATCAAAAGGCCTTACCACTAGTGGCCCTGTAGAGCTGGTAGACCTCGCGTTTGTGACATTTAAGAACAATTTTTGAAATGCTGAAATATGACTTTCCCCATATTTCCGCCATTTTGAAAAATTTTGAAAACCTGTACGGACAAAAAAATACTAGGACCTGCTTACAAAATTTACAAAAATCGGTTGAGAAATGCGACCTGTAGAGAAGAACAAACGGACAGCCCGAAAGCCGGACAGCCGGAAACACATACGAAAGAATTTTTGCCCTAGCTGAGACGGAGACGCTTCGCTGGCTCGGTCAATAATGAACCAAAATAACAAAATGTTGAAATTTAAACGCTTCGAGATTTACTTGCTTAATAAAACATTTTTTTAAATTTAATTTCTTATGTATGATATACTTTAAGTTACTTTTTTAATAAAATGAAAGTGCCGGTTTGTACAACTCAAGTTAATGCAGAGATTGTTATTATTGTTTTTATCGTTACTTAAAACACCGTCGTTCATACATGGATAAACCCACGGAGGTTTCCGTACATGGACCTTGAATTCTAGTAACGTAATAAAACAAACAAATAAAACAAGCAAGACGGCAAAGATTTAAACAGAAACAAAAGGAAGTCGATAAAATAGTGCCGCCGAATCAACTTTTTGCTGTCCAAAAATGCCACGGCTCGTAACGCTGACTCATGGTAAACTAAATTAAACTGTAATGCTTTGACATACATATTAAAATAGAAGATAACTAACGTCTTACATTGGTTATCTTCAATGACAAATCAATGTCGTTCCTGGAAAGACCAACAAACGAATACTGTTAGAGGAACTACGTGATCTACGAATATTTCTATCGAGAATCTGACAGATAGGTAATTTAAAATGCCAGCAGTTTAATGTAATTGTATTAGGAAAAGTTCGATGACGCAGTGACACGCCGGTTGATCATCGAAGGTAAGCGACATTCGCTAATAATAGAATTGTAACAATTGTCTCTATCTTATCCCTGTTTCGGAGAACATTATGAAGGCTTAGTTTCATTTTCATCTAACAAACGTAGGTACTAAGTTAAAATCGGAAAATGCGGAGATCCGTAGAAGAGTTTAAGTAACCGACATTCGCTCGAAAGATTGCTCTGCTGAAGTAGCAGTAGGCGAGACACATAGCTAAAGGAACCGATAGCCGTTGGGTTAGAATGGACAGGTTCTAGAATGGCAACCGCGAACGTTGGAAGCACTCTACAAAGTGGAGGACAACCTGGTGAAAGTCGCAGGATGCTGCTGGAGGCGGGCAGCGCAGGGCCGATCGTCGTGATCTTTAAAGGAGTCATGTCCAGCAGTGAGTATCGTGTGGCTGATATGATGAAATATGATGGCTCGCTTTGTTACCTGTCCTCCTTCTACTCCGAGATATTTGATGATAGGCCTCCTAAGTTAAAGTAAGTGAATCAGTGTACATTCCTAATTTAACCACATTAAGTTTTTATAATGCATTCACGACTTTGAAGTTTTTGCTATTCCTTTCACGTCTGAATGATAAACCAAGTAGCGGTCAAGCTATCTGACTTATTCTACCTAAGTACTACTATATTTTACTCTACTAATAGTCTTTAGTTAGTTACATTAACTGCCGTACTCAGAGACATCAATTAAGTTTTATGTTTCATTAAAATTGGTGCTATCTCTTTCTTTTCCATAGTGATAGTAAAGACGACACGATACTTAATGAAGCATTAAACTTAATTGACGTCTCTGACTACGGCAGTAAGATTTTTCATTTATTTTGGTTAAGTGTGACAACTTTCAACAAGAAAAAGTTATACATTATTTGTTAAAATAAGTATTTTTGTTCGGAATGTAAAATTCAGATCAATATTTTTTTTTAATCTTACTTATGATTAGAAATACAACGTGTTACAAAAACCCCTAAAGCCGAATATGAGAGATATGGTACCATGCACTCAAACCCGGAAAATTATTATAAACCCTAAAAACCTCCACTTCAAAAAACATTTTTTTTTCATGATAAACTGCATAGTGACAACCCTAAACCTAAATTGTGTTATAAAGACAAAACCATATGGGATTGACTATCGAAAACAATAGTCTATTTGCAGATCCACTTTGCAGTTTTCCATACAAATACAAAACTTTAAAACACCTTGTATATTACATTCCTCGCTCGATCGCATGTTTCATTTTCAATTTGTATGAAAACTGCTTTTGAGAATCGTAATTCAAAGATATTCATGCAAATCGAAATCAAAAGATCGTAAGATAACAAACTATGTTGTTTTACCAGAATGTTTGCCAAAATTATAGGTTTATTTACATCGAGGGCGGGCACGGAAGTTACGAAGTACGAGTAGGTACATAGACATAGCAGCTTAATAGTTTACAGTCACGAAGTCGCCATTTTAGTGATAATATCTAAGGTTGTATGGGTGTCTCGAAAAGATATTGAAAAAGGAAACAAGTAAAGTGGTTAGAATATTTAGGGTCATTTTATAAATTCTTCATCCACCTTATTTTATTTAACCCATTTTTAGTTCAGTATCCAAATGGTAAAACGGGACCCTATCACTAAGACTCCGCTGTCCGTCCGTCTGTCTGTCTGCTTGTCTGTCTGTCCGTCTGTCACCAGGCTGTATCTCATGAACCGTGATAATTAGACAGTTGAATTTTTTACAGATGATGTATTTCTGTTGTCGCTATAACAACAAATTTTAAAAAACAGAATAAAATAAATATTTAAGGGGGCTACCATACAACAAACGTGTTTTTTATTTGCTGGTTTATGCTCGATATATAGGTAGACGCTTGAAATATTCACAGAATAATTATTAATATATTCACTTTACAAATAAATACCTAATTAAATTAAAATAAAACAAATAAATAAGTGGCCATACAACAAACGTGATTTTTACGAAACCCTTCGTGCGCGAGTCTGGTTCGCACTTGGTCGGTTTTTTTTTGTAACTGCAATGTTGTTTTCATCTTTGAACTACATTTTATGTATGACGTATCACAGTAAAACCTGTTTGCTGACTCACATTTTTTTAAAGTTATTACACATGCTTGCTCAGTGTTGTGAGTTTAAAAACAAGTTTGGTGGATTCGGTGTTTCCCTAAAAGCTTCGCTTGGTTCTTATACCATTTTATAATAATAGGTAGTCGGAAAAGTTCACGGCCTTTTTGCAGCATGGATTTTGCGTGTTACATTTCTGGCAATACTAAACTTAGACTGAAAGTAATTTTAACAGCTGAGTTTCTGACAATAGCGGTAAAATTAAACAAATTGATAATTGTCTTGCTCTTTCATAATTTTAATATTTATTATCAAATACGTTTTGCAAATTTTTTTTCGATAAGGGTTCAGACCCTTAACGAAAAAAATTAATGCTGCTAGTACTCAAAAAATGGTTTGGAATGTTTATGGAGAAGATGCTTTGTCGAATACAACTACAAAAAAATGGTTCAGCAGATTCAGGTTTTGCAATTTTGATGTTAAATATTTTCCTAGCTGTGGAATTTTTATTATTTTTAGTACAAAATGGCCGCCAAATATTACGACTACCTAATATATCGAACCGTCATTTTTATTTAAAGTATTAACAGGTACCTACTCTTACGGTTTTTTTTTATATTATAAAAGTATAAAAATTATTATACCTACAGCATGACAGGACACTCTTAATGAAGTCTCCTTCAGATTAGCATAATTTTTAAGTTATTATAATTCCCAGTACAAAAAGCTAATATATTTACATAATCCGTCAATCAGTCACACAACAAATATGGCAGCATTGCTAAAGTGACCTAAGGCGGTTTTTTTATAAAATGTATTTTCGCCATAATCGGTTTGAAGGTTATTTTGGCCATAAAGTAACAAAATAGAACACTCAACACAACTTATACCTTAAAATATAACACTTTTACGAATTTAAGCGCGTTTTAATTTTTTTTTTGGCTTATAATTGAGCAATATGTAATTTTTTACATCATTTTCATAATAAGCATGTTTCATTTTCAGCCTTAAAATGATGAACTATATAATTAACTGGGGCCCTACCGGCTAACTTTTCGAACTTCGGCGGGTCTGCCGAGCTTCATCTTAAAACAGATAAATCGAAGTAAAGTTGGGGCTCTATTTATCGGTTTTAATTTGAAGCCCGACAGACTTCCCGAAGTTCGATGCGTTAGCCGGTACGGCCCCTGGTACCTACTTATCGATCACAAAAATGATTCCATTCTGAAATAGAGATTACAGATTTTTAAAATAATTTGTAACATGAAAACTTATATCTAGTATTAGTAGAAAGTGGATAAACTTAATTATAAGATTTTCAACTAACTCCCTTATAGTATATATACCTATATATTATATATATACCCAGCGAATAGTGGATAATAGCGTCAGCTTACGTCACTATTTTAAGGTTTTAATTTTAAAAGGATTTCTTCTCAAATCAGCAAATCGTCTTTTTATACCTTGGACTGATTATTTTCATTAAGTTCTTCATTTTGAACTTTGACATATTTAGGTCACTGTCTTTATCTTATGTTGACATTTTGGGGAAGAGACAAGAATGGTGTACCGTGTGATTAACAAACATATTTCATTTAGCTTGGTTTTGGTATCGTGAAATCGTTGACTATATAATCACAGCGTGAAATGAAGGTTGGTTTGTTTCTTTGTGGGAAAATGTTTATGTTTACTTAAAATAAAATGAATTTCAAGTACTCCTAAGCATTTTCAAATTAGGCCATAAAATATCTAAAGCTTTTTGTGAAAGTTTCCAAATATGAGACGAGTTTTAAAGTGTCCTTTGCTGTGACTGGCTGAATAAATTCTAAATTGATCAAAGTGTTTGAATTGAAATTATATATTTTGCAAAGACCTATTTTCTAACAAAAACCCTGTCAGCGCGGCGATGATGTACCAATTTGTCAAACTTTTTCTCGGGAGTGCACATTAATTCTGACAAGGTAATTTTGTTTTTTGTGAATGCAAAAACTATGAGACGGTTTTTTGTAAATCTATTGTTAGTCATTACCATCCGTTGTTCTGCCATTGTTGTGTGGTACTGCTACCGTACCGTTATAGCAAGCTTAGCTATTGGACTAGAATATTGATTTTCTTTAGCTTAACAAACACTTCTGTTTTGTTGACGTTCTTTAAATTTTGTATACAAGGTGTTACAAAAATACCCCTAATGCCGAATATGGTATATAGGGACCATCAATAACTGTTCAACTTTTACTATGGGACCAACTCTGAAAAAGCGAAAAAAACAGCTGTTTCATACAAAAATTAAAATCGAAAATATCAAAATGTATGAAACAGCTGATTTTTTTTTTCGCTATTTGTGAGTTGACCCCATAGTAAAAGTTGTTTTTCCAATTTGATTTTTTAATAAATAAATCTGTAACTGTTTTCACTCCTTATCACATTCGACTTTTCTATTCTACGCGTACATGATCGTAGTTATAAACAATTTATATCTGAACATTAAAAAGTTTTAATTAACGAATTTCCATTGCTTTACATTGAAGTATATTTATTCAATTTTCTTCTTTTAAATTTGAAAGTTTAGCATTCACAATGCTATTTTTACATCATACTAAGAATATACCTACTAGAAAATATTCGACTCGCACCAAATCATATTTTTGGAAGGGAATCGAACCCGCGACCTTTAGAAATCCGGTCCAATTCTCTGACCGCTGAGCTACCAAGTCACTAGTGGCATCGTCGATTTCTTATAAGTAGTATATCCCCACTCTTACGCTGCAAGCCAGCAGTTTCATGAAAGTGAGAAATCACCTTAATTTCCAGATGTTTTGAAAATTTATTAAGATGAAACAGCTATATCATTTTTAAATTTGAAATTTAAGCATCCACAATGATAATTTTATACAAAACTTTTTAGGACAAACATAGTAATTATGAGGAGAGGGGCTAATTTTATTTTAATAAAATGTCGACACAATTCTAAAATCTAACAATCAGTACCCTTAGCACGAATAAAAATAACGCGCGTGAAAACATTTGATAGAGCAATTTTGTATGGAAAATTTGTACAGCGCCATCTATCGGCGAAAAGCGAACTGATTTTTTTCATAGATAATTATTCTATCGAGTACTTTTACGCGCTTTTTTTTCTCGATAGATGTTTGTGCTAAGGGCACAGGTTGCAAATCCTGAGTTATGAGAGCGATAGGTTACAAAGTGGGATGTCCAGTCAGATTATGACATCAAGGGGCATCGTCAAATCTTACCGTATTCTTGTAAAAATGCCAGGTGTTCTACAATTTTCTATTCTATTCAAATAGGTAGAAATCCACTTGGCTATATGGCCAGGTGTGTTCCATCATCAGACCCTAGACACCATCTCCGGTCAGAGTACTAAAGACGAATGAAATGAGCTCAAACTCGATGGGGTTGCAGGTTTTATTACAGAGTTCCTGTATCCTTCTTCCGGCTCCATCATCAGATCAGCATCAATGACACCATAATATTGCACTGTTTACCAGTTCTGACCTATGTTCTAAATTTCAAGTCTCTAGCTCATCGAAAAGCTAGTATAAAATCGTTTGCAAAATTTGTGGACAAACAAACAAACAAAAAAAGCAACCTGTTAAAAACGTGTTAAAAATTAAGAAATAAACGAGAAAGCAAACTAATAAAAAACGTGTTAAAAATGTGACAACCCTGCAGCAATGACGAATGTTCAGACAAAAGCGGCATTGCGCGAGACTTCAAAGGCGTTGTTCCACTGTAAGGATTTTACATTGTGCTAACACCAAGAAACACAGATAGGTATTATTTACGTGCACAGTCGCCTTCAGACTTTTATTAGTTGGATTTAAGCTTGGGTGCCTAAAAGTCCATATAATAATCACATTTCAAGATAAACCGCATTTAAATGTCAAAAAGCGATTCATCTTTAAATTGCATCATTATAAGACTTAAAACGACGACCACGAACGAAAGACTTTTAAAAGGTTTTTACGACGACGATGGTAGTTGATAGTTAGTTTGGACGAATTTAATACTTAAGTACCAAGGACCTATGACAAGCCTTGACCAAAAAATCAGACATTTTACTGGCATTTATTCGTGCGGACCCACAGACTATGTAACATGTTATATAACTTGTGTTTTATAACACGTCCACATTATGAAACCTTGTTAATCAACATTGCAACATAAAACAATACTATACACATTAGAATAACAATGTTATATAACCATTGTCGTTTCTCGTTCTTCAGTGCCATCCACTGACTAAGTTATATAACATTGTTGTACATATTAATAATGTTATTATTATAACATGTTTCATAACATTCAGGGTCCACATTATCTGAAACATGTTATAAAACAATGTTATATAAGTCATGTGTTATGTTATACAACATATTACAAAAATACCCCTAATGCCGAATATGTATATAGGGACCATCAAACTGATCAACTTTTACTATAGGACCAACTTTGAAATCGCGAAAAAAAAATCAGCTGTTTCATACAAATATTAAAATCGAAAATATCAAAATGTATTAACATTATGTTAATGATGATCGATATTATCGATCTAATAGCTCGATACGAATTCGATTCACACTTGATTTAGATGTTCGTTCAAGGAGAGATCGCACGGTTCGGTTAGAGATCGTAAACCTTTTCAAATGTCTCGTTCGTGTCGTGTACTGGGACTGCCAGTGCACCAGGGGTGGTAACGTGTACAAATGTAATTTTTTACCTGCGGCGGCCGTAAGTATAGTGGTGTTGTAACTGGCATGTTATAAGTCCCATTTAGTCTATAGAAGTCGCTCTGCAAAAAAAGAATAGTATACTGAGGGGTTGGAATAAACTTTTTTTTATAACAATTTTAATTTAGTTTTGATGATTAATCACCAAGTGGCTTTTAAATAGAGTACAATATTATACTCCATTTCTAAATGGTTTATGACCTAAAGAAACAAAATTATGACACAGTTCGAGAGAGGGAGTTAGTAGGCCCTAATAAATCTTGTAACTTCTTATCTATTGTGTTCTTCTTGTTACTTACTTTATTTTATGTAAGTATAATCAAAATAAAAGTGAAACAGTACGATACAAAGAGAAATAAAGAGCACTGTAAGCAATGTAAACATTAACAATATTGACGTAATATTGTTAATGTTTACATATACTTTAGATTGATCCCATTCTACCTATGGTTTTACGCCTACAAAGAATACATATAGGTATGTATAGACCATTTAATACACTCGTAAAGTCGGATTCTCTTATCATAAAGTGATCTTATAGATAACCCAACATAATACTTTTAATACCTTATATCATAAAAACATAGAAGCTTTTTAATATGGTGGCACAAATGAGCTTGGGAACAGTTTTTTTTTAAATATAAATACATTTTAACTGAAAATATGACCTTACATTTTTTTCTGTAGCCCTTTTACATACTACACAATATTTTTTTAAAGATTCGTAAGAATTACTACGCGTACTATTTTCCTGACAGGCACTGAGCAAGTAATCACTACCGTGGTGACAGGCAGGAAGATACGATGACGTCATCGGATTTCATTATCTCGCTAATCTCGTTCGGAAAGGACGCATGGCGCCGACTTGCGGATGCAAACGTAATAGTGTTTTAAGCAGATTAATTATTTACAATAACTTTGTAAATACCTACTTGTCGTATCGAAAAGAAATAAAAACATTTGGTTTTGGAATTACGGCTTCTAAAATAGGGTAAAAATTTAACTTTTTTTTTCATTTTTCCCACGTCCATTGGCGGTGTTATCGCTAAAAGCTTTTCTTCCGGTGAGAAGCATTGTGCTTACATTAGAGACAGATTATGTATGTAGCCTCTATCAACTTCATAATATATTTTAATCAAAAATGCTTATAATGTGGTCATTATTTTGACAACCTTCCTTGAGCAAAGTCAACCTTTCCGCGCTACTCAGATGGTGGCGCAGCAAATTATGGTGGGATTTTATTACTGTCGAGTTTTAGCCATTCCAATTGAGAATCCATTTTGTCGAGTTCTGTTTCTAGGGTTTCCTAGGGGAGTCGAAAATAACCTTATTTTTTGGTTTCGACGCACCGTTTCTGAGACACCTGTTTTCATTTTTGTAATCTTTTTTTAGAAGTTATGTTATACTACAGTATAGTAAAATTCATTTCATTCCATTTTCAAGCCTTGGTCCACATTGACTTCACCTGCTGGCCACGTTAAGATGGCCTCGAGCCGATGATGACCTTGCTGTCCGCGCTATAAAGGCTTTGTTCTTCAAGGACTGCAATGCTGACCGCGCTGTGATGGACTTGCGCTAAGCTCCGCTTTCGGCCATCATAATCATTATAGACCGCGGCAGTAATGCACACACGACGGCATCTTAGACTATACATGTTGACCTTGAGACCGCCTTTATGCCCTACGCAATAAAAGCTGTTTTTACAGTTTAACCGTATAACTTGACGTGCTGTCGTGTGTACTAATAATAATAATTATGTTGGGTTATGTATGCACCTACATAGACATAATGTTAACGCTACGACCTTTTTGGATGTATATTTGGTCTATCTATAAGTACCTTCTAAATTCTATTTTTTTTTTATAAACAAAAATTGTAAGTTATAGACGTGGTCTTTCTTTGGTAGTGTAGTGCGCGATCCTCAACATTCTCATGAACATAAAGTTTGTCATTACTAAATTATTAAGTGTAAAACATACTTTACAAACTTGAAAACGCCAGCATAAGAAACAATTTAATAGCAACAGAGCTAAGTTTTGTCGAGGAGCTCGATGACGCAGTGGTTTAGCGCCTGGCCCAGCTGTTGAGGAGGTTAAGCAACTTTCGCAAGGGTCGGTGATAGGATGGGTGACCAAAAATGGATTATCTCGAGGTCCTCCGTGCTTTGTAAACGGTAACGTCAAACTGATTTAATTTTTGGTTAGTTTTGACTAAAATATAATTTTGAAAGTTCTGATTTATGACTTTTTATTTTTCATAATCTTACATTACAATAGCATAATCTATATTTCACAGGGTAGTTTATAAAACTAAGACTAAGTTTTTATGATGATTACGAATAATTAGTAATAATCGTTAAATATGTTATAGAAATTAATAATACTCTGATTTTATTTGATACATAATATCTTGTTTGTTACCTAAATTGGATTATTTCTGTCTGTTTATTTTATAAATAGCTTGACTCAAATCCAATTGAGTCCCTATGTGTTTAGTCCTTAACAGCATTATACTAAAAAGATTATTCATATTTAGGTAACGTAACTAAAATTGCTTGGTGTTGCTTAACTTTCTTGGCGAAAACAGTAAAATCACATGAATTGACTATCAGAAATTTTTAATGTCCCCACTGCTGGGGCACAGGGCCTTCCTTATGGGTGGATAAGGAGGATGGGTCATGACCCACAATCGGGCCCAATGTGGATTGGTGGGTGCTAACGACTGCAAATGCAGCGGGGACTAACGGCTTAACGTGTCTTCCGAAGCACGGAGGAGCTCGAGATAATAAATTTTTGGTCACCCATCCCATTACCGACCCTTGCGACAATTGCTTAACCTCCGCAATTACTGGGCCAGGCGCAGTACCACTGTACCACCGAGATCCTCAAAATCTAATGAAATTTATTGAAAATTACATTACATAAGTTCATAAAATACTATTGTGTCATTTTTTGATGTTGAGTCAGCTAAGTAAGATTCCAGAATTTCGTATTTTTTTGAGCAAATCAATTTTTGTAGTAAAGTGAATACTTTAGGTAAGCTAAAGTATTACTCAATACTTAATTAAGTAGTTTCGTTACTTTAAAGCTGTATGCAGGTTTAATAAAGATTTGGATGGGTCTTTAAAGTGGAAGCTAGCCCAGGGCTACGTTTTCATCCAGTATTTATTAATTTATCATATAAGCAAATTAATCAAACATTTGAACCGTCGCCACAAGACAAGTACTTACCTATCACAGAGTAGTGATGGTACCTTATTCGTAATAAGGCACTCGTTTCTGGTATACTTCTTAAACAATATAGAATCCATGTAAATTTAAAAAGCTTAAACAATGCTTATCTTTGAAAAACAATTTTCACTCACCTCTTGGTAAAACACTCGTTTGGAGTTGTACGTCAAGTTGTATTGTTGATCTGCCACCATCAGCAGGATCGTGAACGGCAACAGAAATGCTGCAGCCGCGAGGAATGCGATGCACCTGCCCAGGCGCATCACGCTCACGTTCCTTCTGAGTCCCATGTTTTGAGTCCCAGTTATCAGTCCCAGGTTTTGAGTCCTAGTTATGAGTCCCAGTTTTGAATCCGAGTTTTATCACTTTTCACACACTGCTCTCACTACACTGTTCTTAAAATTTGTTTCGACATTGTTTTTATACGGTTGGCGCGAAATGAAAAATTACCTATGGTTAAGTTATCTATATCAATAGACATTTGTGTGATAGAGGTAGTCCAAAAACTCATGAAACGGAAGTAAAATTAGTTTAACTTGCAACACTTGGTTGTTACATACAGTGTGTCAAGAAAGTCATAAGAAATTTCTTTGTTATTAGTGTTATTGTATGGCAACACTTTACTACTTTTGAAATGCAACAACCACGTGTTGCAAGTAAAAAATAGTTTTACTTCCATTTCATGAGTTCCTGGACTACCCCTAAGTATTTGAATAAAGTTAAGTAAGTATTATTATTTGTAAGGAAACTGTTTTTGATAGGAAATCCTAATCGATCTATCAACTTGATTCGTGCATTACCGGTTGGTTTTTAATTAAGTAAGTAGTACAATCTAAGGAATTTGTTTTATTACTAATTCGTATGTAACAAAAGTTTTCTATATTAAACGTCTATGAGATTAAATCTTCAGTGGTTGTGAAACGAAATTTTGCTGCTATTTTTTCCGCGCCATATGTAAAGTCGACTGAAGGGTTTAGTTAGTAGCACTAACTCAAGGGTCAGTCCTCATCCCAGTATAGTCAGCGTTGTAAGTATTTTTTTTATTAGAATAGTTTAAGTAAGTTAAGGCTGCATAGTCTGCATACTAGCGCCGCCATTGGAAAAAAAAAACATAGTACTTAAATAACGAAATTATGAATTATCTCTTTGTAGTGCACTCCGTAGGAGCTTTGTGGTACTTTTTATTGCTTAAACAATATTTTCTAGCCTGTCGTTTAGTTAAATGGAGTTTTATTATTAAAAGTGGCCACTTATAGCAAAAAATCTCCATTGAACTAAACGACAGGATAGAAAATATTGTTAAAGCGATAAAAAGAACCACAAAGCTTCTACGGAGTGCACTACAGAGATAATTCACAATTTTGTCTTTATTTAAGCACTATGTTTTTTTTTGGCTGCGTTTGTGTGCAGACTACGCCCCCTTAAGTAAGTTAAGGCTCTGTTCCGGCCCCAGTTGGGTGTGATCGTGATTATCATAAGTATGCAAGGTCTTTCAATTCACGGAAACGGATGTTGGTGATTTGTCTCCAATTATTGTGTCCTCATTAGAAGTGAATTATTCAATTGTTGTCCACCTATCTATGCGTAATTTATGGCCGCTTTTGTGGGTAAGTACTCTCGTTACCTAATTTTCCGAACTATAATTTGTTTATCGATTCATTAAATAGTAGGTAAGCGATGCGTGAAAAAATAAAACTTTTACATAGAAAATATCTCTCAAATATTTAAAAAAACAGAAAGCTGTTTTTGAGAAAAGAAAAATCACCACATTCTATAGATATTTAATAAAAACCGCTTTCAAAAACCTTTAAATAAAAACAAAAACAGCTTCGAAATTGCAAAATGTAATAATCTCCAAACAACAACTTTTTTAAAATTCTAAAAACCCCACCCGACTTCATTAGACGATTTTTTTATTAAAATTGCTTTGCATATCCAAAGATTTGAATTTGATTTAATTTTGAAGCTGTTTTTGTTTTTATTTCTAGTTTTTTGAAGGAGGTATTTATTTTTTAAAAGAGTTTTTATTTTTAATTTTTTCAATGTATGTAAGCGTGTAAATATTTTTTCAATGGTACAATGCCCTTATCTCAATTTCCAAATTCACTCTGTTTGTTTTTAAGGAGTTCCGTTGTGCCTTCGTAGTTCAAGTCCAGTCCCAGAACGTCGCAGACCAAAGCTCGGTTTTTTTGAGTGTCATAAACCTACCAATAAAGTCCAATGTCAATAAAATTAAAAGGACTCCCTTAAGGTATCCCTTTTCCAACAAAAAAAACATCTAAATCGGTTCATAAAAAAACTAAGAAGCGTCAAGTTAGTTTATCCATAATCATAGTATTTTCAGGATTACTAGAAAACTACTGAACTGATTAGACTTTTTTTTATGGGGCCAAACCTGAACTGTGTTCTTTCAGATATTTTTTTTATTTGAAATCGGTTAACAACTGGCGAAGTTATGGTAAAACACATAAATAACCGTCGACTTGAAAACCTCTTCCTTTTTTTGAAGTCGGTTAAAAATGTGAGGCCTCTTCTATTATAATTATTTTTTTGGTTTTTATTAATTGTTTTTTTGTCATAAACTTGTAGTAGTTATTAGTAATTATTATCTTGCATCACCATTAAAAAGCCAATAACTTGATTACTTGAACGAGGAAAAAAGTTCTATCACGTATAAAAAGTTTGCAACCGATGCCGAAGGTAAGTACTATAATAAATAAATAATAAATAAATATTTGACAACATCACATACATTGCTCCGATTCCAAAGTAAGTAGCTAAAGCACTTGTGTTATGGAAATCAGAGACAACGGTGGTATCACAAACACCCAGACCTGAGAAAATATAGAAAAGTTCGTTTTCTAAATTGACCCAACCGGGGATCGAACCCGGGACCTCAGAGATGGCGACACCTTGAAAACCGGTGTACAAAGCCACTCGACCACGGAGGTCGTCAAACTAGTTTAAAAAAAACAGAAACACAACAATGCATTAAAAATTTAACGCAATGACGAAAGAAAAGAGATCTGTTTAATTTTTAAGAGGTAATACGATTTGCGCTAGCTGGAATTGGTTTTTGGAATTGAATTGGCTCCTATCCACTACGATGACCTCTCCAAAGGAGTTTTTGGCGCCATTTTGTCGAGTTCGGTTTGGTATCTATTTTTATTATTTTCAAATTGATTCATAGTGGATATTGTGTCTTAAAATTGGTGCAGTTATATGGTACAAGTGTCTACGCAACTGAACAATATGTGGGATAATTGAAATAAGCGCGATCTTGGTTGTGTGAAGCTGAGACTTTTATTGAAGTGGTGGCTTCCTCGGCAGATCTAACTGAGTAAACTGTCTTGATATACTTGGTGCCAAATGCTCCAAGCAGCATTGGAATGCGATGCACCCGCATTCTAATAGAGATTTAAACAGTATCTACCACTGAACTATTTAACACTTGACACTGGCAAAAATTACTTCCAAGAGGAAAGTAGATTGCCATAACAAAAAAAGAAGAAGAAGAAGACCTCTCCAAAAGAATTATTGTAGTACCTTATTCATTCGTTTTTCGTGAGCTTCTATTGTTTGTATTACAATGGGATGTAAAATTCAAATATGATAGTTGACATTTTAGCTACTTATCCAATATTAGGCTAGTTAGTATACTTTTAAAAAAAAAACTAGTACTTAGGTGTATACACGCTGAAATTTTAGTCATTTGGTTCCCGCAGTGGGGTGGTTTCACTCATGATTACAAGCAACTTTTACTAGGAGGCCAACTCTGATACTGCTAAAAAAAACAGCTGTTCCATACAAAAGCACTATACCTACTCGACCTTAATGTTGCTGATTTTTTTTAGCAGTATCAGAGTTGGCACCATAGTAAAAGTTGCTTGTAATCATGAGTGGAACAACCTCACTGCAAAAGGCTCACCTCAAAATTTCAGGCTGTATCTGTATTGTAAAACAGAGCATGCATTAAATAACTCATAAGTATTTTGGTTATAAGCCCCAAAATAATTTTATAAATTTCATATATACGCAACTTTTCGATCGTCTGCGAAACCTACCTGCTACATAACTAGTAACTGTGCTACGATACTATTAGAAGAACTCCACTTAAAATATAACAGATGTATTTCCTTTGTAACAAATAAATTAATAAGTAATGAAAAACATTATAAACAATAGTTCAATAAGTGAAAATAACTCCTGAGTTAGATCATAGACTTTCGACAATTTCAAATATCTCATATTTATTTTTCGGAAAATATAAAAACCCGTTTATCGTCCACAAGTAATAATTTTACAGTAGCTGATTGTTAGAACAAAGGAAACGATTATTGTCAAATATTCAGTAATGGCGGCTGCCAGCCATTAGACATAATGTCGCCGGCACATACGACGCTAACTGGCCTAATGGCTAATCGTTGTACAAATAACTACTGCGGGTGGTTTAGGGTTACCGTAATATGTTCAGAAAAATACTTTCACCACTAAATAAAATAATAGGATAGAAAACAGATGAGCCCAGTTTGGATTTATAAATAAGTAAGGAAAACGTTAATATACCCTGTGAATATCATTTTCACGATGTTTTCTATATCATTTTATTTTTAAATTAAAAAAAACCTGTATTCCGGTATTAAAAAATATATTTTTTTGTTGTATTTTTTCTTCAAGCCATCTTCTTTGCAGAGGAGCAAAATTAAAGGTATTTTTTTTCTAGTTTTGTATTGACAAAGTTCGTAGGTTCATAGTACGAAAATGCAAATGGTAAAATAAAAATAAATTAATTTAAAACACAACTGCCCTGCCAAAAACGTAACTAAAAAGTTAAATGATGTAAGGATTCTAACGATACCCCATAAATCTAATTCCGTTAAGGCATTCAGAAGTAATGATGGAGTAAAGAAACTCACTTACCCACAAACATTCATGAACTCTCTGTTTTTTTGGGCAGTCGTGTAATGAGCACATGTGGACAACCCTACTGAATCGCCTATCAATAGAATCGGTATAGCAGAAAGAAATACAAAAAAATGTTCACATCCACAAGTAATAATACAATGAAAGAAAAACTAATTCAGTGAAAGAAAAACTTTAGTAAAAGCAAGCATTAATCCAACAATTTCGTGAATGTGTCATAGTGACATCACATGTGACGCAAACGTTCTACCGAATTATCGCATATTAGGCTGACAAACTTTGATAACCGTAGATTTTCTAAGTTTAAATTCGATCTCTTGTAACAAAAATTATGTATCTACGGTTACCACTAACCTCTGTTTCAATTAAAAAATGGAAACGCCATCAAAAGATAGGTCGTTAACAAATCCATACATTTTTCGGAAGCTAAGCGACAACTATCGCTTAGCTTTTCCCCTTAGACCTTTAATTTCTATTAAATGATCTGTCAAATAATTTAGTTTTAACTTAAATATAAAGCTTGCATTACCTACAGCGTTTTAAACTATTTGCAACTTTTTTGCCATAATAAAGAATCTAAAAAGGTACTTACTAGTGTGGGTATAATACGGAATAGATCGTCTTAAAACAAAAAGTTTTCATTTATTTTCAATAAAGATAACATCCAATTAGATGATACCTGCGCATGATTCACTAGCGAACTTTGTTTGCTGTCTTAAAATCTTAAATATTTTTATATAATACTAAATAATATACTAAAAAAAATACGACTCGCACCAGATCATGTTCTCGGACGGTGAAATCGCGAAAAAAAAATCAGCTGTTTCATACATTTAGATATTTTCGATTTTAATTTTTGTATGAAACAGCTGATTTTTTTTTCGTGATTTCAGAGTGGTCCCATAGTAAAAGTTGTTCAGTTTGATGGTTCCTATATACCATCATCGGCATTAGGGGTATTTTTGTAACACCTTGTATAAAAATAGCATTGTGAATGCTAAAATCTCAAAATTTAAAAATTATATATTTTTGTTACAAAATCTAATCATTTACTTGTCAATGGTTAGTATTTTAGAACACTTTGGCATCTGGCCAACCAAGGTTGTGAGAGTTCATCAGGGCTAATCTAAAAACGTTTTTTACGATTTTAAACTATTTTTTTTACAGAAGTAGCTTTTTTGTCTCTTCTTTCTGAGTCTATTACCAATGCCTGTTTGCAATAAAAAGTTCCGTATGTGCAAATACCATAAACCGGTTTTAAACCAGATTATGGTTTAAAACCACGACCATTCAGTACATTATTGAAATAATGAACAATAAAGGTAAAAATGTAAATTGAAATTCATGGACCTCTACTTTATTTTTAAAGTATTATAAGATATTATAATAATAAACCATATTCTGGTTTAACCCCAGAAGCCCAATCTACGCTATGTTGATGTGTACCGCGACATTAGATTTATCTTTCGCAAGTATTATTGGATTGCCACCATCTTCCGAACTAACACATAAGCTGCAAAAACCTAATAGAAGATGGCTTCGCCAAGTCAAAAGCATTGCAGTATGATCTGCCCTTCTATTGTCTTATTTCAAAATCTATCGCAATCGCTTTCAAGATGTAACACATTGATGCTTCTTTTTGGCATAAATAAAAACTTACCAAAGATATGCAGCAATGTGTCACATCCATCTGTCAAATGAAAGCGATTGCGATAGATTTTGAAATTAGACAATTAGCCCCCAGATCAGAAAACTACTAAATCGTAGAAATTATTATAAAAATTGAATACAGGCTTCACGTTGCCGTGGATGAAAAACAACTGGAAGCACCAACTTTGACAAGATTCCTTCATGATAGCATAAGAAATATATCGAAAGCTGTGTCGCAGACATCGGCAGATACGGAATGTGATTAACCAGAACCAATAAAAAATACGCTTTAGCTCGTATACAAAGCGAATGACTAGAAAACAGTGCCCCAAAAGCAAAAAATATATATGCAAAGATTGTTATCAATATTAAATATAATTTATGCATATAAATTAGTCAATATTAGGTATTATTATTAAAAAATAGTTTAATTAAAAAAACAAATGAAATATATTTTATTATTTTTCTAGTTACAAGACAATCTCTAATAAGCGGATAACTTTGTGCTATGTCAGAATTGCTCTAAGCTAATATTGCAAAAACATACAAAATAGGTACTTAACATATATATTTTTTTGCAATATGATTAATTAATAATTCAAAATAAATGCCAATTACATTTTTTCATACAAAACTGTAAATCGCATTAGTTTTTATTTGGTTTCGTATTTTGAAACCTAGACAAATACTGTCTTAATCCGAATAACATCACAAGAAGAGTTAATTATGCTCAAATTGCAAATCATTTTGGTATTACGTTTGTATGGGTCACTGTTCGCCGGAGTCTTAAACTCTAGTTGTACAAAAAGCTACGGAACTGTCCTAATCCGAATACCGAGTTGTCTATTTTAAATGAAGATATTCGACTTGGACAATTTAGTGTCTAGTTTCGTGTATGCCAAGTAGAATACGTTGGCATAGTGGCATGGTTTAGTTAGTTTGTTAGCAATGCGCTAGTTAAACCACAGAATATAAAATAGTACTAAACTGTGAATTTGAAAGAAAGTATCTTTTTATAACACCATCTTTCGAATTGCGCAAAAAACAAATGCCTTAAACTGAATAAAACGTTAAAATGCTTCAATTGAATAAAATTATCTTTTTAATACGAAGTTAAGATTTCTTCTGTGAAATAAAACAAGGAGAGAAAATAACCTTATCTGCTTTCTTGATAGTTTTATCGAAAAAAAATATTTTAATTACACATTGAGCCTTATTTTTAACTAATCGTTGATCACATTGACTTCCTAACGATCATAACCAGGAGTGCCCAATACGTATTCATAATAAAGTTATTTATTGAAAAGCCCCTTATCCAACTCAAGTGTTCTATATAGTCGCCGGCGGTAGATCTTTTTACCATCGCCACTCGAAAAAGTGCGTGTAATTCATCGATAAGAGTGAATAATACGCGATTTTATGAATAAAATAAAATTCCATTTTGTTCCGAATTATAAATAAAAATATTTTGAATTTGGAACAAGCGCACATTATATTCATTATGTACAAAAAAAGTAAAACTATTTCATAGAGCTATAGAGTGCATTACAGCAGACTAATCGATCGCCATAGAATTAAAATAAAATATTTTTTTAAAGCTGTTTTTGTTTTCAGGTTTTTGAGGGATGTTTTTCTTTTTTTACTTTTCGTGTCAGTTTGTTCGCTTAGTTCTTTTAAGCTACGCAACGGATCTCGATACTGTTTTCAGTATAATTTTCTAGAAAATTTCTTCCGGAATGCACGGACGAGTAACTTTTTTTACTCGTCCGTGCCGGAAGGTTTATGTGTGTAATATTTAGTATATATTTTTTATAGAAAAGCTTCAGCTCACGACTTAGCCAGCGTAGAATTCTATTTCCCGTTAGAATTTCAAAATATCCTTTCTTGCGAATGCCTACGTCATAACATTATTTTTGATGACAGGTAAAGAAATAACTGGATTGTAACAAAATATTTGTATAAAACAACTCACAATAATTATCATATTTTTTTAATTAACTAAACCGTTACTCTTTTCATTCAAATTTTATTGTCAATGTTGCTACATTCAGACCGGATAATTCATATGTTAAGATTACCACGATACGGATTAAGCCTAGTGTGGAAATTTTAGTTTTAAGAATCCTACATGTACCTAATTAATTTTGAAATAAATTATTTATTTATTAATAACTATCTGTATGCCGAATCTCAGCCCAATCAGCTGTGCGATGATTTATCAATCGGTAACTTATAGATATCTTGGTAAAGTAAACAAATGAAAGCTTCGTAAATGTTTCGAAACAATTGATGAACTATCTCACGTCATCGTTTGTGTATTTATCCTCCACACTAGTTAGCTCTTTGACCTTTCGCTTTTCCAACCTACACTACACCTACATTCCGTCAACATAAATTGCAATACTTTAGAACTTATTGCTACTAGAATACAGTTTAAAATAGTTAACACTCATACTCGCCTTTTGTTTATGATGACTTATAAGATTGAAAGCAGTTTTACAACAATCAATTTTTCTTTAAGTACCTATAAGTAATTTAATTACAAACAGTTGTCAACATTAGTATAAATAAGTCTATGGTTTTAATTAACAATAAACAGAATGTACTGTTCTGTAACTCAAGGTTTTACCTTATAACAAAAACTGTTGTTTCGATAAAGATATCCATTGAAGCTGCAAAGCACGTGACTGAACAATCGAGTCTTTAGTTTATATACAACGTGTTACAAAAGTACCTCTAAAACCGAATACGGTGTATAGGGACCATCAAACTGAACAACTTTTACTATGGGACCAACTCTGAAAACGCGAAAAAAAAATCAGCTGTTTCATACATTTTGATATTTTCGATTTTAATTTTTGTATGAAACACCTGATTTATTTTTCGCGATTTCAGAGTTGGTCCCATAGTAAAAGTTGATCAGGTTGATAGTCCCTATATACCATATTCGGCATTAGGGGTATTTTTGTAACACCTTGTATATACGAGTAGGATTTGAAGTGACGCAAAATTAATAATTTACAGTTTCTTTTCGTGAAAATGACACTCGATGTTGACGAAGTCGTATGAAAATCAATGTATAGGTAAATATAAAGAGCAAATCTGATAAAAATCAAATTACGAGTTATGAAAAAAAATCAGTATTTAATTTCAGATCAGGGATTTTCTGATGCATGGATGATCGAAACTTTAACTTTTAATTATGTATCTAAGAGTGAATTCAGCTGTAAAAATAATTAGATTCTATTCTTTCACAGAAATCTTAACAATTTTTTCTGTAATATAGTGTAAAATTTAAAAATAATCAACAAATTGATTCTGCCCGAATCTAATTCCTTGCAATAGTTTTTGTTCCATGATAATAGGCTATTAACAATGTTGATGATTCAGGAAACCTTTTATTACCGCAGGATGATAGTTACAAACAGTGGCGGATATAAATGGGACGCGCGATTTTTAGTTTTTATATTGAACCAGCGGCCGCCCGCGACTTCGCCTGCGTGGACAGTTATTTCTGTATCCCTCGGAAACTCAAGCCACCAGCGCCTGCATTTTCTGTATCCGCCACTGGTTACATTTTTATGTGAATGACATAAAGATGCGCCAAGTACCTATTTTGCCAATTACCTACCGGGTACCGAGTAATAACTCGGTTTTGACTTTACCATATACTCGGCCGAGTTACTCGATTCAGTTTATGTAAAAGACGCGGTTCGCGGAGTATCACCGCCGCCGGCTGTATGTATATTTTAAAATGTCATGTCATCATTTATTATTATAATAATACCTGCCTACTTAACATTTTCCAGTGTGCTAACCTAGTTTATTATGTTTCAAATGTTAATTAAACTCAAACCAAGTCACAGATCCTAAAACCATGGTTATCACAGACCTATATATAAGCTGAAAAAGTTTTTATTTATGGAAAAGCATTATTGACAGAAGATTTTCTTAACTCTAGTATTAAATCTTTATGATGTAGATTGTTCTGACACATTGATAACACTATAAATAAGATAAATAATAAGATTAAGATATCGGTAAAAGTTGGTTTGTTTGGTTGGTTGGTTGGTTGGAGGAGCTCAGTGGCGCAGTGGTTCAGCACCTGCGAATGCGGAGGTTCAGCAGCTTCCGCGAGGGTCGGTCATGGGATGGGTGACCAAAAATTTATTATCTTGAGCTCCTCTGTGCTTTGGAAAACACGTTAAGCCGCATATCCAGTCGTTAACACAACACCCACCAATCCGCATTTGGCCTGCGTGGTGGGTCATGGCCCATCCTCCTTATTCACCCATAAGGAAAGCCTGTGCCCCAGCAGTGGGGACATTAAAAATGGCTGATGTCACAAAAGTTGGTTTCTGATTTGTGAAACTCAATGATTAAGGTGTTCTGTTAATGTTAAGTCTAAATGATATTAGTGTTCGAAGAAAATTGGTATGATATGTTTTGGATACCTATAACACATAAAAAACTTAAAAGTGGAAGTTTGAAATTAACTACATTTATCATCTATCGAGAAAAAAACGCGCGTAAAATTACTCGATAGAGTAAATATCTATGAAAAATTTCATTTCGCTTTTCGGTGGTAGATGGCGCTGTACAAATTTCCCATACAAAATTGGGATATCGAATGTTTTTACGCGGGTTATTTTTTTCGATGTTCGTGCTACAGGTACGAACAAACTTTCTTTCGTTTTGCTAAAATTTATTTTTATGACTGATGATTATTTAAAATTTTAGCATTTTAACAAGTCTGAAAAATTAGTCACATATTTCGACAAACAAGGTTTTATCTTTTCTTGATTACAGAAGCGTGGAAAATATGTCATCGGGATCAAGATAGAGGCAAGAGATGATGGAAAGCTTTATATCTCGCCATTATCTCGCCGTTCGGGATTGTTCAGCTGACAAAATCATTTAAGACATCATATTTGGACATCTGACTGTTTCGGATGGTGATCGACATGCTCTAAGGTTAGTCGATAACGACAGAAATAAAGACTAATTTTATCTTCGCGGGAATAAAAATAATTTTCGTGCTGGAAGTTATTATGCATTGTATGTTGTAAATTTATAGAACTATTTAATTGCCATAATGGATCACATTTCATTTTGAAAAAGTACTAAAATTAGAAAACTATTTCGACATTTTAGTGTTCTAAGCACATATATATTTTTTCTGAATTTTTAAATTAGTATTTTTTACGTTAATTTAAAAAATCTAAAATCTAGCCCAAAATGAGAAAGTCAGGGATTTTGAGTTGAGTCTCTTTGCCTTATATTAAATAAAATCAATTGTCAAATTTGACAGTTAGTTTCAATTTGCCATGCGCCCAAATGATAGTGCTTGCCTACCAAACTGTCGACACCATTATCGAGTATCGATATTTTATATTAGATAGCTAAAAATACTAAGATGTTGTAATCAACGAAATAAAAATAACAGCAGAGGCTGCGCCGCGGTGGACGCGATATTTTCTTTCCACATTTACGCGTCTTTCGCAAGTAATTTTGGCAACAAAACTATAAAACAATAACAATAACCACGAGACACGTTAGAATAATATTATAAAAACAGAGGAAACATAACAGCAGTTTTTCTATTATGAACTTTAATAAAAATTACTAACATAAAACAATATTATTTTTGAAATGTTGTCCATTATCGATATCACTTACAAAAATCCCACTGACACCACGATTGTAATCATGGTGACATGACATCCATGATGACATATTGTCACAGATTAGAGTCAGTTTTTAATTTTTTAAACTTGAATTGGCAAAGCGCTGCACATTAAACTTCCTGACAATGTACTTACCATTTTATTATACTTAGTTAGTATAAATAAGTCTATGGTACTTACGCTCTTTAAGAATGAGTAAAATTTCAAACAATAATTTAATATGGACTATAATTTTGTATTAAATTGTAATTGTCTGAAATAAATGAAATAATAATAATAATAATAATATAGAAAAAAAAAATACGTGTCCCTTAATTTTTTATCTACTTTCAATATACAAAGTAAAATCGACATAATTTATTATATTTTTTAAGGGTTGTCCACTATAGTAGGTACAAAGAAAAGAGTACCTAGCTACGTATACCTACTACACAACATGTAATGTCAATGTTTAAAAGGTATTGAAATTAAAATGTTGCCTATTGGCACTTTAATAAAAAATACAATAAGTTGCTTTAGTTTCTATTTTTCTCAAAACTTAACTGTCCATTTATAGTTACTCGTATAGTTGTCTGAAAAAATGCTTCACATTGATTTAAGTTTTTATATTAACCTTGCTTTATGTCTACTGTAGTATAATAAAACATACGACTATATAATTTTATTAAAGTATGAAACGGCTTTAATCCTATTAAAAGATAAATGAATTTCTTTATTTCTTTCTATCTACATGTTAATCTTGCCAGTTAACAAACAAGCGGTGTAAGGATTAGATTGACGACCTCCGTGGTGGAGTGGTTTGTACGCCAGTTTTCAAGGCGTCACCATCTCTTGAGGTCCCGGGTTCGATTCCCGGCTGGGTCAATGTAGAAAATGAACTTTTCTATATTGTCTCAGGGCTGGGTGTTTGTGATACCATCGTTATCTCTGATTGCCATAACACAAGTGCTTTAGCTACTTTGGAATGTAAGCAATGTATGTGATGTTGTCAAATATTTATTTATCATAACATTTTCCTTATTACGTTAAGTTTGAATATTTATCTAAACATTAAAAACCACTAGTTGACCTCGAAGAACCAGGCACCATCACACCTTCACTGTCGCAAGATGGAACAGGTATGTACATACTATGTTATTCTAGTAAGTATGCAAAAATAACAAAACGTCGCAACAGTTCGCAGTTTGGTGTTGACTTTTGATTTACTTTTTTATTTGACAAAGAGGCATTTAAAACACTTCAAGGTAAGAAATTTTTAAGCAACCTTTATAGTATTATATCAAACCCTTTACCAGCTGTAATATTTAGTGCTGAAATCTTCAAAATAAAACAAGTTTTCAGGCTTATCTACCTGATTAAAGATTTTAAATTCAAAGGCCAATAAACAATAATAGTGCATTTAATATCTTATTATCTGTAACACTATTATGATATACTTAGTGCTGAAATCAATCAGGAAATCATAAGTGATTAAATTTATATTTAGATACGTTTGAGCCAATGAATGTACTTGGTAGGAGCTAATATACCTTAAAGAGAAAAATACTTGAAAAAGCCAAGCCAAAATAAACAATATAAGGACCTACTTATAGCTCAATTATGATCATACCTCTGTTTAAATTTCATTAAAATTACTTAATTACCATTTCCATTGTCTTCTTTTTGTTAAATAATACCATGAAAAAAAACCTTAAAAAAATTGCTATAAAAAAACAGCTTAAAAAAACAACAGCTCTAAAAAGCAAGAAATAATATTAAAATCTGCATAAAGTACCTACGCATAATTATCTGATATAAAATAACGTCTTTTGAAGTCGGGTGGGGCTAAAAGATATTTTTCTTTTTTAATTTATATAAACATTTATCGTGGTTTCTCTTTCTCAATTTGATTTTTTAATTCTTAAAGCCCCACCCGACTTCATTAAAAAGATAAAATGTACAAAAATGACAAATCTCGCAATGATTTTTTTCCACCGTCAAAAGTTGAGAGGAAAATATATAAAACCAATTTTAAGTAATATTCAACAAAGTTACAAACTGTTTCCTCATTATTTACCTAAGAACAGTTAGTAAAATAATAGGATTATCTTTTTAATATCTCTGGTGCTACGTCGAAAGTCGTTCTACTTAGATCTCATTAATTTCACAACACAAAGATGAATTTTATATTTAAGAATTTCGGACTACAGACTCACGTGTAGCATTTCTTAGTGGATGCCTACACTGTATAAAGCATCTATGTCCAAAATTTTAAAACAACAATTTTAAGTCTCTAGGTCCAGTGGTTTGGACTGGGCGTTGATATTTAATCCACCTTTCATTTTTATTATAAGTAAGCTTTACAAATCTAACATAACCTAATTCAATATGTTCAAAATACACCTACTGTATACGATCTTATTATATAACTCGTTAGTTTTGAAATGTTACGCTCTCTAGTTAATTAAAACGATTTTAATTAGCTATTAAAACTGGATGTCCGCGCAAGTTTATGCATTTTATGTATTGATATCAAAGTCGCTATTTGATAGATTTGTTTATTTACAGTTTTTAATTATTACAATAGACTTAAGAAATACCTACCTACATAAATAAGTATTAAAATAGAAAAAATTACCAACGCACATATTTTTTATATTCCAATTTTATTATACACAAGTAGGTAGGTATAGCTACTTAATTGCCAAAGGTAACTAAGAACCAGTGATATTTTTTCAAATATTTATTTAAACAAAAACTTCGCATTAACTTCTATGTGTGTCAACAAAGTAAAAAACATGGTTGAAAAAATGCTCAATCAAAATTGCAATGCGAACTTAATGACCACGTAATTAGAACACTTTCTTTGCTAACTGTACCTATTCGTTATCGTATACAAATCGAAAGTGATTAATTTGGTACCTAATGAGATTGTCTTACATAGTGAATATCATAGTGAACGTAAAATAGTCAGCAGAAAAAGTTAAACACAAAAACTATTTAAATCGAATCAAAGTATGGAATGTAAATTTTTTGCTCTCTTTACGTGGCGCTATATTTTATTCATTTCCATGGACCTATTCGATTCAGCTTCGATGCGTTTTTCGTGCATTTTAATAACTTTTAACTTTCCATACGAAAACCCGCTCGCGTTATGTTGTCTGTAAAAATACTACAATCAAGAAATCGTCTTAGGTTCTAAACGAGGACAACTTGTGATCAATCATTATGTAATAAATTTATGAAACTTGCAAAATATTTGAATACGCATGAGATAAAGAGGGGTTCGAGAGCGTAGTCTGCACACTAGCGTCGCCATTGGAAAAAAGTCATAGTGCTTGATTATAAGGACGAAGTTGTGAATTATCTCTCTGTAGTGCACTCCGAAGAAGCTTTGTGGTACTTTTCATCGTAATAATAATGTTGTCTAGCCTGTCGCTTAGTTTAAAGGTTTTTTTTGCGAAAAGTGAAATGCATAAAACTAAAAGACAGGCTAGAAAATATTGTTTAAGCGATAAAAAGCACCACAAAGCTTCTTCAGAGTGCACTACAGAGAGATAATTCACAACTTCGTCCTTATTTAAGCACTATGATTTTTTTCCAATGGCGGCGCTAGTGTGCAGACTATGCGCTCTTATATGCGATTGATGAAGTTGTTTTCAATTGTAATGACAAAACACTGAATAATTAGAACAGTAACGATATGAACAATTAATATAGACAATTTTTACAATATCGTCAAATTAGAACGCCATTCGTTAGGCTTTCGACACGCAAAATGATTCATTCTACTTTTAATATACTTATGTAGGCACTTTGTCAGCAACCGTAACGATGTGCAATAATGTAGAGCTAGACCTAATTATGCGAACACTTACATTTATAAAATTCTAGAAATGTTTGATAATCCTGACGTGTGCTGAACGTGTATAATAGTTTCACTTAATATTATAAATGTGAAAATGAGTTTGTTATACGCTTTCACGCTTGGACGAATAAATAATAATCGGCCGATTGTCATGAAATTTTGTATAGTACACAATGTCAGGGGTACAGAAAAGGAAATAGTGGGTACCTATCATCCCCGGGTTCCCGGGGGAATGAAAAATAACTATGTCCATGCAGACGAAGTCGCGGGCGGCTTGTTTGATCATACTGCCGTGTGTTGAACGTGTATTATTTCATATTGAATTTAACATAAAAGTCGTAATCTTCGCAAAAAAAGATAAAAATCTCCCGTGGGCGGAAGTGGCCATCGGGAAAGCCGTAGGCTGCAACTTTGTAATATGATGTCTAACTAATGTTGACATAACTTTTTTAAGCCATTGTTTTATATCTGCTGCTGCTGCAGTCAGCTACCAACGTACACCTTAACGGTAGATACAAGTTGGTAGCCGACTGCAGACAGCAAGACAACGTGTCGCTACAGGAGGTATAGAAATAGAAATAGTCATAGAAATAGGTACATAGAAACCAGTAGTATCGCTGCGACACGTCGTCTAATGCTACTGTCTGCAGTTACGAACTGCGACTCAAACTCGTACTTTTACGTGTTCATCTATCACATTTATGTTTTAAGTATCTATCACATTTATATTATATCGTTAGTTATTTCTGTTAAAGCTGATAAGTTTCTTGCGCCCGTTCTTCTTGTCAGTTAAAAAAGTCTGGAACGGGTGCTAGGAAAATATAGACAATTCAAAAGTGCTTGATTATTAAGTTTATTTGAATAAAGAAATTGTGACTCTCGACTCTATAGCAAATAAGTCCCATAAAAATATAACTGTTTATCTTGAGATCATCACGATAGACCGGTCCCATACACAAATCGAGACTAAAATCTAACGAAATCACTTTAATTAAGACTTAAAGAACCGTACAAAGGAGTTCAACAAACTCATTTAGAAAAAAATATGAGAACTTTTTCGGCAAACATTGGTTTTTACTTGAGAATTTTTAGTTTAGGGTTTTGGCAAACATTGCAAATTACAGTTTGAGAATATTGTTGACCAGTTCCCGTTGTCTCACACTGGGGATATCGGGAAATAAAGTTTTTGGATGCTGGACGCGGGCAGCGCAGAACCGATCGTTGTGGAAATCCTTGGGGGAGACCTATACCCAGCAGTGGGTGTTGTGCGGCTATGATAAAGTTGTTTTTTCCATACTTCTTTCCCGATATCCCCAGTGGAGGACAAACGGGAATTGTTATAGGATCGCGGAAAACTAAATTGAATTCTCCCTCTATTTGTACTTTAAAGTTAGGGTTAAAACATCCATAATCTATATGATCATCATTTAACTACGAACAAATCGTAGAGACAAGAAAAATACTTTTGGAAAAATCTTCAGGCTTTTTAAAAATATAAGCGACAAAATGCCAACGTTTTAAATATCTTAATTTATAATATTGATATGTTGCGGTTTATATTAAAATTGGTTATTATTAATATTAATTTCGAAATGTCGTACGTTGCGCAGGGACAAATAAAGACTGTAGAGGTGGTTCCCTGAAATTATTTTTCCCTATTATTTTAATTTCCATTCGCTTTATTCCCCAATTTTCTTTTTATGTCAAGGTGACAATGTTGCTGAAAACGAATTCTATAGAAAAGGAAGATTATAGTTTTTTTTGTGTGTTTGTCTTCCTTTGGTATGTACAAATAAAGCTATAACTTTGTTATCATCTTCATTAATATTTTTACAGTGTTGCCTGTTAGTTACTTTTAGTTAGGGGACCAATAAGCTCTCTCTTGTAGTAAGTACCTTCGTTTTCTGTTCCGAATTGCTTATGCAGATGAACGTTCCTATTATATGTATCAAAAATTACGTAAAATAATATTGTTACGTATTTTAACGTTAATATCAAAAACATGCTTAAAGTCATTCGTCATTTTAAATACGTAGCCTATTATTCTTATTTAAACTAACATATTTATTTAATCCGGCATAGAATGATTACCAACAAATTAATTTTAGAACAAATATCATAGAATCTGTCATAAATCCAGAGCTTAGTGACATATCGGTAAAAAAATAATTATTTACTGTTTTATGTAACATCCTTAAAAGTCGCCGCTTACACAATGAACAGGTTGATAATTTAACACTTGCTCATAAGCATTCACTCTTAAAATTCACTCGGTTTTATTAAATTTTGTTTATAAATAAAACCTTGACGATTGCGCGCAGTTGCGGCACTGACACGGCGGTATGTTCCGGGGACACGACCGCGCAAGCCTATAGGCGCGGCGGTACTGGCGGCTTGTATCGACCAACGAACGCTGATGTCCACCGCATACTGCAAGAGAGTACTGCACTGCAGCATTATTTTTGGCAAAGCACCCCGAAGCTGCGATGCCAGGAACGAAGGCCGTGACATAAGACTGACCCCGTTAAAACCTTTGCATTCATCACATCATGCTAAAATACACGCATGCGTGCTATTACACAATATGACCCTACAGCCGGCGATTTAGAGGATACCTCGACCTTGATTGGATTGTAAATAATGGATTGTTTACGACATTGTATGCAAATGTCTCATGCGACCCAAATGGATTAGGGTTTGGCAGTAGACTGATACAGATTACATCACATATACGTAACAAGTCCGCAAACGTGAGTTTTCTGATTGTCTATCTCTATGTTTATACTTTTGCTAGAAAACATAATGAAAGAAGTCAAAGAAGTAAGTAACTATGTAGGATTGAGTTAAAATTACAGTAGGTGCATTGACCTGGTACAGGAAAATGTAAAATTTTAATGGAAAAGTTCAATAGGACTTTTGTGGCCGGCCGGTACGACCGACCACATAGGTCGGTCGTACTGTAGCCACAGAATAGATATAATATAACTGTAGTTAT
The DNA here is from genome assembly GCA_963556745.1 of Catoptria pinella. Classification (NCBI taxonomy): domain Eukaryota; kingdom Metazoa; phylum Arthropoda; class Insecta; order Lepidoptera; family Crambidae; genus Catoptria; species Catoptria pinella. Next base: position 7,371,822 of record OY750775.1, on the reverse strand, counting down.
GTAAATTACGTAATAAATGAGCTTAATTTTCGTATGACACATTCATTGGCTTTACTTGTAGTTCCTATATACGATCACATTTTACTCGGTTAACTTTTATGTATCTATACTAATATCTAAAAAAAGTAATGGGTGTATCTCGATTCCCTTTGCTAATCAAGTATGTGCAGTTAAAAATTTCAATATTTCATTCAGATTTTCAGGTTTTTTTATGTCCCGAAATTTTACTGATTCGTTGATTTAGACACTGTCTTTTCATTATATTACTGGAAAGAATGAATGCGTCTACGCACGCGTTTTGCTATCTTTGAAAGTTTGCAGAATAATCATGTTTTTTTTCTGATATATTTTGACTATTTTTTTTAATTGCACATATATTTTCAGTAACATGGTCTGATATCCCTATTTCTTCTAGATAATATAAGCACTTAAAACTCAATGGTGTATAGAATAATAGAACATCTCACTTAGCGGTTTTTAATTATTATTAATATTTATTTCAGCATCCAAATAATATAACACAATATTATTAGTTAAATAAACCACTTGTGAGATTCGAAACCGCGACCGTGAATTTTGAAGTCAGGGTCGCTAACCGATAGACCTTTGTGGCTTGCTATAGATAGTATAAATAGGTAGGTACTGTAGGTAGGTACCCTTTTTTTTTTTTTGTTGTAACAAGAGGAGAATGCGATATTTATGCATACCAAACGGCATGTTGGACTCAGTCATACCAAGGGTACGACCCTCGCCGCACCCAGCCCTCCCGCCAAGCCTGATAGGCTTCGCGTCAGGGCTGGGTGGTTCTGACACCTGCCCCACCCCCTAACGAGCTCAAAAGCTCGAGAGGGGGCCGGGCAGGGGGAAGAAGCATTCTCCCAAGCCCCCCATAGGGCTACCCACTTTCGGTGGGGAGGCCAGATGGGGGGGTCGGGAGAAGGCACCACTACCAACTAAACTCCTCTCGAAGACCTGCGCTTTTCCGCCGAGTCTGTGGGTACGCGTTGGCATGCTCCACATGACCCGGGGAGAGTGGCCCGTTAGGGTTCCACCCTATGGGGGACAGAGGGCCTTACTGCGCCCCCCCTTGTACCTGCCTTAATATTACATTATCATCATCATCATAATAATTATCAGCCGCACGACACCCACTGCCGGGCAAAGGTTTCCCCCAAGGAGCTCCACGACGATCGCTCCTGTGCTGCCCGCATCCAGCGACTTTCCGCGATGTTTTCCAGCTCGTAGGTATATACCTAATTAATTTTAAATATTGTACTTGTATTATTTAATTCATGTATTCTGTGATTTGTAACTAAACAATTCAAAATTCAAAATTCAAAATTCAAAACTCGTTTATTCAGTCTAGGCTGTTACAAGCACTTGTGAATGTCAAAGAAGCTACGCCATCGGTTCGCAAACCCTAAGCGGGAGACCTTGTAACGAGAAGAACCGGCAAGAAACTCGTCAAGGGCTGCTTTTTTCTCCCTGTATATTTCATACAGAGTCGTCAAAATTTGAAAAATGAGGTCGGCATTTAAAGTGACGTCATTTTCCATTACAATAATTAACAAAGTTAACATTCAATGGGTAGGTAAAATAAATTTCAACTAGTTGAGAAATCGCTGTCTACTACTCGATAACTAAGAAAATCATTGTATAATATGAAGAATTAGCCCAGGTGAATTAAGTCTACGACGGGGCAACAATAACTGGAAGTTACTTGACATACAAGTTAAATTATTAAAAAAATGCATTTATTACAATTTCTTGCACAACTTACATTTACAAAAGAAAATCTACGACCAAGCTGTTTTATCAATTAAATAATCTTTAACGGTATAGTATCCTTTTTTGAGAAGACAATTTTTTATATGAGTCTTAAAGTTTTCACATGGTAAATCCAAGATATTACTTGGAATTTTATTATAAAACTTTATACCTAGACCTATGAAAGAACCACGGACTTTTTCTAATCTATACCAAGGCATTACAAGTTTGTCTTTATTCCTGGTGTTCCGATTGTGCCAATCACTATGTTTTGTATACAAATTAATATTGCGACGCACATAAAGAATGCAGTTTAATATAAATTGAGATGCTGCTGTCAATATACCGATCTCCTTGAACCTATCCCTAAGAGATGTTCTAGAACTTAGTTGATAAATAGCTCTTATTGCTCGTTTTTGTAAAACAAAAATAGTATTTATATCGGCTGCTTTTCCCCACAAAAGAATACAGTACGACATAATGCTATGAAAATAACTGAAATACACTAATCTGGCAGTATCTATATCTGTTAACTGTCTAACTTTTCTAATGGCATAGGCAGCAGAGCTGAGCTTGCCAGCCAGAGCTGCGATATGCATATTCCATTTTAATTTACTGTCAAGAGTTACACCCAAGAAAACTGTTGAATCGACCAAATTTAATTTCTCATTATTAATTACAATTTCAGTAAGATTCGCCTGTACATTACCTAAAGCGAATTTAACACATTTGGTTTTTTTAGCGTTAAGCTGGAGATTATTTACATTAAACCAAGTAAGAACCTGCGAGAGTGCTTTGTTCACATCGTCATAATCAGTTTTATTCCTGTCAACGTTAAATATTAAAGAAGTATCATCTGCGAACAAAACAATGTCACAGAACCTTTCTGCAAAGAAAGGTAGATCATTTATATATATTAAAAATAAGAAAGGACCCAAAATGGAGCCTTGTGGCACGCCCATTTTGATATGAGAACCGGACGAACTTGCTCCACTTATGTTAACTGTTTGAGTCCTGGAACTGAGATACGACATTAATAATTTTTGGGCATTATTTTTTACACCGTAATGATTTAGCTTCAACAGCAGCGTCTGATGGTCCACACAATCAAAAGCCTTGGACAAGTCGCAAAAAATGCCAAGGGCATTCTGAGACCCCTCCCAAGCTTCAAAGACATGCTTCAAAAGCGCAACCCCAGCATCAGTTGTGGAACGACCTTTCGTAAAGCCATATTGTTTGTGGTGCAAAAGTTTATTTACATTAAAATGTCCTAATAATTGCTCCAGTATTATTTTTTCAAATATCTTGCTTAAGGCGGGTAATATCGATATTGGTCTGTAATTGCTAGGGTCTTCTTTATCTCCTGATTTAAACAATGGTATAACCTTACTAAACTTCATGAGATCAGGAAATATTCCTTGATCAATACACTGATTAAAAATGTCAGCAAGATATGGGGCAATAGTATGGACAATACTTTTAATAACCTTTACTGATATGCCCCATAAATCAGTGGAGCTTTTCATTTTGAGAGAATTAAAAGCTTTGATTATGTCTAAAGCATTAACACGCTTAAAATTGAACAGTGAATCACTTTCAGCCACATGTCCCTTTAACATAGATACAGCAGCCGCTGGTGATGAATCCAAATTTGATGTAGTTTCTACTGGTATGTTTACAAAGAACTTATCAAAAATATTAGCAATTTCTTTATCAGATTTTACTAATTCATTATTAACATTAAGCGTTAGGCAATTTTCGCGTACTTTAGTTTTACCAGTTTCACGATTAATGACGTCCCAAGTTGTTTTAGTTTTATTACTCGAGTTTTTAATTTGCTCTTTTATGCAATTAGACTTTGCAACTGCACATACTATTTTGAAAGTCTTTGAGTAATTTTTAACATGTTCTAAGAAACCTGGGCTTTGGTTAGTTTCTCTAAGCTTGTAAAGTTCATAAAGTCTATTTCTACTTTTATAAATACCTGTCGTAGCCCAATCGCAGAACTGTAACTTCTGAGTACATTTAATAGTCTTGGTTTTAAATGATTTGTCAAACTCATTAGTAACTAAATGAAAGAGGTTCCCGTACAAAACATCGGGATTATCCGAAATCCATGGCAATAAAGAAATTTGTTCATCAATGTTGTTTTTAAAATTGTCCAATCCCTTTTTTGTGATAGGTCTGCATTCTACAGTCTTAGGTGTATCAATGACGTTCACAGCGTATGACACTTTCAAGCCATAATGGTCAGATGAAATATTACTAAAAACTAATTTGTTTTCCGGATCACATTCTGAAAATATATTATCTATGCAAGTGGCTGAATGTTCAGTTACCCTTGTGGGTTCTAAAAACTGGTTATGTAAATTAAAACATTTAAATAATGCCAGAAAACGAGTGGTCAAAGAATTGTTCTCAAGAATATCAATATTAAAATCGCCACAAATTACTACTGGTTTATTTTTTAACTTTAACTTTTTTAGAACATCTTCTATGACAGATTCGAAGATTTCATAGATACCCTTAGGGGGGCGGTATACAGACACGATTATCAGGCTATCTAATTCTATACAAGATAACTCCACATGTCGCTCTGATGAAAGGTTCACAATATCCTTTCTATCTTTATACTTTATATTATTATTCACTAAAATTACAGAACCGCCACGAGTAGTTGTTTGCCTAACCAACGTACTTGCTAGTTGAAAATTATTTACATTAAATGACATATCACCAGGCTTCAGCCAGTGTTCGGTAATACAAATGATTTGTATATTATTATATTCAACAAATAATTCTAATTCTAGATCTTTGCCAGACAGGCCCTGAATATTTTGACTAATTATATTGATACAATTAGGCCTGGCTGTTGTCTTGTGCCTCAGTTTAAATCTGAGTTTGTCACTGTTTTATTTGAAACAATATGCCGAGCAGTAGAACTACTACTACTACTCGGTTTAATGGACTTAGTTACAGATGTAACAGAGTCCTGTAAATTATAAGCTAACAAATTAGCTATTTGTATCCTAAATTTTTTTGGCAGATACATACTATCTGGAGTCAATGTAAAATTGTTAATAAATTTATTAACGTCAAAGTATAAAACAACGTCACTGTGACGACAAATCAAATTATATATATATAGATTTAAATCATAGATGCGCTTATTCTGATTTCTGTTTAAGTTACTTATAAGTTTAAGTTACTACAATAGCATACAATATACTGCTTATTAAATAAATTTGTCTTCGATTTCCTTTTCAACCGTCGCGGCGTCGGCATCGGACTTTAGTGTCATAACATTTTATGTAGAGAACTGACGTTAATAATATTAGGTAAGCTGCTGAGGCTTACAGAAGATATTGCAATCCACTTGCAAGGTGCAATTAATAATAAATTTTCAACACACTTATTCGCAAAGTGAGCTTTATCATATCACTTTTAGGGCCATAAACCGAGCTATAACACACACGTGGTTAATAACATTAAACACTAGTAGGTAATGGTAGTATCCCTTCAAAGTTAAATTAGTACCTTACAGCAAGTTATTGCGAGTAAACAGAGCATTCTCAATTTAATTTAATATTTTTAGGGCATTTAATTTGATATTTTAATACCCAGATAAAATTTATTCATTTGATAACGTATTAAACCGCTAAATTGAGAATGTTTGTCGTTCGTTTGTCTGTCAAATTTTTTGTATGACTTTTATTTTATTTGGTTAATATTAACTGACTGATATTTTGTTATCTGGGGATTGAAAAATCAGCCCTTAAAGAGGTTTTATGACGCTAAAAATCCATTGTACATTTTTGGAATAAATAAATGTGTTTGTCATTGATTAGGTAATGTACACATTGATTATTATCAAATTATTCACAATTTACAATAATTTGTTATAAAATATTAGAATATAATATTCTAATATTATTTATCTTAAAATATTTGCAGTTTATCACTTAATTCATCAACGCCCGATCGGCCGAATGCGGTGGGATAACAATGGAATATCCATTGTATCTCATTTGAAGTGCCTTGAGGGTTAAAATTAAAATTTTGAAGTACTTAGGCTGTATGTTCACTCACCCCTTTGTTTGCAAAATATATTCTTGCTTTGGGCGCGTGAAAAAACACTTGCACGCCTTTTCCCTTAACCCATAATTTTCATATTTTGTTTATAACGTATTTGTCGCTTAGGCGCTATGCAAGAAAATATTATAATTGATCGAGCGAGCGCAAAGCGCGAGCGAAGCGTCTCCGTTTCAGCTTGGGCAAAAATGCTTTCGTATGCCCAACCGGCTGTCCCACTGTCCGGCTTTCTGTCTGTTTTTCTCGACGTCGCATTTCTCAACCGATTCTTGTGAAAGTTTGTGAGCAGATTCTATAATCATATGAATTTTATTATTAATTCAGTATTTCGAAATTTTTCAAAATGGCGGAGATATTAGGAATAATCATATTTAAGTAATTTCAAAAAGTGTCGACAGAGCCACATAGTACCTAGGTACTATTAACTTCAAAAGTTATTCAACAAAATTACAGTGCTCTATTAACTCATTGACGTAAATAGGATTAGCATCGTTACTAATGACATGTGGTGTCTGCTAATTCGCACTTCCTCCAGCCAAACTAGATTGGCTTATTCATATTACTATTTTTATTGTAAAAGATTTCATCTGGAAAAAAAATGAGGTAAACAAAATAAATATGTTATGTACCTTATACGCTAATTATTAAACTCGGTGGGTTATAGCAACTTTTACTTCAGTCAAAAATATTCAAAAAAACTTAGGTACTAAAGTAGCATTTTCCAATAAAGTGCCAATGCGAATTTATTATAACCTATGGGATGTTTAATGTATTTTGACTCACTTAAGGTCTTATTATCGAACACATTAATTCCTAACAAAACTTTTTTTTATAAGTTTTTTTTCACGATTGTGACCAATTTTTCCTATTCAAAGCTTTTGTTAAACTAAAACATTGACCTACTTACACCTAAGTAGTTGAAATATTTTAATCAAAAAATGTGTTATATTGTTCCATACTAAGATTAAATTTAGCTAGATAAAAAAAATAACATTTTGTTATTGGAGATTTTTGTTAACTCTGTGGTTCAAATTTTGAATTTTAACCTTTTATTCCTAGTCATTTGTATGAAACCTCTTTAGCGTTTTATAGGGCTTTCTATCAGCCAAGCTCAGTTGGTATTCTATCTGATTAAGATATGATTACTTACACTATGGTTAGACCACGACTGTGCAGTGTCTGATGTATGTCCAGGTAGCTCGTCCCGCCTCAGCCTATCGTTTACAATTCACAATAGTCGTTAACGAGAGGAAGCGTCCCATTTAAACTATTTCCATCGCGCCCACCACGGTCAGTGGAACGTGCTAGTGGTCTTCTTTCTAAATATAGATTGATCTTGACTGTATTATATATGTATGATCTAATAAATATGCTGGAAGCCTACAAAAACACCTGTTGTTGATACTCTGAACCAACGAGAACAGTCTTCTAAGAGATTATTCGATGTTTTTTTTTTTTAATTTTACCTCTTTCGTTGCAGAAAAAAGCTTTCGTTTTTGGATTTCTTTAAAAATTGCTATTAAAAATTGTGTCACGGTTAAACTATGATATCGGGCAAAGTAATTAACGGTATAGAAATATACTTATTTCCGAATTTTCGGCGAGGCGTTTGAACTTCGATGACTGGTTTGGTCTAGCTAACGACAATTTACAATGACCACAGAAAAGTTCACCCACCAATTCGCTTTGGGCCTGGATAGACAGTTATCGCCCGTCCTCCTTATCCACCCTTAAGCAAGGCCTATGCCCCAGCAATGAGCTGATTGACTTCTGGGATAAGTAGGTACCTATTTTACAAAAAAAGTGGTTTCTAATTTCATATTCATTGTGGTCATGTCCAAGTACCTACCTATTATACCTACCTATGTGATGATTTTCTTATTGAATTTAATAGTTTATCTGGCAAAATAAATTTTTGTATGTAGGTAGTGTAGATACATAGCTATGTAGGTGTTGTAGATGACGTGCTATAGGTACTTAGCTGTTTCTGTCTGTGTTGTAATGCCTGCAAATGCATTCCTAAGCACGTACAAACAGTTGACGCCGACCACAGTTGCACAACTGAGTTAGAAGCGGGACGCTCCCAAACTATTGAATCGCAACAGCCGCAAAACAATGCCACGCTATGCGGAGGTCCAACTTCCTGGAGAAATATTCTATTACAAAAGTAGGTACTCTTTGATAGGTGTACCTATTTACTTACTAATGAAAACTACGTCTGAGGGTCCATAAAGAGATTTTTTTTTTTTAAAACAAGCATTTATTATTTGTTAATAAAAAAAGAACTAAAAAGTTAAAAATAATTTAAACCTGATAAGAAATACACCGTTGCATTGTCTTTTGATGCAGCCGGGTTTTTTAGTTATACAAATTTATTTATTTTATTAATGTATTTTTAGTTATTATAGAAGATGTTACAAAAGTACCCCTAATGCCGAATATGGTATATAGGGACCATCAAACTGAACAACTTTTACTATGGGACCAACTCTGAAAAAGCGAAAAAATATCAGCTGTTTCATACAAAAATTAAAATCGAAAATATCAAAATGTATGAAACAGCTGATTTTTTTTTCGAGATTTCATAGTTGGTCCCATAGTAAAAGTTGTTCAGTTTAATGGTCCCTATCTACCATATTCAGCATTAGGGTTACTTTTGTAACACCTTGTATATTATTTCGGTCATGCGTATCTTTTTGAAATCCTTATGACCCATATTGCAGTATTCTAAAAAAAACTTTTTTTTTCACTTCATTAGATGGCTGTGCGGTGATAATAGCACCGCAAAACCGCCATGCCATGTTGGTTTTTTTAACAGCACTACCTAATGGGTTTTTGAAGTTGGCACTCTTCGTGGCATCGCTGGCGTTGCCGGAAAGATATTACTTACTAGAAATTAAGTTCTGCCACGACTAGTACTACAGAATATATAAGGGAAGTACCTAGGTATTTTTTTGATCTGCTATTTATCTAAGAAATGGTTAACAAAAAACAGGAGTAGGTAGGTAATTATTTGGCCAGCAAACAAATATTTGGTTCGCATTAAATTAAAATCAGGCAGCAAACCTTGATCTGAATTTTATATTACATTTAATCCTACACAGTTAGAGTGCAAATATCTAATTGGTCAGCAAAATATTTAATTGGTTAGCAACGTTTCAAAATTGGTTAAGTAGCAGAAAAAACTTAGGAGAAGGATATAGGTACACATACAATTTTAAATTGATCGCATTGCGTACATACAAAGAAGAGCCGTCATTGTCTAATGATGAGGCAGTATGGTCTAAGACCTTAGCTTGTTCTTCGGAACGAATAAAAAAATACAATTAAAAATCTAATTTAATGCTATCCTGCGGTGGTATCGGCTAAAAACATTGAAGTCCATGTTAACTGTGTTTTGACAGATATATGTGATACATTGCTACTTTTCTTTGGTAAGTTTTTATTTGTGCCAAAACAAAGTAGCAATGTATCATATACATCTGTCAAAACACAGTTAACATGAACTTCAATGTTTTTAGCCGATAGAGCCCCTGCTCTATACAATTTTATAAGAAGCACAATAGAAGACATATGAGAAGAATGAAGACTGAAAACTTGTAAACATACGCTGTACAAATATCTTGTAAAATAACTCTGAAGTCATGGCTGTATGGCGCAAATGAGCCCTTGCCTTTTCTGCGTATAGCGGAAAAAATTGAACCAAAAAAAAAAAAAAAAAAAATGAATACGTCATTGTCAATCAACGTCAATGCCAAATGTCCATCAAAATTTTCTTGTTTAGTTGTGTTGCTAACTAAATTGTGTTTGTTTACTTTGTTATTGTTTGCCGCTTTTTTCTGATTATTTCATACATATCATTTATAATAAGTTCTAATGGTTTTACAAGTGGCAAACAATGTGCGACAAGAACTTATCAAATTGGTACCATCATCTGTCTTTGACGAGATAATGTGTTTCGCCTTCTTCGATAATCATCCTCGGGATGAAAAACTCATCGATGTGACTGTTTGCACCTCTGGAGGCGAAATCGTTGAATATTATAAAAGAGAGGTGGTTTGTTCTCTTAATTTAAATGTGACATCTAAGCCCATTGAAGTGAAAATTCTAAGAAATAGCAATTGCGAGCTGTTCTACTTAGTTGTTGTAGAAGATGAAGTTTTGATAATATCCAGGAAAGAAAAGCTCAGTTTGCATCGGCGAGTTCCCAATGTTGATAAGTACTATGTCGATGATCAAGGATGTAGAGGGCAGGCTTGTCTTAAAATAATTTGTAAGGATGACGCTGTGCCCATGTTGTTTGATGATAACTTCGAGGACTTAGGAGACCAGGCGATGGTTCTTAATGGCATGCAAGCTGATGATTCCTTACCGATTTTGACGCAACTCATGAGGAAATTAACTGAAGCAAAATACAGTGTGAAGTGCAATGAAAAAACTTTAAGTGAATTGTTAAGCCTACGTCAGAAGTCTGCCCTTGCATCATATAGACAAATTCGCCCCAATAGTGAAGATTCAATGTTTCAGGTTGACTCTCAAAAAGTAAGTGTATGATACTGATAGAAAGTCTAATTTTAAGTGAAAACTGTTCAATTGTGATGTTGTTGAGAAAGTTTAAATTTCTTTAAACCTCAGCTTTAGATTCATAAGTAGTGGGTATTGTGTGCAAGAGAAAACTAATCAACATTTTCAAAATAACTTACAGGTGACAAAAGATGTAGCCCCTGATATTAAAACCCAGACACCTTGGGTGAAGTTATGCAACAAAAAGATTATCATTATGCTAACTCTATCATACACCTTAGATGAGTAAGTATAACTTAACCTTAGCTAGATTCATAACCATTCAAACAAAATGCCAACTTGAAATCATTACCTAAAAAATAAAATTGAAGAAGTTTTGGGTGAAACACAAACACAAATTTGTGTCTATTGTGTTCATAAAAAACTTTGCATGAGGTGTCCATGCAAGTCAGTTGTATAGACCATCGCAGCCTCTTGAGTGTGGAATGTACAAATTAACTTAAATCTGCTGAATAATATTATTTTTTTAAGTTTAAACATATTAAACGGTGTAATATTTTATTTCTTTGTTTTGCTTAAGTATACCTAACAACCTTCATTTAAATATATTTGTCCAAGAGACGAATGTTTATGAATAATGTTCCTCCTAGATATGTTTATGAATCTAGAGCTAACATTGTCATAATGCTTAAAAATGCACCTCAGACAGGACTCAACCCGCACCCTTGGGATTCCGGCCCAATGCACTGAGATTAAAAATTATTTATTTTTTTCAGACCTCTTGAAGATCCCCATTTATTGCTACACGGTTCTGGTCAATCATCATTAGTCTACACCACAAGGTTATTTAAAAGAATTGAAACAGCACCTTTTTGGAAGGAGAAAAAAACAAGAATGATAAAAAATGATCACGAAATAGCAATTGTTGCAGTGGTCAGTTTTAAGGAAATGAAGAATGTTTTAACAAATAGAATAGAATTTCATGGTGCCATATTTTATAAACAGAATGGAAAAGAATATTTAGTTCCTTTTGATCAAGTCTTTATTTCTGGTGAAGAAATATCCGGAAATCAGTTTGATGCTCTTACATGTGATGATTTAGGTAAGTTGTAACTTTAATCTTTGGTTACCACAATATTTCTTTCCTTGTTTCTATAAAGTAATATTAAGTTAAGGACCCATCTGTAAATTGTTCAAAACTAAGTCTACACCTTAGAAGGCGCACTTAAGGTCATTGAATAAGGCTGCAGATAACTATATACACACAAACACACACATACACCAAACACACACACATAAACACACCAACACACAAATAATACTTCAATAGTAATTTATCCACAGCATTATGGTCTTTGTTTTTAGAATTTTAATTTTTCTTGTTATGTTACTGTTGATCCTGTTTTGCCGTAATTGTTTTTTGTAAAACGTATACTTTCCCCACAGGACAGGCTACGCCTAGTGCGGGGGCTAGAAATATGTACTACTGTAAATTTTTTTTTACGGAAATAAAGATTTTTATTATTATTATTATTATTAAGTTTAGTGTTAAAATTATTATCATTCTAACCTATTCTAACCATGGTATATTTTCTTCTATAAACTACCTAGTTAAATATAAATTATCTTCCTTTACTTTGCTCCTACAAAATAATTCAAACTATCAAATATTTTAAATTACAGATGAGAAGACTTGCCTAGCTATACTATCATCAACAATCAAAACAGAAATGTTATTCAGACATATAAGAAAAATGGATGATCCAAGTATAGACATGCCGAGTTTATTTTGTACACATCTTTACATGCAGACAGTGCTAAATTCAAATAATGTAATTTTGTACAGACATTCACCATACCATGCTCTAAATGGTGTAATGATTATATTTGAGAAAGATGATTGTAATGGAGATATTTACAATGTGGCTGTTTATACCCGGTAAAGTATTGTTTTGTTTTTACATTTAAAAAATGTGTTCTAAATACTTAAAGCCTAAACTGACAAATTCTTCCAATTAATATTAATCTTAGCCTGTATGCTATTATTAGGTTCAAAATAAAACTACATTTAATGAATCCTGATGTGCTGCTGCACCTATAGTTCTATAAAATACCCTATCTTCATTAATTGGTTAGTTCAGTAGCAGTTGACATTGTTGTAATTCTTATTATTATAATATTATTTTTCAGGACACCATCCCAAATAACCACTTTAATGTATTTAGTTCACGTTACAATACCACATCAAATAGTAATGACAACTAAGAATCAAAGGATTACAGCAAAAAAGGATGAATTATCGAGATACAACGAGTCTTTAGTCACAGATACACCAAAAATAAACATTGAAGGCTACGGATCAGCCATAGTAAACCAAAGCAATGTCTTACTTGAATATCTTGATACTTGTATGATGAAGATGAGTGATAGTAAAAATCCTGAGACAGCTGATAAAATTGGCAAAGAAATTGATTTGTTTTCTCCTGGATTGGCAGTTTTTAAGGAGTTTAGGCAAAATATGTTGAATGAAGCTGCCAAAGGCATAAAAAGTTTTGTTAATGAAGAAAAAGATCAAGAGAAGATGGAGATATAGATATGATAAAAGTTAAAGTCATGTAGGTAAGTATTTTTTCTTAAACTTGTACTCGAAAGATTACTTTACTATCAGATGTCATAAATATTAGAGATATTTTTAAGACAAAAGTTTAAGGAAAGCTTTTTATATGTAGAATATTTTGTAGTAGGTTTTTGTTAATTATGGTATTGTATTCTATTTTTACTAAATAAAAGCTGTGATAAAAGAAATAAACAATAAGGGTGGTATTGTATCATAGTGTTGAAGGAAGAAAATAAAAGTTAGACATTCATATAAAGTCTTTATTTAAAAGAGTAAAAAACATGTTTTACAATAATGTTTCTAAGCCATAATTTGCTTTCACAAAATAATTTATAAAAACAAAAATTTCACTACATACAAACGATATAAGTATCACTAAAAACTATAACAGTAAGATCTTTGTTTAAAAGAAATACTCCCTTAAAATATCTAAAATATACAGGGTGGTTTTGTTTAAGTGAACTTAGAGGGAAAGTACTCTTAACAAAAGAGATAGGAGTTTCTGCTCAAAGAAGACATTCCAATTTTTTTTAAGAGAAGCTATTGTGCATTTAAGGTTTTTTGTAAATATGCTTGCTGTCTCCGGGAACGGAACCGATACTAATGCAAAAAATTACATCCTGCACTATTATGACACCGATCGATAGTGTCAATCATAAAAATCAATTCGTTCTAACAAACATAGTATCTTATATTGAAGTAGGTAAGACTACGAAGTGAATTCTAACAAAAAATCATTGTAAAGGGACTAGAAAGCAAAGCTCATTTCGAAATCTGAAGGGGTGAATTTGGTTTGAACTGATTTAAATACTGAAATGGTTATTAACACAGTAATCATTATGATATAATGGGCTAGGGCACCCATCTTGTAAAATTATTTGGTTTTGTTCTTCCTCGGGTAAAAAAATTTAACTCCTTTCTGAGAAAGCTAAATTTTAAATAATCGATAGATTTCATGATATTCCTTTAATTTAAGATAGTGTGTTTCTTAGAGAGATTTGATTTTTATTGTCGACCCTATCGCTTGGTATATCATAAAAATACAGGTGATTTTTTTTACCTAGTGTTGGTTTGATTCTCGTATACGGCAGGCGTAGTTAAAAAATAAATGAATGCATTTTTGCTTATTTTTGAAAACAAATGAATTTCATGTTTGAGCAAAAACTACTATCTTCTTTATTTATAGTAGGTACTTTCCCTCCAGTCCAGATCCACTTAAAAATACCACCCTCTATATAAAAATGCCATATTCTATGAATACTGGCTGTAAAGAGATTGGTTTATTAAATCAAAAATAAATAAAAAAAAATATTATCCATCTAAATTTCAAGTTTAATTATTACTGACATTGAGCAATGACTACTACTACTATTTTAGTAGCTTTATTAAAAAAAGTGATAAGTAAAGTGATTTGTTACTTTTGCCCTCATTTTAAATTATTATAAAAACTTACCTTACTAAGTCGCACAGTAGCAACTTGATACAGAATCGGCACGGATCTTGAGCGGTGCCAGTTAATGCGCAGAAGTAAGTTTTGGAATGTGGTGATTGTGGTGCGAGGCGACTGCAAACATGCGCAGTAATCCCCTCCAATTTCTCTCACCGCCCACGACTCGTGCCGGCACCTATACGTAGCTAGATGAACTGCAATGGCAATAATACTGCGACGTGAAATTGCCATAAAGGTCTGTATTGGACCGCCCAGCCACAATCTTACATAGCTCATTCGGGCGGGTCAATGTAGTTTAACCTTAGAAACCTCTAGCTTTATTGTTGTTGACAATATTGCTAAGGAGTCCCGGTGAGATATACAAACACATAGCTCTTTTAAATGAATTCAAAGAAACTTCAGAACTATACAAAAAAAATAATTATAAGTTTAAAACATAATAGTTTTATAACAATAAATTAATGTTGTTGTCTTACATGACAAAACTTCTTAAATATATCAACAATTACCCGGTTTTCCATCTTCGTGATATCTAGCACCATTATTGTCAGCTATTTCTACATATACTAGGTATAAATTATTATTTAAATATGATCCCACAACCGAAAACCCTGACTGTTGGCAACAAACAATCTTTAGATAAGACATAGTAAAAATTACAATTTCTACTCAGTAGGTAGCACAATATCACAAAAGTCAAAATATCTTTATTCAAATAAAATTAAAAATTAAGCGCTTTTGAATCGTCTATATTTTACTACCACGTTCCAGACTTTTAGACACACACATTACTACAACATGTCAAACTTCAGGTAGGTACATACCTAAGTACTAAATATGTTCTGATACATGTAAGTAATTGGCACAGATCACAGAAATATATTCTGAAACATGTAAGTAATTGGCACAGATCACAGAAATTTATTCCGATGTACAGATCACACAAATATGTTCTGAGGTATTAGGAGTTCAAGCATAGAATACATAATACTTAGGTTGGAGTTTGATAGTCTATAGTATTCTATTGCTGTGTTCAAAATAATATCCTGTTAATTATTATTTTTTCAGAAAATTACATTATATAGACTATCTATAGATTTGGTATGATTTTCTCAATATAATTTATAGTAGTTCGGGGTTTACACTAGCCTTTTCTTTGAATAAAATACTCACTTATTATAATATGTAAGTACTTTAGTATGTTTATATATTTAAGGCCACAGCTAGAAATAATAAATAGAATAAAATTTAAATAGGATTTATAAGAAGGTGATAACTTGTCGTTCTAATAGAACTGCGATTGTTTATTGCCAACTAACATCGTTAGCCGTAACCAAAAGCGCGCTCTACATACAGGGAGGTTTCTAAATCTTTATGAGATTGAGGTCGCCATACTTGAAAAATTAGCACGTAACAGCATTTTCCCATATGAACTTTTCTTTGGGTATAGTGTACTGTGTTAAAGTCGTTACTGAGAGAGAATATTTAAAATCATTCACTTTGATTTGTTGCACGCGGAGTATTCGGCGTGTCCTCTCTGCAACAAATATCCTTTATTAAGCTAACGTGCCCCTGCGCATTAGGCGGCCATGCTTTTGCAGTCAACTATTCCTTCCATGATATACACAAGTGGTATCGTTTTGGCCGAGCGAGCGGTCATCAGGCACACCGTATGAATCGAACTGACGCATATGGCCGCTAGATGTCGGAACAGGCATACGGCCTGGCTGCCTAAATGCGCGAGGCCATAAAGAGGATGACACAGTTACGAGGAGTTTTCAAGTTTGGTCCTCTTAACCTCCCTGGAGCGCCATTGTGTCAGGTACTTGGAAGCCCAAATTTGCTGCCTGACTCTTTAAATATTTACAATTTCCTTAAATATTCTTATAATAATAAATTAAAAGGGAAGTAATTACTGTTAATTTTATTAACGTCAAATTACTACCCCTAGTCAGCATTAAACATTGAATTTGATCGTAAGCGTAGTCGTCTCTTAAGCATATCGTCAACAGACGATCATAGAGTTCTACAAACGAATCGTCGCGTAGACGTAAATATTGTTTTACACTAATGAAGAGCTTCACCTATTATATATTCTGTGGCTTCACGTTGACGGAAATTCACCACCAAATCAGCTTAGTAATTATTTGGCAAAATGCTTTTTGAAACCTAGTAATTCTCTTCCATGACATTGTGTAGGTATATTTTTTTCTATAAAAATATAAATAAGTATTAATATCCTGTTACGTACAGCTGTCCAGTTCATTCATGACGATATTTTTGCCCAAGCTTAATCCTCCCTTAATTTCCTATAGAAAGTATTTTCTACGCTTGTTTTTTTACGCCAGTAAGCTACGACTATCGTAATGACGATTAAAAACTCATACGATACGCTGCAACTCGGATTCGTGTGCGGACTTGTTGGATCATGTGCGTGCTCGTATTGCTCTCGATCGACGCGCGTATTACGATACGTTTACGATACGACGCCGTGTGCGAAGAGGCTAACAGTAATAATTCTATGAGTACGCGGTTCTGTAGATGCAGCGTTATTGGTACAATCCAGGCTTAATGCTGACTTAATAATAAATTAAATAGTATCATAATATTACAACATAGACTGTCTATGAGAACAATAACATTATCGCTATAAAATAAATATTAATTGTCAGATTGCTTAAATATGGACAAAACTTGGTAGGTATAACTTATTCAAATAAATTGTTAGTTACTTACTTATACTCCTATTATTGCATTGCACAACCGGCCATTATTTTTATGTTATTTATATCTTACTTACCTTAGTATAAACAAAATTTTTAGAAATGTTTTACATTAATAAATATTCTTACTTATAAAAATCTATTGCACATTATATTGCACATTTCGTAGACATTATTGCACAGTACTTGTATAATTTAATTGGCTAAAAAATTTGCTATAAAAGTTCTTTAGTATTGAAATGTTTTGATTTTCTGGTACTGCTTCTTACACTTTTTGTGTCCGCACGCGCACTAACGCAACAGTTATCAATGTTTGAATGTAATTTTCTAAAACTGCCAAAATAAACTGAATGTGTCTCTACACTCTCAGCACCAGATTCACTCCTGGCTTCATTTTCAGTGTCATCACTTTCACTACAGCTCACTATTTTAGGAATAACTAATTTCCTCGGAACTTGTCTAGAACTAGTTGAGTCACTGCTTAAGTAACCAGAATCTTCTACGTTTGGACCCTTCTTTCTTCTAAACCGTGATTTACCATAACCATCATCTTTAAAACCTTTTACAAAGGTGTTAGAATTGATATTGCTTCGTCCTGAAGGCCTTCTGTTTGAGTTTCGGCGGAAATCTCCTGATCTGAAGGATAGACGCACAGAATCGTCTTTGTCATATTCCGAGGACTGAGACAGGCCAGAAGCTCTCATTGGGTTGCAAGGAGACCCATGATTTGTTTCATAAAAAAATAGATTCTTTGTGGATTCAATTACTGTAGATGTCCTCGGACTGAGGCTCCTGCCATTCAAGTTTTTTGGATGAGCAGAAATGGATATTTTGTCTATTTCAACTTTTCTGGGTGGTACTATAGGTTGCTCGTAAATCGGACTGTCCTCGGAAGGAGGGAGCGGCGGCAAAACGTCAGGTCTTGCTAAACTCTTTAATTGTTTGATCGTTGGCGGAGTGGACTGGCGTTGCCTTTTCGAATGTCGCAGCTCTAATGTTAATATTCGACCTTCTTCACTGTTCCACTCCGCTGGATCATTTTCCCAGGTAACTTCAGTAGTGTTTTCACAATTTTTAATTTCTTTGAATGTTGTTGGCATTAATTTAGGCCTATCATAACTATTTTTCCGTTGTTCGTATTCATTTCTCAAACTATTGAATTTAGCTGTATATTCCACTTTATCATTAGTTTTAGTAAATGTGCCACTACTTCTTAATTGAATCCTTTGACTGGGCTGCCTTACTTCATTATCGATAGTATTTATAAAGTCTTTTCTGCTGAACTGCTTTGTTTCCTCTTCTTCTTTATGTTTAAGGTGTTTCCTATCTAAAGTATCTGGTTCAAAACCGTCAGATTCGTGTATTTTGATGTAATTTTCGGGTGAATCTTTAACTTCTATTGTCAAACATCCTGGTTTCTCTTCCGTAACTTTACTAGTTCCTATCAGTTTTCTACTGCCCATAGAACACTCAGAACCACTAGGAGATGTAGGTGTGCTACCAAAGTTGTAGTTATTATTAACGTATACCTCACTTACTAGACTGTAATCTGTTTTATCGCTAATAGGGTCAGTTTCTTTTTTGATAACATTATTTTGATTTCCAATAGTTTCATAATAATTTTCGTCTATGACAATTTCTCGTTGTGGTGATGGTGTATTGCTATTACTACTAGAATGTGTCTTATATATAGCATTTCTCATTGTAAGTTCTTCTTCTAAAGGCAAAGCATTACTCAAACTAGGGCTAGCTTGCGACGAGGGTATCTCAGGATACTCGGTAGGTGTTGATAATCTCTTTTGGTTACAATTTCTCTCTAAACTATCGGTTTCATATTCGTTTCCAGAAAGACTTGCTGAACTATGCCTTGTGTAGACATTTTGCGGTATTGCCTTTTTAGATCTCTGGTACCTTTCTTCGTCGGAACTGCTCTGGTTGTATGATTTTGAATGGTGATCTAAAGTTATGGTGTCGTTAACCATATCAGGTAAGCTGTTTTGATAAGACATTTTTCTATGCCAGCGGATGCCTGTATTTCTTAGACTCCCTGGACGGTAATCACTAAGCGAAATCGGTCTGATGTCATCCGTTTGAGATACTGTATGGTTGTGGACACTACTGTTATTGCCATGAAAAGAGTTTTCGAATTCAGGAAGTGGTAAGCTGTAGTTACGTAAAGGTGGTTCAGATCTGACAGACATAGTAGAAGTCTTTTTCGAAATCGGGTAATGCTCCCGGTTGTACATATAGTTAGAAGCTGTAAAACTGTTTTGTTTTCTCAGTTTGTTTCGACACTCTTTAGTAGGCAAGGAGCGAAGGGAGTTAGCTATGTTCATATGAGAATTTATTGAAGGTTCGTTATGCACGGGTTGTTGTTTTCCAATTGGTATGTTTTCTAACCATTGTCGTATACTGCTTTGTTTATCGCCTCGGTGATGAAGACAGTTCGAACAAGCACTCATATTAAATTTCATGTAGTTTAGTACATCTTTGTCGGTGTCGGATTTACATCCCGGACATCCTACACAACTAACGCTCTTCTTCCTACTATTTTCCCTTTTAAGACTAACGACACTTCCACTTCTTTGACTTCCTAGACCTTGGTAGATATCAATGCTGTTTGGATTTGATGGATACGTTTCTTCTTCGGGTATTTCGTTTAAGACTGGATGGAATCGTTTAGCTGCTATTTTATGCTTCGCAATAGAAATAACTTCTCTTATTTTCACGAGAAATTCCAAAGCAGCAGCGGGTGGTTCCTGGAATGATTTAATTTACGATTAATTTTGTTTATGAAAAAGTTTCGTGTTATGGGCATTGGCCGGTGTAAGTACTTACAGCCATTAGTTGTGGTTCGAAGTAGGCTGGGTTGAAGTAAAGCTTTCGTCTAGTCGTGCCGACTGGGCGAGCTATCTCGCGGTCGTCAGTTGTTTCGACGATGGAAACGTGCTCATCGGGTAACCTTTCGATTCCAGACTCGTCTCGGTGGGAAAGCTCGGAACCATCTTGAAGTTTTATGTCGTTATGTTGGAGGTGTACAAGGGCGGATGTTGTTTGGTTCTAAAAAACAAAAACTGTTATGAAGATCACGTTGTATTAGGAGCTAAATCTGAATACTTAAGTAAGATTCTTACATTATATAAGTTAGTGTCATCGCTCCTAGCACTACTCTCGGCGAAATCTTCAGAATCTGATAAATTGCTACCAGAATCGCTCGGATAATTTTTAATCTCATGGAACTGCCGGGTCATATTCAAAAGCGGATTTTTCTTGACAACTCCATCATCTTGTCCCATAGCATTTGTGAGTGGTTGGACTCTTTCATTGTTCACTCTTATAATGTCTCTCTCTGTTATTATAGAGCCGTCCTTTTTCTTCAAGCCTTTAAGTCGTTTCGTGCTGCCTTCTTGTGAAGCGGCCTTCCGTCTCTTTCGGATGTGTAAGTAGAGGAAAACTGAAGCTACGTAGATGAGACCAAGCAGTAAAGAGCTAAGGCCAATGGCGACGTACTCAGTGACAGAGAGACCGGATGTATTTGATGCGACGGAAGTTTGAGCGTTAGATGCGAACTGTACCTCTGTGACATCTAAAATAGAAATGAAAGTTTTAGATGACTAAATGCTGGTATCATATCAGTTGCCTATACGCTTGATTTGTCTTCTATGACTAGCAAAGGGTCTACTTCAAAAAAGAATCATAGTACGATATTCCTCATTTGATTTACTTTAAACCTTATTCTTGAGCTTATCTATCATCTTTGTGGCGAAGGCGCACGTCGAAGCGGACCTTACAAAACTGTTTAAACTAGGTTTTTCATCACTAGTGTTACGTACTTGAGTGCCTTGGTGGTGTTCCCTGCACCCTGAAGGCCACACAGGGTGTGAAAACCCCCCGCAGGTCGAGGGGGGAGGTGGGGGTGGCGGAAACGTCGCGGCAAAGCAACCGGACAACCATGACGCGCCCGGACATGCGTGCTCGCACGTCGTCTTCACCGCTCCACTGGAATTTAGTAGTGAGATTTAAGGAAATGTTACAAATGGATATTGAATGTTTTATTCTCCTAAATATTTCCTGAACGTTTTATTTAGGAGTATCAAAATCCCGCCGCCGGAAAAAGGGCCGATGATGAATCCATCTGCGATGACTGATCCCTTCCCTAAAAGGGTGGTTTTCAGGGTTTAATTTTTTTTAAAATAATTATTAGACAACATCTCAAACATTGCTCTGATTCTAAAGTAAGTAGCTAAAGCACTTGTGTGATGAAAATCAGAGACAACGGTGGAACTACAAACACCCAGACTTGAACCAATATTGACCCAGCCGGGATCGAACCCGGGACCTCAGAAATGGCGACACCTCAGAAAACCGATGAACTACATTTTAGCGGTATTAAGGATTTAATGCTAAAACAAGATTTTTTTTCAAATATACAATCAACACCCTGTATAATCTGTGGCCTCGGCTGTTATAGCAGTCGTTACAATTCCCCTTTCAATCTTCACATGGCAATGTCAGTCTGACCCCATCTACGACTTTGCAGTAAAGATTTATGCAGGAACCCTCGTTTCAGGTTGTTGACTACTTAAAACACATAGTTTGATAAAATTATATTATAACCACGCGCAGGAAGTACTTTGTACCACAATACTTAATCAATATGTATAATAATGTGTACCTACTTGAAGAAAAGTCCTGCCCTCATCTCTGAATAGGTTGAATGGCACGTCAGCGTCGAGTGTGTTCCTAAGATCTAGGAACCCTTTGCGTGTGAGGAACTGTGCCCCTGACACTGCGCAGATGGGTGTTTTGACATCTGTAAGTATAAAATCACATTGTTCTAGTTGTTATTTCAGGAATTGACTTTCAGGTTTTAGTGAAAATAAGCAGTAGGTAGGCGTAAAATATTGTAATAATGAGAGTACCTACACTGAATTATGTATTTTGACTACGAATAAATAAATAAATGTCGGAATATTGCACGAACAACGAAAAAAATATATTCTCCTTTTTTAAATCAGTTTAAAACACATTAAAAGGTATATTCTACATACCTTTCGAAATAAAACACAAACTGAAAAGCTACTTTAAGAATATTTTACTAACTTCTAGTAGTTACCCACAGAACAAAGAAAATTTCTACTTCTATGTTCTGTGTAGTAGACCTAGATATCCTTTTTTCACCTATAGCACCTAGCTAGAGTCAATTTAGTTACTATAACGTTGTTGTTTTGTATTTTTTTTTTTAAGTAGGCCTATCATATGGTTAATAGTTCTTTTTCTTACATTTAGGTACTTAAGTACTAAGATTGAAAGTGGTCTCACCATGAAAGGTGATCTCCTTAGAAGGGTGTATGATCTGGCCCTTCAACGGCAAATACACGAACGGTATCCGCTGCAGACCAGACCCCGTCCCGAACGTGGCCAAAGAACATTCTGGAAAGAGCGAAGTTTTATTAAATAAATAAAAACAAAGCGCAGCATGTGATGTTTTTAGGTATTTTAAATTGCATGGAGATCTGGATACGAAAACATACAGAGGATTTATCGAAATTCTCTGTGTTTTGGAGCAAACTATGGACATAGCGTTGAAGCGTAACTAAAATTCCCAAATAACATAAATAATACCACAAAAAAATATTAAAAACATATGCGTGGTGTACCCGGAATCATGTTTTATTCCCAGACCCAATGTTATAGGTTTCGTGTAGAATAACTAAATTGTGTTTAATTTTATTGTAGTTCTAGTTCAACATCAATTTTTTATTAGTTATTTTATTAGGTAGGTATAAAACTTGAATTTAATCCTAGCTTCTGCCCGCAACTTCTAAAAAGTCGAAAAAGTATCCTATGTTTAAGTCCAGTTTATAAACTATCTGTGTGCCAATTTTTTGTGGGATTGAGTAACAAACATCTTTACTGATACATTTATAATATTAGTAGGTAGGTATTTGTACACACGACAGCACGTCCGGTTATACAGTTAAACTGCGAAAACAGCTTATATTACGTAGGGCATAAAGGCGGTCTCAAGGTCAACATGTATAGTCCGAGGTGCCGTCGTATGTACTTACAAAATGTTAATTGTTGTGCTTATTTGTTCCGGTTTTACAAGTAAGTACTTAAGTATTTTTTTGTCAAAATTTTTAGTTTTTCATGTAATGCGGCGCGGCGCAAGCTCAAGCACTGTGGTCATGCGTCATTTATCTAAGTGCATTATGAGCTCTCTTTATCTTATGTTAACTTATTAGTTAGGTACCTACTCAAACAATATTTAATTGAAACTACTCAAGTTTTTCCCAAATATTGGAATAAGAGGTTCTTCATAAAATAGCAATTGTAAGAACCTCAAATACTTTAACGATTGCAGTCTGTTTGAATACCAACATTGTACAAACAACTTAAAAAGTTGTTGAATGTTGTAATATTGTAAAAACGGGAACGAAAAACTGTAACTAGCTAGTGTCGTAAAAAGTTTGACGACAGAATTCCTGCCACCGTTATGCCGTACACTCAGCCTCAAAAGTACATAAGTTGTTTACTTATGTATTTTGTCACAGTAACTTTTAAACGTTTGTTCTCTTGTAACCCTACCAATATGAACGCAATCATTGCTGCGACATGGTTCTATTTATCCAATTCTGACGCTGATCGTATGCAGATCAAAGAAAACTGCATTTGTCATACGTAAAAATACGTTATTGAGCTTTAAAATCATTTTAAGACTCATGGTCATGGCTTAAACAAATTGTTAGTTAAGTACTTCGGAAGATTGTGGCACAGTCTATTTAAGTAAGTTTAAGTTTTTTTTGAGATTTTAGCATTCACAATGCTATTTTAGCGTTCGATTCCCGCCTGAGACAATGATCTGGTGACGAGTCAATTTTTTTCCTGTAATTATTTAGTATTAAGTTTATGTTTTCTATTAAATTAGCTTCTGTCACAACACAACAAAGAAATGAACTTGCGAGACAAGATTGCTACTCTGCAGACCAACCGTAAATCAGTGATTTAAGCTTAAGAGCATTAAAGCAAACGGCATTTCATACAAACTTTGAAGTCCTTATTTTTCGAAATGAATAAACCGATTTTAATGAAACTTCATGCGCTTATGAAGGATACATAGGTTTAAAAAGTAAGAAAGGAACATTTTAAAAATGTTATAAAAGATAATTTAAAATTTATGTTTCTATGGAAAATTTAAAATCGGTCTAATTTATCTGTAACACTATATTTATTACGAAAATGTTTTCTACTAACTTTTTAGATCGATGTACTCTGCTTATGTGTATGAAGTTTCGTTAAAATCGGATCGATCATCTCGAAAAATTAGGATTTGATAGTTTGTATGAAATGCCGTTTGCTCTTAGGGCCGGTTTCTATATTCGATAACAATTCGTTTTTATTACGGATGGTAGTATTTTGACATTAAGTCCCATAGTAAATGTGTCGAAATTCTACCATCCGCAAGCAAACCGAATCGTTTCTCGAATATAGGAACAGGGGGTTAATGTTTTTACTACTTTTTACTACCGTGTTGCCATTTTAAAAATGACGTAGCCAAATTACAAAAAAGTATTCAATACAACTATTTGCCAAATTGGTTTACGGTACGGTACGACCTTTAAATAAGTATATTACAAAACGTCCAATTTGTAAGGAATTAACACTAACACGAGGTATTTCGTTAAATAAGGCAATTTGGAATGATGTGGCGTAAAGTAAGCTTATCCAATATCTTATTATTAACAGTGAGAATTTGTCTGCAGAACCGAAATTGTGAAAAATTAGTATAATACGATTATCTGACAATTCCTTCACATTTGTTAGGCTTGGCCGAATTACCATAGCATGCATTTTGAGGGTTAAAAGTAAGATTGTATTTTATTCGCAGCTTTTTGGTAGTGTGACCTTTATTGAATTTTAATCAAAACCCTTAAAAACATCTCAAACATAGAATAACTGCTTAAATCGAAGGCTTACATTACATTGATTGAATCAGTCAACATTATTATTATAACTTTAACCATATTGATTAAAGAACTCGGTCACAAGTCTTATAAAGACAATTCGATTCGTTTAAGTCTTTTATTAGGTATACGATAAGTCGCGCAAAAATACTCTTTATCGACTTAATAAAAAAAAATACATCTTTAATCACCATACCAAACTGTTCAGCCGCTTCTGAGGCCGACTGTACAAAGTTACTACATAATGAAGCTATAACAGTTTTTTTTATATGCATAGTATATAATAATCTTCCGAATTTATTAAAAAAAAAATGAATAACATATTAAATTCATAATTACATTCATGTATAAATTATTCGTGTTTTATTTAGGTAGGTATAATAAAACACAAATTTATTTATACAATTCATTACTTACTTTATTTATACAATTGTATAAAATAATGAATTATTTAAATCATGAATGTAAAGTTAACTAAGCACCGAAACTTTCATAATTTGTTTTGTAATCATTAAATAAGTTTTTATAAATAAATTATAGAACATTACATTTTATTCATAAATGTAAAATAGATTCAAAGTGAGTATTTAATTTGAAATTTAATAGCAAAAGCGTGTGATATTTGCTTGGTGACTTTCTTCGTTTCGTACGAGGAGAAACTTGCAAAAAATTGTGGTCGAAAACTTTGACCAGACAGTACCTACCATCATATTAGATTTTACTTCATAATATTGGTTCAAAATACTTTTGCCATTTAATTTCGAATTAAATACTTACTTTGTTTTGAGAGGGTAAGCGCCGCAGTTTTATAATGGGTGTTCCCCCTCCCGAGATCCCACCGAACCACGGCTGGGTGGGATTACGGGAGTTGGGGGCAGCACCGTCATTTTCTGCATTCATCGCCTAAACAAAATGTTACATCAATATATCATTATTACACTATGGTAATAGGTAAGTAGGTGTAATTATGACGTGGCTGTAACCACAGAACATGAACAGCTCTCTCGATTTTAACTCGAAGCAAGTAGAGCAATTATTTGTCTAGGACGGCTTTAACAAATTAGGAAAGAGTATGAGAAACCTTAACGATTTTAACGTTCCTAATTATAGATGGCTGATATTAAGGTGTTCTGAGATTACTCTGTTGTTTATAGCTGAACTTTTTTGAAAATTAAATGAATTCGTTTTAGGTATCTAAAAGAACTGGAAGAGATAATGGTTCCAAAAGTTTTGGCAACGCAGTTTTGGACCAAAACTGCGTTGATTTACTTACATAAATTCATTTCACTTTTCGGTAGTACCTACCTAAGTTTTTGAGGTTTGGAAGGAGTAAATACTTACACATAATATTGCTAAACTTTCGTTACTTTCGTCGCGTCGAAAGTGTTTAATTGAGCTATGATGGTATGTCTACTAGTGATTTCTTAACATTAAAAAAATATATTTTAGTTTGAGGTCTTTTTGAGGTAAGATGAAATAAAAAATCTGTACCTGGTAGATCGTCGACGCAGAGCTCCCGATCTTCCCTAAAGAGTGGCGCGCGCTGGGGACACGCGCACGCGCATCCTTCAACAGAGTCCGTTGACGCGCCAGCGCCGTGCTCCGCACATTGGGCTGGTCCACATTCGTTGCCTAAAGAAAGAAGAGTTTTTTACTGTAAGGACCTAAATAATTCTAGTGACAACCGTCAAGATGTCTACAACTTAAAAGCAGATAAGGTAAGTACCTATACCTTTATCCTTTATCATCTTCGCCTTCACAAGAGAAACCAGAACAAACATTAAATGTAGCTATTAAAAAGAAGAAGAACTCGCACCGTCCGTGTCTCATCGAGCAGCGTGCGTGAGGTCGCCACCAGCAGCAGCGCTAGCAGTGCGCCGCCGCCGCCGCGCCGCCACCAGTCACCAGTCGTGCCCCCGCAGATGATAACTCACCGAGTGACGAGAGCACGTCGCCGATGTCGTGGTGCGCGAGCCGCGCGCCGGTGGTGGTCGCCAGCAGCAGTAGCAACGCGGTGGCCCTATGCTACCTCTTACCATCAGCCGCCACCATCCACCACTCGTGCCTCCCCCGCGTGTGACCACTGACCACTTACCAAGCAGCGTAAATACGTCGCCGGAGTCGCGGCGCGCGAGGTCGCCAAGACGCGCGCCGGTGGCGGTGGCCAGCAGCAGCAGCAGCGCGGCGGCCATGCTACCCCGCGCCGCCACCATCGGACCACTCGTGCTGCTCCCGCATTTCTGATCACAGCACCTGTGAAATGAAATAAACGAATGAAATAATTTCAGTCGAATGTACTTTCCATTTGCAGTTTTACTCACTCCAATGATAACACCTAAAAATGAATCTGCAAACGAATAAAGATATTATTAGACCACTTGACTTTCCTGTTTGCTGGTGCTGGTGTTCAAAATAGGTTTAGGCGTGGTAATCTTGGTGATGGGGATCCCTGAATTATTTTAAATCATTATAGGTCACACAAACCTTTTGATTGATAGAAAAGTTTTGGAAATCATAGGACAAAGAACTGACAAACTTTTCCAATAGATACCTAATATTTACTTTATAATAGAAATTCTCACAAAATTAACGCTCTTAAGTTGTTGTTTATAAGTTTATCGTAAAACTCAATCTATCGCTGTTGGTGTCGTGAAATAAATAAAATAATAACATTAATAATAGTATAGACCGTGATGAATGCTTTAATTTCCACACATTGTTTGCCATCGTTGGCACTATTACAATTACGTTATAAAAACCTAGGATTGTTAAAGAAAATTTGTCGTAGGCGCATCTAATAGCCCAATTGTGAGTTCATAGGTGATATTAAATCTACATTTGTATGACATTTGAATGAAAGCACTTCCGAATGGAAACTGCGCAGATAAAATACAAGAAAGTGCAGTGAAAGCAGCAGTGTCGTTGCAAAAATTCATTAGCATTGTTCAATGTTCGATTTCACCCGATGCGATGCGACGCGTGGCGTTCACATGATTTTGAAATGGCGCTAGTGAAATGACGTAAACACTTCGGAACTGGAGTACTTAACTTAGACAAATCCAACTTGGTCCAACACTTCAATCTTTTCTGATCTATACAGTGTGTCAAGTGGGTTAGTTGCTACAAAACTTTTTTAACGTTCACCAAACATTCTGTTGATAAAAGTAATGATCTCAAGATTAGACTTGTTTTAATTTTTGTGCATTTTAAAGTCTGTGCTAAGCATTGGTTTTAAAAAGTCTGCTATAAAATTACCTAATTCATTATACTTAATTAATAGTTACCCCTTTTTTAAAAGATCAACCAAAAAGTTCCTGAAACCTGTACAAATCATCAGGAAGTCTAAGAAGCGGAAACATTTACCAGCAAGTTGATTGATAAACTCTTTACCTGTATTTCATACATTCTTTGTCAGCCTATACAACAAAACTGCGAAAGACTGACGATAGTCTCTTTACTTAAAGTACGAATGTAAATTAAAAGGAGCCATTAATAATGTTAAGGCTATCAATATTGTAATTGTTGCCCAAAGCCAAGACAGTATGGATATTCGATGTGCAAGTAATGCCGATGATCTAAATAGAATTTTCGATGCTACTTCGAACTCGAGTTGTCACCCCAGACGAAATCGTGGCTGACAAAATGTTTACATAATGTTACTCTTCCGCGCCTGTCGCCTTTGGTAGGTGTTTGCTTAACTGTTTTGTCCAAACATCGCACTTAACTATGAACGGTTTAAAATATTATTGAAGTGACAATATCTTACGGTGTAACGACGCAGGCAAACTGACGCGGTGGTGGGTCAGACCTCCCTATAGCTTAGAGTCCATCAATTCTCGGAATATCATTTTCTAACAGTATTAGCATGAGTTTGATATATCGACAACCATATCTCCTTGCAATTTATTACTTTGAAACTGTGTTAAGAATTTGTTAATGAAAGTTTAGACGTGAATGAATGACATAGGGTAATCTTATAAGTATGGTGATATTCGGTTGAAAACGTAGGTATCTTATGGTGCAGAAAGAATAAATTATTATTGAATTGAGCGTAAGTAAACAAACACATTTTGAGACAATTCAAATCTCAAAATTTAAAAATTCAAAATGTGTTTGTTTATCTACACCGCAATTAAATTTTAAATTGCGGTTATAAAATAATGTAAAGTCGTTATTGTAGTAAATAGGAAAGACAATTGTCTAGCTATAAAAAATATCTTAGATATAAATGTCTTGTAAATTCAAAATAGCTCTGGGTGGCGGAAAATTTATTAACACTAAGAATAACTTATTATACTATACGACATTTGTCGTTTGCTAAATTAACAATGTATAAATAGACTATTGTTAACCTGAACAATATTTTGTCTCAAGAAACAATAGCCATACAAATTCAAAGTATTTTCATTTAAGTTTGAAACGGTCGGCTTTCCGTATTCACTTTGAAAAGGTGATTTGTGGTGAAAAATGACTGTATATTGAGGTAAAGGGTCGGGCTGAGTTTAAGGTAGTATTATTCAAAATATTAATAACTAGGAAATAGTTTTCGTTAGTTTATGAAACTGTTTGTTTTCTGTTGTGTAACTAACTCCTCTAAGTACCTAGGTGAACACAGTAGGTTATGAATTTATTTTATTGGATCGTTAACTTAACCCAGATATTTTGACTAAAACCCTTTTATGAACAGCTTTTACTATGGGGCCAACTCTGAAATCGCGGAACAAAAAATCAGCTGTTTCATACGTTTTCATATTTTCGATTTTAATTTTTGTATGAATCAGCTGTTTTTTTTTCGCGATTTCAGAGTCGGTTCCATAGTAAAAGTTGTTCAGTTTGATGGTCCCTATATACCATATTCGGCATTAGGGGTATTTTTGTAACACCTTGTGTATATATATAAGATATTTCTCTCAAATGACGAGAAATAACAACAGTTGAGAATAGATGAGTAATGGGATTAATAATGATGCCGCGGAACAGACGGGCTTTTACAAATCACTAGGGTTTCCCGAATTACCTAGTTTTAATATCTTATCGGTCATTTTAAGATTGTATGTAGAAAATCTGCTTTTTTCGCATTCGGAACTAAGCGATCGGTTTAACTAACGTATTTTATCGTCACCCATTCAATTCGAAATATCGTTTACCTATGTGAAGCAACTAAACATTTGTACCCTATAAAGGTATATTAATTAAAACTTAAGCAAAAGTAAAAAAAAAAAAACTACCAGAAAATGCTACGCATTCCAGCGGTGCGGAGGTTGTATCGCTTCCTAAACAGTTAGAGAGGTAATTACTTACTTACATAAATGTAAAACACACATGTTATATTTATTTACGAGTAAATAAATGTAGTATCTGTCAATTCCAAGTGGAATCAATTTGTCTTGTTAAAAGCTGTTTAGACAAAGAACATCAGTCAAGGTACCGATTGATATCTATGGTAATTTTATGTATGATTTCGCATGAACCTTAATGGATGTTTTACTGATGCTCAACTAAGTTCAAACATAGGTAAGTATTCAATCTACTGTCATATAGCAAAATATAGGCCCTGTCGACCTAGTAGTTGATTACTTTAGCACTTTGTAACATCCACTACCTAGATCGATCTATTCCTTTCTAATACCAAAAACCTAATACCAAATGGTATTTGTTTATTACCGTTATAAAATTTATATTCCCAACGAATACCAAATTTTAAAATGTTTAATTTAATTTTTAATAATTTTTTGTATTCGTTGGGAATAGAAATATTATAACGGCAATAAACAAATACCATTGGTATTAGTTTTTGGTATTCGAAAGGAATAGATCTCTAGATCACTTGATATACAAGCTAAGCTTTGAACAATCCTATTAGGAACGCAATGATTAAGAAGCATTATTAGAATAGAAATAAAGATTTGTCAATAATTATGTCTAAGTAAAGCACTAATTTGAATAGTACGAACCTAGAAATTGCATTTGAAGGAAATTAGAAAGGAAATGCGGCATTTGCGTTTTAAGGGGGCACCGAGCCTCTATTTACACAAAATCATTACAACGAAATACAATCTGGATTAACGCATACACAAACACATTAAAACTGAAAATAAATGCAAACAAAAATAGTCTAGAACTAATAGGTACTATAGTACGCAGGTACGCAGGTACGCAGAGAGGAGCTCAGTGGCGCAGTGGTATAGCGCCTGGCCCAGTGATTGCGGAGGTTAAGCAACTTTCGCAAGGGTCGGTCATGGGATGGGTGACCAAACATTTATTATCTCAAGCTCCTCCGTGCTTCGGGAAGCACGTTAAACTGTTGGTACCGGCTGCATTTGGAGTCGTTAGCAGCCACCAATCCGCATTGGGCCCGCGTGGTGGGTCATGGCCCATCCTGTGGGAATATTAAAAATGGCTGATGGCATGGTCAATACTAGTGTCATATTATATTAAACATAGTTATTTAGTTGTAATGATTTTTTTCTTCATTTGTGGCGTTAATGGAGGCAAAGTGGCAACCTTTTTATATCGGAATTTTAAAGTAAGTATATTAATGAATAAGTACGGCAATTTTTTAAAATAACCTAACTGAGACAAAGCCGTGGGCAGATAGAAGCAATCAGGTTTGTAATTATTAAGTACTAAGTAATAATAGCTTTGCAGCCTACCCAATTATTTGGACTATTTCCTCAAAATCACAAACACAATAAATGAGATATTCTACATAGTTTCTACTGTTCAATGCCTGTTATTATTTCTATCGATGCATTTCAATTCCCCGGGAGCACGTATCGTATGTAGAGCAGAGTTAAGTATTAAGTAGTCGGTGCATCAAATGTAATGCTTGGAGTACACTTAAAAATAATTTCCCAAACAAAAGAAAAACCTTCAAAAACCTGAAAATAAAAACAATAACTAAAAAGCAGCTGAAACAATGTACAAAGTATTGGATACGAATATCAATTTTAATAAAAATGTACATTGAAGTCTGGTAGTCTCTAGCAAATAAATCATCGAAGTTTAAGCGCGAACAACGATAAAATAAAATAATCGAATTGAGAACATCCGCCTTTTCAATTTTTTAAGTCGGTTAAAAACGAAAATAAACGTCTTAGAAAAGAGTCATCCAAGTAATACCTACTGTTAACAAAGTAAATAATCAACAATTGATTTGTTCTTTTCATTGGTTCGTACAGTGTGCCATCGAGTGGTCGAATTTTAATTGGAATCTTAAAATCGTCGATAAAATTAAGTTTTTTTTGACCGAGCGAACGCGAAGCGACTCCTTTTCAGTTTGGGCAAAAATGCTTTCGTATATCCGTCTGTCTGTTCTCCTCTCGCATTTCGCAACCGATTCTCTTGAAATTTTGTGACAGGTTCGATAATTATATAGATTTTTATTTTTTTAGAGTTTAATTATAATTATTTTTTGTCGATTCATTTTTTCGATAATTTTCAAAATGGCGGAGATATGGGGAAAATCATATTTCAGCTAATTCTAAAAAAGGTCACAAACGCGAGGTTTACAGCTCTATAGAGCCACTAGTTCTATACAAGGTGTTACAAAAATACCCCTAATGCCGAATATGGTATATTATGTATAGGGACCATCAAACTGAATTACTTTTACTATGGGACCAACTCTGAAATCGCGAAAAAAAAAATCAGCTGTTTCATACCAAAATTGAAATCGAAAATATCAAAATGTATGAAACAGCTGATTTTTTCGCGTAGTTGTGGTCGTGCGTGGTTGAGTTGTCGATTTTGTTTTTAATTACAACTATTAAAAAAAAATTAATAGAGCTATGTAATGATGTTCAATTTCAATAAAATGAAGTGGGTAAGTATAAAAAAATGTGTAGTGTTATCAAATACTTTCTTGAATAAATGTGCCTAGCGTGTGTACTAGGACGGACGTAGTAACGCCCCGGAAGCTGACTACTACAGATGCAATACTTTGCCTCTAAATTGATGTATTAAAGAACGGCGCAGTTAAGTAATAATACTGTGCTACAACTATGCAAATAAAAAAAAATTGACAGGCTAATGACTGCTGACTATGTTCTAATTTTTTTTTTTTTTCGAATAAGGAAAGCGATTAAACTTTACTTGGCTCGCTGAAACCGTAGGGTAACTGTACAATGTAATGTAGTGCGGGAAACTGTGCGGGAAATTATCATTTACAATGTCAAGGATGGTTTGAATTTTGAATAAATTGCTTCCCGCACAAGGCTTGTATTGTGCTTTTCTCAAGAAATGCGAGGAAATAAATTTTTCTTAGTAAAAAATATTTTTTAAATTGGTTCGTGTGGTCATGTGAAACGACCAGTCAAGCAGCCATAAAGTTTCATAAAATAACGCTAGCTGATGGATGAGTTCTACCGTTTTGATTTCGGAATAGGTTGTTCGGGAAGTAAGTATTGAAATTCATTTGAATGAATTTTAATTTTAGAACGTGATGAACCAGACCACCACGTAAATATGAAACTTACCGTATTCTTTTTTCAAATGTAATGATAATATTTTAGAGCGTAAGTGAGAAAAGTTTTTTTTGGGTTGATAACCTATTTCCCCTCCCATAAACCACGGTAATAATAATCTATATTACCGTGCTTAAACTATATCGCTAGCCCGACCGAATTCTATAATTGTGTACCTACACATTAAAACAGACGAACATAGAACCTTTTTTTTGTTGAGGTCGGTTAAAAACTCGAGTAAACGACCTAAATGTGTTGTTGTTATGATTAAGCATCTGCCTAAAAAATAATAATATAACATATCAATACAGATGTTGGTATGCCGGAATCGAAATGATTGTATATCATTATTGAGAGTATACGATTATTAGGTGAAATTCATATTAATAATCCTTACTTACTGTTGTTTTATGGATATTAACCACTCATCATTTTACCCTTGAGGCGATACTACCTCCGATTGAAATGTGTGTTGTTTCTAGCCTATATGTGATTAAGTAATTGTAGTTAATGGCAGGTAGAAAAAAACTTTTACGCTCCCAGTGTGCACTAGGTATTATTTATTCTATGCCAACGCTACTAGAGCTGTGGTTAAATTTTATTGGGCTTGATTCTGTTTTTTTTGTGATTGACCTACCTGATAAAAAATATAGGTTATTTATTTGGTTAGTTATTCGTTAACTTTGCGCGTGTCCAGATTAAAAAAATACTTTTTTAGACCTTAACCGCATTTGACAAAATCCTAATGGCTCGCGTACTCCAAAACCGTCATCGGCCGAAGTTTGTTCGGGCGACGACGGCCGAACTCGGACGATTGAATCAAACACTTGTAAACGAATGAGAGCGCGTACACCAACACGACCGTCATCGTCCGATGACGCCTGATAACGGCCGATCAACCGTCGAGTCGGAACTTTTTGGGATTTCCCGCCAGTCTGCCGGGCGGCTAGTGCTAATTGAGTGGATGTCGCAGCCAAATAGTTAAGCAACACAGTCAAGTACAGAATACCGGCAACGGTACACTGTTGCAGTGTAAGCACATAGACGTCCGAGTTACTCGTCCGGGTAGTTCTGTCCGCCATCGGCCGACAAAATCGGTTTTGGTGTACGCGAGCCGTAAGACATACCTATCCATCAAGATGTTAGACGGAAACTAAAGAGTAATACCTAGTAGGTACATGCCAGTCGACCGTATGTGAAGCCTAAAGCGCCGAGACATCACTAGAACTGGTTAATTGTACTATATTTAGGACTAATGTAGTACTCATGAAGATAAATAGTACCTACGTGAGTTCGATAGGCCGTTCCGGTCGCTCGGGGCGTACGGTCGCCTAAGAAATTACTGTACGGATTAGTACTTTGCCACGCCAACTATTACGCTGGTTCCCTAGCAAACTCTCTGCTATTGGTAAGTTTGTTGGAGTGACAAGGTACTAAAAATGTTCAATTACTTCTAGGGTCTAAGGCCGAGGCCGGCTGCTCAGGTAATTTTATGACGAATAATAATTACCAACGAAATCTAAATTAAAACGCGTTTTTAATATGTGATTAATATTAAAGCTCTAGAACCGAAACTTAATTAACTTTCTAGACCCAAATTCGGTTAAGAACATGCACTAATAGTAGATTATGCAATAAGGGCTTAAAGTAGTGTATTGTGTCCCGGGCGCTATTATTGAACCCCGAGTACGAGGGATTCTATGGTTAACTCCCGAGCGGAGCGAGGGAGTTAAGGCTAGAATCCTGAGTACGAGGTGTTCAAGATCGCCCATGACAAATACACATTTAAGCCCGCGATGCATACTCTACTTTTTATACTTTCTGCGAGGCAATTGAAACCAATGACTGTTATAAAGAAAGTTCTTAAGTAATTATTTAAAGTTAGAATAATAAAATATGAAAAATTAAGAATATTTATTGAAAATTAAAAGTTATGTTAGAAACATTACACCAATTGTGCAACGACAAAGTTACTTTCTTTGGTACATTTATAGTTGGGTTAGAGTTTATGTTTTTGTCGTCTATTCTGTAGTGGTCAGTTCGACATTCAAATAAATCCTTCTTGGTGCGCGGGTGAAAATGAATTTCGTAAAAAGTTTTCATGATAACATACAGCCTAACTCAGAATAAGATCTCATTGCACCTAAACTTTTTTGAAACCAACATTGATCAAGCACGTCTACATGGGTTGCATTCCAAATTCAAATCACATTATTCCCCATGGGAAAAATGACTTACTTTAGGAAAGGTTTGCATGACACATAATATGCCATTGACGAGCAGGTAGTATAAAATAATTATTATACGTAAGTTTCGCAGATGACGTTTTAATTACTAAATGACCTATTAATAGGCCACCTATTGATAAGCCGGCAAATTGCTCTTTTGTGCTCGGTTATTATCTATGACTGTTGTGATAAAGTTCAGGAGAATAGATACATTAATAATGTCGTTTGGCATTTTCTTAATTTCATAAGCTTGGTTGAAGTGAAGGAAATTGTGTATGAAGAGAGTTCGCTTCATAATGGCTACTACTTCCTAGATGTTTTTGAGAACACACACTAAGTAAGTATTACAACCTTCATTCATACCATTTTATTTACTCATGTGCCATAACTTCGAAAAGTAATTGCTTTCCCATCTTTACCTGAAAACTTCATAAGGAGGCTACCTAAACTAAGTAGGTAAGTACATACTTGATCATGTTCAGCGGTTACAGCTCAGCGGTCAGAGCATTGGACCGGATATCCAAAGGTCGCGGGTTCGATTCCCGTCCGAGAACATGATCTGGTGCGAGTCCTATTTTTCTAGTATATTATTTAGTATTATATTAAAATAGCATTGTGAATGCTTAAATCTCAAAATTTCAAATAGGTACATACTTACTAATGATTTTAGAATTAATTGATTTTCTTTGACGAATAATAATTTATTATTATTAGTTTTGTAAAAAACTATCTTAAGCTAATCCAAAGCTTATCCTAACAATATGTTTGTGTGTTTGGCCCTTAAAGTCTATTTAACATTTGACGTTCGAATGCATTTAAGGAGGTTGGCAAACTTACGTTACGCCTCACAACTTTTTAAGTAGGTACCTATATTTAAAACAACAATAAGTTTATGTTACTTAAATGAACAATAAATCTACAATACAACATGTTACAAAAATACCCCTAATACCGAATATGGTATACAAGGTGTTACAAAAATACCCCTAATGCCGAATATGGTATACAAGGTGTTACAAAAATACCCCTAATGCCGAATATGGTAGATAGGGACTATCAAACTGAATAACTTTTACTATGGGACCAACTCTGAAATCGCGGACAAAATATCAGCTGTTTCTTACAAAAATTAAAATCGAAAATATCAAAATGTATGAAACAGCTGTTTTTTTTTTTCGCGATTTCAGAGTTGGCTCCATAGTAAAAGTTGTTCAGTTTGATGGTCCCTATATACCATATTCGGCATTAGGGGTATTTTTGTAACACCTTGTATAGGGAATTGGACATCGCGAAAAAACAATCAGCTGTTTCATACATTTTGATATTTTCGATTTTAATTTTTGTATGAAACAGCTGTTTTTTTTCCCGCGATTTCATAGTTGGTCCCATAGTAAAAGTTGTTCATTTTGATAGTCCCTATATACCATACTCGGCATTAGAGGTATTTTTGTAACATGTTATATAAATTAAAATGAACACCTACTCAAAATGTAGGTATGTAAGCTCATAACTTCAACGACTGCACCTAATTAGATAATTCTGTTGTGTTTGTTATTATTAGGACAAGGTTTTTATAAAAGATAATTTCCAAAAAAATTTACGAAAAGACGTAAAAACAAATGTTTCTCTTTTCCGTCATTTTAAATCGCAATATAACTAATAGATGGCCCCACCCGTGAAAAGCCGGGGCGGGCAGCTAGTAATAGATATAATGTTACGGTAACTGGTTGCTTATTAAAAAAATACCTTGATACTAATATCTTAGGTAACACAATACTAGGTATACCTACTAGTCTAATACCCGCCCCCTGATTACGTAACTCTGTTGCTAACAATTCTCGATTGAAATCGACTGAAACCGCAGTTATATTGCTGCTTTAAGTAAGATAGTTGTGACATTGGTTCTTACTAAAGCAGCAATGTTACTGCGATTACTATCAGAGTTGATTGCAACAAAGTTACATAATCAGGGGGCGGGCGATCGAATCCTTAACAGATATCTTGTTTAGTATCGGAGTATTCGTTACTTGTAGGTATTTTGTAGAGTTAAAGATATTGAAACTGAGCTAAATGGGTTTCTAAAAAATGAGAGTTAATTAGTTGTAAATGTACTTTTATTATTGCAAACTGATGAGCATGACTTGACACATAGAAGAAAAAACACAGAGTACAAAACAAGGAAAATATGTTATAGTATAAAAAGTACGGAATTCAATAATATAAGTTAAAGTAAAAAACCATAAAGTATTAAAAAGGAGGCCGGCTCGGCAACAGATATGCTCGTACATCTTTAACTCTACAAAACACAAGACACAGCCTAAATATCGATAATAAAATAAAAAGCAAAAATAGTGTTGGACACGTGGTGGATAACTAAATTTTTTATGGAAATCCGGAACGGAAAGTAAATAAAGCTTCTTGGTTTAAAATAATAGAAATCAATAAATATTATTGTAAGCGCTCCTATTGACGTAAAGACAATGTTTAATTATTCACGCTCAATAAAATGTACATGTCAAAAACCAAGTACCTCTCATTAAAATGCATTAAAATATAATTTAGGCCTAATTTAGAAGTTCGTCGAACTAGTGGAATTTATGAAGAGATCAGGGAAATCGATATGATAGGTATTCTCACACATTAGGGAGATCAAATATTTGTTTGAAATGTCAATCGTAGGTATGTACCTTAATTTATTTAGGTAAGGTATTTGGTAAATGCGAACTGTAAATAGGTAGGTATAGCCTTTAAAGTAGTCATAATGATAATTACTGAAATGGCGAGAAATTAAGTTATTTCTTTGAATAAGTACTTCAATATTTACATTATAATTAATATTAATAATTATGATTGGAAACTACCATGACTTGCCCCCCTAGCACGAACACAGTAACGCGATACGATATAGCTATTTATCACGTTTAACTGTCAAAAGATAAGGGATTTTGACAGTTGAGTGTCGATAAAACGCTTTATCACGCGATATATATAGTGTTTCGGCCGTCATGCTATAGGTAGTCTGGGCTCAATCGCGCTTATTTTCAACGATAAAGCTAAATCGTTATATGGTATTTACACGAGTCGACTTGACAGGCAACTTTGCAGGCGATTTTAACCAATTAGCGCTTTTTATCTACAATCGCTTGTAAAGTCTAATCGCAAATCTACTTTTAATGAGGTGGTGATTTGATTTTACAAGCGATTGATGAAAAAAATCCGCTAATTGACTAAAATCGCCTGCCAAGTCGACCCGTGTAAATACCGCCTTACCTACCTTTTCAGATTAATGTACAGAAATATAGGTACTCGCTTTAGTTTTGTTAAAATGTTGAAAGCTATGCCTAGGGAGCCTAGAATGCCAATCTTAGGCAATTTAAGTGATAATTTAAAGCTAAATCAAAGTTTTTGAGGTATACAAGGTGTAACAAAAATACCCCTCATGCCGAATATGGTATATAGGGACCATCAAACTGATCAACTTTTACTAATTGACGAACTCTGAAATCGCAAAAAAATCAGCTGTTTCATACAAAAATTAAAATCGAAAATATCAAAATGTATGAAACAGCTGATTGTTTTTTCGCGATGTTCAATTTCCTATACATATACCATATTCGGTATAAGGGGTATTTTTGTAACAAGTAACATAAACTTATTGTTGTTTTAAATATAGGTACCTACTTAAAAAGTTGTGAGGCGTAACGTAAGTTTGCCAACCTCCTTAAATGCATTCGATTTCGGAGTTGGCCCCATAGTAAAAGTTGTTCAGTTTGATGGTCCCTATATACCATATTCGGCATTAGGGGTATTTTTGTAACACTTTGTATATAGCCTCAAAGACAACGTAAAGGTTTGGGTTTTATAGTTCATGTAACAGTTAAACACAAAATACATTTACTGAATCTAGAAGGATGTGTAAAACAAACCTTATGAGAAATAGCACAATTGGGCCTCTGGAAATATTTATTCAGGTACAATCCTGGAAAGAATATTTCCAAACATTTGAATGGCCAGAGTTCAATCGTTGAAACTAGGTAGAGCTTCTTTTTTAATTGTTTGATTTTAAATGTCAAGCACACCAATTTTACGGCTGAGCTCTTACAACTAAATTAAATGTTTTTGTTTCACCTAATCTGAAAGTACAGATGGTAAGATGAACCACGGAATCTCTATTTATCAAACATTAGACGGCAAATAGTATTGTGTTTGCTCTTCAAGATTGCTACGCACCATTAGCATGAATAGCCTATCGGTTAAGTTTCGGTGAGCATTGTATGTTTAAGCGTATGTTGTTAGTTGTATGCTTAGATGGTCGGTGTCCATATAGGCTACAATATTAGATAATAAATAAATATTTTTTTCTCTTTTTTTTTCTTAAATTAATACTTAATCAATAATAAATAAATATTAAACAACGCCACAAACATTGCTCTGATCCCAAAGTAAGTAGCTAACGCACTTGTGTTATGGAAATCAGAGACCCAGACCTGAGCCAATATAGAAAAATAGTTTTCTAAATTGACCCAGCCGGGGATCAAACCCGGGATCTAAGAGATGGCGACACCTTGAAAACCGGCGTACAAACCACTCGACCACGGAGGTCGTCAAAAGACAGTTAATATTTTTAGATGTGACAGTTATTTTTTTAAGATAAGACAGTTATTATTTTTGCAAAAGGTAAGTAGATCAATTTAACTGTATTTTTGTAAAAAAATCCGGTAAAAACACGTTTTGAGAGCTAAAAATTCAAAACTGAAATAATAATTCATATATAAAGACTTGTGTGGAAAGAATGATAGTTATTATATTAAGTAAAGATTTAATTCTTTTGTTTCATTATTTTTTTAGGTGAAAATCAATTTGTTTGAACTTTTTTTGAAGGATGGTAACAAAGTCGTTTCTGTGGAGCTGTTACTTACTTGGCCATTACTCTTTCTATGGTATTAAAAATGATCTAAGCATTACAATTAGAAACTGAGCTAAAGTGTGAAAAGAGGCTTATGAATATCTACTATTTGATGTGTGATTAAAGATTATGTTTTGATTGAGCTATTGATGCGATTATGAATGACCACACTAATAATGATTTGAAAAATACCTATTAAAAGCATACAAATTTCAAACAATCCCCAGTTTTCACAATTATGCTAGGAATGGAGAAGATGAGTGTTTCTGGTATATAACTAAACTATGTACTCATTATCAATAGCAAGATTTTTTTTCTTTAACTGGCAATAAATTACTTACTTCGTTTAGTAACAGATGATCCCTTTCCCAAACTCGTCACGCATTCTCCAATGGTCTCATTCCCAGATGGTCCCATTGCAACAACTTAAAAACGTTTCAAATCAACATCAGAGGGCCTACTCAAATGGCCATTCTACTAAAATTAACGCTAGTATAATAAAATGACAATGTATGGGATTGCCAGGAGCTAAGCGTTAGGCTATGTCATTCCCATACATTGTTATTCTATTCTTTTAGTTACTTTTAGTAGAATAGCCATTTTAGTAGGGGGCCAGGACGGAACGGAACGAGGAGCAGGAAGGGAACGAGGCCATGTGGGAATGGGATGATCTGGGAACTGAACCAACTAAAGCGCTGTAACGATCATTTGC
Organism: Catoptria pinella; assembly: GCA_963556745.1. Taxonomy (NCBI): domain Eukaryota; kingdom Metazoa; phylum Arthropoda; class Insecta; order Lepidoptera; family Crambidae; genus Catoptria; species Catoptria pinella. The sequence goes on along the minus strand of OY750775.1, from coordinate 7,330,371 downwards.
GATTGTAAATTTTCAGGTAATTGAGGCTCATTGACGCTAAAATTTATCGTTTACATGTGCAATTGAAGCGATTGTCAATTGCTATAACAATGGGGTTGACGGAAAAAATGACAATCGCAATTCTCCATTTCCTAAGGCCCCGGGGCTTAAGAATGGGAATACTTAAGAGAATGCGTGTCGAGTTTGGGAATGGGACCATCTGCTACCAAACATTCTTCGTAACTACTTGATTTAAGAATTAGCAAAAATATTATCTTTTACCATCCTTATACCCTATCTTATCCTTTAGTAAAAGCTAAATATTTATATAATTTTGAAGTTACTTTAAAAAAAATGAGTGGTTTTCGTACTATTTTGACATTAGCACTAGGTAGTTTCATGAAAGAAACAGGATGATTGCGATTACTCTCAATTTCATCGTAGGTATTTTAATCATTTGAAGAAATAATTAAAGGTGCTCTTATTATAGCGCACTTTTAATCGAAGCCTCAGATAAAATACCGCCATAAATTTTACGGGTGCTATAAAGAGCTTAGGGACGCAACAGAGGTGAAATTCTTTTCACATTAAAATGAAGAACCAAAATTATCTGAATACCGTTTGCTGTTAGTCAATAATAACAATGGTACCAAATATAAGTATTTATTTAATGTGAGTAAAAAACATTCTCAGAGCCCAGGGTCTGGTTACCTTTATGAAATGTATTTAAAGTGCGTGGGAATACAAGAAGTAAAAACTATTATCCGAAACAAAAGAGGGTCGACAAAAATACTTCTTTCTATTTAAGAACTTGGTTAGTGTCATTCATTGATTGTCACTTCATCAATCATATTATGGATACGAAAGAAAAATTTGTAAGTTTCTTCAAGGCAATTAAAGTTTGTTTATTACTTGTTAGCTCGATTCACTCTGGTATTTGGCGTTTTAACCGAAGTAATAAACTGCGAACGAGTAAAATCGATTTCCTTCAATTTCATTTGCTGATATTTTATTGCAAAATATTTCAAGAGCTGTAAACAAAATGGACCGCACTTGTGTGAAATATACTATATTATTATCAAAACATAAAAAGCGTTAGGTAAGTACTATTTTAAATAAAAAAATGTTGCAATTATAATCGATATTTCACCTAAGCACAATTTGAAAGTATTTATGACCACTGTTGGTGTTTGTCTAATAACTAGATTACGTACCTACTTAATCATTTTCAAATCTCATGCTTTATAAATTCATAATATACTGATAGAAACCACTAATTCAAATATAATTCAATCAAAAGAACAAGATCTACATAATCGCATATTGTCTAGACAGAAGTAGTTCGTAAACATTAATCTTGCGCAGACGCAGAACAAAGGCGAAGATTGCTGGCGATCGCTATTCATCATGGCGTTTGTCAGTTGTCTAATTTGTGGTTAGGAGATGTCTATCGGACGGTTAATTAGAAATTAGTTGTAATTAAATAGTAACTTCGGCTAATAATCTAGATTGATGAGCTTTGGCTGCCGATGCGATCTGATTGAAGATTTATTATTATAGTAAGCGAGCATTGCGTTTTGAAGACTGAGTGGGATGAAGAATCAATACACAGGGCTTCTGTTTGTAACTTACCTGCTGGTTTATGGATGAGCTTTTTGAATATCACTGGAATGAAATGAAATGAAATGAAATATTCTTTATTCAAATAAAGAATATTTCATTTCAATGAAATGTTATAGTACCTAGGTAAATTGAAGGTATATTTTAACTAAGTACATTCTCGGCGATTGATTTAAGTAATTCTGTGGCAACTTAATTTTATTTAAATTTAATAATGGTACAAAATGGAAAACATTTCATTCTTATTTTATAATGAATAAGGTGGTAAAAAATCTTCATTGTTTTTTAGCTGAATATGAAAATAGATAAAAGGAATTAATTATAGATAGGTATTATGTGAATAAAACTCCAGAAACTACAATCAATCAATCTTCCCAATTTCTTTCCACACACCGAGTAGTAACTACTAATAAATAATAGGTAATAAGACATTAAAAAAGCCAATAATCCACGTCTATGATTAAGATCTAAACATTTAATTAGAAACCGATCGTATTGTCCCATCACATCGCATGGAGTTATTATTTCCACAATGTTACACCGTGTGAACCTATCATCGTGAGGTACAAACGACACCAATTTCGATCCACCTGATCGGTTAAAATTCCAGGCAGTTTTCAACTTTATTGTCATCGAAGTAAGGTCACAGTAATTGCTATTGTTATGAAATACGTTGTCTGAATGTTCCCATGGTGGCATGGAAACTTTGCAGCTACACGTGACTTGGCGTCTTGTCGGATATGTCGACTTAACACCACCGATTATTCTTATGTCGTTCTCGGCGATATTAAAATAATTGAATGCTAACTGCTTAGTAGAGCCCCACTCACGATAGATTTTTGATGGAATGTGGTAAAATGCGAACGTAGGCCATGAAAACATTCACGACCTTCATGGTCGCTTCTAGCGTCATGTCAAGCTAAATGGGTTCGTGTAGAAAAAATATGAATATCTCATATTGAATTCGGCACTGGTGGTACCGTCGTTGTTAATTTTATTTTATGGGGAGATTTTATTCATTTTAATAAATCCGGATTATACGAGGTCAGTTTTTGAAGTCTAAGACCGTATCAGCAAGCCAGTAAATCTGGTTTTATGTAACTAACTGGCTTTATTTCAAAGCTAGTAAGCGAGAGAGAACTGGCTTTGTCTCTGGGCTAGTGAGAGAGCAAGTATTTCCAAGCCAGGATAAAAAGCCAGGGCAGTACTGGCTTGCTGGCTCACTGAAACTGACTTGGCATTCTGGCTTAAAAAACGAATCCTCGTATAATCCGGACATTATTGATACAAGTTCTGGCAAATGTGAGCTATTGGTTTGGTTGGTGCCATGAAAGGGGCAAACATACACTTATTAGGGCACAATCAGCCTCATAAGTAACTTAACTAAGTACATGATACTTATTTAAAAGAAAGTGCATTGATACGGAATACTCAACATAAAATAATAAGGTAAAAAAATAAGATTGTTTTCCTCAACGAAGTATTTTTGGCACAACTTTTCATTTAACTTTCTTAATTATTGGGTATTTTTAATGTTAAAAATTTTACTGCTCCGATAATTGAGCTATTAAATATTTTATGCGTTCAGGGAGGTGACATTTTTATTGAGCAACGATATCGTAAATATTATTTCAATCTAAATTTTATTAAAATCTCAACGGTAGAGTATTGATGTTTTATCTTCACAAATAAGATAAATAGCGATAAATTAAAACACCGGATGATGCTGCCTAATTATTTAATCACAAACTAGATCAACGTGTGTTCTCTCCTAACATGACAGTCAACGGTCTTGGACATTTAAGTAAAGTTCCATAAAATTACTGCTATTTTGTGTGTTCTAAATTATATCAGGTATGGAAGGCTATTGCTTATTAACTTTCAAAATTAGAAGAGACCGGTAAAATTTTATAGTTTTCTAGACTTGGTTTAGAAACATTGGTGTAAGTAATTTAATAGTTGACAACCGTGGTCGTATATTTTGTTGATCATTTAAAAATGAAATATTGTGTAGGTATTTAAATGTAGATAAAACCATCGAGTAAACAAACGAAAGTTTGCAACAGAAAGAAGTCGTACGGAGTTTTGATGAAACTAAAGTTTATTTTCTAAAACACCATTAAAATCTGTGCCTTTTCTAAAGGGTCTGGGTCATTATGTCATAGAAAATAAAACCAGCGGGTCTATCAGCTAAAAAATCTTAAGTTCAGGTAACCTGACTTCAGCGAAGCCAATGTCTCCGGTCTTGCTTTCAACTTATTGGTATCGCGTAAAGTTCTTCTTGGACTTCAAGCACTCTTGAGTACAAGACACAGATTGCTATATCGAAGAGTGAATGATGTGATAACTACGTTTTGTTGTTTTTATCATATTTAACTTTTTATTCAAAATCGTATTACTTATATGTAGATTTTTAGTTTCAGATTGCGTTACTTCAAACGAAAATCAATTAAAACTATGTTAAATATCAAAATTTTACGTAAACATAGATTCCTCAGAAAGAAGAATGCAGGAAAATGTTTGAACATGGATTGAACTAAACACGTCTAATAGTTTGATAGGTTAGGTATTTATAATCTGTGTTTGATATTGTTTGCTTTTTATCTGAGATTATGTTTACAAGAAACTTTTATAAAAGTAAGTAGGTAGGTACATACATACAGTTTGGAAGTATAGGTAATCGGTAATCTTTTTTTCTTCAATTACGGTGGAACATTACTTATTTAAACTCCATTTTTATACATTGTATGGTACCTACTTCAACCATGAAAGAATATTGAAGAAAAACAAATAAAGGAGTGGTCATAAAGACACGCTTATTTGATTTTCTTTTTGATGGTAATTTGAAAGGTGAGCATGGCTTATCTATGGTAACAAAAACTACTGCATAAAATCGTTGTATTACATACGTACGAAGAATATTGCATAGAGAAAAATCTGAAATTGTTTTATGTGATAGAATTTTATGTAAAGATTACAGGAAAAATAAAACGATGTCTAAAAATAGTAAACTTTTTCAGCATGATGGTACGGAACCCTCGGTGCAAAATTATTCTAACGGCTAAAAAATCGAAGCCAATCAATGGGTTTGAGTTTTGACATTTGGGTGGTATCGGCTAACTACATTAACTTAATATTTGAGTTTTTTGGCGCCATTTTGTCGAGTTCGGTTTGGTGACTATTTTAATTATTTTCAAATTGATTCATAGTGAATATTGTGTCTTAAAATTGGTGCAGTTATATGGTACAAGTGTCTACGCAACTGAACAATATGTGGGATAATTGAAATAGGCGCGATCTTGGTTGTGTGAAGCTGAGACTTTTATTGAAGTGGTGGCTTCCTCGGCAGAACTAACCGAGTTAACTGTCTTGATATACTTGGTGCCAAATGCTCCAAGCAGCATTAGAATGCGATGCACCCGCATTCTAATGAAAAATTAAACAATATCTACCACTGAACTATTTAACACTTGACACTGGCAAAAATTACTTCCAAGAGGAAAGTAGATTGCCATAACAAAAAAAGAAGAAGAAGAAGAACTATTTAACACTTGACATTGGCAAAAATTACTTCCAAGAGGAAAGTAGATTGTCATAACAAAAAAAAAGAAGAAAAAAAACTTAATATTTCTGACGCAAGCCAAAGAGTGAATGATTAGCTTCATGTTTCTACACGATTTGACAGTTTATCGGTATCGCGTAAAAATTAAAAAAGAAAAGTCTACCGTGATAGCCTGAATGTAATGTCAAATGAAGCCAGGAGCAAATTAGCCACTGGCTTCGATTATTTTATCACAATTTGAGAGTAATATTCGCCACTATTAGGTGCATTTGATTAATTACCCGATTACTTTTGTCTAACAAGCAATCTGCCGTGCTGTGGCAGAAGAGAGACGCCTTAAACATATTTTAAAGTGAAGATCTTCTTACTCCACTTCTATCTAGTTTTTACTAAAAATTCTGAGGTGTACATGCGCGCGGAGATTAAGGTACTTCATACGTTAATAATTGATGTGATAAATACAGAAGCTCACCTCAACACGACTATTTTTTTTTTTTTATAAATATACTCATTCTGCTATTGTTTGTTCTCTAATTCAAGTCAAATATTAGGTATATATATTAATATTTATTTATATGTATTTGTATGTTTTAGCCTGTTTATCTGTGTAAATCTATGAGCCGAAAAATTCGAGGTAGAGAGGTCTTTCAACGGCTGAAGAGATAAAGGATGCTGTGAACGACCATTGTGACACCCAATACAAAAATTTATTAAATGGAAATATGAATATGTTATACAACGTGTTACAAAAGTACCCGTAATGCCGAATATGGTGGATGGGGGCCATCAAACTGAACAACTTTTACTATGGGACCAACTCTGAAATCGCGAAAAAAAAATCAGCTGTTTCATACAATTTGATATTTTCGTAATTATTTTTTGTATGAAACAGCTGTTTTGAAGAAAATTTGCTAGGTTAAGAATAATAATGCTAAGCAATATTGTTGTTTAGTCGGGTTGTAATTTATCAATAAAGCCATCAGGGTTTACGTACTGTGTTCCAGGAGGATATGTAGGAAAGGTTGGAAGCATGTTTGAATAAAGAGAATTTTTATAACAATTGTTTTTACTTTTTTCAGTACCTATTATTTCCTTTTAGATCTACTATAATCATTAGGTACATACATAGCACAGGCCTAAATTTAAGTTTATTAAAGACATCTTTTTTATTACAACTATTATTAAACATAACAGTCTTTGCTACTATAGGTTAATAGTTATATTCACACAATATTAATATTACATTATAAATAACTTGGGTGTTATGTATTCTTTTTTAAAACTTCTATAATTATTAGGTACATAGCACAGCCTTCACTATATCATAAGAAGGAATTGAAATACAATTCCAATATAAACACTATCAATTTAATATTCAATTTTGTTTTGTAAACTTCTATATGTATAAAGCGATTAAATTGACAATAGACAGTGATCCGCTGCAACTTCACCCTAGAATGTATAAGGAAAAGAGAAAATTTTACAGATTAAAATAAGTTGTTTTGTAACACAAGTACTCTGTATGAAGTTAGTCACATCGCATTGTATTTTCACGCTAACAAAACATGAAAATAAATCAACTACCTACATTCACTTTTTAAACTACTGCCTATAATAAATTATGCGCATAGTTCAGTCTTTACTTCAGTAGCTTCAGCTCATTCTATAGCAGTCACATTGGCAACTTTTCTCTACTTGGGTTGCAGCAAGCAACTTGTTCTGCAGCAGCCATCAATCTCTCTTCTACTGTGGAAGCCTTCTTTTAGAACGGTATAGGTAGGAGCGCCGCTGGAGATGTTGGATCTAAAAGCAGATTAAAGTCTATCATTGAGTGAAATAAGTATTTACCTATTTGTATCTTTAGGGCTGTGTCAAAACTTTCTAAAAATATGTAAACCCATATAGTGTTTGACGAAAAGGCGAATTAAAAACTTTACCTTGAGAGTGGTTGATTAGCGCTGGCGTTCGGGCGAACGTCGGATATGAAGGTGGAAGGGCCCACTCGCGGCTCCATCCACTGGCGCCGGTTGGCGCTGGTTTGGGATATTGCTTACAATTTATTTTGTACGCAGGCAACGGCAAGACATTCTGAAACATAGGCAATTAACGCACTGTTTACGTACTAAATCTATAGACAATTGCGACAACGAATATAGTAGGTAAGGTAATAATTTTGATCAGTGTCGTCGTGAACCAAATTTTTCACAATTTAACAAGGGATACGAACGAGAATTTATAAATCATTTTTTTAACAATATAACCAATTCCGTTGTTAAATCATTTCCGTGGGAAATAACAAAAAATAACTAAAAGTCCTTGAATATAAGTAAATGAAAAGCATGAATACTTCCAAACTGTACTTACTTTTCAATTTTATAAAAGTTTCTTGTAAACATAACCTCCTATAAAATAAAAAACAAACAATATCAAACACAGATTATAACTATCAAACTATTAGACGTGTTTAGTTCCTCATTTTTTTTATTCCATTCTTCTTTCTAAGAAATTTATGTTTACGAGCCTATAAGGTAAAATTTTGACATTTAACGTAGTTTTAATTGATTTTCGTGTGAAGTAACGCAATTTGGAGCCCATAATCTACATATAAGTAATACGATTTTGAATAAAAAGTTAAATATGATAAAAAACATTATGCAACAAAACGTAGTCATCACATCATTCAATCTTTGTATAGCGTTCTGTGTCTTGAAGTCAAGAGTGCTTCAAGTCCAACAAGAATTTTAGCCGATGCCTCTAAGTTGAAAGCAAGGCAGGAGACATTGGCTTGAATGAAGTCAGCAAAATTTTTTAGGCTAAAGAAATCTTAACTGTAGGGAATCTATATTCCTCAGAAAGAAGAATGCAAGAAAATGAGGAACTAAACATGTCTAATAGTTTAAAAGTTGTTTGATATTTTTTGTATTTTTATCTAAAGAGGTTATGTTTACAAGAAACTTTTATAAAATTTAAAAGTAAATACAGTTTGGAAGTATTCATGCTTTTTCATTTACTTACATTCAATGACCTTTTAGTTATTTTTTGTTATTTACCACGGAAACCACGGAAATGATTCAACAACGGGAATAGGTTATATTGATTAAAAAAATCGAAATGTAAGTGTAAGTACCTATGTTTTACAAATTTTCGTTCGCCGCCCTCGTTATATTGTGAGAAATTTGTTACACGACGACCCTGATCAAAATTATTACCTTGCCTACTATATTAGGGTGTCCAATGTCTATAGATTTAGTACGTAAACAGTGCGTTCATTGCGTGGTTCAGAATGCCTTGCCTGCGAACAAAATTGTAAGCAATGTCCTAAAGCCAGCGCCCACCCGCGCCAGTGGATGGAGCCACGAGCGGGCCCTTCTACCGCCACCTTCCATTCCGACGCCCGCTCCAACGCCAACGCCAATCAACCGCTCTCAATCTAGTTTTTAATTCGCATTTTCGTCAAACACCTTGGGTTTACATATTTTTCGAAAGCGTGCAAGTTTTAACACCTAAATATGACGTTACTTGTGCACAATAAATAATTATCAATCAAATGAATATTTCTATGTTCCTAGCTTTTTCTGTAAAAGCAGTAGGTAGGTACTTATTTCACTCAATGACAGACTATAATCTGCTTTTAGATTCATCTTCTCCAGCGGCTATCCTACCTATAGGTACTGTTCTAAAAGGCCTCCGCTATAGAAGAGAGATTGATGGCTGCTGCAAGTGCTGCAACCCAGCCATAGAAAAGCTACCGATGTGACAATTGTGGCTGCTACAGAATGAGCTGAAGTAAAAACTGAGTTATGTGCATAATTTATCATAGATAGTACCTAGTTTAAAAATGAAACATAGTTGATTTATTTTCATGTTTTTCTAGCGTGAAAATACAATAAGATGTGACTAACTTCATTCAGAGCAGTCGTGATACAAAACGATGTATTGTATTTCAATTCCTTTTTGATATAGTGCAGGCTGTGTTATGTACCTACCTAATTATTATAGAAGTTTTAAAATAGAATACATAATAATATCACCAGTTCTTTATTTTATTATAATATTTGTAATATTAGTATTGTGTTATGATATTGTGTGTGAATATAACTATTAGCAAAGACTGTTATGTTTAACAATGGTTGTAGTAAAAAAAGATGAATGTCTTTAATAAACTTAAATTTAGGCCTGTGCTATGTAAAGGTATGTATGTAAAGGGAATAATACTCATATTAGGTTATTTAATTTATAATGTACTGAAAAAAGTAAAAATAATTGTCATAAAAATTATCTTTATTCAAATAGGCTTTCAACCTTTTCTACATATCCTCCTGAAACCTTACGTAAACCCTGACAGTCTTATTAATATACCTACTAAGAATAAGTTTAGCACCCACCTAAACAACAATATTACTATTTACCTGTCAAACTATATAAAATTATTATTGTAATAATATAATTTAAAGTAAAATTTTGGTTTGGGTATAAGAATATACCCAACACATTCAAAGAATAGCAGCGCTTTTCATTTCTATAATAATTGTGTGCCATCAATGCATAGCCTGAAGAATCTAAAACAACATCACTAATGACAAATCATATTTTGTAGTATTACTTATTAAAAAAAAACACATTAAGTAATATAGGTATAGGTAGGTACCTATAACCTTTGATGTTTTTTTCTTTTTTACTTTCTGTATGTGTGTGTGCCAATATTATGTTTTTCCTTCATATTTTAACATAATTGAACTGTATCATATCGAATATCAGATAATGAATGTGTAGAACATATCTTTGTTATACAGTTGATTGTGATCTTGGAAAATATATTTTCTTAATATCTGACACACTCAGACATTGTAGTCTGCGAAAGGTCAAGGATCCTTGCATTGCACTACATTTTTGTTGGTTTGGTAACCACCACTTAGATTTAAATGCAATGCAGCCAAAATCTGAAAATAACAAAATCTTTAGTCGTGTTGAGGTGAGCTTCTAAGTATTATCACATCAATTTAACGAATGAAGTACCTTAATCTCCGGGCGTATGTAGACCTCCGACTTCTTGGTAGAAACTAGATGGAAGTGGACTTAAAAGATCTTCACTTTAAAATCTGTTTAAGGCGTCTCTCTTCTGCCACAGCACGGCAGATTGCTTGTTATACAAAAGTAATCGGGTAATTACTGAAATGCACTCAATAATAGCGATTATATTACTCTCAAATCGTGATAAACTAATCGAAGCTAGTGACTAATTTGCTTTTGCTCCTGGCTTCATTTGAACTATTTGAAGGAAAATGAAGCCACAGATGAATATACTAGTAAAAATGAAGCCAAAGATTCACTCTTTGGCTTCGTCAGAAATATGAAGTTAAGGTAGTTAGGCGATGCCACCAACTTCATTTATGTGCTTCCTAATGTCAAAACTCAAACCCATTGAACTTCATTTTTTTAGCTGATAGAGCCGCTGCTGGTTAATGGCATGGACCATACACGCGCGTCATCTATTTGATATTGACACCGCATCATAAAAATAGTAAAATTACGGCGCAAAAGTTGACACTGACTTTTAACACGCAACATAAAAGCACGTCACTCGAAATGTCAGATGATAATACACTAAAATTTTAACAAAATTCGTGCCAAATTCCCTCACAAATCATCAGAGAACCGTTTCACAGTAATTCATATTATCTATGTTATACAGAATGCTGCGATGTAAGAGTATGTCTATGCGTTGTGACAAGGTACACAATAACGATCGTTAGGCGGCAACTTTGAGACCTCTGACTCTAGATTTTTTGCTTGTTTCTGAGAAAAAAGTAATTTTTGGAATGCCCATTTCAACTGCCACAATTTTTCAAACGAGTTTTTAACGTTTACATTTTTTCATTGCTCTCTATCTGTCGGTAGTCAACACAATATGTTTTTCATTTGCAATTTTGAAGTTATGTCTGTACTTACTAACCTTTTCATTTTCGTTAAGTGGTGTAAAATAAAACTCGAAGCTAATAAGGTAGACAAAAACTGTCAAAAGGGGAGAACTTTATAAAAACAGTCAAAACATCAAAATAATTTCTAAATTTGAGATTTGAGCATTCACAATGTTATTTTTATACAATATTAAATAACTTACTAGAATCGAAGAAATCGAACCCGCGACCTTTGGAAGTCCGGTCCAATGCTCTTATCAACTGAGCTACCGAGACAATCCTGGTGACGAGTCGATTTTTTTCTAGTAAGTTATTTAATATAACGTCTAAATAACTTAAGTGGAGCAAAACTTGGTACAAAAATAAAAGCAAAAATGAATGCAATTGTTTTGGTAGCAGATATAGGTACCAAATGATATAAATAAATCTTGTTGCTTCTGCCGAATTATCAAAACAAGTGAGTTTGACGAATTACTTAAAGGAGGTGTGTGTGGTAATGTGTTAATGACGACCTCCGTGGCCGAGTGGCTTTGTACACCAGTTTTCAAGGTGTCGCCATCTCTGAGGTCCCGGGTTTGATCTCCGTTTGGGTCAATTTAGAAAAACGAACTTTTCTATATTGGCTCAGGTCTGGGTGTTTGTGATACTACCGTTGTCTCTGATTTCTATAACACAAGTGCTTTAGCTACTTACTTTGGAATCGGAGCAATGTATGTGATGTTGTGAAATATTATTATTATTATTAGTTTAAATCAGTGGCCCTACCGTGAGTTGATGCAAACTGTTTACGTTACCGTAAACTATCGTTTTTGCTCTTTCACTCGCATTGACTGTGAGCAGTATATCCGATAGTTTATAGTAGCGTAAACAGATTGCATTAACTCATGGTAGGGCCACTGGGGTGCCTAAAATGTTTATTGGATAGGTTCTGGTCGTGCGCCGTATTTAGATGTCTTGCGGCCTGCATGCGTATCCATGCCGTATGTTTGACACCCCTAGTTTAAATGAAGTAAATCACTTATTCTGGAAAATTCACTGCAAATTGAACCAGTCGTAAATGGAGTTTTATTTACTTAAAAAAATATGGAATCAAAAAGTTTTTAAAGTGCTTGAATAAAATAAATTGTTTTGCCTCTAAAGTGCAGACAAAACTGCTACTGAAGAAAAACCGGTTGGCAATGCCCTTTGAATTTTATCTTACTCGGTAAGTTACCGTTTTTGTAAGGCATGCGTATTTATTGCTCTTACAAAATAAGGATGACTCGAACATTGTTGGTTTTTAGTAACAAAAAATCTTGGAGTTTTTTATTTTACCTATCTACATCTATTTTATGACATATTGCAAAATAAAGTGTTATTACTTTCCAAAATATCAATTTTTACTACTTATTAACAAATGGGTATAAGCCGATAAGTTAGCTCAAGTTACTAGTAACTTCGAGTGACCCGATTAGTATATTCAAATTTCCAACATTATTCGTGAGTAAGTAAATCTGATTGTAGGAAACTTTACATTCAAATGCTGTCCAATAACAAGGGTTTTAAAATAGAAATGGGCTAAATGAGGCTATTGAATCTTAAATTGAATCAAGTAATGCAGGCTTTTATTTGTAAGGTTTTATGTGTGTTTTTAATCCAATAGGTAATTAATTGGCATCCAGTAACAAGGTTAGTTATTTTCACAGATTTAAAAAACTATTACTATTGTATGTGAAATAAAACCCACTTACAGATAAAAACTTGAACTTTGAAGGCACGTCAAGCCGTTGGTCCCGGCTGCATTTGCAGTCGTTAGCACCCACCAATCCGCTTTGGGCCTGCGTGGTGAGTAATGGCCCATTCTCCACCTATAAGGAATGCCTGTGCCCCAACAGTGAGGACATTAAAAATGGCTGGTGCCAAAGTACAGTCAGCGGCACGTCAGACTATACAGTCATGTTGATCTTGAGACCGTCTTTATGCCTTACGTAATAAAAGCTGTTTTCGTAGTTCAACTGTGTAACTTACCGTGCTGTTGTGCGTACCTACCCCTAAAAGTATTCATTTAAATGTAGAGTACCTACGCACTAACCCAATTTTTTTTTAATTATTATCATTATTGATCAATTTACCTACAAACCAATTTTCAATTCCTAAAACCTGCTGTGCAAAAATAATATTATAGCCACTAAAAGTGGTTCTGGTGTTCATAAACTATTTTTGAAATACCTATTTCATTACTTCGTGCACCGTGACCACTGCTGAACGAAAGTAAATTTAACTGGTTGTTAAAGCAGTTATTTCGTTTTACCTATGCATATTTTTATATTTGAATATATACTCCCAACGTCGATTTGCTCAATATCATCTCGCACGTGTTTAATATACAAAAATCGTTATTCGAATTTCACAAATCGCGTAATCGATATCGCATTCGTCTATAATCGATATATTCGTTGCGCTCTTGAATTTTGTTACGTGTCGTTATTAGGGACAGCGTGGCTGATACGCAGCTAGCAGCATTGATATATTTATGCGAGTTGAGCTTAATGCAATTTTCGATTAATAAATAACGTAACTTAAGCAACGTTTGCTTAGACCAGAAAGGAGTGAACAATATTTTTTTTTATAAGTTACGATATTGTTCCTTACAGTTTTTACAGTCTTGCAATATTTTTTTAAATTTCATTGTACAAAATATACTCTAAAGTTTCTGTCGGTTTAAAAAACATTAAGACAATTTTTTCAATATGTGTGAATTTGTAGATTTTCCTTGACATTTGAAGATATTTATTATTATGAATGTCACATTGATGTGCAAATGAAGTTATAATTAATTTTATCTGTGATTAAATAGCTTTTTAAATGTAGTTCATGGTTAGCCATTCAAAAATTAAATATTTTATAAATTAATATGTTGTGTTTGAAATCCGAGATGTGTTAAAAATACGATGTTAAAACAATCTGAATAATATTTCAATTCAAATAAAAATGTAACTTCGGTCTCATGTAGTTGATCACTCTAGAAGTAATCATTATCATAATAAACCATTTAAAAAGATACTGACAAAAAAAATATAGGGCATAGAGTAAAAACCATCAAAAAATGTTGCACTAGGCAACAGTACAAAACATTATTAAATTATTTAAGTTGAAACAGCTAAACCTGTCTATTAAAATACTAAACTTATCATTTAAAAAAAACTTAGGTAGTTTCCATACAATTATAGTAATAGTCGTCGCGTGTCCAATTACATGAATACTGAGCTTATTTAAGTGAAACAGGTTCAAATCAATTTAGAAAAATTTAAGCAAGATTGAGTTTAATATGACGTGTTGTCCTAATCAATCGTTTATTACAGCGCATGATTTGTTATAAACTTATAATTTAAACGGTTAGCAAATTGCATTTACAATTGAATTTAACTGCTCTTAACAATGTTTGTAAATGTGTTGATATGTGTCAGTCAGTACCTCATTTAATTTATACCAAATGCGCTTGATAGCGCTTTAACGATGCAACCAAAAGTAGAACGTTAACGTTCTATTCGAAAGAGTATTTACTTTACTTTGAAAAAAATATTGAAACTTAGGTCTAGGTAAAATAAAATATTGAAACTGCGACTCTCACAGGGGACCCTCAGGGCCAACCGGTGGCGAGAGGTCTAGTGCCGGAGTTTTTAGTGGGTATTCCCTCCTTCCGGGGTCCCACCGAGCCACTTGGCTGGGTAGGATCACGAAAGGCAGTCGTGGAGGGAGCCACAAAGTTGAATGTTGCGGTCCCCTCCTGGCGAACTCCACATACCCCCTCTCGCTCACCTGCGGGAAAGGAAGTGCGTAAATGCGTTTTCTTCGGAATCCAAAAAAAAGTGTCGGTAAGCTCATAATGCCAATTGCACTTATTTGTTAAAAACTGAATGTTTTTATAATTGCTTAGGGCATATTTAGGCCTAAATCTAGCAGTGAGCTTTGTTACTTGTTTAAACTAAGCTTAATAATTATTGTGAGTGATTACGCACTACCTTTTATCAACTCAAACATTTGCTTATTGCTTTATCATCATAAGAGTAATTACATAAATGTCAAGTTACAAAATAGAAAAAAGTTGCCATTGAGCGAGCTTTCTTTATTAAATAATTGACAAACAAAAGGACACTAATTGATGGTCATTTAATGGATGCTTGACGTTTTCTGTGTAAGTTGTAACAAAATATGAAACAAGTATCCGTTTTTTTATCTTAAAGTACAAATAAATGCGCGAATATGCTTAGTGAGATCATTAAGTCCTGTCAAGTAATGAATGAATCATAAGTACTTACCTATCTAAAGTTTGATAATTGGATTTGCCAGAAAAGGTAACGAAAATGTTAATTTATTGTTGTTTTTTGGTTTTGTTATTTTCTTAATAATAAATATTTTGCTACTGATTAAATTACATTCCTCGTAACTCAAAGTATTTTCCGCTTTGAGTGAATAATTGTAAAAATTATATAAGCAATGAAATATATTATTCTATTATAATCGTTAATGTTTTTAATAAACTTCTAAAATATCAAAAGAGACTTACTTTCTGCTGAAAGAATAACCACCAACTCTTTTAAGGTCAGCGATCAAGCAAAAACCATGCATGCGAACGAAAGTCGTAGAAAAAGACATCAACGCGCTAAGCTTTTTAAAGTTTTTTTTGTGTTTTTTGTTGGTTTTTTTTGCTCGTTTTATATATCCTTATAAATAATTATAAGATTGCACTGTATAGATGATAAATAACTTAACATATTACAGAAATAAGTATTTTATTCTCAAAATATTTTAATTAAATTATTAATGTTATAATGTAGCATAGTAAAATTACTCATTTAATCTTAACGAAGTGGTTAAATTTTAATAATTCTCAAAACATCTTAATAACATCCCTTACATAAGTCCGTTATAATTAACAGAGAAGTAAGACAAAAGTTGTTTAGGACCACTTTCTTATAAAAAAATCTATATTCGAATACCTCCAGTCCTCCAACATAGAAACTACGGATTCGTTTTCTATACCTACCAGAGATTGATGTTTACAAACGGAGAGCAGTAAATACACACCAGGTAGTGCATGCAAATTACTTCTCTGACGACCGCAGTGATTTAGCAGCAGTCATTAAGACTTTTAATTGCTGTTAGAGCCCCTCCACACTAGCTTTCCGACAGTGCAGGTTCCTCGAACGTTAGCAAACGATAGCGTTCCGATAACGCGGTACTGTGAGATCAAGAAAGCACACAACACTGAGCTTGAATCCGCAAACACAGTTTCGAATGGGGAATGTAGCCATCGCTAGAAAAATCTTAATCTATAACAAACATCGGAACAGGCAGTGCTACGCTAAAGATATCGGCCTTAGATTCGACACTGCAACAGCGCTGACTGGCATGTGTCATTACCCATTAGTAGTTAAATTCATCAAAATCTGTGATACTTTGCCTATTGAGCCAGTAATGGGTACAAGCATAGCTGTCTCTATTGTTAACGAAGTGACTGTAGAGAAAGACAACCTCGTAGAACGTTATAGAGTTTTTAAAACAATTGAATATAATATTTGTAAAAAAATGTTATTGATCAATTTAGATGCCTCCAAATAGATGGAAATATAAAAATATCGCTAACTTTTTGACGCAGATCTTAATTCCGACAAGGAAAGCTGCAATGCTGCAATGTGTAGTGTGAAGAGGCTCTTATGAGAATGGGCCGACAGACGCTTGATGGCCGTACCGATAATTAACTCTTATAGCTGGCTAAATTAATCTTATCAGCTTGTTAGCGCCAAGAAATGTTCATTTTAGCGTTTGATTGCATTTGTTTAAGACAATAAAAGTGATTTAATTATATTTATCGAAATTAGTGTAAATTAATTAAATTACGACCGTTAACTTAATTAAATTGCAGCTTGATAATTGAACGTAGGCACTCAAAATACGTTTTAGAGTTATTCATTAAATAAGATTTCGACAAATAACACAGTTAATATCAACATTGTTTTGATAAAATCTTAGTTGTTACTGTTTTATTTATGTTCAGAGAAAATATAATATATTAAAAAGAATAACTGAGATCACACTTTTTGATGAAATTTAGTATTGTTTTAATTAACGTGTTCTTACGTTTGTATATTTAAAACAAGTAGCTTTTCCAAATGAATGTGTAAATTTAATAACAACGCTATCAGAGCGATTTTCGATCGTAAGTTTGTACTGAAGACCTCACATTTACAAAACCACCCAAAACCTTAGCTCTTTGTTTTAACGGTGATTTATCACCGCATGTCACTTTTGTACTTTTTAGGCCAGACTTGCAGTCGTCCATCTATCCTTTAATCCTATTGTATTAAGGATGGTATTCAACTCATATAATTTTGAACTTTCTTCAGTTCTACTAACAGTCATCTGTTAACCCATAATAAAGGTCTTTAAGCCTCTTGTATTTAGGGTGGTTTCTCAACGCAAGTCAGTACCTATATAATACTTCTGTACTTCTTTGGCTAGTTGTGAAGTCACCCGCTCACCCCATCGAATCATTAGGCTATCTAGGAGCCGTTAAGCCTGATTGATGTGCCCAACAGCACGTGGGCAAAGAACCGGCGTCGTGTGCCACAAGCATTATCTCACCTCGTTAGAATAACGTGGGTAGTACTAATTTATTGGCTAGAACAAATAGGTTCTCGAATGCGTTAATTTTAATTCAGTGCTGTTTCTGTTAGGTATATATATATTATAGTTCGTATTTGTCTTTCAAGCTGTTTGCATTAAAATTGTCACCGATAGTTTCGTTCCAATTTTGTTCATAATAATATAGTATAAGTACTTGTATTGTAATTAACATAAGCAACGTATGGTTATTTTGGTAAGAATTTTTTTAAATTATTTTTATGCCATGGAACTAAGACGGTAAAAACAAAAATAGATATGAATTAGTTAATATTTACTTATATTTAATCCATTTAACTGTATTTGATTTCAATAAAATTTGATCAAGTAAGTTATACCTACCTTAAAGACGTCTTTATTAGCTGTGTAAGCAAGGAAGCTATGTATTATGAAATCATTGTTTCTTATAATTATAAAAACAGGTTCACAACAGACATATTGTATGAATACAATTTGAAAAGAAAAGCAGAAGCAAACTTCATATGAAACAGTAATTCTTAAAAACCAGAAGTGTCATTGATTTAAAAAAACAAAGTCACGAAAGTAACTTAAGTAGACCTATTTAATTTCAAATTACATAGCACAAGTCACAACTGTTAGGTAAACAGTACGGGGCATGTATCTTGA
Organism: Catoptria pinella; assembly: GCA_963556745.1. NCBI lineage: Eukaryota > Metazoa > Arthropoda > Insecta > Lepidoptera > Crambidae > Catoptria > Catoptria pinella. Next base: position 7,312,002 of record OY750775.1, on the reverse strand, counting down.
ATATTTTTCGACGGAGTGCGCAATCCCTACCCTATTTCAAGATATTTGCCTCGTACTACACAGTAATCGAAATGCACTAGAGAGCACGTTCTGTCCCAATAGCCCAAGAAAATCACTGTCTAGATATTGAGTAGGTAGGTAGTCACTGATCTTAGTCGCTCATTGTAAGTTTGTTTCAGATTTTATGAAGATGGATTGGTTGTCCACTTATATACAGGTATGGATTTTCTGTCTCATGAAGTCCATTCGGCTATGAATGTTGTTAAGCTTACACATGTACACTAGTGGCTCAGTGAGCTGTAGACCTCGCGTAAGTAGCTCAAATTATTTGTTGTTCAAAAATTAATCTAATAGATGTCACCACGAGATTTTTAGAAAAGCAGTACTATGTGCTACGGGTAGCTGTATTCTTTTATTATATCTATTCGAAACTAGATGGCGCTACTAATTAAGATCATTTTTTAAAATGGCGAAAATATGTATTATTTCGAAAAACTGAATTGACAAAAATAACTGATTTGTTTTTATAGACATTTATTTTAACATACTATAGTATTTAAAATCTAATAATAGATGTTAACTTTCACCTTTTCGTTTTTGTTTATTTTCTACTTAGTACAAATCTTCACATCAATGTGATCAATTACTGTTTTAATTGTTCCAAACTACATCGTAGTTCATCGTAGTAACAACAATAAGCGATGGAATTTATTGTCCAAAACAGCGAAAGAGAAAGTAGAATGTCTATTGTCTCTCTCTGTTAACCTTAACCTTCCTTAACCCTCGAAATAGCGAACAAAGTCTATCAGATACAGCCGTTTATAGGCATCTTATTGTCTATTTAAAAACCTCAAACAGTTATTGTCGAACATTCCAACTTAGGGTTACAACCATAGAGTCAACAATGGTTACGGCTCTATCGAAAAAATCTAATGTTCGACTTTCGTATCAGATTGAACTTTAAGCTTATTATAACAAGATATGAAATGATGATCGTTTTCAAGTTTTTGACAAATGAATTATGGGTTAAGTTGTGTTTGTGATAGGTTAAGTATTGTTAGTGACTAGTCGGTTAGACATATTCTGTGGATTAGAGACAAGTGAAGTCTAGACATAGAACTTTGACTTAGACATTCAATTAAACGTTATTGTTAGTTTAACTGAAGTGCTTTAAAAGAATTGCATGCATTTTCATAATGAAGTATTTATAAAATGTCTTTTAAAAACAGATGCCATATCATCATTGATAATGGTTAAAGAGTTGAGCTTGCTTTGTCGTATGTATGTTATGTATATGTATGAATGAAGTAACACGAGGTAATGATAAAAATGATACTATGAATTCAAGCCATTTTGGATCTAGTTAAATAGTTATATTCTTTTTAATACCGTCTTTGTACTCAAAAAAGTTTTAGTAGGCTCGTGTCACTGGTATTCACTTTGTTAAAAAAACGTCGTATTTAAATAAAAGCACATTTAAAAGCTAAACATGTAAGGTCTCTTTTGAGTATTATTTTTGAATGAAAACAACTTATTGTAAATATTTAGTCAACAGGCATAATTATTATAGACTTGTCATTTACTATGTTTTTGCAGTAAGTTACACTACAATAATTACAGACCAGCAGAGCAGACATAGCTGAAGGCGACAACTTGATTGTCTATGAACATCAATAGTGTCTATGATCAAGTACCCACTGTTTTGTACAAAGAAACAGCAAGAAGCAGCACACGAGAAATACAATTTGTAAAAAATAATCACAAGTTCTGTATACATTTATCAGTTAAAAAAAGGCATATATGTAGATATTGATTGTAGAAAGGTATTTTGATACAACAACTTACCCTGAAATTAAACTTATACGTATAAAATAGGACTTTCAAGTAAATTATTTCAAGTACTGGAAACAAAATATTATTATGCATTCTAAGTGGTTTCATGTTTATTTCTACAATTCATTATTTTCTTTTGTTTTAAACAAAGATTTCAATACAAGTGAATGTAAATTTAGTAGTTTCAGATTCAGCTACATGCATATTTCATAAATTTTTGATCTTATTTTTTTAAGAAACAATAATAATTGACAATATAGGTTAAGTTTTTTTGGCGTTTGCAGGTTTTTAAGTATTTTATAATGTCCATTTTGTTTTCTAGAATCTGTTTGAACCCTAACGCTGATTTTACGGTCGCCATTTTTGAATACCATTTGCGAACATCAATATTCTATTATTAATGAGGTACCTATCGAATAATTCTGCGATCATTGTCGCTTTCTTCAGTACAGTTACAATCTCAAATTAATAAGGAGATGAGAAAAAAATATGTTACAATACCTTTTCATATTCATTTGGTCGTGCTAATTTGATGAGCAGTGCTAAAAAGCTTTTCATGCCATGGGAATCGGATTTTATTAAAGAGCTTGTCTTAATAGGAATTTGTTGTGATTGACAGTAGATTAAGAAAGATAAAAATGTAATTATTAATAATAAAAAGTAACCGCTAATCTTGCAGTCACAAACCAAATAAAAATGAGTTCTTATATCTCTTTTTTATTTTTAAGACTTTAATTTACTTCATTAATTTGTTAGTCTGTTAAAAAAATAACGTTATTTACCCGCAATACTTAACTTGAAAAAGTACATATTGGAATAATAAATCCAAAATCAGTAGATGGATAACCATAGAGAAATAAATCATTGAGTAATGTTTTAGTACTATTATATATTCTGTGGTAATGTGCATATTAAAAGGGCATATCGTTACCTTGAGCTAATATAAGCAAGCCAATTTATACCAGTTACTTAAATACTTTTCTAGCTAGTCAATATCAGCCATCGACTCTGTAATTTAAATCTCAAATAAAAAGAAACATTTAAATAAAATAAATAATATTAAAAAAAATCGACTCACCAGAGCATTGGACCGGATATCCCAAGGGTGCGGGTTCGATTCCCGTCCGTGAACATGATCTGGTGCGAGTCGTATTTTTTCTAGTATATTATTTAGTATTACATTTAAATAACTTTAAATAAGTGTGATTGTTATTGATTCACAAAAAAATGCAAACGGCCTATCAATCAAATCAAATTTTGAGTAGTTAACTAGACTACAATGGATATTCTGAATCGGCCCCGGGTCAAAGGAAGCAAGTAATTTCATAGACCGATCAATGTCTCTATCAATACCGCTGCTTAACTAGATAAGTATAATGTAACTTTATAAATAATGACATGTCTTATTCCTTTTGCTTTAAAAAAAAATTAAAGACTTTAACACCACTATAATGATATCACTACACTGGCCTTCGAAACTTAGTATGTACCTACCACACTTTTAAAATTGCAATAGAAGTTAGAGTTTTGAAATAAAACGAGGTTTGTTTTTATATATTATTATATAATTAAAAAAAAAAATTAAGTTCTTCTTATTACGAAAATATATCTTGTGTATCTATTTTAAAAGTTTAGTTTCAATTTTAGGTTTTGTAGGCCAGTGTATTTAGGCATTATAATACTCTTTGTAGTGATTTAATTAAATGACTCTCCTTTTTAAAGAATAAATAAAAAAATAAGCAATGGAAAAACGACTCAAATATTTAATTGTATGTTAAAAGACGTGTTTAGTTTAAATTCTACCAGTCGTTCGTGCAAAAATGGCTTATTTTAGTAGCAGCACGCAGTTTTGTGAACTAACCCATAACCATAACTATTTGTTCTTAAGTTGAGGATGTTAATTATATTGAAATTGAAATTGAAAAATTCTTTATTCAAATAAGCTCACATAATAAGCATTTTTAAATCGTCAATTCTTTTATCCTACCACCCATTATGACGTCTTTTAGCTGACAAGAAAAATGGGCGCAAAAAAAATTAAATTAAGTATTTACCATTATTTAGTTATAATAGCACAAGCTCTACTCAGTTTGTAGCTTAATTTTTGTTGTAGTTATGAGTGCAACGAAACTAATATACCTAGATACACCGTAAAATATTTCGAAAGTTTTCAACTCAAATGATGCGAGTTGTCGCGATTTTATATAATTATGTTTTTATACTAGTGCAATTTAAAATAAATGACAAAATTCCCACAGTCGTTACCTATCCGCTAGCCCTAAGCTCGATACCCATATGACAACTCGGAATTGCCGCAAATTGCAGAAACGCACGCGCATGCCGCATGCCGCACATTACCTCGATAGCAGTAAACTACTTCGTACACCGCGACACAAATCGGAACTAATGATGTAGTGTGTAAAATCGGAAAACAATCGATTTTAAACCTTATAAATCCGTTACTGTTATTGTCAGATGTTTTCAATTATTATTGTCGTCGCTATGTATTACAGTAAAAATGTTTCATAGCCATATTTTATGATTCTGACGATGCAATGTAATTATTATAAAAGGAATGCATTAAGTATTCGTATAGGTATAGCTTTTTTTCATAAGCCGCTATTTGAAATTATGTATATAGTTTCTTTACTCGCTATGAAACTTACAAGTGATTTGATATGCGTTTTTAGTGGATTCCAATCAGTTTTTCTAACTATATGAAAACACGCATTTAAGCTTTCATTGAGAAAAAAAATAAAAATAGCAGATGAAAAGTTGATATAACTATAGAATATTGACTATCAGCCTTTTTTAATGTCCCCACTGTTGGGGCACAGGCCTTCCTTATGGGTGGATAAGGAGGATGGGCCATGACCCACGACGAGGGCCCAGGCGCTAGACCACTGCACGCCATTGAGCTCCTCATAAAATATTGAATTAATTAAAATCAACTGCTGTGTATAGCTTAATCAAAATTATTGTAAGTAAAAACTAAAAACTTTTTACACAGCTCTTTTTTAGATAATTTAAATAGATACCTAGTATCAAGTTACAAAACTAACACCACTTTTAAATCTGACTGCAGAAGCAGCAAACTATAATAACACATATTAAAAAGTCTTTATGCCAATAACAACCACTTAATACCCGATGTCATGCGATTAAGTTATTATCTAGTAACATGAAATTAATAAACACTGAATTTAATAATCTGCACGTGTGTTTTTGTGTGCAAATTATGAAGGATATCGACATAGATAGCAATTTGATTGAGCATAAAAAGAGGACTAATAAAATGCTAGGTACATGTACTTAAGTAGATGTTTTAAGATCTGAAAGTTAGTTTTTAGGGTTCCGTACCAAAATGGTAAATAAAATGGTAAAGTAAAGATTACAGGAAAAATAAAATGATGTCTCTGTATAGTAATCTTTTTCAGAATGATGGTATGGAACCCTCGGTGCGTGAGTCCGACTCGCTCTTGGCCGTTTTTTTGTTTAATACTTTATATGGTTTCTTTAGATTTTTTTTATATCGAAACACACTTTAATGCAATTGCTTTTGAGTAACTCCTGTCTACAAAATCATAATTATTAGTTCGTTACTTCGTTGGATATAATAAAAATTCCGATGGTTTTTTTAAACATAGAAGATTTTTGCCAGTTATTATCAAAACTTTACTATTATTAAGACTAGTAGGTATAATTATGTAGGTAAGTACATACACAGTTATCCAACATGTCTTCCACAAAGTGACAGCATCAAATGGTAATTTTCTTTGGCGTCTTGTAAGAAAATGTCATTAATCAATAAAGGTGCGCAAGAATTCACCTCAATCATGAGACTTCAATCGAAAAGCTAGCAAAAACTGAGCTTCTAAATAAACAGCGAATATATGTCTTAAGGGGAAGACTTATGGAAATATCAAACCGATGTGACGTAAAATAGTTGACGAAAGTTATTTAGAGTGTAACATTTCCTAAGAACTAGCAGTCTTTGTCCGCGTAGATTCTAGGGAACCTTTGACCAGGATTATTACTCCAAGTTCTAATCCGTCTACCAAACAAATTTTATCCAAATCCCTTCAGCCGTTTAGGCGTGAAGAGGTAACAAACACAGACATATTGCACACACTGACTTTCGCATTTATAATATTAAGTAGGATTATTTAGTATGATATTAATATCAATATTGGGAACAAGCTGATACCTACGTTATCTCTTTTTTCTCAACTACTTATCTGTGGTCACAGAAAATATTAAATGATATAATAAATTACCCATTAGTTAAAGTGTAAATACCCACCAATCCGCATTAAGCCCGCGTGGTGGGTCATGGCCCATCCTCTTTATCCACCCATAAGGAAAGCATGTGCCTTAGCAGTGGGGACATTAAAATAGCTGATTGTCAAAAGTGTAAATATTTATAAATACTAATATTAGTTTCTGTTGTTGTTGATTTTCATACTCTTTCTCCGCTCGTATCTTATTGGGTAAGACAAAATTGATTTAAAAATAAAGTCGTTAAAAAATATTCGACCGTTGCAGTCTTCTCCTTAAGCTCGCAGAATGGGTTTGATTTATCATTCTTGTTAATCAAATGGCAATCAAAGATCCATTACTACGATTTCATTATTCGACAACAATTATAACACGAAAGCCGAGATGTCTTCAGATCGACCTGTGACCCGACCTGACGGTGAGTTTGGGCCTGTTCACGGTTCTTTTTCAGAAAACTTTTGATGCCATAGAGACATGATTTTATCGTTCCGAGAAAGTTTGTGATAGGTCTAAGTTTTGCGCGTCATTCTTTTTTGTGTACCTAGGTTAACATTTGTATGGAGATGTCTACTGCTAGTGATTGTCCAAATCTAGCTAAGTTATTATAATTTGATGAAATCTGTGACACTAATCAAACATGGTTAAAAGCTATAGACAAAGATAAGTAAAAGGTGAAATCAAGTTCGCATAATATACTTGATTAATTATTCAGCGAAGAATTAATATTAATATTAATCCAAAGGTTGCGGGTTCGATTCCCGTCCGAGAACATGATCTGGTGCGAGTCGTATTTTTTCTAGTATATTATTTGGTATTGTATAAAATAGCATTGTGAATGCTAAAATCTCAAAATTTAAAAATAATATTAATATGATAAATTCTGGTAGAGGAGATAAATAAAGTAAGTAAGGTTATTATGGAATGTTTTAAAGCATGTTGTTTCGTAGGACCATCATTATCCATTCGGGATAAAAGAGTCATGGGGTTTGCCATTGCATTATATCTATTCAAATATCTAACTGAAAATATTGTGATGTTAAGTCAATTTTGCAAAATACACACTGCGGTCATAAGTGTATCATCTAGAAGGTGTAAAAACCGCTTAACGGGCATACGTGCTTCTGATCTGTCATTGTGGTCAGCTGTTATAACAAATTTAAAAGGTCGACTTAGACTTGAATGGAATTTTAAAAAATGCCCTTGAGATTATACTCCAGGACTCTTTTTCTTTTCTTTAAATTGAAATCATAATTTCTAGAAAAAAAAAACTTTTGTGATTGCTTAGTTGTGTAGATTATAATAAACTGACGTGACGACATTTTTTTACTATGGAAACGAGGGAAAATTGCAGAAAACACCGAAGAACAAACTGTAAGTAAAAACAGTACAGTCTACCATCTGTCGCATTTTCTGCACAGCTCGCATCAAACGGCTGGTTGTCATCGATCGTGTGGCGCGTGCGCTGCGCATTCCCATTTGTGGTCACACACCGCTTGCGCCTTTGTAATGGACCCTAATGACCGGCAAGTATGCGAGCGGCCTAAACGATCTGTGAAGCTTGGATAGACGCATGGTATAAGTACGTATGGTGTTTAGCCTAGCTATTGACGTGGAAGTAAGAAAACTGTTTATAGGATTCCATAGTAAAACAAGAAACCCTTATGAGATCGTTCAGTCCGTCCGACCGTTTCAATTGATTGTCTGTCCCAGTCTGTCACAGCATCGTAGCATCTACAGTTTTGAACCTGATGTTTAATATGTAATATACTTTTGTTAGAGATCTCATTTAAACGTAACCTAACATTATCTGAAGAATAAGTTTATGCTTATAATAACCAAAAAGTTTGTTATAGGAATATGACGCTTTGGGACGCCAAAAGTAAGAAGTAATATTGCTAAGCATTATTTTTGGTTAAACTAGGTTTGCTCAGTATAAGTATATTATTTTTTTTCACGTAGGAACCTCTCTCCTTTATCTAAAGTTAAGATTAAAAAGAAATAGCTTCATGCCATTGTGTGTGGTGTCATTCTAAAGCTCTTTTGGAATGAATATGATGTTTCATGAACCATTTTTTGATATTAACTTCTTATCTTGACTTGAAAGTTAACTGTATTAAGAAAGTATGCAAGTTTTTTATAAGTCACAATTAAAACGGATACTTACATCGTGAAGTGCGGTATTTTAAAATATCAATACCTACTAATAAAAAATGCTGAATAAGTCATCAAACATTGGCATTGGCACGAGCCAATAAAGATATTGTTTGCACGCTCAAGTTGATTAGCACTGTTGGAGACTGCAGGGTTAAAGGTTAAAATAGGCTATTGTTGTTTATTACTCATAATAGAGACGGCCATATCTAAATAAATACTTACTTCAGCTATTTCACACTCATTAGTGTCAACGTATGATATAAAATTAAAAGACATTTGATTGTCTCTTGTTTGTTATTTTACTTATCGAATTTAAAAAAAGAATTTTCATTCTCTTCGGGAAGTTCATTAAAAATAAAGACTCAGCTTTCTCACTTGGAACAAAATATCACATTCTCGTAAAATTCAATGAACATGAATAGTATATCTGTATGATCTGGTAAAAGTTCCATTTCTTTTCGATTGACCTACTTCTGAAAATATTTATAATGGTTGTAATAATATAAATAAATAAAATAAATATTTGACAACATCGCATACATTGCTCCGATTCCAAAGTAAGTAGCTAAAGCACTTGTGTTATGGAAATCAGAGACAACGGTGGTATCACAAACACCCAGACCTGAGCCAATATAGAAAAGTTCGTTTTCTAAATTGACCCAACCGGGGATCGAACCCGGGGCCTCAGAGATGGCGACACCTTTAAAACCGGTGTACAAAGCCACTCGACCACAGAGGTCGAAAAATGGTGTAATGGTAAATAAGTAATGGTGAAATAAGTCAAACGATTTTTTATTGGTTGGGGCTAGAAGTATTACTGTATTAACCGTGTTTAAATGTGATGCCGTCTCTTTCAAACAATATTGTCAAAACAGTGTCAGCATCACATTTAAACAGGTGTCTAAGTTAAATAGTGTTAAAACATATCTTGTAATATAACGGATACTTTTTATATTTAACATGAAAAAATAAAATGACAAGTCACTTACGAACATGTAGATATGTTAATAATTTAGTTGACTAATAGTTATGTAGAACTAACAATGCCTATTGCTTGTTCAGTTATGTCAAAAATAATATTTGCGTTTATACACGATACTCTATGGACAGATAAAATATCATATCTGAAACGTGATGTTTGTCTTGAAATTGTATATGTGGTGTAGTAATAACGACAATACATACTAATTTAAGTAATAAAAGACTGATGTAAGGTTTGCGTAATAACGAATTTCTAATGGCTATACTATCGGAACAAACAATGGGCAATCTTAATTGAATCAAAGCACATTAACTTCAATGAAGATATGTTAAATTGATATAGAAAGCTTTGGTAGCTTTTTGAACAGAATTCATGTAAAAATGCTATATAAATATATATATAATTGAACATTTCCATAGCTCTGCGGTGAAGAAAGAGGAAAGAAAATAATTTTATTTAGCACACAATAAAATTAACATGTTTTTTAAAACTAACTTAATATAGGTACATGTGCTAAAAAGGCTCCCACTCAGCATTATGCCACGGCACCCTAGAGGAGCACCATGACGCTGATTTTCAGTGGTCACCAATTCCGAAGAAAGACGGCATAAATATGAAATTAAAAATTTAAAACCGATTTCCCTTGAATTATATAAAAAGAGATAATACTTTTATTTAATACTTTAAATACTTTTATCCATACTAAAACAAAAGGGGTACCCATTCATATTAAAAACCATTGAGTTGTAAAATAATAATGTATGACATGTGAAATAAAAAAAATAAAATGGTACTGGCAATTCTAAGTATTCATTTTTTGGTACAGTAGCAGATGTTGCTTTAGTTTATGCTTAAAAGAATATTTTGATTTAAGCTGCCTGATGCATGAATTATTATTTATTTCTTGGAAATTAAATTAGCCAGTACAATAATTTGCACTTTTTGTGACAGTTTTCAATGACAACCATTACAATAGTCAATTGTTCATAAATTATTTTTACATACTTACTTTCGAACGTTTAAGAAACACGAAAGAGGTTTTAATGTTTTTGAGAATTGTTTTCAACCTCATTACGCTGATTAGGTATGGCGTTTATAGATTTCTAACTTTCACACTCTTCATACAAATCAGAAATACTATCAGAGAGATAACATTATTGAAAGTATAGGAAGCCCAAAATCATTTGATGTTTTCGATTTTTCGACCTAATATTTATTGGAGAAAGTTGTTCAGTTTCATGGGCTGAACTAAACACACCCTTATATATTTTAGATCCTTCGGGTTTATATTTTTTTCTCGCGCGATAGTGTTAATTTTTCGATAACTCCTAAGATATCCATTTAAACTTTATAGTGTAAAGGACTAAGATTATGAACATGAAAATGTTTAATGTAACGAACTCAAATTTAATTTGATAAGGATTAATACTATGTCCATCTAAATGCCTTTCCAACTACCACATTATTTGTGACCATTGTAAAACAGTTAAAATGGCTATAGTCAGCCTATGATTAAAAGATAGACATATGCCATCATGAACTTTTTTGTAGACCTATAAAAAAGAAACAATGCCATCGTACATTTTTTGTTATATCTGAAAAGGTTTATGCCGCGTTTTCGATGCAAGATCCCAGTCGGCTTAATTTTTGCCGACATCTTTAACAATTATCGTCATATTTCTACCAATTTAAATAAAACCTCAACTTATTATACACTTAAACCTTTCTCAGGAATCACCCTATCAATTGGTGAAAACCGCATGTAAATATGTTCAATAGTTTTTGAGTTTATCGCGAGCAGACAGATAGAAGGACTGACAGACATGATAATATACAATGTAAACACCAGTAGACTAAGTTACTAGTCTATAACTATTAGCAAAGTTGTTCACTTAATTGTTATGAACACTCGATCTCATTTTCTCATGCATGCAATAACAATAGGGAGAAATGGCGATTTCCCACAAATTGTTGATTAATGTGTGAACATAATAACCCTAAGAAACCTTTACTTGATTCTGTTATACATTACAACTTTTTACACTTGATTGGATGAGGGCCTTCTCTTGTTATTTATTACGAAGATAAATAAGAATTAGAATTAATTTGAGTATTTAATTGAAATCGATTTGATTTAGTTATAAAGATTGCAATAGAGATGGCATAAAATAGTGTAAAATTTTCTTTGATCACCATCCTAAAACTTAAAAAAAGCGCGCTAGTATCCGTTAAAAAGTGTCTTATTCACATGCTATACAATTTAATTGAAAAATTTGAAGAACTTATTTTTCCGCTGGCGAATTTTTTGATAGTGATAAAATTAAGTAGTCCGTATAGTTCTACTGTTTAGTTTTACTAGTAATCCTCCTAAACGGAGAAAAATATCCGTTTATTTCTACTGGTATGGGAATAACGTATTTAGACTAGTGAGTGTAAGCTCAATTGAAACTGTGTACATTCACGCTCTTGTATGCGCAAATCAGTTTTCTTCTTAGTTTATTAAAACACTTCAAAGAATACAATAATAATAATACCCATTGCTCGAACTAAATAGAACCGGCTGGTATACAATTTAACCGAGTACAAAACACGCTACCGCCATTAACCTGCAAACTGTGGTTTTACTACAATTACATCTGTTACTGGTTAAATCTCAATTTGTAGAAAACTAGCATATCTTTTCATTAATAAAATAAAATATTGTTGATTTTTGTTTTAACGGTTTCGCGACCTGGGCCCTATACGTGACAATTTGTCACCTGTTATGACAATTTTATTTCCATTGCGTCAAACAATTTGACAATAGCACAAACAACTCATAGCTTCACAGCCATGTAATCCAAATTGTCATGGCAATTGACAAATTGTCACGTTATTAAATAGGGGCCTGACAGTGAAGTTAGTGAAGAGATGTTATAGAATTTTGTTAACGAACCATAAATAGTAATTTTTATTGTTACGCCGCATAAATAAAATATTAGGACGAAAGGACGAAAATGGAACTCGCAGTGTGCCAGACTTCACAACCATTATGTATAAACCTCAGCAAAATCAATAATCTACTGTAAGTACTAGGTACTTAATAATCTGACAATAATAATACACATTGCAACATGTATTCCGTATGCACTTGCAAATTATAATGCTCAGTTATCGAAAAATTAGCACGAACAGCTATCGATAAAAATAACGCGCGTAAAAACATTCGATAAAGTAATTTTCTATGGGAAATTTAAATAGCGCCGAAAAGCGAAATGTCATTTTCCATAGATAGTTACTCTATCGAGTACTTTTACGCGCTTTTTCTCGATAGCTGTTCGTGCTAAGTACCGATTTGCAACCACGGAGGTCAACAGGCTAATCCAGGCCGTTGAATCTCCTAGTCAGTGTCAAGGCAGATTTTGACCTATCATTCCTTATTGCGCATGATAATGTGCTCGCAATTACAACCCTCGCCTAATGGATTCTGTCAGAACTAGATCTTATCACAATCATGACAAGGACTAACGAACGTTCACCGTAACAGTTAAGAGAATAAAGACTACAATCGAATGAGCAATTGTGCACTGATGTTACAGTTCCAGTTCAGTGTCTTCGTTCAGATAATTAAAGACTATGCTTGAATATATGTACACAAATGTGCATGTGTCTATGATAATTCAATTGTATTTATTTATAAAGTCTTTCCACAATAATGACACAAAACGTTGCCAGAAGGTTGCCAGTAATAAAGTTTTTTCTATATCAGCTTAGACAATTTGCCAGAAGGTTGCCAGTATTTTTTTTTCTAGATAAATTTCAAATGAACTGGAATAATGTCACCAAGCTTTGCCAGAAGGTTGCCAGTAATATATTTTTTTCTATCTAAACTTCAAATGAACTCAAATAATGTCACCAAACTTTGCCAGAAGGTTGCCACTAATAAAGTTTTTTTCTATTTAAACTTGAAATGAAATTATTAGTTAGGAATTCCAAAACAACTGCATGTAAAGTATTTCTCATTCATTGTTCAGTTAAAATGAAAGTTTAATTAAAATTGTAGGTACCCTACTTATTGATTTTTTATTGCGTCTGTGTCTCTCGAAATTTCGGGAATCAATAAAATGTTGTCCTTGTTTGATCATTGGAACGTCTACTAAATGATCACATCTAGATGACATTTCTATCTGTACTCGATCTCATAAGATTGCAGGCTGACGTCGGTCGCATCATTGCGTGGATGTTGAATTAAAGTGTCGATCGATTCGCATTCTTGTCGCGTCTGGACTAATAGGCCCCTCGATCGATCAACGCATTAGGGTTGCTACATCGGCCGATTGTTCTTAATGGCTTTGAACATTTATTTACCTTTATGTCAATTCAAACTATTTGAAGCGAATATACGAATTTCCTTTTTGCAAAAAACTTTTTCGTCTATATTTTTTTATATTTGCGTCGAACAAAACTTAGGTTTAGGCAATAGTTATTCAAGAAAAATGGCAATAATTATCTAAATAAACTCTTAAAAACTACAATAACACCAACTTGTTTGCCAATGGTTCTAGAATAATATGAAATTGGAGACAAGATATCTGAAATCAGACAGCATTAATGTTTCGGTGGTGGAGATTTCTATATTTCAAATGTTAGGATAGATTCGTCCAAGAAGCTACCTAACCCACTTTCATCTCTGTCTACTGACAATTCTATTGCTATCGTGTAAATATATTATTACAATTCTAACGGCGGTAAAATTATTATGAGTAATAAAATTTTCATCATTACTTCTAGTCATAGTCCAATATTAATTTTTCGACTTAAGTTTACTATAAGTTCTACCATTTTATTTATTTTGAGCCTTTCGATTAAGCACATAGATTTTGCTCGTCTTTTTCGACACTTCTGAAGTCACCAGAATTTTTAATTTATCATCAAGATCCACTAACAATGATTTAGTTGGGTAAGCAAATTCTCGATTGTTAAAACGGACTAATACATTAAAAGAAAAAAGTCTTGAATAAACACAACTACATAGAGTGCAACCATAACTGTTCCGTTTTCCAAATCTGGAACTGCCGCAAAAATTGTATCTCAATAGCCTTAAAAATATGCGGAGACATGTCTGATGGTCAAGAACCGTTCCAGACGAATGCTGATGAAGAAGTCTTGGTGTTTTTTATATTTAATCTGTCGAGCCGTGACGGTTAAACAGCTACCGTAATGTAGAAACACTTAGGATAGCACAAGGATAAAACACACAATCGCAAGATCATGATGCATTAGAATAAGTGATAACAGCTATTTACTAAGATTAACATCGTGGAATTATTAGTAAAGAGATTATTGTATTAGAAATAGGCAAGGCGCCGTGGTCACGGGATGACAGTCACCCCGTCACCACGGCTCCTGGAAGGATGTTTAAACGTCGGGAAATCTAAAACAAATAAATCCAAAGTAAATTATTCTGAAATAACACCTGAATCAATAATTTACGCGCTGTACTCCGTAAAGTTTTTTTAATTTCTAATGAACTGTACGCGCGGAAGCCATAGATTAGAAGATTATTTTATTTTGTTTACTTTAGTTTAATAGGTACTTATTTCTTGATTAAAGCTCATGTTAGTATGTGGTGGTAGATAATAGTGATTTAGAAGTCCCACTAACAAAGTAAATGCCAGTCAAAAATATAATAAACGTTAGAAAATGTACTCTATTTGGATGTTCAATCATTTATTTATACATTGTAATTGTTGTAAATGCAAAACAAAATAAAATAAATAAGAAATGGTGATAATGCTTCATTATAACAGTGAGCTTAATACGGCTAAAAATGGTGAAGATTAGAAAAAGTGCGCCACAAGGAAATGTTTGATGGGCGGCCCAGGGCATGTCCTGCTATAGTTCTGTCGAAGAGACGCCAAGTCGCGACTAATCGGTGCATAATAAACTATTCGACGTACGGACGACGGGAATATCCACTCGTTACTAATACATATCAATTGCTAAGTCTTTATCAATAAGGACTCAAGTGAACTTGACAAGGGCTTCATAACTTATAATTCAAGTGACATCTAATATTTTCTAGATATCTTTGGTTGGAAAATACTTACGGGATGAAAAGGTCCCAGTTGGCACCCCGGGTGACAGTGTTAGAAGAGGGGACTCCTGGGAATAATTGATATTTGTTGTTTGACGTTACATTACGTAATGAATAATATAAGACATAGTATGGGTCATTATAGCTGTCTTTGTAAAAATTAGGCGGCAGTTTTTGTTGTGTTTCATAAAATTATCTGCCAAAATAGTCAATTTAATAAGCATTGCATTGCTTGGCGTTTTGCCAAATAACGCAAAGTGCGCATAAAATAGTTTTAAAACTTTGAAATCATTACGTTGTCTTTCTACTTGATACAAGGTGCTCTAATAAAACAAGACAAACTGGAGATGGTCCGCTCTCTTCCGTATATTTTTAAAAAGAAGTGATTCTAAAAATTGCATGCAGAGATACCTACTTAAACTGTCTCAACTTTTTCAAACAACGTTAGAAGCGAACCATAGACATTGACTTTCACACATTGCAAATTAAAGTTTTTGTAACTTCGATTTACATTTCACGCACTTCAACGAGTCAATCCTTTTTTTTTCTTTTTGCCATAAATTACTGGCTGACAGTGAAATGTTACTGAAGAGACGGTTTTTAAAACTATTTATGGCAAAAGATTGTGGACAAAATAGAGAGTCGAGGTTTTGTTTTGAGGGTTGTGCAACGTTTAAAGAAAATGAGTTTTCCTAAGAATTTATTTACATTTGATTTGGTCAATTCTGTTCCAAATCTAATATAATAAAATATTTGAATGCGGTTGTTTTAGTCAAAAAAAAATACGTAGGTTTATAATGACTTGTTTCTTTTTAAGTAGGTAACTATGTGAAGTTAAACGTCTAACAATACGATACGGAAAGTAAATTTAACTGGTGTAAATATAATTATTTGAACACTTAAAATACCTACAAAGAAAGATAACAATGTAAAGTACCTAGTAAAAAAGTGTCATAACTTACCTTACGGCTCCATTACAGCTCTTAAAGTCCTTTTACGACCTGTAAAAAAACAGTATTAGTAATTAAGGATTTTACGGATTCAAATAAAATTATACGTTGTTTAAATTAGTGAACGTTATTTAAATTAAACCATTTTGTTACTAAGTATATCAACTGTTTAAATAAGTCTTGAATATAAAAAAGTATAATGTGTAAGTAATAATTAACTATGTAATACCTACTGTTTTCAAAAGCCTTACTAATAGAAATGATTGTGTTTATATGCCTTTCAAAATATCAGATTTGAATACAAACTCAATTATCATGTTGTCTTTAACTGTACTGAGGTTTGATGATTGAACCTAAAATACAGTTTTGATGATTTTTAATCGCGATCAATAGCAAAAGTACCGTAGTAACTGCGCACACGCACGTTGGGCGTTTTCTCGCCACGCCTTTTACATATCTACTGCCAATTGGAGGCTAACAGTTAGCAATGACGTATTCGTACTACGATAACGACTTTAGCAAATCTCACTTAAGTACTTAATAAGGTACTTACCTTTTTTAATTGGAATAGACATAATGTAATATACATATGCTATATATTAATAAGATTCCTACAAGTGCCTATGTGATCATATCTATTGAACTGTATTCCGGAGCTTTCGTACTCGATTCGGGGATTTATTCGGAACAAAATTTTACCACAGATTACATAATAATACTAAACGTATTTAACTCTGTGTTCATAATCTTTATCATAGTATATTATGTCAAAGTGTTGGATGTAAGGTTATTCTTGTACTTGCTATTTCCGAACAAAATTAATTGGAATTTTAATGTATTATTTCTGGAGCCTTAACATCATTGAAGATGAACCCTACAATTAGGTGGTAAACATTCAAGTTAATTTCTATGATATAAATATATTGAATCTAATTCTAAATAGACAGTTAATAAATAACAAATCAACAAAATCAATTTGTATAGTGTATTTATGCCATTATTTGGAAAGCAACGCTTTAGTTTCAAGTCTATAAATAAGTTTCAAGCTATTAGCAAAAGTTAATAAAACCAAAGGTAACTAAACAAATAATATATGCGTTGCATAGTTCATTCACTTAAGAACCATCTTAATGAGTGGAGCTGATTAATCTCGTGAGTTGTGGCGCCTCTATTTGTTAAAGAATAAGGGTTAATTTTGATTGGATGTGGTGATTATGTCGTGGTTATGACTGGTGCGATATGGTACGGTGAGAATCGCTGGAGCGTAGTGAATGGGTGCGCAAGAGTATCGCGTGCCTTCTGGGTATTTATGACGGAAGTAAGGTTTAATATAATGTGCTAATACTATTCAGTCTATAACAATAATGTTGAGGTTGGATTTTTAAACTCAATCATTATTAAAATTGATTGGAGTGACAAAAAAAATACTATCTACAGCTCCTCGCATTGGAAGACAAGCTAAGCCGTTGGTCCCGGCTGCATTTGCAGTCGTCAACACAACCAATATGCACTAGAGCCGTCAAAATTTATCTTAAAAACTGCACAACTTTGTCTTGAAAATATTGGTAACATACATATATTAATACATTTTTGAACCTCCCGTACTATAAAGTTCCGAATGGTATAGATAGAGTAAAAAGATATCGTATTTTGACCACCTTTTTTTATAGAAAGTTATTCAATACCATGAACTGAAAACACCCTTAAAGTTTGGATGGTGAATAAAAAAATACCCTGTCCATAAAATCATTGGCATTGATTTACTAGCATAGTCTTTATATATTTTGACATAAAAAAGGTTGCAGTCTTAATTTTCTACTTTCTACTTCCTCTTCCTAGAACAGTGCATACTGCATTATACAAATAGGAGCAGCTCATTAAGGCGTCACCACACGGTTACCCGGACAGTTGTTCCCATAGCTGAGTGATCCCAAACCGCAGTGAGCAACTTATGTAATAAGCGCTCATTCGACTAAATGACGAGTGTCGTTACGCCCAATGATTAGGGAAAAGCTACGATGCTTTAAATTAAAGTTTAATTATAAATTATTCGGGTTATATGTAGGCTATATGTTGTCAATTAATTAAAATGAATCGCAGGGACCTAAGTCAACTTTACTGATAACTAAACTTATCTAAGCGCAGAATTGTTGTCAAAATACAACGAAATATGTCATATTTCGTATTCTACTATTTTATTAGCGCATCACTATTTATAACGATTTATAAAAATGTGTTATTGGATTCAAACCACATCGGTACCTTACTCATCGCAGTCAATACTTACTTTTGCGTTTCTCTTGGTGAATAGGGTGCAAAATGTAAAAGTGGTAGCAAATGAGGTTTAAGCTTAAATACTTAATAGGTACAGACAGCTTAATTTAGTCCGAAATTGCAATTGACAAAAGTCAGAAGGGTGCAGAAATGCAAATAAAGATGTGATTCTACCGACCCTCATGCTCTACCTACAAAAAGTATGTGATTGTTTAATTTACGTTACATGATGTCCGTGTGTATACTTGAATGAAAGCATTATTATGTGAACGTTTTCGAATTAGTGGTGACTTGATGACTGATGATTTACGTAAAGGAAAGTAACATTTAGGTAAGATAACGAGACTGTCCTTCTATGCGGTGTCTTTAGGGCTATTTAGTCTACTTACATCGAGTCCGGTCGTGGCTTAATTTATTAACTGAAAAAGTTTTGAGAATTTTACAGTTTTTTTTTGCTATGTGGATACATCGATTTCTAAGCTATTTTTAAAAATATGCGATTTTTAAGGGTGTGCTTTAGGAGTTGAGTATTTCGTAATATGTTTCTTAAATTAAAAAAGCTGATTCTTAAACTTAGATTTTTATACGTTTAATAAATCGACATATACGAAATACTCGACTGTACATAAAGAGTACGTAAAAATTTTCTAACTTTTTGAAAGTTGCTTTGAAATCTGTACATCTATCCAAAGAGCAAAAAAAAGAAATTTTCATTCTTTCAAAGGTTAGGAACTAATATAGGCTTATTTTATTATTCTCATGGACTGAACACATCCTTAAAATTTGGTGAGTGAATAAAAATACACCCTGTATAAGCTTGCGTTGTTATTTTCATTTTCGTTAGATCACGTTTTGACCGATTTTCGTTATTTGTACTTTTTCTGACGAAACAAAAATCTGGTGAAACTAAAATCTGGCGAAACAAAAATCTGACGGAAAGGAAATTTATCGAAAAGGAAAAAACGGCTCAAAGCCACGTGGTCATTTTCCTGAAGTCGCTTTCATAAGTGGTCATCTTTCTAAGCGGAGCCAGACATCACGAATATCAGCGTGCATGCGGAGCATACACATGAGACTAATGTCAACAAGCACCTCCTAAATCTGCAGTCTGTGTCGTGATGCCGTAATTTAGTCGGCGTAATACGATCGTGCTCTTTTTATTAAAATATAAGACTTTCACTAACTTCTATGATTTTGTTCTATTCTCCAGATGCGTGGTTTCCCAAAGTAACATAAATAAATTATATAAGTACTTTGTGTCAGATTATAAAGTTTCTTCTGATTATGCAATACACAGTTATCATCACACTATAAATTACCGACACTTTACCTGTGACTTTATTTACTTTACCTTATCCATTTTAACTAATGAGTTACAGTAAAATTGATGCTTTTATTCACAAACATATAATTAATTACACAATACAATATATTAATTATTATTGATACACATTTTATGAAAACCATTAAATAAAAAATATTAATATCTTATCCAATTTTTTAAGCTTGAAATAAAGGAAAGCACCTCAGTCTGTGCCGAAAATCGTTAAAAACGAGTGACAGTTAGATCGTTAGAAAATCCTATGTTAGTAAATTATTAAAGTCGGTAAAATATTGGTAACATAGCCGAATCCTAATATTTCTATTCTCACGACATCATGATTTCAACATTTGAATAAAACCCACTTTTTCCGATCAACCACTTTAGCTTTACGTACAAATTTACAAATAGTCAGATATGAGTCGCATAGCAATTAGTCTTAATGTGTATCAATGGAATTTTAAGTTGTTAAGGTTAAGTTTTCATGGTTTCTGCCGGAATCTTTTGATTTTAGAAATGTAAAATCGTAATGGTTGTTCGAAACATGTAAAAAATAAAATGAACTAACCTTTCTCATAGATGTAATAAAATTCAGTCTGCTGTGTATTAGTAAAAACAAATTGACGAATTTAGACAAGCAGACTTTAATTATGGTCTGTTATGAATGCCTAGTCTACTTCGATAAATGTAGTTAGGTGATAGGAAAATACAGACAATTCAAAAGCACATAATTTCTAAGTTTGTTTGAATAAAGATGTTTTTAATTTTAATTTCCATTTTCATTTTCTTTTAATTCTTTATGACCTTGAATTATAGTCTTTGGCCATTAAAAGTATTACTTTTGCAAGGTATTGTAAAGTCTCCCTTAGGGCAGGCGTCAAATGTAGATAGACGAACAATTGACAATAGCAGAAATTAAGTACAAGATTTATCCAAGTCAATGTTTTACGGCCGTCAGCATTTTTAGTGGGTGATTGTTCTGCGAATACTGCAATGTATACAAGGAAGCGGTACAATAGACACATTCCTGGTCTTCGAATCAATCATACGAGTTGACGAACTCGAAAAGGGATGTTCCTGTTCGTTCGCAGAATCGCAACAATAACGCTAATAACGCTCATTCCGTGATCCTGCATTGACGCTGCTATTTAGCGTTAAACAATTTCTAGTGTAGGTAATTTATGGTATTTCTTAACGAGCCTTTTACAATGAATGGTTGGTTTACGAGCACGAACCATACAAGCCATTTAGGCCCTTAGTACAACGTAAATCCATGTGGTCTTATGGTATTTATTTGTATTAGGCTATTTAAGTACCTACCTACATTTTGTTACTTTTGTTATTTGTTGCTTTATTGCCTTTGTCGCTGCGAAAAAATTACAGTAAAAGCTACCTTAGTATACATATTGATTGCAAACCTCTATGGTAGATACGCTAACTAACACCAAGCAGAAACGGGAGCCCTACTTGTATCGTAACATTGTATTGTAACATAGCATCGTCAAATTGATGACAATTTTAATGACGTAACTATATTGCATACAATACAACAGATTTTTTATTGTTTTAGTACATACTTATAGGCAATCTAAAAGCATATTTTTTTATATTTTCTTATTATTCTACCTTAAATTTAAAATGTGTGAACGTGGTTTTATAGCCCGTATACGTCATAATTTCCGAAAGGAATAACACTAGGCAAACATGTACTTGCACTATAAAGCCATTGACACATTATACAAGCCATAAATCTGTGCCGTACGCAGCGGACTGATTGCGATAAACCAGTCTACAATGTTCTCTCTAAAACAAAAGCGCGTCAAGTGTGGCTACTTGCAAAAACAGTTTTTAATATTATAACGTTATTTCAAAATTACGGTAGCATAAAGCTCTTATCTGTCCAACATCGACGCGTCAGAAACCGCAAAATGCTGCATTTTGTTGTCTGCGTACCCAATCGCTTTATTCACGTGTGGATACGAGAAAATCGCGTGTTACAAATACATTTTCATCCGTTATAAGAGCGGTACCGAATTGACCGTACCGAGATGGCGTAACGGCGCGTGCACAGAACGATTTAATTATTGAAATCGGATAATTATGACCAAGAAAGGTCGATGATCGCTCGAGTTTTGGAAAGGTCTTCTTTTACTTTTTTATGACACAGATAGTATATTTATGAATCGCCCATAATTCCCTTTTATTAAAAAGATTTATTTGAGAAATAAAAAGCACAGTCATATTGACTTAGTAAACTAAAGAATTGACAACATTATTCCACGCTTTTTTGTTGCGACCTTATCGTGCATTGCGCATATTCAAACCTGTCATGAAAGTCAAGAAGTTGAATGAAATGAATAAAAAAGCTAAACGTTACATTCGTAATTTTTAATATCTGCAATAATTTCTCATTTCGGAATTGGCTGCCTGCAAGTCGTTTACTTAAGTCTAATTTTACTTAATACGCATGCGACTAACTTATGTGAACCATAACGTGAAGACAAACCGCTAAGCTCCCAAGCTTCTCAAACTCCATATTTATTTTGATTGGTTTCCTCTGCGTTTTGTGGTTAGGAAACCTATCCAGAAGATAAATATACGTAGGTATCTCCAACATAAATTCTGTGTACCCAAACATTTGACCACAAGCTTTGGCTCACAATAATCTGTTGGGACTCAACTGATTCACATTTTCAGTGGGTCCTATGATTAGGGTCTTATTGGATGGCTTAAGAGATGAGTTTTATTTGAAATTTTGAGATTTAAGCATTCACAATGCTATTTTTATACAATACTAAATAATATACTAGAAAAAATAGGACTCGCACCAGATCATGTTCTCGGACGGGAATCGAACCCGCGACCTTTGGATATCCGGTCCAATGCTCTGACCGCTGAGCTACCGAGTCACTAGTGGGAACGTCGAATTTCTTCTAGTATATCAACTCTTACGCTGCAAGCCAGCGCCATCTCACCAATGTAGAAGGAATTAACCTCGGCAGCGTAAGAGTTGATATACTAGAAGAAATTCGACGTTCCCACTAGTGACTCGGTAGCTCAGCGGTCAGAGCATTGGACCGGATATCCAAAGGTCGCGGGTTCGATTCCCGTCCGAGAACATGATCTGGTGCGAGTCCTATTTTTTCTAGTATATTATTTAGTATTGTATAGATGAGTTTTATTTTCTACTAATTCTTCAGAGCCTGAATTTAATTGTTTAATATTTGTTTAGTGACACTGTAAGATACGTATAAGCAGTATTAATCTGGGAGGCACGACACCTCTCTACACCGTTACTCCGGCCTCTGGGATTGGTCATCTGACAAGAGGCGGCGCTTAAGTAATGTGATTCATTTGAGTACTCTCGCGAATATGTTTACGGTTACGATCTGAGTTGTTAGTACTTTTGAAAGTACACACGACAGTACACAAAGCTAAACAGTTGAACTGCGAGAATAGCTTTTATTACGTAGGGCCTAAAGACTGAAGACTAGGGAAGAGTCTGATGTGCCGTCGTCTGAACATATTATGTAAGAAGATTATAATAGGTATCTCGGGTTTGAACCCCGCAAAGGGCTAATAAATAGTGTGGATTATTATTCAATTACATTTAAAGTTGAAAGTATAATTTTACTTAGTAGTCTGTTACAAGAATTAATGAATTTCTAATAAAGTTCAGAAGTTTCGGAAAACTACGGCGGAAAACCTTGCGAGAAAGTCTCTATATGTAAATAAAGAGCTTCTAGGACTAGTTTTTTTCCGTATTTTTTGTCCAGAATAAATTTGACAAGTAGAAAAATCTCATTATGTGGTTACACGAGTCGGCTTGGCAGGAAATTTTAATCAATTACACTTTTGAGCGACAATCGCTTGTAAAATCTAATCGCAAACCTAATTTCAATGAGGTGGCGATTCGATTTTATAAGTGATTGACGATAAAAAGCGCTAATTGACTAAAATCGCCTGCCAAGTCAACCCATGTAAATACTGCCTTAACTTTGTCCTGTCACTTAGAAAAGTTAATATGGTCATTAAGTTTTCTTAAAGTTTCTAATTTTCCCCACAACTTTCTTAACTTTTTCTTAATATTGGATAAGAACCTTCTCCTGACAATAAAAAATACAAAAAAAAAAAGAATTAGCGAAATCCGTCCAGCCGTTCACGCGTGATGCCGTGACCTAGGGATTCATTTTTATATATTACTAGCAAACGCCCGCGACTTCGTCTGCGTGGAAAGTTTTTTTTTATCCCTCGGGAACAATTATATTTTTTGGGATCCTATGTCCTTCTCTGTACTCCTGACAACGTGTATGAAAATTTCATGATGATCGGTACAGTAGTTAAGACGTGAAGGCGTAACAAACAAACAAACAATCGGACTTTTGCATTTATAATATTAGTAAGGAAGTAAGGACTAGCTGACCCGACAAACGTTGTTTTGACATATAAATTATTTCTAGTGAATATTTTCGCTATTCAAAAATAGGGGTTAGTGGTAGAAAGATGAAAATTTAGGGTTGTATGTATTTTTTCATGACAAATCAAAAAAAAAAAAAAAATTGACCTGATTATAAAATAAAAATGTTTGGGGTGGACCACTTATCACTTAGGGGTATGAAAAATAATTTACGTTTTATTCTCAGATCTACTGAATATACACACAGAATTTTATAAGAATCTATCAAGTCGTTTCGGAAGAGTTTTGTTACAAACACTGTGACACGAGAATTTTATATATATAGATTTAGATTTCAGTTTTTCCCGAATATTGATTTCTTTGACCCTCGTTGTTGCACTATTGTCTAGTTTGTGAAAAAACTTATAAATTACTTTGTACTGTATGAAATATCCTCTCTTTATATATTTAACCAAATAATATCTTATAATAAAGTCAGTCTTACTCTATCATTCAATCGTTACATTTCTCGTCCTTACAACTTAAGTAAAATGGAAATATGAGGTTAATGTATATGGATGCTCAGTCATGGTGTCTGAATGTGCGATAGACTGTAAATACCATACTATTATGGGGATTTCTTTAAGTACTAGGAAAGGATTTTTTTGCCATACTTCCTGGAAAACGTTAGTAACTAAGTATACCTATACAGCGTAACAAAATCACCTATACTTAGGGCCGATTTTTCAATCCTCCGATAACAGATATCATTCAATTAAATAATAAACCAAATAAGATAAAAGTCATTCAAAATCTTTGACAGACAAACGAAAGACAAACATTTTCAATTTGGCGGTATAATACGTTATCAAATAAATTATTATAAATAAATTTTATCTGGGCATTGAAAAATCAGCCCTTTAGTCAAGATCTTAGAGCAACCCGCGTTGCTCTAAGATCAAAATAGTACAAAATATAAGCGTCTGTAAAAATATAATGGCCTTACCACAAAAGATTTTAAAACACTGTTCAACAAGTTTTTGACTTAGATACTGTTTAAATATGATGCTGTCACTATTTTGACAATATTATTTGAAAGAGACGGCATCACATTAAAATAGTGTCTAAATTAAACAGTAATTTAAAATCTTTTGTGGTAAGGCCGTAAAAGTCTGAAAACACTACCGTCATTTGTTTTATCAAGCCCGAAATTATTCAAAGCTCAGAAACTAATCTATTTCATGTTTTACTGGTTTCCGCCCGTGACTTCGTCTGCGTGAAATAATTAATCTTTGTTTAATTCATCTCGTTGTGTTGTTTGTAGTGTAGGCGGATCTATGAAAAGTAAGTTTTATTTTTATTAAGCCTACTAATGTTATAAACTTATACTTAAAAAAAATCGTCTCATCTATGTTCTTAAATGAAAAATCTAAAATGAAATAGCCTTTTCACAAGTTTTGTAAATTAGATCAATTTGCTTGCCACCTACGCACATCCGGATACTAGATGTGTGCAAAATCACATTAATATTCGAAAATACACAAGTTTTACAAAATTGGTTTGTAACTCTAACTTTGACTTACATTGCGATTAATTTAACAACGTACCTACTTACAACAGAAGTCACCAACGTCAGAGCGCTTGCAGACAAAACGACATATTTTAATCTGTAAAATTTTCTCTTTGCCATACATTCTCGAGTGAAGTTGCAGCTTACTGTCTTTAAATCGCGTTGTACTCATTACTAATTTACCTTTAAAAATGTAATGCACAGCGTTAATTTTTACTTTTTACAACTTCAAAATTACTTTAAAAGTTATAGAAAGAATATGCCAATGAGTAAGTCCCTGCCTCAGGATTAAATACGATAGATAGATAAAATGCGATTAAGTTGTCAATAGACAGTTATCCGCTGCAACTTCATTCGAGAATGTACTGCAAAGGGAAAATTTTACAGATTAAAATACGTCGATTGGACCGCAAGCGCTCTAAAGTTGCCGCATATCACTGTCTATTATCAATTTAATCTTATAAAAAAACAATTTCCATGAATTTATACAAACTTTTTACCACCCTCTGTACTATATTTTTTTGTGATTGATATTTTCACGATTTTACTAGCGAATCTTAAATTAAGTACCTATAAGGCATACGAGCAATAAAAACGATATTCTTTTATGTACGAAGTTTATGTCGCCATACTCTTTACACAATGAAAATCCCAAAAAAAAGATTCCAATTTCAAATAATTAATCTCTTGAGTTTTCATTTTTTTATTTGCAGTCTACGGTAACAATAGAGAAAAATTTCTATAGTGTCACAGCATAGACAATTATTGCTTTACGCAGCATCTACAATGCAACATGTGGTACGGTATGTATTGTTATTTCTCGAGCTAATTATCGGGTTCTCGTTTTAACACTGTGAGAACACACCGGAACAATTTTATCGAAACTAGTATATCTATTCGGAAAACGAATGATGAGCTGATTACAAGAATTCGTAGTTATTTAGCAGCAATTTTAATTGAGATTCCTCTAATGAGGCTAACGTGATCTGAATCATAACCAACTAATAATTACTACTACCTACTGTATTACACTTTGTTGATTAGAAAATCAAATAATAATAAAAATTCACTGTAGTTAAGCTAATCTTTACATCAATTTGCAACTCTATGGTATTTTAGTGATCAAAAGTACTTGTAACTTGGAAACTGTTGGTATCAGTCCAAAATTAAACTAATAATTTGAGGCTGAGATTAGGCCTTAAATATACTTGTAAGTTATGCTCACGTAAGTTAACTTACGGAATTGACTTACGATTAATTTACAAATATAAACACTCTTTTTAAGTAGCTTTCCGTAATAACTTATGTCTGTACTTGCGTATACAGCCATCAGTTCCTCGCATAAGTTTTACGTAAGCAACTTACAAAGTGTAAAGCCAGCCTTATACTCGTTATTTTTATGAAAGCGCTGGAAACAAAAAACAAACGGAAAATTAAAATAAGCCTCGGAATGACAAGTACAAGATTGACATAAAACATATGACTGACTAGGTAATCAGTGTAAGCGACAGTGCCGGTTTCCTAATAATAGGGATACGAGTCCAAGTTGCTTATCCGGTAGCACTCCCCGTTAGCTAACTACTTATATATCCGACATGAGCCGTGGAACTGGTACTATAGAAGGTCTCCCTATACTTGATATAGAGTTTATGACCTAAAAACAAATGTAACTGAAGTTATTTAAAGTTTAAAAAGTACATAATTTATTATAAAATAATTTGGTGATTAAATATAAATGATTTGTTCACATAAAGCACATAATAAATTGTTTTACTAGCGTACGTAAAGCGTGAAAAAGAATTTTCCCGAAGTCGTGAAAAAACAGGTATTTCATACATTTTAGCAGACTGATTTTATAGATTTCGGGTTTGTTTGCATACAAAAAGTTGATAATAATGATGATCTCTTTAAATAGCTTTTGCCATTTCAGTAAAATGTATACTTACCTACGTATGAAAGAAATACTTAGGTACCTAGAAATATTCTTAGCTTTCCTGAATTTTTAGCTAACAAATTGCAGTGTTTGGTTTTTATTTATTATTCTCACACCGTTTATATTATGTTTTAAGCTGTAATCTTACAGAAACCTCGAGAACTTAATTTTCGCTTTAAGCTATGACTATAACGCTGCCAATTAAAATAGTACTACCCTTTCTCCTTCGATTAATTTTTAATCGTCTTAGAGCTGATTTTTAATGCCTAGATAAAGCTTTACCCGTTTTAAAGCGTAATAAACCGCCAAATTGAAAATATTGTCATTCATTTGTCTGTCACATTTTTAGAATGACTTGTATTTTATGTAAGTATTTAGTTAATATATAAACCGACTGATATCTGGTAACTGAGGATCAAAAAATCAGCAATTAATAATAAGTCTTATTACTTTTAATCATAATTTTATGACATTGATTACTTGATTACTTTCCTATTTATTTCCTATTAAGAAATGTGTCTTGTCATTGTCATCGAAGAAACACATTTTCCCAGAGATACAATAGGTATCTTAACAGAGAGCGAACGAGCGTTGCAAAGATTTTATTAAACATTTGAATAGCAACCATAAACATTAAACCTCTTTGGTGACAATATAAAGATTAAAATTGACACTATACTTAGATTAAAATTAATGATTCGTAAATACAAAAACAGTAAATAAGTTTTTATTAGGTACTCACTCAGCGGTGAGATGAGATCGACTTTCATTTCGTATTATAGAAAATCGATTACAGAGATGGCGACGGAGTGACGAAGGTGACAGTAAAATGGACTATTTAACATTGTTTTTACTAGGGAAACTTAAGGCAGACTACGCGAGAATATACAAATAACGATTTACATATCAAAATATGAGATAATATTTATTTTATGTAATTGTATTTTTTTTCAATGAAACTAAACGTCGCATTTTTAAGTCCCATAGTCTAGTATGTTTAGAAGGTGTCATTACGTTCCTTCGTTGTTATTTCTAGAAGTACTTCTGCAAAACTGCTAAAAGTGGCCGTTTTTGACACATTTGCTTTATACTTCTACGAATTACTACAAGGGAATGTAATGATACCTTCTAAAAATACTAGACTATGAGTCTTCAAAATTCCACGTTAAATTTTATTAAAATCCCTTTATATTAACAACTTATTAAATAAAAACTTCTGATGCCCCTTGCGATATGGGATGCACTTTTTTATTCATTTTAGTGCAATACAATTACAATGGTTATTATTTTACTTATTTATTCATATAAAAAAAAATCTACTTCCCAGTCATATGTATTGTATCCGGTCTTCTAATCAAAATCATTCACGATTTATGAAAAATCCTAACTAACAAATCTTGTCCAGATATTAAAAAACATAGTATATTTGTTATTTGTTTATACATGTTGAGAGATTCATGTAAATTGTTAATATTTTTATCATCTAGAACAGTGTTTTCTTACTTAACTTAGATATTATCATCTTGTAGGGGAACATAGAAAAAACAAATGGGAACCACTGATCTAGAAGAATACGAAATTGTAAAATAAAATGTCGTTACATAGGTGCGACATTTTTACACAATACAAAAAGTAATTATTATCTTATGTGCTTTCCGAAATTAATTAAAAATGTTTTCATAATATGTAAGTACGTTTTTATTTAAAAAAAAATACGTCGAATATTTCCATTGCCAGTTAATTTTATAAATAAATAAAATCGCTTTCTCCAAGTTCGGTGAATATCCTTGAAACTATTATTGGTATGTTAATTAATGTAATAACCCGATATTTTATATAACATGGAAACTACTTTCACTAATACTTTTAATTGAATTAATTTTAAATATTCACTTTCATCGCATTAATTATTCGCTACGGAGATAGCAAAAGAGCGCATAATTATTACCTAAGTCAAAGTTTGTTATCAGCATTGCATCCTATTATACAACATGATATAAAAAAAACCCGAAAATGGTAGAAAGGTACCATCAAATGGAACAACTTTTACTATCGAATAACTCTGAAATTGCGAAAAATATATCAGCTGTTTCATACAAAAATCAATAACGAAAATTTCAAAATGTATGATACAGCTGATATTTTTCGATTTCGGAGTTGGTTTCATAGTAAACGTTGTTTAGTTTGATGGTCCCTATCTACCATATTCGGCTTCAGGGGTTTATTTGTAACACGTTGTATAAAGTAAAGAATATCTTCAAATCTGAAACATCATTTTTAGAGATTGCTTAAATGAAATAAATTATTATGATCGTCTTACCAAACAATTCGAAGTCCGGAGCCGTGCGAAACTCAATAGAACATTGCAAATGTTTACAGTCGTAAATGTCTATTTATATCATTATTCCAAAACACTTGATTCCACTTTAAAAAAAACACAATTTAAAAAACAAGAACTGTCAAATTGAATGAGCATCGAGGGAAATAGAACACGCGCGCTTAATATGGGTCAGTGACCTACACAAGAGTTGTACGCGGGTTTACGTTTGACGTTTGGTTTTCGCGCTCAAGTCCCCGGGAGTCCACGGATGTGACTCTCCGGTACCGCGGGTGACGAATAAATGGCGAATGGAAAGCACCTGTGCCTCTCATCTGCGCACATGTAATATCGCACGGGGATACAACTTTGCCATCTGCCTATAGTGTCGGTATTTTTTTTTTATTATAAAATAGTCTGTGTTGAGATTATCATCTTTAGTATTGTATAAAATAGCATTGTGAATGCTAAAATCTCAAATTCAAAAATAGTCTGTAGACTGTTTTGCAGGATTGCAGATTCCATACATTCGGTTGAGTAAAATCTTCCGATATTCTTTCGTGTTTTTTAAGGTTTTTCTTGATTCTAATATGTATTGCTTAAGTAAGTTCTGAAAGTTTTTTAGAGAAATGCGAAATTATTGATATAAAATTTAAACATATTAAAAATTGCAGCCAATTTTCTCTTGCACGATGAAAGAAACGTTAATTTATAAGTTTTTTTTTATACACATCTTAACGATTTTTTTTTTAAAACAAAATTTTCACGACTGGAAGAACGATTAAATCGTTAAACTTCAATTTTAAAGATTTTGCATTTGGGTTAAATAAGTAAACTTGCGTGGAATTCATTTTTTGCAGAATTTACTAAAAAATATTTTCATGATGTTAATGATCATAAAATAAATAAAAAATATAAATGCAAAAGTGTGTTTCCAGCCCAAAAAATAAATTATCTATCCAAAACATGATACTAAGACAAGTTTTTTTCACATTGTAGATGCAAAAAATATAAACTATTATTTTCTTTATTGAACGAGCGTAGCGTCTCCGTTTCAGCTTGGGCAAAAATGCTTTCGTATGTCCTTCCGGTGTCTGGCTGTCCGTCTGTTTTCCTCTACTGATCGCATTTCTGAACCGATTTTCGTGAAATTATGTGATCAGGTTCGATTTTTTTTTCTGTCGATTCAGTTTTTCGAAATTTTTCGAAACGGCGGTGATATGTGGAAAAAGAATATGGGAAAAGGCGCGCAAGTTTTTTTGGGTCTTTAGTCTGTTGGTCCCGCTTCAGATGTGTCCCGCGGGCCACATTTACTTATCCATTATTTTTATTATTTTTCTTTAGTCGATTGGGCCCGCTTTTAGGATGACAATAGAAATACTAATATCGTAGGTTTATTGGTACAGACGTCTACAAAATTTTCATGAAATTCATATAGATGATAGACCTTAACTTCGATAAAAAAAATTTTTTTAAATCTTAGTTGGCAGTTATATTTTTGTTTAAGTAAAGTAAAATTAAAATCACAATCGGTTGATTATATAAAATAAAATTAAAAAAAAGATCATATTATTAAATAAAAAATAAAATTATTATTACTTTATTACTTTTATAAAAATATTATTACTTTTTTGCATTCAAATGCCATTTTTATTATAGAAAAATACGTAAAAAAAAAACCCGGCTAACAACTATCTCATCGGAGCTAGTTGTGTGTGAGAAACAATATCAAAATTATAGGCTTATTAAATAAAAAAACGCTACTGAATTTAATAAATAAAATAATTGCTTTACTTAGGGCCTGTTTCACAGTGTAAAAGTAAGTTCCGAGTAGCTTAATTAAGTACTTGACAGATTTAAAAAAAAAACAAGTGACAATAGAATAGAACCTACTAACTTACAATTTGATTAAGCTGTCAATGACGACTTACTAATTCAATCGGTCTGTCTTCACCAAGTCGCTTCAACTTTCAATTCAGTTTGGTTAGACAGACACAACGTTGACGTTTTTTTAAGAAGATAGGGCATGCGCTATTGAATGCAATGAGGCATGCCTTTGTTTAAAGCGCAAGAGGAACGGGAAAGCGAGTGTGAAACACACCTAATAGGTGGTATAAAAAATTTAAAGAAGTTATCGAGTTTTTGATTGCGTTTCAGTTTTTGATTGCATTCCAGTAAGTTAATGTGATAACAGTAAAAAAACTGATCTCAATTATGTTGGTACTTGAGTATAAAATTACAATAAGTATAATGTTATAATAATTAAAAAGATATGGTTAGTTTTTTTTGGAACAGATTGATAAAAATACGCGAGGTTATTTTTTTTTATTTTTGTAACTATGAATAGTTACAAATTTCATAGATTTGGGAGAATAATATTTAACAAACCCCGTTGGAAAATATTTCACTCGCCAATTCAATACAAGTTACAATCATCATAATGCAAACAAAAAGTCCACTTTCACTTAAAAAAATATAAAAAGTAACTGGCAGCGGTGGGATTCGAACCCACGCCTCCGAAGAGACTGGTGCCTTAAACCAGCGCCTTAGACCGCTCGGCCACGCTACCACATAGCAGACTTGACGAAATATGAATTCGCGTCTGGAGTGATCCTGTCAGTACTATAAAGCCCGAATCTATTTTCTGACACGGGTCAGTGCTATTTTCGTATTGTCAGACGTGATCTATCTCCATCTGCTATCATGATCGAAGGTCTCCATCTTCGATCATCAATACCTGGGCCCTATTTAATAAACATGACAAATTGTCAACTGTCATGGCAATTTTATATCCGTTGCGTCAACCATTTGTAAATAGAACAAACTACTCATAGCTACACCGCAATGTAAACCAAATTGTCATGACAATTGACAAATTGTCACGTTACTAAATAGGGCCTTGGACTCCATTGTTATTTATATCCTTCTTTAGTCGAGTTTATTTATGGAGGCAAAATATATATACTTATATACACCTGGAGACGACAATGCGACAATAAATTAAATGTCGTATAGCTAAGAACGCTCCCATGCAGTCTCATAAAAAAACAATTAAAAATATCCAATAGCTTAGTCACAGGAAATATTTTTCAATTCAATTAATTTTCGTGCTACTTAGGTATTGTTTGAAAAAAATAATTTTTATTTCATTCCTATGAATTATTTGATGGTTTTAAAATACTCCTATGAACTAGTGTCACAAATGTTTTCATTTATTGTCGTATTGTCGTCTCCACCCCGTATAATTATATTTTCAGGACTGAAAAGGTTAAAACTTAGTACTTACTTGGATAAGGTAATCAATAAAAAAATAGTACCTATCTCATTGATGCAGAAACGACAAACTATAAAATTTTATGAATTACTTTATTTACAGGGGGTAAATAAAATATTCAATGAAAATGGAAATGAGGTTGATGTCCTATCTTTCAAACCGTCAGCATTTCTAGACATTAAAAAAAATGCGCCCGATTTCTTCGAATCACGCAACGCAATATGGTAGTTCCCGTAGAAAGCTGTAAAAATCGTGCAAGTGTCGTTTTACGATTGTCGCCGGTACGTGACGAGTCGTCGACGATGTCGTGCACACACGACACATTTCGCGAAATAGTGTAAAACTGACCAGTTGTTTACTTATTGCGGTTTTGGTTCCAATGCAAACAGTAGTAAAGTGTATTAACTGAGGTAAGCGGACCAATGTGAATCTATCATTTTTGATGCGATTTGTCGCTCGTCTTTTTTTCATAGATATTTGATTTGATGAGTCGATTTTCGCGATGTATTGCTATTTCGTCACTTGTGATTGTGATATTGCATTTACAAGTTCTAATCCTATCATCGAATTTTTTATTGATTTTGGTCATGAAAAACTATCAATAGAGATTGTTTATTATTACTGTGGGCCATGTTATACTCAGAAAGACATAACTCAGGTACATACAAATATTTGACCATTAGCCATTTTTAATGTCCCCACTGCAGGCTGGGCCACAGGCCTTCCTTATGGGTGGATAAGGAGGTTGGGCCATTACCCACCACGCGGACCCAATGGAGATTGGTGGGTGTTAACGACTGCAAATGAAGTTGGGGCCAACGGCTTAACGTGCCTTCGAAGCACGGAGGAGCTCGAGATAATTAATGTTTATACACCCATCCCATGACCGACCCTTGCGAAAGTTGCTTAGCCTCCGCAATAGCTAGGCCAGGCGCTAAACCACTGCGCCACCGAGCTCCTCATACGATTACTTTTTAATTTCAAATTGCATAAAACAAGAAAAAAAAAATTTGCTTACTTAATATTGATTCATCATAATTTCAATCAGACTTACCTACTTAAGGGAAAACAATAGAACACTTTCTTTCTCTAAGTATTAAATTCGTCTATTCGTCTAGCAGTCTTATGTCATAGACGAATTTATTAAATAAGTATATACAACATGTTACAAAAATACCCCTAATGCCGAATATGGTAGATAGGGACCATCTAACTGAACAACTTTTACTATGGGACCAACTCTGAAATCGTGGAAAAAAAATCAGCTGTTTCATACAAAAAATAATTATGAAAATATCAAAATGTATGAAACAGCTGATTTTTTTTCGCGATTTCGCAGTTGGTCCCATAGTAAAAGTTGATTAGTTTGATGGTCCCTATACCATATTCGGCATTAGGGGTATTTTTGTAACATGTTGTATATAAAATGGGTCTATTATAACAAAGTAGGAATGTGTGTAGCGTGTAGCTTTTACTAAGCAGTTACGTCTATAGTAAAACATTTACAACCACCATACAGTTCCTGAGAGGCCTTATAGGAAATTACCCCAATAGCTAAATATTATGGCCTTAGATTACCTACCGTAATTTTATCACGTATACAAAGTGTTACAATGTCAGAAAATAATACTTATGACGTTATAATATCTCCATTTTACAATTTATAAGGTTTATATTTCTACTGTAAATTTTTTCTTTAAATTTTGGCTATGGAATATCTGATATCAAGATTTTATTCTCAATTCATAACTTATGTAACTATTTGTTTTACTATTGCAATTTCCTTGAAATTACTTAATTCTCCTTTTCGCTCTGTGCGTTTATTTTATTTTTATTAAAAACTATTAACCTTATGTCTAAATATATGTACTAATTTCTGTTTAGAAATGAATCTGTGATCTATTCCTTACTAACACTTAAAACTAAAACCAAATGGTATTTGTTTATTACCGTTATAAAATTTATATTCCCAACGAATACCAAAAATTAAAATTTTTAATAAATTTGGTATTCGTTGAGAATAGAAATTTTATAACGGCAATAAACACCATTGGTATTAGTTTTTGGTATTCGAAAGGAATATATAGAATCTGGATCTAAGCATAAACAACATTACTACAAAACAACACATAAAGCTAGCCATATGGCTTCCAAAATTTTCACTAGCATGAAAATCCTATTCGTATGTATCGCTACTATTTAAAATATATAATAATTTCAATCGAACACATTCTTCATCTTCAGTACAGTCATGTCTAAAAATAAGTTTAGAACGTTGTCGCTTAGTTGGCATTTGTCATTGATTTCTGTTAAAAAAAATAGCTTCAAGAGTGACAAATGTCCATACTGTTACTATTTATAGATGTGACGTATCTACGAAAACAAAATGTCACTTTCCAGGAGTCAAGGGTCAAAATTTCTTTATTCAAATTATTAAGCACTTTTGAATAGTCTATGTTTTCCACCCGTTCCAGACTTTTTAACTGATAATAAGCACTGGCGCAAGAAACTTATCAGCTTGGACAGGATAGGTTCTGCCAGACATCACCAAACCGCAATATCAGCAAAAAGTTGTCAGACATTTTTTTTTAATTATTAAATCTAATGACTTTAATATTTCACTTCATTATTACAGTCATCGCAAAAAATTACAAGTACCTAGTCAAGTCTTCAAACTTACTTAAAAACTCTAGAACCTAGGCAAAAAATATCATTACAATAGTTAAAATCAATTTATTCAAGTGTTCTAATTTTTTATAGCTGTCTTAGAACGTTCGTAGTAGTTTCGCTATATTTAGGACTAGTCCTACTTTATATTTCGTTGTATTATTGACCGAGTGAGTGCGAAACGTCTCCGTTTCAGCTTGGGCAAAAATTATTTTGTTTGTCTGTCTCTCGGTCTGTCTGGCTGTTCTCCTCTACAGATCGCATTTCTCAACCGATTCTCGTGATGTTTTGTGAGCAGGTTCGATATTAATTCGTTATTTAAAAAAAATCAGCCATGTCTAAAGATGTTTAAAAATGTAACAAACGCGATGTCTACTAACAGCTCACAGATCCACTAGTTTGTAGACGTTTTTGTAATATACCCAGTTACTGTTGAGGATAACAACCCTCTTGAAATATTATATTTGACACTGGCTGTACTAAACATACAATTATTATGACTATTAATTATTATTGTATTTAATCCACTTTTTATTGCTGATTACGCACCGCGCATATCTTGTGCAAGTGTACCTATTTATTTATGAAACCTTTTATACAAAAAATTGAATGCGTTATAATATTTTCCCACTGAAATCATCGGCCCATTAGCTCAGTTGGTTAGAGCGTCGTGCTAATAACGCGAAGGTCGCGGGTTCGATCCCCTCATGGGCCAACTTTTTAAAATATTGATATCTTTTACCACGGTAAAATTTACAAAGATTTCTTTGCAATCTGTGCTAAGATTAAAAGTCAGTCTCCCACTTTGTATACAGTTAGAACATCATCATTATATTAAAATCATTAAAGTTTTGCTTCAAAAATCTCCTGAACACATTGTAATCTTAAATGTCAAGTATAATCAAGATTGAACTTACTTGACACTGGCAAAACATAACAATAATTAGAAGATGACTAGATTTTTTTTTAAATAGAAGAAGAAAATTAGATTCGGACATCTAGCAACACTGATTTTTGATCAAATGAGCTCAGTCCATTAGATGAATTCATTCAGTTTATTTGATTAAATGTAACTTGGACAATAATATTGATAATATAATATTATGAATAATAGTGGGATACCAGGCAAAGAATAGCTGATGGCACTGTGAAAGCATAAAATAAACAAATGACTGACCATCGCATGTAGTAAAGGCGAGTAATTTCTATAATGAAGTGAGTAACAATCAACGATCGAACGTGTAATTTCGAGGTTCGGGTTACGGCTGATCAGTGGCTACTTCATAATTATTATAACATTAACAGGTAGCAACAATCATGTATGAACGCAATCACACCGTTACGATCTTATTGTGAGAAACCTCAATACAAAACATCGTAATTTAAAAAATCAAAGTCAGCTCAGTTAAAAAAATAAGATTCCGACGAACTGAGAACCTCCTCCTTTTTTTGAAGTTGATTAATTTTGTAGTGAAACATTATATTTTGGCAAACCTTTTTCATGAAAATGTAAAATCAACAAGATTTTAAGATAAAACGTCAGCTACAAATAGGTAGTTGTAAATAAATAAACTGGAATATTTTGTTGCTGACTTTGTTGTGGATTCTTGATTGGGAGTACATACTAGAGAGTAGGTTAGGTGTCCCTACTCCCTACTTCCCGCTCACCCCCATTTCCTGCGCCCAGAATCAAAAATTACCCTATGATAATATTAGTGTGATATTTAAAAGACATTCATTTGTCATTGAACTTTTTATTATATTTTTTTAATGTTTAATACATTTTTGTTTATCAAAAAAACTAAAGTTTTATAGGCAGGTACTTGCTTTATAAGTATATTTACGGTGTGAACGAGGTTGACGAGGACTTTCTCACGGATATTTATTTTAGGTTAGTTACGATTTTCGTATTTTAAAATATTGGAAAATAGAGAATAGTGTATTTATATAAAGCTACTCTGATGACTCGATCAGAAAGGCGGGGTAAACATTATAGACAAAAATTAAAAATCGTTCACAACTAACCGTATTCAACAAGAACGTTGCACACGTTATAATTATAATTAACGCACGTTATAATAAACGTTATTCCCACGCTTTTGTTTTTATATAGATCACTAAGGTAGTTGTGTAGTGAAAACTGTAATTATAATAATAACAATGTTTCAGCTGCGTTGGGAGTTTGCGTTTTTTTTACGCGTGCTATATTTGATGAAGATGATTTTCATAATCAGATTAGCGAGTTAATTCATAGGTCTGATAAGCGATCAATCATCAAATTTGAATGTAGGTACTCTCATGGAGAATAAGTAGTTAGTAGTACCTGTCCTAATATTTTGTAATTCAAAATGTTAGAAACGCGTTGCATGCAATGTAATGTTGCAGAGGAGATATTTTTTTCAGACCTTCAAGTTGAAAGCGTTTTAAAAATACTCGATAATAAACGATTAGAAAAAACTGATTATGTATTTTATTGCCGATGTTACGTTTCGATAAAAAAATGTCGTAAATTGCGAATATGATATTATGGCGAATATGGTTTCATGAGAATATCATATTTCACGAATGTGCTATTAAGAGATTATAATGTCTTGCTATTATGATGTTCTGAGAATATCATATACGGCGACGGAGGGAATAAATACTATAAATTTTAAGCAATTTCATTCCTATTAAAATGTATGTTCGGTATCTTTCTCTCTACTTTGGTTGTTAAAAGGTAAGTATCTTTTTCTATATTTTATTTTCGACAGTACTCGCATCGGCCCATTAGCTCAGTTGGTTAGAGCGTCGTGCTAATAACGCGAAGGTCGCGGGTTCGATCCCCTCATGGGCCACAGACTTTTTTTACTAGTCCAAGACAATGAATTGCACTTCTAATTCTTGTTAATTACGTAATAAGTAATTAACATGAATTGCAAGAACGTTATTTATCATTAAACTTTTGACCTTTGCATGGGTAATCGGTATCAGTTTCGTATGTCATTTTTAAGTGATAAGTATTTACTTATCTATCAGCTGCATATGGATGGATGGATACACAATTCCAACGATTGGAAGACAGACGATCGACACATTGATTTACAAAATGCTTAAGTTTCAAAATAGGTAAAGTATTTAGTATCTACATTACAGCCGAAAACAGGAAGTTAGCATTTACACTGTAGAGGATGATTTGGCTTTAATAATTCGAGGCAATGTAAATAGCTTCCAGTAAAAGTATTATATAGTGCTTTTTTCAAGAAATGCGAGGCAAAAAAAAATTGTAGTTAAAATGTGATATTTAAATTGGTTCGTGTCAGTAATGTAGATATAAATTTCGAAAAATAACGCTAGCTGATGAGTTCTACTGGTTCTACCATTTTGAATTTGGTATAGGTACTTGTTCGGGAAGTAAGTATTGAAATTCATTTCCTGCACTGAATTTCAGATCGTGATGAACCAGCCTCCACGTAAATGTGGAACGTCCCGCATTCAAATGAAATGATAACATTTATATTTAACACTAAAATAAGTGAGAAAAATCTATTATGCACTTTGATACAATCGAATTATGAAACGTGTAGGATCGTTAGGGGATACATTATGAACCCTTCAGATGTACAGGCCCGGCCTGCAGGATCGAACGTAGAGGCCTTCCGGCCAAATCTCTACATGTGTAGGGAGAGTCGCACCATCCGGAGGCCCGGCCTCTGCCAACACACTTAGAGATTTGGCTGGAAGGCCGCGGGAGGCCGCGCCTTTACGTTAGAACCAGCAGGCTAGGCCTGTGCATGTGGAAGGCGAGGGCCTATAATAGGAAAGACAAAAATATGAACAATACATAACAATATGAATTTTATTCACATAAAAACATATTTTCTATATTACTTTGCATACAAAGTCTGAAAATATTATCTATAAATGAGTAAAAAATTTACCTACCTACACCTAAATTAAATACAATTTTTTTCTACAAACATGAGCAGTTAGTTAGATATTTTTGGAATAAATATTTGAGCCTCTAATTTACACCAAGCACCAAGAAAAATCAATCCAATACCTCTACTTAGAAATGAAATAAGTTCTAAAAAACAATTGCACTTCCGGCCACGCTTCATAATTTACAAAACATTATTGACCTATCTAGATACTTACTATTTATTTACAATACGTAAAAAGCTATAAATATAATTATAACAATTTATATTTAATTGACTCTTAGGGCTATACAAAACTAGAATTCTCTAGATGGAAATGTTTTCAAAACTGAAAAAGTATCCTTTCATTTTTAATGAATAATGGAAATTAACAAATAAATTAGAGTAATGCGTTAAAATATAATTAAAAAAGTTCTTAATCAGAATATAAACAGACTTAACACTAATGAAAGTATAGTAGGTAATATTTAATTTATTTATGAGCAAAGTGTTAATGGTGGGTACTTTTTTAAATGAATAAGGAATATTTTACTAATATAATATAGACGTAACTTTAAAAGTTATTAGCTTTTACCCGCGACTTCGTCCACGTGGACATTCGGAAATCCCTATTGAACCTTTGACCGGGATAAAAAGTATCCTATGTTTTAGTCCAGGCTATAAACTATCTGTGTACCATTCCAAATACGTTCAGGCGTTTTTACGTAATTGAGTAACAAACATCCAAACATTAAACTTTCACATTTATGATATTAGTAGGATATTCATATCCCGATCCTGTTCGTTCCCGTTCCCGTTCCTGTTCCCGTATTATTTTGTCATTAAAAATTTGAACCCCCATTTCAGTCCTTTAGGCGTTGAATAATGTCCACCGTGCAATGTTGGACTTCGAAATAAATGCCATTTCGAATATCCTTCCACATAGATTTGTTTGCTTATTTGTTTTTAGAAGTACTCTTACGAAATTTCATGTGGTTGTATGTATATATCATAAAGGGAACGCTTGTGCAAAATTTCAGCTTTTAGGTCCAATGATTTAGGCTGGGCGTTGATGAGTCAGTCACCCTCCATTTTTATATAATAGATTTCAGTGATCAACGTGTATCAACCATTACTATAAAAAACGAATTGCAAACTCAAATTCACTGTCCTGAATGAATGAGAGTGTCCTTATAAAAGGGAAACTAAAATAATTAAATTAGTGTTAGAAAAACAGCTACATATAAACAAAGTTAGATAACAAATGATTAACATAACGTTGACATAAAATTAACTTTTCGTATCTCAATAATATTGCAATGCAGTACAATCTCAAGTTAAATCTACGTTTTTTATGAGACAATAGGTACTTATATATTGAAAAAAACAATTATTATCATATTGCTCAAAAATGTAAGAATTCTTTTACATTATTTATAATTAACGGTTAACTAACTTAACATTCTACAGAACGAACATATGGCGGATCGTCTAATTTGGTAATGGATGCTGAGGATGCTCTTCCATCGCATCCCGCGATTATCGATATGACACTCCTATGCTCCGAGTCACTGTCCCCACTCAAAATTATATTAGTCTCACCCATAAACCCAGAATCAATCTGCTCTTGGGTTATTCCCTTGCTCTGAATATCAAAACTGCTAAGGCCTAGCTCCGCAAGCATATCTTTTGAATCATCAAAATTACCGAAAAATACAGAATCAGTTTCTACACTCTCACCGCCGGACTCGCTGCGTCCATCGCCGAGCGATTCCAATTCATCAGTATCAGACTCGATTTGTAAGATTGGAATTTTATTATGAATTTTGAGTGGTTCAGGTACAACTGTTTTAGGTCTCAACTGCAACAAATATCTCGCTCTCCGCTTTGATTCGTTTGAATCAGTACTCATGTAACCAGAATCTTCAGTTCTGTAAAGCTTTTTCAAATCAGTTCTTCGAGATCTTGTTCGGGCAGATCGACGACCAGAGCGTCTAGCATTAATATTGTCTAATCTCAAACATTGTGAAAATCGATCTCGTTCTTCTGACGTCTTACGTCGGTCACCAGCTGGACTTTCCCGTGTAGAGTTAAAACATTTTGAAGATGTTTCTGAACCACGTCGTTGCTTCGGAGGTATAGGTGGTTTATCTTTTTGACTTTCGATTTGTCTTATCAAGTCCGGAGTTTTGAGAGATCTAGAAAAATCTGTCATTTCAGGACTTATGAATGGTATGCTAGCACGTCTCCCATAAAACTCGGAATCACTGTCCTGGTTTTTTGTTTTGGCTTCATAGATTTGTCTGAGACTTCCTATCTTTCTGGTGAATGCTGCTTCCGGTGGAGTTTTTGTCGGTTCACTGTCGTTTTCAGGTGTCTTGAATTTGAAACTACCACCAGATTTCAAGAGAATTTTCTCGACTCGCTTTTTTGGTTCTCTCTTAGGTTTTCTATCTAAAGTATCAGGGTCAAAATCTTCATTTTGATTACGTCTATTTTCAATTGGAGAACCACTTACTTTGATAGTTAATGGACCCAACTTACTCACATTATCATAAAATGGATCAGACGCATTGATGAATATTTCACTTTTGTTTTCAAACTGTAAGTCAACAAGTTTTGGCACTAATTGATATCCATCTACTACTTTTGTAATATCACGCCAACTACTAGATAATCTTTCTTTAGCTGATTGCATGTTTGATTGTAGTCTAAATTCTTCCTTCTGAGCAAGTTCTGGTTCACAAGCTAGTGAAAATCTTCTCCTCCTTAAAGAATTTCGCTCCAAGCTGTCAAAATGCATACCGTTATCACGGTGTATGTAAAATTCTTTTTTACTCTTTTCTGCCAACATATTGTCATCACTATAATATTGAGAATCAGCTGCAACTACTGGTATTACTATTTTAGGTGCAATCGGAGCAGTGTTTTCCAATTTAATTTCTTTCTCAATTGGTTCTACTCTCCGACATTTGTTAAGCTCACGAATAACTGCCTCCATCTTCATTTTAACTTCAGGTAATATTGGCTCGACTTCTTCTGCTTTGGGTGATTCTGATTCACAAACTGGTGGTGGTGGAGGAGGAGGCAACTTTCTTCTGATGCG
Organism: Catoptria pinella; assembly: GCA_963556745.1. Lineage (NCBI taxonomy): Eukaryota > Metazoa > Arthropoda > Insecta > Lepidoptera > Crambidae > Catoptria > Catoptria pinella. The sequence goes on along the minus strand of OY750775.1, from coordinate 7,268,972 downwards.
ACGTGATTTATGATTTGTTAGACTTTTCTTTTCAGGCACTATAATTGTTTGTGTAGTTTCAGCATTCATTTCAATTTCAGTCAAATTTTCGAAGATGTTATCTTTGTCTTTGTTGATAATATGATCTCTCGAAAAAAATGCATTGACGTTTTCTTGTAAAATTTCTCTCACGTCAATTTCTTTTTCAGATTCTGTTTGAAAAGGCTCAGAAGGACGTGCCAATATTTCATTCTTTGGTTTTGAATCTATGATTCTCGGAGTTCCACTTACTTTAGCAACTGATTTAGGCTTTGCAGTCGATTGCGGTGTTGGAACTTCATCTAACCATTTGCGAACAATTCGTTGCTTGTAGTCATCGCTAACACAAGTCTTACAAGAATTAGATCTTAGCAGTGCAGCACTTTTTTGCGAATTAGAATTACTACTGTCACAGCCAGGGCAACCGCCACAATGAGCTGTTCTTCTGGTGTTCTCTTGTTTAAGACTAATAGCACTAAATCTTCTTCCACGTCTAGCACAGGGAATATCCCATCCTAGGTCTATGGTGTGATAAAGTTCTTCTTCAGGAATATCAGTTAAATTTGGAATAAAACGTTTAGACACCATTTTTTCTTTCGCAACCGACATTACTTCTCGAATCTTTATGAGGAACTCAATTGCAGCAGGTGGTGGATTCTGAAAAAAGTTCATTATTAGTTCAAAATCTATTATTTAATGCACGTACGAACATTTTATAAAAAAAAACAAATATGCTTACCTTGAGGTGCTCGGATTCGAAAAATACTGGATTGAAATATAATTTCTTTCTCAATGCAGCCTCCCCGTTAGAAGATTGCAGTGGTTGTTGAGCAACAGAATTATTTTCCATACTGCAATCAATTATAGACAAATCTGAATGTGGAGCTCTTTCAAAGTCCGGGGAAGCCGATCTTCGCTGCAGCCGCTCGTTTATTCGCTCAGGAGTTGAAGTAGCTCTCTGCATTGACCGAGGAGGTTTTTTTCGTCTAGTGTGCACCACAGCCGATATAACATTAGAATTCGATTTCTGAAAAAAAGCGATATGTGTAATTTATTTAAGTAGGAATAGAAAAAAAAATATAAAGACACTTAATGGAGTGCTTTGCCTACCTTATGGGTATTATTTGGAGAAGAATCTAAGGTATCTTCCGTATGTTCACTGACATCTGATAGTCCAGCATCGTGCATGAAATCATTGTTAAGGCCCAACAAGGGGTTGGTTTTGAGTTGCTGAAATATAATATTAAATCTTTTTATTTATCAAACACAAAAACTTTAGCAGTTTTTAAAATAGTGGTGAAAACTATAATGAAATAAGTCTTACAACGTTCTCCATGTCGATTCTCGAGTCCAGAGTTGATATATTATCCGTTGATACTGTATGGGATAAATTCAGCTCCGGGTCTTTTTCTTCTCTCTTGTGCCTCTGTTTGTAGTGTACATAGAAGATTATTCCAGCAGCGTATATGAAGATCAGCATTAAGACGCAGACGCAGATAGCCAGAAGTTCCAGAACACTGAGACCTTGATTTTGAGCAGCTGGTTCTGACGTCACTACCTCTCCAGCGTGGAAGGGAATAGATTTAACATCTGAAACAATTTATTTATTAGAATTTTTTATATTTTGAAAGTACATCTATTCAATAGTGAAACGCTAAAATACTTATCGCTACGTACTGTTTTCAGTGACTGATATGTGAAAGAATCTTATATTTTTATAGCCTTTTTATGTGTAGTTGTTTTATCTCACGAAGACCCTTTTGATATGTATGTTGTTAGGCGTGCACATACACATTGTTTTAGTATGCGTAATACGAGAACGTGCAGACGCACACTAAAACACGCCTAACACATTCATAGCAAAAAGGTATTCGTGAGATAGAACAACTATGGTCGAATTGATTGATTAATGTGTGCAAATGCTAAGTTGATAGCAGCTACTCAAAGAAAAACAAATAAATATGTTGTTTTTACATTTACACGATGCATTAAACATGCCTTAGAAGTTTTCATAACCGAATTATGTTTTAGAAACATTTAATTCTGCTTTTCTAAGTAGTTTCTACTATTACGGTATTTGAAATGGCTCACCAAGTAAAGAGTTCTGCGATGCCCCTGCGACTCTAAAAGCTGCGCAAGAGGCGACCAGCTTCGACTGCTCCGCCGCCGAGCACAGCACATGTGCGGCCACCAGCCGACCTTCCAACCGGCCGTGAAGAGCTGATGATCCTCGCCACTGTTGGAAAATGAGTACACAACTTACTAAAGATGAAAGCTAAAAAAGAGATACTTATACAAAGTTAATAAACATTAATTAAGGAACGTTATTAAACCGACGTTACTAATTGTTTACATTAATGAAATCACAAAGTTCCTTTTGAAGAGATCGGAAATGGGATGAGCGACCGTGGGACTGCGATAACGGAAGTTAGGAAATTTTAGGGAAGGAAATTTTAGGAATAATCATATCGGAAGTTTGTATACATTTCGACCTAAGGCTTTAATTTAAAAAATATCACTGTGCTACTTCACCATTCATTTATAAAATTAATAATAATCTTTGCCCATCTCGTTCATCAATGTCCTTGAAAATCAGCCATATACCGTTTTTATCCTTAACGGATATTAATAAAGATCATAATTACAATCAGTGTCAGCAGACGGTAACAGCATATTATTTAATCTGATGTCATCGCTTGAAAACCATCCATCGGTGGCGAGGCGAATAAAAATTTACTAAATTTGTCTCAAAATATCAGCGTGGCGAAATCAAAACGCGGCAAATTCACACAGATTAAACAAATTGTTGCTTTAACGCCTTATTTACTATCTTCAACTTCATCGGGTTGTCTTCGCACACTCGCAAAATGTCGCTTGCGAGATTGACAAACGCACCTCCAAGTCCGCCCAAAAGAATGTCAGAAATGTTCACCAAGATCGCATCGCGAATCGCGATACAATTCCATTGCCAAACCAATTTATAATTTGCTTATCTTTAAAAATCACTTTCTGACTAAATTTTGCAGCCATTTCGTTTAATCGGAATATGTTGTCAATAAGTTCCTCTGGTGTCATTGGCGTCGTAAAATTTTAAGTCAAAAATTTGATTACCCCACACACTATATTGGAGCAATGTAATTGCTGTCTTTATTCACTTTGAGAGTGGAACGGCATTTTTAGTAGCCAAAACTTATACTGGAAGATACCAATTCTACACAAATCAAACCGTAATATCCCCGTTTAAATTCTTTAGCGTAAACAAATTGAAGGAATATTCAGTTGAAAATTCGTTATCACTTCTACATCTTCCTTATCAGGAGACATTGATTCCTTTAGCTAATGAGTTGATGGGATTCCTCAATGGTATTTTTATACCCATACCCATAGTAATTAATAAGGAGCTAACTTTCGGCGAATTTCTGCAGCCTCTTTACAAAACCCCTTCCAAAGTATTACTTCGTTATCCAATGAGGTGGTAAGTTAAGTAGTTAAGAGTGTTATTATAATAAATGACATTGCATCCATACTTGTATTTAAAATTGCCGAAGTTTACTAATGGTGCTTCTCTACAACTAAATTGACATCATTAAGAAATCGTTAATCATTTGGTCTACACGTCATACTTTTTATGAGCATGATTCCGTTTAGACTAGTCTTAAATATAGTCACATCAAACTTCACTAATAGAATTCAAAGTCTCATTAGACGTTACCGAGGAGACAATTCAATGGGATTTTTTATTTAAAATCGCTTGAATATCTAGATAGGTTTAAATAAAAAATACTACACGGAACTCTTCATAATAATAATCTGGTCAGTCTTAAAAAAATAATTTTCTTACTACAGTGTATTGATTTATAAACTAGTGAAGTTATGTCAGACAGCGTTTTAGAATTTTTTGCTTTTTCGTTCATTATTTTTTTCATCAATGATAATTTAAAAATCTTAATGCTGTTTTATTTGTAATCGTTTTTCGTATGACACGCAGTTGCTAATTTTTTCTCTTATTTCGTGTTTTGGAAACAATCCACGTGTAAGATTTTTTCCTAGAAAACCTCACTCATACAAACGAACATTACAGAGTGTCTCTGTACAAGCTCTCTTGACATACGATGTCGTGGCAATAGCTGATTGGTTATATGCAGTAAATTATTAGTGCTTCGCTAAATGAAAATAAAGCCATAATACAGAAAGACAGTTCACTACAATCAAACAATTTAGATTTAAACCTCATTATGAAGGAGATCTTCAGACATCTTGAACTTGGATAAGAATTTGTGTCTCTGACAACTCAGAGTACAGGAACCATTTCTTATGTGACTGCATTTGATCGTCATTTTGATAGCAAACAGCCTTTGGTACAAACTGGTAGTTTCATACGAAATTATATCTTATTGGGACTTGTTAGTCAAGTTTGCAGGGTGGACCTAATGGACCCTCCACATGTACAAGTCCGGCCTGCAGGATCGAATGTAGAGGTGCGGCCTCACGTGGTCTTCTGGCCAAATCTCTGCATGTGTAGGAGAGGTGCAGCCTCCGGAGGCCCGGCCCCTCCCTACACACATAGAGGTTTGGCCGGAAGGCCACGGGAGGCCGCGCCTCTACATTCGATCGTGCAGGCCGGGCCTGTGCATGTGGAGGGTATAGTATAGTATATATAGTGTGTATAGTATAGTATTTTCAAGTAATAGTACTTGATTAATACCTATAGAAAATATTTATGAAATTGAAGAAAATAGTATTATTAAGTGATGAATTTTTTTTTTACAAATTTGTAATAATTACCCAATAATATTATTTTTATGTTACAATTATTTGTAGTTTAAGTGAAGAAGCAGATCTCAAATAAAAGTAAGCACAGACGACCAAATATAATTAATTAAAAAACGAAACTGAATAGACTTTCAATTTATCCCGTTTGGTGGCGCTGCTGTAGATGGAGACCTGTGCCCCTACCATGAGTTGATGCAAACTGTTTACGCATCCGTAAACTATCGGATATACTGCTCACAGTCAATGCGAGTGAAAGAGAGAAAACGATAGTTTACGGTAACGTAAACAGTTTGCATCAACTTATGGTAGGGCCACTGTTATTAACCCTGTTGTACGTGCATAGGGGTTTTTTCCCGGTTATTGTCAATTATATTATTATCTAAAAATAGAAAATAATAATACTAATAATTATTATCATAATGGAAGTTAAACAGTAAGTAAACGAATTAAATATATTGAAAAAAAGACAATTCTGATAAAAACGGGTATTTACGAAAATTTTCTACCAACACCCAAAAATGGATAGAATTAATAGCAACCAACAAACTGATAAATTTGAATTTACACTAGCGCCAAGTTGGCCTTAGTTCGCCGACTGGTGGACCATTTGTGAATATTCTGCCAATATAAATATTCTTAAAACTGACGTGACGAGAGTCGAGAACTATTCAACCTAATAAACTTAATTTATTCAAGCTCTTCTTCGTTCATATAAACAAGCTCTTAAACTTTTTCAGGGTTTTTATTTTTATTTTTGAGATTTTAGCATTCACAATGCTAGTTTTATATAATACTAAATAATATACTAGAAGAAATACGACTCGCACCAGATCATGCTCTCGGACGGGAATCGAACCCCCGCGACCTTTGGATATCCGGTCCAATGCTCTGATCGCTACCGAGTCACTAGTGGGAACGTCGAATTTCTTCTAGTTTATCAACTCTTACGCTGCAAGGTTTTGTCAGGGTTACCTATCTTCTCATTTTACCTTATTTTGTGTTAAACCTCAGAGTTGCAGAAAACCGGCGCTGTTCAAAAAAGCCGGTTGATTGTCAACAACGATAAACAGTTTACGAGCTCAGTGGACACTGGACAGTCGTAAACAAGTTATGGATACATTCGCGACTTGCCTCCAGATTTTGAGGAAATCTTAATTCTTTTCGTTTCTGGATGTGGCTTCATTTATGGTAGGTACTGAGTATGATTAGAGTAGATGCATGTTGTGAATGATTCGTAAAATTCAAGATTTTTCTTGTACAAAATCACAAATTAAATTTCTAAAAAAAAAAAATCCATGGGATTTCTCTAACTGACAATTTTAAACTAAAAAATTGACCGGCCCTGAACATCAAAGGTTTGCCGCGTCTCAAACATGCCCATAGCATTTATAGTAGTTCTTGAGATATCCAGCTGTGACAAACGGACAGACAGACAAACTGAGTTGCACCATAAGGGTTCCTTTTACCATTTTGGCACGAAACTCTTAAAAAACTGTTTAAAAATAAATAAAAAGTACCTACTGCAACCTTACATCAATACTTAGAACGTCTTTTTATTTAAATAAAATCAATAACAATAACTTAACCGATAACAATGATTTATTATTCATTTTTTATTTCAGATAGCTCATCCAGTGCAGCATCATTATACCAAGTCTTACATCCGTAAAATCCGCTCTCCTTTAAATTGCTCGAGTTTAAGATAACGATCTTTGCCCACTTGCCTCTATTCGTATGCCTTCATAACAGTCAACGATTTCATTAAATATTATTGTATGTTCCTTAGTACATAATTTTAATTTGGGCAGATAAACCGTGTCATAAATTTTTACTTATAATTACCCCCGGTATATTAAAATACCGGGGTATATTAAAGTACCCGGTATACTTCTTGGGTGGTAATTTTGATGGTTTGCAGTAATTTTAAGTTAAGTTGATTCCCTGAGCTAATTAGATAAAAATAATTAAATGGTATTTGAAATTTTGAGATTTAAGCATTCACAATGCTATTTTTTCTAGTATATTATTTAGTATTAATTAAATGGTGTTTTTATTATTCTATTTAGATTTTTCGCATTCACAATGCTATTTTTATATTAAGATAAATAATATTAGAAAAAATACTAGAAAAAATCGACTCACCCGTAGCACCTCAGACGGGACTCGAACCCGCACCCCTGGGATTCCGGCCCAATGCACTGACCAATTATGCTACCGAGTCGCTAGTGGGAGCAGTGTTTTAATGTCAATTTGTGAGGTTAATTGGAAAACCTATGAAATACGTAAATTTTAATGTGGTCGATGTTTGATACGAATACGATAATAATTACAGAATATCATCAAAGTATTATATTCAGATCCTCATGACGTTTTAAACTCATCCCTAGCTAAATCATCTTTTTTAATTACTTTGCCATACATATTTTGTAAAATAGGTACCTAAGGTTTGTTGCTTAATACATCATTTGCATTGCATTGCATTGTGTCTCATTTTCCGGGCGTGGAAGGGTTACATATTTTGTGATAGTTAAAATTTAAAACATCTAAATTCGCAAAATATTGCGCTGTAGTCATTTATTATGTTGGATAATTAATAGATTAATAATAGATTTTTTTATTTGTACTTATGGAAAATTGCAAAGTGACATGACAACCCTAGACGCAAATAGATTACTTACGTTTTTGAAAATCAATCCCATTAATGGGCAGAAGCAAAACACAATATCCTTCTAGGGTTGCCTGCCACTATGCAGTTTAAGATAAAAAGAAAAAAATCCAGGGTTGTATGCACGGTATGGTACCATCTACCATATTCGGTTTTATAAAGTAGGTATTACTTATCAAACACTATGGACGGACCCTGTGAAGGTCCTAAGTTGCCTGTAAGATTTACGTTCCTCTGTAAGATTATAAGTTACCTGTAAAAAGGTGCTGCCCTCGTCCCTGTAGAGGCTGAACGGCACATCGTTGTCGACCAGGTCGCGCAGGGTCACCCATCCCGAAGGTGACAGGTACTGGGCGCTCGTCACTGCGCATATCGCGTCCACCACATCTACAGGAGAGAATAAATTTAATACTCACAAGATAGAGTTAGAGTGATTCACATATTGTTATCATATTTTTTTTGTTTATTTTTTATTTTTATTATATTGGATTATCTCAGACTCATCGTTTCTATGGACGTATCGATTAATTAAATGAAATATCAATAAGTTATTGCAAAATTGTGACTCATCTGTGTCATTCGTTTAAGTGCATACTAAATTTATTGTTTTCTAAGTTCATAATGTTAAGTGTAAGTTAGTGATTTATAAAATGGAAACAGCCCCTTTAACCTGGAGCGAGCTAATGGCCCGCAGCCACAAATATATATATATTTTTTAATATCATTGTCCGCAGCTCACCGCCCACGCTCTTTCTTAGACCTAGTTCAGGCACTCTGTATTTTAGTTTAATATACCTATGTCTAGACTTCAATTGTTATAATTTGATGTAGGTAAGATTAAAAAAAAATATATTATTTATTTATTATATAAAAAAATACGGGAGGAAAAAACCAAACTGACCATGAAAATATTTTTTGTGGCTGAAGTTAGTGTTGTTCCAATGTAAATTTTAATTTAAAAAAAAACGTAGATATCCAACAATAATAATAAAAACAAGTAAAAGAGTTAAAGTAAAAGTAATCCTTATGTAGAATAATTTCAACAATCAACGTAACTCCGATATGGTCTAGTGGCTAGGATACCTGGCTCTCACCCAGGAGGCTCGGGTTCGATTCCCGGTATCGGAGTTTATATTTTGTTTTAAATCTTACCAGTAAAAATTATTTCTTTTGATGGGTAAATGATTTGTCCCTTAAGGGGTAGAAAGACAAAAGGTATCTGAGAAGATGCTGCTCCTCGGCCGAAGCTCGCTGTAGAGCATTCTGTAAATAAAATAATTTATTTATTAGGTAATAAAGCAATTTTCTACAAAAAAACTGATAAAGTATCATGATTTACATTTTACAGTAAAGTACCTAACTACCTAATAATTATTAAAATCTTGTATTTTTTGATAAAGTTACTACCTAAGTACTTATGTAATTTTTTTACTACCTTCTCATTTGTAAGGTTTTCGCTCTTTAATTTAAAAATACATTTCAATCGAATCTATAAACTACAAACAAACCTTCGATATTATGAACGCATACTCTCTGATCTTCCCTGAAAGCTGGGGTGTCTCTCCTACATTGGCAGACACAACCCTCGCTACCCATCGCGGAAAGAGCAGTACCATGGGATATTTCCATACACCTTGTTGGCCCACAGTCTGTGCCTGTGTATAAAATTTTATAAAGTAAATTTCATGTAAGTTATTACTTCTATTTAAATCTCAGATAATATAAATTTAAATAAAACTTAGAAAAACTCACCAACAAGTGTAAACAAGTCGCCCGATGCAAATCTAGTAACGTTAACCAGCGCCATCTCTCCACCTGCCCCAGAATTAGCTGCCACACTGACCGCTATTGAAAGCAAGGTCAGTGCCATCTGGCGAAGCATATTAGAACTGGTCGCGCGTGCTTTCACCATCATTTTGCTTTATACCAGTTGGTCGATTTCTTGGTCTTGACGTCACCCATCTTTTGGATGGAAACTTCGGCATTCGTCATCTGGAATGAAAAAACAATGGATAAAATAGCCACATCAATTAAAGTGAAATATTACTCTACTATTATCAGTATCCGTTGCTCGAAAAGACAAAAATCTAAATAGGTCTCTCTAGTAGGGTATTCACGATTGTCGAAATTCTACTCGAAAGCATTCGATTCGAATACGTAATACGTATCCTCCGATAGATTCTGCTATTCACAAATACATTCGACTGGCATTTGATTCACTTTCCGACGGGAAAGCGCAATGCATTTACAAAGTTTGGAAGCATAAGGTAGAAAATAAGATCTACATATATCGGAAGACTTTCCGATTCGATTCGGAAAGTTGATTTCTGACAATCGTGAATAACCCCCCAGATCTCTTATCTATCTCTACGAACTCGAATCGATTTCGATACTTATTTTTATGTTGATGATCAAACATTATCAACTCTAACGGGTAAATACTTGTGGAATAGGCTTTGTAACAGGTTAAAAAAATATGAATTCAGATTGTAAACCTATCAGGCAGAAGGCTTTTGCCTATCACAGACTCCTGACCGACTGAGAGTCCATTACTACTTGAACTGGGGCCCTACAGGCTAACTTACATGGCCATCGTAATCGCTTACATTTGACAAATGAATGTGACACATTGCTACTTTTTTTTCATAAATAAAACCTTACCAAAGAAAAGTAGCAATGTATCACATCCATCTGTCAAATGAAAGCGATTACGATAGCCATGTAAGTTAGCCGGTAGGACCCCTGAAGGAAAGAAAATATACTTTCTATGGAAATGAAAATGGAAACCTTGATATCACCTACTTACATAATAATAAGGCAATAATAAATGTTATTTCAAAGATTTGCTGTTGCAAAAACTATCTTTATTTTACGAAAAAAAGAAAGCACCTTCAAAATCCTCAAAAGAGAGTTAATTTTCAAATATTCAAATTACGTAGTACATAGACGCATTGATATTGATTATTTATTCATTAATCAATAACGTTCGAGTGAAAATGTATAATAATATTTCGTAGCACTTTCGAAAAGAGTTATAGCTTTCATTATTCATACCATATTGGAACGGAACCAGACATTCGCATCCAATTTATACTTAATGCTAAGAAGTTCATTTAATTTTAAAAGACTGCCGATTTCGGAACGCCCCTCTCATAAGTAAGATCTATACTGGTTTCTCTTTGCGATCTAGTCTCGAAAATCGGAGATTTATCATTGAGGCCAATAATTGAATATTTAAATTGTCTCTATCTGAATATTTACGTATTTATGATTTTTTATATTTGAGGTCACATATCTGCATTAAATTTCATAAAATAAATATACTTATTTAAGGTGGAAAAATAAAACCTTAGTCTATTAAAATGACAGAATTCGTCAATTTCGTTTTATTGGCTGTGTATAAAACCGTTAACTTATCCTTCCTTCCTTCTGAATTTAGTTCAATTACAAATGCAATTTATGTATTCTGACCTAACGCGAGTTTGGCGTCTACGGATTCTAAATAGTAGATTATGCAGTAAGGGCTTAAAGTAGTGTATTGTGTCCCGGGCGCTATTATTGAACCCCGAGGACGAGGGATTCTATGGTTAACTCCCGAGCGGAGCGAGGGAGTTAAGACTAGAATCCTGAGTACGAGGTGTTCAAGATCGCCCATGACAAATACACATTTAAGCCCGCGATGCATACTCTACTTTTTATACTTTCTGCGAGGCAATTGAAACCAATGGCTGTTATAAAGAAAGTACTTAAGTAATTATTTAAAGTTAGAATAATAAAACATGAAAAATTAAGAATATTTATTGAAAATTAAAAGTTATGTTAGAAACATTACACCAATTGTGCAACGACAAAGTTACATTCTTTGGTACATTTATAGTTGGGTTAGAGTTTATGTTTTTGTCGTCTATTCTGTAGTGGTCAGTTCGACATTCAAATAAATTCTTCTTGGTGCGCGGGTGAAAAGAATTTCGTAAAAAGTTTTAATGATAACATACAGCCTAACTCAGAATAAGACGTCATTGCACATAAACTTTTTTGAAACCAACATCGATCAAGCACGACTACAAGGGTTGCATTCTAAATTCAAATCACATTATTCCCCATGGGAAAAATGACTTACTTTAGGAAAGGTTTGCATGACACATAATATGCCATTGACGAGCAGGTAGTATAAAAAAATATTTTTGCTCTTGCCTGTAATACAGGTTAGCCTACCATGGGCAATTTATCAATTTATATAGTCGCTGATTTTAATATCAATTCATATTCAATGGACTAGTGAAATGAATCAGCTAAAACGTAGTGATTACTTGCTCAGTGCAATTTAGTATTCAGTTAAAATATATCAAGACAAGCAATAGACACAGAGTACAAAACAAAGGAAAAAAATGGCATAGTATAAAAAAGAACTGTATTTAAAAATAAATAAATTAAATGTTAAAAAGAATAGTTACCATAAATTATTAAAAAAGAGTCGGCTCGGCAACACTCACCATTGCCTCTTATCTTATGTAATATGAAACTGTGTATCTATTTTTTTTATGCAATAAACAATTTATGTTATTATTTATTATATTATTATTTTGTTGTTAGGTGAAACTTAATTGTGACAAAGAATGGTGACATTTGCCCTCTTTCGTTCTTAAACCTAATTCATTACTTAGTTGTAGTAGTAATAAATATAAATATATAATATGTAAAACAATTTCCCAAAGCAATTTCCTAAAACCCATCACTATAAAAGTCAAAAGCGCGACATTAACTTCCGATACTTAAACCTTTTGTCCACCTGTCAATAGATTATCTATCACTACCTAAGTCATAAACGCCCACACCTAGCTAGTAAATATCTCTGTTTCCATAAAAATATCACTATAACCATCAAGGGTCAGGCCCCTAGGTATTTAAAACGCCATAACAATACCATTATTATCATTCAACAGCTGATTGAATCGTCTGCGCATTAATAATGTCTATTCATCTTTATGGCCGGTTGAAGCAAACGGAAGCTGTCTACCTATAAAAGGAAGACTATTGTTTATGGTCAAATTTGTCTTTTTGACGTGGCTGTATAATTTCTATGCCACCGTAGTCGTAGGCCTATACACACGTAATAGTTCGTAGGCGTAATAATACAAGCAGTTACTCACATACGATCTGTTTCTATATTAGTTTTCTGATAAAGTTTTTTTAAGAACATAGCTCACATTGTTCGTAGAAAATATTTTTATGTTTAAAATACGTAAGTCGTGTTATGTATTTATGATATACCTTTATGACAATAAATAGACTTATTTGAATTTGTAGGACGTTACATTAAATGTTGCAATGATTCGTATTAACGGATAGTTAGCTATATTAATTTCACCTTCAGGTTTTTGAGAATACTTATAAGTATTAAGTTCATTACTTAAACATTTTTGAAGAAAAAAATAGTAAAAGCGCTTGCAATGCATACCTACCTACTTAAAAATAGAGTAGTATTTATGTTATATTTACGTATAGGTATTTTACTTTCCGACTGTTGCAATTTTGCTTAAGTTCATTGTGCTTAAGTTACTAAGTATTTTATAAAAAAAACATCGTAGAAATTAAAATTTTCTCACCACGCTTCACTCGTTTCGCAATGCCCCGTTATAATTTTTTAGCTTATATTATGTTAATATCAAACACATAAAATATTACTTGATATGCGATAGTAGCATACATTTTAAGTATAATATGGTGATTTATGCGTAAATGTTTATGTTGAACAGAATATACGGTTTGCCATATTGACTTACCGCTTTATAGCTTGAAATTAATTATTATAGAAATGCCTATTATTTTAAAATATAATTTTATTTGAAAAAGTAAGTATTAGGAACTTGGGAAACCGAAAGCAGAAATGTTTTGCAATTTTATTGTGATACGAACAATTTTGTTTTTTTTCCACTTTAACTAATACGTACTGGGGGTCTTGCCAAAGTAACATTTGTAAATCTTCATTATCGCTTCGCTTTTGAAACATGTATGGGATTGACATAAGGTTTCTTCTTCTTTTTTTGTTATGGAAATCTACTTTCCTCTTGGAAGTAATTTTTGCCAGTGTCAAGTGTTAAGTAGTTCAGTGGTAGATATTGTTTAATTTTTCATTAGAATGCGGGTGCATCGCATTCCAATGCTGCTAGGAGCATTTGGCACCAAGTATATCAAGACAGTTTACTCGGTTAGTTCTCCCGAGGAAGCCACCACTTCAATAAAAGTCTCAGCTTCACACAACCAAGATCGCGCCTATTTCAATTATCCCACATATTGTTCAGTTGCGTAGACACTTGTACCATATAACTGCACCAATTTTAAGACACAATATCCACTATGAATCAATTTGAAAATAATTAAAATAGACACCAAACCGAACTCAACAAAATGGCGCCAAAAACATATCTCTGTTTCCATTAAAAAGAATAAGACATAAGGTTTCGTTATCAATCGAAATTTAAAACGTCAAATCCATACATTTTTCGAAGCGAAGCGAGAGCGAAAATTTGTAAATGTTACAATTTGGCTAGACCCCCTGAATCGACAAAAAAAATCGAACCTGCTCACAAATTTCACGAGAATCGGTTGAGAAGTCGACCTGTAGAGAAAAACGGACGAATAGCCGGAAAGCCGGATATACGAAAGCATTTTTGCCCAAGCTGAAAAGACGCGTCGCGCTCGCTCAGTCAATTAAAAGTTAAAGAATCATTCAGATTCAGGAAAAAAAATGTTTTTTCTAATATCCTTAAAGTAAAGGTCCTTACTATTTTTTACTAATGTATATTACACACACACACACACACTCACACACACATTTTGTGGTATATATAATATTGATAACAGATGACAATTTGTTGTAATGTTTTGCTTTTGATAGTTTCATGGTTTTCTCTTTGTAAATTGTTTAATAGTTCTTGTACCAGTCGGCGGCGGCGGTATCGGCTAAAAACATTGAAGTTTATGTTAACTGTGTTTTGACAGATGTATGTGATACATTGCTACTTTTCTTTGGTAAGTTTTTATTTGTGCCAAAACGAAGTAGCAATGTATCAAATACATCTGTCAAAACACAGTTAACATGAACTTCAATGTTTTTAGCCGATAGAGCTAGAGATACTAGGTCGGCTGTCAACGTTAACCTCTGAGCAGCTCCTTCATTTAATGTTCCATAATATAATTTATAAGAGGATTTTATTGTAAGTTTGAATGTGAATTAAATAAAATAAAAAAATAAAATATTACGTAGTTCATTCGATCAACAGCAGCTTAGCTCTAAAAAATATTTTACCGGAGAAAAATTGAGAAAACTTTTTGCTAAAGACATGGTACCTACTCAAAACAGCTTATAAGGCTTAATCTAAAAGGTTATTTTCCTAAACGAAATCAATAAATTACTTAAATCTATTGTGTCAATACCTGCCTCAGACAGATAAAAACAACTGTGAAGCCATAAAAAAACAATTTTGTTTAATAAAATTCTGTAGGTCCGAGAATAACATCAACATAATGGAACTTTTGTAATAAATTTATTACCAAAGCGGTAGCCGAAACTTTTGTAAAGAACAACAATTTTAGCTATCTCTTATATGGATTCAGTAAGGTTTCAATTTGTTTGATGATTAAGTAAAAATGTTTGGAATAAATCACCCGTGTTCGATTCAACCTTATGGTGTAGGGCGATAATTTTCGAATCAATAATAATTTTGACTGTACAATGTTTGCTTGCAGTCATATTAGTAAAGGTACTTTGACAAGAGATGATTTGTAAGGTTTTTTTAAACCGGCTTTACTTTGGGATTGGTAAGTATAGGATTACTTTCAATATTTTGATTTATCTTTTTTCACATTTGTTACTAACTTGTTACGTAGCCACAGAATACAGAATTGTAAATTAAATGTTTCTTAAAATGACCATCAGCCATTTTGAATGTCCCCACTGCTGGGGCACAGGCCTTCCTGATGGGCCATGACCCACCACGCAGGCCCAGTGCGGATTGGTGGATGCTAACGACTGCAAATGCAGCCAGGGCCAAAAGCTTAATGTGCCTTCCGAAGCACGGAGGAGCTCCTAAGTACCTAGGAAACCTAAATACTTATATTGAAATAATTATTATTATGGAAATACAAAACTTATTATACAATGTACTGAATTTTATAAGTTAAAACTTTAAAAAATCCCTTGGCAAAGATGAATTTCGATCCAAGTAAAATTGATTTTGCTGATTGCGTAAAATTAATAAGTAGTCATATTTCGTAAAGGTAACTATTATAAAAGAATTAATCAACAAATATTAATCTCCCATATCTTCTCATAATTAATATAGGTAGTTGGTACTGTGATTAATTTCCAATAATTATTGCTTTCGACATTGCTTGAGTGAAAATAAAATATGTTCGACATTGATACGGCTAAGTGAAACAATTCGCGCGCCTCAAAAGGCGGCTAAGTCGATTTGTAAATGTTTCATTAGAAGATTATTAGGTAATTTAAGAGATTTCTTATTAATTTCTATCGGTGTCGAAGGTCAGTCGGCGATAGTAATCAATAAGGTCCGTTATACCACATACAAAGATGACTGTTGGTTCGTGTTTCTAATGAGTTTTGGTTTAGCTGTCTCACCGTTACGGGTACATGTATTCCTATATCTAAGCACTTTAATTATATTGATGGAATCCCTATCATGGTGACGGTTTTACTTAGGTATTAAAAACTGGTGGAACTGTAAGACTACTTACAGTTCCACGTGAAATAAAATACCATACCATAGACTTCTATGTGTACTACACTAGACATGCAGGCTGTACAGTACCAAAAAATTGCTCGTTAAGTTACGGTGCATGCACCGCAACTCCTTTAGTCTATTGCGAGCGACCGAGAGAAACAGTTGATGCGCCGCGAAGGTTGGTTGTGACACAATTTTAATTTTGAACAGCTCGTCTATGTAATTTAAGTCATTGACAAATATCGATATTACCTATATTGACCTGACAGGAAATTACGTTACAGTACACTTAGGCCATTCTTACCTTATGCATGATCCATGATGAATATTTTGTTTGCTTCAGTATAAGTTTATTGATGTCAAAAAACATCCTGAGAACTCTTCCACGAAATAAGAATTTATTAGAAAGTCAGAAATAAATGTAAATTGCTAAAAACGTTTCACGGCTGTTATTCAAAGCTATCTAACATTTAGAATTTCATTTGTTTTCATTAATAGTGAGTAAAATAAACTGAAACAAAGTTTCGAGAACGTAGAGTTCGTTTAACAGAAAAAATAACTTTATTACAAACTTTGCTTCTATCATGGATGATCAACTTTTGTTAAGGAATCCGAAAAAACGATTGCATTGTTTTTATATCGTTAATTTTTCTATCAAGCGAAAAAATCTTGTATTGCTATGAGATCTAAATTGAACAAAAAAATCTCACAGGATGATTAAGATTTAAAAATAGAATGTGAATATCTATTAATCTCGATCTTCGAAATTTCTGCAGAGTAAAATAACTAGCGAAATCTGGTTTTATTGCCAAAGAGCCTCTAATGAAACTAGAGAAAAAATATCTTTTACGACATACGAAAGTCGTTAGGCACCGAATAAATTATTCGTATCGAAACTCGTTCGACACCCGCTAGCCGATCGTAAATTATTTACTAAATTGTGATATATCGCGAAAACTTATTAGTCGCTTTCGGTTAAATTTTAATGTAAAACATCACCTTGAATATTTAACAGTAAGCCCAATTCTATGTTACTGAATTAATTCATCAAAGCCCGAGCAGTCGAATTCCGGGCCTTGAAGGATATTTTTTTTTTATTGAAGAATATGGTGACTTACTTTTTTTAAATGATTAAGTATTAAAAATCGTTTGCTACATACGAGTATTATTCTCACTTCAAAAATGTACACTATCAACGGCCATATTAGACCTTATGAGAGCGAAGAACCGGAAACTCATCAAGTAATTTGAATCGCAATGTAAATCGTAGTAAACAGCTTAAAGAAACTTAGTAATACCTATATTATGGAAGCCTTTTTAGGGTTCCGTAGTCAAGTCAACAAGGAACCCTTATAGTTTTGTGGTTTTGCCATGTCCGTTTGTCCGTCCTTTCGTCCGTCCGCGGCTTAGCTCAGAGGCCGGCTAAGCTATAGAAAGCTGTAATTTAGCATGAATATATATATTAGTTAATTATACCGAAAAAGTGGTAAAATAAAATCTCAAATAAATATTTTTTTAGTGTATCTCCCCTACATGTAAAGAGGGATGAAAAAATTTTTTCTCGTCAATCTCATAGTGCGGGGTATTGTTGGATAGGTAGGTGAATAGTTAGGTATTAAGTATGCTTAGTTTTATTAGTTGTGTAAAAACTAAAATGGAAATAAATAAAAGTTTTTAGCCATATGGTAATTGTATAAGGTAACTGCGGAACCCTATACTGCGCGTGGCCCGACACGCACTTACCTAGTTTTTTGAACCAGCGTAAAACAATTCCGCAGTAATTAGTTGTGTCTGTGGTCATGTATGGAATGTCAGCGCGCATGTTATGCCTATACCTACAGTACCTACACTGAAAATACAGGAACATTTTTAAGCTAAGACTGAAACGCTCTTTCAATATCCACGTAGTTTTTTTTTTTATTCTTATTTGTTTCTTTTTTGGGAAATTTATTAATAGTATTTTATTTTATTTGTTTCAGATGAGGAAGGAAAGAAGCGATTTGATACTTCTAACCGTTGTGAATCACACTGGTGAGTAAAAAGATATATAGTTTGATATAATATAAAATTTATTATGATATATATTTATAATATTAGTTATACATAACAGTGGTTAAGTGGTTGGGATTATGTTAAGAATTGTTTTTGTTGATTATGTTCCGTTGAATTGTTTGAGAGTGTTTACTATGTGGTCAATGAATTTAATAAATGATTTACGTTGAGGTTTCGACAAGTCATAGTGTGGTTGTATCTCTGTGTATGATAATTAGGGCATGATTCTAAAAGATGTTCTAGGTCTTGTGTGGTCTGACCGTCGCATGGGCAAAAATCGACATCCACATAGTAGGTACCTACTTAATATTTGTAATTCACCATCAGCCATTTTTAATGTCGTGGCTACATTCAAAATGGCTGATGGTGAGCACACTCAGGCCTTCCTTATGGGTGGATAAGGAGAATGCGCCATGACCCACCACGCGGGGATATATTTGTGATATTTGTTATTATGGCGAATATTCATTAAATCATAATCGATTAATCCAAACTAAATAATTCTAAAACAACACCTGAATTAATAATATCCGCGCTTCAATCCGTAAAAATTGTTTTATTTCTAATAATATAAATTATTATGGCGTACACCAAATATGTAGTTTTATTTAACGCACTATAATTTTATTTGATTTTATTATCATCCAGTTTATTCTTGAAAGGACCAACCTTGCTCAACACATTAAAAATCATAAAGATGAGCCGATGATCCTTTCACTCGCAGAGGTCGACTGGTCAGAAACTAGATCACCTATGTCGCACAAAAAATAATTTACGTATTTTTTACATTAAATTAACAAATCTGTTATTTATGTTCTGCAGTTGAAAAATATCAAAAAACAATTCTTAAATATAACAAAATATCTGTTCCTCTCCAACTTAACTTATATTTTCTACCCATAAGTGTCTGTGAAAAGGAACAGACCATTGCGCACATGACTGGGTGCCCTGCGTGCCCGACTACCTGCACGGACGAGGAGCTGCACGAGGCTTCCGAGCGAGCTGTCGCGGTTGCGGCTTTTTGGGCTGCCCGTGTTTAAGGTTACCGTCGACTCGAGAAGAAGAAGAAGAAAAGGAAACTCGGCAATTGAAAACATTATATTTTTCCATTTTTGGTTACTGTAGTCTTAGGAGAGGCACCCGTAGCACGAACAGCTATCGAACAAATTTAACGCGCGTAAAAACATTGATAGAATAATTTTTTATGGGAAATTTGTACAGCGCCATCTAACGCCGCAAAGTGAAATCAAGTTTCTCCTAGATAGTACTCTATCGAATACTTTTACGCGCGTTATTTTTTTCTCGAAAGATATTCGTGCTAAGGGTAAGTTCACGAAATCTCTTTCACTAGGTTTCTTTTTACAATATGGTTGATTATTGCATAGTTTTCGCCAGGTTCACGAAAGAAAGAGATTTTTGAAATTCTGGATCATTTATTTAAAATCGAACCTGTTAATAAATCCAATAAAAAGCTATCCTTTTTGTTTAAAAAAATCATATAATGTTTTTGTATCACTGTCGTTGAAAATTACGAAACCGTCAACATGGATGTTTATTATTATGGTTATTTATTCACACTGGAAGTTTGAACATCAATATTTTCGTCAGATCGTGAACTTCTATAACATTATTCAGTTATAAAAAAAGAAAAATGCATTGTTTCGGTTTTCAAAACCTACTTTGCAAATAATTGGCAATGCTTAGATCAAACTCTAATAATAATAATCAACTATACTACGAAAACCTATTCTGTACAAATTTAAATAAAAAAATGCGTTTAAATCGAACCAGATAGTTTTTCTTGCTAAGGGTACTGGCTGACTGACTGACTTTCATATACCACTTTGATGACCAAAAAATAAAATCTGCATGATTTCGCAAACTTGTTAAGCCAATTAATGGAAAGAGGGAAATTGTCGTTTCTATAACCGCATCTTGTTTAGAAGATAAAATATGTTTAGGTATGCAAATTATTAGGCCTAAGTATGTAGATAGTTTTAAGTGTGCAATAAAACATGGAATGCTACCTGCTCACATATTCATTTACTAACGTTAAATTAGGATACTTCCAAATTGAAGTGTGAAAGTACCGTTATAGGGTCATAAGGTTAAAAAACATGCTAAGAAATCCGTGAAACTATTTATTTTACTCGAATAAGAAGAAGGCTATGCACGGAAATTCTAAAATACAAAAAAAATTGATAAAAAAAAGATTTCTTTAATTTGGTAACCCCATTGTCATTGAATTTTTTTGAAAATTATCATTGCAGTGTTACGAGATATGAGCACTATGTAGAGGTTTATATAAGGCCTTGGTCTCCTTATTTTATGCTATACGCGACATCTGACGTCAGCGTAAACATTCCTATACATTTCATACGCTGACGTCAACGTAACTTCTATAATACCTAAGCATTGTGACGCTGACGCTGTAAGCGGCCGACAGCGTAAATAGGAGACCGAGACCTTAGCGTAATTTTATCATAACGAATTATTTTTTATTAACAACGATAAAAGACCATTAATTAACTTTATTGCTGATTTTCTCTTTCTCCTAGCTTACTTGTTAATCCTGTCTCTCGAAGTAGTGGATTTGATTACTAATCATCAAATAACTATTAAGGATGAACGTGAAGGATTTTCGATTTGATCCCGGAGCAATCGAAAACCGGTAAAATTATTCACTGTTATTTTGTTCCCGCTAGTAGATTGACGGAGAATGATCGCAACATCAGTAGAAAATATGATTGAATTTCGAATGCCTAGCGAAAGACACATTTGCACAAGCGCTAACAGACTTCGCTGTCGGTAGATAATGGGGTTGACATAAGTTTTCCCTAACCAAACATTTTTAAATGTGAAATCCTTTTACTTTTTTTTATTTCCAATACAGAGTTAGAATATTTCTAGTGTTTTATTTCTATGCCCATAGCTCAAGCCACAGTCCATCAGCGCCCTCCTCCCCTGATTTGTTTCGTACCCTTAGCACGAACAGCACAAAAACGCGCGTAAAAGTACTCGATAGAGTAATTCTCTACGGAAAATCTAATCCCGCTTTAAGGCGGGAGATGGCGCTCTACAAATTTTCGATACAAAATTAATCTATCGAATGTTTTTACATGCGTTGTGTTTTTCGATTGTTTGTGCTAGTACTGTATCTGCCGCTGCTACTTAGTGGACAAAATCTCATAATAATGTACGGGGTCCCCGTAATAATGTACGGGGACCCCGTACATTATTGTTTTGAGCAATTTATCAACAATTCTATAAAATGTTATATTTATATCTACAGGCGAGTCTGTTTACATAATTAACGAAGAAAGATAGATGTATACGTTTAAAAAGAAAAATAATTTTGTGACGGTCAAAATTGTACATTCTTACTTACGATGTAAATAAATAATGAATTTAAAACAAGATACCAATAGTGCCTAATAACTAATCTAAGAATTAGCTCAACAGAATCGATTAACTTCAAAAACAAATTACCAATAATTTCAGCGCCATAATAATTTGAAATTTCGATATAGCACCAATGCTGATAATTTTCATAGTAACAATACTTCAGAACTACCAATTAGGACAAAGTAATAAAGCATTGATTACCCAGTAGCGAAGTAAAACTAATTCAACTGTTTAGATACCAACTAGTTAACATTAATAACATCCCGTTTTACAAACTTACTGTAATTTAAACACCTCTTTTGAAATTAACGTGTAATTATGAACTATAACCATATTCAAACGCTTAAAAAAACTAATTTATAAATTTTGAGATTTTAGCATTCACAATGCTATTTTTATTTAATACCAAATAATAAATTAGACAAAATACGACTCGCACCAGATCATGTTCTCGGTAGCTCAGCGTTCAGAGCATTGGACCGGATATCCAAAGGTCGCGGGTTCAATTCCCGTCCGAGAACATGATCTGGTGCGAGTCGTATTTTGTCTAATATATTATTTGGTATTAAATAAAACTAATTTAGTTTAAAAGTCTTCTATTCACTGAACTATTATTACACTAGTAATAGAAATTTCAGTGGTTTTGTCCTTTAAGAATTGAATTTGAGAGAAGAAGACAAAACGTTTTAAACTAAAATAGGTTAAGCGTTTAAATTTTTATGAATAACACGGTAAGTGTTCGCCCAGATAATATAAATTAGCAAAAAAAAGAATCCGAAAATTTTATGGATAAGTTACACAAAAGCTCATCAATAGAAATAGGTACTTACTGAACTGTTTTGATTAAACTTATTTAAGTATTTAAAAATATGTTAGCTTTGATTTTCGAGTAGTTTCTCAATAAGAACGTTGCTTATAAAATAATTTCTTGTAGCTTGGAGCTCATTACTTTGTCATTACAATCACGGCCAATGGAAGCCGATACAAAACCGATGATCAACATTTCGCTGTCTGAGATAACGCCAAGATAAGCCCTTAGGTACTTATTAATGGGAAAGTATGTTAGTTCGATCAATAGTATTTTCCAAAAGTTTTTATTTTAAAAACTGAAAAATATATTGCGGAAACAGTGCAGAATTAAGGAGTTTAACTTAATAACAAAATAAGTTATATAGCTTATATTATCTGCTTTTTATCTAGTTACTTTTTTAAGAGACAACTTTTGTCGAAATAAAATTACGTTAATAGCTACACAGAGCAATAAAATAGTAATAAAATATGCTATTGCCTTTTTTATTATTGGCTACTAAACATTCTACTTATTATGGATTTATGATTTAAATGATTTCTAATAAGAGAGTCACCACTTTTTGAACCAAAAATAGGATAAGTACAGCCGGACAAAACGTATCTAAAATGTAAAGCATTTTTTTTGTCTGTACATTCTAAGACTTTCGCGCGTACAGTTCATTAGAAATAAAACACTTTTTACGGATTACAGCGCGTATATTATTTTTTTTTTACATTAAATATTAGATGGCTATTGTGCATAACCTTTTTTATAGTAATTTATTGTCTTTGGTTAAAATCTGTCACATTTGACGTCGGCGTTTTCTTTGTGTTTTTGCTTTGGTTGTCATAATTTGTGCTTTAAAAGTTTTGTTTTGTTGCCTCGTATAATACATTTGTTTCCATGACGTAGCCGTCTTTTAATTAGCCAGCATACAGTCCATCATTCACAGCTATAGTACCTAATTTTGTCTAGCTCCTTGTAGAAAAAACGCAAACAGCCTCTCATCCCTCTCATTATCTAACAGTATTTTATTTTACATACAAAAATATTTCTAAGTAGATTCATAATCGGCTTTAGTAACAAAATTATGTTAAAGCTATGCAACCAGAAATAATTAACTTTTGCAAATCGAATTAAAAACAACTTTAGTGTGAACATGAATGTCGTCTTCAACGCCTGTAGATTGTGGATTGTGTAACATTTTATGAAACACTAACTATGAGAAGCGCTCGAGTAACTGGTTAAGTGAACCAATTCGATGATTGTATCTTTATGCAACAGACGAAAAAACATATTGCACAAAAATTAAAATGGCGTGAAAGTGTTTAGTTTGGTTAACGAATGCCTTGTTCTATGCATTTTTAGGGTTCCGTACCAAAGTGGTAAAAAGGAACTCTTATGGTGCGACTCAGTCTGTCTGTCACGGCTGGGTATCTCAAGAACTACAAATGCTATCAACTTGAAATTTGGAATAAGTCGTTTTAAGATGACGTTTGACCGACTATTTTGCAAATAAGAAACAAATAAAAATATATGTAAGTATAATAATATATGTATTTTGCAACAGGAGTCTTAAAAATTCAATTCAACTAGAGCGTGTGGGGTATCATTATAAAACAGCGCTTTTTTATGTCACATAGTGATCGACTTTTGATGAAAAATGTAAAAAAATAACGTTATTATTATTAGAACATAATATGTCAATCAGATTTGTTTTTTTTAATATGTCATGTAGCACTCCATAACAAATAGCAGATCATACATTTAGCTCCCCATTTTCCAAACTGTTGATCAGTTCATAAGATTAATGGATAATCTTTTACCACGCCATAAACAAAACTACCGATATTAAGTCACTATCGATCGATAAAATATATTAACTACCTACAACTCACTGTCTGACATCTGATATTAAAAAAGATCCGTGTTTTCTTGACTTTCTTTTGGAATCGGAGGTCAATTTATTTTGGTAGATTTAAGTTGTTTAATGTGGACAGATTGGGCCCTTAGCAGGTGTTAACATTTATAATGAAGTTACGGGTTTTTTGATTGAGGTATTGTGTTGATTGTTTTATTGTGGCGTTGTAATTTGTTATATTGTTATGTGTTGGATTGTTGATAATTGAGAGATTACGTTTTTTTGTTTCACCTTAGTTATGTTGTAATTAATTAAATATTATCTATTGCGTATTTTAGGTGTTGTCAAAATGGCAAAGTCGATCTGAAACTAAATAAAAAGCCTTGTTTACCTGCTTACATATTTCAATTAATACTTATAGGACCGTTTTTTTTTCTTTTTTTCTTGTTATTTCTTGATGCGTTATCGCCTTTTCACGATTTACAATACTTAGGTTTAAAATCAAACTTATAACTCTATAATTTAAAAAAAACTAGTTTCTCTGGTATTTATTAAGTTGCAAGTCTAATATTCATATCATACTCTCATATTCATATTTATTGGGAAGCGATTATTATATATTTTAGTAACTATTGAATATTCAATATCTGTGATGTTAACCACAGTTTAAAAATAACCTGATGGCTATTTTGGGATTACTTTAGCAGTTAATAGTATTAACATTTATGTAGATAAGACCAGCAGTGTTAGGAATGCATGTTAACAATTTGAGTTCAATATTCATTAATGAGATTAGAATTAATTTATATTAATTATTTTATATATTCTGATAAGGGGTTCCCAACCTTTTACCCAATGCCGCATAGGGTAAAGGTTGGTAAAAAATACTTACCCCCTCCCTCTCCCCCGACAATGATAAATATTAACAATCGATCAAAATATAAATGGGTGTGTTTATTTTCAACAATCAAACACAAGAGGAGCACTACGCATCGGTGACACCATCCTCGCCGTGCGACACTATAAATTTTAATCAGATAAGTACTATACTAACTTCCTAGGTATAGTTTATGTGGAGCCGCTTGCCGCGCCCCCATTTGGATGTCTCTATACCCCCTAGTGGGGCGTGCGCCACTGGTTGGGAACCCATGAATAAAAGAAAACGCATTCGATTTTTTTTCCACTAAGAATTAGAATTCAATTTATACTTAGGTACTTACTTACACTTAAAGTAAAGTTAATACACAAGTCCATTAATACCTACCTACTTCGTGGATAAATAAAGAAAAAAAACCGTGTGAAATACCAAAAATGATGCTGCCCTTTCTGAAAGTGAATTAATTTCAACAAGTGTTATGTCACGAAAAGTTAAAAAGGTTTATTAAAACACTTGTAGTTATATCACGTTTTAACGAACTAAAGTGCACGACTCTGTATTCATCAGACATAACAATTATCATTAGCCGTATTCTTAAAGGTTATGTCCATACAATTAGAACTAAAGTATGCATTTTGTTATGTAACGTAGACTTTATCACAGGAACATAAATATTTTTTTCTTAATATGCTCAGCTGACTCAATAGCGAGACTGGCCTGTAGCGAGAAGAACCGATGGCCGTTAAAGAGTAAAGGCTCTATACCAGTGGTTCCCAACCAATTAGTTTTTTTACGTACCCCTCAAAGAAACACTTCGAACTCGCGTACCCGTTATTGCAGTAATGATAAATAAAAAAATGAAATCAGATGTATGATAACTTAGGAGATTGCCGTATCCCTGGGGGTACGCGTACTAATTGGGAAACACTGACTCCGAGGGCAATTTCTCATAAGGACCAACGATCTGGTGATGGTCGTCGATCGTCTCGTGGCGATCCTTGGGGCAGGGGAAGTCTGCCCAGCAGTGGAAGTTTTCGGCTGATATTATGTATGATGATGAAGAAGTGAATATTGTCGAAATATGATTTAAGACAGAGGTTGTTTTGTAATGTCTCAATACTCTTTGTGCAAAAAAAAATGACAATATCTCATCTACGATCTACCGCTATTATCATACCTAGGTACTTACTTAGTGTATGTCATACATTAAATAAGTAACGGTAAGCACGTCAGATTATACAAAACTGTCAAAAATCTGCAATTTAATTTGAACCTTAACATTTTCGTATTTAAGTGTAAAATTGATTGGGTGTGATTATCCTGTCGTGGAAGCCCAGCGTGCTGTTAACTATACATTGTATGAGATGGAGAAACTTAAAAAAATTGATTGAACCAGGCGTCACTTGGCGGAAGTCCCAAAGCATTATTACTACATATATTTTTCTTTTCACAAACTTAAAAAATACCTTACAATAGTAAGGTATTTTTTAAGTTGAATATTTAATACTCATACTACTCTATCACGTATCCATAGCATCATATCATATTACAAATTCAAATATTATAGCTAACGGCAATCATTAATATTTTATATAAAAGGAAGCAACTTTTGTACAAGAAGAAAGTATCAAACGGTAAAATGTAAATGAAGTGAACAGTATGTTTTTATTTTTTGCTTTTTTGGTTGCAAGAAAGATTATCATTATAATACCTAACTAGTAGCGTCAGCATCAAATAAATAATGATAGTAAATAATTTATAAAGAAGAATTTCATGAACTTCTTTATAAATAACTTTAAAGAAGTTCATGAAATCATATAACTTCTTTACAAATAATTATAAAGAAGTTCATGAAATAATATAACTTCTTTATAAATAGTTATAAACAAGTTCATGAAATACTTAGCTAA
This sequence comes from Catoptria pinella, assembly GCA_963556745.1. Lineage (NCBI taxonomy): Eukaryota > Metazoa > Arthropoda > Insecta > Lepidoptera > Crambidae > Catoptria > Catoptria pinella. The sequence goes on along the minus strand of OY750775.1, from coordinate 7,241,877 downwards.
AATATTTTGTGTAACATTGACGATGATTAATTTAAATTATAATTTAATAAATATTTAATTAAACTTCAAAGATAATTAAGAAAACAATTTAAGTACTATTGGAAAATTCAAATAAAATTTTACAGATACATATACATTACAATCTCGTCGTGTAGGTACTGGAATTTTAAATTTTATCAAGAGATCTAAGCAATGAGTTTTTTGTTACTTGGCTAAAAGTTTAAGTCAAAGTCAAAATAGGTATCTTCATCCAATAAACTTAAAAATAAAGCGCTTTTGCAATGTCTATTATTTCCCTAGTTCCTAGCTGACAAGAAGAACAGGCGCAATCTTATAGTGGTTTAAGTAACTGTAGCGTTATTTAATTAAATGGCAACTGCAACCTACTGAGTAAACTTTTTTGCCCACCGTTCGATAACAAGAGTTTAATACAAAACATAATAGATTACGAGGTTAAAGTGCAAAAACAGTCTTCCTCTTCACAAGCCTTACTAATTGAGGAGCTATTGATCAGTAGTGTATAATCAGCGATTAGATATTGAGAATACATAACTGTCATTATAACTTGATAGCTGTCACCAAAGAAAATGGCGGAGAAATGATGCCGACGAGCTGTCACAGACGTTCGCACGGACAACAGAATTTATAGTCACGGCTAACACAAAAATATGGAATTTATTACACGACTGCCCAAAAAATGTATACTTAAGCACAACGTTATTTTTGTTAAAACCTGGAAACTAATTTTGTCGAGTTGATCAATTGATCTTTATAAACAACTTTTCAACCAATTAGAAAATAGAACAAGCTACTCATAGCTACACCGCAATGCAAACCAAATTGTCATGACTATTGACAAATTGAAAAATATTTTCTAGTTTTAGATTTTATTTTGAATTAAATTTTATTATTCTTCTTTTATTTATAACTTGAATTATTGACGCACGGTTGAAGTTGTAGCCTGTTGTGCTGGTAGTAAAATATTTAACGTTTTTTTCTACACAGCAGGTACCAATTTAAATATGTTGATCCATTATAAATCAAATAATTTGTTAGTATATACAATCCCGACGCTGTAAATCTTCCTAAATGATTTGTGTTTGGTGACAAGGACTGTTTCTTTTTAATAGTTTCTGTTTTTTAAGTTACTTATTTGATCTACAAGGCCATAAGACAGACTTACTAACTGAGTTTATTTTAAAGAAGTTATAAATTAAGATTTTAACATAAAACTTATAAACGCTAAAACAAGTTATTGCTATTTTTGTCTATTTATCTTTAAACTGTTTTTTTCATATCTTTCGATTTTTTTCATATCGAAAGATTTGAAAAAAAATCGTGTTTAAGCATTTTTGAGTTTGTTAAGATACCTAGATAAGCGAGTTAGTAATTGTGGTATTTTGTAATTACTTACCCAAATTGTTTTCTTGTAGAAAATTTAAACTAAATTAAATTATCAAACTCCAAGGCTAAAGCCACAAGTTATAAATAAAAGTCATAACATAACTTGGTAGACTTTGTTAAGTTACATTATTTCGGATAAATCCTTATTTACAGAATAAAGAGACAATACAATTACAAGTACAGGAACAGGAAACCATAAATTAAATTATTCGCACTTGCAGATTTAACTTTTACGCACAAGTCTCGGTTTGAACATGTTTACGAGACACAGGGTCTGTGTCAAGCACTAATAAGAGACACAGAGTAATAAATATTCCCTGGATTGCAGCTGCTACTGTTGATTTATTGATCTTTAAATTCAATTACTACTTTATGTTCATACACAGTTTAAGATTTAAGTTCTGTCAGCCTTCTGTTTATAATTTATCTGTAGTTCCCTTCTTCGGGAAGATTTCCTATGCTTACGATGAAAAATATACCTTTTATTTTCGATTTTAAACTAAATAAAATCTCCATCCGTACATAAGAATAGAGAAAAGAGGCAATATTTAAATACCTAGTCCTGCACTTTACCTACCGTAGTCTATTTAACCCCTTGTAAGGTTTTGCCGCTAAACAGTGCTAATATTTAAAAACTCACCCGGTAACAACACTAATTTATCCCATTATGTGCTGAAAATTCCGGCTCCATTGCACTCCCAATTCACAATTAAAAAAGTCACTTATTTTTTAACCACCCAAGGTCGCGAAACGGAGCTGTCAATTTTCCCGCGCGATTTTCATGGCGCGTACTATGCGCGGTTGTGTCGGTATGACGGTCTAACAACAAATGTAGCAATCAGTTCGCGCGTCTTGAACGGCATATTGCTCTGACCAGCCTAAAAACAAGGTCACTGTGACTTGATAAAATATTAAAATTTATTGATATAGGCAGCCGAAAAATTGGGTTGATTAGTTTCATTTAGGAGGCATTTAATAATTGTGATGTTATTCAGCCATTAAATTATATCACACCTAAATCTTTAAATTTACTAATAAGCCTGCTAAAAAAGAAATCCGACTTGTTAACTTAAACTAGCAAATTGCTTAATGAAATGGGTGCCTAAACAACGCTTTTCTTCGTTTTTACATCTAAACGAGACACAAAAGTCATCAGTGATTTGAAACGGTAAAGCATACTTACATATTTTTCAAAAGCGTTGAATTAGGACTTGAGTCCTGACTTAGCATGAAATTAAGTTAGAGAGATGATCATAAGTACTATGATCTTAAAAAAATTCATAAGAAAGTTAAACTACATAGGTATTGAGGTCAGCCATTTTTAAAGTCCCCACTGCTGGGACACAGGCACTCTTTATAGGTGGATAAGGACGATGGACTATGACCCACCACGCGGGTCCAATGCGGATTGGTGGATCCTAAAAATTGAATATATTATGCAGCCGGTACCAACGGCTTAACGTGCCTTTCGAAGCACAAAGGAGCTCGAGATAATACATTTTTGGTCACCCATCCCATGACCGACCCTTGCGAAAGTTGCTTAACCTCCGCAATCGCTGGGCCAGGCGCTGTACCACTGCGCCACCGTGTTCCTCGGTGTCTCATATTTAAGTACTTTATATTTATATTTTATAAGGTACCTAACTGACGTTAGGTTATTATTTGAGAAAAAAACGGACGTACTATGTATTCTACCTTAATCTTTTTCATACGGCTCAAAAACAATTTATTTTGCCAACCTTAGCTAAGTTGTCAAAGAATAGAACCTATATAAACCCAATACTAAAACCAAGTATAATATTATATATAATAAAGCGCGTGGCCTTGTCACGTAATTACATTGAACTTCATTTATATGTTCTGTCGGTCTCAAAATTAGCTGAACACTTAGTACCATGTCACACTTACTATTAGTTTATAATAGGGTTGCAACTTACTTAATAACTGATGTAGTTAGTTTGACATGATACTAGTGTTAGACAAGCTAATCTATTTAACAATCCAAAATTGAAACAGCATTTCTATGCAATTAGCCTGCTGCCAGCTATTTTGTTTGAAACTCAAAAAATAAATTAAACTAAAATCTGTCAAAAATGTACACACCTACGGGCTTTTAGCGTCCTGAGGTACTTACTTACTAGCCGACTCATTTTTTATCGTACAGGATTTTCCACATAGCATCACATTAAACATGTTAATATTCTGTTTTATTATTCCAATTTTAGAAACCATTAATGATTTCATTTCTATATCCCATTCGGCTAATGCTAAGATATTTAAATTTTAACACTTAGTAGGCATATCTATAAAAACAGGAATTATAACTTTATAGAATGTAGTGATCAGTACTTACCAATTCTGGATTCTCTCTTCTGAAGCCTGTGAATGTATAAAAGTAATAAAAAAAGTACTTTTGAACCAATATGCATGCAGGGATTTGAGTAGCGCGCTTTAGCAACTTCAAAAGCATTTTCTAGGTTAAAATCCTTTTCTTGATACTTAAAATAAAATTTAAAACTAAAAAAATGCTATGTTAATTTACAAACGAACATTATTATTTGGAAGTAAATGAATTGTGTCATACATAAGTTACCTACTTCAAATCAACAGTCAACTAACTTAACAAAACTGTATTTTATCTATCAACATCATTTATTCAGTGTTTATCTTTAGATTCAAACTAAACACTAGAATAATTTAACATAAATAATTTGTGTTTCAAAAATCACTAACATTTGGGGTCGTCGACAGATTCAAAAGCACTCAGCGGCATATATCCCAATGGTATAATGTAATGTAACTTTAACATTTCTAGAAGATCCTTCTTTATACAGTATTTTATAGCTGTCTATATTTAAGGAGAAGACACAATCTCAGATAGGAGAAAGGCAAGCTTTTGTTTCTAAAATGATTTAGTATTACAACGTGATTACAACTTTTCAAAGGTTTTATAAACAAGAAACACCTGTTATAGTAAGTCCAGCTATGTAACGTTCACTATAATGAAATAGTTTATTTTCTACATATATAAAAGCAGTCTATTTTTGGATATGGTACAGTGGAGCTCAGTAATAATTATGTTCAACAACCTTATGCCTTTGTAATAAAAGTCAACGTCTGTCAACAGTGCTTACATATCAATGAACTCGACTGTACGTTACTTTCGAAAAATCACCAGGTTACATTAATATTTAAATCAGTTTTTATCACTATCAGTAACAAAGGTTTTGTTTTCAATAAGTTTGGTGTTAAAATAGGGTTAAAAATCATAATCTAATTGAAAATGTAGGTATGTGTAGCTTTTAACTTAAGTATAGAACGACGGAACACAATATATATCGCGTGATATAGCGACGTTCAACTGTCAAAATCCTTTTGACAGTTAAACGTGATAAATCGCTATATAATATCGTGTTTGGTCATGGTAGGGGGGCGAATCAAAATACATCTTTGAAATAACTATACGTCCACTACAATACACACAAGACTCTGCTGCCTTAAACTGTTTAAATAATTTATACGCGTATTATAGCTACCACTTTTGTATGGTCGTGTTTATTTAATGGCCGACCCAAGACAACCTATGGCAGTAAGTTAATCATAGAAATAGCCGTTAACTATTTCGGCTTTAATCTTTGATCGTATCATGCTGTTAGTTAATTTGGTGTATATCGATACCACATTACTTCTGTCTAAATTAACAAATTTATTGTTACTTTTAAGTCAAAAGATTCCCATTAACTTATTAATTAGGTATTTGTTTTAGTAATATTATAAACAACTTTATTAATATTCTTTTATATTTTTATTAATTTCATTAATATTTATATTGAATATTTTTACATGAAAATTAGTCGACATAAAGTATAAAAGTACCTAGTGTTCTTTTGACACTAACATTCTGCACATTTGACTCTATTACACACATTTTTTTAATTATGTAAGTACCTACTGTTTAACGAAATGTGATAAACTTAAATGTGATGATAAGTAATAAAATTGGTGGGTGCTAACGACTGCAAATGCAGCCGTGACCAACGGTTTAACGTGCCTTCAGAAGCACGGAGGAGGTCGAAATAATAAATGTTTGGTCACCCATCCCATGACGGACCCTTGCAAAAATTGCTTAACCACCGTAATCGCAGGGCCAGGCGCTATACCACTGCGCCACCGAGCTCCTCAGAAACTTACTACAGCATACTAAATACGGAAGCCCACAAATTACTTCCATATATACCAACTAATATACCACAACTTTCACTTCACTTTTTATTATTAATCTCGAATCACGACCTATAATTACCAATTCCTTTAGACCTACTATTAGAGAATTATTTAACAACATTTACGCCCATGTTAACATTGGTAATATAGTCATTATAAATGTTGTATTATCATAAAGCCACCCACCTGAATGTAATTATATTTTTATGTTCATAATGTTCATTAGAAAGTATCAAATCTAGTTTCTTTAATACATTTTCAACCCCAGATCCAACGCATTGGTTCCATTTAAATTGAACAAAATTGAGAGCTGTCGTCTGTAACTTAAAGTTTACTTTGCTTTTAAACTTTTGTCTTACAAAAAAGTTGTTAATAAATTGTGGGTGCTGTTTTGTTCGCATAATAAAGTTTAGTCATGATATAGTTTGGCATAACAGGAACGGAAAAAAGTTTTTCGCATAATGGCATATTCGCAGAATGATTTCACTGGTATAACTATTACTTGTATTAATTTCATTTGGGATAAATTTGGTAATCATGATTTCAACACGCATAATAGTAATTTAACATAATATACAAATGGCATAATTTATTACTGTAACCTTCATAGTCACAATTTAATTGGCACTATTAAAACATTTGATGGACAATTATTAATAATTATTTGATGGATAATGACAAAGGTATTCATGCGGAATCATAGTTTACGTAAACATTTATTCGGTGATATTGTTATGCGAACTGATCATTCCGCCAAAAAACCTTATGCCATAGTATATTATGACTTAAAATTTATGCATTCGTATATGGACTCAATAAATTGTAATATAATTAGGCCTAGGGTTAAAAAAGGGAAACAAATACAAGCAGAGATGCACATAAACATGCAACTCGCAAAAAGGTTGGCCTGCACCTTTTTGTTAGAGCGCTAGGAACTTATTTATACTCATACCATGAAAGAATATAAGTGAAAAGTAGCTCATAGTTTCTTTCCACGGTTGAAAGAGTCGGATAATGACGTAATTTTTTATTGAGCCCACTCGTGCTTCACTTTTATGATGCTTACTCAAGTAAACAACATTAGTGGTGGTGTTGATCATTGTATCGATTATCTGGAAAAAGTAAAGCAGTATGGCTTTGCGATAAAATATTTTGCAATTGATACGAGATAGAAATAGAAGACTCTTGAATTTATTATGGACTCATATAGTAAAACGAGGTCAAAATTATATGTGATTTTAAAATTACGATTATAAGCTAAAAATAGAGTAGGTGGTTAATGAAAGTAATTTATTTTTAACTTTTCGTTTACACGAAAACAAATAGTCCATGGCCATTAATAATGAATTATGGTAAGTATATAGGTAAAATTCAGAACTAAGAATTATTGAAATAAAACACTTTTAACAGATACTGGCGCGGTCTTCCGCTCGTTCCACGGGAACTGCAAAGGAGTAGATACATCAGTAAAATCAATAATCAAACTAAATACCAACTAATCACCAAATTAGGTATTTTCAATACAACTGCGCTATGCTATACTATTTTATTTCAATGTCTAGTACGCGCGTAAACCTTAAAAGTCAACTGAGATTTATATTAAAAAAGTTTGGTTAATTCTAATCAGCCGAAAATTAATATAACCCCTTAGGTGCGGATCACACGAGGCTAGTTTTTTAAGCCAGGTATAGCAAGCCAGTCGTTGCCTGACGCATGCAGATTGCGACCGCGAAGTTTCAAAAGGACTTCTACTCAAAATGACTAGCCTCAAAACTGTTACATTAGAAATTGATAGGATGTAATGGAAAATAATCTCCATCTAATTCGCACGTCCTTATCCATAAACATAGCAATAAAGATTTAGCTAAGTAGAAACTTGCGGTAAGTGATAATAACACTAGTAATAAATGTGTATACTAACTTTCACACTTTACACATATTAGTAGGTTGATGCATTCATAGGCTAATGCACCTGAATATCAATCGAATTGTAAAACGATAGATAATAAAATGCTGGTAGACTACCTTCAATAAACATTTGAGAAACTAAACTTGATCAACGTCGAGTTTCGCGTAATGTTGTGCTAATATGCTCATTTAGTCAAGATGCTTTAATTAATACAATTATACAATACTTAATAGTATACTAGAAAAAACCAGATCATATTCTCGGACGGGACACACGGGTTCGATTCCCGTCCGAAAATATGATATGGTGCGAATCGAAATTTCTAGTATATTATTTAGTGTTGTATAAAAATAGCATTGTGAATGCTAAAATCTTAAATTTAAAAATTTTATTATAGCTGTTTTATTATAGCGGTTTCATCTTAATTAATTGTCAATATATCTGGAAAGATATTTCAATTGAATGTCAAGGTAATAATTCCTTACATTGATGAAATAACGCTGGCTTGCGTAAGAGTGGGATATACTAGAAGAAATTCGACGATGCCACTAGTGACTTGGTAGCTCAGCGGTCGGAGCATTGCACCGGACTTCCGGGTTCGATTCCCGTCCGAGAATATGAACTGGTTCGAGTCGAATTTTTTCAAGTATATTATATTTAAAAATAGTATTGTGAATGCTAAAATCGCAAACTTAAAAAAATAATACAATTTAAGTAAACAAAACGTGTTATGCTACGCTTTTCGTAGCTGTGCTGACCCTAATAGGAGTTTTTTTAAATCCCGGCATGTATCCGACTGCGGCATCTATCCGTGACTTACTCTAGTTGAGAATGATATGAATCCTCGGCGCTGTCGAAACAAAACTGTTTTACCTACCAGTAAACAAACCATAAAGGAATAACTATACGCTGCTGTGCTGGTTATTTCTTGTTGATCTATCGAAAAACCTCCCTAGATGGAGTGATTTGTATTCGGAAGCGGAAAAAGAGGAATTGCAGAAAAACCTACTTAACTACTCTAAGTAAGAGAACCTATTAAAACTCACCGACAATATAATAACTCACAATCACATTCCTCTTGTGCACAATAGCAACAACGGAACAATAAAAAGTTAAAAAAAAAACAAGATGCTTTGGCATTCCATGCGTCTAGCGCATTAGTATTTTTCAATCAACCTTACGATCCAGTCTATCATTAGCCAGCCACCATCATCAAGCGGACTAGGCAAATGACCAACAGAAAAAACAGATGACTTTACGCAACTCCGGAAGAATTATATGTGTCAAACTGCCCTTATAACGGCAGTCTGTGGTGTAGACATCTACGAAAGACATTAATTGACTGTCGAGAAAACTCGGGTTTTTAGAGATGTGTTTTTGTTTCTGCAAAAATAAGTTACCCCTAATTCGCTAGCAAGCTTTAATTAGATTAAGTTATACTTACATACCCTATGTATGGTAACAATAGTTACACCTAAAATAATTTGAAAAGTACACCTTTGGACATTTGGACTTTCCAAAAATTAAAGTACAAACAATCTAGGTCCATAATAAGAAAGTAAGCTACGTTGTTTCTACAAAAAACACAATTTCAGGAAAGAAAAACGAATTATTTGAAGAAAAATAAATCAATCAATATTAAGGTAGGTATGCACTTATAGAAACAGTGCGTTTGTATCTAGGAAATGCTAATACGCGCCTACGTAAGTTCCCCGAAGTAATCGATTATAATGGCGTCAAATACACACGTGTTTTCTGACAATGGTAGAAAACTTTCACATTAACACATTTTGTTATACATTTCTTGTAGTCTCCACATTTACGGATCAAAGTTCTTTTATTTATGTAAATACACAAATTGGTACTAATACAATTTTCGGCCCCTGAAAGCCGTAACGTCAGGAAAATAAAAAAAACGCTTAAAATTGTGTAGAGTACCTAGGGTTGCCAGATGGTCGGGAATCGTCGGGATTGTCCCAATACAAAATGTCCCGACAAATAACAACAAAAGAAAAATTTAAATTACATAATAATTAAACAATAATTAATCGAGTGTATATTACTATAATATTACTATATGATCTCATAATTTGCTAAAACTGTTTTTTTGTGATTATTTTAATTGTTATAACAAATAGTAATTTATATTTCGTAATATTTATTTGTCCCGACTATAATCCCAAAATCATTTTAGTCTTCCCATCTGGCAACCCTAAGAGTACCTACATACAAACAATTCCAATTGGGCGTCGTCGTGCGACTGATATGAGGAAGGTGATGACATCAAAAAAAAAGTTTTCTAGACTAAGTATAAATATTTTTTCTGTTTTCGATATCGCGAAAACTTCACAGTTGTTCAAGTGGTACCTTAAGTTATTGTATAAGTCACTAATAAAAAACGATGTCCAGACTCATGTGAAATCAATAACGATGTATTACTAAGAAACTGCAGTAAGTAAAAGAATTCGTCAACAATCACTCGAACGACCCGTAATCCGACGCTCGTTTCCCGGATGGCGCGAAATGGCGCGAACTTTTTCTCACAACACCGCAGTTTCCTTGCATCAAACAACGCGACATCACGCAAGAAATGTGTGACATTTAAAACAACTCATCAACATAAATAATGTATTCATATTGGCATAGGAAATGACACAGTGTATCACTCGGATCGCTTGCCTTTCACATAACTGTGACATAGGTCTCAAATATTTCCGGACCATTTTTACAGAAAATTCTAACTTAAAACTACTCTTATATAATACTAAATAATATACTAGAAAAAATAGGACTCGCACCAGATCATGTTCTCGGACGGGAATCGGCGCTGGCTTGCAGCGTAAGAGTTGATATACTAGAATAAATTCGACGTTCCCACTAGTGACTCGGTAGCTCAGCGGTCAGAGCATTGGACCGGATATCCAAAGGTCGCGGGTTCGATTCCCGTCCGAGAACATGATCTGGAGCGAGTCCTATTTTTTCTAGTATATTATTTAGTATTATATAAAAATAGCATAGTCAATGCTTAAATCTCAAAATTTAAAAAGTTAAAACTACTCTTAAAATGTTACTTAGTTGTTGTTGTGTCTATAATGACATATTGAAGGCCTGTTTTGTCAGAAAAATAATTAGCGTCAGAACCCAAGGTAACGCTTTCAAACTTGCAAATGGCTTTGTTGACGAATCTTATCTATACTAATATTTTAAAGAAGAAAGTTAATATATTAATAGAGACAATATTGAAGCTATAGTGCTTCATAATTAGTTTGTCTGTTTTCTTAACATTTACTGGCTTTTGATTATTTTAAGACAACCGCAGAAGATGACCCTAGCTCGGGGCAAAAAAATGACAGAACATAATATTATGCAGTAGGTACCCTTAGCACGAACATCTATCGAGAAAAAAAAACGCGCGTAAGCCGTAAAAGTACTCGATAGAGTAATTGTCTATGAGAAAATTAATTTCGCTTTTCGGCAATAGATGACGTTGAACTAATTTTCCATACAAAATTACACTATCGAATACTTTTACTCGCGTTTTTTTCTCTCGATAGAATAATTCTCTATGGGAAATATAATTTCGCTTTTGGGCGATAGATGGCGCTGTACAAATTTCCCATACAAAATTACTCTATCGAATGTTTTTACGCGCGTTATTTTTATAACTATTCGTGCTAAGGGTACTGAGCACATAAGTTTTCTCAGGTTTTTGTTTTAGATAACAATTCTATCATCCACGCAATCAACGAAATGACCACAAAAATACATAAGTGAGATCAATGACTTGTAAAAGAAAGTAAGTTTAAATGTAATAGAGTCATAAATCACGACATGTCAAGACCTAAGAATTTTAATATACGCTGAGAAGCCATAGAAAAATACCATCGCAAGATAACTAAATACGACATCGCAAATTATCAAGAATCCCGGGAGGCATTTCAACATTCAGCATTCACTTTTATTAAGTTTCACTTACACTTGTTACCTTTAATCAAGTCGAGAAAATATACCTGTTTTCTATAATGTTATGTTCATATTTATGAACATTAATTAAAATAATTTCAGCTATGTAGGACTTTTAAAGTTAAATATTCTTATAGCGATTTCACAATTATATGATTTAAGGTGTTGCTGAAGATATTTATTATCTTTCAATTGAAAAACTAACTAGTTAGGGTTCCGTACCAAAATGGTAAAAAGGAACCCTTATAGTGCAACTCGGTCTGTCTGTCTGTCACAGCTGGATATCTCAAGAACTACTAATGCTATCAATTTGACATTTGGAATAGTTTTAGATCAATTTGCAAATAAGAAAGAAATAAAAATACAATTATAATTTTGTAACAGGGACTGAAAGAAGGTCTTAAAATTTGAAGTAGGGCTACTAGGGCATGTGGGGTATTATATGAAAGAGCGCCGTTTGCACATTCTCAGATAGTTTCCTTTTTTTTAGGCCACATAGTTTTCGGCTTTTGATAAAAAAAACCACCACCTAACTGCTTATATACATCATTGCACGACTGTCACGATAGTAACCTCATTTTAATATGTAATCAATAGTGCATAAAGCTAAATTCATTAAAGTAGCACTTCAATAAATGGTTATGTCCTATAATTAAAAAAAAATATTGATGTAACCTGTGAACCGGTGTTATGCAAACTTATGTAACAATAACGCGACGCGATGCTCATCAAGTAGTGTAATACCGGAAAAAAAGTGATTAATCCGGTAAAGATGATCTAGTTAAAAACTGGAATATTAATAAAGATAAGCACTAAGACTTGTTTTGTTTTTACTTTCTAGTGTGAACATTTTTTTTTAAATTCACTAAGTTGTTTAGAGCTACAAATAATGAAACGGTAGCCTTGGCTAACCCAAGGCTGATTTATAGGGTTGCCAAAAACAAAGCTTGTAGGAAAATGGCATAAGACTACGTAAGCTCTGAGAGGCGGCTAGCGCTTCGAGCCTTGGCTCGGGTTTGTATCAGTTGGACTAAAACGCAACTGGTCTAAGTAGGAACTGGTCTAAAACGCAACTAGTCTAAGTAGGGACTGGTCTAAAACGGAACTAGTCTAAGTAGGAACTGGTCTAAAACGCAACTAGTCTAAGTAGGAACTGGTCTAAAACACAACTAGTCTAAGTGGGAACTGGTCTAAAACGCAACTAGTCTAAGTAGGAACTAATCTAAAACGCAACTGTTCTACTGGTATAAATCGCAACTGGTCTGAACGCAACTGGCATCTACATAGCGTGTAGCGACTAGCGAAAGCGTCAGTGAGTATGTAGCTTAAGGGTTGGCAACTTACTGGAATCCTAGAGTACCTACCTACTATCTACACACCTTGTATTGCAAACACACACTCTCTTAATCATCTACTGGTAACTCTTGTTACGTATGTTTGTTACGGCATTAATGTGTGATAATGTATAAGAAATGTTTTAAAATTCCAATTCAATTACTGATAAGTAGTTGTTGTTAATCGTCTGCGGTTAAATTACATTCACAAATGCAGAACGTGCAAAAAATGTGTTTATTTTTACAATAATTATTCGTTTTTCCTATTACTTTACATTATCGAAGAATTTTTTAACAAACCGCTTAAGGTAACTGTGAAACTTCATGAATGTAACCTTAGAATGTAAATTCATAATTGTTTAGGTTCAGGACTTGAACGACTACGAAGACCAACCGATACCAGCAGCGGGTTAACGTATGTACCTATGTACAGTCACGTCTAAAAATATGTATACAGTTTAGAACTTTGTCATTTGTTGTAGTTGTCATTTGTCTTTGATTTCTGTTAAAAAAAGTAATATATTTTAGAGTGACAAAATTCTAAACTGTATACATACTTATACACGTGACTGTACGTAGATAATAGGAGCTTGGACACAATATTTATTCTGAAAGTTTATTAACTTCGCTATTGGCGAAAATCAATTGTTATTAATTTTTTTTCTGCAAAATCTCCCAAAAGTGAGCAAACATTTTGCAAATTTTACCGTTTTCTATGTCTTCCTAATAGCAAACGCATAAATCTCCTGCAGCTTAATAATGCTCAAACTTTGTTTTGAACCAACGCTCAGACATAATTAATCGATTAATTTACATTTATATGGCGGCTTAGAATCCTATTTCATGACTTTTAGATTTAAAATGCGATAAACTTGATATCTGAAATATTATTCGACGCGGTTTAATCGTAATCCTCATTTAATAAAAAAAATGCCTCCTAGATTAATGTTGGTGTCTTCTTTTTTAAATAGGCTCTCTTTGAAATATTTGCTTAAGCTTCGATTGATTTTAACGCATTTTGTTAAAAGGGCAACATATTATATGCGGTTCCTTTGATGATGGAAGACAGGACAATTTAAGATTACCATAAGCACTAAAAACTATCGAGTTCGACTCGAATTTCTATCAAATTTTAGTATTAAAAATCTAAGTTTCCATAGTATATGGTGGTACTATATAAAATAATAAAAAAAGATTAGTAGGTAGGTATAGTCGAGTTCAAAATATATGCACACCTTTGACAGTTCATCAACCTTTGTAATAAAAGTCAACATCTGTCAAAAGCGCTTAAATATTAATGAACTCGACTGTACCTACGGAACTCGGTGCAGTGCGCTCGCAGTTCACGGTTTTTTTAACACTTTACGTTACCCATCATAAGCTTCTCAAGGATTTTATAAATACGTAATTTATTACATAATCATCATATTTTTACATACATTTTTATAAAAAGCTCGCATTAAAATCACTATAGCATGAAAGTCTTCAACATCGTAGTTTGTAGCATAATGTTTAACTGACAATACCTCCGGGCTGTTCAGTTAAACGCTAGGAAGAGCGTTCCGTTATCAATTTATGTTGTCATGATAATATCATTGGAGATATCGGGGCTGATCTCTCATTCCACGTACAGTAAATAAAACGCAAAATACGCTGTTACAGAGAAAATTTATTGCTTATGGAACGTAACAAAGTGGATATGCTTTCCATAACGTAAAATGAATAAAATAAAATGTTTAACATCTAAAGGTGTTCTGCCCCCCGACAAAGTCACATTGCACATATAGCGGATATCGCTTAGCTTTCGTATGGATTTGATGTTTTAAAAAACCGGCCAAGTGCGTGTCGGGCCCGCATAGTGTAGGGTTCCGTAGCCCATCTTCGTTCATATACTTAAATGTAGATACTACCGGTTTCACACACCTGACAACGTTATTCAAGTAGTTCCCAATGAGGAATTTGTACTGCGCCAAGTACATTTTACTTGTAAAGCCTACTTAGCTGTGATATTTTTTCGTTTAACTTCGTCATTTATACAACCACCGTGAATTTTTTTCACGTATCCAGAAACAACCATTTGGCTGGCAGGGGGTAGGAACACTTGACTCTAACTAAATTTTGCACTTTAAAGCTTAATAACTTACAAACGGATGCCTCAATCAAAAAATTGTTGTTACAAACCCGCAATATTTTTAAAATTGCTATCCAACGACACCCCACACTGTGAGGTAGACAAGAAAAAAATGACATCCTCACTTCACGTGTAGGGGAGGTAACCTAAAAAAATATTTTTTAGAATTTTACTTCACCACTTTGTCGGCGTGATTAATATGTATGCCAAATTAAAACTTTCTAGTACTAAACGTCTATGAGCTAGTCTGGGGACGGACAGACGGACAGACCTAAAAACGTCGGTTAGCAAACAAATATGTCAATCGTTCGAAAGCGAAGCGATAGAGAAGTTATGCAAAATGTGTCTTATTCTAGGGGAACCAGACGACACAGTAAAATTCAAAGTTGTACTTCATGTTAATATTTATCTCTCGTTATCTGTAGATGTTATCTGTGTCTGTAGAAACTTTAACAAAATTGTCGACAAATGTTAAGATCAATAGATATTCCTTATTTTTTTTTTAAATCATCGTACCTTGTTTGTGCAAAGGGAGGAGTTCAGTATAACATCTTATTTTTCTAATTTGTTTATTCTAGTGACTTTTGACAAAAATCTTGCTCAAAATGCTCAAAACGGTACTTTTTACTTCAATAATGTTAGGTGGTTTTTGATTATGTTTTATAAATTATTACCTATGGTTGTGTGCCACTTTTCAAAACAGAACTAATCGCCTTTGACAAATCGAAGAAACGACATCATAATAAAAGTACTGAATCCTCAGAAGCCTACTTGTGTTCAATCATGAAACCTGTTTAAATAATTAAAGCTATGTTCAACTTTTCACGCGATTCACAGATTAATATCACGTTTTAGACTTGTCATCAAAATCATTTTGGCTGTGGAAATCCGGAAACAGTAATAGTAAGAAATTAACTAAATAAACTTGAATCATTTCTACCATTAGTTAACCCTTTTAACTTATCGATATGACATACAATTTTTTACTTAAAATAAATCAACAATTGAACCGGATCTTCTACTATAGTTTAAATTAAAGTTTACTTCTTTCACTTTTACTCTATTCGTTGTAATAAACTTTTATGGCTATAAAATATGTTTAATTGCAGTACTTTCAAGATTAATTTCGCTCACGTTTATTTTATTGCTTGTATAAAAACGAACACATTACTTATTGTTGTCAAGATTTTTATTATTTTCCAATAAAAATCTTGACTTTTTCTTAAACCCTTTATAGGTTAAGTTGCGATATCGGTCGATATATCGACTACTTGTACCCCCATAGATATAAGGACTAAACTCTTATTTACGAGTAGAAGCTGTTTACTGTCATCTTTTATTTTTTTTCTAACACAAGCTGTGTACTGTTTTTATAGATCAAATTTTCTTTAATTTTGCCAATTTTGAACATCTCTCAAAAATTAAATAAATCAAGAATAAAAAGTAATTTGCCCTAAAAGCTCATAACTTCTATTATACAACATCGTTGCTGGGTTACGAATGTTATGACTAAGCGGCCAACTTTTAATAATAGTTCTTATTTTTTTTTAGATATCATAAAAGCCTTGAATTCTTTAAAAAAATGGTAGCAATAGATACTTTACCAATATTCGTTAAAAACGTTTGGCATTTGTTTTCTAAGTGTTCCTCATTTACATACAAGTAAGTAAAAGTTTGTTACCTTAACTGTTTCACTATCAAAAAGTAAGTTCTGAGTAGCTTACTTGACAGATGATTTGAAATATTTTTATATCACAACTGTCAAATCATCTGTCAAGTCTCTCAGAACTCAGAACTTATTTTATTATTGTAAAACAAGCCCTTAATATATTAAGATAACTGTATCAAATACCTATATTATTATCATATATTACATCCTACATTCCGAGTTATCAAAAGATAAAGGCTTTTTCTTTACCATAAAAATACATCGTTCTCATTTTCCATCAACAGGTAATAAAGACGAAATCTAAAACATGAAGTGGAAATTTGCAACAATACCCGGTACGAAGGAAGTTGATAGCCAACAAACAAACAATGTTCGAACGCCTCGTGGGCCATAACTATGGGAATCACGAGTCTTCTCAACAGGGCTGCCAACCTTCTTAAGAAAAAAAATGTTTCATGATATTATCATCTTTTCAATCAAACTGCAGCAGTTTCCGGTGATTTTTCATTCAACAATATTCAAAAGTATAGAATTCCTTATCAACCTAAAATTGAGTTGATAGACTTGTAAAATTAAATCAAGCATTAAACTGTTGCTAATCCAATTAATTTCAAGACGTCCAACACTGCAGGCAGTGTCTTAAAATCCACTGTGAAACGAAAAATGAAATATTTCATACTTGTTTAGGCCAGTTGACACCCCTGGTTTTGCATGCAAATTGAACATGTTCCGGATTTTAATAAGTGCTAGAGTTATTAAGTACTGCCTCGTTTCTTATCATCTTATCAGCTTCAGATTTTACATTCGCAAAAATTTGTACTGCAATACTCCGACCAATGAAAGATGTGAATATTTTGGTTTGTAATTAAAACTGTTACTTACTTACATAAACAGAAGAATCTTAAAATTTTCTTATTTTTTTCAGTTCAATTACGCAAGAATTTGTGTAGGAATAGTTAGGTAAGTCTAGCCAATGATATATTACGTGTTATGGGCGTTGACAAAAACGGCATATCATACAAACTTTAAAGTCCTAATTTTTCGAAATGAGTTGGTCTAACAAGTGAGTAAAGAAAATTTCTGAAATGCCTTATTTTAAAAAAGAAAATTGGAAATTTCTGTTTCTATGGAAAATTTAAATTCGGTCTAATTTAGCTGTAACACTATTTATCGAAAATGTTTTCAATTTACTTTTTAGACCAAGGTGTTCTGCTTATGTGTATGAAGTTTACTAAAATTGGTTCATTCATTTCTAAAAATAGGGACTTGAAAGCTTGTATTTTGTCAACGCTCTTAGAACAAGTTTAGATGCGTTACCTGCACCCAGAGCCGGGTGGACATGATAAAGTCAGCTCAGACCTAGTCGCGACCGAGTCCACTCGTACGAGGCAGCTTCACACGTAGCACTTCCGAGTGCTCTCGGATTACATGTTTACACAAAACGAGTAGCGTCCGAGTGCACTTTGTCCGAGCTGACTCTTATCATGTCCACCACCCGGCTCTGGGTGCAGGTAACGCATCTAAACTTGTTCTAAGTATAGTATCAATGAGTATGTTTAACTCCTTCGATTACCTTCTCGATTCTGTTTCTTGTCTTATTTGTAATAACCTCTCAGGAATGCACACGTTGTTGAACAAGTAGCAACATAATCGCCATTTTTATGGGTCACACTGTGAGAACGAAAGCAAACAATTAAACTGTAAAATTATTATTGTCTCTTTACTCATCAGTCTTAACACCTACTGACGACGAAAGTTTTTCTCACAAATTAATACAAAAAATGTAAAAGTTAATCCTTCAAACTGACTTTTAGAAATAAAAAAAAAATGAGTTACAAATAATTTTAATACAGACTTAACAAAAAGTGGGTTTTAATGTGGTTTATATGTTTTTGTTACTCATAAATTTCATAAACTACGATGCTGAAAAAGATAATTGAATTAAATAAATACAATTCACTTTTTAAACAAAAGTTTGAAACTCGGTAGCTCGGCGGCACAGAATCAGTATCGGTAAAAGCATTAGACCGGACTTACAAAGGTCGCGGGTTCGATTCCCGTCCGAGAATATTATGATCTAGTGCGAGTCGTACTTTTTCTAGAATATTATTTAGTATTGTATGAAAAACAGCATTGAGAATGCTAAAATTTAAAATTCAAAAGTTTGAACTTCGGTCCAAGCATAGATAATAATTTATTTCTCCGATTAGCATTAACAACTTTTTAGTTTTTAAAAGAAAAAGCTAGAGTTCTAGACTACGAGAATCTATTATTTAAACTTGTCGATATATCTTTTATTGTGACAGCTTAAATAGTACTATCATTAGTCCGACCTAAGTCTAAAAGCAGGCTGAGATCGTTGACCTCAATATTTTATTTTATGCAAAAACGTACATTATGCTGTCTAGAGCTTTTTCTAGCCTCTATCACCAGTATATGAATTTATAATAAACATTTTGACGTAAAATAATTCACCTGCAAAACCATTTTCTATTATTAGATATTGAACCGGATTTTGTTTGACTATTAAATATTTAAGTAATAACAAAGCCAATAAATTGAGTAGAACCAGACTGGTTATGGTTAATAGTCATTCGAAGCTTTTTTTTTAAAGAACAGTTATTTTAATTTTTTCAATTTCATATTTCGACTTGCTAATCAATTGACGCTTGATTAAATTAAAACGAAATATAGGTCAATGAGCTAGTAACTTGAATTTGTGTGAAAAACGATTACTCAACTCCACTCTCATTGTTTAGGCGAAATGAATTTTATGTCGGAAGCCATAATAATATAGACAGCCACATAGTACGGACAGCAGCACGTCAGGTTATACAGTTAAACTACGAAAACAGCTTTTATTACGTAGGGCATAAAGGCGGTCTCAAGGTCAACATGTATAGTCTGAGGTGCCGTCGTGTGTACATAATGCTGGCAAAATGAACAACAAATTAATAAGCCAAACACTCTATGATAATGAAATAAGTCGACGAAACGACGAAAAAACGACTCCATGGCATCTCATCGACACAGAATACAGAACTGGAACAGTAAAAAATTCGCTTTATCTTTATATGTATGTATATCTTTTAATATTAGTACTTACCTAGACCTCAGCGTTCTAGCCATTAAAAGAGGTAATTAAATTTTATCTACAGCCAATCAAGGAAATTCCATTTAGATATATGAGAACAAAACAATATTTGACTCTCAGCAAAAATCAAAATACTATTTTCTTTGAACACCGTTACATATTACTATATTATGATAATGGAGGCATCTGATATTTAAATCTGTCTAGATAAAGCTAGACGGGCAATAATAACAGTTTTGCTAAAATAAACAAAACCTTTTAAATTTTGTAGCTTTCACATTCGCATTGAAATGGTATGTAATTTAAGTGCATTGCATATTTAATATGTTTAAGTGCAACCAATAGATGACATAAAGAATGGATATAGCAATTCGAAGCTTCAAGAAGAAGCCTTTTTTCAAATATAACTAAAAATCTGAGAAGTTTCTTCTTATATTACGATAATTAAAACATCTTAGAAAGATAACAATTGTATTTTTTTGAGGTACAACACGAGCCACAAAAACAAAACAATGTCGTAATCTTTTTAATCTACGGCTCTTGATATTTAAATCATGCTATCCAGATGCAACTTAATTTTACATTCCGAAGTTCAATTACAGCTTTAAGAATTTAGTATTCGCTACGGGCGCTATTGTAGAGCTAGCTAAACCCTCTTATCAGCCGGATGTAGAAAAGACGACACGCCCACGGCCCTTAGAAATCATAGCATTACGGGCAGAAAACTTGCCTTACTATATACGAGGTTTTCAAGAGCCTAAAACGACTGATTTTATTCTTAATCTTATCCGCGCATGATTTTCATTAAGGACGAAGTTCACCAACACAAACAGCTGATTAAGTTTTAACCATAGACTTAGAAAAATTTTCGCTGCGCGTTTTAACCGTCTGTTTTTGACGTTTTTAAGTAGAAAATGTCAAAAACAGATGGTTAATAATTAATTGGCTGATTCGGTAGTTGGTGAACTCGGGTCTAAACCTCGTATTCATGACATGACATAATATGTCGCGCGCGCAGCAACATGACACATATCATCAGATGACTGACTGATGATTTATGTTACCGGTAATATGTATGTATATAATACCTAGGTAATGTATAAAATACCTAAAATCTTCAGGTACTTAATATTATGTAAAATTAATTATTTTATATTTTTCCTAGGTATTCCATACGAGTATAAAATACGAGATCAGGGAAGTTTTACGTTAATGTTATTGTAATTTTAACCGACTTAAAAAAAGGAGGAGGTTAAATGAAGTGTCTAATTATCGATGCTGCAGATTTTTCTATTAAATGGTGTGGTATTATAATAATATCATCAGAAGATCTCTATATATTGATGGTACATTTTACAGAACGTCGTTTCTGGCGCTTTGCCATCGCTTAGTATCGCTACAGTAGAGCCAATTTAATAGATCACATTTGACACTTCATCAAAATTCAACAACGTAACCATCTCACAATATTTACGTTTTCAAATGCACAATTGCTTAACTTTTTTCAGTTAATAATACATAATAATATTTACTGTAATAATCACAAATGAAATATTGAGAATGATTTACATTGACAACTGACAGGATGTCAAATGTGATCTATTAAATTGGCCTTACTTTAGTATTCCAACATTACCTACCTGGACGACCCGACTTTCGCACATTGCCGGTAACATAATACAACATGTTACAAAACTACCCCTAATGCCGAATATGGTATATATAGGGATCATCAAACTGAACAACTTTTACTATGGGACCAACTCTGAAATCACGAAAAAAAATCAGCTGTTTCATACATTTTGATATTTTTGATTTTAATTTTTGTATGAAACAGCTGATTTTTTATTCGCGATTTCAGAGTTGGTCCCATAGTAAAAGTTGATCAGTTTGATGGTCCCTATATACCATATTCGGCATTAGGGGTAATTTGTAACATGTTGTGTAATGTTTTATTGAAATTATCCTGAGAAAACTGTTGTAAAATAAAACCGCCTACTCAAGTATTTCAACAGACCATAATGCAATCGCACATCTTTCTTATTAATTAGTTTATTCGGTTGCGTACAATGCCTTATGCGTTTGAATTCTTGTTACACGTCGTCATGACTTGACACAATGAATTGCATTTGTACATTGTGTTGACTACTTTGGTAGCAAGATAATAAGAGATTAGCCGGGTTATTGTAAACTGGACAAGACAGCTCAGGTTAAGGAGACCGTCGATTTTTACGAAACGAAACGGTACTTTTTTTTAAACAATTATTTTAAAAAAAGTACCGGGTTTACATAAATCTAGACAAGCGAAACTTTATATATTTTAAATATCCTGAAGTAAAAAGTATGCTAAATAATAATTTTAAAGTACCAGGGTCACATAAATCTGAGGATCCCATGGGAGTCAAAAGGCAAAATTTCACTGCTCCCCGCATTCCACACCCCTCTCAGTAGATGCATCAATCCATCTTGGTCAAAATTATTACTTCCAAATATTTATTAGCAGCCACTTGCTTGCATACTTCTTGCAAATAATGATATAAATCGATAATGTGGCGAGTTTACAATAACACGCATTTACCTGTGACGAATTTACATTTTTTTTAAAGTGACGAATTTACTTTCAATGTATCGATCTTTTCAAAACGTGACGGGTTTACTTATGTGGCGAGTTTACAATAACCCCCATCTCTTAAACAATTATCATAAGCCTTATAAATTGACAGATTGTTATTGGTTGTTGACCCTAACTGAGCCACCGTTGGTCGTGAGAAGAGTTCGAATTTCGCAGGTCATTTATTGATTTATTATCATTAACATTATTTTTGATTCATTATCCAAGCTTTAAGAGCACATAGACTACACACTAGGCCGCCATCGAAAAACAATAACATAGTGCTAATGATGGACTGTATGCTGGTTAATTAAAAGACGGCTACGTAATGGAAACAAATGTATTATAACTAGGCAAAAAAACAAAACTTTTAAAGCACAAATTTTGACAACAAAAGCAAAAAAAAACAAAGAAAACGCCGTTACAGATTTTAACCAAAGACAATAAATTACTATAAAAAAGGTGCGTTATGCACAATTAAATAAAGACGAAATTGTGAATTATCTCTCTGTAGTACACTCCAAAGAAGTTTTTAGTACTTTTTATAGCTCAAACAATATTTTTTTAGTCTGTCGTTTAGTTTAATGGGATTTTTTTGCGAAAAGTGGCCACTTTTAGCAATAAAACTCCGTTAAACTAAACGACAGTCTAGAAAATATTGTGTAAGTTGTGTAAGTAATAAAAAGTACCACATAGCTTCCTCAGAGTGCATTACAGAGAGATCATTTGCATTTCGGTCTTTATCTAAGCACTATGTTTTTCCAATGGCGGCGCTAGTGTGCAAACTACGTGCTTTTAAGAGTATTATTAGTCCATCAAACTGAACATTTAAATTTTTGGATTTTTTTATTAGGATGAAACACGTTATATAACCTAATAAAACCTAGCCTAGACTGAATAAATGACTATGAATTTAGCTTGTACCCCATAAATTGATTCATTAAGAAATGATCTAACGGAACTAAATGGAAACTATATACATATTTGTAAATATCGTTCCATCTGATAAAGCTGTAAGTTTTTTGTGCCCATTTTTCTTGTCAGCTAAAAGGCGTTATAATGGGTGGTAATGTAAAAGAATTGACGATTTAAACATGCTTATTATGTGAACTTATTTGAATTAGAAAATAATAATTTGTAAACACATTTCGATCCATAATTCTTTAAGCAAGTTAGTAATTTTCTTACACAGATTCACTGTGAAGTTTATTGTTTTTTTTTTTCACAAAACACATTTATACTTTTGAAGACGTGAAATTTGCAAACACGAAATGAAATATGTAATTCTTATTCCGACATCGCCAATTATACTGGGGTCATAATGGCATAACTTAGATACGAAACAAAATAAATAAACGTAAGTGAAAGTCATGATTTACCATCTGAATGGAAGAAGAACCAAATTGCAGCGCACAACGAGTTTTTAATAACTCCATTTCGGTGTCTTCTAATATTTCAAGTCGTAAAGCATGTTAATTGAAGAGCGTATTTGGCGGTGTTATGTCATTGTCATAAGAAAATGTCAACCTTTAAGATAGTTTAGTTAGACTGTTAGTTATAATACTTATTATTGACGACCTCCGTGGTCGAGTGGCTTTGTATACCGGTTTTCAAGGTGTCGCCATCTCTGAGGTCCCGGGTTCGATCCCCTGTTGAGTCAATTTAGAAAACGAACTTTTCTATATTGGCTCAGGTCTGGGTGCTTGTGATACCACCGTTGTCTCTGATTTCCATAACACAAGTGCTTTAGCTACTAACTTTGGAATCGGAGCAATGTATGTGTTGTTGTCAAATATTTATTTATTTATTATTTACTTATGATGTAAGTAATACATGCGCTTACAGCTTTGTTTATTAATAAAGCCGCAATAGACTAATATTGATGTCGGCTATTATATTTGCACGTTCAAAACTTTGTAAAAGTGACTATTTTATGCAAGAAATAAAAGACGACCTAAACCTTATGATGATGACTTATAAAAATAACACCTATGTCAACGTTAACGCTTTTCTTGAACTTTGATAAACTCCGAAAAATATTTATATAAGTAGGTTACTTATTTTCTGTACTACAAAATCATAACCTTTTCGGGCATCTAAATAAAATGATCGAAACGTTTTCTCTCCAACGGATATTCTTCAACAAACTATAGACTTTCAAGCGTTTTCGTTTTCACTATCACGCCTTAGAAATCTGTGCTTAATGATACAGATATTGTTTCGATAAGCCCTTCAAAGCTCAACTTAAGGGCGACAAAATTATACAGAATTTGAAGCATCCATAAAGTCTGATCGAAATCTCCAATGTCTCTATTCTGGTACCTGACATCGCGATCAGTAAAATCGTTTTTATTGCTATGATTATAAGTGGTTGCACGGCGTCTTTCCATTCTATATACAAGGCCAACACAGCCATAGTAAACTGCTCGTGGTATACTTTGTACAATACTACTTTTATCCGACTTCAAGAAAGGACGAGGTTCTCAGTTCGTTGGGATCTTTTCTTTTTTTAGGTATGTTACTCGGAGACGGCTAGATCGATTTGAAAAATTAATTTTCTGTTTGAAAGTGTATACTTCCAAAATAATGTATACTGTGATGAAACTGAGCAGGCGTGACATAACTGATTTACATTTGAAAGCTATCAATTTTTTATTTTATTTAAAGATTAGATCTTCAATATCGACCTAGAAGTGTTGACATAGTTGCATTCGGAATAAACATACATTTGTACGATTTAGCAACCGCAAATGTTCGCATTCTTGCGTACCTATCAGCATTTTTTTTTTGTTTTAGATAACAGGTAGAAAATTCGCCACACGCTGCAATTTTTTTGATTCAGTGACACTTCTCTGTAGTTGTTTAGTTTTGCTTGTTGAATAGTTCGCGCTTCGTTTTCAACACACTTATTTTGCTTTTTTATAAATGTTTTCTGAAAAATAAGCTAACGTATGTAAAGAAAAAGAAAAACAATTTACATCAACCAGTTTTCCTCGAAGGTCCAATATATCCTAGAATTATATCCTACATCTTAATATCTATCTAACTCTTATTAGAAAATTTGAGTTTAAATATAAATAAATATTTGACAACATCAGATGTACATTGCTCCGATTCCAAAGTAAGTAGCTAAAGCACTTGTGTTATGGAAATCAGAGACAACGGTGGTATCACAAACACCCAGACCTGACCCAATATAGAAAAGTTCGTTTTATAAATTGACACAACCAGGGATCGAATCCGGGACCTCAGAGATGGCGACACCTTGAAAACCAGTGTACAAAGCCACTCGACCACGGAGGTCGTATATTGAGTTAAACGACGTCACGGGTTTCTATAAAAGTACCTAGTTTTATTTTACGTTCAGAAGTTTCAAGTAATTAGTAAGTACAGTCCATAAAATATTTTTGTTACTGGGTGGTCGCTCAACTGACTATAGCATCAATTAAATAGAATTATATTGTCGCGGAAAATGCTGATACTCAATAATAATGAACATTGACTTATTGTTTTTAAAACGTACATGGTTGGTATACCAACAATAGAGATGGTTAGTGAATCGGATAGTAAAGATAACATTAACTGCCGCAGACATCAGTCACCGGACACAATAGAAATTCTCTATTGTTTAGGGGACACTTGGCAGCTAACGGCTTAATTACACTATTTCACTCCAAGTTTTATTCGATTCTATAGCTATTAATTGTAACCATTGCTACTTTTTACCCATAACCCATAAAACTTTATGTTTCTTATTCTGTGGTGGGGAGTCAGTAACTTAGGAAATATCAAAACGACCAGCTGAACTACAGGGTGATTTTTTAGACACGTGATAAACTTTCAGGATGAGTTCAGTGCATGAAAACTTAACCGCTTCTGTGGTCTAGTTCGCCCACAGGTTTAAGACGCAGGGGTTCCGGGTTTGATACCCAGAAGGGGTGTACATTTGTACCCGGTTTGGTTGGTGGTAAAGCTTATTTCAAGTCTGCCTGGCTAGCTACCACCATCTAACCAAAGTCTGACGTTATAAAAACAATTTAAAATTGTTGTGTTCCGGCAGTTACAGGTAAGATAGCCAGTTCCTCAGTAGTGAGGATTCCGAGTGTAGTGCGCTTATACTTTCGGCTTATCGTCATTAACATCAGATGAAGTGAAGGCCAAGCACTATCCCGTGGTGGCTAAAAAAACAACTTGAAAATGTTATTGGTACCTACACTGACTTGTATGATTAGTTTAAAAATATTTTATTTTTTCGATTTATGTATTTATGTTTCTTTATGAAAATTATTCAGTTCAACGGAAAAGTTGTTTTTTTAATAAGTTATGATGAAATCAAATTTTGCAAGGAAACTGCGTTTTTAGTTTCTCTCGGACAGTAGATATAGCATTTATATTAAAAATTACGCACTTTTACGATAATTATATACATAATCGACCGTTTCTTTCCATCATGCTCAGCGACTAAAACAAATGACCATCGGATCCGTTCAGAATCACGCGATCTTGAAGTGTGACGTTTCTCATCTGTTTGCTCTCTGTAGTGTATTATCAGAAGCTAGATCACGTCGCCAACGGCCACTAAAGAGATGCTCTGATACTCATCCAGGGCAATATTGTATACACCATCGCTGTGTCGCGTCGCGAAGTACCGAAAATTATGACATAAATCCCCATTTTACTGTACCGTCATGGATGATTAGCCTAAAACGGCGGCAAAACATAATGTAATGTTCAATGTTGTATGAAATGCGGTCGGTTGGTTTGCTAAGAAAAGTAAGTAAGTATTTTAGGTCAGAATACGCATTATTGTAAAACATGTGTGATATGAAATTGAAGATGAAACAAGATGTGTAGGTGTATAAAATATTGTGATAATGGGTTTCTTTTAGCTGATAGAGTCCCCCGTTACGCTCAGTGTTCAATATGTTTTATTGTATTTTATACTCCATATGACAACTTAATCTGCACAAGAATGCGGTATTGACAACAACTTACAATGATTAACGAGTTTTACTACTCCCAACTACCACTTATTTCATTTTGACAGCTTCAGCACCATAATTACAGGTTTTAACATTACAGGCTTCATGATTTTGTTCACGCATGAAAAGACAAATTGTAAAGGCGTGTACATTTGGAAATAAGTTTTCTGTAAGGAACATTATAGTAGGTCATTAATAGTCTCAGATATAGTCATCAGGATAAATAGTTCACCTATCTAAAAAAAATACAAATTAAAATCTAACTTTTGAAACAGAAACAATAACAGAAATCTAAATATGAAAACTGTCATATTATTCAATTTTGTACAGTTAACGGCACATCAAGCTAGGTATATAAAACAGTCAAATTTTTCAAATTTATGTTGAACCCTAAAATGTTAGGTTTAAAGTTTTAAATCGATTGAGGAAATTTTACGAGACGTCTAGTCTAGCGTGCTGATGACTGTGTATATAATGCATTACTTTATTTTCTACCGACCACCGATCAACTATCAATCGTGTGCGCGCAAAACCGTGTTGTTGCCTGGCGACGAGCAACGACACGCGACGAATGAAACTGACTAAATTTTCACTAAACTGACTTAAATTCGCGCTGCGTGGCCGTTTTTTTACTCTAAACAAGCAAGTTTACAAGATTAGTGGATAAAACTGAATAAAAATCGCGCTGAACGGCCCTTTTTTACTATAAACAGGCAAGATTACAAGGTAATTGGATGAAACTGACTAAAATGGCTGGCCGCCCCTGGCTATTGGGCATTTATTTTGGCCCGCTACGGTTACACAAATACTAAACCTGGGGCCCTACCGGCTAATTTTTCGAACTTCGGCGAGTCTGCCGAGCTTCAACTTAAAACAGATAAATCGAAGTAAGGAGTTTCGTATTATACTATTCGCCGAAGTTATTTAGAAGATATCGATATTCGTGTGACATCATGAATTGGGGTTCGCCATTTTGGCCCGATTGGATCTCGATTAATCTGTTTTAATTTGAAGCCCGGCAGACTTTCCGAAGTTTGATGCGTTATCCGGTACGGCCCCTGGCCCTCCACAAATTTGTGTTGGTAATCCCTTTTTTTTTATTAGAGCGAGGGCAAATACAATCTTTAGGTATACCAAACGGCATGTTGGACTCGGTCAGCGCGCAGGAAGCCACTCCTGGGCTGTCTCTGTCCTAAAGCATTGAGGTAGAATATCGCTTATAAACACTTGCTCACGGAACTATTACTACAGTTTATTTCCACCAAGCTAAGTCAAGAACATACTTCCGATCACGCTATAACATGATTAATTATATGATTTGCTAGTACCTACTTACTACCTACTCTAATGATTGAGTGTAAGAGATTTTTTCTCGCTCGGCAAATGGCAAGTGATGGTTTAATTAACTGTACAAATGAGCACCTAGCCCGATCATATTCTTCAAAAACAAAACACTATCAAAAGTCATGGTAGATAAAACACGGACTTTTTGTAAAGTAGGGGCAATTAATTACCTACCTACGTATTAAATTATTTCACAAATGCATTTTGAATTTACCTTATTCATCTCGCTACAAGTACCACGAGCTTTTATTTAATATAATTTTAATAAGCTTTTGTACATAATGCTTGTTGAATTTAATTTAAGTACCAGTAACCTAATTCCCAAGTCATTCTTAAGTTTTCTGGTTCCGGTTAATACCTGTACCTACCTAACACAACATCAGACTAGAAAACAAAAAATATTTCAACAAAAAAAACAAGAAAAAAACAAGGGTCACTTAATCCCACATCTCGGCACACCGGACCATAAACGAGATAGTATCTAATAAAAACTGTACTTTTTCGGCTATTATTACAACACAGATATGGCACACTCCGAACCAACGATATGGAACCAATTTTTACGTTAGGCACAGTTACTTACATTACTTACAGCAATCATTATGATGAATGATTTACAGAAATCAACGATAATCAGATAATCAACGAGTATTTTGGTCATTGCATGTAAATACAGGTAAGGATCGCTTGTAATGAGATGTTCATTCAAATGTGTAAATAAGAATGGATTCAGTTTTTTCTATAAACGATGATGATGCTTTTAAAGTGTGACAACGGTTTTATTGCTTCTTATTTTTTTTTTTTCCCTCACATTAACATTCTACCTATGTGCCTGCGTACAATCTATTAAGTATTCTGAGGTACAATACGATTAAATTGACAATAGACTATATGCGGCAACTTCACTCGAGAATGTATGGCAAAGAGAAGAATTAAATAAGAAAACATAAGTTGGTCACTTCTGTTGTACACACGACAGCACGTCAGGTTACAAAGTTAAACTAAAATAAAAATTGACCAAAGAAAGATTGCTCTTGGTGTCTTTATCGATCTTAAAAAAGCATTCGATACAATAAGCCACAAATTACTGCTGCGAAAATTAGAATCAATCGGTGTTAATGGAACGGCATATAAGATGATTCAATCTTACCTTACTAATAGGCACCAAATTGTTAAGATCGACAACGACCAAAGTTCTCCAAAAGAAATTACATACGGAGTTCCACAGGGTTCTATTTTAGGCCCACTACTATTTCTTATTTACGTAAATAGCATTAATAAATTGGGTCTTAAAGGTGAAATCTCACTATATGCTGACGATACGTGTCTTTTCTATTTCGGAGATACTATTTCTTCCATAGTAAAGGACGCGCAAGATGATTTAGACACTTTACTTGCTTGGTACCAGTCTAACTTATTAACTATAAATATAGCTAAGACTAATTACATGATTTTTAGTCCTAAAAATAAACGAATCCCACATTTTGACCCTTTAACTATAAATAATGAACCGCTGACTCAAGTCCAATCTGAAAAATACCTGGGCCTTATTCTAGATAGCCGCTTATGTTGGAAACTACACATACAAAAAATTCGAAAAAAATTAACATCGCTCATGTCTGTTCTCCGAGGTAACGTACGCTGTTTTCCTTTATCTGTTCGTTATATTATATACAACTCATTGGTCAAAAGTCATCTTGATTATTTGATAGAAGTATATGGCAGCGCTGCTAAAACTCATATGAATAAACTCCAAAGAACACAAAATAAACTAATAAAACTGTTGTTTCACTTTGACTATTTAACGCCAACAGTAGAAATTTATAAAAAAACCGGTCTAATGACATTATCTCAGATGTATAAATATAATACATGTATACTTGTACATAAAATACTTACAAAAAATATACATACGCAGATATCATTCAGGACAAAATCACAATTACAAAAGCGTTCCTTAAGAAGACCATATGATATTCAACTAATATCACCTCGAACAAATTATGGCAAGAAAAAGATAAAGTACGAAGGAGCACAACTATTCAATAAATTACCTAATGATTTAAAAAACACAAAATGTTTACTATCCTTTAAAAACAAGCTAAGACGACACTTATTAAACCATTTTTCTTAAAATAAATTAATAGCATAGTGAAATGATAGTAATATTATATCTATACATATATATACTAATAAGCTTATTGCAATTTTATGATAATAATGATGATGTTTTGGAGGAGTATTTGTTTATTTATTTTTTGTTATTAAATGTTATTTTGTTTTTGATACATTGCTATACAATGTCTATTGGACGTAACTTACATGGCAACTACTAAGCGATACGTAATTGTGACCAACTTGTTATTGCAAAGCATTTGTTTTGCAAATACAATGCGGGTAACTTTAAAAATTTAATGCAGCTACGAACTTGTCTGCTGCATGCACCTACTAGTTTCTAAGTATTATTTTTAAGATTATAATGTATTTCTCTTGTAAGTGAATGTACATTCTTTTAGAGAAATAAATGTCTCAAACCTCAAACCTCAACTGCGAAAACAGCTTTTATTACGTAGGGCATAAAGGCGGTCTCAAAGTCAACATGTATAGTCTAAGGTGCCGTCTTGTGTATATGGTTAAATTAATCGCATTGTACTGGAATCTGCCAATTCAATTCAATTCATTTCATATATTTATTCCATGTGTTGAATAAGTATTATTTATTTTATAGAATTTACAATTCATTACAATTAGGTACATTAATTAAAAATTGCCTAAATACATTGCGATTCCAATTAAAAAGTGTCAATAAAATAAAATAAGTCGTCGCTTGCTGCTTAAGTAATATGCGAAAATAATTATGTTAATGCTGCCAAAGTGCCAATGCCATATTATTGGTATGTGCCAAAGGTCCGATTATCTTGTCTTAAAACATAAATTTTACTTTGTGGAATCAAGAGACTTGTAATTTGTTCAAGAAGATTGTTACGGTAAACTATTTATGAAGACCTTTTTTCATTTGGATTCCAATCAATGAGTATGAATTAAGGTTCTTTATTGTTATATTTTGTTTGCAATTATAACTATAATACCTACTGTAGGTACTTACTTAGTATTTTTCGCTTTAAAAATATTGTATAAGTTTTAGGATTATTATTTCATGCTGACATTGATCGTTTTTCCTATTTTACGCCAGAATAAAGGTACCATGGTAAGTACACACGACAGCACGTCAGGTTTTACAGTTAAGGCTCCTATGGTAATATGGTTGATAGGGACCATCAAACTGAACAACTTTTACTATGGGACCAACTCTGAAATCGCGAAAAAAAAATCAGCTGTTTCATACAAAAATTAAAATCGATAATATCAAAATGTATGAAACAGCTATATTTTGTTTATTAGATATTTTAACATTCACTATGCTATTTTTATACTTACTAAAAATATACTAAATTTTCTAGTATATACTAAATAATATACTAGAAAATATCGATTCCCGTCCAAGAATTATTATGATCTGGTGCGAGTCGATTTTTTTCTAGTAAGTAGATGTCATATTAAGGGTCTGTTTCACAATGTAAAAGTAAGTTCCGAGTAGCTTACTCGACAGATGATTTGACATATTTTTCATATAACAACTGTCAAATCATCTGTCAAGTAAGCTACTCAGAACTTACTTTTACATTGTGAAACAGGCCCTTAGTGTTACTTATATACTTAGTTAACAAGTGTTAAATTATTCAATTGGTTGCAGCAGTCCTTATTAGAAACCAGCTAAGTAACTAGTTCATTTGTTTTTGGGTCACGCTCACGCCTGTTGCTAAAAATGCGCAATTGTCAGACATGAAGGATTTACGATGATTAATTAACCGAAGATATCGAAATGCTCATGATTATATACAGTGTGTTTCACAAGAACGTGACCGGCATATTTTTAAATTTTGGCATGCAGTTTATAAAAATAAGGCAAAGGATTGTTCTATTCAGCCTAATTCTTATTTTTATAAATGCTTAGTAAAAAAACATATTGATGTATTTTATTGACAACATTCACATCTATAAAGCAAAGTAAAGTTAAGAAATGTACAGGAAATCATAATTATTTAGAGTACCTAAGACTACATTCAATGAACCTTTTACACAAAATTAACTTAAATATAAATATTATATTTGTGGGTCTGGATCATAATATCGACAGTCACTGAAAAGTTAATGAATCGATGGTACACTACATCGACAGTACACCAAGCCGATAGTACACTACATCGACGGTCCCTACATCGATAGTACACTACATCGACGGTCCCTACATCGATAGTACACTAAATCGACGGTACCCTACATCGACAGTACACTATATCGAAAGTACGCTGCATCGAAAGTATTGTATATCGAAAGAACGTTGCATCGAAAGTATTATATCTCTACGCACATCATGATAAAAAATTTAAATAAAATGAATCTTAAAACACACTATAAATATACTTGGCGATATTATAAGACTGCTTAAAAGCCAACGGTGATACCAACCGCCTAGATCGCATTTTCCCTTTCAGCATTTTCCCAGCAATTTGTCTTTGAGGAAGCAATCTATTTGTTTGAATTCCTGAGGCATGAGATGCGGCAAAAGTAAGAAAAACGCATTGTCGCATGCTTGACGATCAATGGCGAATTGGCGGATCTTAAATTAGCTGTAAGTATGTATAATAAGCCCATCTTTCATGCTAGTGGAGTAGTCAGCTGATCGCGAAATGTATGACTTAGCACAATAGCTATTAGTATCAAGGCACAGAATAGATAGGTATTTGATCCAGGTACCTACCTATTTCCAATGTCTTATTTGCTACTTAAGTATTCTCTTATTGTCATGACGAGTACGACTGTGGATTAAGTATGATCAAGTTAACCTTAAATAAACTATGGAAGGAACTACTTTGCAGGTTCAACAGAATTAAAAAAATCATTTTGAACTATAAATTTGCCAAACAAATGCCTTACTTGACTTGTAGACGGTATTCAGCACAGGCATGAATATTCAGGCAAAAATATAATTTCGTTTGTTCATCTGAGTTTTCCAAAGATAATCTTTTCATTTCGATGTTTACGAAGCTGTTAAATTTATGTCAAATGGGAAAATCTCTTACAGATGTACTGGATACTAAGGAAAAGTAGCGTGTGATGTTGGCGTGTGGAACGCGCCGTCACAGCTCACGATTATTTTAATTCGTCATAATCAACACAAGCGGATAATGTTTTCACTCGATTTTGACTAAGGAAGCAGGAAGCACGCACGAATAAGTTGACAAGACGTGTTAAAAAATGGAACCGTGTAAGTAAGTATTTGATTCGATCCGGTTACGATACCACTCTTTTGTTATCATCCTCTTGGATTGGCAATAGTTTTGACAATCTTTTGATTTTTTTTTAAATTATATTCATTACATACGGTCACGTTGAGTATTTTCTGTTTCAACCTTTAATTATGTTTCAATTTAGGTAACTGTGTAGGTATAAAAAGCCGAAGATCCTGAATAATTAAATAAACAATTTTATAGTTTATAGCTCATTAGTGGAACTGCTTAGATAGGTAACTTTCGACAGCTGCGTGTAATTTACTGACAGGGTCGTTAAAATAAAAATAATACCGGTACCGACCACTCGGTGGTTAACTACTTTACTTCGGAGGTCTTGATTAATAATGAATATCTATTAGATATCCATCAATTAAGTTGATCATTCATCTCATTTAACACTGTACTTCTAAAAATTTTATAGGTAATTTTAATAAAGTTTACCACGAAGATACAATTAATTAAGTACTATAGATACCTCTACCGAGATCGTAATCTTCAAGTGGTCGAATTATTGAAAAAAATCAACTAGGAAGAACTTAGTTACCATAAAAGTTTTCGCACTAACTCTCAGGTTGACCAGTGTTTGACGAAATGCACGTTGATGAGCTCTACATTAAATGACACAGTGACCTACGCCACGAAAATATCGAGCACATGTCATTATTCAATCACATTATCTAACCAGCTAGGTAAGTATACGAATTATTTAAGCACATTTCACAAAATTAATATTATATTCGTTAATATTAATAGCATCTGATATAAGGTTCATAATTCAATAATCTTGACATATCCATGTCAAAACCGCATATTAGTCAATTTTTTATAACTTTTCCGTAATTTGTCTCTACAAATCTGATTTAAATATTCCATGTTTATGTATATATCTGAGTATATTTAACTTTCTAAAACGAATTTCGTGACCCGGTGATAGACGCAAATTAAAAAA
This sequence comes from Catoptria pinella, assembly GCA_963556745.1. Classification (NCBI taxonomy): domain Eukaryota; kingdom Metazoa; phylum Arthropoda; class Insecta; order Lepidoptera; family Crambidae; genus Catoptria; species Catoptria pinella. The sequence continues at coordinate 7,206,909 of OY750775.1, read as the reverse complement.
AGCTGTGGCTAGGCTTCGCAAACCTGTCTAATCAGATGAGATTGTGTATAAATGGTTTTTGCTAACATAGATGGGAAGCAATAAAAATGATATACTCATAAATGGTAACTTTTGTAAATTAAACGAAATGGATGGGAAAGTTCAAAGTGCTAAAGTGGTAATTATTCATGCATCAGGTGGTAAAAGGTTGGTAATAAATACAACGTGTTACAACAATACCCCTAATGCCGAATATGGTAGATAGGGACCATCAAACTGATCAACTTTTACTATGGGACCAACTTTGAAATCGCGAAAAAAAATCAGGTGTTTCATACAAAAATTAATTACGAAAATATCAAAATTTTTTGCACGTGTAAAGATTTTTTTCGCTATTTCAGAGTTGGTCCCATAGTAAAAGTTATTCACTTTGATGGTTCCTGTCTACCATATTCGGCATTAGGGGTTATTTTGTAACACGTTGTATAGTTTCAATACTTACACCAGTTTTATTAAACAAAATTCAGAATAGAACAATTCAGAACAATGTCGTATTTCTGTACATTTGAGATCAATCTGAATAAAGGACGCTTAGGATCGCTTACCATGCACTAAATATGAATGTGTCTTAAAAAAGTACTTATACTTACTTATGTACCTACGACTCAAACTCGTACTCGTGTCATCTTTATTACTCAATCGAGATATTTCGCAAAAGTTATAGCCAGCTTACGAGTATTATGCAAATAGAAGAAGATATCAAACAAAATGTCATATAGACTTAACTCGATCTTAATTGACAAAATATGAGTCTAATGAGGTCATAGTCTAGTCAAAGTCAACGAATTTTAACGACGGCGGTAGCTCAGCTAGCAGAGCATTCGCTTGGATTGCGAAAGGCCGTGTTTTGATTCCAATCTGCGTAAGATGAGTTCCAGTCCAACTAGCTAACTGCAGAAAAACTCGGCAGAAAATTAATTCGGATATTTGCAAGGCTTTTATCTAGAGTTATTATACTTACATAGTTCGAGGGTTGTTTCACTTGCCTGAAACCTGACGAGTTTGTTTGAAAATATAAGCCGGAAGTAGTAGGTAGATATGCCTGTTTGGTATCGAACACGCACGGAAGTATCAATGATTTGCGGTTGATTTATTACTAATTAGTATTGCGGATATATAATTATATACCTAATACACTTTTTAGCTTCATTGGTTTATAATTTCAGCCTAGAAATTTTCTGCTGACTTATTCTGAATGTGTCAAGGTTCTAACTATCTATGCCTCCCGCACGTTTTCAAACGAATAATGTCTTCAGTCACTTACCGAGTCCGATGATTATGAAAATCGCCAGGATTTTTCAGAATCTCAATCACACAACACCCAGCACCAACACAATGTCAAAACAGTAAAGGTTCGCAAGCAAAAAGGTTTTAAAAAGGCGAAACAAACACACGTTGCGAAAATCTCACCTTCGCTTTTAAAAAGTAACGAGCTTTAGTTTTTTATGCACCAATTTGCGTTTTCAATAAACCGGCGAAAGGTAAGTGGTAAGTAATTGATATTTTGCGACGTGCGCGAAGTATGGTGCGCATCCCGCGTGTGAACTGAAGATGCGCTTGCGTCGCGTGCGCGTTACACCTATCGCGTATGACTGGTGTATTCCCGTTAAAAGTGGTCTAGTAATTCTTTCTTCATAGTAAGTGACTGGCTTCTTAGATTTATATCTTATAGGATTTCTCAAGTATATGCCAAATAAGTACTTTAACATGAATTAGCATGACTTGGACCAAAGAATAAATAACAGTACGCTATTTAAGTATTTTACTGACACCATGTACGCACAAAAGTTAAACAGCTGAACTTACGAAAACAGCTTTTATTATGTACGGCATAAAGACGGTCTCAAGGTCAACATGTATAGTCGGACGTGCCGCTGACTGTACTTAGCTAAATTAGGTTACAAGTTGAAAGTCAGATATAAATTAATTGATTATTACCCAATAATATGGGTTTATTCCGAACTCTGTCTGTACGTACCTCAGTACTTAATTTCAAAGTGCATTGGTACTATTTAGTAATACCACAGATAATATAATACTATACTAGTAGTAATACCCAAGCCGGTAAGTATTTATTTTACAAAGTTAAACTCTAATACCCCCCGTTGAGGTACTTTATCGGAGGTTTAACTTTATCGGATGGTTCCACATTATCTGGTTTAGGGCTGATTTTTCAATTAAAATCAAATCAAAATACTTTATTCGTTTGATAGAGTATTATACCGCCAAATTGAAAATGTTTGTCATACGTTTGTCTGTCAAAGTTCTTAAGTTACTTTTATTTTTATTTGGTTTCTAATTAATCTGACAGATATATTATCTAAGGATTGAAAAATCAGCCCTTAGAGTAATAATATTAACTTTAAACCAGATAATGTGAGCCCCTCCTATAAAGTTAAACCTCTGATAAACCACCGATAAGTACCTCAGAAACCGGGCATTAGTGCTTTCAGTTTTCAGATTCAATGAGTAATTCCTTTTATTCATAACTGCTATCAAGCCGGATAAAACCGGAACCTCTTTTTTGTGTAGATGTATTACCTTTTATAATAAGATTCCACAAGAAGTTACAGAACTGCCTTTGGAAAAATTTAAAAATACTGTTAAATCCAATCTCATGAGTAAAGGCTATTACACTATTTGCGATTATTTGAAGGATAATAACGCCTGGGCATAGCTTTTGTATTTTTAATTTTTACTCTAATGTTCAGTATAGATTAAGATAAGTCCGTGGTTCTTTCGTGGGTCTAGTATAAAGTTCTGTACTATAATTTCAAGTGATTCGAGTCATCGATATTTTTTTTTTTTTTTTTACTTTTCTTTTTAAGTATAGTTTGTAAGAAGTGTCCTACCTACTTAAAAAACGTATTTACAGGTTTCTTGACTCGTCGCCTTAATATGGGTAGCTTTAGTATGTCATGCTCACTTTAAACATTTCTGCGGTAGTGTCGTGTGAGGCGGGTCGTTACGTTCCCTCAAATATGGTTGAGCGAAGCGATGGCTGGTTCATGCGTCATGCTCGTGAACGGGTGCTGCCAGTGGGAATGGGTCTGCTTCTGATTACTTGTATTAAGGACGTCGCATACATATATATATATATAAATGTTTAATATTATCTATATGTATGGCACTTCTTACCCAAAAGATAAAATTCATAACTACTACCTTGTTTTGGAATTTTTTTTTATTGCAATCTTTCACTTTCTATAGGCCTATGAAAAGCTTTTGGATATTAGTTTTCAATTCGATGCCTTAACACGGGTAGCCTAAGTATGTCATGCTCTCTTTAATCATTTCTATGGTGGTGTCGTGTGAGGCGGGTCGTTACGTTCCCTCAAATATGGTTGAGCGAAGCGATGGCTGGTTCATGCGTCATGCTCGTGAACGGGTGCTGCCAGTGGGAATGGGTCTGCTTCTACCTACTTGTCTTAACGTTTATTGAATTGTATGAATAGATATATATATAATTTTTTTGTAATAGCCTAGGCTAAGCCTTAAATTTTGAATTAAGCTTGACACCTGTAATTTGATTCAGTAGAAATGAGCTAATTAAATAATGTTATTTATTTATGAATCTATGTTAATGGTAACATGTATGAATACTTTGAATGTAATGTCTGGAAACGATATACATATTTGTAAATATCGTTCCTTCTAATAAAGCTGATAAGTTTTTTGCGCCCATTTTTCTTGTCAGCTAAAAGACGTCATAATGGGTGGTAGGATAAAAGAATTGACGATTTAAAAATGCTTGTTATGTGAGCTTATTTGAATAAAGAATTTTTCAATTTCAATTTCAATTTCAAGAAAAAAGTTAATGATAATTTTCTTTCTACAAGAAAAAAATATTTATACTTATATAATTATCGAGCGAACGGAACTACACCAATAGCGGATGTTATCGCGTGCCGCCGTTACATATTCCGCGATTATGGTATTTTACGAAAGTTACCTATTTTTGTGCGAGCAATGGAAGGCTTTATTGTATAATTGGCATATTAGGCGTGACGTGGACTAGACCTAACGGTGATGACTGTGCAGTCAAAGAATGTTTAGGTGGATTCAAATATCATGGGATAAACTGCGTAAAAACGTCTATCTTGGTTTAACTATGATTGATATTCGCTTAGAAAACTGCGATGAGGCTATCTTTTTTTATAGTTTAAAGCTTTTATAGCACATAAAAGTAAAAAATTGCTTTATTCAAATAAACTTAGTAATTCAGCGCTTTTGATAATAATAAAATAAGATTTACTTTAGTGACAAGATTTACTTTAGTCACAAATTAAAGCCTAATTTGTTTGCTTTTAGGTAGACACGATTTCTGATCTGACTGAATCAGCTGTCTAGGTATTTCTTTAGTTCTTGAAGATATACATCATATCAGCCGCACGACACCCACTGCTGTAGGCCTCACCCAAGGATCGCCACGACGATTAGTACACCCGGCGACCTTCACCAGATCGTAGGTCCATCTTCTCGGGGGCCTACCCAACCAACGGAGCATGGTCCGGTGCGCGGTCGCCATTCCAGAACCTTTCCGCCCAACGGCTATGGTTCTTCACGCTATGTGTCCCGCCCACTGCTTGTAAGTAGTATAGAATGGATAGTGACGCACCATTTATGTTGATCGGTTCAAAGACGGTCTGTGTAAGATATCCCCCACATTAATAATGATAATGGTTTGCGTAACTTTGGATAAGTTCATATGAACGCGGTGCCGCGCGTCGTCGCGCTATAGGAACATTCACATGATAGCGTATGCACGCGCGGCAGTCTGGCATCAACATTGGACGTGGAGCAATTCATTGAGAAGACGCGCGGCTCAACTGAACGGGTGCATGTTTGTAGATCTTACTGGTCGCAGCGCGCCGTTACACGGGGCTGTGCCGCGCGGTGGTGCGCGGTAATGTAAACGATGAATTCAATTTAGTTTATAATATTGTACCGTGCGGTTAGTGGTTCCGCGCAATACCGCGCGTTTTATGAACTTAGCCTTAGTGATGCTATATTTAGTTATTCTGTTATGATAGTTTGGTGATCCAATCAGTCGACACTGATATTCTATCCATTTAGCCAGTATAACATCACAGATGAATTTTAAAATGTAAGTCACACGTCACTCCAAAAAGTAAACAAGTTATCTCTTAAAATATGAAAGTGGAATTTATATCTTACTTAACTAATTGTCTAACAAACTAATCTATATGAAATGTATCTTCCAGCTGTTTCCGAAGATCTGATGATTTTCACGACCTGTTGAAAAAATATAAATATTTATTTCATTAAAACTACTATACTATATCATAACTAATTAAAAACAAGCTTTAAAAGAAATAAATAAACAAATAAATATTAGACAATATCACAAACATTGCTCCGATCCCAAAGTAATTAGCTAAAGTACTTGTGTTATGGAAATCAGAGACAACGGTGGTAAACACACACACCCAGACCTGAGCCAATATAGAAAAGTTAGTTACCCAGAAATTGACCCTGCCCGGGATCGAACCTGGGACCTCAGAGATGGCGACACCTTGAAAACTGGCGTGCAAACTACTCGACCACGGAGGTCGTCAAAAGCGCTAATTATTTCTCAGGTACATATTATTTATTTACTCTGAACTATACCTACTAAATTAATAGTTGTCTCTATTCCTATAACAGTACAACAGGGAAATGATTTTCAATCAATTTTAAACTGTGTCCCAACTCCGAACCCCGTTAATTTTTAAACGCACATTAAAATGTCAGATTGAAAAAGAGATGACAAGATGATAACAACTTGTGGCATAGACTAGTGCATACACGCCAGCAGGTCGGTTCTAGTTCTGGCACTTCGCCACCGCTGCCGCGGCACAAATGAATGAACCGATTTTAATGAAACTTCATACGCTTATGTAGGATAATAGGTCTAAAGAGTTAGTTGGAAATACTTCACAAACTTATTAAACAAAAGGGAAATTTCTGTTTCTATTGAAAATTTAAAATCGGTCTAATTTAGCTGTAGGTAACACTATTTTCGAGAATGTTTTCTACTAACTTTTTAGACCAAAGTATTCTGCTTATGTGTATGAAGTTTCATTAAAATCGGTTGATTAATTTCGAAAAATAAGGACTTAAAGTTTGTATGAAATGCCGTTTGCCGTTAAGAGAGAGTTAAGAGCGAGTTAAGAGCTCAGGGAGAGCTAAAGGGGCTCTTAACAAGAATGCCGTTTTCGCCATCGATAAGGTGTCACTTAATAGCCTTCCTAACTTTAAGGGGTCGATTTTTCACTTCCTAAGCTACGTTTTACGGATCTACGTACAATGACGCGATAGAACATCGAGGCGACAAAAAATGGTGCCACTATAATCGGTTTGATGTACGATGGCGCGACAGAAAATTACAGATTACTATAATAGATACCTACACACTACACCTTACTAATAAGGTAATTCAATATCATTGCGCAGTCGTGACGATGAGCTGGGAGGCCGACATCGAAATAGTGCTGTGAAGTCGCTTGCCGCGCCGCCCGTCGCAGCAAGCTGGACATTCAACGGGCTAGTCGCCTTGCAAACTTTCGCGTATTGTTGGACTCGCGAGACAAGTTCAGAAGCCAATGTAAGATTTTACATAAGTTTTAACATCACCGATCGTGAACGACATCGATAAATCGGAAATTCGATTGCCAAAAAAATATTAACATATTTACATAATATTTGACATCTATGTAACATAATGATTAAGGATGCAGTGGACATCCGCGAATATTATGACGTTAAAAAATATAAAGACACACAATAATAATAACATTAGCCTGTACTGGTACAGATTAAAAACAAACCTGTCCTCTCTTGAGCCCAAAATATCTTGCTACAGGATCACCAGCTTGGATTCTCATCAACATGTTTTCTTTCAGTTTACTAAATTAATTGTTAAGGAAATATGATAAAATGCACTCGTTACCTGTGTTCCCAGTGGGTCGACCCACTACCGGGTCCACAAGTAATTTTAATTACCCGCGGTTCCATTGCATTAGGGATTATTGCCTGGACTTCAGACTATATCGATATAAAAGTAATTGCAACCATGAATCTACTTAATATTAAATACAAATCCATAATAACAGCATATTAGGTACCTATGTCATAATTAGAAAGGTCTCTTCATTCATTTGTTTTTTTTGGTCATTTTAAGAAGAATGCACTAAAATTGAATATTTTTTGCGGAAACTACACACTGGGCCGCAAAGAAACTGGGCATACAAACGAGGTAACTTTGAAGCCTTGGTTCTCCGCCATGTATTGACCTAGCTGTGATCTGATGATGGCTATCCACGAAATGAATGTAGGAGATGCAGATAGCTATACACACCCAACAGATCTGATCAGCATTATTTTTAAGAGATATAAGGATCAGAGTTTTCAGTTTCAGGATTTCCATACATTTTTATGCTAGTTTCGCGGTTTATTTAAACACAGCCAAAAACCGGCTTCAAAGCCGGTTTAAAAAATAGCATTTAGCAGAGGTTTTTAGCGGTTTTAGTAAAAGGTTTTCGCTCGGAACGTATAAACCGGTTAGTCACGAAAAGTACCTACGTGGCGTCGCGCGCAGTCCGGGCAGGTTTCAACTTGTTGATTGGCGTAATGGCGTCGGCGAACATCAAAGGAAGAAGAGAAAAAACTTCTATAAACCGGTTGATTCAAAACCCTTTTAATGTTGCTTTTTCAGGAAACGGGTATTATTAAGGTTAAGGTAGAGCCTTAATAATACACTCCTTAATAATAATGTACTTGCGCTGCTTTAGGTTTGAAAATTAACCGGTAAACAAGCTCGTACCAGAAATATAAATAAAAATAATGAAAAGGATACTATCTTGCTAATAACTCTTGCTTCTCATCGGGTGTTAACACAATGTGTTCCGGAACTAGTTCATGCTCGGTAATATTGATCAATAACTCCGATTCTAAGAATTGTTCCAGAATGTATTTTGGTGCCATATCTACTAGCGACTGCTTTGCTGAAGGTGTCATACCTAGATAATAAAAGTTTTATAGTTGATTACATTATTTCTTTACGAAAAATGGAAAATAGCTTATTTTTGGAAAACTTTATAAGGCATTATGTTAGAATAGCATAAATATATTACCTGCTTGTACTACAACAATAGCTCTGTGAATATTTTCTTCTTGCATTCTGGTGCAGTATGTTTTGATGGTCTTAATTCCTATTTTGGCTTCGTCAGGGAAGAATACAAACATTTGGTCAGTTGGGTCATCATTATGGGCAACCAGTACAATCAAATCACTTCTTGCGGGACGCTTTTCACTGAAATATCCAAATAATAATAAGCAATCTAATGAAAAGGATTAATACAAAATAAAAAACATCAAATAAAATCATTAAATGATTTATAATAAAATGAACATTGAATTTATGTATACTACTGAAAATAGGGGCCACTATTATTTTCCATACAAACAAGCTAACTTAGGCAAGGTATTTATAATATTGATTCAATCTGATTTAATTGAAATTGATATTGTTCGAAAGCTGAAACAGTCAACTTGCAGACTTAACTGTCGAATTTACTGTATAATTATCAGTTTGTTCTAACTGACTCACGGCGAATAGGAGAAATTACACAGTAAATTCGACAGTAAAGGCCTCAAGATGACTATTACAGCTTTTGAACAATGCAATATTGCTTTCAAATAAAATCTGATGTATTTATATTGTAAAACCTTTTCCAAAGTTAGCTTGTTTGTATGGAAAACCATATAGTGACCCCCAAAGAGAATGTAATAAATCACTAATTACTATGTGACCCCTATTTTTTTTGAGCAGTCGTCTTCACAGATGATTTGTTAACTCTGTGTGTGCCATTAATTCAAATAAAATAGAAGAGAAGAATGACTTCAAAAAGAGAAACATTGTTATTACATGCTCTGTGGAGATAAAATATAAATACTTATAAACACAGGCATCATGGTGGTAAAAAACAAAACTGTCATTCTTTAAATTGATGGATGTTTATTTGTCATATTATTCAAGTCAAAATACAGTAAAAACAGGACAATGCTAACGATAGATGATAAAATTAAAACAAGCATTCTTGAAAGGAGAATTTCTGAAACAACAAGAATACATATTGGTATGTCGTCAAGTTTATTTACCTAGGTTTGTCTCCAAACTGTTCCTTAAATTGTTCCAAAGTTTGATCTAATTCATCTTGTGTTACTAAATATCCTCGATCATGGCATAGCTGAAACATAATAAGTTACAAGGTATAAAAGAAGATTATAGAAAATTTATATTTATGGTAGGTATCAAATTTTGATTTTTGCATACAGAATAATATTTTAGTCACAAATACATTTTTATTATTTTTTGTATCTGGAAGTGTCAAGCAATTATTTTTGTCAATTTAATGTACTTAACTAATTCAATTAATTCAATCTTACAATGAATATCAAAAGCTTTGGGCCCTATTTTAATAATGGTAATTTTTTCAATTGTTATGACAATTTGGTTTACATTGTGGTGTAGCTATGAGTAGTTTGTTCTACTTTCAATTTGTTTGTCGCAATGGATATAAAATTGTCATGACAGGTAACAAATTGTCACGTTTATTAAATAGGGCCCGGGTATTTGTAACGATATCTGGGACATTTGTTTTGTAATGATGATTTAATTTGTTATAGCTGTGGAAACCTATAATTGGCTTATTTAAGATCCATATGTAATAACTCAATCTGTACCTTATAAGTATAGCTGTTTGTTTTCTGACAAAATAATAAATAAAATAGATACAAAGTGGTGGATGTTGAAAAAATATAACCTAAAACTTACGTACCCATTTGTACCCAACTAATTAATAAAAAATCATACAAAGCTTTCTTTAACATGAAGTTTTGAAATTTCTCATCTAAATTAACATAAGCAGTCTAAAATGACATAGTATTTAGGAAAAATAATATTAAAAATGACCAAACCATAGGTTAAGTTTTCAAACTTACCTGCATAACAGTTTTGCGGATTCGCCAAAGTTTGTAAGTTTCTGCATCATCATCCATGGTGTTTTACCTTTTATTCTCTTGGGCCTGGGCGTAAGTAAATTCAATTAAATTGGATTTGAAAGTAAATAAACACAAGCAAGCAAACAACCAAACCAACCACAACACATCCAACCAATACACAGTTTTTTTTTATCATTTCATCTCCTTGTAAGATAGGCAAAAAAATCTATGCCCATACAGCCTTCCTCGTCATTTTCTTTGATTGTATATTAAAGATTAAAGTTATTAAAGTTACATTGGTTTGGTGACTAGTAACTTTTGCAAGGGTCGGTCATGGGATGGGTGACCAAATTTACTATCTCGAGTTCCTCCGTGCTTCGGAAGACCGTTGGTCCCGGCTGCATTTGCAGTCTTTAACACCCACCAATCCACATTGGGCCTGCGTGGAGGGTTATGGACTATCCTCCTTCGCCAAAAGGCCTATGCCCCAGCAGTGCGGACATTAAAAATGACTGAAGTCGAGAAAATTTTAATGACAATGTCTGTTTGGGTGTGTGTCACGTGTGTTGGTTACCTCTTCACTAAACGGCTGGACGGATTTGAATGAAATTGAAGTCAATGGTTCCCTAGGGTCCATGCGGACGATATCGCAGGCGGCCCCTAGTCGCAAAATAAATCAATGCACAAAGGAAGGAAGAACATATTACCACATAAGAACATAGTACGTCACTTCGAATCAGCATTAAATTTAACCAATGAAGACGCAAAGGCGGACGAACCTCTCGGCCACAAATAATGGCCATGTACGTTTACTAAAACTACTTCATCGTGGCCAGCCATTGCCATTCTGTATCGCTTCGCGCAGATAAAGAATGGGATTGAAAATGGCGGCTCACCGCGCTTACCACAACGAGTGTGACTAAAAGAGCGATAGATGTGGCGTTTAGTGTGCGAACGAAAAGTGAATATGAATGACTCCATTATTCCAATCCTATTCTTTATCTGCGCGGGTTGTAAAAAGCGATCTGCTATATCAAATCTACAAGAACATGGTGTTTCCTATCATATTATGTGAGTATTTTCATGTACAAATATGTTTGTAGGTACTATCGCAAAATAAAATATAAGTTTTTTTTTTCATTTATTTAAGGCCAATCCACAAAGCAAACACTAAATACATGATATAAAACACAGTTGCAAATTAATCTAGGACTAGTGTCACCTTAATTAAAAGCTGCCACGGCACGCAATAGAAAATATAGTCTGGTACATATAAACTTAAAATTACTTCAATTACCTATCAAATAGGTAACTAACAAGGTTTATTAACTAAAAATATACAGTTGAAACATTACTAAATTACTAAGTAACTAATAATTTTAACAATTCTGTTTTGAATTTACGTAACTTAAGGTGAAATATATCTAAGCGGCCATTTTTATTTAAACTATTTTGTAACGAAAGAATTCTATTTAATGTCGAAAATTTACCTAAATTGCTAAGACAAGACAAGACAAGACTGTTAACGATTGAAAATAGGTAAGCATAAATACAGTAGTAAGGAGGCAGCTGTCACACAGTACAGACCACACAGAACATGGTACACACGACAGCACCTCAGACTATACATATTGACCTTGAGACCGCCTTTATTGCCCACGTAATAAAAGCTGTTTTCGCACTGTATAACCCGACGTGCCGTTGTGTGTACATCTAACTGCACAGCATACTATGACCTTTTCATAGTGTGCTATATGCGATTAAATCAACAATGTATACAACTCATGTAACTAACTTCAGAGTGCTTGCGGTAAAAAACGTCGACAAAACCTTTAAAATGTTATATTTGTCATACATCCCAAGTGATAACATTCTCGAGTGAAGTTGCAGTGGATAACTGTCTTTTGTCATTTAATCGCACTGTACAGGGGCTCTATCAGTTAAAAACATTGAAGTTCATGTTTACTGTGTTTTGACAGATGTATGTGATACATTGCTACTTCGTCTTGGCACAAATAACAACTTAACAAAGAAAAATAGCAATGTATCACATACATCTGTCAAAACACAGTTAACATGAACTTCAATGTTTTGAGCAGCGGCGGAATCAGCTAAAAACATTGAAGTTCATGTTAACTGTGTTTTGACAGATGTATGTGATACATTGCTATTTTTCTTTGTTAAGTTGTTATTTGTGCCAAGACGAAGTAGCAATGTATCACATACATCTGTCAAAACACAGTTAACATGAACTTCAATGTTTTTAGCTGATAGAGCCCCTGATACCGCCGCAGGCGCGTTTCCATTATGCAAGTGATTTGCATACTAGTTGCAAGTTGCATGCAATTTGTATAGTGGAAACAACAACTTGCAAACAAGTTGCAACTTGTATGCAATTAGGTTTAAACTTGTTTTCCAAGGCTGAGTGTGCATAATACCTTTGTTTTATTAGTCCAAAAATAATTTGTCAAAATGTTAAAATATGTCAAGTCAAAAATGCGAAAAGAAAAAAGCAACTGTCTATGGTTGATTGTTTTAATACTAAGTTTTAATAGACTAAATAGACTTCACTGTCAACTGTGGTTGATTCTTCCAAGAGTTTTGTAATTTCACTTCTTACCTATTTGATTTGTAATTTTTCTAATTACTATTACATTATAAGTGATAACTTTAAGTATAAATCGCTGTATAAAATGGCTGGAATCAAAGGTGACTTAATTTAATGTTACAATTTTGTTTTCTATGTATTGATTTCTTTGCTTTGAAAGTCATTCCACAGAGAGTGACTCATAGTTTTATTTACTAACATAAAATAAAACCATTTTAACCGATATTCTATTTGTTTCATGTTATCCTCGAAACGTGCAGGGTAAGTAACTTCACCTATTCATCCTCAGACCTTGTTACAAGAACTTGTAAAATTGACCAACTGAACAAGAAAAAAGAATTGCAACTTTGTAAATTTCAACAAAAAAGCCACCTAGATATATGCTGTCAACCAGTCCATGTTATTAAATACATCATTCACAATTGTCTAGATAATTAAAAAATTAAATACATTATCACATGGACCTGATAGACCCCAACTTGCTAATATTTGGTGCATCATTTTATTCTTTTAAAGCTGTATGATTATTACTTACATAATGAAGAATATTATCGCAATGTATATAGAATATCTTCGGTATCATTAAGAGTTATGTACTTTATGTTTTCTGACTAACTTATACTTTTCAGTTTGGTGTCACTGGCCTTTACCGGTTCGATTGGAATGACATTTGTCATATTGGCATGTGCATTGCCAGCATACGGGTAATTGAATTAGTGAAATAGAATTATTTTCTTTTATTTTCTCATTTACAACTTACAAATAACATTAAAGATTGAGGGAGAAACTTTTTCATTTCAGTACCATAGTACAGTTGACGTAACTAAATCTAGACCCACTTTGAGGATAATTCCTTTAATTAAACCATAAAGAAGTTAGGTTTTCTTTTTTATGTGTATGTTGCACTTAGTCTGTGTTATTACAAAAGATTTTTAAACAATGTTTAACTTGGGCACCTGTTTTATTATTTGTACCCCAGCGAAGCTAGATGGGTGATCAGTCTCACTAATCGCAACTATTTCACCCAGTTCCACAAGCCAAAATAATAATAATAAATAGACACTGTTAAAATGTGATGCTGTCTCTTTCAAACAACATTGTTAAAAAAAGTGACAGCATCACATTTTTAATATGATTAAAAATGCATCATAACGGGTCACACATCTATGCAATTTTAATTTTTGTTATACTGCACTTCATGTTTTAAAATAAAGCAGTCCTGATTTGAATTTTGAATAAAACATTGTTCATAATCCTAACTTTTATTAAAGAAAGAATTATAATTTTATTAAAATAAATTGACATTATGACAGATAATATATGACAGAGACAGTAATAATGTTTTTTGTCTTCCAGTGTGTGGTGGCCATTCTTTGTAGTGCTGTTCTATGTGATGAGCCCGATACCAACGATGGTTGCACGACGCTACACAGACAGTGCGGGTGGAACAAACTCCACTTGCATGGAGAGTGCCATATTCATGACCATGGGTTTCCTGATCAGCTCGTTTGCTCTACCGATAGTACTGGCACATGCAGGCACTGTAAGTATTTGCAAACACAAAATAATAGGGCTTGTTAGTATTTTTGTATATTTTAGAATTTACTATAATACAAGTGCTTTGGATATAATTACTTATTTTGGCTACATCTACATCATCACACTAGGATAAATAATATTTTAGGAATAATCATTTTAGCTTTTTATCAGATAAATATTCTTTTGCATTGATTGATTAAACTTATTGATTGATTATTTATTACAGATTGCATTAGGAGCATGTTTCTTGACATTGGCTGGCAATGTCATCGTTTATCTCACTATCCTCGGATTCTTTACAATTTTCGACTCGGACGACGCTGATTATGCAATGTGGTGAGAGATCTAGACATCTTATTAAAATTTGTTATCAGCGTAATGGAACGATTTATAGGCAACAAGATTTTTGTATTATAAGATAATGTTGTGGTTTTGTCTATGTAATTAAGTCTGAAAGTTTGATACTGATAGCATAATCATAAAAGTTGGTGAATTGACTCAAAATGTACTCATGTACACTGAAGAACGTTAGTTTTTGCATTGAAAATCAGTTATGTTTTTAATTATCACTCCCCATATTGTGTTATATCTTAATACTTATTTAATGTGTTGATTGTATCCTGTAGGCTTTACCACAGACTACAATCTTAAACATCAATTTTAATAATAATAAACTTTAACAGTATTATTTATGTTTCTGTTTCTTTAACTTGATTATTATAAAAATGTAACAATTTTAAAGTTTTAATGCTATTTTTTTTTATAAAAACGGAATTTGTTTCTTTAGATCAATCAACAAAGATTGTTAAATCGATAATTCTTTCTGTAACTGTATTCAATTTGAACACTGGAGTAACAATTTTATTATCTCTGCTAACTGAAGTACTAGTACGAATTGCTATACCTATATTTATACAAAATGGATTAAACGAAGGAGTTGCAATGTCTTATCTTGTTTGGAAACTGATGCAATATCTTAGTTGTCATAATACTTGCGTCATTGTAAAGGTTGTTTACATCAATTGTGTTATTATTTAATCAAATAGACTGAGGAGCTTGTATACAATAGTAAGCTAGCCACTGACGAGATGTCCATTTAGCAGATGGACGTCCAAATTTAAGTTTGTACAGATTTAAGTTAGAGAAGTGAAGGTTGGTGCGTCCAAATGGGGGAGTATAGTCAACGATGCCCGTTGGAAGTGTTCCATTTCGACATCTGCCAAATGGACGTCTCGTCGGTGGCTATGGCAGCCTGTGTGTTATTCACTTACATTATTGTTATCTATCCACTCCTAGAGACGAAGGACTTTTTATGTAGTATTTTCGCCGTCCTCAACTTAATTGATTTTAATAACAAAAATGGTGTACTTTGTTTAAACTGTATAGGTTTTCATAGTAATTTTAAAACTTGTTCTTTTGCTTTTAACGATTTCGTATTGGTTTCTTGTATGTATGAGAATGTAGTCTGTGCCTATTAAATTATAATTTTGAAGTAGTTAAATAAAATTTAACGTAAATAAATCATATAATATTTTTATATATTCAAATAAGGACTGTACTAACATTCATTATTAATGATTATGTCTAATATTATTTTGTCACTAAGTTTTTCATGAGTTACTTTAAAGCTATTATGAAAATATTTAAATTGTAGTATGTAACCAGTTTGTAATTATATCGATAAATGTGTAATTTTTTAAAAGATTCTGAGTTCGATTCTAACAATAATTAATAACACTTCTATTTATTTTACTGTCTAATAATTAATGTCATGCGTTCTTCTTCTTCTTCTTTTTTTTGTTATGGCAATCTACTTTCCTCTAGGAAGTAATTTTTGCCAAGTGTTAAATAGTTCAGTGGTAGATATTGTTTAATTTTTCATTAGAATGCGGGTGCATCGCATTCCAATGCTGCTTGGAGCATTCATGACGTGTATTGGTGAAAATTTCGACAGTCTCTATGGTTGATAATTATTAGTTTAAAAAGATAACTTCCTAGAAAAGATTATAAATCAGAATACATACAAAAATAATTTCACATTAATTTTCATTGAAATGCAAAATAGAAGCCGAGTCTACAGTTCTACCAGACACTGAACCTAAAGTCAGACTGGTACTTATTACTTTTGCTTCGTTCACACAGCAGCACCCTGGGTTACCACTTTATAGTGTTCCTTAATCGACTTTAAAATTGATATCTAATGTATTAAGGTTTAAAATCGATTGAAGAAAGGAGAATTCTCAAAAACGTATGGACGAAATACTTACCTAAAATCACAACATTAGATCAAAACAATAACTGTATTAAATTATAATTATAATGATTAATTAAATCAATAAATGATTGATAGCCATAGCTACACTTTGAGGTATGTCTATATCTCATAGACCCCAAGGAAAAAGAATAAGATATACCTATGTACATGCTATTACAAATATTCCACAGAAATATTTCAATTACAACGAGATTTTATCTTATCAAACCCATAGTTTATACTACTTGTTACAATAATTTAATTACTTATGTTGAGTAACTAATTAGTACAGTACAACCTCAAAAGTGATTGGTCAATATTGCCATTTTGGGTATTTATTTACCATTGTCCTTTACAGCGTTAACCTATTGTGCTGTTGACCGTACAATTTTAATATAATATGCTAATTAAACGCTAAATATGTAAAAGTATGTTAAAAACAATAAACCATTATACTTAGTTATGTACTGAAAACTGCAATGGTTGTTATAGGAAAATTTACAAAACAATTTCAAGCTGTTATAGCAAAATTATTATGAGTATTTTTGGTAAGAATTTGATATTTATTACATTTTTATTTTGTGGTAGGTACCTAGTTAACGATAGGTAGGTACCCTCCCCCCGCATTATGGTAAATTGATAAAATAAACTAAACTATTCTGAAAGGGCTAGTTTTGTTTGGTTTTTAAATTGAGTATTGTTAATGTTTACATTCAACAACTCAGATGGTTGTACAAAACTGAAAATGTTAGTCAGTTTGTGGTAATAGTAACCCTCTGTGCTGCTGACTGTACCTACTGTAATAATTATTATTGATAAGTAAGTAATAAATAATAACATTATACATTCCGTAGAATAATTACGTATAGAAAGATAGTCTTCATACAAGCGCTCTGTCAAAAGTGAAGCACAAACCGATTCACACTTTCGTGACGATTACTTCCTAGCGCTCGGCGACACGCACACGTACACTTGTAACTCCGTAGTGTACATTGAAAACTAAGCGTTTGGAGCCATCCATATCTGGCTCCGAAAAAGGTGCCGCGCGGAGTTTACTTTCTATACGTAATTATTCTAAGTAAGTACTCCTCTATAATAAAAATGGTTCAGAAGGATAATTTTATACTGTCATTTCTTGAGCCAACCAACACTGCAATTCCTTTTCTGTTTCAAAGTGGGTTTTCACAAAAAAGTAGTTTTTATTTTGTTTTTAAGAAAACTCACTACCTACTGAGTACTCATTAGGTACCTATCTACAATCGTTTTATCTGACGAATGCGGTTCGCCTATGAATGTTGTTGGGCGTGCACATGCACATTATTTTAGTGTGCGTAATACGAGAGCGTGCAAACGCACACTAAAACAATGCGCATATGCGTCTAACCACATTCTCAGCCGAACCGCATTCGCGAGATAAAACAACTGTAGGTACTTTTAACATAATTACTTTGGTGAATTTTGTAAGATACATTTTTATAATGCTATTGGTATTTGTTTGGATGTTAGCTACATTCCTGTAAAATGTGTAAATATAAAATTAGAATCAGGTCACAATAAATATTACTTAATACCTGCTTGATACGTCATTATTTATTTTCGGAAAATCCTTTTTTAAGTAGGTACCTACTTACACGTTGTACTACCTAATATTTATTCTATGTGTGACTATGTACAGCGGCACGGAATATACAACATATTATAAAAATACCCCTAATGCCGAATATAGCAGATAGGGACCATCAAACTGAACAACTTTTACTATGGGACCGACTCTGAAATCGCGAAAAAAAGTCAGCTGTTTCATACAAAAATTAAAATCGAAAATATCAAAATGTATGAAACAGCAGGTTTTTTTTCGATTTCAAAGTTGGTGCCATAGTAAAAGTTGTCAGTTTGATGGTCCCTATCTACCATATTCGGCATTAGGGGTATTTTTGTAACATGTTGTATATGTACAACGGCACGGAATAGATATTAGACGTTGCGCTTGAGACTTGTCTTACACCCGTATTCAAGAACAATACTAAAACGACCCTTGCCCATGCGAACGCACTGCAGTGAAATAGAGCTCTGTGATTGGTTCGTTTGTTTTACGTATAACGTGTGATTGGTAGTCGGGACGCTGTGCGTCCGCGGGCACTGTGAGACCTCATAGTAATGTTTGTGAATACGGGTGTTAATGCCCTATGTTATATACTTTTTTTTCGAAGTTCAATTGTTTCAGTGTGTCTGTCTGTTTGGTCCACCCGATTGGTCTGGCTGCTTACAAAAAGTTTTGAGATAGCTCCCTGAATATCATGTATAAAAATCAAGTCCGTACGAAATAAATAATTTAACAAAATAAATGGCGCTTTAATTTTTTTAATAAACGTCTTGACGGTTGCCCACTCCCTAGGTATACATACCTATAATAAAACTAAATTCTAAATGTTTGTGCTCGCATCACGCAAACCCCGCTGACAGATTTTGATGGGATTTCGCAGTTTGGTAGCTTAAAAAAAAATCACTTATTCGAAAAGTTTTCAAAGCGCCATCTAGCTTAGAATAGATATACTAAAAGAATACCTAACTGACCTACCAAACTGCACATAGTACGGCGAGCATGTACTTACTGTGCTCGTACAAGGCTCGTACTATAGGTATGCAGTTTGCTTTTCAAAAGAGTGTCATCATGATTGTCATGTCAATATTCTTCTGAGTGTCAACCTCTTGGCGACAACAACGACAACAACTATTTAATTTTTAAACAACATACAATTTGAGCGAGGTCTACAGCTCACTGAGCCTCTAATTTAACAATGTACAACTGAAACGAATAACTTCAGAAATCTTGCGGTATAGCTGATCCACTATCTATTGTCAATCGCATTGTCATAATATTATCTTGGACAATTTTATAACAATGACGCGTAAACCGAAACGCAAATTAAAATTAATCATCTTCCGCCTTTTGACATTGACAGAAAAGGAAAGGAAACGTCAAAATTGTGTGAAGTGGCTTTACTTACCGCACCCAAATTTTATCTTATAGTATTATTTTTACATTAAAATTCGAGTTTAGAACTGATATTGGCAAAAAATTAATTATGGGCGATCATCTCCCAGCTTGTGTTATTGATGTGGGCACCGGCTACACTAAACTGGGTTTCGCCGGTAACAAGGAACCACAGTTTATCATTCCATCAGCCATAGCTATAAAAGAAACGGCGAAAGTGGGTGATCAGAGTACTCGGCGGATGACTAAGGCTGTGGAAGACTTGGATTTCTACATTGGGGATGAAGCGTTTGATGCTACTGGTTATTCTGTGAAATATCCGGTGCGTCACGGTCTTGTCGAAGATTGGGACTTAATGGAAAGGTATATAGAGCAATGTGTGTTTAAATACCTTCGAGCTGAGCCTGAAGATCATCACTTCTTACTTACGGAGCCTCCATTGAACACTCCAGAGAATCGGGAATATTTAGCAGAGATAATGTTTGAGTCATTCAATGTGCCCGGTTTGTACATTGCAGTACAGGCAGTTTTAGCACTTGCTGCATCTTGGAAGTCGCGCACATCCGTTAAGCGCACATTCACGGGCATTGTCGTCGACAGTGGTGATGGTGTGACTCATATTGTGCCGGTAGCTGAAGGTTATGTTATTGGATCATGTATAAAGCACATCCCAATTGCTGGCAGAAATATCACATCTTTTATACAATCATTACTTAGAGAACGTGAAGTTGGAATCCCACCGGAGCAAAGCTTAGAAACTGCAAAAGCGATCAAGGAACGATACAGTTACATTTGCCCAGACATTGCCAAAGAGTTTGCAAAATATGACACTGATCCTGGAAAGTGGATGAAGAACTACACAGGGATTAATGCTATTACTAAGAATCCATTTTCAGTTGATGTGGGTTATGAGCGTTTCTTAGGTCCTGAAATATTTTTCCATCCAGAATTTTCTAATGCTGATTTCACTGTTCCCCTCAATGAAATGGTTGATGAAGTAATACAGTCATGTCCTATTGATGTCAGGAGAGGTTTGTATGGCAATATTGTACTTTCTGGTGGATCAACCATGTTCCGAGACTTTGGAAGGAGGTTGCAGCGTGACATTAAGAGGACAGTTGATGCAAGACTGAAGCTTTCTACTATGTTATCAGAAGGGCGTATCACCCCAACTCCAATTGATGTGCAGGTTGTCTCACACAACATGCAGCGTTACGCTGTGTGGTTCGGTGGTAGTATGTTGGCTTCCACACCTGAATTCTACCAAGTGTGCCACACTAAGCAGGCTTACATGGAGTATGGGCCTAGCATTTGCCGACACAACCCTGTCTTCGGAACCATGACATAATAAACTATTGAAATATCACTGCCAGTATTCAGTTAAGAAATTAAAACAATGAGTTAGACCATTATTAAATGTAATTATGATTATGAATTTATTTACTACTAGCACTTCTTATTTGTTTTCTAAATATTACTTTAAAACAAAGTTTTTTAGGTTTTGACCTATAAATTATATTAGATTCTAATGCCACTGTGAACAAATATTACCACTAAAGGTATTAATTGTATAGCACAAATGTAATAAAGATCATGTTATTGTCACTATAATTCTGGGTTTAGTTTTAAAGCATCAATATCTAAGATGTATCTGTATATATGTATGTATCTGTTCTTTTGCCTGAGTTTCACCTTAATATTATGTAATGTGATTATGAAAACCTGCGTTTTTTTTCTAATTGTTTGTTATACACTACAAAAACAGTCATATCTGTAATTGGTGTTATTATTATTTTATATTTACATATGAATTAGTAAGTTAGTATGTTTATAAGGTGCAATTTGTTTGTCCACTATGTTGGTGAACCATTACTATTCCGAAACATTGTGTGGCTTGTGAACACTCTTCTTGAGTTTGTATTTAGAAGGGATAACTGTAGTATTAACTTACATGATACATAATTTGTACTATGCATTCCAAATGTCGAAAGAACATGTCACATAAAATAGCAACAAGCTCTCTAAAGAGTATGTTTATTGAGTTAAACAATTTATAACTAATAACATTTATATAATTTTATGTAAATATGTGTAAAGCTATTTGCGTGTAACAATTTTAGAATTTATTTATAACCAATATGATTTTATAGAGAATGTATTTATCTTGCCAATATTGATATAGTTTGATAAATATTATTTAATCTTTGGGAAAGACCAGCAGTTTGGTTTGGGTTGTTCGGAATTAGATTATCCAGACCCTATTGCAAACTCATATTGGTTCACAAACATAGTGCATAAGTACCTTTAAGGTTCATGCACACAATCAGTCACGTCACAGTAACGTCACCGATCAGTACCGTCAAAAAATATAGTTACGTAGAAGTTGTAGGATAATGGCTACACACATCAGTCATCGTCACTAGTCACTACTGGCGCGTCCCAGTCACCGGTCGACGCGTCACCGGCACGTCAAAACGGGTAGTGCCACGTCAGAGTATACCGAGCGAGGCGTTGCTGTAACTGACTATCTGTGCACACTCGTCCCGAAGTAGGCGACTTGACGGTGACGTGACCGTGACGACGGGACTGATGTGTGCATGAACCCTTAGCCTTAAATTGATTTTTTTAATATCATCATTAATCTGGTTGGCTGGAGTCGCCATGTGAAATTTAGGCATTTATTATTGCATTCCAGCTCCTTACCAAAAATAAAATCTTATTATAGAAATTAAACGTGTCTCTTTTCTTACACAAATATAACTATTCTTTACTTTAGCACTGCCGAAAGTTAATTATATCACAAGTAAATAAAACCACATTATTAGGTATATCATAACGTTCAAATTATAATTAATATTGACCCAATGACCAATTAAACACCAATATAGAGTAGGTGTTATTCGACGACCTCCTTAGGCGAGTGGCTTTAACCTCCCCTAAGTCGTTTTACTGATCAGGGTATATACCCTGATCAGTAAAACGAACTTTTGAATGGTACAGCCACTCAAGCAACCGTGGATATAAAAAAAATACATCTTACGTCCGTAGATGCTAAACTATCAAAGCACATCAAAACTTACGGGTGATTTTAAAGCCATCTAGTGTTAAATAGGGTTAAAAATGTTTAAATGCGGTGCATTTTATTTTGACGTATAGCACGCTAGTACTTATATGTATTTTGTGGTATAGCGCATGGCTATGAAGTAGAATATGAAATATCTAATTTATTTCATATAAGTAACGCATTAAGGAAAACATGTTTGTAGGTAACTAGGTAACTTTAATTTCGCCAGCATCCAATTCAAAGTTATGTGAGCGTTGCTCTTTGCATTCGTACTCTTTAATTAATGCCTGGAAATGGTAAGTAGGTAGCTGTTCATAGGTAGGTTTGGGAGTGGCCGAGTTTTAATGTTGCTTCGTCAGGGCTGTCGTTTCAAGTAATTAGCAGTCTACCTAAGTACGTATGTCACTTCGTGTTATTTTATTTGTAGGTAGGACTGTACACCCAACATGCCGTTTGGTATGCATAAAGATCGCATTCTCCTCTTGTTACAACAAAAAAAAAGTAGGACTGTACTTAGGTACCTACCTACTCATAATTAAAATAAAATTGCCTAGTTACGTAGGTACCTACTTAATATGAATAGATCAGCGGGCTGTTCAGCAATATCCTTTGAGTCTGTCGAACGGTCAGTAAAACACTTAAAAGTTACCCAGTCCATACATTCGGCTGACCATGTTTGATATGACAGCGTAGGTATTCAATTCCGACAGATTCTGATTCTTGAACCTGTTCAGGTTCAAAGGTCCAAGGCATTTATCGAAGCTGTTCAGTGGTATGTACACTACCTAGTTAGTTTCCCCTAAACTTAATTACCACGTAAAATCCCTAGTACCTACTCTCATTTTTGTTAAATCTACCGCCATAGGATTGTCTGTAGGAGGTACCGATGTCTTCAGTCACACTTTGAAAAAATTAAGGGGGAGGAACTTACCTCGATTAATCTAATGTAGTTATCTGGCGAGAGGGAACCCTGACTGCCGCCTGCGTGGTTGCATCCAGAATTACCAGGTAATGCCAAGCCTATTACCTACGTGTTTTTACAAAGCCGACTCCTAATTAGTGTGCCGCACGCTCGCATCGAACAAAGAGCCAATCCCGACTATTCCAGACTTCCATCCCAGACCGCACCTTGCCGATTTCGCGGCTCGTTGCCAATCTTAGAATTAAGTTCTGTATTAGATTTTCCCAAATCAAACGGATTTTTAAAGGTTCTGTTACATCTGTCTTTATAGGTAGGTACATTACCTACCTACCTAAATTCTTTAAAAATCTTTAAACTTCGTCTTCAAAAGATCTGCATTAGTAATTATGCGATACCAATGAGCTTATTTATTTACTGTTTGGTACGTAGATAGCTCTTGGAACATAAGATTTTTTTGCAAGCTATCAAGAAGCTACCTACTTGCTTACCAACTTATCAACTATCATAGATAATAAAAATGTTTTGTATATTTCCTTCTTGTGTCCGGATGTCAGTTTCTTCTCCTCGGTCGCATTTCTCAAACGATTCTCGTGAAATTTTGTGAGCATAGAACAATTTTTTGGTCAATTCAGTTTTTCGATTTTTTTCAAAATAGCGGAGATATGTAAAAAAATCATGTTTTGGTGACTTAAGAGTGCGTAGTCTGCACACTAGCGCCGCTATTGGAAAAAAATCATAGTGCTTAAATAAAGATGAAATTGTGAATTATCTCTTTATACTGCACCCCGAAAAAGCTATGTGGGACTTTTTATCGCTTAAGCAATATTTTCTAGCTTGTCGTTTAGTTTAATGGAGTTTTTTTGCGAAAGTGGCCACTTTAGCAATAAAACTCGCAATTAGCAATAAAATATATTGTTTAAACGATAAAAAGTACCACAAAGCTCTTCGGAGTGCACTACAGAGATTATCTCTCTCTAGTGCACTCCTCCATTCACAATTTTTGTCTTTATTTAAGCACTTTCATTTTTTTTCCAATGGCGGCGCTAGTGTGCAGACTATGAGCTCTTAAGGTTGAGACAGAATATATGACTACAATTTGAACTACTTTTTGACGCGAGGTCTACAGCTGACGGAGCCACTAGTTAAGTAAGTATCTACATCCATAAAGAAACCGTAGCTGTAAGGTGAAATCAATCTGAAACCACTAAAAAATACTGAAACGTAGGTAAATCTTGTCTTGACAAAGAGAAACGGGTTTCGTTCCTTTTAAATAATCCTTTAGAAAACTACGAGGGAACAGTCGAGTTGAGCAAATAGAATTGTTGAATTTCTGAAACTTGCACAACAAGTTGGAAAAGTCTGTGCGGTAATAGTGAAACTTGCCAGCTAGTCAAAGGTTAAGAACTGTGTAGTACCTACCTACTTACTATACGCTTCGAAGGCAAGTTTATTAACTCAAACTTACTTAGGTACCTTACTTCTTACGTAGGTAGGTACCTATACCGGACTTAGTGGATATTTGTAGGCCTTTTACGTAGCAATAGAGTTGCCAACTTTTATTTGCATCAAATATAGTATTTTAAAGATTGTTACATGTAAAAATATAAATAATAAATAATAATAAATAAATATTTGACAACATCACATACATTGCTCCGATTCCAAAGTAAGTAGCTAAACCACTTGTGTTATGGAAATCAGAGACAACGATAGTATCACAAACACCCAGACCTGAGCCAATATAGAAAAGTTCGTTTTCTAAATTGACCCAACCGGGGATCGAACCCGGGACCTCAAAGATGGCGACACCTTGAAAACCGGTGTACAAAGCCACTCGACCACGGAGGTCCTCAGTAGTAGTTACATAGCGCAAAAATTCAAAAAAATATAGTAAATTTAAAATAATTATAATATTAATATTCTGAAGAAGTAGCATTTTCCATACTCACTAACATTTTTTTAATTTATTTAACGGCCGCGAACGCTAATGTTCTAAAATTTTTATGCATACAAAAATGACTTAATTCCACATTTGTTAAGTGAAAAATATAAGTATCGACTAAGTTACACACTGCTACAAAATAAAGAGTCTCTTAAAAGGTACTAAAGTAAAGGTTTTTAACGCTTAGAAAAGAAAATCGGAAATATTATTTCCGATTTTCTTGATCAGAATGATCAGAATTATAAGAGATAAGATCATAATATAGCTTGCCATCGCTATGTGCTATTTAAATTAAAATCTTAATTAATCACAACTGCAAGATATTAGTTTGTTTCAGGGCAGGGTAATGGCAGCCCCGACGGATTTTTCTTAAGTTTGATATTTTATGAATAGGTGGATAAAACATGTAAGTACCTACATCACTTTTAGTCGGGGGATTTTCGTAAAAATATTTAACTCTTTTTCAAAAGACTTAACTAATTTGATTTTTAAACGGATCATTGTAATCTTATGAATAAATGAATTATCATTATTATAATAAAATTTCAAGTCATGTTTATTGAAATTTTTGGTTTTCCATTTTTTGTATATGACGTTTTTATATCTGGAGTGGCTTGTAAAAAAAATTTGCTTTTTCAGACATAAAACTTAAAAGACGAAATTTTTAATGTGATTTTAAAGATAAACATTGGTGTCTCAGGGGACAAGCCCTATTTTTCATAAAAAAAGCTTGTTACAATTTATCCCCTGGGTTACCCTCATGGTTTTATAAACTAAGTAACTAGAGCGAAACTTTTGAGGCTGACTGTACCTACCTTTGCAGGTTTACATAGTTACTTGTTGGTCTAGCTTTCTACTGAACTCACTCTATAGTAAAGCTGTTTCCGGCTGCCGTATTCAAATCTAGACTTGATGGCATCAAACTCCATACAACCCTACGCAGGTTGCGTAGGCGATGCAGCTAATTGTAGAGTGCAACCATTGTTTGTGCCCCCGCCGCCCGGGGCAGCCTACTCGGGAACGGGAATTTTTAATTATTCTGCGAGACTCGCAACCCCACAAAATACGTGCACCTAAGCATTTCCAAGAAATCTACGTGCTATTTGAAACTGTCTCGTGAATATGAAAACAATAGCTTGTGAATTAAAAGGATGACGTTGATATTATGATAAAAAAACTAAAGTTTAGTCTTCAGTTAGGTAGTAATAGTAAGTACCTATTATTTGTTGGCAACACCAACTAATGTTTTTATATGTTGGCAACAATAACTTTTTCCCTCATCTTCCAAAACCATTGTAATGTAATGTGTCGTGTGCTCAATAAAATATTAATTAGTGCTTAATAAACGAAGACTTTTCAGTTCAGTGATCCAAACAAATCTTCCCACTATAAAATACAGAGAGAAACATAATTTACTTCAGATTTGTAGCTATTTTTATTATCTAAGATTAAAACGTATTAATTTTAATACGGAGACAAAAAATAAAGACCATGTGAACAAATTAGGTACACTGCAGTGTTTCAAGCTTTTAATTTTTGTTCACCTGTACCTATTTGTAAAAGAGTAAGTAAGTAAGTATAGATATATCACTTAACATATCATAATTTTTATAAAACTTGGTTCCATTTTCATGAAAAACATGAAAGATTTTGCAAAATCTCTCGATCAACGCGCCACAAACGTCGCAAAGAAAATTCCCGGAGGTATCTACCAACTTCAAGAAAATATTATTAAACGATAAAATTTTATGTTGTGTCCTAGATAGGAAATTGCTCTCAAATGTGAATATAATGTGTCCCGTTACTCCCAGCAACGGATTTGCCAAAGTAGTCCCTTGAGGTCGTAAATCTCGCTCCCAGTATTAACTTTCAGGTCGTTCAGGCCTTGAATAACTGTGAAATACTGACTTGCTGTTAACCGTTACTTTTAGGCTAGTTTTAAGATATTATGAAGTCGAATAGGGCTGGAGTTTTTTTCAAAAAAGGAGGAGGTCCTGAAGTCGGCGGTTTTTTTTACCATCACTTCGCCAGTTGTTAACCATTTTAATAATTCTTTTTTTATCTGAAAGACCTTTTTTTCAAATCGGTTCAGTAGTTTACAAGTAAGCTTCAAAATTTAATAGCTCCAAATGCAAGAAATAAGATTCAAAAGTTCATGTCGTCCGATCGGTAGAACAATGGAAGTCGGACCACGTGGCCAGAGGGAATGAATGGGGACGTTTTTTTATTAAAATTGCTATACCTATCCAACGATTTGAATATTATTTCTTGTTTTTTAGAGCTATTTAATTTAAGGCTGTTTTTGTTTTTATTATTTTCAGGTTTTTGAAGTAGGTAGGTTTTTCGTTTATAAAAAAAGGTTTTTTATTTGTAACGACCTTTCGGAGTCACACTAGTTGACCGTTATACACCACCAAAATGTCTATTATTAGAAGCCACATCTAAATACCTAGTTAGGTAAACCTATTTAAAAATACTGTTAAAAACTTACTCAAAACTATCGAGTGCAAAATATACATATATTGTACTTGGATTGGACTACTTTGTCGTTGGACAAACTGAATTTTATTTTTGCATAACTAAGCAAAATGTAGTTTATAATATGCTAACCAAATTCTAGACATTCCGAGAGGCTAAAACAGCATTGTTTGAGTGGTGACCTACCTCCGTTCGCCTCGATTTAGCACACACCAAAATATCACGAAAATCAATAAGGCTAAATAACGCTGAATGCATAAGTTCGCTCTTTTGACTTCTGAATCAGAGTTAAGTAAAAATTTTTTTATATTTCGCAAAGTTTAGCGGCATTGAATAAGGCATTGAAGTTGATCATAACTTATACAACGTGTTACAAAATAACCCCTAATGCCGTATATGGTAAATAGGGACCATCGAACTGAATAACTTTTACTATGGGACCAACTCTGAAATCGCGAAGAAAAATATCAGTTGTTTCATACATTTTGATATTTTCGTAATTAATATTTGTATGAAACAGTCAACAAAATACTTCTTTTTTAATAAGGTTAATAAGGAAGGAAAGTAAGGAACTCTTTAAGTTTCGCCATCTGAGTCTGTGCGTCTGTCTGTCCGTACGTCCGCGGTACTAGAAAGCTGTAATTAAGCATGAATAGTGTGTATATTAATCACGCTGAAAAAGTGATAGAATAAAATTTTGATTTTTTTTCTTGACGGTACCCTTACCTCTCCATGTAAAGTAAGGATTAAAATAATCTCGTAGATTTTTTTTTTTAAATATTTGACAATATCACATACATTGCTCCGATTCCAAAGTAAGTAGCTAAAGCACTTGTGTTATGGAAATCAGAGACAACGGAGGTATCACAAACACCCAGACCTGAGCCAATACAGAAAAGTTCGTTTTCTAAATTGACCCAACCGGGGATCGAACCCGGGACCCCAGATATCTGATACATAAGGTGTCGTTTGATAGGTCTTTTAAAGACATTGTAGGTTTGTGAAGACCCCTTTTCGATTCAGGGATCCGTTTGCAAAATACCCTATACTGCGCATGGCTCGACACGCACTTGGCCGGTTTTTTTACTATTTAATTACTATCAAAACATTAGGTTTACAATTATTTTTCTAGAAAACACCATTAGTGCCATTGTGGTGTCCCGTCGGCTCAATTTGCACTTCCAACTTGAAGTCTCAATTGAATTCCGAAGTTTGCGAGTGGAGTTTACTGCACAATAGCTGCAAACAACAATGGAAGTCGCTATGAATTAAACTTAAAAATGTTTTGAATATATTCGCTGATGAAATCCCGTACTGGTGGTGAGATATACACGTAGCATAGGCGTAGCGAGTGAGGGGGGGAGGGGAGGGGGGGGAGGGGATTTGGGGGTTCAATTAAAACCGTCACTGCAAGAAAAAAAAAAATTTTTCTTTCTTATTTGCAAAATAGTTGGGCAAACTTTAGCTAAAACTCTTCCAAATTTCATGTTTATTTTCATTACTTCATTAGTAGTTCTTGAGATATCCAGCTATATTTTTTTTGTTGTA
This sequence comes from Catoptria pinella, assembly GCA_963556745.1. Lineage (NCBI taxonomy): Eukaryota > Metazoa > Arthropoda > Insecta > Lepidoptera > Crambidae > Catoptria > Catoptria pinella. The sequence goes on along the minus strand of OY750775.1, from coordinate 7,177,515 downwards.
TAACTTTTAATTGTATAACAGGCAGACAGACAGACTGAGTCACACCATAAGGGTTCCTTTTTACCATTTTGGTACGGAACCCTAAAAAGTAATGTGTATTACTGCAATCACTTTTATGTCGATCGATAGACCAAATGTTTACTTCACAAATAAGCATTTCAACCATCTTCAAAAAACTCTCGATTTCCTCAAAAAAGAAAAAAATTGCCGGTTTCCGCATTCCACCCAAACTTTGCTTTTAATTTTGAGATTTTAGCATTTACAATGCTAATAGACTATATTTTTATATATTACTAAATAATATACTAGAAAAAATTCGACTCGTCACCAGATCGTTTTCTCAGGCGGGAATCGAATCCGCGAACTTTGGAAGTCCGGTCCAATACTCTTCCAACTGAGCTACCGAGTCACTTTTTCTAGTACCTATATTATTTAGTAATATCTAAAAACTTTGTTTGGAATTTGAATGAATGTTATTTTTTGTATGTTTGAAGAAATTGAGAAACTGTATGCTTGAACATTTAGTTTATCCATCAACATTAAAGTCATTGCAGTGATACATTTGCTTTTTATTTATGAAATGTGAAATGAGCATGTTTGTTTAAAAATCACAAAGTAGCTCGATATTTTATAGTAGTAATATCATAAGTGTATTTTATGAGTTTGGACTTTTAATAAAGACTTTATACAATTAAAAGTAAAAGATTTGCCATCCATTGCCACTTTAACACTATAACGTCTGTAGCACTATAAAAAGTAAGAATCGCCAGATGTGCTAGTTTGCATAAAACCGTTTTTCGTTATCGGGGCCTGCCCATTGGCAGGTCGCTTAAATAAAACTGAGCTTAACGGGTTCGCGCATAACTGAGACCCCATTATGTCTCCCTTGCTTTATGGTGTGACAATGGCACCAGTAGAAAAATATTTATATTACTTACTGATGATCAAGTTCTATAAACATTTTCAAACATGTAATAATGAAGGAAAACTTGCACCTGTGGGCTGATTATGTAATTTTTAATGAAATTATTTCAATTAACATTTTGTTGCTAACACAGAAAAATTTCTATCGATGAAATGCGATTACGTAAAAGGGGGCCCGTAAGATTTGTTGCATTGCTATCATGTTGCTATCGATAAGACACTATCATGAAGCTAATGCGAAACTCGGATAACCCGCCTTATTAAAAAAGCCAGTGTTGCGGTGCAGCGTCATGTATAAATCGAACGTTTTAATTTATCCGTATTTTGAAATTGTTGATGTTTTGAAATTGTAACTGTCAGTAGCAGAGTAGATTGTTTACTTTCATGAACAACTTCAAACTCTAAATAACAAAAAATCTGCATGCGAAATACTTTGGGTAATGGTTTTTTTTGTAATTGATCATACTTACCTACATAACTTAAAGTAAAGGCACTTTTTTGAAATAGGTCTTTTCCGCCAAAACAGATGGCTTCAATCGATTTTTACGACTAGTGGGTAAACAAGCTGAAACATTTATAATAAACCGTGTTTTTTATTTGTTTCAGATTTTATTTTTATACAATACTTAAATAATCTACAACAAAAAATTCGATTCGTCACCTGATTTGTCGATTTCTGACTGAGACATTCCTGGTGTCGAGTCGATTTTGTTCTAATATATTATTTAGTATTTTATAATCCGTGTTTATTGAAACCTAGATGTTTTCAATGAAAAAATCTCGCTTTATAAAATACTGCGACTTAGCTTATCAGGTATATATATGACAGAAACATCTTAAGTTAAGAAGTGGTTACTCTTTTGTAATGTTATTTAGTGTTATTTTTTGGAATTGTTTTTTTTTGTTTACGCAAGTTTATGATTACTGTGCATGCTGTGTACGCTTAATTTGGATTATTGTCTTGTTGTTTAGGGTAAAAACGGACACCGTAATTTAAGGTAAAGCGATGCAAAACCCTAGTTTTCACATTGAAATAAAATATAGAAATTTTTAACGTAAATCAAATGTAATTTCTTCAAAAATTCAATTGACAAGGTAAAACAAAGTAAAAAAATATTTTTCTTCTTAAGAACAAAACCATAACTTATACCTAAATACCTAAAGAGAACACTTGTCTTATCTTCTAGTATAGTTTATAAGTTCTTATTATGAATAAATATATTATAATATTTTTCTATGCTATTTTTTTATAAAAGTATTTAAACGTCATCTGTGTAATAGGCTTTTCTCCCCTCGATGTGTACAGAACAATGTACTATTTTTCACCTAACTATATTTAAAGCAAAATTCGACAATAATAGATTTTTAAAGGAAATTGCTGGTGGCTAAAACTCGACAATAATGAAATCCCATACAACTTTGCTGCGTCACCATCTGAGATGCAAAACAAGCATTTTTGAGTAAAGTTAAAACTCTTTTTGGATTTTTGTATTAATCGTTCGAAAACTCTCTAGGGTTTTCTGAATAAGTCATAATGGCAAATTGACGAGGAGTGGGTTTCACTTATATTGGTGCTCATGAACAATGTGGTAGTTATGGCCATCTGCAATTACCATAAAGGATCGTATCCGATACTTAGAACCTCTTTTGGGACACTAACCAGTATGACACTAATTTGTGGGTCGATTTTGGTACAGGGATGAAATAGAGCGAAAAGTTGCAGAATACTTATTATACAAGGTGTTACAAAAATACCCCTAATGCCGAATATGGTGTATAGGGAAAAAAAATCAGCTGTTTCATACATTTTTATTTTTGTATGAAACAGCTGATTTTTTTTCGCGATTTCAGAGTTGGTCCTATAGTAAAAGTTGATCAGTTTGATGGTCCCTATATACCAATTCCGCATTAGGGGTATTTTTGTAACACCTTGTATATTCTGTAAGTTTTCTACATTGCAGACATTAATTATGTTATTTTAGGTTTTAGATTTTTAAATAATGCCATTGACGTCGTTTTTAGCAGTGATTCTAAATTAACTTGTAGTGTTGGGAAAATTCAAATTATTTCTTAAAGAAAAGTTTACTTTTCCAACCTTGGAAACTTTTTTAGTTTTTAATGGTTTTTAGGGTTCTTCTATAATTTAACTCGGTCGGATTTAATCGGTATTGCGCACAGAAGAAAAATATTAGTTAATTTGTTTAGAGTTTAGCTCATACCTTATATTTCACAACAACAATATTCGTGTAATCCGAGATGTTTTATTAAACGCCCCAAGGGAATGTGTGAGGTCCTAAGAAAACAATTGGATTAATAACGGAGTGGGAGGCGTCGTTTGTTACTGTTTCAGCCGCCACGGATCGTGATGGATTATGTACCGGCTTCCTGGTTCCTTAATTGGGCCATATCCATATGTACCTTTGCTGTAATTAACATGGCGCGAGTATTAAAAGGAATGATTTTGCACTTCTTTCTACCTTTGAGATTTTTAGGGGTTTCTTTGTATGAGTCTAATAATAACACCTAGAAATCGAGTCCTTGTATGTAAAGTGAGGCAAAAAAACGTTTTTTTTTCAGATTTTTATCCTTCATACGTTAACTAATGGTAACTAAAATCCAATAAAATAGTAACCAATACCCTAAAGGTAGGAAAATTGAAACTTTTTACGATTAGGTAACGTATGAGGGTTAAAAATCTGAAAACTTTTACAGTGCGCTTTGTAGGGAACTATTTTTCTAAGTTGTTATCATTCTAAGGTATGAGTAAAAAGTTTGACGACTTCCAAGTCTGGTGGCTTGCACAGCGGTTTTTCATGGTGACGCTATCTCTCTCTCTAAGGTTCGATCCCCAACATGGCTATAGGTCGATTAGGAAAACGAACTTTGCTATTTTGACTCAGGTCAGGGTGTTTGTGCTACCACCGTTGTCTTTGATTTCCATAACACAAGTGCTTTAGCTACTTAATTTGGAATCGGATCAATGTATGTGATGTTGTCTAAATCATGAAAGTTGGTAAGTACCTAGTAGTTTTCATTTAGTTTATTCGCAACTCAAGTCATGTGGTCATTTATGGGAAATGACATTGAACAGCTGTGCTTATGGTGTCCGAATTAATAATGTCCTTCAAGAGCTTCCAATTATGGAAATTCGGCTGTAAAATTATAGAATACGAATACCTATTTTAAAATATATAGGAATTTGCCACAGTAATTATATCTTGAACTTTTTAAAACTTTTACAATTTAATAGGCTCTAAAGTTCTTTCCAGACTTAAATTTTAGTAAGTTCTGGATGTAAAGGAAAATTGCTCACATTCCAAGTGAAAAGGTCGAAACTTTTCGCAAGTATTTTGGCATAAATTGTGTGAAATATTCCTTTAAGGTGTTCCATGGAGATATGCTCGTCTGGTAGTTATCAGATTGTACCTACATACAAGAATACTTTTCGACGTAACTATTATTTCCTTTAATTTTTCATATGCATACATACATACATTCATTTTTAGTTGACGACCTGAGTGGTGCAGTGGTCTACATGCCGGTCTACCACGCAAGAGAACCCGGGTTCAATTCCCGGCCGAGCAGAAATTTCAATTATGAATGGTCTGGGTGTTACTATGTATATTAAGTATATACTTAAAAAGTATATAAGTAATATATCAGTTGTCTAACACCCCTATTACAAGCTTTGCTTAGTTTGGGGCTAGATGGCGCTGTGTGGAATTGTCCAAGCATTTATTATTATTTTTATATATAAACTATATTATACAAAATACACAGAACAACAGTATATCTACTGTTGGATATTTTTATTGGTTAATAAATTTGTTACTGGTTTTTTAAATTTTGAGATTTAAGCATTCACAATGCTATTTTTATACAATACTAAATAATATACTAGAAAAAATAGGACTCGCACCAGATCATGTTCTCGGACGGGAATCGAACCCGCGACCTTTGGATAACCGGTCCAATGCTCTGACCGCTGAGCTACCGAGTCACTAGTGGGAACGTCGAATTTCTTCTAGTATATCAACTCTTACGCTGCAAGCCAGCGCCATCTCACCAATGTAGAAGGAATTAACCTCGACATTCAACTGAACATCTTTCCAGATATTTTTAAACAGTTGATTAAGATGAGAGAGCTATATAACTTTTTAAATTTTGAGATTTAAGCATTCACAATGCTATTTTTATACAATACTAAATAATATACTAGAAAAAATAGGACTCGCACCAGATCATGTTCTCGGACGGGAATCGAACCCGCGACCTTTGGATAACCGGTCCAATGCTCTGACCGCTGAGCTACCGAGTCACTAGTGGGAACGTCGAATTTCTTCTAGTATATCAACTCTTACGCTGCAAGCCAGCGCCATCTCACCAATGTAGAAGGAATTAACCTCGACATTCAACTGAACATCTTTCCAGATATTTTTAAACAGTTGATTAAGATGAGAAAGCTATATAACTTTTTAAATTTTGAGATTTAAGCATTCACAATGCTATTTTTATACAATACTAAATAATATACTAGAAAAAATAGGACTCGCACCAGATCATGTTCTCGGACGGGAATCGAACCCGCGACCTTTGGATAACCGGTCCAATGCTCTGACCGCTGAGCTACCGAGTCACTAGTGGGAACGTCGAATTTCTTCTAGTATATCAACTCTTACGCTGCAAGCCAGCGCCATCTCACCAATGTAGAAGGAATTAACCTCGACATTCAACTGAACATCTTTCCAGATATTTTTAAACAGTTGATTAAGATGAGAAAGCTATATAACTTTTTAAATTTTGAGATTTAAGCATTCACAATGCTATTTTTATACAATACTAAATAATATACTAGAAAAAATAGGACTCGCACCAGATCATGTTCTCGGACGGGAATCGAACCCGCGACCTTTGGATAACCGGTCCAATGCTCTGACCGCTGAGCTACCGAGTCACTAGTGGGAACGTCGAATTTCTTCTAGTATATCAACTCTTACGCTGCAAGCCATATAACTTTTTATATAGCTTTCTCATCTTAATCAACTGTTTAAAAATATCTGGAAAGTTGTTCAGTTGAGAACATGATCTGGTGCGAGTCCTATTTTTTCTAGTATATTATTTAGTATTGTTACTGGTTGTTGCATAGGTACACACGGCGGCACCTCAGACTATACGTGTTGACTTGAGACCGCCTTTATGCCCATACATGATAAAAGCTGTTTTCGCAGTTTAACTGTATATCCTGACGTGCTGTCGTGCTTACTTTTTGTACTTAGTTATAAGATTTATTGTATTTTCTATGAATTTATAATTAGTTCTAGAGTGAAAATTGAACAATATTATGGACTTAATGCTTTTTTAATAAATGGACTATAACCAAGATATTTTTTTTACTTTTTCTCAATAGCCGTATGCAAATATACGATCCCCTAGGAACCTGAAAATCGCGTTGATGTCTGAAGGTCGCTCTCTCTCTGTTTGTGACACCGACTAGAGTGATTGATGACTAAGTTTGTTTACGAGACTTATGCCTTTAACGATTACTAATGCCTTTTTCTATTCCGAATTCATTTCAAAGATATTTGCGGTAGCTTGGTACTAATTCTGTTGGTTCGAAAAAAATATTTCTTCATTGGTGAATTCTTAGCCCACTTAATTGTTTTCATAATGTGGTATTTACACGGGTTGACTTGGTGGGCTTCATTGCTGGTCGATTTTAATCAAATAACGCTTTTTATCGACAATCGATTGTAAAATCGAATCGCCACATCACGATTTTTTTAATGATGTCTCACATATTTTTTGGTTTATTACTAAAACTTAGTCGGGAAGTTTCACCCACATGGCTTGTGCTAGGTGAAATCCAAGATTGCTTTAAATATTTACTTCTCTTAAAATAAAATATTAGGTACTTATTTGTAAACATCGTTCGAAATGAAATGAAATGAAATGAAATATTCTTTATTCAAATAAACTTAGATATTAAGTGCTTTTGAATGGTCTATATTTTCCTACCACCCATTCGAGACTTTTTTAGCTGACAAGAAGAATGGGCGCAAGAAACTTATCAGCTTTGTCAGAAATCAGAGTAACGATATTTACAAGAAATTATATAGTTACCAAATACCTTCATTTAAAACAACATAATTAAAAAACAATAAAGTTATTAAAAACTGAAAATCAGATAGTTACTTATAATGTTACATCCATGCATTGCTGTCTTTTAAATAATCTTCTACTTTGTAATAACCTTTGCTCATGAGCGTCTTTTTAACATGTATTTTGAATTTATGCAAAGGCAGTTCAATTACATTTTGTGGAACTTTATTCAAAAGGGCAATTCCTTTCCCCATAAATGAGCCCCTAGTTTTTGCTAGTCTAAAACTTGGAACGGCAAGTTTGTCTTTATTTCTTGTATTAAAACGGTGTACATCACTATTTTTAGCAAGTGAGCAATAATGTTTCCTTACATTAACTAAATTATCATAGATGTATTGGCCTGCCACTGTTAAAATATTAATTTCTTTAAACAATTCTCTTAAAGAATCTCGCGGCCGAAGGTTGTATATGGCGCGAACAGCTCTTTTTTGGAGCACAAAAATATTTCCAATATTAGCTGCTGAGCCCCACAACAACATTCCGTAGGACATTACACTATGAAAATAACTAAAATAGACCAGCCTTGCCGTTTCAATGTCAGTTAAGAGCCTTATTTGTTTAACTGCGAATGCCGCAGAACTGAGTCTACTCGACAAGGCATCAATATGTGGATCCCATTGTAGTCGTGAATCTACTGTAATACCTAGAAATTTTGTGCTTTCAACACACTCGACTACTTCTGCATTCAAATTAATATGCACGTCTACCTGCCTTACATTAGGTAAAGTGAATTTTACACATTTTGTTTTCTTCGGGTTTAATGCTAAATTATTAATGTTAAACCAATTCAAAACTTTAGAGAGAGCACTATTTACATCGTCAGAACAATTATTACCTCTATCGACTTTGAAGACTAAGGAGGTATCATCTGCAAATAGCACTGTCTCACATAAATTCTCCGCGTAGTAAGGTAGGTCATTAATATAGATTAAGAACAGTAAAGGTCCCAATATCGATCCTTGGGGCACGCCCATGCTAATGGGGGCTCCAGTAGATGCCGCTTTATTAATAATTACTTGTTGTGTTCTACCACATAGATAAGATTGCATAAGGCTAACTGATTTATTAGAGATACCATAATGTTCTAACTTCTTTAAGAGAGTTATGTGATCAACACAATCGAACGCTTTAGAAAGGTCACAAAAAATGCCAATTACATCTTGCTTAGCCTCCCAAGCGTCAAAGATATGCTTCAAAAGTGCAATTCCAGCATCAGTAGTGCTTTTGCCTTTAGAAAAACCAAACTGATTCTTATGTAGTATATTATTCTTTGTAAAATATTCTAATAATTGAAGATATATAATTTTTTCAAATAGTTTACTTAGTGCAGGTAAAATAGATATTGGTCTAAAATTTGTTGGATCACTTTTATCTCCTGCTTTAAACAGAGGAATTAATTTACTGTATTTCATTAAGTCAGGAAAGATACCTTCGTCAATGCATTTGTTAAAAATAAACGCTAAATAAGGAGCTATTACATCAATAATTGATTTAATAATATTGGTAGAAATGCCCCATAGATCCTCTGTTTTTTTAACATTAATTATTTTAAAAGCTTTTATGATATCATCACTGTTAATATATTTAAAATTGAAAACTTCATTACACTTATCAACACTTGACTCAAGGAGGGCGATAGCAATGCTAGGACAGGAATTTAGATTACCAGTAGTTTCCAGGGGAATCCGAGTGAAAAAATCCTCAAAAATACCCGCAACTTCAATATCGGAATCTACAGTCTTATTTCCAAGTTTAAGAGAGAAAGAATTTATTTTATCTTTTGGTTTCCCTGTTTCTTGATTAATAATATTCCATGTAGCCTTTATTTTATTCGCCGATGATTTAATTTTATTTGAGATAGACATGGACTTTGCAAGAATACATACATTTCTAAATGTTTTGGAATACTTCCTGACATATTCAATGAAATTAGGGTCACAGGAAGTAGCTTTTAAAGCATACAGTTCATATAATTTATTTCTACTCTGATAAATACCTGGTGTGGCCCAATCACTAAATTCCTTTTTATTGCTACATTTGATTACTCTTTGTTTAAAATTTTTATTAAATTCAATTTGGACCACACTAAATAAATTATTGTAAAGGATATTGGGTTCCATAGAAGGTACTGGTAAATTTTCAAGTTTATCCATAATGTTATTCCTAAATTTATCTACACAATGTTTATTTATTGACCTACAAACTTTTTCGCGTTTAGGACAAACATGATGGTGCTCTATAGAGGCAAATTGTCCGCTATGGTCGGATCTAATACAATTTAATATATATTTTTTAAGGATATTACAATTTGAAAAAATGTTATCCAAACAAGTAGCTGATGTGGGCGTTATTCGAGTCGGCTCTTCAAAAGTGTGAAACAAATTAAAAGATTTAAATAAGTTAATGAACCTACTCGAGTGGTGGTTAGATTCTAGAATATCAACATTAAAATCCCCACATACCACCACTTTTTTATTGCTTCTACATGTTTTTATTAAAACTTCCTCCATAGCGGACTCAAACGCTGGGTAGTTCCCAGATGGGGGTCTATATACACAAATTATAATCATTTGTTCCAGTTCCACACAAGAGAGCTCAATAATTTGTTCAATTGTATGAGATATTACATCTTTGCGCTCTTTATATTGTATTGAATTATGCAATAATATAAGCGTTCCACCTCTTATAGCAAAATTCCTACTAAACGAACTTGCATTACTATAATTATCTATATTTATGATCAGTTCATAATTTTTTAACCAATGCTCAGTAACACATAGCACATCAATATTCTCAGAATTTAAAAACAAACTAACTTCTAAATCTTTGCCAGAAAAGCCTTGCATGTTTTGATGAACTATATTTAAGCATTTTGACTTTTCTTTTGTCATCACTGAGCTAGAGGGCACCTCTATTGTCTCAAGTTGCAATTTAAATTAATTAAATTATCATTAATAGAAACATTATTATTGCTTGGAACAAATTCCAAAGATAGATTAATCATGTCAGAGTTTACCTGCTCAATAAAAGCAGAAGGTTTACTAGCCAAATTATTGGCTAAATGTTCAAAATAAAAAGATAGCGATAATGCTAACTGTCTTTTGTAAAATTTTGAAAGATAGTATTTATCTTTTGTCAGGTAAAAATTGTCAATTAATTTATTAATGTCAATTATATGAAACTGCTGGCTATTATGAAATGCCATAGTATTTAAACATTGATTTAATTTAAATCTAAAGTTGTTTTCCGCCTGTGGCAAACTTTTACTATAGGGAAATGTAAACATAACAATTTTCCTAACATTTAAAGAACACAAGGTATTGTGTTCTTTAAATGTTAGGAAAATTGTTCCTTCTGTTAAAGCTGATAAGTTTTTTGTGTCCATTTTTCTTGTCAGCTAAAAGACGTCATAATGGGTGGTAAGAAAGAATTGACGATTTAAAATGCTTATTATGTGAGCTTATACACATTAGTTCATTCTATTAAATAGTCTGGTGTCGATTCGGTTGGCATGACTTAACTAAATTGACGGGATTAAACTTAATTTTAGCATTCTGTTTTTAACTTTTCGATACAGAAACAAAAGTTTTGTCGTTGCCAACTGAATTGACACCTCGTCATATTGTGTACAACTAATATTTACGGAATGATTACTTAAAGGTTTGGGGATTTCAAGGCGACACAATTAAATTAGACTATACTCTATATATATTATAAGAAAAAAAGAATATAAAAAAGTTGAATAAATTCAATTTTCAGTTTTACAATTCAAGTCGTGACTGTCGGAGGCAGGACACTCGTTAATTTTCAAAAGCTCTTCTTCTTTACCTTGAGGTTGTTATAACATGGTTACAACTACATCATTCGTTAGAAAAATAAATCTATACAACATGTTACAAAAATACCCCTAATGCCGAATATGGTATATAGGGACCATCAAACTGAACAACTTTTACTATGGAACCAACTATGAAATCGCGGAAAAAAAAACAGCTATTTCATACATTTTGATATTTTCGTAATTAATTTTTGTGTGAAACAGCTGATTTTTTTTCGCGATTTCAGAGTTGGTTCCATAGTAAAAGTTGTTCAGTTTGATGGTCCCTATCTACCATATTCGGCATTAGGGGTATTTTTGTAACACGTTGTTATAGTCGTGACTGACTGACTGATACGCACAGCCCAAACCACTGAACCTATACTTGAAATTTTGCATATACAGTGTAGGCATCCTCTAAAAAAAGATTTTTGGAAATATTAACGTGTCTTAGAGTTTTTGATATTTCTACCCCCGAAGAGTAGAAAAGGGGGATGAAGTTGTGTATGGAAAGTCCTTCATTGTCAAAGTAAAAATCACTAAATTAAATATTTAAGCTTGTAATTGGAAGTTAAAAACAAATAAGCAAACACATATTTCGTAATTTTCCTCAAGGGGTCAGGAACGGGGACGGTGACGGGGAGGGTATATGGAAACGGGAACAGGAACGCGACTTCGTTCGCGTGGACATTGAAGTTATCCTTAGAAACAGAAACCTTTAACCTGGGTAAAAAATATTAATACATTTATTATTCTCTGTTTTAATTTCATCAAAATTCGATCAGCCGTTTTGGATTAGGCGGATCCTCACCAAGCGAGCAGCCTTGTGCGAGGCCTGCCATACGAGGTAAACGCCCTGCCTCGCGAGGCAGTGCACTTAATGGGGGACCCACCTAATCACATAAAAACGGCTTATATAAGATTAAATGTTTATTCTTCTCTGAAAAAACTTTATTTGCATACACGCCGTTGGTTTTTGAAAGGTTTGCTTCAAGAGATGTTTCATCATGACCAAAAGTAAACTAAATTATCATTGAGTAGATAAATCTTGATCTTTTGGTCGGTTGCGAGTTGTGTGTGCTCCGCAAAAGCAAAATGTCGAGTGTAGTAAAGTGTAACAATTGTAATATCGTAATTGACGAACTGTTATCATACATACAGAATAAAATTTCGATAGCAGACGAAGAAAGTTTAGTGAGAATCTGCGTCTCCGCTTTTTCGGGAGAACAAATCGAAAATTCAAACAGATTACTGTTTGATTCTGTATCCCCTGAGTTACGAAGAACTATACGAAGAGGAAAAGGAAAGGAAAATCGATCATTGTGGGACATCATCAGCTTTTTTAAAGCTACTGACCCAGATGCGATGCCGGTGTTTGTGGCCCGTGATTTGGATAAACTACCACCGATAACATTCGATCACCTTGATGTTTCCAAGCTGTTAAAAGACCTGGTGCTATTACAATCTGAGGTAAACACAATCAAATCATCTTACGTCACTACCGAGCAATTGGAGAAAGTCAAAAAAGAGTGTCTCAGTATCAAGCAATCAGCGTCAGTATCACCTCCTTTCTCGGCGGTTAAAGTAAATATGAAAAGAGGCGCATACCGCGATAGTGGCCCTGTGGGACTATCGCATGTAGACGATTCCATTTTAATAAGTGAACATGGAAATAATAATCACGAATCATATTATGGAAGTACCGATAATAACTACGGGGCGGGTAGTATTGGCGCAAGTATAAATCATATCCCAACGGTCATCGATGAGTGCTGCGAAAATACGAGCTGCGGCGAAAATTACCGAGCGCCCGCTGAGCGTGATGAAGCGCCGCTAGCGCCCGAGCGGCCCGAGCCAGTCGCCGCCACCAGCATCAACAATACGAATAAGCCATCAGGAAGTATTTCACGGGATAGTATATCGTATGCGCAGGCGTTACGGTCGGAAAGCGAATGGCAGATTGTTCAAAAGAAAACACGCACGATGAAAAACCGCATAGAAGGCAAAATGGGCATTGTTGTTGTGGATAATGATGAAAAGTTTAGAGCTGCAGATAGAAAAATACCGATGTTTATTACCAATGTCGACAAGAATACATTGGAATCAGACATAGTAAACTACATCCAAAGAAAAACACAAGAAAAAGTTAACCTTGAAAAGATATCTATAAAACGCGAGTGTGAATATAATGCATTTAAATTCCTAATATCACAAAGCAAAATGAGTTTGTTTTTGGATGCGAAATTATGGCCTAAGGGCATAATTTTCCGACGTTTTGTACATTTTAGGAACAAGCGTAATATTGATAATGCCTTTACGGGTGTCGGCTCGGAAAACAATCGATAATGGATGAAAACACTTATAAATTCATAACATTTAATTGTAAAAATGTTAAACGGTCTGTTGAAACCATACGTGAGCTTTGTAAGAGATCGGATATAATAGCATTACAAGAAACTTGGTTGCTACCGGACGAGCTGCCTTTCCTCAGTAGCATAAGCGACGAGTTTAGCTGCACAGGGGTATCAGCTGTAGACACTTCGTCGGGTATACTGCGTGGGAGGCCCCATGGAGGAGTAGCACTACTGTGGAGGCGGAGTGTGTTTCAGGATGTGGTTGTTGTTCAATGTAATAATCCCCGTATATGTGCCGTTAAAGTAGTGTTACAAGATAAATCCCTGTTAGTGATGAGTGTCTACATGCCAACGGATGCAGTGATAAACTTAACGGATTTTACGGACGTACTTAGCTCGGTGAGTGCTGTAATTGACAGTTGTAGTATAGACTGTGCTTATATGTTGGGCGACTTTAACGCCCACCCGTCGGAACTATTTTACCACGAAATGTCAAACTATTGTGTAGAACAAGAGTGGCAATGTAGGGATATTGAAATATTAGGTTTATCCTCGGGAACATATACTTTTATTAGTGAAGTACATGGATCGAAGCGCTGGCTCGACCACTGCATAACTACTAAAGCTGCAGCCCACTCTGTACTTAATGCATATGTAATATATGATATGTTGTGGTCGGACCATTTCCCATTAGTCATAGAATGCAATTTAAATATTATTTTACCCAAGAAATTATTTAGACGAACCCAGAATCAAAACTCCGTTTTGTGGGGTGAAAGAAATCAACTTGAAATAGATATGTATAAGAATGAATGTAATAATAAATTGAAATTAATTGATTTTCCTGACGAACTTCGTTATTGTTGTGATAAAATTTGTTGTGATCCCGGACATAAATCTATTATCGAAAATTTATATGATAAAATTGTGACTGCCTTGAGTGAATCGGCTATAGTAGGTCGTAAGTATGTGAGACGTGTAAAAAAGACCGTTGTAGGATGGAACAAACATGTGTCTAAGGCACACGGGGAGGCTAGACTTAAGTTTCGTCTCTGGGTTTGTCATGGTAAACCAACCTCCGGTACTATTTATAAAGAAATGTGTGAAGCAAGACGGCAATTCAAATCACGATTAAAATGGTGCCAAGATAATGAGACTCAAATAAAAATGGATATCCTTGCTTCACATCATTCGAAAAATGATTTTCGCTCCTTTTGGAAGCATACAAGCAAATTGCAATGTAAGCCATGCCTTCCTGTGAGCATTGATGGCAAAAATGAACCTGAACAAATAGCCGAGCTGTTCAAGGATCACTTTTTTGTAAAATCTCCTTTAGGGCCCTCGCAGTCGATGCTAAACGTTGAGTCCGATGCGAAAAGGGAAATTCAAACTACAAGCATTAAGGAGTTAAACGCTATTATAAAGTCTATGTCTAGAGGAAAGTCCCCTGGCCACGACGGACTCAGCATAGAGCACTTAAAGTTTGCTGGGCCTCATTTAGCTAGAGTTTTGTATATGTTGTACAGTTTTTGTGTGAGTCATAGTTACTTGCCAAGTAAAATGATCCAAACGCTGGTAGTACCGATAATTAAAAATAAAACCGGCGATTTAGCTGATAAAAATAACTATCGACCAATCTCACTAGCAACTGTAATATCCAAGGTCTTTGACAGCGTGCTTAATAGACAGCTTAACAGATATATTATGCCGCATGATAACCAATTTGGGTTCAAGCCTGGACTGTCAACTGAAACGGCTATCCTCTCTGTTAAACATGCTGTTAATTACTACAAGGAGCGCAAAACACCAGTTGTTGCATGTTTTCTGGACCTTTCTAAGGCATTTGACCTGGTTTCATATGATTTATTGTGGCAAAAGCTCAAAAAGACCAAAGTACCATCAGAGTTCATAAACGTCTTACAATTTTGGTACAGTAACCAGGTCAACCATGTTCGGTGGGATGGTTTGTTATCTCAACCATACAGGCTGGAGTGCGGGGTGAGGCAGGGTGGGCTGAGTTCGCCAACGCTCTTCAACCTGTATGTAAATGAGTTAATAGAGGAGCTGAGCGGCACCAGGTTGGGCTGCTTCATAGATGGCGTTAGTGTCAACAACATTAGTTACGCGGACGACATGGTGTTGCTCAGTGCTTCTGTTTGTGGTTTGAGAAAACTTGTGGCTGTCTGTGAAAATTATGTAAAGTCTCATGGATTGGTGTACAATGTACAAAAGAGCCAAGTTATGCTTTTTGAGGCCGGGAGCAAGCGTTTGGATCGACTCCCAGCAATATATCTAAACAACTGTGTATTGCAAAGGGTGTACAAAGTTAAGTATCTGGGCCATATGTTAACACCCGATCTTAATGACGACGAAGATGTTGAAAGGGAGCGTAGGGCGTTGTCGGTTAGGGCAAACATGTTGGCTCGCAGGTTCGCACGCTGCACACATGATGTTAAGATTACTCTCTTTAGAGCTTACTGTACTACTTTCTACACGTGTAGCTTGTGGGCCAACTACACTCGTCGAGCCTACAACGCCCTACGGGTTCAGTTCAACAATGCTTTTAGGGTGCTGTTGCGGTTGCCGCGCTACTGCAGCGCATCAGGGATGTTTGCAGAAGCGCGAGTAGACTGCTTTTATGCGACTATGCGGAAACGGTGCGCCTCCCTGGTGCGCAGAGTGCGGGGCAGCACCAACAGCATCCTATGCATGATTGCAAATAGACTGGACTGTCGGTACGTGACTCATTGCTGCACAACGTCTGCCGGGGTGGTGCGGGTATGAGTCATGTGCATACAGTCTTAATTGTAATTATTTAATGTAATTTTAGAATGAATAATACTAACATAGGTTAAGTACAATTGTTACTAATAAATAATGAATGAGTCAAATGTTGTTACTCGAAATAAAAAAAAAATGAATTGAAATAAAAGATGTGACATACAAATAAGGTTGAAGAGGCCAGCCCCCTAGCATGACCACCCAAACGCGATAGGATAAAGCGATTTATCTTGTTTAACTGTCAAAAGACAATGGATTTTGACAGTTGAATGTCGATAAAACGCTACATCACGAGATATATATCGTGTTTCGGTGGTCATGATAGGGGGGCCGTACTTAATTATGAGTCTCTCGAGGAAGGCGACATGGCTGTAGGGGGGAGACTCGTTGATTTTCAAAAGGTATGCTTCGCAGGACCACTAGAGGTTAAACCAGGGCGTAGCCTGCGAGTAGGGCTGCACCGTCAGTCAAAACACGTATGCTTGGTTTTTCTTAAAGACGTTTATATCTAGAAACAAATAATTGATAATTACTAATGTATTGAAGTCCATAAGTTTAATTTTTTTTTCAAACGGTTTTTTATTATGAAATTAAATTATTCATTTTTTAAAATCAGCCTTCAAGGTTTTATTTGTTGAATAAATTCAACTAATTAAAAAAACAATCGGGATAATATTAGGAACAAACGCCTATAAATTGTTCAAGACACCAACGAATATAGATTTTAAAGCGTAGCTGTAAGCAGCACAAAAGCATGTACAAGTTTATATTTAGTAGCAAACTTAGAAAAATACTTAGGCAGTAATATAACTAATTTATGCAAGCTTTTTGTTATCACCGAAAGAAAAACTATTTTCCATACATTTGCGTCAATTTCAATTTTCTATGTATTTTTATACGTTTTAGTCTCCATAATAATAACCTATAAGCTTTAAATATAATATACCATAGAATCATTGATTATATTTAGTCCAAGACCTTGTTAGATTATTTGCAAAAACTAAGCACAGCTTGTTTTATAACTAAACTGCTACTATTAAGGACAAATGTTTACGTTACATAATATTGCAAGAATAGGCAGGATGTAGAAAAAGCAATTGCTATTTACCCATCTTTAAATTAGATGGTAATCTGATCCCTGGATTTGCACGCTATTTGAATAAGTTTGTATTTAGATTCAGTACCCTTTGCAGACAAAATCTACTTATAGAGGTTGAAAGGAGTACCTACAATAGAAATAGAAAAATAGAAATGGATGGCGATGTACAAAAATATGCGATATGAAACCATAAATGTTTGAACCAAGGCTATAGTGATCATCATTATTTTGAACGTTAGAGTTCTTCTCAAATCCATTTTTTTGTAACACTTGATAAATTTTATCTCATGCTGTAAACATGATGATATATAACTATTTTCTTTAGTTCTAGAAGTCTAGATCGCATATAAATGCATCTATTAACGAGGTGTTAAAATTCATTGTGTTTTTAGCAAAATAGTTTTAAGAAAAAATATAAAATATCATATTTTTTTTGGGCAAAAGTCATTAAGAAAACAGTAAAACGCTTTAAAAGTTCTATTCACGTTCATAGCACGAATTTCAAATATTCCATTTCTTAAACCTCTAACATTATTCCCAGTCAATTTCAATTAAATTTTCCCACGGTGGTATTTGAAAGTGGGTCATCTTATCGTCTTTGAGGCACGCTGTTATCTCAGCGGATTCACTAATTTACAAGCCACGAATGAATATTTAATAGAAGCGTGTCACCCCTGAAAATGTTGGTTGGTAGTACGCGTCAAAGATTATGTGAGCGATAATGGCAGATGCGAATGAGCTCGAGGCCAGGTGAGCAGCGGGTAGATAATAAATTTTCTAGTGTTGATAGTAGGTTTAAAGAGACATGAATGTGAACCATTTCCAACTTTCCGATTGCAAAATACCACTTGTATTTTTGACTAGCGACCGCCCGTGACTTCGTCTGCGGGGAAAGTTTTTTTCTATCCCTCGGGAATTTTTTTTTTCATGATGAAAGATATGTCCTTCTCTGTACCCCTGACAGCGTGTATGCAAAATTTCATGATGATCGGTTCAGTAGTTAAGACGTGAAGGCGTAACAAAGAAACAAACGGACTTTCGCATTTATAATATATTAGTAATGATATTGGTAAGGATTTAAATAAAATAGAATTCGTAGGAGGGGTACTGATTTAGGTTACCTCGGTAGTAAATTTTTTAGATTATTATAAGTTAGCATATAAGTAACTAATAATAGATTTTCACACCTTTTTACTTATTTGTACAGTTCATAAAGTCCCTGAATTTATGAAATACGTCAAGTAATAGTCCGTGCACTTTTCAACCGTAGTCGCCGTCTACGGTTTCCACGTAGGCTACGCGCGGGGGGAGGAGGGAAGGAGGGGGGCGCACGAGAGCGACGCAGCCTCCCTTCCCGGCAACGATTACTGATTAGTATGGCGGCGTGTGCAGTGGGGCCGCCCGCCTCGTGCTCCGGGAAGCACCATACTCGCGGCTTTTACCATTGAGGTTATCAATGGAAACAATCCAAGGAGGTTACATACCTCCTTTCCCTACCTTATTCTTCATAAACTTTTCTGTCTTTGAACAGTAACAGCTGATCGTAACGCGCCGGTATGCGAGTACATGTGCTACACACTTACTACGTTTGTGCGGTGTGTATGAATGTATGTGACGTTTTCGGTCATTGTGGCTAAGGATTTTTGTGATTTACGAGTGTGTGGTCAAGGTAAGAATTTGTTTACTATCAAAGTGTTTTTGTTTTGTCATAAATATCAATCTATGGAAGTTTTACAGTTATCACATGCTTCTATTAAATGAGATTGCAACAAAATTTAAAAAACAACAAAGAAACGTTTTTTACTGTTTTATGAATGACAGTGAAAGTTTTTAAAATTACAATAACAGTAACACTATATTCCTTGAGCAGTTCCATAAGTTTGTTAACATTTTACTTTGTGAATGTAACGGGATCAGTTTATTTCTTGGAAATATAAAGTTATTGAACGATTTTACTATTTTGCAGTCATATATTACATTTTTTTTCAAAGACATTTCACTGCTCACTAATATACCAACAATCTTACCTATATGCCCAGCCCATATTCATTACAGCTTTTAATAATAAATACATAAAAAAATAAGACAATTAGAAAATGTATTTTATTTACGCCAAGCAAGCAAAGAATCTACAGGGTTAAATAGAAGTAATTGGTCATCTTTCAATCTTTTTTTTTAAATTATTTTATTGTTTGTGGGTTTTGAACACTAAGGTCATGTCAACCCTATCATAACCTTATCTGCCTACTACCTATCCTATTACTCTACTTGCTACACTAATAAGAACGAAAACATACAGAATTCTAGCCTCATTTCTGGTGGGAAAGGACATGGAACATGTTTACATTTCTTGCATTTAAGTTTAGTTCTGTCTTCACCTCTTGTCTCATACTCTCGTTTTGGGCACACTCCATCAGCAAATGGTGAACGTCCTCAATTACACCGCACATATTACAATTTGGTGATTCTTTTAAACTTAACCGCGATATTGATATGTTTAGGACAAAAAAATATTAATTTTAAGACAAAAAATTTCGTTAATCCTATTAGCCATCAATTTCAACTGCTTGAGTTCTGTCAAGGATTAACGATTTTTTTATTTTTTTTTAGTTAGTAAAATAAATATTTGGTTACTTTAATGGTTTTTAGCATCTTATTATTTTACTTATGTCTTCTTGTGATTTTTTATTCAATTTGATCAATTTGATTTAAAGAATCTGTGTCCTAAAGTTATGAATATCGCGGTTAGATTCATTTTTAAAGATTGCCATGACTTCGATTGCATCCTGTATCTAGAGTCTAGACTCCATAGTTTATAAAAATCCTAAATTGATATTTTTATATTAAATATCCACAATTTTTTTTTTATTAAATGACTTTTAACTGTATTGCACTGTACCACAAAATAATGTACTGAACTAATATTTCACCTGCCTTTATTATTGAGGAGAAAGTCTGTACTTGATAAAGAGTTTAGACATGTGTAAATACTAAGGAGGTTTTATAGGTAAAGAAAAAAAAGTTGGAAGTTTACACAGGGAATTCGGGAGGGAGCAAATCTTGACGATCGTTGGGTGAATACCAAATAGGTTTTTTTCTGCTAAGTTACACGGTTCATCTTTGAGTGGGCGTCGATGAGGTTCAGGAAGTTACTCGAAGGGAATATTATCACTGTTTTAAAAAGGATGTGTTAAGTTAATACCTTACAGGAAAATTTCAGTAGGTCGTTAGAAAAGGTTACTTAATACATTTCAAAATAATTGCTTAAATAGAAGCGTCGTAGGTAATGTAATTATTGTAATGTCTTGTAAGTATAGGAAGCATAACTATATTCATATAGATTTTGCATTTATGAATGAGCCATTACAAGAATAAAGAAGTTAGTAAAATTTTAATTATAGTTACATTCATATTTATTTTTTTCATTGGAATTTAAGATCATTATTTTTCTATAAAGTTATTTATTTTAAAAACAAATATGGTTAGTCAATAATTTGGAAGTCAAAGAACATAATTAATTCAGATTTACATTCCTTAAGTTGAACTCAATGACCATCAGCCATTTTTAATGTCCCCACTGCTGGGGCACAGGCCTTCCTTATGGATGGAAAATGAGGATGGGCCATAACCCACCACGTGGGCCCAATGCGGATTGGTGGCTGTTAATGACCGTAAATGCAACCGGGACCAACGGCTTAACGTGCCTCCCAAAGCACGGAGGAGCTAGAGTTAATACGTTTTTGGTCACCCTTCCCATGACCGTCCCTTGCGAAAGTTGCTTAACCTCCGCAACCGCTGGGTCAGGCGTTATACCACTGCGCCACCGAGCTCCTAAATTCATATAAAAATCATAATACTGCGTCTTATCTTCTTGAACACAAGAAACGTTTTTATTTGAAAGGATTTTCCCCATCTGCTTCAGACGTTGACTTACAGACTGCGAAGCTTATCCTTAGACCA
Source organism: Catoptria pinella (assembly GCA_963556745.1). NCBI lineage: Eukaryota > Metazoa > Arthropoda > Insecta > Lepidoptera > Crambidae > Catoptria > Catoptria pinella. The sequence continues at coordinate 7,156,421 of OY750775.1, read as the reverse complement.
CTCATCAATTTCTTACACCCTCTTTCAGTGTGTCACTCTAATGATTATAGGGTAAAAAGATGTGCTCACTAAAAATATTACAAATTTGAATTGTTCCTTTGTTTGAAATGGGTAGAGTTTGGGTACAGAGTAAACAAAAATTTGGGTCTTTGAGCACAGAGTAGGTAGGCAAATAATAAGCTGTGTGGTTCGGGTTGCTTGCTCTTTTACCTACTTTAAAAAAGGAGGAGGTTCTGTTTCACTGTGTTCATTTTTTATTTGTATTTATTATTCCACCATCAGCCATTTTTTATGTCCCCCTCCTCACTGCTCCGTGGGACGACGTGTTTGACGACCTGCGTGGTCGAGTGGCTTTGTACACCGGTTATCAAGGTGTCGCCATCTCTGAGGTCCCGGGTTCGATCCCAGGCTAGGTCAATTTAGAAAACGAACTTTTCTATATTGGCTCAGGTTTGGGTGTTTGTAATACCACCGTTGTCTCTGATTTCCATAACACAACTGCTTTAGCTACTTACTAACAATGTATGTGATTTTGTCAAATATTTATTTATTATTATTATTTACTGCTGGGGCACAGGCCTTCCGTATGGGTGGATAAGGAGGATGGGCCATGACCCTCCACGCGGGCCCAATGTGGATTGGTGGGTGCTAACGACTGCAAATACAGCCGGGATCAACGGCTTAACGTGCTTTCCGAAGCACGGAGGAGCTCGAGATAAAAAAAATCTGGTCACCCATCCCATGACCGACCCTTGCGAAAGTTGCTTAACCTCCGCAATCGGCCAGGCGCTATACCACTGCGCCATCGAGCTTCTCGAGATTTATTGTTCAGCCTAGCTCTTATTAAAGTATCGACTTTTTGAATAATTTCAAGCCCCTAGCAGAAAAAAATGTTTCTTTCTGAGATTTCAAGTATTTTATTGTATAACCAAGTAAAAGTTGTTAATAGTTTATAGATTTTAAGTAATTCTGAAAGACTTTTTTAAAACTAAACTCATCGCAATGAAAAACTTTTGCCGACTGCATTATATTTTTCTATTTTCTCATTATCGAAAACTTTGGGTGCCATTCGATAATTGTTATTGTAAAAATTGATACAAATAATTATTTTAATCTGTCTTTTTATGTAAACTCCGCACATCCAAATCATATTAATTTCAACCACCGAAAACAAACTTCAGCATCAAATATGTCGTTTTGTTTGTACACTTCATGTGATTAATGACGAGTTTTTCAAACCAAACCAACCAATATTAAATAAGAGTTTGATATCCGGAAATATTCCTATAAAATGTTTATGTGCGCTTGCTTAAAGGATTATTCCGTTTATTAGATTACATTTTAAGTTTTTTCAATGTTAGTCTTTTATTCTTTTCATCTAAATAATTTTACTGTCAATCACTAGATTTTGTCCAGTAAAAGACGTTCCTCGTGGAAATTTCAGGAAAATACTAGCCCAATACTATTTTCCATACCAAAATTCATCAAAATTGGTACCTACGGTACTATAATAATAATAATAAATATTTGACAACATCACATACATTGCTCCGATTCCAAAGTAAGTAGCTAAAGCACTTGTGTTATGGAAATCAGAAGCAACGGTGGTATCACAATCACCCAGACTTGAGCCAATATAGAAAAGTTCGTTTTCCAAATTGACCAAACCGGGATCGAAGCCGGAAACTTAGAGATGGCGACACCTTGAAAACCGGTGTACAAAGACACTCTACCACGGAGGTCGTCAATGGTTTGTTTTAGGCGAAAAACTAACTTATTATAAGTAATATGAATTGCACTTATTAACATAAGTTAGAGTTTTATGTGATATTTATAACCAAAATTACCACACTCATAAACGAAAGCTTATTTTTAAGTTGACGTATCACAGAATAATTATGGCATATTCGGTCAATATTACTAAGTAACAGGTAAATCAAATAGATTAGATCATTGTTCATTAGCTATTACTAAAAGACTCCTTTGAGATTGAGAAGAAACTATTTACTGAATCTATTACAAAAGGAATTAGCTTCCTTTACACATTTATCGAAAGATAGTAAAGAAAAGAGCTTTTTATAATGCGTATATGTAATTCAGGATCTTTTCACTATAATTCTGAGACACAGATTTTTTTATTCAATCTGAATAGATAAAATTATTAATGTCAGCATAAAATAAGAAGTTTTTATTCAAAGTCAAAGTCTGATAATTTTTATTCAAATCTTGCTACGCATTCTAAAACTGTCAATAATTGCTAATCTTTTTGTTATAATAATTTTATTGCTATATAAAATTATTATAACAAAAAGATTAGCAATTATTGACAGTAAACTTTGCAAGAGTACCTCGTTTATTAGAGTACAGAGTACAATGTATCTAATGCATAAACTTAATATCTTATTAGAAATAAAACACTTTTTACGGATTACAGCGCGTATATTGTTAATTCAGGTGTTGTTTTAGAATTATTTAGTTTGTATTAATTGGTTTTTAGAATTCCCGACGTTTCGACACCTTTCCAGGGGCCGTGGTCACCGGAGGACTGAAGCAAAAAGGCTGCTCATATTTTTTTTTTTAAATATTTTATATCTTATCTTTATATTTATGATATCTTATTGTTAACAAAATCACACAATAATGCTTCATTATGCTATCGGCACCACAAAGTGTCTTATCTCCCGAAGGTTCCCTTACAATAGGTCGTTAAAAGGGCATCGTTGGAAATCGAGAGCGTTTTAAGTAAATTTGATGACTGGACTGAATTCCGTACCCCTAGCACGAACATCGAGAAAAAAACGCACGAAAAAGTACTCGATAGAGTAATTATCTACGGAAAATTTTTTTTTAGCTTTTCGGCGGTAGGTGGCGCTGCACAAATTTCCCATACAAAATTACTCTATCGTGTTTTTACGCACTTCAGTTTGAAAGTTAACGAATTTGCTTTTTCCAAGCTAACATTTTCTTAATTTATTTAATAAACATGAACGTTGTTTTACAACTATGATTACATATTTTGAAGGAGCACAACTTTATAATATAATACCCGCACCTATAAAAAGTTAAACATCGTTTAACGTATTTAAGAAGAAACTTGCTCAATATATTATCAGTACGCAATAATTAAGGATGTGCATTGAATTGGTAAATTGTACCTACTATAGATAAATTAACTTTTACTTAGCCTTGTTATAAGTACCTATCTAATCTGTTTTGCTTTTAAAAATAAGTATTGGCTAATTTACAAAGAATTAAGTGGTCATTTCTGCTAAAAAAAGGAGTCACTTATAAGATACTCGTAATTTTTTGATGTTAACGTTATTGCTGATAGTTGGCAGTCATGATCATAATTCGGAATAATAACAAGCAACCGAAAGATATGAAAGCCTCTGTATGTGAGAAAAAAATCGTCAATTTGCTCTTTAACCTTTAATACTTAAATCGATTATTATTATTTTCAACCTTCCACCCGCCCACAAACAATAGGTACACATTTTACACAAATACCCGATCACATGAATTTATTTTACGTATATTTTCGACGAAATTAAATTATCCTTATAAACGAGATTCCGGTTTCGTTTTACAAACAATACGGAAGCGGAATTCCCGCTCAGACGGGTACACAATAAAGGCGAAAATTTAAAAACAATTAGTTACATTCGATACATGTAAAAATATGTAAGTCACTGATATAGATAGGATCATTTCTATAATCCAGCACTCCTTTGTAGAAGCTCCTATAATTGAATTACTTCAGACATGATCAATAACTTCCTGAGCCTTTCCTGGGTATCGAAATCAATGGGAAACTCTTAATCAACGTTACAGAACTAATTGCTTTGGATTCAGATTGGATATAAATCAATATTTATATACTGTGTAATTGAAAATAGATAGGTACCTTATCATTAATAAATGCTATAAAAAAGTAAAGTGAATGCATAAATAAAAATGTTGGAATATATAATTACATACATACCTATTTACACATTTTTATACAATTATTGATATAGCTACATTTAATACTGAAATATTCCTTAGGACAGATTACCTTGTTTTAAGTCCTATTTTCTTATATTCATTGATACCTAGGTACTTACTTAAAAAACAAAATAAGCCTCATTTACATTTTACACTGTACAAATTTCCCGTACAAATTTTCTCTATCGAATGTTTTTCCGCGTTATTTTTACGATACCTGTTCGTGCTAAGGGTACAGAATTAAAAAATACCTTACCTATATACCTAGATAAAATACCTTCTTAAAAACTTTTACCCAGAACACATCTATCATCCCAAATACAATTGGAATTACGGCACGTTTCGAATTAAAGTCTTGAAACGTGGGTTTTCCTCCGTCTAATCGGTTATAAATTTTCATAAAATATCAGAAAGCTTCTCGATCATATTCCTCTTCTGAAACCATTTTATTTCGGCTTCTCTTCATATTTCAAAGGCTTTAAGTGCTGAAGTTTAAAAATAAAATACAATATAAAATTCATGCTTTGAAAATTTTAAAAGAATCGTAACTTAGAGAGAAAATTGACACAGGCTAATGGCAGACTAAGATGGTATTCTTATGATTTTTGAATTCACATGTTATTTTGATATTTTAACTTGATACTGTTGCCGGTTCGATTCCCGCCTGGGCCTAAAGAGTTTTTTTATATGTCTAGTTGGAATTCGATATGTTATTTCCTAATGAGTAATGAAAAAAAAATGAAAAAAGTATAATGAAAAAAAAACATAATTCCAATATATAAATAAACAGTAAAAATGCTACCGCAACCTAAAATTGAACTATAAATAAATTCAAGTCGCAGTAAATAATCTGAACTACATGATCTTATTATTCAGAGGCGCTGACTCGTGGATTTATTATCCTTTTACTTTCGCCAGATATTTTAGTGTACACGAGACGAGCGACATTTTCGTGAGTAATGATTGCATTTGTGAGCTAGACAATACATTGGGATATATTTTGGAAACTGACATTTTCATATATCATTTTTGTTTTACGTGTGTCATTTTTGTTTGCTGAGTCCTTGAAATGAGAGCTAAAGTCTGTCAAAATAGTGAACTAAGAAGTAGGAACTAGTGAAATAGGAACCTGATAAACTTTTAGTCTTACGACTTTTAATAAAAAGAGATGTTTCCTTTAACTTAAGATTGTTTTATCTATTCTTTTGTCTATTTTAAGCTTTTAGTTTGTAGTTTTGTCGAGCAGTATGTCATAAAAGAATACATTAAATAATAAAGATTTATCGTTGACGTAAAGAGGTATCTTAAAATGCATGACTGGTTCCTGTGAATGGTAACTATTTACTAAGTGGAAAGTAGCGGAGGCTTGAAATAAAATAAATTTATAAGGAAACTTCCTTTATATACTACAATATTACTCTAAATATTTAGTAAAAACGATTTACATAGTAAAATAATAATTTTATCTCAGTGCACTACAGTGCAAAAGGATTAGAAGATTAAATACAATAGAAAGAGTGTAATTATTCCTTTGAACAATCATGTGAATAAATAGAGAACTTTTGTCATAAAGCCCTTTTAGGGTTTCCATAAAAATATACGGTTTCGTGTGCCATTCATTACAGAGGACTACACAATAGGTCCTCCAATAAATTAGATCCTGTTTTGTTAAATAAAATAGCTGTCGTCGTATAAAGGAGGGCGAATTTAAATAGGGAAGCTTCAACGAGTACGTCAGGCAACACGTTTCAAGATGGCTGCCATCATGGCGGCCACTTTAGGCGCGAAACGTGACAGGAGGTGGCGTTCAAAACCAAAATAGGTGAGAGTGCAGACGTACGCTCCTATCTGGAAATATTTTGAACGTTAACCAATCTTCGGTCAATAGAATAAGGTCTCGCTCGATTATAGATTAGATATTTCCTGTATTCAGCAAAATGGAATTACACAGATTTGAATCTCCTAAGATTTGAGATCAAGCTTGCTAAATGAAAAATTGTTGTGTCATATCTAGCAATATCAATCCTAATTAAGTGACCCTATAAACGTTTTTATTTATCCTAATGATGAAACAGTATTGTTAAGAGTTTGGAAAACATGTAATTGCTGTAAAAATATAAGATGGAATAATTTCAGAGGTTTAGGGACAGTAACAGGAAAAGGTTTTTCAAGAGAGTGACCTCTTCCGACGAACAGAGGATTAATGATAATCATTTGCTTGCGAGAGCTGAAATTTATTTCCTCGTAATTAAGACTATTTCTCATTAGGTGTAATAAATACTTAGATAAAGAAGAAAGATTAGTCTTGTTGCAACTTGGTGAGAGGATGCTCAGGATAGGTACCTGTTTTTCTTATCATAATATGGAGACATTAGATAATAACACGATAAAAGTGTACAAATAACACCCAGTCCCCCTAGCATGACCACCGAAACACATATATAATAAAAGCGACTTATCACGTTAAACTGTCAAAAGACATACAATAGATTTTTACAGTTGAGCGTCGATAAAACACCATACCACGCGTTAAAATATATCGTGTTTCGGTGGTTATGCTATGGGGGCTGATATTTGCTAGTATGATGCAAGCCATATTTATAACTTTCTGATTCGATCATCATCCTCATATTCAGCCGCACTGGCATTACGCCTCACCCAAGGATCTCCATCTCATTTTAATCTAATGCTGCTGTGGCAACCATCATTGATATAGATACTTCATACTGATCAAGTGTCTTATCACGGAGCAATGTTTCAATGCCAATTACAGCGGCAATAATTGCCAGAGAAGGTCGTTAACGCATATATGGGAATACGGCAAATTCAAAGCACGTCCCGAATAAGACAGTGTGATGTGGTAGAGCGTTCGGCCTTCTCGGCCACGAGTTTTGTTAGGAGCAGAAATGGGCGAGTGAGCGGACACATTTTGCAGTCGAAATACTTGCAACTAAATGACAACACTTGTATTGTATTGTACGAATTATTTAAATGTACATATTTTTCACATTGAACGTGAACATCATCGGTGCTGCATCGGAATTGATAAATTCATATTCAAAATTGAATGTGGATGGGATGCAATTCCAGGTAATACTTTCTAAAATAGTTTTAAAATAGAGGCGTATTATCTCCCATATCTTTCAAAAAGGGAGTGTTTGAACAATGCAATGTTCGTTTCTCTGATTTTCGCATTTATGCCATTTTATCAAAGGTCTTTTGAATATGATTATCTTGTTTTTTATCATTTTGCATTTCTGTAAAGTTTTGAAATTTTCTTCCGTTTCGATCTCCGCTATCGCTCAATGTCGAGGCCGTGTCCTAACTAATGTTACATTAAATGTGAATTACCTACAGCGTTACAGAGACAGTTTTATCTTAACTCATTAAGTTTGACACTAATTGCCGGGTTTGTATAGCATTTAATTTTAGCGAACATTGTACAGTATTTGGACTATCGCGGATGGGTAGCAGAAATAATAATACACCGCTTGATTTTGACATCAGTCTTGTATTTCATGTGAACCGACATCTTGGATAGACACACAGAGCAAGTAAGTACTCAAGTTTTCCACAGACTAAAGAGTAGCGAGCCAAATTTTTCATTAAACCCTGTAAATCTTCATGAATTTGCTATCGAGGAAAACGCAATCCTTTGGCCTTAAAAGTGGGGTAAAAATGGAGTCCAAAATACATTCAAACGTGCAAAAAGAACTCCAATGTACTAAAGTATTTAAATATATAAACAACAAGATAAGCATATTATTTTGACTGATTAACATTTTATGTGTTATTTAACTGTTAAATGTGGCTGTGAAAGCCCAATAAACGTAAATTGGATTATTAAACTGAACTCCTATTCGAGAGAGCCCTTCTAAGCCGCTTATACTCGTAAAATAAAACATAATGTTGCCTGAAAACTTAACTTTGACGTTAAGTTAGAGCGCAATATTTATTACTTATACCGTGAAACTTCAATTTTATTTTGCGAGTGATATTTAATATTTCTTGCGTTTTTTATGTACGTAAACTTTGAAGTCTATCTATCTATCTTTATTATAGAAAAGTAAAAACTGACTGCATCACTCAGCGCACCGCTTACTACCTATTGGGACTAGAACTTGCAAGAGGATCTTATATGATGTAGACAAGCCCTAAGCAAGGATCCCACGCGGACAAAGTCGCGGAGCGGCTGCTAGTTATAATTATAATTCTATAAAAGTGTATATTCTTTCAAACCTGCTTTCAACAAACCTCTCACTCAAATATAATTTAATAAAAGTGCTCCGAAATAATGTAGCCTCATATACTCCACGGAATACCCTAAATCAGTAGAAGAATTGATTTTTCACCTTAGTATATTTCATAGAATAAATCTTAACACCTGGCTGCAGTTAGCTAAAAGGTCAAAGTCCGGATTAAACTGTTACGCAATGAAGTGTAATACACTTGCAGAATGATTAGCTTACGCTCGCGACTTCGGCCGCGAGGAATTCCACTTCCCGTGCCAAACTAGAAATACTTTCTTCGCGGTTGCCTACGTCATATTTCTAAAACAGTCGGAACATTTTATTTTCTAGGTATAAATAAATAACTAGGTTCTATAAAAACAAAAACATATATTATTACTTTGATGATTGAAGAAACCTTTTGTTAATAAACGATTTTAACTGACGTCCTAGCAAAAATGATTATACAAGTAAATGCTGCGCTGTTAAAATGTTTCTGCATAATTACAATGCATGAATATTTATAAAAAAATCCTCAAAGGTTTTCCCTGTTCTATGCTTATAATTTAACTTAACAGGAAGTTGGCCTTTCAGCTGCAAGCATCCGAGCGCTCACGGTTTATTAAAAGGAATTTGTTTTGGTCTGAAGTAAGATGCGGGCAGTAAACGCTGTCAGTACCGCTGGCACGAACATCAATCGAGAAAAAAAAAGTGCGTAAAAAAGTACTCGATAAAGTAATGATAAATTTAATTTTGCTATTCGGCGATAGATGGCGCTATACAAATTTTCCATACAAAATATACAGAATTTTTTACGCGTGATTTTTCTTCTCGACTGTTCGTACGTAGGCACAATGACATAGATCCATGTCTGAGAGTTACCAGTCAATCTAATACGGCTTATAAAAATAAGATTGCTTATAAATGAACTTACAGATTAAAATACGTAGGTACTGAAGTTAGTCACTTCAGTTGTACCTATATTGTTAAATTAATCGCATTGTAACCTACGAATTTCGTTGGTATATAAGTTTCACTTATCGTTTAAGTATAAGCGCAAAATGCCACATTCGCAAATTACTTCTTGACGCAAAATGACACATTCTCGAAAAGCCACCATAGTCATCCATAGGTACCGCATAATATTGACAATGACAGATGGAAAGTCACTCGGTGACTTTTTGCAAAAGTGTCATTTTGCTAAAGTGACACGTTTTGCTATGTAAGTTTCAATTTGTATTTACACCCTAACCAGCACTTACAAATAATGATTAACTGAATACAACCAATTAGTTAAAACACCTGTTAAGTAATCTAAATTATTGTTTCAGTAAGAGTTATATACAATTTGCTCCTGCATTCTGATTATTCTGATTTCATTCCATAATATATTAGATATTAACGAGGAATCCTTTCTAGGAAACCTGTCCACGCTATGACGAGGGTCGCAGACGGTCAGTTTTGCCACAACTTTGCTTAAGGGGCTGACATGAGCCAACTAGCGCCGCCGCCAGTCGATTTTATTTTATTTATTCCAAATAAGCCAAATTTCTTAAAAAAGGAATCAGTCAAGGTCTTGTGAATGACGTCTAACTTTTATCGAGTAACGTTACAACATTACAAAATGCGTGCAATAGTTTAAAAATGGGTTTGAACCACCAGTGGCCACTTTTAACAAAATCGCGTTTTAAAACTGTTGAATGCCTTTTCAAACTGTGTAAAGTTATTCAATAAATATTAGACGTTCTTAACAAAACCTAGTCTGATTCCTTTTTAAGAAATTGGGCTTATTTAGAATAAATAAAATAAAATCGACTGGGGCGGCGCTAGTTGACTCATGTCAGCCCCTTAAATAACGTTCATGTGTCTCTGCAGTCGAAGTACCTACATAATATATGGCTCCTGCAGCTGCATCAAAACTAAGTTATTTTAAACCAATTTCTACTCGTAGACCAGTTAGTTGTTATAATAGAATTAGGATAAATGTTAATTGGAGCTCGGTGGCGCAGTGGTATAGCGCCTGGCCCAGCGATTGCGGAGGTTAAGAAACTTTCGCAAGGGTCGGTCATAGGATGGGTGACCAAAAATTTATTATCTCGTACTTTAAGCCGTTGGTCCCGGCTGTATTTGCAGTCGTTAACACCCACCAATCCGCATTGGGCCCGCGTGGTGGTTTATGGGCTCATGGGCCATCCTCCTTATCCACCCATAAGGAAGGCCTGTGCCCCCAGCAGTGGGAACATTAAAAATGGCTGATAGTCAAGTGTTAATATCGTCTTTAGTCTTTTAACAATTTCATGTCTGTTCATGCATGTTCTTCGCCCGTAGCATGACCATCGGATCATGATAATACTTACAGCAATTTATTGATAACTTAACTGTCAAGACAAAGTACAATGGATTTTGATCATGCTACGAAGCTGCAAAACCAGAGACGTATAATAATATATTTTATAATAAAGAAATAATTTTATAACGTTATTCTAAAAGTTATAAAAATGTATAAATGAAAACTAGCAAGTAATGGAAAACCGAATTCCAATATTCAGTCTAGCTTAAATTCATCATACGAAGCTTTTACCAATTTTTTTGCAAGTTATTTTTTGTCTATTATTTGTTATGCAAACGACTCTTCCATAAGTACACATAAGTGAAATAAATGTTTGCTTAATTTCCCGATACCTATCGGCCAAAATTTCTCATTTATTACCGCTGTCACAACGTAAACATCCAAACGTGCCAGTATTCGAATATCTATTTGAGTGTAATATCAATAATCTTCAAGTATTGGCACAAACATTCCATTTGGGGGAGAGGTGGCCGTTTTCTTGTGAGCTTCTACGTCTTTTAAAAAGTGGGGGATGAGTGAATCAAGACGAACTTTCAGTGGTTGGAGTAGAGTTCAAGTTAGGTTGGGCGGTAGTACTCAAATGGGTTAATAGCCCGAAGTCGTTCCCCGCATCTGCACCTGACGGACTGAATTACGGTATTACTGTTGTAATAAGATGGCAAAAAAGCGAAACCCGTACCTTAGGTGCTGTAAAGGCATTAATTACAGCCTACTTATGAAACTGCGGCTTAATTTTAATTAACAACTCGGTTCGAAATTGTTAAACCCGATCGTGACGTGCGAGCTTGAAATTTCGTACGTGTTGATAATTATCGTTTATTTAATTAATTCGAGTTGGTAATCAGGATGTTTCTAATATTATGAGGAGGAAATTTCAGTATATAGATAGCGATAACAGAATCAAGTGATTTTTTCTCATTTAAAATTGTCTCATTTATTCATATTGATGATTTTTAATAATACAATTATGTATTGGTATATAATACTAATAAACTAAAATAAATATTAAACAAAATCACAAAGGTGCGTTACTTTTTACATCTTACACTGGTAAAGCAACTCAACCATAGATGTGGTCAAATAATAAATAATAATCCGAAGCAAGCCTTAAGAATAAGTCAAGTCAAGTCAAAAATAACTTTATTCAAATAAACTTAGTAATTAAGCACTTTTGAATCGTCTATATTTTCCTACTTCCCGTTCCAGACTTTTACAGGCAAGAACGGGCGCAAGAAACTTGTCAGCTTTAAGAGATTTAAATAACGATATTTACAAACTTAAATATATCATTAACAATTTGTTAGTTCGAATTGATTAAAAATGTCGATGAGCCCCTTCTTTTCGTGTACCCTTCAAATACAATACAATAGATAATTAACATCATTGCATCATTTCCACGCATTTCGGTCTTTCAGATAATCGTCAACAAATAATGTATCTTCAATGTATATGGTTAATATGGTATTATCCCTGGATTCTCCCACAAGGCTATATAATTGTGATCCCTTTTCGATCTATTGTCAGCCATTGATATCGATGGCTGGGAACGGTCAAATGTGGGACCGAAGTGGGCGATACGAGGTAAGCTCGAGAAGTTTGCCGCGATCGTTTAGTCCTTGTTATGTTTTTGGCCTTATTTTTTGCTGGTTCGATCTTGTTCTCTCTTTTTTTCTGTAGTCTTCATGTCTATTTCGTCTCACATTTAGATTTATTTCCGCGGATAGAAATGAAGATTCTAGAAAGATCTGTTAATCAAACGCAATTTGTTATTCAATCACGAGTTGGTCGACTGACATTGAATGTTTACAAAAACAATCGCAGTAACGAGTTTTTTAAATCCTCTATTGTTTCATTTTATTTGTACTCAGTATGCACAAAAAATTAAGTGCATGTCTTTTGTTAAGATTCGTAGTATTCATTGTTGTTGGTTAGAATTATGTTGTTTACAAAAGGGGAAAAGTTTACCACCATCATATTGCATTCACTGCTTGGCAAAGTCATCTCCAAATATGTGCTAAAGTTATTTGTGTAATCTATTTAGAAATTTATAAAATCCATGTTGGTTAATCTATTACGATTTTCCTATGACAGTATTATGCAAATTATGATACTACAGATTTAATTAATACATCTGATGACCTAACCATGTTGGAATAAATTGAATGAAATAGTGACCAAAGTTGAATCCATAAATCAATTAGGTGGCTGCAACAAGTGCGTGTAATGGCCTCATTTATGATCCATCTTCACGTTGCTGACTATTTCCATTAATGTTCACTAGTTTTAAAATCATTCTGATGAATGTACGATATGATAATCGTAGGACTAAGGTTGGTATATCTAGTAAGAATTAGATTATTGTAAAAATAAATCGGTGAAAAGCCAAGTAAGTTATCAATTTTAATTATGCATGTTTCCTATTTCCGTTTCCATGTTCTGTTCTATATAAAGTACAGTATGCTCAAAACTTGCGAACTCTCATGGGCACACAAATCCTAGTGGTTTTGCTGATGAGTAATGACATATAATATAATTGTATCTTTGTATGTCTTGAACAATAAATAAATAAAAAAAATCAAGGGTAAATTTTTAGAGTTATAGTACCTATGTTCATTGTTTGTTTCTATTTCCATTTGCATTGTACAGTACAAGTGCTTAGTTACCTATTTATTATAATGGGAGCAAGGCGGTGCTCATAATTTATAGTTTTTTAAAAATCTCTCGATTGTTTAACCCTTCAACGCCCGGAAAATGAGACACAATAGATATTCCATTGTTATCCGGCCGCCTGCGTCCACTCGGGCGTTGATGAATTAAATACACAAGCAGGGCCCTCTTTAATAAACGTGACAATTTGTCACCTGTCATGACAATTTTATATCCATTGCGAAAACCAATTATAAATAAATATTTATAGAAAGTCCCATGCATTAATAGTAGTGGGTATTGCAGATGTCAAACTTGCCACCTGTGCAGCGTAAGGTCGTTTTATCCGATCAAATATTAACACCGCCAACGATGTGGGTCTGACAATTTTCTCGATTCAAATTGTCAATAATAAATGTTAGCCTGACAGGTGACAACCGGCCGCTACCGTACGAAATAGGTGAGGGTCGGTGGAGTTCAATTATCAAATTAGGTACGGGTAGATAATTTAGTGAGACGTTTGAATTCGGATATTAAATTACCACCTTGAAGACCTCTTCGAGCACTGGTGGCAGCCCTGCCTCTTCAGCCAAAACTTAGTTTCGAAAACTGGATGGAATATTAGTAATCGTAATATACAAAAATCGCCACAATATTGCTTGAAAAACTCTTTACTACATAAAGCTTGCATTAAAGAGGCCGTTAGAAAATTCAAATTTTATTATAGTAATAATTTCGAAAGACAATATTGGATTTATGATAAAAATTTACTCTGAATAGATAACGAACTGACAGAGACAGAATTTAGAAATATTCTAAAAACAAAACTCAAGTTTACCCGCAGATTTTGAATTGCGTTAATATTTGGAAAGCTGGAATAAAGCTTATGAAGAGGCACAGAGCAGCATTTGTTTAATATTATGCTTGCATAATGCTGAATATTCTCAGAATACGAAATTAGGACTGTGTATTAAAAAAATACAGTTGTTTTAAAATAATTTAAAATTCAACTTCAGTTGGTTTCGTTAATTTAAAATTCAAATTATATGCTTTTTCTATGATGTTTAAAACGACATTTCTCATCCATGCTCAACAATTTTATTGTATAATTTGTATGTTCTAACAATGTGAGTGCATCAATTTATTTATGCATGGAGTTTGGAAACTAGACTGGCCCGTGGTTTGAGCTTTGTTTATAATTTCGGTGGTATCAAGAGCACCATCTGACAGAGTTATGTCGTTAAAGTTACAGATTCCCCAAGGAGCCTGCATATTTATGGGATCGGAACTTCGCGCGTACATGCGGTTACATTATCTTGTGTATTGGACCGGTTTATTGAAGCTTTGGGATATCAGTTCTGACCTAATGTATTTGATAAGGTACATATGAGGTCCTCCCGTGACCACGGCCCTTGGAAAGGTGTCGAAACGTCGGGAATTAAAAAAAACAATAAATACAAACTAAATAATTTAAAACAACACCTGAATTAATAATATACGCGCTGTAATCCGTAAAAAGTGATTAATTTCTAATAAATATGAGGAGCTCGATAGTGCAGTGGGTAAGTGCATTGCCCTGCGATCATGAAAATTAAGCAACATTCAGAAGGGTCATGGAATGAATGACTATTTTATTATCTTGAGCTCTCCATGATTCGGAAGGCACGAACCATAACAGACGTGAATAACCTTAATTCGCATAACAATTATAATGTATAACTTAGAAATAATATTTGTGTATGAAATAAAATACGTATGATATTGGTGTTCCTAATGAATAAATAAATAATATATAAATATCTGTGTATTCTGCTCCAAGGTCTTTAATATTATTCCAGACATGTTGTTTTTGTAAATTTACTTAATTTAAGCGGAAACCAGTCGCTAGAAAGGTTGTAAACTAAGCAACGGTAATATGGTAGTGCATTCTGCAGTAATAAACTCACCCGATGCGTCGGCACGTAGCTTGTTAGTCCCAGGTGTCTAGCAGTTGAGGCTGCTGCTGAAAATATGAAATATTACTTCGAATATTTCTGGGGAAGGAAGACTTTTAAGTGTATATGTATATGATTTGGAACACGCTTTTTAACGATTCTCTTTTAGTATTTTAAGTCCGGACATACAATGGTCTAATTTCTTAGTACTGGATGAGGCATCCTCCTGATTATGTAACTTTGTTGCAATCAACTCTGACAGAAATCGCAGTTACATTGCTGCTTTAGTAAGAACCAGTGTGCCAACTATCTTACTTAAAGCAGTAAGCTTACTGCAGTTTCAATCGATTTCAATCGAGAATTGTTAGCAACAGAGTTACATAATCAGCCCCCTGTTCTATTATAGTATAATCTTCAGTAATAAACGCACGTAGCTTATTAGTTCCAGCTGTCTCGCAGTTGAGGCTGCTGCTGAAAATATGAAATATTACTTCGAATATCTCTGGGGAAGGCTTAAGCTTCTTTTAAGTGTAGGTATTCATGTGTGATTTGAAACAAGCCTCTAGAAAAAGAAATTAATCTTTTAGTGTTAATTGTTTCTGCAATGTATTTTATTGATATAACTAGCGACCCGCCCTCGCTTCGCTTCGGTTCCTTCTTTTTTGCCAAATGTGACCTTCCAACAACACCATTCGCTCCAAAAATCTGTTTAATTCTGTCCCATTTGAATCCCGTCCCGTCATCGTTGAATTTATTTTTGCGCCTGTTAATTTTTTGCGACAACTCCTATGATTTTATTAAATTTGTTTAAAGATATAATGGGTATATTAAACTATTCTTAAAAGATAGAGATATATCTTATCGCGGACTTTTTTGTAAATCTATATAAGAGGCACAATTCCATCATACATTATTTTGTTATAGCTCAGAAAGTTTATGCAGCGTTTTCAATGCAAGCTTCCAGTCGGCTTTATTTTTGCCGACATCTTCAATGATAATTATCGTCTTACCCGTATTTTTACCAATTTACATAAAACCTCAACTCAAAATTATACAACTAAACTTTCCTTTCCTTAGGAATCACTCAATTGGTGTAAGCCGCATGGAAATCTGTTCAGTAGTTTTTGAGTTTATCGCGAACAGACAGACAGACAGACGCGGCGAGGGACTTTGTTTTATAATATGTAGTGATTTCAAATTTGCCGTAGAAGTTAGAATACAAGTGAAAAAAATTAAAGTATCTTTTCATATTTAGAGTCTTTTTAAACCAGATGGACACTGTGATATAAATTACTATCTTTTTGTTTGTAGAGATTTTTTGTCCGAAAAGTCCATCTTTCAAAAACTTCTACAGAACACGAGAAATTATAGTTTTATAATATCAGAGGAAAACAGACCGAAGCAAACAGAGCACAAAACGCTGACAATGCACCGTCAGAATATACGGATTGCATTCGCCCGATTGACGCTCACTGAGAATTGTGCTATTTCCTGCTACATGTCACGTGAACGGGCATATTGCAATCTGTCTGGTATTTATGTATAAAATCGTGTAGGTATATGCTTGGAATTTATCAGGAGTAAAGCTGGATTCAAGCTAGACCGGGCCGTGCCGTGTCCGGGACCCAATATACGTTGGCCGAGTCAACGTTCTGTATAAGACACCAGTGTTTGTGGAGTGCCTGTTGCCGCTCGGTTTCTGAAGCCATGGGGTTCAAAATTCATTGGTCTTAAAAAGAATATTAGCACGACCAAACGTAGCTTGGGACCCGGACACTGCACGGCCCGGTCTTGCATGAATCCAGCTTTATATTGCAACGATTGGGCGTCTGTTACTGTTTTACATATTGAAAAATACTGTTTGCGTGCAATTTGCAGTGTTATCCGGAAACGCCTATGTTATACTTTTCATTCGAAGTTTTACCAAAATTCAATGTTAATTCTCTATTAATAGCTGCAGAAAAGTTCAGTTAACATTTTTGTACAACAGGTTTATAGACTTTTTAAGTGTTTTTTGTGTCTCTTTTTATTGGAACTTAATCGCTTTACTCTGTATAAATCAAATAGTCAAACGCCGAAGCTCCGGCGCTCCTAGGTTTGACTAGTCAAACCTCAGGTTTGACAAGAAGGCTTAGTCAAAGTCCAAAACCAATAGCGTGTTTCGGCCTAACGAATTTATGTCCAAACCTTGGAAAGATCAACAGTCAAACGCCGAAACTCAATACGATCAAATCGGGGTTTGACCAGTCGAGACTTAAATTAGCTACAGAATTTATTATTTTGTATGTAAATGTATGAAAAACACATTCTTTATAGTAAAAATTTGACTAAATTAACAATCTTCCTGTGACCAAAGATTTCAGATGTCTGTTAAAAAAAATAAAATTGAAAATCGTTCCGCTGCGCGCCGCGGTCGTCTTAAATTTCTAACCTATCACGTGACCTTCAGGAGTTAGGCAGCTTTGACAACGAAAATGAATGATGTTTTTCATACATCTTGAGGTTAAGTTTAGTCAAAGTTGCCCCGGCGGCCAACGGCTGAAGGTAGAGACACCATTTTTGGAGTGTAGATACCTTTCATGGTGTAGGTGAGCACTAAGAAATGGTTTTTTGTAAATTCCCGTTATACAGGGTGCTACAGGATGTTCCAGTTTGTATATGAATTTTCATTGGAAAACCTAAATGTGTGATGTTATGGGCAAGGCATATAAACCTTAGGTAGGTATATAGTTAGGCAGGTATAAAAAAACTATTCTGCAACTGATTCACTGACGTCATATCATACGTTTAGGACTAGCTAGGTAGCTACCTAAAGCCCAAACGTTTGCCCGATTTGTAATTAAGTATAGCTAGAGTAAAAACCAAGCGAACAAAGACTCTGACCCGTCAGAGGATAAGTGAGCATAGATCAAAAATAAGGTCTACTGATAAATACCTGGGTATATTGGAAATACGTGCCGTAACTTTCAAAATAAATGCAGAACTATCTTAATCACGCGAACGAAGTCGCGGGCAAAAGCATAGTATTTAATAATACACATATAACACAAGAACTTAAAAACATAATATGCTATTGGTCAATATTTATTTACAAAAAAAACCTTAAATAGGCACCATTAATCATCAGAAAAAACACTGTATGTACAGTCACGTCTATAAATATGTACACAGTTTAGAACTTTGTCACTCTAAAAACGATTACTTTTTTGAACAGAAATCAATTGACATATGACAACTAAAACGAGATGACAAAGTTCTAAACTGTATACATATTTTTAGACGCGACTGTACATCGGTCACAACTTTTACCGCAACAAAAGTAAATGAGCATTATTTTCTTCAAAATGAAAACTCAGCTAGCGTTTAAAATAAATTACACATTCTTAAACTTACCAATACCAATTACCTCAATTTATCAACGAAAACCAACAATTTCCTCCACTTTTCTGCATCTGAATTTATTCATATCCCCATATCCCCATTTCCCCACACAGTAGGAGAGGAGGGCGTTCGCTCAAAGTAGTCTGCAGACATTTCTGCTATTCTCAAGCCATTGCTACGTGCATATTGTCGTAGAATAGTAATATGTGAACGATTGGAAACATGAATTACCTCATTTTACATAGAATAGTGTGTTTGGTTAAATAACGGCAAAGGAAACTACGTATTATGTTCCAAATATTTATAACAGATATTTTGGTATATCACAGGCTATAAGATTTTGTTCAATACATCAGCGATTTCAAAAGCCCTTCCCCTTTTATAAAGGCTTAGATTTCAGGGCACATATATATTTAGGTTTATAAAAACAAGGTTTATATCAGGAGTATATAGTTAGTACAGCAAATCATCAAGTTTTGGAATCTTCATATGTAAACTGAATAACTATGTAAGTACTATTTACTTAGGTTTAATTATTTAGGATATGGCCACATATCGTAACCTAATGAATTTACCTGGCAAAACCTTTTGCATGAAGCTCGTCATATTGTTTCAGCGTCAGATGTGCCTTGACTTGTAGGTATATGTACACACGACGGCACCTCAGACTATACATGTTGACCTTGAGACCGCCTTTATGCCCTACGTAATTAAAGCTGTTTTCGCAGTTTAACTGTATAATCTGACGTGCTGTCGTGTGTACCTATGCAAGGGTACATAATTTTTTGGTAAAATAAGAGTTTTTAGGTTATTTTAATAAGAAAACACAGTTAAAATCTTCTGTAAAAACACTAATTTTGTTTTTCATAACCTACAGTCCTAGGACCGCACGTAAAATCTATTTTTAAATTTTTTTAGAACTAAATGCGCTGGTGTTAGGATATTTGGCAATTTGATTGCTCTGCGGCAACTACGCTTGAACTCATAACTCCACAAATTTCATTCTTTTTTCCGGAAGCTAGTTGCAACGAATGCACTTTTAGCTGCATCCGAAACAAAGCAAAACTCGAGGAAGTGATCGCCAGAACGTGCAATTTTGATATCCAGTTTCAGCGCAGTTTGTTACTAAAACGTGATACTGACTAACACTAAATCGCTGATGGCGACCGACAAAATAGTAGTATGTATATTCAGACGTTTTAGCTAAGGCGTTTTTTTAAATGTACACACTGAAAACCCCTTTAGCTCTTGAAAGGACTGAAAGTTCTTATAATTACTATATGAGATAGAGTCATATTGCTAACGTGAAGTAGTGTACTACATGAGCGAGGATGATCCACTCTCCATGACTTGCTCCAACTGTTATGGTATATGTTTTGCCTACACCCAAGGTACGTACGACGGCATCTCAGTCTATACATGTTGACTTTGAGACCGCCTTTATACCCTACGTAATAAAAGCTGTTTTCGCAGTTTAACTGTATAACCTGACGTGCTGTCGTGTGTACATTATATTGCCATTAGGTGTCTGAAATCAATAAATAAATCTACCTCAATGTTTGATTAGAGTATTTGCTCATGAATTTATTAAATGTCCACGAACGGGTCATAGCCGCCATATGTCACAGGTCGATGAGAAATGAGTGATATTACAGCTGCTCGCTTGTGCCAAGTCACGACCCTTTATGGTTGGACAGGACAGAGTGATGGCGGAAAATGATTCATTGGAATAATCAGACTGAAAAGATACAAGGTTGAATGTGAGAAGGGGCAAGGACTGTTTGAAGGTCAAAGAACTAGTTTTGTGTAACTTTTACCAAAGTGCGAAAATGTTGACATCTTTTTGTGACAAATAACGAGAGGTCATAACTACAGATGAATTGTTATTTGCTTAGAAGTCTATTTGAGGTACTTATTGGGAAACTTTTGACGAATAAAATTTAAAAAATCTCCTATAAAATAAACCTAAAAGATTGAAACTAAAATGATTTATTTGAATAGATTTGTGTAATAACGCCTCGCAGAGGTCACGTGTGCAATGTATGCAATCTGTCTGTGAGAAATGAGCTTAAGCCGCACGTCTGGCGCCAAATCACGCCACGGTGCAGAAGTGGTTACATCTAATATAAGAAATCGCACATGACAATCATCATAATCCTAACTAAAAAAAAAGAATTTTGAGTTATTTATATATTTTTGGAATCAGCATTTTTTTCTCTACAAACTGGTAAAACAGTCATAACACTAAGTCGTTTGGATCTTTGACTTGATACTGTATTGCCTACCAACTTTTATATAAAATTAATTGTTATTTTGAGATATTACTGTTTTGCTTGTTTATTTTTACTCCTTAAACCTATACCTACTTGACCTATACCAATTAGTTAACTATTTATACCAGACATCTCACATTTTTTCCTGGTAGTAATCAGAATAGATTAAACGTAACTCTATTTGTTGAAGAACCAATTAATCTGAATAAATTTAGCAGTTCATGCAGCGTGATGATCTCTTCATAATTTGTTAAATAAAGTTATTTACAAGTAAATACTTTGAATACAGTGTATAAGTTTGTCATTATCATTAAACAAATGAAACGTTAGGTAAGTAGTAATATGTTTTTATAAGAATAGATCGTATAGACAGCTGCTAGATAAAATCGAATTTGAATCGAATTCAAGTGATAATAATTTTGACTTTGAAATTATGATTCTGTTTTCTTTGTTATCTTTACCAAGTCTGTAGTCGGTGCTGTTGCTGTGGCTCTTTATATATCTTCTCCCCAAATTGATAATGCTATATTAAATTGCAGAATATCCAAAGCCTGGTGAGTCCAAATCCAGCTTCAAGCAAATCCCCCAAAGCTGTTGGTTCCAAGTTTTGTTCTGAATATTCAGTCGCCGCTCCCACTGCTGTTTCCAGAGATTAATTTGTCTTATCTCCATCTAAGTTAAAGTTCTCAATCTTGAAATCTTTTTATGTCATGTTTTCTTACAAGAGTTGAGATAAAGCTCCTCCTTTGTTAGCCAACTAATTTTGTTGTGTCTTATTGAAGCTGCAATTATTTTAATTAAAAATCTACGACAGCGAAAAAAGGTAATTTGTTAACGCAGAAATAATATCTTAATAGGAGCTTCCGCCTGTGACTTCGTCCATGTTAAATGACACTTCCCTTCCACAATTCTTCCCTACTTCATAATGAGACTATTATGAAGTAGGGAAGAATTGTGGAAGGATCCACAGCCAGATCAATCTAGTGATTTGATCAGTGCGATCATGCAATGCATTTAGTCGTTCAGTCAGTCAGGACATATATTTTTGAAGCACATATAGATGAAGCTACTCTTCGGTTGTTTCTAATATGATCTTACAATACCTAAACACAATTACTAATAACAAACAAATAATATAACTAACGCAAAGTACCCGTCCAATAAAGCTAAACGCATTCCCACGCGCAATATAGGTAGTGCCATAAAAGTTAATAGGAATACACGTCGATATTTGTGCTGGTAATGGATGGTAGATTCGATGCCCTAATGCTATCGGGTTCCGACGGCAGGCGCGTCGATTGCCTCATTAATATCCGGTCATATGTGTACACTAGGGGTACCATAGGGAGCAGAGAATTAGGACAACTAGCTTTTGTTTTAGAACTTTTATGTACAATTGGCGGTTGTTTAAAACAGTTATTGTTAGAAATAGCTTGTCAGATACCATTATTTATTAATGAAGACTTTACTACTGTAGTTATAATCTACACCACTTATGCTTTATATTGTGTTAAGAACTTATGTTAAGTCCATTGTTTTCGTTATTGTCAAGGATTATTTTAATTTGTACGATGATGTTCATTATCTACAGCCCGCCTTGCAATATTGCTATATGTATATACTATATTTGTTTACATCAACCTTGGACTTATTCATCCACCTAGAGTTCTGGAAACTCTACTGAGAACAACTTTAAATAAGTAGAAAAGTAAATATTAATTGACTATGTCATCTGTCTGGGTAACCACTTTTTTAGTACGGACGAGACGGTTTAGATTCGTACGGAAAAATCAGATTTCATTGCTCTTTATCGTTGCCTAATTGGATACAAAGATCAGGCTTAGCTAAGTAACTATGTGTTTGTTTATTCATATTCATAATCCGGATATACCAAAAAATATGGCGTCCCTGCGTCCGGATCATGGCAGTCGTCACGCCCGGTCATTTGTGAGTCCCGAGTATAGACCCGGGGGTATTTGAAAATCAATCAGTTGCCCAGCTTAATGGCTCCGGAGATTAAGTGGAATGACATATATTTTTTATTAAACTTTGTTTTTTTTTCTCTCATCATAGAAGTCGTTAGGGGCTTTGTTATTATTTGCGTTGACAACGTCAGTGCTGAGTTCACTATTAAAACCATAGACTTAGAAAACATTTCGCTGTAAAACTTTCACAACCAACCATCAAGTGGCGCCTTATTGCTCGCTAAGTAGGTACCTGCATAATGTACATATATAGTCAAAAGAGCAAAAAGTGGCCACTTTAGGCACTTTTGCCTACTACTACTACTATAACGAACTATATATTACTGAGGTTATTGTTTGTAAATAAAATCTTAGCTTCAATCTGTACCTCTGCTGAATTTTAGATATATTATGTACTTAGCGAGCAATAAATTTAATTAAGATGAGAGCGTTATAAATATAACATACAGTCGGTGTCTTTTTTTTATTTACGCGTCGCTCGCGTTTTTGTCTTTAAAAAAGGTTATATACAGCTAGTTCATAGAAACATGCAATGATGGAAAAAAATTGTTAGTAAACAGAAAGTTGCTAATAACACACAACACTGCAATTACTTTCGCAACTTCGAAAACTTATAACGAGAGGCAAAGTTTAGTTTAGAAATAGAAGCAAACTATTTGCTGTAAAAAATGTCACAAAGGAAATATTATTCAGAGCACTTGAGAAAGCATTTTCTAGTAGATAACAGTTTGATTTTATTTCATAATGGCAGTAGAAGTATATATAACTAAGTGCGGTATAATCGGATAAATCAGATCAGTCAACCGCACGACGACACCTGGACATTAAATAAATCAAAAAATAAACATTCGATGACGTCACATACATTGCCCCAATTCCAATGTTACTTAGTTGCCGATACTGGCTACCATTTGTACTAATTTTTTTGCGAACATATCAATCTTTTAATGACTTGTAATAAAACCATTGTAAAACAAAAAGATATCGTAATTAGATTGAAATAATAAAAGAAGTAAAAAATACAATTGTAGCCAGTATCGGTAACACCACTTGTGTTATTGAAATAAGAGACAGACGGTGTGGTATAATGATATCACATCACAAACACCTATACCTGAGTCAATATAGAAAAGTTCGTTTTTGTAAATTGACCCTGCGTGGGGTCGACGGGACCTTCGAGATGGTAACACCTTTAGGCCCCAATATACCTCAAGAAGCGCCCTCATTTTAATTAAATTTATTGCTCGTTAAGTACATAATGTATCGAAAATTCACATGTACAGATTGAAGCTAAGGATGTATAGTTTATTTACAAACAATAACCTCAGTAAAATTTTGTTCGTTGTAGTTTAATTAAAATGAGGGCGCCACTTGAGGTATTTAGGAGCCTTAAAAACCAGAGTACAAGCCACTATTATGTTACTTTGCAATATTAAAACAAAGGCAGTAAAGAAATCATCGACTCGGGGTGTCAAATATTTTTCTGGTTACCTAAGATCTTAAACCCTAATCCTGGTTGTAAGTAAGTGTTAGTTAAATAGCTAACAGTTCTAAATTAGTTAAATCATTGTCCTATTAGTTAAATCAATTACGAACTAGCAGTCACTTGAACAAGTCTGTGCTGTTTAACAGTTCAATAACTTTACCGACAGCCGACCGAAACAAGTTAGTAACTTTAGCAAACTAACACAGCGGTTCTGCGATAGTTAGCGAGCGCGCGTTTTAAAAACGATTTCGATTTTCAACTTGCAATTTGTCTTCCATAATATCGAGAGTACAAAGCATAAGAATGTGCTTCACTTATTGAAATAAATATATTTTCGGGTAAGACTATATAACATCGCGGTTTTATTTAAGTTTGTTTGATGTTCCATTTTGGTTTTTTCTAATTAGTATTACTTACTAATATTTTATAAAAACCAATCAAAAATTTAGTTTACGTAAAAGTGTTTAATTTGTTTATTTTATAACTATTAAATTGTGTGCCATAATGACAGGTTTAATTTTAATGAGCTTTAATAAAATTATCGAATAAAGTCCTTATAATTATGGCTGGAGCAACAAGTTGTTATACCTAGTCTAATAAATGCAAATGCTCTTATGAACATTGTCATCATTTTGATAAGGAACGTAAGTTTAAGAATATTTTTTGTTGTCTATCACGAGTCGAAAATAATTTATTAAATTTAACTTAATATTTAACTTGAATCGAGAAAACATTGGTAATATATCAGTAAACAAGCGTAACTATCTTTATTTAGCTGACAATACTTTATCAATGAATTCCATTGGAATTTGTGCTTCAACCAAAGTAAATCTTACAATGACCGAATATACTTTTAATGCACACTACCGTGTAGAAAAATGTGCCAGCTTACTGCAAAATCTGTTACAAAATGAAACTGAAACAAATGACTGCCATGTCTCCGGCGAACTATAAATAAAGTTGGAACAAAAGTTGTGGTATGATCGTAAATCCTAATAAGTAGTCCAGGAGAGTGCATCGATGTTCTTGTGAAAAATGGAGGCTGGAGCTCGTGATCTCTGGAGTACAACTGTCAAAGGTAGAATGTGGACCCAGATGTTGGCAGACAGTTAGAAAAATATTACCTTCTGTTTTATTTTCTTAGCATTTGATTTTTTTTTGTTAAGTACAGTTGAGTTCGTTTACATGTTGGCACTTTTGACAGTTCATCAACTTTTATGCCTTTGTAATAAAATAGTCAACATCTAGATCTATAAATAGTCTATAAAGTGTTTATTTAGCGACTTTAGTTGCTTTCGTACAAAAACTTCAATGAGGTAGATTTTAACTAAATCATGATGTTAAGAATAATAACGATGTATTTTTATTCTGGTCCATTCGTATTTGTATTTATGATATACCTACAAAACTACATCGACAGAGTAGTTATATGTTTTTCATTGTTTTCTTGTTCAAATAGTGTCATTAATTTATATAACAAGTTAGGATCGCCATTATGTAGGAACTTTTCTCTTTTAATCATTATAACAACACAAATAACGAACTTGATGATTAAATCAACAGAAACAAAAATTAAGCTTTGCGTTTGTAGCCGTACTAGAAAGGCGACGCAGGGGGTGCGGTATGACGAAGCGGCCCGGGAGGTAGCGTCAATGATGAAGTGAACGCGTAGTATGTGCTACTGAAATGGTCGTTGAGCTAAATCGGTAATACCGTAGGTAGGAGAGTAATCCATAGTTCCACGGCAGCGACACCTGCCGCTGAAGTGAGAAATGTTACACTATTAATTCAAGCCATTCACCGCTGAATATTCGCAGAGAACTTTGGCAAAAACTGTGCGGGATAACGCAAAAAGTTGATAAATTAAAGACGAATCGTTTGTCTGACTGCATTTTGCAGACTTCAGGATGTTACTGTTTTTCTAAAACATTATTAATAATAAAATGACTTTTGAAGGTTTTTAGAATTATAAATTCGGTATATATAATTTTTAATCAGATCACCAGTATTTTTATTCAAATTCAATCCGGCTTTTGCAACTGTGAGGTATTTTCGTACGAGTTACGAAAATACCTCACAGTTATTTGATGATATCCAAATATTCTTATATGAACTTGCTAAATACAGAGAGAATATAGATGTAGATAGAAGTAGTTGTAGTAGTAGAATATTGACCATTGCTTGACCAGAAATCACCTTGGAAACGGCAACGTTCAGCCCTATTTTCGACTTAACCAAGCTTTCAAATTTAAATTTGTTGAAATAATCTGCAGGATCTAAACATAGATAATGTTCAATTCTAATAGCTTTTCTTGGAAACCATCTGCGTCCAATTTAAATAGGACACTGTGTTTCAAATATATTACGCTATCGTTGTTGTTCGTTCGTTAGATTTACTTCTCATAACTTAGCTCGATCGAACGCACCTGCGGTAGGCTCGATAAAAACAGCTGCAGAGTAAATATTTGTTCATGCAGATCACAATTTCAATCACTGATAGCCAGAAGAGAAAATTCTCTAACGAAATGAGAGAATAATCGACGATCAATACAACCTGCATTCATTATCATCGATGTTAATTTAGACTATTTTAAACGCACAAGAACGGTGGGTAATAGAAATAAAGAGCCCTAACTAACTGATAAGAGAAATAAGAACTTGGTTTAAATGCAATAAAGATGTACCAAAGTGTCTTTTGTACCTACTTAAATACTTGTAAGATCTCTTAGTCAATCATAATCAATCTTTTATTTTGATCGGCAGAGACTTTTACTACCATTGTTATCACGCTTTTAGCCGACAGTTGCAGTCTAATTCATGAATATGTAAACACTATTGACAGATGTTGATTTTTATTAGAAAAGCAAGGTTGATGAACTATCAAAGGTGGGTATATTAGTGAACTCGACTGTACATGGAAGAATATCAACAATCTATTACATTACAAACACATCTTACTTGCCCAACAACGTTGTTTTAATAAAATCTAAACAAAGTTGAGCAAAGATTATACATATTCAAATGGAAACATCAACAGAACAACTTCTGGAAGAAAAAAATCCCGAACTCGATAGCTAAGTAAAGTATTTCGATATTTTGCTATTCCTTTGCCAAAGTCTGCAGTTCTATGCCGTAAAAAAGTTTGGCCTCAAAGGCAAATTACTTTGATCCTATCAAACTTGGTTGGACTTGGTCTGTTTTTCTAGCTATTTGTTCAACAGCTTCAAGAACACAGTTCGAAATTGAATAAGTTTTCAACATTGTGTAACTATGTCAAGATCGAGTTCTGGGGGACTCTTATGCAGTATTTGATAAGGTCAAATATTGTGTGCACTGGTCAGAAACATCGTCTTTATGACATCAATCCTTATGTTGCATTGGATAAAATGTGAATGTCATATTTCAGTATGTCAAGCTGTTGTGCTTGAATTAAGGAATATATAGATCGTGGAAGCTATGACGTAAATTTGGGTAAAAACAAAGAGATGAACGTTGGCACTTTTGCTTTGTTATCAAATTATTGAGTTATTTTGGTGTAAGGACTAAGTATTATGCCGTATTCTTTTGCCCCTGGGTGTAATTCCATGTCTCAAAAAGAGAAACTTGCTTGCTTCAGATGTTTGTTTTTACCCAAAATGTCAAATGCCATTGTGTGACGTCACACTTCCACGGTCTATAGTCTATACTAATGAAAGAATTTTAAAAAAAACACTCAATGTTTGCAAAACTACATTGGTTTTCTATTCTTCACATGTGTAAAAATAATTTAATAATTTCTGATTTATAAGAGACTGCGTTTTGGAAACTATTGTGTTTCATCAAGTTATTTAAATCACGTGTTAGAATAAAATATTGAGCATGTAAACTTCAAAGAGAGTTCTTTACAAGTATTTTAGTATCTATAAAAGAGAATTAGGTCTTAATTTATTTACACAAGATCTAATTTCCCTTAATCAGAAAGCGGATACGGTGCCTCTTTATTTTTATCATCCGCCGGTCTTGTGCTAACAGCGTCCAAATTAACATTGATGATAATGAATGCGGGTTGTTTTGATCGACAATTCTTCTCTCGTTTCGTGGAGTGGATATTTTCTCTTTTGAACAGTGATTGCTACCTGATACTTGATTTCTTTTAGGTTGAAATAATGTAGAAGATAGTTTATACACAAAACATTCATAAGCCAACAGTAAAAAGTATAAAAGTAGATCCTGGTTGTCGTAAATATTTTTAAATTACACATTTTTTTCGTGAGATATTTCATTTTAGACTATATTTATTATTTTCAATACTATAGTTAAAAACGTGAGAAACCGATAAACCCACCAGGACTTATTTCAGATGCTGGTATTATAACCTTTCGTTCAGTACGTGACTTGATGAAAGTTATGAAACTTTTAAAGCTGACCAAATTAAACTATGTTTTTCTTTGCAGGAAACTTGAGAAGATGAAGCTTCGCACGTATTTGCTGCTCGGCTTGTTGGGTGAGTCTCGTGGCCTTTATTGCTTTAAAAGTTTAACTTTGTTATTCGTACGTGTTGGTAAACCCAGACTTTAAGTTTAAGTGATTCCGATCGCCTTATGTTTCATAGCTTTGTGAGGATTCCAAATTCATAGATTTGGATTATCATCGGTTTTGTATGTGTGTAAAATTTAGCTTTCATAATTGGGATGCTAAAATAGCTTCACTTACTGACAACTGTTTTTTTTATAAAAGGTAACAAGGAAATATTGTAGCTTGTTTGATGGCGTACGGTCTAAGAAAGCATTCCATATCACGGAGCTTAGGGCGAAGACATAACAGTTTTTATGTAACTATTTGCGCTCTTTTCTTGCAAAAGATCAGAGTCCAATTTTTTTTATTCGTATATTTAAAACGTACTAAGTGCAAAATACACGATAGAGAAGAAAACTTAACTATTTTATGGTTTCAAAAAAAATAATCGGCAAAATGGGTAATGATTCAGTTGGGTCGACTGTACATTATTGTCAATTATTATTTTGTTGGTGTCATAAACGTCAATAAGTTATGATAGCCACTCACTGTTATAAAAAAGTTTATTTAAAAATGTGCCAAAACTTGTATATTATCGATACCTTACAAACCTCCTGACACACGTTGTCTCCCTAAAATTCACT
This sequence comes from Catoptria pinella, assembly GCA_963556745.1. NCBI lineage: Eukaryota > Metazoa > Arthropoda > Insecta > Lepidoptera > Crambidae > Catoptria > Catoptria pinella. Next base: position 7,127,015 of record OY750775.1, on the reverse strand, counting down.
TGGAAAGCTTGCAAGAGACTTACGACGAAAGTTAGAGATACTTTCGTCTTATCATGAGGCGAGATCGACAAGTTCTAAGTATTTACTAAGTTCCTTTTACCAGTTACGCTTTGCATCGGATTGTTTTAAACTACGCCACTTGAACACATAAGACAGATATGACTCTGTCTTAAATGAGTTTATTACTTTTTATTTCACACTTTATAATCATAAGGCAAAATTGATGATAAATTCATTTTATGTGGGATTTACACGGGTCGATTTTAATCGACTGTGACGATCGATTTTTTTCGACTGAGACGGACGATTTTAGTCAAACAGCATGTTGCTTGTCTAAGGTGACTAGTCGACCAGCAGATCGCCTTTAACTTAGTGACACATCAGTGAGGCATCGCTGTTATATATGGAGTCGACAGGGTAGGTAACATCTAGGTAACAAAAATATGTAATAAAACTGAGCTCCAGTGTCCACTGGGTCAAATAGTTTGTAATACGGTCGATTTTTGTCACCTGCGGCCTAGGCTAAATTGCCATTTACACATTCGATTTTCGCGATGCGGCAAAAGTCATACTGTAACACGGTGTCATACTGCTACATCCGTGTAAATCCCACATCAGATACCACTACAGAAGAGTAGTTTTATTTCATCTGCATAATTATATCTTTCTTAATTTATTTCTGATCTTTTTTACAGCAGAAAAATAAACCCAATTACGTCACAAGACAAACAAGAAATAGCTAAATGATTGTAAAATTAAAAATGTATGAAAATGTGTCAGCAATTAAAAATATATTGACGAAATTGATCTCAAAGTTGTGTGATAAAGGTCCCGTCCGTACCTAGATATAGGTTAAACCTCAAACTTGATGTGATATTAAAATAGTTTCGTTAAACTATTTTCTATCTAACCACTTCTCTTTGTGCAGCAGTTGCAATATTCTATACTTACGTCACTTCAACGTTATAATTTTATTGTACTTTAATAAATACATAATAAAATAATAAAGGCTGTTCATGGCTGGCATGCGACAAAAACTTATATATAATATGACCTAGACTAATATTGTACGCAATTTCATGATTCAACATTTGAGAAGGTTATTTTATTAAAACTTCAGCAGCTTTTGTGCAGTATTGTTTTGGAATAGTTGAGTCTTAAAACTCGAAGCAAGGAATTCACGCAAAGTGGTCCATTTGGTTACGAAGTTCGCTTTATTCAACATGTTTACGAAACAGCTTTAGGGTGCGGTCACATTAAAAGCAATTAACTATTAAATAAAAAAGTATTAACTAAATTATAGCTGTTGGCTAATAAACTATAAGCCAGTGATGGTTCCATTCATTGGTCAGCTATAAACTGTAATATAGTGAGCTAATTTGGCAAGCTATGAACTGAAGTAACTATATAGCTCCTAAATTACATTAAGAAATATTTACTATTAGTCTGCGCCTTCGCTTGATTTCTATCAACGTGCGCGCAAGTAGATAATACTCCAGTCGCAGTAAGCTGGCGCTTTAGTAATTAATAATGTTACCCGGAGACTAGTAAACTATTATATTGCCATTTATATCTTACCTTGTAGATCAAATGACAGTTAAGCTCTTCTTGAACTACAAAATAGCTCCTCTATAGCTATTAGTTAATAGCTCTTAGTGTGACAGCGCCCTTACATGTTTAACAATATTCGCCTATACATTTACCCCTTTGTAAAGGTAATACAAAGATGGAATAAAATCTTTTAAGAGTAAGTGCTGTTTTTACGATGAATAAATTTACGTGTTCTCTAGCGAATTTTGCCTGCCTCGGGCGTTGTGCTTTTATCTTAAAGCCTGCTTGATTTATATAGAAATACGTTTTTTATGAAGTAATCTTTACAAGAATTGTGGTATTTTCATACCATGTGTGTAAGATTTCCTTTGGGAATTGGTGCTCTTTGAACAAGTTATATAAGAATTTTGATTGCTAAATGTTTCTAAGTATTTTTTTTTGTTATTCAGCCACAGAATTAATACTGACGTAATTAAGCTTTTGAACGTAAAGCTATTCATTAAACATGAAGGTCATGTTGAGAGCCCCATCAAAATTTTTTTTTTACCTATTCCAATATAGATTTTATAATAATAATAAGATTTATAGTCTCCTCAAAGAAGATAAGGTTTTAGGATCTACGTTGTTTTGAGTTTCGGGTTATGTGAATAAATTGAAATGATAAATTTTTATAAGATTTAAAAACTTTATAACTTACTTCATCATTCATCTTAAGATTTGTCTTTGTCTTGTTTGTCGTAGAAAGATTTTATCGCATCTCCTCTGGGGCAACCCTTAGGGAAATGATTTATAGAGCTCATATAATTCAGTAAGGCTTAAAATATACATGTTGTACCAAATTCGAAATGTTCTGTTTAGTTTTTAAATTTTGAGATTTTAGCATTCACAATGCTATATTATATAATACCAAATAATATACTAGAAAAAATATACGACTCGCACCAGATCATGTTCTCGGACGGGAATCGAACCCGCGACCTTTGGATATCCGGTCCAATGCGCTGGCTTGCAGCGTAAGAGTTGATATACTAGGAGAAATTCGACGTTCCCACTAGTGACTCGGTAGCTCAGCGGTCAGAGCATTGGACCGGATATCCAAAGGTCGCGGGTTCGATTCCCGTCCGAGAACATGATCTGGTGCAAGTTGTATATTTTTTCTAGTATATTATTTGGTGTTCTGTTTAGTCTTGAAAACGTTACAAACATGCAGAAAGTTTACTTTTTAGGGTTCCGTACATAAATCCGTAAATAATAAAAAGCAACCCTTATGATGCGATTCAGTCTGTCACAGCTGGACATCTCAAAAACTATCAACTTGAAATTTAGAATAGTTTTTGATGACGTTTGCCCAACTATTTTGCAAATAAGAAAGAAATAAATAAATTTAATATTTTTTGCAACAAGGACTGAAAAGGGGTATTAAAAAATCGAAGTGGGGCTACCAGGGCATGTGGGGTATCATATGGAAGAGCGCTGTTTGCACATTATCAATCATTTTTTATTTATTTTAAGACTGCATAGTTTTTGATTTTTGATAAAAATGTAAAATACCGTCCTCTCTTATCTCCGGAGTTTGAATAAAGAAAAATTTGAAATTATTCTATTTACATAACAGAAGTTTATGTAAAAATTACACAAAAGGATTTGTCTAAATAGCACACTTTTTCAGAAATCATCAACATCTACACCGCAGTGTATTTATATGTGATAAAACGGAACCCTCGGTGCGCGAGTCTGACTCACTCTGGACCGGTTTTTTTGCAAATGTGATTGTAGTTTGCTTTCAATTGTTAATTTTCGCGTAAGAAAACATTTTGGTTCTATTACTTTTTTGCAAGACTACAATAATTATTACTATGGAAAATATTGAAACTATGAACATTGTTGAAAGTAAAAATACACAGTTATTTAATTAAGTAATATAAAGTTAATTAACATACTAGAAAAAATACACCCCTAGCATCTCAGACGGGATTAGGTAGATAATTATGAATAACTTCTATGACATATCTCTCTATCACATCTCTCATACTTTTAAGTTGTGACTGTACATTACTAATGATTTCAGTAAGTCTTATTAAATACCATGGATGCAAGTAAAGTGTCTATTAATACAAAATGAACAGGACGCGGCAAGTTACCTCCGGGCGTCTGCTACTAGCGTCATGGCGTGCTGTCTGCCTCCAACTTGGTTTGTTTGCCAGTTTGGAATTTTACGCCTCACTACAGTTAGATTTCACTACGATATTGCACCGTAAACCAACACTGTAAAGTTAAGTTTCGTTTAAATGCTAACTTGCAAGGCTTATGTGCAAGCATCTGGTGTTTTCAGGTAGACAGTGTGACTTACTTGTAGTGAACGTTACAATCGTGTTCTTTTTGCAATTTCACATTTTTAGCTTGGTTTCACTATTTTAGGAAATATATATATAATAGGGTTTTACTTTTCTGTGAAAGGGCCGTACAAAAAAGCAATACGAATTTTCAGTTGGATGGAATATAGTTTTACGTTAACGAAAAAAAATAATAATAAAAATATTTGTATTTTGTAATTGATTCTTCATTTGTTTTCATCTTTTTAATGTTGCATTTAGTATAATGGTAATAATATAATGGTAGGCGGTAAACGAAGAATAACTAATTCATATAAAGGTAGTATTATATTATATGTGTTCCTATGAATACTTAGAACATCAGGCATATACTAAATTGTGTGAATAAAATAACCATAGTGAACTCATTTCGCTACACCTCACCTCACTTCACTTTAGAATTTCTTTTACCAAAAAACTTTTAATTATTTTCTGAGTAATTATTCATCCATCAATACGCGATAATTGCATAAAACAACATGTCAAGTTATGAAAGATCGATCACAACAAATGAACGACAATCTATTTCAAGAGTAAGTAACTTTATTATTTGTTTTTGGTAAAGTAACGAATAGAAATATGACATTGTACATCTACTACTTAAACCTATATGCCCTACTTCCTACTATAATCTTATAAATGTGAATGTTTAAATATTCGTTACTGCGACTTCGGCAGAACGGATTTGGTTAAAATTTGGCAGTACACAGAGTTTATAAGATGGTTTAAAACAAAGGATACTTTTTATCCCGGTTAAAGATTCTCTAAGGATTTTCTCGAATGTCCACGCGGACGAAGTAAGACATAAGTTATTTTTATCATGAGTTTAATTTAATCGATATGCAAGTATTGTTTTATTTGAACTTGCAATGACCAACTCATATTTTACATTCCAATAGAAAAAACATATGAAAATGGACTTCTGCTTCTTTTATACTTTGCCTATGCATATAATAATGTAGGGAAACCTGTAATTGGCTATACATATGGATTACACTTGATGTGAACATATTATTGCTAACGCTGTTGGTTTTCTTAAGATTAAAAAAAAAGAATTAAAAAAAAACTTTGAAGAATTGCTATTACATGTAATCACACTGGCTGTAAAGATGGAAAGCAAATGCCTAGTGGAATACGAAAGTCAGGGAGAGTAGCTAGTATAACTCCAAGCATGTTTTGCGAGGCTGTCTTGTTTACTGTAGTACAGTTACTGCTTCGGAGGAAAAGGCATCTGACACATTTAATATCCTAAGTGAACTAGCTTCAAAGGCAATCCGAGCTGGTAAGGATGCCACCCTATACAAGCTTTGCAGTATTATTAACTTAGTCGCAAATAGACTTGATTTCTAACTTCAAAGATTGGTTTTATTACCCTTTCCTTGCTAGGTTCCTCAGAAGGAACGAAATGCTGCACAGTTATTCTTTTGTCAGTAGTTGTTAATTTTTTGACAACCATAATGCTGAGACGAAATTGGCCAACAAAAGATTTTGTCACTGACTTAGCATCGCTGTATGAAATGGACAACATTACAAAGTTAGACATAATTAAATTCACCGAAACATTATTCAAATATTTGGCGTACATTTTTGCTACGTTGTTACAAACTTCATAATCTTTTCTTAAATGTTTAAGGAGGAGATTGTCTTTCTTGATTTCACCTAATTGCCTGTAAATAAAACTTTTATCATGTCGTTGAAAGTTAAACAAGTCGAAATTTAAACAGTAATTTAGTGCGTTGTTTCTTATCAGAGTTGGAGCTTGGTTTTCATGATGGCCTCCCACAAGAGTAAACAGAACTTCTACTTAGCAAAGTGATTTAGCTAAATATTAACTCGAGCCTACGCACTTTCTTGTACTTATTCATTTTTTACACTTTTGGATATCATCGAAAAGTTTAATCATTTGGTTATTGAATAGCAGGATCAATCATTTTTTTAAATGTACCTACGATACGAACTCCCCATGTCATATGATCGAGTGCCACATGTTTGACAGTAAAAAGGGATTATGTAGTCTTCTTTATAAAAAAATATAGGAACGCATAACTATGCCGCTATATAGTATATAAAACTGCTTACACGCGTTCATTTTAATCAGGCAAAAAAGCTATAATAATAATTGAAAATACGAAAATTGACGTCAAAACTTAAAGAAGAAGAATAGAGCTCTTAATTTTGTTAATGCTAATAAGTAATTTGATATTTCATATTAGAATAGATAGAGATGATTAGAATTTCTTCTCATAATCAGATGTTTGGTACCGTATTATTCTCTATACCTTGTTTGCCATTCCTATCACCATTAGCTTAAACCTATCTTTGGTTTAGTTTTGGTATTAACATTGTGGTGATGCAATTTGTATTCTGGGTTCATGGGGCCTCAATTTTGATAAATCTAATGCAAAAAAGTAAAATCAGTTTTGGTCTCATTGAATTTATTGAAAATAAGCGGAATGGAGTCATGTGCATTATTTATCTACCAAAACCTTATTATAAAGGATGTTTCGAAGGAAATAGGTATTATACACGTAATGTGAGCTAAGTTAATAACATTATTAACTATCCCGTTAATATCCCACCCACATAGTGACAAAAGGAGCACTAAACAATGTTCCCGCCGTAACGACCCCCGCGCGATGTCAGCTCGACTAAGTTTGTTCGTAACTGCATTTTATGCCGTTGGGTATACAACTTTATCCAGTTGTGCTGGACTAATGGGAGGTTCGTATGAAGGGAATAATGCGATCCTTGCATTATTATAATATGCTTGCAGAATTATGTTTGGTTTTTATTACGATGTTAAGTGGAAAAGATGAACATTGTAAGTTAAAATCCAATAATTTTTCCTTAATACAAGACTTGCCGATTGTTGTTCATTCGTTATTAGTAAATATAATAATATATACTATTTTTATCTTCTTGGGCTATCTAAATGACTTTACCTAATGATATAAAATATTTATCACATAAACTTTATGTGATCTGACCATTATTGTTATTTTTTTATATTAAATTCCGCTCAACTGACACAGATTTTTACCCAAGGAAAGACTTGTTCAGTTTGTTATAATAAAACTTGTCAGTGTGAAACTTGTTGGCTAACTTCTTCTACAAAACCATCGGAATCTTTACAAGTCATTGCGGAAGATTCTAAGTTAATTACAATATGCGACTTGAGCGAAGCTTTGGCTGTTTCTACTTACAAAATCCATTAAGTAAAATTTAAATATTCTCGTTTGATAAATATAGTACCGATCCATCTAAACAAGCAGTTTTGCTATTGCTAACCATTCTGAAATAAATTGTTATTTTTTTCGTTTTTAATACAAAAAAAATATTAAATTAAAAATTAGTTGAATTTAGTCACTATATTTTTAGCAATAACAGATCATTTTAACTTTACCTACCTGTAGAAGGCTAAATTTTTGTATGATTGCAAAATAAAAGACGTCCTTTAAAGCCCCTTTATACCTCCTCAAAGTGGATCATAATTAAATTTATTGGTCGCTAAGTACATAATGTATCGAAAATTCACATGTACAGATTGAAGCTAAGGTTCTGTAGTTTCTTTACAAACAATAATCTCAGAGTGGATCATAATTAAATTTATTGGTCGCTAAGTACATAATGTATCGAAAATTCACATGTACAGATTGAAGCTAAGGTTCTGTAGTTTCTTTACAAACAATAATCTCAGTAAAATATAGTTCGTTGTAGTAGAAGTAGGCAAAGGAGTATAAGTGGCCACTTTAAGCACTTTGGCATACAGTACTACTAAAATACCTATAGAACCTAATTAGCTTCAATCTGTACATGTGAATTTTGGATACATTATGTACTTAGCGAGCAACAAATGTAATTAAGTTGAAGGCGCCACTTGAGGGATATTTATCACTTGTTTTTAAAACAAAGCAAAAGCTTTTCTTTGAGAATTTCAAAAAGCGTAAATACATATTTCTCTCAACACTTAAATAAAATAAAGTTTTCCCCTCCAGCTAAAATGATTTATGCTAGAACCAACTAGCGTTGCACAACTAATACAATTGTTACCCTCCCCACGTCCGTTGGCAAACTCCAGTCTGGAGTGCCTACTTTCTTTTATTCCCAATCCCTTATGATCCATAAGAGGATCCACTACATGAAGGTTGCGCTCATTGCCACATGAAATGATACGTAAAAGATTAACATTATAGTACCACACAAATTACAATCTTTCAACTTAGTACAGAATTTTGGAAAACTTGGAAAAAAACATTTAATCATCTCAATCATAGCAAATAGCTTGAAATGAAACGGATAAAATCTGAAATACATGTATACATGACGAATCTGTCACTCCATAATTTGCAATTTTTTATATAAACTATTAGGTTTATATAAAATTAATCCTTATCCTAAAATGCGAAAGTCAGTTTGTTTGTTCGTTTGTTTGTTACGCCTTTACTTCTTAACTACTTAACGTCAGGGGTGCAAAAAAGACATAAGGTACTTTTCATCCCGAAAAAAGTTTAATCAACCCTTGGCAGAGAACCAAAGCTTTAAAGTCGCATCAACCTCGTTTGTATGAAAATCGACTGATGTCCCTAATTATCTGGCCACCATTGGATGTTTATCGTGTGATATAGCGATCGACACTCAACTGTCAAAATCCATTGTCTTTTGACAGTTAAAAGTAATAGATCGCGTTTTAGTGGTCATGCGGGGGCTGGCATATAACCTGAAAACTCCTAAATAAAAATAAAAATCTTCTTGATGATGACTATATTTCTTCGCCGTTATACCATTTATTGTATAATTTATAAATCCTTCTTTAATTACAGGCGATGACGTGTTAATACTAATATTAATTTTCACAAAAGGGTTATAAAAAGTAATTTATTTCCGAGCCGTGCACAATGCGTAATTAACAAAAAAAACTTGAACGCGGCTGGAATAATGAAAAGGTTGGGATAAATTAACTTTCCGACCTTTTTTATTATTCTAATTAATTTTGTAAGTACTTACCTGCCTTATGATGTTCTAAATATACTTACAGACAATTCAAATTTTGTCAGCAGATTTAATTCAAAATTTTCCATAAAACCTGTATGTATAACTACTTACACAAATGTGGTTACCATTGTTCGGGAAAAACATTAAAAATTAATTCCTGAAACTTTCGAACGTCCAATATAAATGGAAAAACAACAAACATTTTTTCCAATACTGATAGATACAAAAATTATTAATTGAATTATTAAATTTAGATTTTTCGCATTCACAATGCTATTTTTTCTAATATTATTTATCTTAATTATTAATTGAAGTTATATGTTTTTTTATGTTTTTTGATAATGAATACCATAGATAGAGGAGAAAGGCTGAAATAAGCCCTACCACCAACCAACCAGTGGCTCTAGCGCGTAACTATATTGATATGAAGTTCATGTAAACGTTGACAATTAAATTCCCTATTTGTATGGCTTTAATGTTGATTTTTTTGTTTTTTGCATTGAAACTGGTCTCGTTATTATAGACGTCGTTAAAAAAACATCATAAAAATAGGGACTTAAAATGTCAACAGTTACATGAACTTCATATCATTGTTCTTACGCGGTAGGGGGCAGTTTTGAGTTTGATTCCTGTGATTCCGGCTTTGGCCAACAACAGATTTTTTTATAGCTAAGATAATCTTCAACCTTTCAATGTTTGACGTCATGCACTCTTGTGTACTTATTTCTTTGTTATCAGCGTAATATTCGTCGACTATTATTACTATTTACTTCATTTTTTAAAGGACAGAATATTTCACCTATACATATGCTCGAAATAAATCATTTATTTATACAATTAATCATGCCAATTTACAGGTGGTGCCAATTTCATATTTATGTTTTTATTATTGTTCTTTGCCGTTCGAGTCACTAAGTGACTCGGTAGCTCAGCGGTCAGAGCATTGGACCGGATATCCAAAGGTCGCGGGTTCGATTCCCGTCCGAGAACATGATCTGGTGCGAGTCGTATTTTTTCTAGTATATTATTTGGTATTATATAAAATAGCATTGTGAATAAGATAAATAATATTAGAAAAAATACTAGAAAAAATCGACTCACCCGTAGCACCTCAGACGGGACTCGAACCCGCACCCTTGGGATTCCGGCCCAATGCACTGACCAATTATGCTACCGAGTCGCTAGTGGGAGCGGCGAAATTTTCTAGTACTTTTTAACTTCTTCGCTGCAAGCCAGCGCAATTTCATCAATGTGAGGAAATACCTCCCATTCGAAAGAAACATCTTTCCAGATGTTTTTGACAATCGATAAAGATGAAACAGCTATATAATTATTAAATTTAGATTTTTCGCATTTACAATGCTATTTTTATATTAAGATAAATAATATTAGAAAAAATACTAGAAAAAATCGACTCACCCGTAGCACCTCAGACGGGACTCGAACCCGCACCCTTGGGATTCCGGCCCAATGCACTGACCAATTATGCTACCGAGTCGCTAGTGGGAGCGGCGAAATTTTCTAGTACTTTTTAACTTCTTCGCTGCAAGCCAGCGCAATTTCATCAATGTGAGGAAATACCTCCCATTCGAAAGAAACATCTTTCCAGATGTTTTTGACAATCGATAAAGATGAAACAGCTATATAATTATTAAATTTAGATTTTTCGCATTTACAATGCTATTTTTATATTAAGATAAATAATATTAGAAAAAATACTAGAAAAAATCGACTCACCCGTGGCACCTCAGACGGGACTCGAACCCGCACCCTTGGGATTCCGGCCCAATGCACTGACCAATTATGATTTATGATATTATGACCCGATTGTCAAAAACATCTGGAAAGATGTTTCTTTCGAATGGGAGGTATTTCCTCACATTGATGAAATTGCGCTGGCTTGCAGCGAAGAAGTTAAAAAGTACTAGAAAATTTCGCCGCTCCCACTAGCGACTCGGTAGCATAATTGGTCAGTGCATTGGGCCGGAATCCCAAGGGTGCGGGTTCGAGTCCCGTCTGAGGTGCTACGGGTGAGTCGATTTTTTCTAGTATTTTTTCTAATATTATTTATCTTAATATAAAAATAGCATTGTAAATGCGAAAAATCTAAATTTAATAGCATTGTGAATGCTTAAATCTCAAAATTTAAAAGTTGTTTATATTTGTTACAAGAGCTTTTTACGATAGGTACTACTATTCCGTATTTTACGTAAGAATATAAGACTGTGGTAAGTTTTCTTTACAGAGGACAGATTTGTTACACCCTGCACGGGAAAATGTCCGCTGAAGCTGGCATTACTCATAATTTTCAGCTATCTCTGCTTAGTTTTAATATCGTGTACTGAAACTATCGGGCTTAAGTTAAGGTTTATATTAAGAGCTTTATTTTTATAACTTGTATTTTTCATCATTTTAAAATACGTCTTTTTATGGAACATTCTTCGTGCTAGCTAAACTATGATTTAAATGGGATGTGACAAAAATAACTATGCTTTTGCTGGAATTGTAAAAATATCAAATTGATATTATTTAGTATTTTATTAAGGTAATATTTATACTAGACAAAGTCGAGCAAATTCGAAAACCTTTGAAGCATAAAGTTTACCATTAAAATTCGAAGTTGAAATTGTTGTAATTGGAATAGTTTTTGCAGATGTTTTCTCAAAAACTTGTATTTGTGAAATAAATATTAGTTTTTTAAAGTATTAAACAAGGTTTTCTTAAATATTAAGTTTAAGATATAAAATAAGCTCAAATTTATTTGAGTGTAATAAAGTCACGATAACGATTGTCCGAGTATCAAAGTGACTATACTCGTAAGTACGCGCATTCAAATTAGAGTGATTTTTTGGATAATACTTTCTTTGTTTATTGTCTTTGTTTTTTAACCGACTTCAAAAAAGGAGGAGGTTCTCAGTTCGTCGGAATGTTTGTTTTTTTATGTATGTTACTCTATTACTCGAAGACAGCTGGAACGATTTTTGTGTAAATTCAAATAAGTACCTTTTCAATTGCTTAGGTAGCTCTAACGGTTATAGACGTAAATTTTTCCACACTTTTATGATGCCAACAAACTCATTGTTTTATTACAAATAGCTCACTTAATCTCCGATATTTATATGGCGAGTTATTAACTTAATGCGCCACTTAATGGCGAAACCTACACCGCCTCTCGCGTCCAATTTCGTATTATCTCTCGTAAAACTGGCATGCGTTTAGCCAAATCATGACTATTAGTTTTTCTTGACAGGGAACATGATAGTGCTATTAATTTGTTTTAGTGGCTACCATATTTCTTTGTGACACTTTAGAACATAAACAATTTGTTTTTCATATCGCTTTTATAAGCTTTAATAAACTTTATAGTGTAGTTACTTAAACATGCTCGTTTATTAAATTGTGAGGGTTGCTGTAGGTGTCCATGCTGTAGTGTTGTACGATTTCAACGTTTGTCAGAATGTAACAAGAAACCAAACTTTCAGATGAAACGAAAAAAATGAAGGTTGAACACAATTGAAATCTGTTGAACACAATGGAAAACCGTTGTCTCGGATTTCCATAACACAAGTGACATAACTACTTACTTTGGAATCGGAGCAATGTATGTGATGTTGTCAAATATGTAAAAAATATGTAGTATCTTTGATCTAGAAAAAGAGTTTATGATGTTAGAAAAAAATTGTCCATCAGCCATTTTTAATGTCCCCACTGCTGGGGCACAGGCCTTCCTTATGGGTGGATAAGGAGGATGGGCTATTATAACCCACCACGCGGGCCCAATGCGGATTGGTAGCTGATAACGACTGCAAATGCAGCCGGGACCAACGGCTTAGCGTGCCTTCCAAAACACGGAAGAGCTCAAAATAGTAAATTTTTGGTGTTGGTGAAATAGTAAATGTTTCGCAAGGGTCGGTCCCATGACCGACCCTTGCGAAAGTTGCTTAATCTCCGCAATCGCTGGGCCGGGAACTAAACCGCTGCGCCATCCATCCATCAGAAAGAGAAAAAAATTAACTACTATTAATATAGAAAAGCTTCTTTACAATCGAGCTATAAGTGTAACAAACAATAATTTTCCGCTTTTCATAGCATTTAAAAATGGAACAACAATTGATATAATTTTCCGCTCTTCAAGTAGGTATAGAACTAACAAACTCGTTCAACTATTAATCCTTCGTCACGTAGACGGATGCCGCACAAGAATAGCAAATCAAAAACCAATTTCCTCTGACAGACGGAACGGTGCCGCATCTCGTACATCGCTCGAATATCCACGGTTTTGTTTTTCTATGGCCGTTGCAATCTTTCAGTGTATGTCGATTGCAGTTCAATGACCCGACCTTTTAACGAAGATTTACGAAAATGGAATGTTTTAAAATAGAGACAAAATTATTACATGTGTTGACTGACTGAGTTGCTAGCATACATTGCAACTTACTTTTACGATATGGTCATCGTCATCATATCAGCTACACGATACCCATTGCTGGGCCTCGTGTGGCTGATATGATGACCTCCTCGCCCAAAAAGCCCCACAACGATCGGTACTGCGCTGTGGCTTCAGTGGTCATCCAGTGGCTTCCCGCGAACTTCACCAAATAGTCGATCCATCTTGTTGGGACTCTATCCACGGAACACCTTCGATACCCGGTGACGAATTCAGAAACTTTCCACCCTAACGGCCCTCCGTAAAATAGAGTTAATAAAGGTACTCATTATTACATGTTTCTAATTAAGTAAGTTTGTCCACCATGCACAAGATTGCTTCTGCCACATCTATAATGTCAGCATTTAGCTATGGTCATAAAGATCAATCTTGATTAAAACCTCTTTGATTTCGATGAATGCACCAACCACTGATAGATAACTCAACCCATTCCATTATTATAATCCACTCATAATCTGTAGAAAAATCTGATCCGGTAGCTCGTCTCTTTATGCGGTCGTCAAATGCGGCGATTATCATAAACGGCGAAAATGCGCCGTTTTCGTCATTGAACGCGCGCCATTAGAGCGCGGTTGTCGCAGCACCGCGCGAAATGGCCGACTTTATCGCTGCCATGTTAGCTTATATTTACACATAGGGTTGACTATCATAGTAAACCATGGTACCCTAATTGCCAAAGTTTAAATAAACAAATGATTGAAATGACACTATGAAATATATAATTATGAAACACTCTTCTCAGCAAAAACTTTTTAAGTATTTTTTTGAAAACTGGTTTCTGTTGATGATAAAGTCGGTTAAAAACTGTCACAACAATTTATAAATATGAGTTTCAAAAGTGTCTTGTGTTATAAAAACCAAATGCTATTATGGTACTACCTTCATTCAACTAAATAAATATTTGTTGCATTGACCGTTTGATAAGGATGTGCAAAAACCATACCATAATATTTAAAATGTAAATATTAGTGCTTCTACCACATGGTAGAAACACTAGAACTTAGAATTGAATCATAATCAGAATAGGTACGTTCTAAATTAATATTTAGTTACAACTTAAATTTTTGTTAAAAGCAAAGTGTCAACCCTATTCGGTCATATCGTGCGTGAATAGTTTCGTATGAATTAGATACGCATATCTCACGTTCCAGCCGTATTGTAATTTAGGATACTTTGAGTAATTTCACCTAAATGTTTGTCTCAAACTTCCATTATTGTTGACTGATATTTCCTTATGTTAGATTAGAGGAAACTGCAATGGTTGTTACCAAATCACTACAATGGAACTTAGGGTTCCTCGCCTAGGTGGGCTAATTTTATATATAAGTACATTTGATGTAATGTAACAGCATAATATAAAAAAAAGTTATTGAATAAAAAATCGAAGATTTTTAGAAAATAATCTTGCAAAATATTATCTTAAAAAAAAGGTACTAAACTCTTTTAAGTAATAGTAGAATCTTAAAATATAACTTTCGTAGTTAATGATTCTTAATTAACGACATATCGGATAACGAATGCTGATCAAACTTTTACATAATTTGCAGGGTTTGATGTAAAAGCCTATATTACAAGCTATGTTAAAACAACTTCAAAGTAATAAAATTTATGTACCTACTTCTTGAAAATACCAAAACTTGATAATAAAAAGCCACAGCCTAGACGCGAAGCGGCGGCATGCTAATTCAATTAGTTTCTGCGCAGATTTATAGCAAGTTTTAAGTGAATAGCAAATTGTTTCTGCCCCTTTCACTATTTATTATTCTTATAAATATCGTAGCTGCTGCTTATATTATGAGATCGTAATTCAATTCTTCATGTTCTAATTATCAATCTGATTGTGATAAAACTAACGTTAAGGGGGGCAACTGAAACATACTTTATTTTTATTTTTACTCAAAGAGGTTCGGTAAAGATAAAGAACTCCCAATTAAGTAGCGCAATGTACTTCTTATTAAATCAACTTTTATCGGTATGAATATAAATATCTGAAGGCTTGCATTAAGCTTCAAAATCACGAAAAGAATATAAAGACTAATAAGTGTTGTTTCACTTACACCTGAAAAGGGGGAAGTGAAACAGTGGAAATGGTGTTAACCATAAAATAACGTTGTTTTAACGGTTTTTTTGTAACGTTATAAGTTTCTTAACGATATCTCAATTCTTGCACTCCGGCCACTCAATAAAACCGCCCCGTAATAACTACTTATTACACAGACACTACACAGATGACGTTTTAGTATTTTAATATAAAATTTGAAAAGGAAAAATACAAAAAACTCGCACTTGAGAGTTTTTTGACATTTTGTAAAATACCTCTTATCTACCTTATTTTTTGGCTCCGACGCACCGTTTCTGAGATATTTGCATTTTTTTTTTAATTAGCATAAATACTATAGCACAGTAAGTACCCATACTAATAACAAAAAAACTTGAAATTTGGCATTATGTCACAACGGAAAAAAACTTACGACAGTAAGAAAAAAAGGTTTGTGATATCTAATACGGGGAAGTTACCAACCATATTATGTTTCTCTTCTCCCGTCATGACTGTTTCTCTTCCCCCTTTTAGCAGTTTTTGATGTGAACTCTTCAACGCCCGGAAAATGAGACACAAAAGATATTTCATTGTTATCCGGCCGCCTGCGTCCGCTCGGGCGTTGATGAATTAAGATTTTCACATTAGAAAAACTCAATTTCATGTAGGATTTAGCTAAAAATAATCGTTGAACCATGTAATTTTACTTGAATGAGTTTTGCATTTTGACACCTAATAAATTTATTTTTGGTTTTCTAGCAAGTTTAACGATCGTAGCGATATCTGTGTGTGATGTAATAAGGGAATTAGTTCGTCGTTTCTGCTTTATCGCCACGTCACTATGGAGAAAAACTGCGATAGTTTAATGTCTTAACAATGGTTGAGTGTTTCACTTGTCCCACCTGAGTTTATATTTTGCGTAGGTCGTAGGCACATGTCAAAGAAAAATTAATGTTTGTATGTTTGGTTGTGAAAAGAGAAATATATGTAGCTTACTCCCGCAAAAATATATGCAGGATGCACCGCCCGCCCGCCCGCAAAAAAATTGCACATGCACACCACAAAAATATCAGTGCACAATACTTGCATTTAGCATGACAGCGACACACCTTGCACCTTCACCAATTAGACTACTCTACACGTGTTTCGCCCCAACCCGGAGCATCCTCAGGAGTTAGATCGTGCGTGAACCAACACCGAATGAGTAACTACGCCTACCGACACCGTATTTATCGTCTCTTCCTCCCCACTCCGCACCAAGTGACTTGACAACATTTGAAGAATGTTGCCAGCTTCAAATAAAAAGAAAAAAAGGGGAAAAAAGAAATATTTCTCTTTTCACAATGGTTTGGGACTTCCGCCAAGTAATGCCTGATTCAATCAAATGTATGTTTGGTCTCTATGCATGTTTTTTAACACTGCCATGAATATATTTTTAATAGGCAAGGTAATTACTATATATTTGTTTAGTGATACAATGGAGCTATAGAAGGGTGCCTCTTTTCGGATCTTCTTAAACCATTAAGACGATGCGCCATTCGCAAAATGTAGTGGTGCTAAAGTAGTGTAAGCATATTATGATAGGTTCCCGATAATTAAATCGACTGTTCGCCTAACTTTCTTCAAGTTACGAACGCATTAAACACTTCTGTGCAAACACTTACAAGGTTACCTAATGGCCATTAATGTAGTGCAACTATCGACAGACAATGGACTGGAAACATTTACTGATTGGGGCTAGTTTCACGAATTGATGGATAGCCCTGAGAATTAGTATTAGTTATTATATTATCCCAATTAAGCTGTAACGTTTCCATTAGTAGTAGACAACTTTTGAAGTTTATTAGAGGAACTACAAAGAAGATTAAATACACATCAACGCCAAAATCTTAGTCACTGAATAGATAACAGTACCTTAGTGATGGCGAACAAGAAACCGCTGTTTAGGCTACAAAAAAACAGATCATGATGACAACGTGTGCTACTTTTAAATTTGAGATTTTAGCATTCACAATGCCAATTTTATATAATATTAAATAATATACTAGAAAAAATTCGACTCGCACCAGATCGTTCTCGGACAGGAATCGAACACGCGACCTTTGGATATCCGGTCCAATGCTCTAACCGCTGAGCTACTAGTCAACGTGTGCTTCGTTGATAATCAGGTACCTACTACTTTATTTAACCTACTTACGGTCACGAAGTTGACTTAATAATATAATACTATACAATTAAATTTCAAATTTTTCAAATGAAAAGGCAATAAAATTCAGCAGACTTAATAATAAATTAAATTAGATCAATAAATTCTTAATAGATTAATTAGAAACAAAAGTCGTTATTAAAACGGTTCAGTCCAATACAAAGTAACCAAAGCGAGCTGAGGGCTGAGGGTAATTAAATTTGAAGCTCGCGCCGTCAAGTTTATGAACGCTACGCCCAACGCTCAGCTAGCTGATAACTTAGTTTGACGGTTGGTTTTTACGATTTTACGTGGGAAGTAAGTATTTTTATGTTGGGTTTAAAATAACTCTAAAATAATTGCAAGTAATAGATTTGCTTTGTATTCATTAGATTTGCTAGATCTTATGATGAAGGGTTTCCCAGACTCCGATTAGGTACATCGGATTTTGGATTAAACCTGTACAAGGAAATACCTCGATGGCTCAGTATGTTAGCGTATTCGCCTTTCTTTCGCAAGGTTATGTTCGCAGATTATGGGATGGGTGACCAAAAATTTATCATCTGGAGCTCGTCCGTGCTTCAGTAGGCACGTTAAGCCGCTGGTCTGGGCTGCATTGGGGCTGCGTGGTGGGTCATGGTTCATCCTCCTTATCCATATCCACTGTTCAGTCTGTGGTCACAGGTCTGTGTGTGTGGCCCAGCAGTGGGGACATTAAAAGTAGCTGATGTTGATGATATACAGGGTTATTTGTAAAACATCAACAACCTTGCAGGAGTACATTACTAACATCATAAACAGTAACGTTTGCTCTACGACTATTCCGAAAAAATAAAAATAAATCGACTTTCCATACAAATGTCCGAACAGCTGATCGAATTTTGTATGAAAAGTCTATTTTTTTCTTTTTCGGAAAGTCGTCAAACAATTGTTGTATATGTTAGTGATCTACTCCTGCGAGGTTGTTGGTGTTTCACAAATTACCCTGTATGGAAAGTTCCTTTACATTTATCAGAAAGAAAGTATATACTGCAATAAAATCAAAGTTAGTTTAATTAGATCCTCAACAGTTTATCATTGTTGTAATTTAGGATAACCTATTTAAATATTGTAACAAAGCAATCGAGTTTATATTCAACAGACCACGACCCCAAAATGGGTAACATCGTTTCATTTTCATTTCATATTTTGCCGAATATGAAGATTATATCGAGATAATACGGAATTATAGTAAGCATCTTTGGGTTGTTACGCATAAATAGATGTCCATCTCAGTTCCCCAGTCACGTTCCCTTGTATCTCCGAGACGATATCCTTAACTGAATATTTGGTATACAGGCTTGTTCCACGTTTTATTATACGGGACGAAACGTGAGCGGCTTTATATACTTATTATTTGGTGCCATTCCTTTTTACACAACCTCGATAAGCGCTAAGTAGCCATCATCGTTTTGATAATAGTTTTAGCGACGTCGTAAAAAGTAATCACGTCAAAATCAGAGCTTTCATTGAAAAGAAGAAATAAGAGCTTTCACTGATTGTTCTAGTTTCAGTTACAAAAAAATACAACAGTAAAGAAGACTAATACCATACGTTTTCGAAACTATTTCGTTGTGAGTAAACAAAACGCTATCACTATTTCTAACTTACAAGACTATCTAGTTTATCTGGAAATCTAATAAGCAACCTCTAATTGCTTAACTTAAATGTATTTTTCCGCCCCCATTATCTCCGAAGTTTGCATAGAAAAAAAACTGAAATTATTTTATGTGATAGAAGTTTATGTAAAGATTACAGGAAAAATAAAATTAATAAATAGTAAACTTTTTCAGAATGATGGTACGGAACCCTCGGTGCGCGAGTCCGACTCGCTCTTAACCGTTTTTTGTAGTACTCTACACAGATATAATTAAGTAAAAAACAACGTTGGCGTAATGGAATTACAAAGCCAACGTAAAATGTCTCATTTTCTTTTACTTCAACATATATTTGGAGGCAAAATGTTTGTCTTACAAACACCACCCTTATGAGAAATTCAACGTCTATTCCTACAGATATATTGCCTAAATTTGCCGGCATATCACATAGTTCTTCTTGAAAACAGTTACATTTAACATTTTGACGGGCAATTTGGCAACGCCACATGCTCCCGTCCCACTGTAAAATGAACCGAGCGCACCGAAAATTTTCCAAATCCTAATTAGAATTTCTTACCCGTTGGAAAGGGTGGCAGGTCAATCTTATTTGGCCACGTTTTGCGGTTAACTTTCAAGCATTTGACAGAGTTACGATGCGAGTTTGTTTTGAATTTCCTCGAATTTAAAGCTTTAGAGTTATCTGCAAGTTCATTACAAAGTGTCCCTTTTGTAGCAGTTTGTCTGCGGCCATTACATAAACATTTGATAAGATATCTCGAGCATTTACAAATAATTTAAATGTTTTAAAGATAAGAAAGGTTTATGGAAGCTGTTAAACAAAATAAGACAACGCGCCCAGTCCAAAAGCAAATCACACGATGTCAAAAACAATCTTGAAATTTATGAAATCAATATAGACACCTCAAAAAGTTTACTACCTCACATTCTCGTCTGTACTCAAATATCGAACATTCCCATGACTTTGCTCGTAGACTATGGTTCTGCCGTATCCTTAAGAAATCTCTAAAGAAGTCTCACCATAAAAGAATTGCTCTAATCAAAGAAAGTATTAACTTAAGGGGTATTGATCCCAGTGATGATACGACTTCGACTTAAGACCAATTAAAAATAGAAGTAGCTCCCGGAAAAAATATACATCATCATGATGTCAATGATATAAATCTTCCGAGGAATAATGTACTTTGGTACCTACACAATAAAAGGTAATATATTTTCTCAATTTATTTAAATAATACAATTTCAATATTTATTAATCATTTATCATAAGCAAAATTTAAAGAGCTTTCTCCACAATGGTGTAAGAAACATCAATTTCACTTATTATAAAGGTGGCAAAGCGGAACAATATTGCTAAAAGGATGAGCCATCTTATCGTCAATTTTAGAGGACGACATCACAACTGACATTTTGATTGACGTTATTTGAATATTGGGCTGAGAAATACACCGTGTTCAATTTTTTTCGTTCGCGAACGTAGAAATTGTATTTATTAAATCCAAACGTAATGGGTACGGTTGTCAAGCGATGATGAATGGGCTCATCAGAGGAAGAATCTTGCCGTTTCCCAGTTCGGGAGTCGTATCAATCATTTTCTCGCGTCCTATGTAAATACCGAGCTTTTTTATGCGGATAACACCCCGTTTTCGAGAGGCGGGAATGTGGTCTTATAAAAAATATATGTGTCGTGTCAAACCGTATTGGCAATTAGTTAAACATTTTTAATGGACCGTTATAAATAGTGTGAGTTTACACACGGTTAAACTTGATTAACGATATAGAAATTCCATAGAAAAACTTTATAAACTACAGACATGTTGCTGTGTTGATAATGGCTAACAATCCACATGAAAACTCTTCATAGAAAATTAAGAAACTGATTTTATGAAAAGTCATGCTTGTAAAGTTTTTCCTTCGACATTTTATTTTGAATAAGCTTTCATTTCGTGAATTGTTTTTAGGTTACTGATATGCATTTAGGCTTGTCTTTTGAACATACCCTTAAAGAAGACTTAATCAAATGATCAAATTTAAATTAGAATTCAGCAAATTCGAGTTTTATCGTAAATTTTGTAATGCTAAAAGCTTTTTAATGTTCACCGTTATCAGTTTAATAAGTAATTAGGCTTTCGGAAGAGGTTATCTCAAACAAAAAGCAGAACAGTACGCAATCGCAGTTCTAATCTGTGGGAGAGACGCCATAGTAATTAGGGTACCCTCCACCCCTGATAGCGAAGGTTCATCAACGCCGCACAGAAACAAAACAACAAGTATATCTATACTTTGGTATGTTATATACGACTGACAGGGTGAAATTCTACATGGCAAAGATCGAGAATGATCGATAAAAATATTATCAGCTTTACCTTCTAGCGTAACCCCAGAAGTGGCAAGATATAAATTGATTATATATATTAGGGAGCTCGGTGGCGCAGTGATATAGCGCCTGGCCCACCGATTGCGGAGGCTAAGCAACTTTCGCAAGGGTCGGTCATGGGATGGGTGGATAAAAATGTATTATATCGAGCTCCTCCATGCTTCGGAAGGCACGTTAAGCTGTTGGTCTCGGCTGCATTTGCAGTCGTTAGCACCCACCAATCCAATTTGGGCCTGCGTGGTCAAATTGATTATATATAAAATTTATTTCAGTTTTTTTTTGTCATTAATTGATTTATTCCCTCATTATAATCATAATGCGTACACAATATTACACAGTCTGCCACTTTTGTGTGTAATAGTAGTAGTGAAGGACGTACCTATTTAAGCATACTTATATGTAGGTACTAATATGGAGAAATTGGCAGTCGCTGAAGTGCAATCATCAGAAGTCAAACTCTAGTATAGAATAGGTAAAGTCAGTAAACAGCTTGCGAGTTTCAAACAAACTCATAATAAGGCTCATAAATTAGTATGTAGGTACTAATATGGAGAAATTGGCAGTCGCTGGAGTGCAGTCGTCAGAAGTCAAACTCTAGTATCAAATAGGTAAAGTCAGTAAACAGCTTGCGAGTTTCAAACAAACTCATAGTAAGGCTCATAAATTTGATCCTTCGAGTTTTCGCGTTGATAGTTACAAGTTATTACAACGAATGTAGCACAGGTGACTCCCGCGGTCGGAACTGGGTTAATGAAACGTCTGTCAAAACAGGAGTCGATGAATTTTAATTGAAATCGGTTTCTGAACGCTTAACACCTCGCTCGGTTCAGTTTCAGGACGTGTTATAATTAAATTTTGCTTCGCACTATTACTCGGTGCGAGGCTTGAATATAAATTGGGCTGTGACACCTGTGTTCATAGCTATTGTCTAACTTTTTTTTACATTTTTTGATTACAATTATTGGTAAGCAATACCTTTCAATTGTTTCTTCATAGGTGGTACCTAACATGTAATTCGCTTGATGTGAGCACGTTTTATGTAAACTATAAGACATGTCAAGACAGGCAGTGCCGTTGACAGTACAGAAAAGCTTTAGAAAAAAAATATTTAAAACGCATTTTGCTGTCTTCATTCATTGGCTAAACGAGCGACGGAAAAAAGCTTAAAGGAAACGAAAATTTCTCGCTGATGAGAAAACAGGGGCGCTCAGAATCGAAGTAAAATCACAAGGAACTAAGCTAATACGGTTATCAGGGTCTCTCAGGCAATGCAAAGTGACGAGAATTGGAACGTTCTATTATAAGCTTACTGAATACGAGAAAATGGTACCAAGACTTTAAGAAATCATAATATTCAATCTTTTATGTTGCTATGAATACGCGTGTGGCGCGAATAATATAATAACAATTGTGATCTCTTTCACACCAAACAATTAAACAATTATTTGTGATAAAAATATGAACATCTTTACGTCACGGAAAATCTTAAAATCAAATTAATTTAATTCTAAAGCCTAAAGCTTTAATTATTCGGAAAAGTGATTATAACAGCATGGATCTTGACTCTCTATAAAGTAGATCATCCATTTTAATTATTATCTATCATCTGTCCGAAATCAACACATGATTAATCGATACATTTATGTCACTTTGATTAAATGCTGGCTCAAGTTTCCCTATAAACTTCATGTTTCAATGGGAATGAAAATCTCTTAGAACTATCCGCAAAGCTGGTAATTACTAGCTAGTCCCTTGCTGGAATTGTGATAGGAAACTGTGAATTTAACGCAATCAATAGATAAGTTAGGTCGACAATTGAAAAACATAGAAGTCTGTATTCCATTCGCAATCCACACGGATGAAATTACGGGCGGCTGTTATAAAATTATTGTAGATTGATGCCAATACAATTTTTTTTGCCATTCATAATTTCATACAACCATTAAATGCAAATGTAACTAAAGAACAAACAGGATTTCTGAAAGCAGTAGCTGAAAAGAGCTAAAAGCAATATTTTTGCTACTCTTCATTAAAATAATTGTTACACTTAAACAGTTTTCGGTATCTGTAAAACGTAATTCGTACTGCAATTTCTTGCGCAGAAAATACTCGTCTACGAGTTGACTTCATCTAGGAACGAAGTAGTGTGCATAGTTGCGCTTTCACAGTTTACAAATGTTCGAACTCATTAAAGACTGAGATTAACTTTCACAAGTAGAGATATTTATCTTTCATACTCTTAATTATTTTTGTTACAGGTAAGAACATTTATATTTCAACATCAACAAAATCATAACACAAGGTAAGTAATTAATTAACTTGATAAAGCTTCCTAGAAAAACACATTTTTACGATTTAGTAAATTTTAGATACTCTGCGCTTAGGGTGAGAGGTCATCAACCCAATAGTGGCAGGTCGGTGACCTTTCATTACGCTCACATGTCACGTTGATCACGTTTCTGTACTCTGGCGTATTGCACGTGCCTATCAAAAGGTGGCATCCCTTTTTTCGCCTTAATCAATTCAGTTTTTTTTAAACTATTTTCGATTAAACTCGTGTATGGTATTAATAACGAGTATTAGTTTTATGGTCTAGATGGTTTTGAGTTAATTACATTTGGTGGTCAAATGAATTCAAGCTAAATTCAATTTAATACTTTTTGATATTGGTTAATACGTAAGTTTAAGTGAAGTAAAATTTACTTTTAGAAATATATGAACAATATTTAACAAGATTCAATAACACAATAAGAACCTTAACACTTAATTTGTAGTCAAAGTATAGCAGGGATTTTTAGTAGATACTAAAAAGCATTATTGTCTAGTAGCTTTAGAAATAATTTACGTTTCATTTATTATTTAATCTAAACGTGAAAGGCTTTCAGTAGTCTGACTCAGCATCCTTACACAGCTGATTAAGTGAACATCAAAAGATGTTTCAAACTAAAGTTCTTTAAGATACAACACAAAACGTCGATAAAGCAGAAATTCTTAGAAACACGAGTCTGGTAAATAAAAAAAATATTTTCTTATTATTTTAAAATTGCTTCTTTCATCATGAATCGAAATTCGACGGTCCAATTGTACTTTACAGAATCACTCTGCTGGTAAATGCTTATCTAACACTTAGCAAAGGTAAAGCCCGTATTCAACACAGTGATGAACTCAGAGGCGATGGCCACACAAAGCCCAACGGCCGATATTCTGTTGACCGTACTTAGTTACACATCACGTCCAGTTGTTTCACAGCCCTGCGAGCCCGCATCGAAACTAAACAAATTGACATAGGCTTGACCCTCAACAAATGCATTAGCAGGACATAGGGTGGTTTCGGTCGGGGTAAAAGGAGTTACGATACGGTGCATGACTTTCAGATAATGTTTCTGACATGAATTTCCACGAATATCTTCAAATTATGGGTGGCTGTAACTTCGACTGAGATTTCGACACCAACTAAAAACTAGTCAACTACAAAAGCTACAGCGTTGAAATAGATCTTAGTAGAACAGCCTTTCCTGTTTAGCCGGTTAACATTTGCAGTGGTGATGTAATTAGCGTTGGTGGGGAGCGCCTAGTAAGAGCTGTAACTCCGAAATTATTAGATCGATTTGTGTGATTATATGGCTGTATTCCAAAATACTGCCTACCCATTTTTTTAAGTCCATTAATTCCTCTTTTCATATTGTTTTCAACTATAACTGATAACAATGGAATATCTATTGTGTCTTATTTTCCAGACCGTAACACATATTAACTTCAACTCTTAAAGTGTTTAAGTAATATGTGTTACAGCCAGTTTCATAGATTTGAACAATATGTTCCTGATAGCAAATGTGACAGATAATTTCAAACAAATTATGTTCCATTAAAAAATTAAGCCAGTAGATTGAAAGCTGTGAAAAATGTTTAATCACTTCATAGTTAGTGTTCTATTGGTAACTGTTTCAAACAAAACAGACTTACAATTAAAAAAAAACTCTTTTAAAAACGAAACCAACGTTTAGACTTAGTGCTCTACTAAACCAAAACTTGATGCCAAGACATGAAAATAATACTAGAAAACTAAATATAACATTCCGTATGTAAGCGAAATCCTAAAGAAACGAAACAAAATTTATAAATGTCCCACGATCACTCAGTGCGAAACTTTATCCGTGATATTTCGCTTGCGGTGACAGATTGGGCCGTGCCTGGCCCGTGGGTCTAAAATACCGTCGTCATTTAGGGCCGTTGTGGTAAGGATCAGAGAGCGGACACCCGTCAGGTGCGCCATTTTAGGACGTTTGTCACGTTAAACAAATTAACACAAGGCCTGAAGCTAGCTAATTACGTACACATTTGTTATGTGTATGTTTGATATCGTATCGATTTCATTTTACGTACTTTTCAATTTTCCAAATAAAACTACCTACTTATATCTAAGTTAAATGAATCATTGAGCATATCATTATATTTCAGGACTTTTGTCACGTCTTCTTCTTCTTCTTCTTTTTTTGTTATGGCAATCTACTTTCCTCTTGGAAGTAATTTTTGCCAGTGTCAAGTGTTAAATAGTTCAGTGGTAGATATTG
This sequence comes from Catoptria pinella, assembly GCA_963556745.1. Taxonomy (NCBI): domain Eukaryota; kingdom Metazoa; phylum Arthropoda; class Insecta; order Lepidoptera; family Crambidae; genus Catoptria; species Catoptria pinella. The sequence continues at coordinate 7,100,827 of OY750775.1, read as the reverse complement.
TTTAATTTTTAATTAGAATGCGGGTGCATCGCATTCCAATGCTGCTTGGAGCATTTGGCACCAAGTATATCAAGACAGTTTACTCGGTTAGTTCTGCCGAGGAAGCCACCACTTCAATAAAAGTCTCAGCTTCACACAACCAAGATCGCGCCTATTTCTATTATCCCACATATTGTTCAGTGGCGTAGACACTTGTACCATATAACTGCACCAATTTTAAGACACAATATCCACTATGAATCAATTTGAAAATAATTAAAATAGACACCAAACCGAACTCGACAAAATGGCGCCAAAAACTCCGTCACGTCTTCATAATCAAATCTCACTCCAAAGCGAATAAATGCATTACGTTCCTACTCGTTTAGTACCTACTAGTACTAGGTAGTATACCTACCTAGCTACTCGTTTAGCTAGTTAGGTATACTAGCAATGATACCGATTGATTACAACCTTTTTATACCGACCTCTTCAAATCCCCCTTAAAAATTACTACTCAATACGACAACCAATACAGTTTTACAAAGCACAGTCAAAACGGTTTACTTCTCTAACAATTTATGGTGTAATGTATTCTTTTCTGTACACGATTGAATCTATTCATTCGCTTTCGCACTAACAATTTATGTACGTCCAATATTCACATCCCTCCAAGTCACAATCTCAGTCCGAAAGAATACCACCTATTTATTTATAGTCGGAGCAGTAATGCGATACCCAATCCAGTCACTTGAATTTTAAAATGTACCCATTGCATGCGGTATGTACGCGGAATACTTAATAAGAGTAATAAGAGCAGATAGGTGATATTTATCGTCACGTAATTTTCTCTTGCACGTTCCGTACGTAGCAGATATTTTCTGCTCTTAAATATTACTTTTACCGAACGCAATGAGCTTTTCTTGAGGTAGCATTGTTTATATTTTATAACAAAGACTTGACTTGAAAACAAAAGAAATAGTTTCCGCTCGGGTAGGGAAATAGTTTCTGCTTGGGAAAGCAATTTCCACCTAAGAATTACTCGTACTGCTAGACAGATCTAATATTGTGTAACGCTCTCTGAAACCGTTCCAGTATCCCTGCTCTAATGGCCAACTTACTATTCCTTCACAACTTCTTAAAAGTTAGTAAGTGTTAGACGATTATCAGATAAGTAAATCATAGACATCGTTGTATTGTATGAAATTGACAAGTTTTTGAAACGATATTTTTTACGACATTTGCGCATTCACACCTCTATTTTTATACAATGCTCCTACAACTGAGCTACCGAGTCACCCCCTGCCCCGCCGGTACCATAGTCTTCTGATGGTTTTGCTTCCTTAGTCGCTTTTTACACCACCCACAGGATGAGAGGGGGTAGTGCTATTCTAGGCCATCTCTAAACAACATGTTACAAAAATACCCCTAATGCCGAATATGGTATATAGGGACCATCAAACTGAACAACTTTTACTATGGGACCAACTCTCAAATCACGAAAAAAAAACTGCTGTTTCATACAATTTGATATTTTCGATTTTAATTTTTGTATGAATCAGCTGATTTTTTTTCGTGGTTTCAAAGTTGGTCCCATAGTACAAGTTGTTCAGTTTGATGGTCCCTATCTACCATATTCGGCATTAGGGGTATTTTTGTAACATGTTGTATACACACAAGTTAAACCATAATAATATTTATTTTTTTCGTTCATAAAACTTCACTCCACTTCTACCTGACGCATGTCTCAAGGCATTTAATAGCGCACACAGGTCATGCTTTTTCTTTCCCTTTCCTCTTGCACTTTCAACAAAGGCATGCCTCAGAAAATGCAGTAGTCAATTTCCCTATTTTCTCAATAAAACGTCAAAATTGGTAGAAAGTTGTTGAAAGCGCACGGTTTTGGAGGAAATCAATATCGCATGCGTTTGACAAAAGTTGAATTGAAAGTTGAAGCGACTCGGTAAAGACAGACCAAAATAGTTCCTCGCTAGTTGACACATCTAGGCATAACCAATATACAGACAGCGTAATCTGTTTCTGATTGAACACGTACAAGGCGCGTGCCCGGGCGAACAAATTGTCGCAAGCAGATTGAGGAATAATCTTAAGAATGGAATAATGATAACAACTATAAAAAAAAATATAGTGGAAATCTTTTGAGACAATTTCTTAAGTTTACAAATGAATTATTATTTTAATTCCGTTGACATTTGACTAGCGCGAATTCATGCGCATGAAATCACGTTTCTGGTGTGATTTTTAAAGATGTTTTCTAGTACTCGCCTTATTAACCGACTTCAAAAAAAGGAGGAGGTTATCAAGTCGACGGTATTTTTTTTAAATAATTTTTTTATGTATGTTTTAACATAACTTCACCAGTTGTTAACCGACTTCAATTATTCTTTTTTTATTTGAAAGAAAATAGTTCGTGTGTGATCCCATAAAAAAATTACAGAGATCTGGCTAGTAGTTTTTTATAATCATGGAAAATATCATCCTTATGCACTAGTGAGATCAACATATATAAGCTTATTCAAATACAGTCATACTAGAAAATTTGAAGAGCATGAAAATCTTGAATAGTCTTAGGTAGGTACTACAACCTCTACATTTATATAAAGCTTCAAGTCTACAAAAAACAACCTCCTTTTCAACATCAAATTCATTTTGTTGTTGTTTACATTCCTGATTATGAATTAAGGAACAACAACTTTTGAACAACAGCTTAATGAGTCCAAATTAAATTATGAATACTGTTCGTTTTGAAAACTTTGCGATTTCAATATTTCGATAAACATAATTTTTCGAGTACCTAAATTTTTGCCATTTCACACGAGTGTAAAGGTAAAGAATTAACTGATATTTTATATTCATATCCATTTTTACAAATTGAATAATAAATGTAAATAAATTAATATTCTCTTTGTTAACTTGAATTTATTCAATAATACGAGTAAGAACCGAATATGGTCATAACGTTACATGTACACGGTATTTATTCAAAAAACAAGCTAATTGCTTGGTTTGATTTTTACAACAAATATGCGATGTTACAAACTCAGCAATATTTCTCGATTTGCTTGACTGTTGCACGCTGAGGTTTCACGTGTGGATTTCTTGATTACGCCAACAATACTCTTCGATCATCTAAGCAACGACTCGACAAAAAAGCAGACATCTTTGACGACAAAATGGTTCTATAATTGAATCTGTAAAAAGGTTTACTACCTCTTGACCTCAACCCGTCGACGTTCACAGTTGGCCGGTATTAATTCCAGGCACGGCGAGCCTGAGACAGACTGAAGCGTGAAATTCAATAAATGTTGTGTTACAAACGGCTTCGCGACGACGAGCGACTTGTTGAGTACACCCCACCACCCACCTCCTTAGCACATTCGCATTAGATGCAAAAGTCTACCTGCAGGGTTGTACTTACCTTAGCCATTAGTACATTTTTTTGTTATCCTTTTATTGGTCACCAGCTACCGCATTGGTGAGTACTTGTTAGTTAAGGGTTTATACACTTGCCGGCAACGCTTTGAACTTCTGATGATTGAAATACTAGTTGAATTGCATTTCATATTAAGGTCTGAAAGTTGTATTTGTCGATTTTGCTTCGATTATCCAATGAAAATGCAGTGAAACCTTTTGAGAATCTACCTCGTTGTTATTAGTATGTTATTGGGGCTTTAAAAATTAACAAATAAAATTGAGAAAGAGAAACCACGATAAAAGTTTATATAAATTAAAATAGGAAAATATCTTTTGGCCACACCCGACTTCAAAAGACGTTTTTTTAATATCGGATATGCGAACTCAAATAGTAATTATGCAGATTTGAATGTTACTTCTTGCTTTTTAGAACTGTCGCTTTTTGAAACTGTTTTTATAGCAATTTTTTTGAGGTTTTTTGAAGGAGGTTTTTCTTTTTAATTTTAAATGCTTTTTACTTACAAGATTAAATGATATCACGTTTTGCTATCAACTTGAAATAACCTTGTCTGCATATTGCGATACTTACTTACATAGTGTTTATTAAGCTCTGTAATGTGGTTATAACTTGAAGTTATCAAACTTTGACTTGTTAAGCTGACGAATTATTTTATCTAATAAACGAAATAGTTTGAAATAACCGCAGTTTAATCTGCCTTGGAATTGCTGTGAAAATGAAATGAATTTGTGGTGTTATTAAGATAATTTTATGATTCATAATAAAAAAATGAAAAATAGTAAGGACAAGCATTAAAAAAAATACGTTGTAGATATCGAATATTATTTCTTGCAATTGAGTTTTATCCCTGCGTATCGTAGTTTCTTATTATTTATATAAGATGAAACCAAATAAGTAACAATACTGAAACAGGTGATAGTGCTACTTAAACTGAACAACTTTCTCTAAGGAACGTAGGTAGAAAAACAAATTTTTTTTCGCCTTTCTATACTAGGCCGCAGCTGATCGATACATTAGGTATGGGAGGATGAATTATTTTTTTCGTACTTCGACCCATGTTCCTTGATGTTAGTGAACTTAGCAGAACATTGTCCAGCAGATCAAAAATAAATGTGAGTTCTTTTCGCATGCAGCTGAGTTCTACAGTTCCTGATAGTTTTTAAAAATAGTTCTGGTGTTTTTACCTGAAAAAGTCGATAGACAAAATACTCTGCTAACTTCCCGTAGCAGATCATTTTGCAGCAAATTAAAAAATAAGTGAGTTCTTCTCGCATGCGGCTGAGTTCTATAGTGCCTTATGCTTTTTAGAAATAGTTCTGGCGTTTAACCTTAATCAAGTCAATAAACAAAATGATTTGTCAATTTGTTCCTTGGAGAAAGTTGTTCAGTTTAAGCAACACTATCACCTTAATTTGGTGCCACCTTATATATGATTTTGAATACCGAGTTACTCTACTTTGTTGTTGACTAGCTCTAGCCTACGACTTCATCCACATCGAGTCTCATTTTGATGCAAAAACGTAAACAAACAAAACAGTTACTTAACCCACTCGGGAATAAAAATATTATTGGTATAATGACTGCTGCGCAGAGGAACTCAAGATAATAGATGTTTGAACACCCATCTCATTAACGACTAGCAAAAGTTGCTTAACTGCTGTAATCGGAGGCCGCATGCGCTAAGGCAGGCATCTACTCTGGGCTATTGAGCTCTTCCAAAGTAATATAAGGTTTAAGTATGAATTTTCCATTTTGTATGGTGACATTTAAAGAATTTGAATTTTCTATACTAACATTTTCTTAAATTTATTTAACAACCATGAACGCTAATGTTTTACAACTTTTATGCACTAGTTAATGATTAAACACTAATATAACGTATGCCACTTAGGTTACGCGAAGAAAATAAGTATTGGCTAAGTTATAACGAAATAAGAGGTCGTTTCTGCTAACAAAAAAAAGAGTTACAAATAATAAGGTACTTTTTTTAAAGTTAAGGAACGAAAAACAGGAATATTTTTATTGCTCACAGGTAGTTAGCCGTCACAATTGTCCCGTTACCCCCGACCAGTGTAGAGATGAAACACCGCAGGGGGGTTAGCAGGTATACCTCCGTGTGGATCCGATGAGCATTTTGACTTATCGGACCTGTGCGGAGGAGGGTCCTGAACTCGCCGGCCTGAAAGTCTATAAAAGAGTACCCCTGCGTAAAAAAAAACAAAAAAAAGGTAGTTAACCGTCATGATCATAATTCGAAATAAACAACCGAAGAGTCTCTGTGTGTAAGAAAAAATTGGCAATTTCATACTTTAACCCCTATTATAATAGACTCCCAGAAAGTAATTGAGTATGGATTATTAATCAATCTGTGTAGGGACTCTGTTTGAAATATTCCTCTTAATAAATTGTTAATACGTATTATTGAAGAACACAGCTCTGTGATTCACACAACCGTATCGCGTAAAGTAATTTCCATTGTAATTAAATAATCTCGAGCCAACTTTGACATAATGTAGTTGTGTTCAGATTTTCGCCTCTACTGTTTACACTTGACTGTATTTTTTCATTTTCGGCATATTATTCTGCTCAACATAAAGACTACGATAAATTGTAACCCTTTTTTAGCCTCTGTGGTCTAGTGGTTCGCCCCCCGTGTAAGAAGCAGGGGTCCAGGGTTCGATTCCCAGAGGGGGGTACATTTTACTCGGTTTGGTTGGTGGTAGGGCTTACTTCAAGTCCACCTGGCTGACGCCATAACAGCAATTTAAAAATGGTTTGTTCCGGCAGTTAGAGCTAAGATAGCCAGTTCCTCAGTGCTAAGGATTCCGGGTGTAGTGCGCTTCCACCTTCGACCTTATCGTCACTTAACATCAGGTGAGATGAAGGCCAAGCACTAACCCGTAGTGGATAAAAAAAATCTAAGTATTGATACGAGTACATTAGAATAATTAATTCTAATTCGGAGAATAACATAGATAGCCGTGTAAAACGAAAACAATATCATACTAGAAGCACAAGCATGTAACTCATAATTTTTCATTTTTTTTGACCACGTGTTTTTGTTTTGTTTACTTTAATCAAATTGAAATACGAAACTTGTATTTAGAATAAGATCTTCTTATTTTTTGAAAAATTAATGTTATAAAAACTGTGAAGTATAAAGCAACATATTACATTTTTCTGTATAATATGGCAGCGAAATGAATAAATAAAGACTGTATTAACTCTTGAGCAGCCATAAAAATGGAAATGTTTGGGTTAACATAAAATATGCACTCCGTGTATTCACTTTTTCTTTTAATCTTTTGATGGTAAAGATGATAACGGTTGAACAGCTATCCAAAACTTACAATCTTGTTGATGCCGACTATTACATATCGTTTCTCCATACATCAATGACAAAATCTCGTTCTATCACTTTGAAGCCGCTCTCGAAATTAGTGCCTTGGGACCACTATTGAGTTCACAGAATTCAAAACTGCAATCTCACGGAGTATTCTGTTATGTAATCTGTACAAAATGGTACTGGTACTGGCAGGGTGTACTACGAAGTCCGGATGATAGAAGAAGACCGTGATTACCGACGTGTCTGTACTTTTGATATTACCTATTTTTGAATGAAACTAACACCAAAGAGGTATAGGTATACTTACACAACTAGGTAAATGAATTCCAATCATATAACCATGTTTTTTTCTTTTCTTGTGTTTAAGCAACAGTTTCACAATGTGTATTACATGATAACTTATATTAACTCCATCACGTTTCCTTTATAATTCCTCAATTTGATTTTCATTTCATTTCCTCAATATCTTTTTAAAACCTCAAATTACAATCTACAACGACGTTTACTTTACCTCCTATTTATCACAGCATGTAAACGTATGGTATTTCATGTGGAAACTAAACGACCTTAACTAAGACCTTAATTATCGGTTAGCTCAGTATGATACCGAGATTACGGCGGCCTTTGTCCCGGAAAGCCACGGAAACTCGGGAAACAAGAAAGTCAGAGCTTTATGGCCTGTTAAACTTAGCCTGATACGGTTTATGTAATAACAGATAGTATGAGCTACCATCAGTTGTTCCATAATTAAAAATATTTAAAATATACGAAGTTGTTGTAACTAGTATATTTCCTGTACTGTTAAAAAATTTCGATACGGTACTGCTTTCATTGCAATAATTTTAACATTTTAACTTAAAATATGACATTATTATTTTTCCTATAGCCCATCTACATACTTCATATTAATTTTTTAATGATTCGTAAAAATTACCACGTATTTTTGTTTTCATGACAGGCACTGAGCAAGTAATCACTACCGTGGTGACAGGCAGGAAGATACGATGACGTCATCGGATTCCATTCTCTCGCTAGTTTCGTTTGAAAAGGACGCATGGCGCCGATTTGCCGATGCAAACGTAATAGTGTATTAAGCATATTAATTATTTACTATAACTTTATAAATACTTATCGTATCGAAGTGAAATAAAAACACTAGGTTTTGGAATTACGGCTTCTATAATGGTAAAGGGTAAAAAATATGATTTATTTTTTAATTTTTCCCACGTCCGTTGTAAAAATCATAAATTGATAACGACCAAATAAGAAATGACTAAATCTTACCTCGACCGGTCATACCCCCCAAGTGTTGGGCCCGATGGGGCGCGAACACCACGATCTCTACCGCCTAACTTCAATTGCTAGCGCAATCGCTTTCATTTACCAGATGGATGTGAGACATTGCTACTTTTCTTTGGGAAGTTTTTATTTGTACCAAAAAGAAGTAGCAATATGTCACATTCATCTGTAAAATGAAAACTTACCTGAAGTTTAACGTTTTTAGACGTTAAATCCCGCAGGACCACATGGTGCTTAACATCAAGGTCCCGTAGATCTTGCGTGTTAGTGCGAGTCTTAGTATAGGAGGTTTATTGGGTAGGTAAGGCCCGGGGAGTCCCACATACTAGCTTGAGGATGCGTAAAAGCATTCCCCCTACTATTAAAAAAAACTTGCCTCTGTTTTTCTTCCAACAAGCATTTTACTCAAGGTGACTGACCGAAATGTTATTTATAATTCTATCGTAAGTTGATGAGCTGTCAACTGTTACATTATCTCTATCTTCGACATAAAAGTAAATATTGCGAATGTTCAAATAAGCTTGAAAAGGGTAGGTATCTTACTAACCGAAGAAAATGGGACGCAATAATGCTCAGGATATATCTATCGTAAAAACAAGATGGCAGTGTATTGCTCAAATACCGAAAGAAAAATGACTTCTCTTCATTATATGGACCTCATTTCTACATAAATACATAATATAATGATCGCATAAAATAACCCTTTAGTTAGATGATCTATATAAGGAGCTTTCACTGCGCACTCGGAAATTTCCATAAACCTTTGTTCTTTTAAATTGCTACTCCATTTTAAAAACGGTGACTTACGCACTTTTGCCTTACCTCACTCAGAGTAAGGTTTGAGTGGCACAATTATTTGATACTTGCCTGAAGAAAATAATAAGTACCTAGTTTAAGTATAAAATGGGGAAGAGGTATTAAATATAGTTTTATTCATATTTAAATAATCAAATTAGTATAATAACTAATTCATGATGTTAATTTGCAAGAAAATAATTGTGAGCAAAAAACCACAACTTAATTATTTTTTTTTTATTTTATTTGAGTATATTAACATCCTACTTTTTGAAGTCGGTTAAAAAGAGAGATTTCAGTATTGAATTTTATTGTATTCATAATTAAAGACAAGTATATTATGAACTGGATTATAAAACACTTATCTTTTTTTGCTGACTACGAGTGCAAAATTTCATTGGTTTAAAACACAAAAAAATATCTCCCCTACTCTAAGGACCTATTATGTACATAAAATGATTCACATTCATCGGATGATGTTCGTCCCACTCTGTGACACTATTAACTCATGCATAAGGTGCAAAATCAATTAAATCGAACGATGAACACCGTCCGTTTATTGCATTTTTTTGAATAGGCGCTCAAGACGGGCGAAATATTTCTGTATACTCAAGTACCAAATTTTGCACTACATAAAGGTAGGTAAGCAAAAATATAAGAGATGAATCACGCTACAAAATACGTTTTTTTTTGTAATAGGGCCTTCTGTAGGCAGAATGTTCGTGCCATATCTTTGCCGATCGGCTGCGGTCGAGGGTCTCTCCCTTGCGCCTCTTTATCGGATTTCGGGGATCTCCCGGAAGGACTAGGTACGCTTGCCATTCCAATATATTGGTAATCTAATTTATTTATCTGTTGGCAAGTAAAAAAAGAGGTATTGGAAAATTATGTATTACTTTGACATTATTATAGAGCTGTCAAATATTATATTTAAATTGTTATTATAGCCAGTAGGAAAGCATTTGGATAATTCTTTATTATTATCATTTGAAATATTTTTTTTAATAAGGACTTATATTATATTTAAATTGTTATTATAGCCAGTAGGAAAGCATTTGTATAATTCTTTATTATTATCATTTGAAATATTTTTTTTAATAAGGACTTATTGTGACAGACATGTGATTTTTATGTTATTTAATAGTATTTAAATGACACTGACATAGCACACGTTTATTTTTAACACCTGATAGTTTATCAGAAAATCACCGATTCAATTGCATATAGATTTGAATACCAAATTAAATTTAAATGTTTGGTAAAGTTTTGTATCAAACCTACTATACAGGCTGTTTGGTAATAGCCTTCTAAAGCCGAATATGGTAGATAGGATACCATGCATACAACCCCTAGACGCAAATAGACTATTGTATTCAATAATCAATCCCATTAATGAGCAAAAGCAAAAAAATATCTGTCTAGGGTTGCCACTCTGCAGTTTATCATAAAAAGCGGTATTTTTTTAAGTTTATAATATTTTTCCGGGGTTGATACATGGTAACCTGTCTACCATATTCAATTTTTAAAGGCTATAACCAAACATCCTGTAAATCTATAAAACATACCTGAAATTTATTTCCCAAAAGAAATAAAAATGTACGTACATGACCTTAACAACATTATTTGCATTATCGACTCTAAATCCCCTTGAGTCTTTTACCATCAAGGTTTCCTGTTCATTGAAAACCTCCTTGAGATATAAAAAGGGGAGTAATATTAGGTAATAATACACTAGGCGCCTGCTCTATCTCCGATCGGCTGAGTTTCGAAAAACCCTCATACCGCCCTATCGAATTCGGATATCCCTTGGGCGGACGAACATGCATTATTCCTTTTCTAATTTTATATATTCAAATATGGAATGGCTGGTGCCATATTGGAAAACTCAATGCAGAATTTATGTTACTTCTCTGAGTTTTAAAATAAGTAAAAAAGATGTATTTTATTTGTCAACGCAATGTAGAGATATTTTTCTCCTCTTTTCCGACCTTAATTACTTAGTAAGAAGAAATGTCTACTTTTACTAAGTTACTATAGTCTTAACTGGTTTAATGTTTCATTATCAGCCGTTCGTTATCGTTTAAAAAATACTGCAGCGGTATTAAAATTCTCGAATCCCTTTCCACAAAATTAACCATTTGCCTTCAGCATAATTTATAGCACTGTGAGTAAATGTAATGAAAAAATCCAAACCATGAAGGTTAATGAAGAATAAATAATAAGGATCCCATTTAAAATTCAATGCTTCACATTGCCGTCCTCAACAAAATTGGCTAAACAAATAATCGAATTACCAACTTTTCCACCGTTGCATAATTTATTAACTTTTATTGCTCCGTAAAATATGAAGCAGGAGAAAAAGGAAAAATAGAAGAAAAAAAATTGAAGTGCAAATTAGCTTACGGCTGATGGTATTTAAATGATGACCAAAGCATAAATCATCTACTCTAGTAAAGTAATGCGAAATTACAAACTACTTAACCCATCAAGGCCCGGAAAAAGAGACACAATAGTTATTATATTGTTGTACAGCCGCATTCGGCCGCTCGGGCATTGATGAAAGCATCATCATATCCGCTGCACGGCCCGCACGACACTCGCTAATAGGTACAGGCCTTTCCCAAAAGCTATTCCCTCCGCTTTTCCTCCCTACCTCACCATGTATTAATATTATTATTTTTACTCTATACGTTAAAATAAAGTATTCAGATAAAACATCATGCATCATTTGATATTTTCAAATATGTACCTTAATTAAAACACTCACATAGGTGGTCTGTTATTGTTGGAGCCCCCATGCAAAATTTGAGACTCCTAGCACTTGTCGTTTCTGAGATTTCGTGATCAGTGAGTGAGTGATTTTCCCTTTTATATAGTTTGTATGGGAGAACGCGATTCCTTGGCCCGATTGACTTGAAATTTGGCATTCTTTCACAAAATTCATTGAACACGTGTTTCGTTTTTTTTTATATTTATCTTTTAAAAAGGGTTAAAAGTGGTAGAAAGCTACTTTTGGGGTGATTGACTTCGACGTCGGGAATTGAAACCTCATTTGATTGATTGATATATCTTTTGTCCTCTCAGCGTAGTATTACCATTCTCTTTGGTCATTTCCCCTGAAAGTAGGTTAGAATGCGTTTCATTGAAAAGCGAATATTCAATGAAACGTACTATGAACATTGGCTATTTTGTATGGGAATCGTCATTGCGGTTTACTTTTGACAACTAACTTTTGATAAAGAGGTTTTAGTCTAAATAATGGTCTTAGTATTGTTGGATAAAAGTACCGTAGTGTTGTTTTCTTTTTAGTATTCAGCTGCTTTGTTACTAACTAAAGAGATAGCGCTGGTTCTCAAGGTAAAACTGATAATCATTTGATTGTAGGTGATACGAAGTTCACAGGGTCCACTAGTATTAATATATTTTTGTATAGGAAAAAGAAGTAAGTACCTAACTGTCACGACCAATATGTTCATCTTTAATTCAAGTAACGACGCTACACCGAGAATTAGGTAGCGGCTAATTCCCTTACTTCGGTTCGTGCTGCTTTTACTAAGTTTCATGATAGGATACTTTGTGTTTCGTTGTTTCAATTCAACTAGTTTATTTTGGTATATTTTTGAAATTTTATGTAGTTTAAAAGTCAATGTTCGGATTTTGAAATTTGTTTTGTCTTTTCGTGAGGAACACAAAGAAAGGTATTTCTTATTTTTTTTAAGTATGATGTAAAATGTAGGTACTGTTAAGTCAGCAGTTAGATACTTTTAATAGTTCCAGTTGTTCCAGTTCGGCTTTGTGAACTGTAGACCTCGCATTTTTAATAATTTTTTGAAATGTCTGAATTATGTTTTTTTTAGATAATTTCGAAATAAGGAATCGACTTATAAAAATCTGTATAATTATCGAACATGCTCACCAATTTCCACGAGAATCGGTTGAAAAATGCGACTAGGGCTCTATTTTTGAAATCATTCGACGGCGTCGAGCGCTCTTTACTAATCATTTTCATTGGACAGCCATGCTGTCAACGCCAGCAAAAATATTTAAAAAATATGGCCCCTGTAAAGGAGAACAGACGGACAGCCGGACGGACATACGAAATCATTTTTACCCAAGCTGAATAGGAGACGCTTCGCCCTCGCTCGCTCAATTAAATTATTATATTATAAATAGTTATATCTGAAAGAATGAAACTATATACTAAACGAAAAACCTAATGACATTATTTTTCTTTAGTAATGGTACGTACAAAGTGACTTAGCATAAAAACACAATAAAACCCAAACACCGAATTTAAATGCAATAATTATTATAAGAAAAGAGAATGAAGAAGCCATCAAAAAAGCGTCCAAGCTTCTCATAGCATTTTCAGAAGCATAATTAATTGACACAATTAGTCGGAAAGTTTTAATGACCTCCCACAGAGGTCCCGAGCTCGATAAAAACGGTCCGGCATCTTTAATTACGATTTGGATCCACACCGTTGTCTATGACAAAATGTAAAGATTAATCGTCTTTGGTATTGTTAATGTTGAATTACGTCTATAGCAATTGACAAATGAGTACTTCTTATTTCTTAGTAAGAAGTACTCATTTGTAAGAGTGCGGCGAACAGTAAGCTTCCCATACAAACGTAATACCTAAATGATTTGCAATTTGAGCACAGTTAACTCTTCTTGTTATGTTATTCGGATTAAGACAGTCTTTGTCTAGGGGTCTATTAAATAAAAATTACAAAATACTAACCCAATTGAAAATAAATGCCAATTACTTTTTTATACAAAACTATAAATCGCATTAATTTTATTTTTATTTATTTTATTATTTTTAAAAAGGCCAATATAAATTTCAAAAAATGACGCCAGTTCAATGCCAATGAAAGGGTGGGTACTTTATCGTTAGAATGAACGTTAATCATACTATGTCATTTATACTATCTACTAGTGGCTGTAGACCTCGCTTAAACATATCTCCGCCATTTTGAAAAAAATCGAAAAACTGAATAGACAAAAAAGTCTATATAAATATCGAACCTGCTTACAAAATATCACGAGAATCGGTTGAGAAATGTGACCTGTAGGGAAGAACAAACGGACAGCCGGATAGCGGGACGGACATACATACATATTTTTGCCCAAGCTGAAGCAGAGACGCTTCGCACTCGCTCGGTCAAATACCTATGTTTGTATACAGTGGACATACAGCGTCTGCTATGATTCCGGCGCATCAGCGATTTGATCGAAATAGCGACGACTCTATCGGATGTTTACCTATCTGCCGCGGAAATCAAACCTGCGGCGGAAGTAACCACGCTGAGGGAAAATTGATTTATGCTCTGTTAACGCTGTTTGTGGTATCTAATTATTGTTTAAGAAAAGGATTTTTCAAATAAAAACAAATATTTAACACAACTTAGTGTTATTAAAATTATTTGGATTATTTAAGAGCAAATTAATAATTAATTTTATAATTATACCACCAGAAATTGTTTACCGCTCGAGTAAATATCTCAACTTGTTAATATTGCATCGATGATGTAGGCATAGGAAATTATAGCCGTCCAACGAGCTGGAAATTCCGAAACAATCGAAGGCGGTAATTCCTCGCGGGACCTGACAACGCTGTCTAGACATTCCCGTAAACTCAGCTCATTTACTGGAGCCTGTAGATACAATCTGGTGCATAGTTGCTATGTAAAGGTACTGTTTATTTATTAATTCATTCAAATTAATTTTAAGCTATTGAGAAAAACCTGCAGCTGCTACAGACTTTGACACAATATGCTCCTATAGCATTCTTGTTTGTAGTAAACCATCTGACGAGCCTTACTTCTAGTGATATTTTTTATTAAGGGCAGTACTTTGTATAATTTGCATATAATTGTGTACATATAGTATTATATATTTTGTGTACGTTTATTCAAAGTCTGACTATGTACAGCCTAATCTATCAAAGTGTGTGTAGTTTAGAATTTCGAACTCGACTGCGCGTAATATAGCAATTAATTCCCTGGCTTGAGCAGCTATGCATAATAACAAAACTGATATAAGCCACGTGCTATAGTTTTATATGTACAATGAGACTGTTCGCGCAAATATCAGTAATATGGCTTCTGTACCCTCGTAAATAATTTCTCTGCACACCTTGCCATGACCAGTTTTCTTAGAACCGCGGAATCTAATACTCTATCATAAAATACGTTAAAAAAAACTAAGGGTGAAGGAACAGATGGCTCAAGTTATTCTGGCTACATGTTCTGTTGTTATGTGCGATGTTGTATGAATTAGTGAGGTGCGTATCGTCTTAAATCGTTTATTATTGCTTAGGCAAAAGGTATACATTTCTCATTCGATTGCGTAATGTATTCCATTACATACGAAAACATTTATATTGAATATGTTGTTTATTGGGCTAAACTAATATTTTGATATAACCTACAATAACATTTGGGATTTGAAAACACGATTTCGATTGAAAGTTTCGTGGAGGTTGTTTTTCTCATAGCTACGCATTGTTTAGCTTTCATATTATTTAATATGTTTTGAGTAAATTATGTACTAAGAGATATTTTGTACCTATATACACTGGGCCTCTAAGATAACGGGTCATCACGTTATTTTCATACAAGTATCAAGAAACAAGCTTACCTCACAGTCTTATTGATAAAAAACGGTCAAGAGCTAAGGTCGGACTCACGCACCGAGGGTTCCGTACCATCATCCTGAAAAAGTTTACTATTTAGAAACATCGTTTTATTTTTCCTGTAATCTTTACATAAACTTCTATCACTTAAAATAATTTATGATTTTTCTGTTTGCAAACTTCGGAGATAACCCCTTATCTCCGAAGAGAGGTATTTTTTTTTAATTTTTCATCAAAAGTCGAAATCTATGCGGCCTAAAAATAAAAAGTTTGAGAATGTGCAAGCAGCGCTCTTTCATATGATACCCCATATGCCCTAGTAGCCTCACTTTGAATTTCTAAGACCCCCTTTCAGTCCCTGTTGCAAAAAAAATATAAACATTTTTATTTCTCTCTTATTTGCAAATTAGTTGGACAAACTACATCTAAAACTATTCTAAATTTCAAGTTGACAGCATAGTTCTTGAGATATCCAGCTGTGACAGACAGACTGAGTCGCACCATAAGGGTTTCCTTTTTACTATTTTGGTACGGAACCCCTAAAAACTAGGTAGGTAGGCTGTATTTTAGACTACAGCCGCTAGGGGATTTTGTCATGAATTTCCATCGCGCTGAACTAATGTTACGTATGAATTCAATTAAATAATTTTACAAAATGATTGGTGCTTTATTTTTTGTATTTAATTAAAAAACGTCTTCTTGACGGTCGCACACTCCCTATTCTAAATGTTTGTGCATTGTATTCAATATTCGCTGAACGGATTTTGATCGACTTTTCAAAGGTTCGTTGCTGGAGTAGTTTTGAGTTTGTTTGTACGTAAAATTAATACATTTTCTGAATAACGTGGGTTTTATTATTTGGTTCAAATGCAAATATTATAATATTTTGTTTATTAAAACAGCTGCAAACTACATTGATGAGGTTTGCTCTAAAATATACTATTTTCAAAATTTTAAATAGAGTGATTTGAATGCTTCTTTCGAAAAGTAAGCTCCTAAACATTGATCAATTTATATGCAAAACAAGGGGCAATATAAACTCATTCAACGCAAAGTGAGAGTTAGTGTCCCACCCGCGTCAAGGGGTGTACTAAATATATTTTTGTTGAGGACAGGGCTGGCAATCTTGCCTGCAAAAAAGTTTGACACACAACTTATTATACTATAGACACTATACTACACATTTCCAAAAGATATTGTACAAAAGGCTGAAGCACGAAAACTAACGACTTAATGTTTTAATTTTGAAAATTAAAAGAAATACAAAATTAAAAATAACACAAAAATAATAAAGTAAGAAGAAGCATATATTCGTTTTCTCCATTCAGGTATGCTATGTACTAAAATACACTGTACTTAATATGTCGGTCTATTAGACATTTCGTTGGCAACCCTAACAGGACTTCAGGAGCGCTAGCCGTCCGCCAATGAATTAGCCAATAAAACCAAATTGAAGGAAATAAATTTGCCATTATGCCTGTTTTTCTATTTGCCTTAAATTTGAGAGCGGGCTTTGTAAAGTATTTTTTCGTGTAACTCCGTCACGAATGGCTCAAACCTGCTCCAAGTATATTGGGAGCAGCTCTCGCCCAGTCTTTTATGACTTTTCAATAACCCTATAAGTGGTCGTTTACGATTTTAGTTGGGAAAATTGTGTCTAAACTTGGGATTGGGGGTCAATTTTTACGGAAAAACAATGAGGTTTTAAATAAACCTATGTTGTAGCCATGGAAATATAAGCCATTATTTTGAAACTTTTCTCTAAAAAAATGGCTTTTGTTATTACCTTGATTGAGTTAGGGCTAACAAGCTTCGAGCATTTTTGTAATGAACGGACATTTGAACTTTTTTTAAGTGCCAAAATAAATTATGATTGTTAGACCTTTTAGCCTCTTAGCTTGAAATCTAACCTGTCATTACCAATAATTGTTAGTCTTCGTAGCGCGTAGCAATTCACGTAGCACGTTTACTACGCAATTACGTAGCGTTGACACCCTCGTAGCAATTATCCGTTGTACGAGTAGCTTCTGTCCTATAAATACCTTTATTGGAGTTGATGCCGTACGGTAACAGATTATCTCATTTAACTACCTGTGTGCTTGGCAACTTTGATTTAAGCTTCGGCAATCAAGATCAAATTAGGATTATTTGGGTTAAGTACTTGGGAATACCCAATATGATGAAATTTTGTGAGTTTGACGACCTCCGCGGTCGAGTGGCTTTGTACACCGTTTCCAAGGTGTCGCCATCTCTTAGGTTCCGGGTTCAATCCCCGGGTGGGTCAATTTAGAAAACGAACTTTTTTTATATTGGCTCAGGTCTAGGTGTTTGTGATACCACCGTTGTCTCTGATTTCCATAACACAAGTGCTTTAGCTACTTACTTTGGAATCAGAGCAATGTATGTGATGTTGTCAAATATTTATTTATTTATTAAGTCCTCTGAATCTGTGCTTTTTACTGTCACGTGATTGGATGATTTTGTTTTCCTTAATTAAAATACATTAATACTTTTGTTAAGTGTCTTAAAATCAGTGCAATTATACCCTTTATGGAATCCTACCCTTTGTAGTAAGCGTCGTCGTGTGGCTAATAATAATATGATAATGACATTTATAATTTTTAAGCGCGTAAGAAAATAAAAATAGTTTGAAAAAAGAATCTAACCCCAAAGTACCTAAACTTGGTTAGGTGGATCTTTAATTGTCTTCTTAAACCCATTTTTTGATATTTAAATTAAGGTAAAAGTGAAAGAACTTTATGATTAATTTCGTTTTAGGAAGTAGCCACGGAGCTAAGAACTTTTGTAAGTAGTCTTAAAACTTTATGAAACGATAGCGTTTTATCTACAAGGGAAGCAGTATTTTTGCTTTACTTTTACATCCCTAACTAAAAGACTTCTTAAATTCATTAGGGAGGGAGAATTGTTTTAAGATGATGAGTAGACGCAAAAGTCTCAGATATCTTTATTCTTATTAAATCTAAAAGTTAATTCATACTGATAAGAATAAGTTTTTCCTTTTGTTATATTCCTGTAAACTGAAAACTGCGATTTGTTATGAGCGGCTCTTCTGACTTCTTCCAAGACTATTTTGTGCCTCTGAATTTAGGCAAACCTTTTTTTTGTAGCGCTTCTTATAAGTTGTTACACCCTATTTAATAACTTGACAATTTGTCAATTGTCATGACATTGCGGTGTAGCTCTCATAACTTGTTTAGTTTGTTCTATTTTCAAATTGGTTGACGCAGTGGATTTAAAATTGTGAAGACAGTTTTCAAATTGACACGTTTATTAAATAGGGCTCTATCCTTCTTCAATGACATGATGATCAAAATTACGGAACCCAACTATGGAATGTTTTGACATAAGCGTGTTTGCAATACACAATATACATTATATTATCCTATCATTACTGCGTATGTTATTGTAGACACGCTTATGTCAAAACCTTCGATAGTTGAGTTCCTGCAAAGTGTGAAGCTGCGATAATCTTCTCGAACTTATGAGTATGCAAACTTGTAAAATGAAAGTTATAACTTTACGCAAAGCTTCACTTAACAGGTGTTACAATTTCGTTACAAATACGTATCATGTGGCCTAGATAACTAGATGAGGGTGTGTAAAGCTTTGTTTTCGCTTTTGCAGAGTTTACGCGTAAGTACTAAAATTATTATAAATGGACAGCTCTTGAATGTTACAAATACGTATCATGTGGCCTAGATTATTAGATAAGGGTGTGTAAAGCTTTGTTTCGTTTTTGCAGAGTTAACGCGTAGTTAAATTATTATAAATGGACAGCTGTTGAAGCCCTGGAAACTAAATTTCATTGACAAAATAAAACAAACATGCAGTGAACAATAGTTTTGTTTTCATTAATGCATCACCAGTCCATTCATATTAGGAGATTACGTACAGTCGAGTTCAATAATATGTACGCACCTTTCACTTTATCAACCTTATGCCTTTGTCAAAAGTGTATACATATTTATAAACTCGACTGTACCTATGTGGGGATTTCTTGTTGAGTGCTTAAAATTTTTCGAGTGCTCTGTGGATCAATGCCGCAATAATGTCAAATAATGATCTCTCACTCTTACAAACTCAGTAGCTTTAAAACTGAATTAAGCTTCCACGTCGTAATAAGAATGAGCAAATTAGCTAAAAACATCAAAGGCGTCAGCTCGCGAACTAAATACATCAATAACCGTCACCAGGGAACTCGGTCGTAATTACATTTAATTATATTCATTGAAACGCCTGTGATTACACTAAGTTAAATTGCTCTCTGTTAATTAGATTCTTAATCATTTGTTACTTGGTTGTGCTGCTCGTAACAATAGTGCCACTGGAGAAATGGGTTCAATCTCACATTTGACGGCTCCGTATGCCTCTTTTATTTTGTATATAAGATATTATTTACTACAGATACAAAAATTATGATAAATAGAGTACCTATCTTATAGTAAAAAGTTAAAGAAAAAAAATGCTTTATTCAAATAAACTTAGTAATTAAGCGCTTTTGAATCGTCTATATTTTTCTACCACCTGCAAAGCTGGACTACAGTTTTAATTTAGCTTTATAAACTGTTTGTAAATAACACCGAGTAGAAATTGATTATTTACAGCATCCATATAATATGGATAGAGATATGCTTAATATTAACCACATCTTTATTATTCCTTAACTCCCAGTAGTTTTAGGAACATTGATTGATTAGCAAAAGTAGTTGGAAACAAAAAATAGAAACGTGTAAGTTTACTTTTTGATAAAGCTCTCCAAAGGAAACAACATTGAATAGCTAATGTAAGAACGTAACACTAAATTCACTTTTACAGTAAAAAGAAGATTAATTACTTTCAGGTTCTGTTATAAATCAAGACTTGAAAAGTAGGTTTCACTGGCTATCTCGCAAAAAAGGGACTCGTCAAAATTCCAGTCACCGCAACTCGCGTCCTTGGATTCTATTTTTGAATCATTCGTTTGAAATAGCACCTGTATAGTGGTCTACTACTTATGTCATAATCAAGTCGCATGTTGATAATTTTTAATTTTATTCGTTTCTCACTGTTACAATTATCGCAATGTACAAATTAGTGTTATATGGCTGCATGAAAAAAGCATACTTACCTATTTTTGCCTATAATGTCATGATACTGTCATTTCGCCACTCAAGATGTTAAAACCCATAGACTTAGAAAGATTTTCGCGTTAAAACCACTGAGGTATATGTCAGTGGCGAGGGAAGAAATTATGGCGAAGGTAAGCCGTTCTACAAAAATGTTATTATCTGCGTGGTGGATCGGTGGGGTGATATTTCTAAAAGGTAAGGCGATAGGAATCGGCTTGAATTGACCCTTCGCCACTGCCATATGTACTCCTTTGTTCTCTGTATGCCTAAACGTAATAAGTATAGATCGCATATTCGCCTATATCACCATCGGTCTACGACGCTTTAGGACTAAAACGCTTCAAGACTAAAGCACTTTAGGACTAATCGCATTAGGACTAAAATGTGCGTCACATTTTATAAAAAAATACATCTTCTAATTTCGTATGATATAATGAAAAATAGTTACGGAAACGGCAAAAGGGCGCTTGTAAAATATTCGTCGATTGTTACGATGATCGGCAAAAAATAGGTACAAACAACGGGTGGAGCCTTTTTATTATGATGAGTTCAAATATTTTATATCAAACAAAAATAATTTCTGTTGAATATAAAAATATTTAACATAGATAATTATCATTTAATATTATGCCCATATTTTGTTATGAAAAACATTTTCCATAATTTTTGTTTTACATTGATTTTTCCTTATTGTCAAGTCAAAACGCAATTTAGTCATAAGGGGAATAAGGTAGATTGCAAAATAGGTATAAGCGAAATAAGCAAGTAACGACTTAGTCCAAACGCTAACCTGTTGGAATAATTTTGATAAGTTAACCGCTCGTCACTATCAATAGAATTATGTCGAACGAAAATTAGTAGTACCTAAACGAGCGCAAGACGAATGATTCAAAAATAAGGGCTCAGAGACGATTTTATTTTGGAACGTCCAACTTTTCCCAGTCATTTTTTAAGTTCTGTCCAGTGAAGTTACAAAGGAAATTGTATGAGCGCACAACTTTTAACACTTTGACCTCGTTTGACCTATCGACTGGAATATTTCCAATCTTCGTCCATTGTTTAAACTTCGAAAAGAGAACGCAAAAGCATAGTTAGATATGTCTTTCCTTTTCTTTCAGCCGATGAGGTTTGATAACTTTAAAGACTGACGCGCACTTAACATTGAAATAAAACACTTAAACACACATGAACCAATTGTCAAAGTACTTTTATTAGAATTTATCCGTTTTAAGTGGTCAATTTCAATGACTGTATTTTTCTTTTATTTGCCTAAAATATTATTCTTTACCTAATACTAAATAATATACTAGAAGAAAATACGATTCGCTCCCCAGATCATGTTCTCGGTTGGCTTGCAGCGTAAGAGTTGATATACTAGAAGAAATTCGACTTTCCACTCACTAGTGACTCGGTAGCTCAGCGGTCAGAGCATTGGACCGGATATCCAAAGGTAGCGGGTTCGATTCCCGTCCGAGAACATGATCTGGTGCGAGTCGTATTTTTTATAGTATATTATTTAGTATTAGATATATAAAAATAGCATCGTGAATGCTAAAATCTCAAAATAAAAAATATTATTCTTTGTCTTTTTTGAGTCAAATATACAAACATTTAATTGTTAGTTTAGTAAAGAAAACATAGTGAATAATTTATTTAGCTTAGCATTTAGTAAAAACTTATGGTCGTTTGCATTTTCAAGTTTTGTTTATTTAGCCATAGTTTATAACAATCGTTTGACTAGTCTTAATTTAAATAAAATCTATATCTCATTTAAGACGAGTAAGTAATATTTTAATTACGCCTATGACGAAAAATATATTTATAAATTCTCCCTAAACGAACAAATATTTACGACTCTACTAAATAATGTAAATGCCCATTTTCCTACGTGACTTAACACGCGTCGAATGAAATACGCAAAAAGGATAATGGGGTTCTGTAGAAATCGCTTACTGTGTATTTAGCCCCTAAATAAATTACCATTACTCTTTTAACTCCGAGAGTAAAATTCAAATCAGCCGAGTGCCTTTTGCTTCTGAATGGCCCAAAAGACTTATGTAATGAAAGCCTATTACTTACAACTATTACTTTATGATTTGTTTTTTTAAGAAAAATCCATTTCTTATGTATGTGCACCTACGCTAGAAATGTTGTCAGTCCAAACCACGGAGGTTGTATACCAGAAAGGTATGCATGCAGCCTCTTTAGAAATAACATTTCGTATTAGCGATCGTCGATTGTTTGTCGACGCGCGAATCTATCGAATTTACGGTAAGGTATTTGAGAAGAAGGCTTTTCAAAAAACATTAAAAATATATTTAAAAAAATTAACTATTTGCCTCGCTAGATGGCGTTAATGGACAAATGAAGTGCCAAAATTAGTTGCGAAAAAAAAGGCCTGTGCTTAAAAAAAGTCATTTTCATTCTTTGGCGTTCGTTGGTTGTTTTCGTACCTAAATTGCGTTTCGCTTATGTCCTTTCATGAGATTGATATTATCTAAACTAAAACCATAGTTTTAGTTTTTTTAAATTCAAATAAAAAAACAATAATTTACGGGTAATTATGAAACACCCTGCATATCTCACAATCACCGATTCAAATGACACCTCAAACCGAATTCATAAACTATTCGAGTCATTTCCCCCGGCCCACACAAGGTTCTCAACTCAAGTGCCCTCGGAACCCAATCCAATTTGGAAACGGTTAACGGGGCCATAGCATTTCAATATCAGTAACAGGGTTATCTACCCGATCAATATTATATTTACCAAGCTTGATTATAATTAGGAAGAAAAGCTTATTTTGCAAACTAAAAAAAAATTTTTAGGTCAGTGGATAAATAAGAGTTTTAAAAATGTTCAAAATAATCCATAAAATCACGTGACTGCAAACGCCAATCGGAGGGTATTATGTATGGCCGTATGAGATACCATATATATTCATCTCTAGATGGATACCATTCTGAGATACCACTCAAACGATTCAAGACAAGCTGTCAAACTGTCTGTCATTGTCATGACTCAGTGTCATCATGTCATTATCGTTTTTGTTGGTAATTGTTTGATTAATATTTTGACATTGGTTTATTTATTTATCGCATCGTTACGTAATCAAGATCACGTGACTGCTTAGAGCGTTTAGGCGGGAAATTAAACATTAAATAATTTACTTTGGTTTATTTATTGGAATGAAGTGATTTTTTTTTATTTCGTACTATTTACTTGTCTACCTTTAAAATTAAAGCGGTTCCAAAAAGTAGTCACCATCCCTATTAAGCATTATTAGTTAGCATTAGTATTAATAATTTGCACTGAAAAGAAGTTAATTCAATTAATAAAATTAAAATTAAAATCTATAAAAAAAATTTTTTTGTATCGCAAAAAGAAATATTGTGATAATAAATCAACCTGTGATTACTATAATAGAATTCGTCTTTCTTTAAACACTTTTCTTTTGTTTCAATATTTTAAATAAAAATGGAGTAAAATCGATAAGCTATAGAGCTAATATCCGGTGAACTCCAGCAGTTTCGCAGCCGCTATCGAACAATAACTTAAGAGTCTGTTGACCCATTTCACATCGGCACAGTTATTTCAAACCGATCCAACAGTTTTTATTCAAGACGACGACGGAACGAACATTTGCGGATATTAGAATTTTGATTGCCCCCTAATACCTACTCTCGCTCAAGTGGGTTCAGGTTTATTGGATCGAACGTTTTATAAATTGATTCCGGACATTTCCAGAATAAAGAAATCAGCCTATTTGTATAATCCAAGTGAAACATCAAGACCAATTTATATTCGCATCACTCGAATGAATTGTAAAAACAGACACCACGTGCGGAGTTAGGTTAGAAGTTAAATCAAATGTAGCAATTTGTAACGGGATCCATGGCTTAACTTCTGCTAATCTGATTCGTGAATTAAATTTCTAATTTGACGTAGGAGACTGAAGTTTGCGGTTTTAAATGCCAAGTTGCTTGTTTACATAATAACAAGTGAATCTTGATTGTTTGAGGCATAGTAATGAAACGCTCTGTTTGACATCGACCATCAAGTTAGCAATCTATTTGTTATTCGCATTAAATTTATTTGTTTATGCATTGTTTAAGTAGGAGCTGCGACTATTTATGCTTGTATAATAGTTGCTAAAAGCCCAATACCATTCATTGGCCAGAGCCTCAAGCATTTTTAAGACTATCATTATTTTGTCTTAATTTATCTATTTTACTTAAATTAATCTTGAACATAAAATTTACGCTGCATATGCATGCAGCAAAAACTGTTTTACTACTTAGATTAAGTCATGCATATTACAATAAAAAACTTGGAATATCCACCCATTGGGCTGTAAAATCCACCAGAATGGTTTCTTAAACATAAAAGCGTTCTAGTCTAGAGCATTCAAACCTAGTCTAACACGCGTCTATTCTAAGATTAAATTAAAATTTTAAAATTGTTAAAAAACAACTAAAAGCAGAAAATCACAAGCACAAAATATTTAATGACTGACGACCTCCGTGATGGAGTGGTTTGTACGCCGGTTTACAAGGCGTCACCGTCTCTTGAGGTCCCGGGTTCGATCCCCAGCTGGGACAATGTAGAAAATGAACTTTTCTATATTGTGTCAGGTCTGGGTGTTTGTGACACCACCGTTGTCTCTGATTTCCATAACACATAAGTGCTCTAGCTACTTACTTTGGAATCGGAACGTGTATGTGATGTTGTCAAATATATACAAAAATATAAATTAAGTTATTTTTGGATTACCTACCGGAATATAAAAATTTGCTTAGAAAATAATGAACACGAAAGTAGTGTTTTTTTTCTAATAATTGACACTGATAAACATCGATACTTACATAAAACAACTAGTTAACAACAACAACTTCTAGTGACCTCTACAGCTCCTAATTCTGTCAAATCTGATTCCGTCTTCGTCCCGTTTCCCGTTTGGCACATTTAATAATGTCGCCCACAGTACCGCGGAACAAGTTTCAGCGGGTGGCCTATTAGGCAGGACTGACTCGACCTTCGAATTATTCTTTTCTCGTGTCTTGTCTCGTCCCTTACCGTGATTTTGTGTGCTGAATGTATGTAAGGGATGAACAATGACTTTTAGCGTACTTATTTATAGTATCTCTTTCGGTATTTTTATTAATTTAAATGTGATAATTAATTGATACACAATCCCAGTTTATTAAACAAATAAGTAATCCAAAATCTATGAATTGCATTATGCTTACATTATATCATTTCGAAAAAAGTCTTTATGAAAATATGTGTCTCCATCAAAAATATATACTTACTTATATTTAATTTTATATATTATTATAATCTGTAACATTTACTAAAAGATAACTAATGGATTCAAAAAGCATTATTAAGCAATACTTTCACACAGCAGATGGTTGATTTGCAAAGTTAAATGAAAAATAAATAAATTAGACAATTATATTTCACAAAAAATATACCATTATTTGACAGCCCTACGTCAGGCAACAGGCGTTCCTCTTACTTATTTACTACGCCAGTTTGTTTGTACGATACCTTAAACTGCGTTTATTTCAGTTTTATCTGTTTCCTTCCGTTTAATGTCGTGACGCGAGTAAACATAGGGAGAGGGTACGTTACATGGATATCGCTGAATTACTAACATACCTACCTGAGTAGTGCAGTGGTCAACATGCCGGTCTACCACGCAAGAGGTCCTGGGTTTGATTCCCAGCCGGGGAGAAATTAAAATTATGAATTTTAATTTCTGTGACGAGTCTGGGTGTTACTGTGTATGATAAGTATATAAGTAGTATATCAGTTGTCTAGCACCATTATCACAAGCTTAGCTTAGTTTGGGGCTAGATGACGCTGTGT
Organism: Catoptria pinella; assembly: GCA_963556745.1. Lineage (NCBI taxonomy): Eukaryota > Metazoa > Arthropoda > Insecta > Lepidoptera > Crambidae > Catoptria > Catoptria pinella. Next base: position 7,074,309 of record OY750775.1, on the reverse strand, counting down.
GAAATTGTCCAAGCATTTATTTATTTTATTACTTTTGTTAATACTTTATACTGTAAAGGTACCTTTTACTATTCACAGAATATGTTATTGTGTTATCAGCTCTGCTTTCGTGAAATAACAGTTGTGCTATTCTTGGTTTTGTTGAAAGACATTATTGGCGTATTAAAATTAAATCTTAGTAATTTGTTATAAGTATTATTGCTAATTACATTGTGATATTGACATTCTTTTAAAGCAATTACTGCCGTCCGGTATAAAAGAAAAACTATTGTTCAAGCAATTGGCGCTCATAACTTAATAATCACTAAACTGATTTTCGGCTACAAGTGACGAGTGACTTTTTAAATTAAATTTTATTTCGGGGTTCTTTTGAATTTCTATTCATAGCCAACAATGCTGGTCTTGTCCTACCACAACAAAAACAGGGAAAATGATCAATAAGGGGTCCAAAAATATAGGTCAACACGGGGCGTGACCTGCAGCGCTCAAGGGTACCGACGGGGGACTTATTCATACTCCAGCCCCAAATATATCCCGGACATTGCTCACTGTCCGACTTGTAGACGCAAAGTCTGGCAACTGATAAAAATCTTGGACATGAATGTATTGGTTTCTTGGCTAAAGTAAGTTACTCGAAGATCGATAGAACATTCTTCACCAAAATACGAACTCTCATAAATTTGTCGTAATCTGCTGTTTCTTTTAAAATTTCAATGTAATAAAATTTGACGCTGTTGAGTAAAAGCTACTTTTTAAGCAAAAAAATCGTTATTTATCTAAAAATGCGTTGTAATTATTTCAAATCGTAATCAATAAAATAGTGCAATTATGAAATTTATGTGATCATTATTTATGCTAGCGAGAAAAGAATTTACTTTTACTAATAAATATTCAGTGAAGCGTCAATTATTGTGTGATAAGAGTTTGATCACTTCAGTGATTAACAATAGTGTATGTCTGCACGAATACCAAATCTTTGTACAAACTTTACTCCGTAGAAACAGAAGTCACCTAATTTCTAGGAGTTGTCTCTCGGGATTTCAAACCATCAGTAGTCGTAATTAGGAGTGATTATATCCGAGAACATTTCGACTAATGATTTATTACCACCAATTAGGGAATTAGATAGATGACCCGAAGAGTTCGCTTTCGTAAGATGGATTAATTAATATGAAATCTCTGATGCTTAGTGTGTAATATTTACTTGTTATTAGTTTGCCAAAAATAAGTGTAATATTCTGTAACAATGAAAAGAAAATATTTAACGCATAAATGTCAAGCAGGAACAACTTAATGTTAAATAAATATCTACTTAGAGAAATAATTAATTTCTTTTAGTTAGAGCAACATATTTTTTAACGTTTTACTTTTTTCAACGCAGCCTCATTTCCGTCGGTAAAAATTCCAATACTGGAATCGGGCGCACTGAATATTTCGTATTTTGTAACAAATTTAAAATAAATCTTGACCCAAAACATGCGCCGAGAAACTCAAGTTATTTTACCGTTCAAATATTACTTTGAGCCGCCGTGTTAAAACATTTCTGAGCTGATAAGTTAATGTTTCAAAATAAATAAAAGCTGGGTTTTGTGCCTTTTCGGTACACTGGGGCCCCATTAAACAGAAAATTAATTTGCACCAGTGAAATGGCTCAGTAACACCAAAACAAATACAATTATAACACATGCGAAGTTTCCGCAAATATATGACTGTTTTTTTTTTATTTTGTGCCTGTAAATGAAACATTGTTTGCGTTCTAAATTATAGATAATGTTCACAAAAATGCTAAAACATTTTCTCGAAGATACAGATTTCTAGAACGTGTACATGTGTAATTACATAGACAACCACATAGTCTTTAAAAAAACAAGATCGTTGATGAGTTGAACAAAAGAGACACAGAGAGAACCTTGTCAATTTTTTTTCTAAATAAGAAAAGTTCCGCGTCTCTATCTCATACTTTATTTACTTCAATTAACCGAATAACGAATTTACAATTAAATACGTAAATATCTTAACTAAATTGAGCAAATAAGTTTCCTATTAATAATTTTAATTAATAAAGATGGTTTCAGACGCTATAAAGGGATAACTCCTATTAAAATCATCTTTTAGAGAATATTCTGACGTCCTAATTTCCACAATGACATTCCTAACGCTGGCGCGGAGCGTTAATTTCGGTCTCAAGAGTGTTCGGACGGATTAATTTACATGTGGAATTGTGATGAAATTAGAACAGGTTTTTCGTATGAAACCTTCTAAAAGAGATGCATAATCCTCGTATTTTTTTAAACAAATAAAAGAGTGGAGAAAACCGTTATTAAATCAAGTTATAATATTTTCTTATGTGGTGTTGTAATATATTGAAAATGTGTTTTTTATAATAATGACACCATACTCATATCCTCCAATTACGTTCCCATTTAGTTCTCTAACTTCAGCCATTACGACTGCCGCCTTTCTTCACAAAATGGCCGATCAGCCGACTTCCATTGTAGTCTTGAAAGCTATTGAGCTTCAGTAATGAGAGGTAATGAGGGCTTACCTATAATATATTGTAATTTTGCGAGACCTTTCTGAAAAATTCTATTGTCTTTTATCCAATAAAAGTCATGCCTTCTGAAGTTAAAAAAATATTTCTTTTTTTGTCAGTGAATAAGTATTTTAGTCACAATCAGAGATAATTTATCTTCTTTCTTGTTTGATTTTATTGTAATCACGTAATTTAGAGCTACTATTGAACATCAACGTGACTTTTAATACTCACTAGGTACTTTAAAATTACATACTTATTCTCTCTATAAATATGTCGTAAGTTATTTTAAATACAATCGGTCTGCTTATTATGTAGGACCTAGTAAAATCAATCTATTTATGTGAACCTGCTTGTCATCGAACCCAGGTAAAGCAAAAAGCGAGTCTTATTGTAGATGTATATCGCAATAATTAATTACAAGAATCTAGAACTAACTAACTAACGTCTGACTATCTGATCTCAGTTATTATTTATTGATAAAATATAATAAATGATTAGATAAGTTGATTGTATTGTGATTAGGAGGAGAATACAATAATTAGTATTAAGTCTAGCAAAAAAGATGGGTCAGGCTTATTCTGTGCTTATAATAAATCGAATAAGAATCCCAAAGAATATCGAAATATGAAATTAGAAAAATACACTTTTGTTTATGACATCTAGTTGTGCCATTTGCAAGACAATTCTCTACTTTTGTAGCTTCCCTGTTGCTTAAGATCATTTATGTAAAGGAGGAATAACAAAGGACCAAGAAAACTACCCTGTGGTACTCCCGTGATATTTATAAGCGCCTGAGATCGAAACCTTTCTAAGTGGAAGCTTTATATTTGTAGAGAACCTTTTGTACTTCTGTAGGCTTTGTTCTGTTTAGAATCATCCATTTGATTTTCATACTAAACCTACCTACCTCAAGTCCGTAAAATTACATTTAATTTTATTTACGATTTAAGACACTTCATTATTTAAATAATTCTGGATTTATTGACATGTTCCCTTTTCCTGGTTTAATGTGAGATGTTTATTTTTCCCCATATTTTATCATGTTTCGTTTCGCGTGATAAATAGTTTTCTCTTTTTATTTCTTTCTTTTTTTAATACGATTTTCCATCCTGTAACTGAACACACAATTAATATGAAATGGTTCCGCTGCAATAAATTCAATACAATCCCTTTACTTACACACAACGCAAACACATTCTTTATTATGATATCAGCGCCATTGTTAAATGTTATTTTGTTTTATGTAGGGTTGTCAATAGTAATATTTGCGATTGAACATATTTAAACAAAGATCAATTTTATGCCGCGCTAATTTGCCGAGTGAACTCGTCACGGGTGGTCACGTCAAACGCGAGCACGCACGACCGCCTGCCGATTGCCGTTTTCAACCCGAAAAGGTTTCTCCTTTAAAATAAAAGGACATAATAATTTTATAGAAATAATCGTAAGCTATTAACATTGTTTTTGAATACGACGCGATTGGTTATTTTTGGTTTTTAGGAATACTTGGTTTTCCGTGTCCGCCAGCTATGTTATAATTATTTTAAAATATTTATTTTAGCTAACACGTCAAAAATTAGGTTCAAGATTTAAAAGAGTGCTAAAATAACTTAACCTGGCAAGCTACTAACATTTATAATTTCAATTATTCCATGATTGAAAAACAGGTGTGGAATGACTTAATAACCTATTTTCATAGGTTATTAAGTCAGTTTTGTTTTTCATGACGACCTGTAGTGGTCCCGGGTTCAATTCCCGGCCGGGCAGAAATTGAAATGATGAACTTTACTATGCACAAAAAGTATATATATACCTATTTGAAAAGTATATTTAGTAGTATATCAGTTGTCTCGCACCCATATTACAAGTTATGCTTAGTTTAGGGCGAGATGGCGCTGTGTGAAATTTTCCAAGCATTTAAGTATTTATTTTAATACTCGCATTGCTATCGTTAATTATATCCAATTAAAATACGACCAAAGTGTTTGGCAATACAACCCTCTATTTACTCTTACGTTTTCGTTTGCCTCAAATTAATTTAAAACTATTAACTGCTTACTTTTTAATTGGGTAATAGCTCTTGAAATCAAATGTGAACATATTTTTGTTTCTTAATTTTTGTAACAGAATAGGTACGTATTTTTAGACAGACGAAATATCACGATTTAAATTATTGAGAATAGGTACAATAAATGTAGGTACATGTTAGGGAAAAAAATAAATTTATATTTTTTGCATTCACAATGCTATTTTTATAATAAGATAAATAATATTAGAAAAAATCTACTCACCCGTAGCACCTCAGACGGGACTCGCACGCTTGGGCTTCCGGCCCAATGCACTGACCAATTATGCTACCGAGTCGCTAGTGGGAGCAGCGAAATTTTCTAGTACTTTTTACTTCTTCGCTGAAAGCCAGCGCAATTTCATCAATGTGAGGAAATACCTCCACATTTGAAAGAAACATCTTTCCAGATGTTTTCGACAATCGATAAAGATGAAACAGCTATAAAATTAATAAATTTAGATTTTTTGCATTCACAATGCTATTTTTATATTAAAATAAATAATATTAGAAAAAATACTAGAAAAAATCGACTCACCCGTAGCACCTCTGACGGGACTCGAACCCGCACCCTTGAGACTATATAGGTATTGTTTCGGTTCTGTACCCAATATTTCATTCATCTCTTTGTTATTCAAAGCTCTGCTTTACCTGCATATAATACCTACGAGTATACTAGACAGAACTGACGATACTTAAGTAGCTCAACGGAAACTCTCGACACAGTCGTTCGTCGTCCTTCACTGTCTGACTGACAGTACCTTTTACCTACGTCCTAGCCGTGAAAAACCTGGGTAAAACCTTTTTCCTGAAATTCCTGATATAAAAGGTGATAGCAAACAGCCAGTACCTATTCGTTAATGGTCTGTCGCAACACATTTTTACATACATAAGTCGAATTGATAACCTCCTTTTTTAAGTCGGTTAAAATATGACAGAAATTTCCGTGCATAACATTACAATCAATCTCGGACTAAACTAGGCCATATCGGCATTGCTGTAGTACGTACGTAGTAAGTTACCTACTATTCTTTGGCTGTAGGTAGACACAGACTTTTTATTTCGTGGCTGTTGCATTTCCTAACGCAACAAAACAAATGACGTACAATGATGACGTAACTATTTTCGAATAGCAGTAACAGCAGTGTTTTTTATTGTGTTGCAAAAGTCGTCTCATGATTACTGTAAAAATACTGCAAGTAGTAGATTTTTTCTTTGAAAAGATCTCCTTTCTTAGAAATTCTAACAAATGAATGCTGTTTATGCGCAAATTGCTCAAATCGTTTTAGATATTATTAATCACAATTTACCAGCAGGTGAATGAAATTTACTTCACGGGTGAATGAAATTTACTAAAAATTTCGGGTTTATGGCAAATCATGAACTTACTAAAAATTTCATAATTTGTTTAGCTCTTATATTTAGATACCTATATGAAAAAAATTGAAAAACCTCTAAATTGCGTGTGGGCCTAATAATGTTTTGTCTAGTAGGTAGTACATTTAGCAGTACTATGCTTTTTGCTTTAACAAATTCTGCGTTTATTATCCTAAAGAATTCTATGAAACTGACAAAAATTTTGGGTCGTGGGTTTACTTACACTAACGACAAAACAAGGATATTGTCGACGCTACATAAAGCCTGCTTTTAAGCAACTATTATTAGCAGAACTAAATATAATTAAATTATATCCACTTTCAAAATTTCCGCACTTAGGTAGGTATACCCTTAATTTTAAATACCATGAAAGCAAACGACTTTTTGCATGGGACTAACTCTGGAGTCTGGACTCAGCTGTTCCATACATTTTATTCAAGTAGGAGTCATTGAATTGTATGGAATAGTCAATATTTCCAAAGCTGATGAACCACGCTGTTATAAATACATCCCATAAATGGATTTAAAAATATAGAATGTCATCTCTCACCATCCCATCCATAATATCACGATAGAAGGTTGATATCGGAAGAATGCGAGCGGCGATCGGCATCCGCGCACATGCTGAGACGCAATATCGCCTGATAGCATTCCTGCACCTGTGCTGACCTCTTTATTCTACTTTACCACCTGGAAAAGCTAACAGAAACCCGTCATTTTTTCATTATTCTAAATTTTCTTTTATCTGGCACATTGGCTTGGATGATAATTTCATATTCTAGTGTTCTTTATGTCTTGTACTATTAAGTATTCTGTGTTGTTCTTTACAGTTACTTAGATGCTTACAAAAATACTTAACGATACGAGTACTAATAAAGTGGGAAGATATTTTATTCGATATAAGGTACTATATGGGACTCCATAACACCAGTAAAATTTATTGTCAACTATAAAAAAGTATGTAGAGTAACATATTGTACTGAATTTCATCAAAATAATTTTAATTGTAGTTTGTTACATAACTTTATTAATTACATTACAAACTCAAAAAGTTTTAATTCTATAATGTCACCAACTACAATAATTAAGTCAATAATTTTACTGACAAACAATACATGTTTAGTTTTGTTATAATTTTCTAGTTGATATAATTCTAATTCAACGCACTACCTTACCTATTAAAAAAAAAACAATCACTATTTTTGAACAAAAAATCATGTTTAATTTACAGATCAAATAGTATGTACTCGTACATGTAAATGAATTTTGATGATGCGAATGTTATGTTTGTCACAACACAAACAAAAACGAAAGTACGATTTTTAAGTTACAACAATATTTTATGTATCATAGTAGATTTTTATTATGAAGATTGATTTCTCTTTCGGCGAATATGTGTTATTTTTTAATTTCAACTTTATTCAAATTGTATTTTATTGTTTATGAATTTTAAGTAGTTATGTAAGTACCTATACTTATTTTGCCTGAAATTCAGGTTCACTCTAGTTCAGGCTCATTAACTTTTTTTTCTATATGTACCTATGTTAAGAATAGTTGTAATAGTGTGATGTAAAATTATTTATTATTTATTTTATTTTATTTTCTTTGGGGAGCTAACAGCATCATTTACAAGTTAACTATAAAAATAAATACTTAAAGGCTAATTACAAGCTTCCACAGATAAATAATAATAATTTTACTATTATTATTATAGTAGATATTTATTTTGTAGACACAAATTACAGATACTGCAAGTAATGTAAAGTTTAAGCTATTATTACAAGGGTGCAATGGAAGGCGACGCCTCTGCCATAAATATTGTTTATAAGGAATATTTATGGCTACGATATAGATTTATTGCCCGTGGTTATTACCACAAATATTACAGAATATTGCTTTGTTACTGTAGCTTGTAATATGAATCTTAATTATAGGAAATGAGAGTAGTACGTGCTTCCGCAGCTTCTATTTTAGAAAATATATATCATATACCTATATTATTATATGAAGTAACAGTTATTTAGTATTGTATGAAAAATAATAAGTTAGAAAGAAAATGATTGAGTTTTTGAGGTTACTTGACTAATCTATGATAATGGCAACTTCAGAATGATTATGTAATTGTAGTCATTGCGCGTTTAAATTTTTTCTTCAATATTCATGATCATGTACAACGATCGTCACCATACACATTTCTATAGTTTTTATAAGATTTTTAAACATCTCACTAAAACTTTCAAGCTTTCAAGCATTCAAGCTCAACATTTGAGGAGCTCGGTGACGCAGTGGTATAGCGCCTGGCCCATCGATTGCGGAGGTTAAGCAACTTTCGAAAGGGTCGGTCATGGGATGGGTGACCAAAAATTTAATATCTCGAGCCCCTCCGTGCTTCGGAAGGCACGTTAAGCCGTTGGTCTCTGCTGCATTTGCACTCGTCAGCACCCACCAACCCGCCTTAGGCCCACGTGGTGGGTCATGCCCCTCCTTGTCCACGGAGGCCTATGCCAGCATTGTGGACATTAAAAATGAAATGATCAAAACATTCAAGTGGAGTTTGAAGCGCGTAATTATTTTCGAAACTTTTTACGGCTTTATCCTTAGGCCAAGCCCTAGTATTTCATCTGATGTGTCGTGAACCATATCTATAAATATGGTGTATTGTGCTATCGTGGCGCTAATGAGCAATCGCAGCGCGGCCCCCAATGGGCTTAATGACGAGCCGAGAAAAATGTTTTCACGAGTGCTTTGAAATTTCACGTCCTGCTCTTTCGAATACCTAGGTACCTACCTATTGTGTTTACACTTGACGTTTTATCTGTGTTCTTTCTAAGATTTTTTTATGTTCTTTTTATATTATTTTTAAGCAAGAGTGAAAACTGTTTCTGTATAAGTAACAGTTGAAAATTTTATCATCTACACCCGTGCGCCATCGCATTCTCATCAATGGGATGGAATCTTGTCAAAGTAAATTGACTTATACGTTAATTAATCAACTAACTGTTAACTTGTTATCTTACTTGAAGTTGCTGCAGCAAAAGTTCCCTCACCTCGGATGCATCTCCATGTTTTTGGATATCCCTGTGGCTGGCCGCGTACACGTCTCAGTTTGACAAGGTTCAATCCCATTCTCATCGCGCGGGTAATACTACTAGCCCGTGACATCATTTGCGTGGACAGTTATTTCTCTATCCCTAGGAAACAGTTCTATTTTTTGTATGAAAGGTAACCTATGTCTCTTATCTGTACCCCTAACAGCGTGTATACAATCATGATGATCGTTTCAGTAGTTGAAGCGTGAAAGCGTAACAAAAAAACAATCAAACACTTTCGCATTTATAATATTAAGTAAGTAGTAAGGATATCACTATTATTAAGTTTGAGTCATAGAAAATGAACGATAAAATTATTCCTGTTGACTATGAGGTAATTTAATCACACTCACACGCAAAAGTAATGAACGCGATAAGTATATCCGATAAAGTGATTTTTTTTCTATTAAAATAAGGAAAATAAAATGAGCTATACTTACATATTAAAAAATATGATAGCGATGGAAGGATTATCGTCTCTATGCCAGTGGCTGACACTCGCTCGCAGGAGCAGTCAGTGTCTGCGATTGGTCGGCAGCGCGTTGCCTGTATTGCCGTCTCAATCCGCTAATCCCTATTCACAATCCGCAAATCCCTATTCACGTATTGAGTAAAAACTCTAGTAAAAAGAGAACATCAGAAAGTTACCAGGGATTTAAATTACCTATTTCTAAGATAACCGAGACCAGGTCTGAGGTGCTACGGGTGCATGAGTCGATTTTTTCTAGTATTTTTTCTGATATATTGTTTATCTTAATATTAAAATAGCATTGTGAATGCGAAAAATCTCAATTTAATAATTACCTACTTCTGTTATTTAGTTATGGATTTTGAGACCTACGTAAGGAAGAGAGTCATGTATAGTAAAATTAAAAGTCATTGCCTACGGGCCAGTTTCACAACTTCCGGTTATTATTCCGGATATCCTATAGATCTTGCAAATAATTTCTAACAAACTCTGTTCTAATTACAATTAAACCAGAAGATATACGCAATTAGAAGGCATTTAGAAGTTATGGTGGAATAAAGAAACTCACATACATGAACCACACAGTGCACTCTTTTTTTTGGGCAGTTCTGTAAAAATAGGCCCTAAATCCCTTATTCCAAGAAACTCAAGATATAACATGATGAAACAAACAGATGGATGAACTCCCTTAGTCTATCAATACTTAATTTTACGGTTCGCTCACCCTATAAGCGCAATGCTGGCAGGCGGAACAGCCCCCTTCTCAAATAGCCGTTCAACTAACATTAACGCTAGTACAAAAGAACAATAATATATGGGAATGACATAAGCTTACGCTTAGCTTCTGTCAATCCCATACGTTCTCCAATTGCGCATTAATTAAGTAATAAAATAATTTAATTTTAAGACTGAAACGTCTGTTAAATAATGAAGAAAAATATTTATCATGCCATTAAGATATAAAGCTGGAGCTGGTAAAATTAGATCTGAATGATCATCACGCAGCACAAACATGGATGGCGCTGTTTGCCATCCTTATTTTGAAAATACCTATGGGAAGTCGTCAGGGTCGCTGGCGGAAGCTAAAATATATTATGAAATGCTTTTAAATTACTTTCAATCAATTTTAAGCTGTAACGGATGTCATAACATAAAGAGGAAGGCTTGAGTTAGTGACCTCAACACATTATAGGCTGATGAATGAAGATTTCGAATTCTTTGCTGTATAATTATTATCCTTTGCTTTGGATAATGATTTTTATTACAGTACTATAAGCTATTGTTGGCTGCAGCAAGCTTGTCAGGGTTTCTGTTATAAATCAATTAGTCTGACAGACGGACGGACGGCTCATTGCGACCTTCTAGCTAGCAGATAAGGCATGATATGAATTAGAAATCAAACCGGCTGTAGCTAGAAAAAAAAATGGAATAAAAGTAAAAAATTGGGAATATTCACGAATTCATTTCATTTTGTTCTGTAAAAAATTACACGACTTATATTTTTGTGTATAGTACAATGACTTCGGCTTTGTAGCTTCTGCAATACAACACGAACGTGTTCATTTCGCACACTTTAATCCACAGGAAATGATGAATATCAGTAGGAATACATTTAATTTATTGACCGAGCGAAGCGCGAGTCAATAGCGTCTCTGCTTTAGCTTAGGCAAAAATGCTTTCGTATGTCGGTCCCGCTGTCCGACTGTCCGTTTGTTCTCCTCTACAAGTCGCATTCTCGTAATTTGTGAGCAGGTTCTGTAATTATATAGAATTCTTTTGTCGATTCAGTTTCTCTAAATTGAAAAAAATGGCGATTGTCTGGGGTAAATAATATATTAGCCATTTCAAAAAATGATCAAAAATGTCCCTTCGGCCGCGAACGAAACCGAAAGTATTAACCAGTTGCGATAAAAAAACTTTTTTGTACTTGTACGAAACCAGTTGCGATTAAAGAGTTTTTTGTACTACCGAAACCGCGGTTTTCCTTTCGTAACTGGTGACGAGAAAAGAATTTGTATGCCTTCTCTACAGAGCCACTAGTAAATATTGCTTCGCTGGCTTGGCACCGTTTTTATTTGTGACGTTAACATACATATCGAATATTGAACTGACATTTTGTTTCTGCCATTGCGTTTTTCCGGAATTTCCTTTGTTCATCAATAAAAATTGGGCATTACATTTTTTCATCAAAATAATGAAAACATATTTTAAAGTTTTGTATGAAATAAGAACATTCCAAAACAAAGTACTTATTAATAGTGAATAGCAATATCAAGTAGTTATTTTTATCCCGAATGACAGATAGTTCACAAAGAACTTTTAATGTGTTGTCCCTGTATGTCGTATTTTTATAGTCAACTGGTGAATGTGGCACTAGTATTGCCGCAAAATGAAACGGAAATGGAAGTGTGCGGCCTGCGGTGGCCCGACCGAGAGATAACTATGACCAATATCGATTGTCTTGTCTGCGGTCTGTGGCGCTCGAATCAGGGGGCCGACTGTACTTTTCATTAGTTTCGGTCGAAGTTTCAGGCGTTTCCTACTTCCTTCGTAGGAAAATTAGTAGTAATTTTAATTATTGATTATGACGGATTTAAAAAAGGAGTTTTCTACAGCCACGTATCACATTTTCTCCGTAAATTGTCTGTGGTTCTCTCATCCATCCGAAAGTACGATTACTTTAAGTAAAGCCCGAAGTTTTAAGAACTTTTTGTCCAGGCCAATACTACGGACGAATGCAGTCGGGAGTAGTGGACTATACTAAGGTTATATATACCTAGTAATAGTTAGTATTTTTGATACTAACACCATCTTATCACATCACTTACTTAGATTTTTATGACTCATTTTATTTAAAAAAAATACAAAGTTTGGATGTTAAAAACACGTCGCTAAAAACCTACACTTTAATTTAAAAGTTTTTTTATGATAAATGACGATGAAAACCATGAGCATCTAAAAGCGAGAAGACTTAAAATATTTTTAACACGTTTTTATTAGGTCACTTTCTTGTTTTTTGGTTTATTTTTCTATTAAATAGCTTATGAAAATGTTTGTTTGTTCCAGTAGTGGGAGCGTCCCCAGAACCACGAAGACTGGGCATTACGGAACCGCCGCACCACGTAGAGTACTCCAACGACACCGGGGTCACACTCAGCTGTTCCACCAAAGGAGACTACCAGGTCAGTGCTATATACAGGGTACCTATAAAATCAGGACATGTGCCTACTTGTAGGGCTAAGATTCAAAACCTCCTCATTGTCGCTTTAGAATCTTTAGATACTGCCTTACTTAGATTAATTTAAAAATATTTTGTTCAGTTACAACAAGTCTCTTTCGGAAGCCTCATTCTTCTAACATATTTAAAGTTTTGTTTAAATATCTTAATAAATGTCAACGCAAGTGCAATCGAGATACAACTTTTATTACATGATCACGATTGCATTGTCACGTAATCGCGAACGTCATCGCTTTTACATCGAAATCGAACGAATCAAATATAACGGTATTAAAATATTAAGGGTGCCTTCAATGAAGGTGCCTTCAAATTAGGTAGTGACGGGAAAAGGCACTATAACAAGGTGTGTACAAATTAGGTACCTACTGGCGAGAAAAAGCGCTGCAGTAGCGCGACTTATTTTCAATTTCCGTAAATCTAGAACATTATGTAATAATAGTAGAGCCGCTGTTGCGTCACTAATTTGAAGGCACTCTAAAACTTCTTAAAATAATAACAAATGTTTAGAGACCTGCGATTTCAGCTAATTATTGTCAACCAAATGTAACAAACGAAGACGTAGCAACGTCTGTTTATTTCTTGTATGTTTCTTGTAAGTTGCAATGCAAAACACTTTTCCCTAGTGTTTTGCATTGTAACTTGCAATACTCAATTCGAAAGCAAATGATACGAAATTAAAGAGTAAATAAGTATAATCTCTCTTTCCAACTTCCCTTTATTTTTATTTCCCGCCATTTCAATTTCATTTGATTCTATCAAAGCATTCGATTTGACTTGCGTGGAGGTAATGGAGCATCCTTATAACAGATTCGGGCGGGACAGTAGGCGGAATATTCGAGATTCCCTTCGATCTTGTGACATTTCCTTTAGGAATAAATAAATCGTTGAGCACAGAATATAAAGTAACCGGTTTTCTTTTTAAAGCACAATAGTTATTTGTTATACAAGAGACCAAAGTCAATCTGTGCTGCGAGTGCCGACTTTGAATCCCGAACTAGCGTAGTAGACTACTGAGCACAGTGAGTGATTTAAAGGCACGAGGCAGAACAAAAAATTTGGTCTCGTGTTGTAAAATGAGTTGATGCAAACTGTTTACGTTACCGTAAACTATCGTTTTCTCTCTTTCACACGCATTGACTGTGAACAGTATATCCGATAGTTTACGGTAGCGTAAACAGTTTGCAACAACTCATGGTAGGGCCACTGAGCGCAGTGAGTGATTTAAAGGCACGAGGCAGAACAAAAAATTTGGTCTCGTGTTGTAAAAACTTGTATATTTAATATAACTTTTCTCCTATACCAGCGAGAAAAGGGTTATAGGTCAAAACAGTTATTTTCACGTGACTTTTTTAGTAAAAAGTATTTTATTTCCTACATAGAGTTATGCAACTATCTTCATCGCTGGACGCACTCATTTTTTGTAATATATCACAAAAATTGTTCGATCTAATCTTATCTAATGATCATAGACTAAAATAGATTCCCGTCGTTTAGTTTTACATTAGGTACATTGTGTTTTTCTCTTATTTATTTATTTATAATCACAAAACACTAATTTATTTTTATATTTCAGTATTTTTTCTTTTTTTATATTTATTTTATACATGCGACCTAATTTCATCCATACTCTTTATTTCAAATTATCAACCTTCTTTTTAAACAATCCTTGCTTACAACTCCTTTACCCAAAATAACGACGGCCTGAGTGGTGCAGTGGTCAACATGCCGGTCTAGCAAGCAAGAGGTCCCGGGTTGGATTCTTTGCCCGGGCAGAAATTGAAAAGATGAATTTTAATTTCTTTGACGGGTCTGGGTTTGCAATATATAATAAGTAAATATTAAAAAAAATATATGAGTAGTACATCAGTTGTCTAGCACCAATATTACAAGCTTTCCTTTTTAAGGCTAAATAGCGCTGTATGAAATTGTCTAAGTATCTATTTCTTCATTTATTTAACATCGACTCCTGACCTTTCAAGTAAACTCATAACATAGTAATGAAGTAAATAGAATATTCTGCTGAGAGTCCGCTAAACCAATTGAGAAGGAATTGTGTGTATCAACGTTTGGTCAAACGTAGTTATGTCTATCCCTTACTAATAAGATGAGTCCAAATACTGTTATTGATTTACAACGTTAACTGACTATCCTTTATAGAGTTTACTATTGGATTTCATGAAAACCTCGATAAACTGTATTTTGTTTACTTGACCAGACATTTTAATGTCCCTACTGCTGGGGCACAGCCCTTCCTTATGGGTGGATAAGGAGGATGGGCCATGACCCACCACGCGGGCCCAATGCGGATTGGGTGAGGTATATGCCTGTCGATTCTGTAACCACTCTCGAACCTAACTTCACTACGCGGGAATTTAAATCATAAATGGAAATGAATAGGCAATTTTTTTAAAGGTTTATATAGCTACAGTAGCTACCTAAAATCTTTTGCAATCGGAAAAGTAGCTTATATTCGGCTAATTTCTAATAATAAATTCACGCGAAGTGAGGTTCGTAGTGAGATGCGAGTTTGGTAACACAATCGACAGGTAGTACTCTTAACTATCACAAAAAAATAACGTGCGTAAAGATAATATATTCGATGGAGTAATTTTGTATGGGAAACTTGTACAGCGTCATCTACCTCAAAAAAGAAAAATTAAATTTTCCATAGATAGTTACTCTATCGAATACTTTTACTCGCTTTTTTTTCTCGATAGATGTTCGTGCTAAGGGTTGCCCTTATGAAAGTTAGGTTTAACAACCACACAGGCCGGGACTCAACGAGCAACCCAAAAAAGAGAAACATAAAGAAAAATAAATGTAATTTATGGGATGGTATCACAAAGTTAGTGTAGGCATACTCCCGGCGTTAACAAAGTTACTTTTATGTAAATTAAATAAAAAGGCTGCGTGGGAATAAATATTCATACCTAGGAATCTACTTAATTAAGTCGTGACGGCCAGCTCTGCTCTAGTAAGCACTTGCATTAAAATTAAGTAAGCAAAAGCTCAGTAATAAAACACGTGCAGTTCAAATGTAAACAAATCGACCAAATATTAATATTTTTAGGAAAACGGTTATACAAGGTGTTACAAAAATACCCCTAATGCCGAATATGGTATATAGGGACCATCAAACTGAACAACTTTTACTATGGAGCCAACTCTGAAATCGCGAAAAAAAAATCAGCTGTTTCATACATTTTGATATTTTCGATTTTAATTTTTGTAACAAGGTATACAAGGTGTTACAAAAAGTAAAAGTTGTTCAGTTTGATGGTCCCTATATGCCATATTCGGCATTAGGGATATTTTTGTAACACCTTGTAGACACATTGAAATAAATATTGATTATATTATTATTATTACTATTATAGTACTAAAGCAAACATTAATAACTAATGTAGGTATTTAATACAATAATGTGTTAAAGTCTACTTTCTTTCTTTTACTTACTTGCTAATGTTTGTTTAAGTAAATGTTTATTTAAGTTAAAAAAATATTAGTATAAATCTTTCTTCGACATGAAACATGTTTGAAAAGTGACACTATCTTGAATTTTGTGGGCACTGCTTTCCTTAGGTTTTCACTTGTATGAAACACAGCCGTTTCCTTTGAACGGAACCGCTCGTCTGTAAATATTAGGCTCGCTTCGTTCAAACTGACAGAAAATTGACAGCTTCTATCGTTTAGCAATAATCGAGTGTTGAGAAGCAGAAGTTTTTTCTTTTCTAAATTTCTTTTTGTATAAGTAGAAGAATAATTTTTAAGACACAGGACTATTCAACAAAGGTATTATTACAAATACATTATTCTTAATAAGAAACAATACTTTCAAAATTTATCTGGGGATATATACTTAGTAACAAAATAGTATAAAGATATTAACGATATTAGTTACATCTGAATTTATAAAACAACAAGTTATACTTAGTCTAGTATAAAGTTTAAAAATATTAATATTAATGTTCTTTCACTTACAAATATGGTATAACAAGAATAAAATATGCTTATAATATTCATCAGAATTTACAAATAACACTTGCTACCTTCTTCAACAACTATTACACAAGCAATAGGAAAAAATAATTAAAAATGTCTTTAAATTGTTTAAATATTATGAGGTATTTACATGAACAGGATCTGTTCTCTGTCGAACTATTTAAGTTTGACATTCAAAAGAAAAGCACTATTTAAGTTTGACATTCAAAAGATAAAAGCACTGAGTAACTGAAATGTTAGTATCAATAAGTCCATGGTGTAAACTGTAACTAAACATCTGCTATACAATCTTTATTAGTAAGAGGGTATATTAGTGCCATATGTAATTACCGCGGCCTTTCGATGACTGACGAGTTGTCTTGTTTCTTTATAAATAAAGTGCGTTTTGGCGTGCTCGCAGATAGACTTTTGCAAATTTTTTTTTGGTGCGGTGTAGAGTTTATGAAAGTCAACACTCACGAACATATTTATAATCTCTGGTATTTTTTTTATAGTAAACAGGAGTTTACATCACTACCACAGTATTCTTAACATCCAAGAAACGACACTGGACTATTAACCTAAGCTCTGTCAGCGAAAGCCAATTATTCTATTTCGTAACTTTCAAGCCAATAATCCGTAGCAAGAAGCCCAACTTTGAACAGAACGTGACAAGAAGGTTTCTCTAAAACGGCAAGAGATTTCTGACACACATAAAAACGTTTCTCAAGTTTATTTGGTACGTTTCCACCTCGGTGGCGCATAGTAAAGATGAAATATGTCGCTCTTAGCCCCGCCCCTACGCGCCAATCTGATTCAGTATTCACAAACCCCGCTCGCCCAACTCAAATATAAATAAAGTTTTTCCATTCACGGAGTTTGGAAGTTTACGGTCGCGCGCGCTCCGTCGGGAAATAAAGATATGCAAGTTCATACGTGCTGGAACGTCAGCTCTATCTCATATTACTCATTAACGTAACGTTGTGCGCTGCGGTCGTGCTCTATTGTAAGAGCAACTTCAATGTATGTACCTACTTAGATTTGAATTCCATGTTTTATACGCTAACTGTGGTAAAAATATTATGTAGTATGCTATTTCTAAGATTGTTTCTATGAAAATGTTCTTTACAAAAAACCACCTGTGATCGGAAAAGATCCTGATACATATAGGTACTGCTCTGCTCAACTCATGTTTACAGGAATACATATCTACAGAAAAGTAACTTTTAGGGATCTTGGTGGATCTCGTCTAATTTTGTGAGACTATTTAGTATTATCCAATAAGCTAAACTTGTTTCTTTTTTAGCTGGTTTTATGAAAAAGTTACTTTCCATCACCGTCTATTAAACAAGACGTCTTTTTAATATCAGATATGCGTACTTGAATACCTAGTAATTGTGCAGATTTGAATATTATTTCTTGCTTTTTGAAGCTGTTTTTATAACAGTTTCTTAAGGGTTTTTTGAGGGAGGTTTTTCTTTTTAATTTTTAACTTTTTTGTAGTAGGTATATATACGAGTATATGTAAATGTAAGCGATGAGAAATGTGAGCGCCACACTTTTCAATGGTATAATACTCCTAATAACTCAATTTCAATTTTTCAAATCCGGGTTGCGTGTTCAGCTGGGGGCTAAAAATAATTGTTAAAACCTATTGCTGAATTTTCACCACCTCAACTTTTAATAATAAAAGTATGAAAATAGATCAAAGAAAGACATACACTGTACTTTCATTTTTCTATCTTAAAACAGTGTTTATATTATATGTTTTGCAATTTACACTCTCACGAAATGTGTACAAAATAGTGTGATGGTAATAATCTGGAGGTTTACGCGGGGTGTCGAGCTAAAATATGTTTTTATTACCCACCCGTCCCAAATCGCGTATTTTCGCATGCGTCATGAAAGTAAACCAATCCTTTAAGTCATTTTTCATCAACTGTCGTACGTATAATGGGAGTAATTTCATATAAATAAATAAGTAAATATTTGACAACATCACATAAATTGCTCCGATTCCAAAGTAAGTAGCTAAAGCACTTGTGTTATGGAAATCAGAGACAACGGTGGTATCACAAACACCCAGACCTGAGCCAATATAGAAAAGTTCGTTTTCTAAATTGACCCAACCGGGGATCGAACCCGGGACCTTAGAGATGGCGACACCTTGAAAACCGGTGTACAAAGCCACTCGACCACGGAGGTCGTGAAACTAGCCCGCCCCCGCTTCGCACGGGTGGTGTACCTTGTAATGGCACCATCCATTAGTTATACTGCGATTTAAAATGACGTAAAAGAGAAAAAAAAAATATCTTTACACACAAATCCTTATAATAACTGTTATGTATGTAATGCGGGTAGACAAACAACTAAAAAAATTAATTTGGTGCAGTCGTTCTGAAGTTACGCGCGTACATACATTTCAGCTATTAATTTTTATTTATGTAGATAATTTAACGTAACATTGGAAGTGATAGAGTTAAGCCGTGTTTTTACAAAAGATTTTTAAACACTGATTAACTTAGACACCTGTTTAAATGTGATGCTGTCTCTTTCAAACAATATTGCCAAAAAAGTGATAGCATCACATTTAAACAAATGTCTAAGTTCAACAGTGTTTAAAAATCTTTTGTAATAACACGAACAAACTTTAAAAACCCTATGATTCTCGAATCGTAGTTATTTCTAATTGTATTTCAGAATAAGATAAAGTCTATACAAGGTGTTACAAAAATACCCCTAATGCCGAATATGGTATAAGGACCATCAACCTGATCAACTTTTACTATGGGACCAACTCTGAAATCGCGAAAAAAATCAGCTGTTTCATACAAAAATTAAAATCGAAAATAGTAAAAGTTGTTCAGTTTGATGGTCCCTGTATACCATATTCGGCATTAGGGGTATTTTTGTAACATGTTGTATAATTCATGAGCGCAGTGGTATAGCGCCTGGCCCATCTATTGCGGAGGTTAAGCAACTTGCGCAGGGGTCGGTTATGGGATGGGTGACCAAAAATGTATTGTCTCGAGCTCCTCCATGCTTCGGAAGGCACGTTAATCCGTTGGTTCCGGCTGCATTTGCAGTCGTTAACACCCACCAGTCCGCACCTGTCCCGCATGGTGGGTTATGGCCCATCCTCTTTATTCACCCATAAGAAAGGCCTGTTCCCCAACACTGGGGACAATAAAAATGGCTGATGATCTACAAAATTCACGCGAACTTACAGAACTTTTTGACCAACAGTAACCCGAACTTCGCCGTCACTGTGTTAGGTTCAACGAGGTAGGATTATTTATAAATAAACAGAATTTATTCAACCTTATGGCGGAATTTAAATAACGTTAATGGGTATTAATACCCATTAGTGACTTGTTGGATCAGAGGTTTGCCGGTTTTCTCTAGCGTCTTTGTTGTGATTGCATAATTCAAGCAATGCATTTAATAATGTCAAAATACGAAAGTATATTCTGGGCTTCAAAAGTTACTTTCTTATTATTCTTATCACGTCTCACCTATGAAATTAAAACGTAGAAAAAAGTTGAGGTTACATCACAGTGCATTGCGTAATGACATTTCGCACTTTAAGTCTCCCTTTGAATATCCAGTGTAAAAATGTATACAAGATGAAAGTCATCGCAACAATGCGGGTCACAGTTGGCGCGACTAATGAAGAGTAGGCTTTTAAGGAATTGAATATCGACATATACTCGTACTTACCCATAGAATGCATTTCCAATCCAGGCATCTCGATGTGATTGTCTATAGATATTATTTACAGCTTTCTGAGGCCTTTATAGATATTTTTGGAAAGCCACCTTAAAATTCAAATTTGATTAGGTAAACTTTTACAGCAAACGTCACATTACATTTTAGAAGTTTGTACCTACCCTACCTTGTTATTTAGCTCGGAACTTTCAAAAGTTTAAGGCTTGAAGCTCACACTTAAACAGCTGATTAAGCTTTAACCGTCTGTTTGCGATGTTTTTATGTATGGAGAAAATGTCAAAAACTAATGGTTGAAAATTAATCGGCTGCTTAAGTATACAGTGAACTCTGACCTAAGTATATGAAAGTAATTTTAATTTATTTTAATTAAAAAAAATGGAATAATAATGGAAATGGAAGAGCGATGGCTTCCTGATACAGGTATTTTTATACTTACTAGGAATGTTTTCTAAATGTTTGTAATCACCTGGTTTGTTAACGAAAAAAAGCATTTTGTATTTTTTTGTATTTTTGTAAGTTACCGGTTCCGATGAAACATCTACATCTTCAACATATTATACATACCTATAACACATAGGTATTATACTAAGCTTATATCACTATAAATAGCTTTCAAGTGAACATGCTGTTATCGTTTACAACTTCACTTAATTGGTGCTTAAAATTGTTTTTCAAGTGCTAACATATAAACGCGAGAAGCAATTCCTGTAGACGTAATATTCCACTCTCAATGTTTGCTAGTGAACTTTCTGTTTCTTATTTGCTCCCCGAGGCAACTCAGCAATAGGGACTGCTGAATAAATAACATTAACAACTTCCAATAAGGCTCTTACTAATTAAAATGCATTAAAAGAAAGTAACGGACTCGGTATGTTTTCATTAGTAAACTTCGAACAAAGCAATAATAATAATTCCTTCCCGTTTTATGATTTCATATTCTCCCATTTTAGAACAAAAGCAATAAATCGTGAATATCGAAATATAATTACTAAAGTTTGCTCGCAATTGGAATATTTAGTTAGAGGGTCCCTCTTATGTCCTATTTCAGGCGTATTGATTATTCATTTAGTTCAATTTCCAGCTAGCTGCCCTACCCCAAATTAGTTACAAATTGTACCTACTATTGTATCAGATTTTATTACTTATTGCATAAAAAGAAAATGAATAGGGTAAGAATACATGGAATTATGAAAACAGATGGTCTTAAGAGGGCGTAGTCTGCTCACTAGCGCCGCCATTGGAAAAAAAACATAGTGCTTAAATAAAGACAAAATTGTGAGTGCACTCCGTAGAAGCTTTGTGGTTCTTTTTATCGCTTAAACAATATTTTCTATCCTGTCGTTTAGTTTAATGGTGATTTGTTGCGATAAGTGGCCACTTTTAACAATAAAGTTCCATTTAACTAAACGACAGGCTAGAAAATATTGTTTAAGCGATAAAAAGAACCACAAAGCTTCTACGGAGTGCACACAGAGAGATAATTCACAATTTTGTCTTTATTTAAGCACTATGATTTTTTTCCAATGGCGGCGCTAGTGTGCAGACTATGCAGTCTTAACTAAGATAAAGTTTTTGTGACACAAATGCAATAAATGCCCTTGCAACTAATCTCAATGCGTAGAAGTGGTCTGTGAAAACAAATTCCGATCTGTATTTTACAGGACTTAATTTTCCTGTAGTAGTTTCTACTTTAGCAAAAATAATATCGTTTCATCAGTTCTTTCATTAAAGATACCTGGCATTCCATCCTCTCTTTATTAAGGTACAAACTCCAAATTCTTGCGTCAATGTTACTCCAAGCTCTCGAAACATAAAACCAGAGAACTAATAAAAAAGTGCTTACTTGTTTTAAGGGGCTCTTGTCAATCAACGATCCGTTATACTTATCCTTAAGGCTACTATTTATGTTGATGAGGTACGTAATAAATTTGGGTATTACTTTATTAATAAAATTGCGGTAACTGCGAACTTGTTCGTGGCCATAAGGCTTTCAGCCCACGAGCGATTAATCGCTAAGCGATTTTGTCGCCGAGAATAGAACATACAGAGGCGTAATCAATACGCAAACGTCCACGAGCTACAAAAAGTAGCTCAGCGACTAATCGCCCGCGAAATGACACTGACAAGAGCGACAAAGGGTTTACTTAGCCGCTGGCTAAAAAAACTAATCGCAGGTACAAAAAGTCGCTCGTGGCCGCTGACGCTAATATGGATTTTGCGTAGCTGACAAATCTGCTATTGGATACTTATATAAATATAACTAAATATTTATCATAAATAATGATAGCTAATCTAGTATCGTATCTAGTTTCAATAAAGTTAGGCTCCATTTTAGTAGTAGTGTGGCCTACAGCATTCAGATTCAATACAATTACTAAGTCACTGTGTGGTGTCGTTCATTAGTACGATGTAATTGTTTCATCAACTGAATTTAAATGTCATTTCGATGCACTCTGTAGTAATTAAAATAATAATGCAGATGAGGGTCCCGCACGACAGCAAGCAGAACAATCTGATATTTGTGTGAACATTTGGTCAATTCAGCCAATTCCCTACTCAAATGGCCAACATTCTATGCGTTTGAACGCTACGCTTACTACAAAAGCTTTAAAATAAGCAGTAAACTATAAAATTACGTGCCGTAAGCTTGTCAGTTCCATACAATACATCAAAGACTGTGTTTTACATAAGTTTGCGTCACGTGATTTAATCGTCTATTTTAAGCTTTAAAAGTAAGCGTAGCGTTCTAACGTATAGAATGTTAACCATTTGAAGCTCTCTTGCACAAGACGATTTACATCGGTACAGAATTTATCCCAATTAAACATTGTCTATTGCCAAACATTAATATAAACAAAAGGCTTGTATTGTAATACATAATTATAGAGTAGACACAACCCGTCATTGATAATCGGAAGAAGATGGAATCTCCGACGTGATCCTTCCTTAGCCTCCTAATGTAAAGGAGGGTCCAACTCTTAACGGCCGTCCCTCCAAACAAAGAGAACTTCCATCAAAGACGAAAACACAAAGAAAAATATAAAACTTGTAAGTTTCAAAGGGATGATCCTTTTATTTTCCCTTTTTTTGTTCTGTTGAAACAGAATACTTTGATCAATTGTGTTGTGGGCGTTAAGATGTACAATTCTTATGGGGAAAAGGATTTCTATATTTGAATAGTAAGCGTACATATTTTGTATTGACAGTGTTTATGCACAACCTGCACTTAAAGAATTCGTCCTGTTGTTCAGCACGCAGACCGAATGTAGGATTGGTGGATGTTTAAAAACATCTTAAATTGCTTCCCAGAACACAAACTGATATCATTAGCATTTGCCAGCTCTGCTGCTATCTTGAAAATACGAATGAACCTTCTTAAAACTTATAAAATATTATAAGATGTACAGTATAAAGTTTTAATCATTTATAGATTAACAATTACACTTCTACAATGCTTTTAAACTGGTTATGAACAAGGAAGTGTATGCATACCGTTCTTTAACGCCCTGCATTATGAAATCGAATGCAAGCACTTTATCTCTGTTTCTATTACTTATAGTATTATTCAGTAGTATATAATATGCAGTAGGTAAAGAGAAACCAGTAAATATGTAACCTGAGCATTTGCTTTGGCTCAGCTTTAGTGGGAGATAAGCCTCAGGCAGGGTTTTACTTACGTCACTCATACGTCATTTTGAATTCGAGTATAAAAGAGATATAAAATAATGTAAGTCTTGTACATGTGCCGTTGTTATTATTCTAAGGTTTTTTGCATTGTTAATTCAATAACGGCATAAGATTTTTATATGTGTCAATCGTTTCAAATTAGTTTTAAAATATGCAAAGGAGTGAACTGGGCTATTGGAAAAGTGGGTGGCTGCGGAAGACAAACAAAACATCATTAGGGTGGGAAAGTATAAGCCTAGCCAAAGAAATAATTTCATTAATTAAGAATAATTTGTTCCGAACATAATGAAACGCGACCTAAATGCGTTCACTGGATTAAATTAAATATCATTTTGGGGGTAAATACGAATTAACCGTAATTTCTTTGGACCTATGGCACCGAGTTTGTTTACTATTGCCACAATTTATGACTATAGAGCTGTTATTTACTTGATATAAAATTGTGTGGTTATTGATATAACTCGAAGAGGATCTCGGTGGCGCAATGGTTAAGCACCTGGCAATGCGATTGCAGAGCTTAAGCAACTTACGCAAGGGTCGGTTGTGGGATGGGTGATCAAAAATTTATTATCTCGAGTTCCTTCGTGCTTTTCCGAGGCACGTTAAGCTGTTGGTCCCGGCTGCTAATGCAATCGTTAACACCTACCGATCCGCATTGAGCCCGCGTGGTGGGTTATGGTCCATCCTCCTTATCCACCCATAATGAAGGCCTGTGCCCCAGCAGTGGGGACATTAAAAATGGCTGATGTCAATAGTTAGTCTAATATAATTATACATATTTTTTAACCGACTTCAAAAAACGGAGGAGTTTATCAAGTCGACGACTTTTTTTTTATTTAAGGCTAATTGCAAAAATTTATAATTTGAATCGTTGGGTCTAATGCGTAGTGATGACGTGACGATGTGAAATGTGCTGTAAATGAAACAGGGAATGCGAAATGTGATATAATTAGTTGTATTGAAACTGGGATTATGTTAACGTTTGTAGTCAACTTTTTATCTTATTCCCACAAAATATCGATGATTACTGTAATTCCATAGATGTCTGATGTTTGGTGGAAATAAAAAGAGAAAAGGATAGACCACTTTTCAGAACAAGATTTTGCTTACCTAATATATTAATAACACTAAAAACCATTTTCTAAACAGCAAATGTTTGCAAGCTCTGAGCGAAACATTTCACATCTGATACGCGGCCGGGGAGTAAATGGTGCAGAAAAATGCAAATTTGCAGATCGCGCTCCGCAAACTATCCTCTAGTTCTGGGTACATCTGCCGTAAAATTGAGCAAACTATTTTCAATTGTGTTAACCCTAAACTTATTAGCTGTATATGTTATTTACAATATATGTTTTGTTATACATATACAATGGTGGACGGATAATTGGAAACATAAGTCAATATTCATACAAACGGGGTAACTTTGATGCCTTGGTTCTCCGCCAGGGATCGAGCATCATTCTAAGTAAAGTAAAGTAAAAAAAGTAAAAAATTGCTTTATTCAAATAAACTTAGTAATTAAGCGCTTTTGAATCGTCTATATTTTTCTACCACCTGTTCCAGACTTTTTTAACTGACAAGAAGAACAGGCGCAAGAAACTGAAACTGAGAACTCTGATCCTTACAGCTCTTAAAATACTGACCAGGTCTGTTGAGTGATATGGCGATCTGGATCTACTCCATTCACTCCCTGGATAGCTATCATCAGATCACAGCTCGATCAATCCCTGGCGGAGAACCAAGGCTTCAAAGTTACCTCGTTTGTATGAAAATCGAGTGATGTTTTTAATTATTCAATTAATCATAAAATAAAGTAGAGGTGTAAGCAATTAAGAAAATGCCTTGGTATTAATATACTTAAGATAAAGAAATGTCCAACTTATAAAGTTAATTCAAAAGATAATTTCCACTTCCAGTGTCTCGATTCAGTAACAAAATCACCCATTTTGTATTATTTTGATGATTATCTGATGTTAATTTAGCGAAACGAAAGCAGAAAAATCAGAAAACTTTTCTCCTCTCTAACGTAGAGTTCCAATATTTACTTTTAGCAGACATCACAAAAACCCTAAAATGACTCGCAGGGGAGCAAAATTGAGGGCTTATGAGGAGCCCAAGTAGGTATCCCTTCGAGCGCAATAAATATAACACCGTACCTTATTTAGCCTCAACATCACAGCGACTCGACAATGAAATCAAAACTTTTTAGAAAGAAAAAAAAGTTAATAATATTAAATTTCGCGCGACAAAACCGCGGACGCATATTGTCGGGAGGGTAGTTATACCACGCCTCTTTTGCTCGAGATGCCATATTTTCTTGGCACTCCTCCCTAATAAAACTGTTTTGCTTCCGTCTTCAGCTTCTGATGTTACTTTTTTTTCTAAATAAGATAGAGTTCCTTTCCGTCTTTGTTTGTGACACAAGTTAGTACAACCATTGTTTTATTTTCTTCGTGTGAGAAATAGTTGTCAGCAATATTACATATTGTGGTAACATCGTGTGACTTTATTATATCCATTTATCGCACAGTGCGCACAATTTTGCAAGTCTCGACAAAATTAGTTCGAATATTATTTGCGGTTGCAAATACTAAATACCGATACCTTTTAATGAAATAAATTGTTCAATGTTTTCCCCATGGGAATTGTATTAAATGTGAACATTTTATAATGATACTTAGATGTATGGGATTGACATAGGTTTTTGTTATAGCGGTAAAACGTCAAATCCATCTTTCGTTTGCGAAGTTCGTTATCAAGTATCTTGTATGAGGCTTTACCCATTAACTTGGTTTTAAATTTGTCAACAGCTGGATTGGCTCCTAATAGACGGAACGCTGGTGACGTCAGTGGGGGGCCTGCGTAGGGTCCTCTCCAACGGGTCCCTGGAGCTCCCCCCCTTCCCAGGAGAGAGGTATCGGAGGGACATCCACTCCACCATATACCGCTGCAGGCTGAGGCTGAGCAGCGGGTTTGCGGTGCTTTCAAAGAATATTCACGTCCATGCCGGTATGTTTTTTTTATGCATTTGGAAAACTCTATATATGACCATGTAGGTAGAAGGTATAAGTTATGGTCTTTTTACTTAAAAGCGTCTTAATTTGTAAACTAACAACACAACTCTCTCGTAACATTATGAAGTTTATTTATTTATTTATTTTTATTTATTTATTTATTTCCACTCTTACTATTTCACTCAGTTGGGAACTATTGATCTATTGCATTAATTCATCCTAATTTTCAATTGTTACACTATAATATTAATATCTACGATTCTTATGACGCCGTATCTCTTAAATGTTAAATTTTTTCATCAAAGCATGCGTGCTAATCTTAGGAATTGAGTCATTTGCTTCCAAAACATACCCGAGATTGAGTATTTGAAAAAAAAATATATAAGACGCAGAAGTAAAATATTGTGTGTTAGTATTGTTATTCTGACCTTTATGTAATAAAAAAAATAAAAAAGCAACATCTTGATATGGCCGTGTTATTGTATCTAACTTTTTTATATGAAAGCATTTCTACCTCCTTGAGAATTAATTTACGAAAAATATAAAACTCATATTTTTATGTCAGCAACAATTTCTTGGAAATGGAACAATGACATAACTTAACGACGCAAGTATTCTGATACGGTTACTTAGAAAATGTTTTGACAAAGACTCTTAAGCAAATTACGGATAAACTCGGATTTGTAGCAGGTGCCTGTATAAAAAGGACATTTAATAAAGTTTTTTGTAGCCTGTTTTATGGACAAGAAGTTTCGGGCAAGTTTTAGGGGCACGTTTAGAAAAACAGAGGAGATCCTGAAAAAGACTTTGTTACATCGCAAGATACAAAAGCTTATTTAATTAATCCCTATTTTCATAACTATATACCACGTTATTAGGGTAGACTTTGTAATGTTTTTAAGATAAGATCTTGAAACTTTTGAATATTTTGAATAAAGTAAGTGAAATTAAATACAAACTATTTCCAGATATTTTCAGAAAATAAGAGTCATGCCGTATACCGTCGGCTTTTATTCCTCCTTCATTTGGCTCAGACTCAAACATTTATTTTCTCGAAGTAAAAAAGCATCTGTAGATGAAATGACAAAAAGTATCAAAAACACTATAAAAAAAGACATCAGCGATATTATTTTTTGTCTCTGTTAAGAATATTAAAAGTTTTACACGGTATTATATACCTATGTTTTACATTATTTTGGTATGAAAGGATGAAAGCTTTGTTATCTTCATAAACTTCATAATATTTTAATCAAATTAATATTCCATAATACATAATTTAATTATTGATCCCAACTTTATGATTAAAATATATTTTATAATTAAATGTACTATTAAAATAAAGTAGTATGATTAATATACATTACTAGCTTTTGCCCGCGACTTCGTTCGCATGATTAAGGTAGTTATGCATTTATTTTGAAAGTCACCACAGGCTATAGGTACCGAAGTGTATGATATGACATCAGTGAAACAGTTGCTATTCTGCAACTGCTGCTGTAGTTTGTTATAAATGCCTATGAACCCAAAAATTGTTTGCCTTGCCTATAACATCACATATTTAAATTTTCCCATACAAATTTCATACTTTCATAGTTCTTGCCGTCAACTCTTTGCAGTTGTTTTACATTTTTAATTGCAAACGAAATAAAAGAGAGCTCGTGAAACTCCTTTGCGCCGTGCAAATTTAAGCCAATTATTTTAGCAAACTGGGTCATATCGCATTGTCTCCAACTTTATAAAGATAATAGAATCAAATGCGAAATACAAAGCAAAAAAACTCTCTCTAGAAACGAGAAAATCTTTAAGCATTATCACTTAATTTTAATTTAGTCTCGCAAAGGAGCTTAAAGTGAGATGATCCGTTCTTGTCCAAATTAAGTAAATGTAGAGATAAAGGCCAAACCTTTGAACAATTAGGTCGGCTGAAACAAACGCCTGTGAGGGT
Source organism: Catoptria pinella (assembly GCA_963556745.1). Lineage (NCBI taxonomy): Eukaryota > Metazoa > Arthropoda > Insecta > Lepidoptera > Crambidae > Catoptria > Catoptria pinella. Next base: position 7,045,179 of record OY750775.1, on the reverse strand, counting down.
ATTTAGCAGAATGATGGCATCCGTAAATGCCGACGAGAGGCTCAAAGAAAACATTATTTCCGGGTAGATATTTTGTGTTATAAATATGTTCCGTGTATGGCGTAAAAGAGGAAGCAACTAATATTATTAAGGAATTTATCCTTACATTGTCGGCGTATATATTTTTGGTGTAAGTAATAGATGTTGTATATCAAGTAACTATAAGAATTTAGATTTTGGACTATTAAATTGGAGTTTAACTTCTCCATCGTAAAATGGTTATGTATATTTATTTCTTGGCTGACTCATCTGCATTTTCTAGTCTTTACCTTACCCAATAGAACTTGCTGATGTTCACCTTGATGATAATAATATAAATAAATGAATAAAAATAAATATTTGACAACATCACAAAAATGTGATCCGATTCAAAAGTAAGTAGTTAAAGCACTTGTGTTATGGAAATCAGAGACAACGGTGGTATCACAAACACCCAGACCGAAGCCAATATCGAAAAGTTCATTTTCTAAATTTACCCAACCGGGGACCTCAGAGATGGCGACACCTTGAAAACCGGTGTACAAAGCCATTCGACCACGAAGGTCGTCGAAAATCAATCACCTTTTATTTATCTGACCAGCATTAAAAACGGCGTGGGAGGTGCACGTGCCAGAAGAGTACGTGATGGCCGGCAACGCGGCAGTGCTGCGGTGCGTCGTGCCCGCTCACTGCGTCGACAGGATCGACAGCACTGACTGGCTCACTGACGACAACGTCAGCGTGCTGCGGTACTTAGGTGAGACTTATGTTGAAGGTCATAAGGTTTATATTTCTTAGTTGTGTAATGTCGTGGTGGCATTGGCTCGCTGACGACGATTTCAGCGTGCTGTGGTATTATGGTGTGATTTCGATATTCATAAATCTCAGTATCGATTAGGTACCCTACTTCTTTCTGTCGCTCACAAAGTGTCGATTGTGTCAGCGTAAGATGCTTAGATTTTGAATCCTTTTGGTTGAGAAGTCATTAATTAAAAACTAGCTGAAAAGATAAAAAGACATAACGTATTGTAAATGTTATGAGCAATCGCAACCAAATCCTTTAACACAAAATTGTTTAAAACGACAACATCTCAAAGTTAAACATGTCTCGTAAAATTTATATCTCTCCTGAAATTCAGTATGAAGGCAAATATTTGTCACGAAATTTCCTCATCAAAACTCTTGTCAAGACATGACACATACAATTACATTTTCGTCCGAAATCTCATTTTCACCAAAAGAAAATAAGGGACGCTTAAGCGAAACTCGAAAGGCTTCGGGACTTACGACGTTTATATGGTTGGGCTGTCGGTAATAGCTTTTTTAAACACGTTGGTATGCAAAACGGAAAAAATATACTTAGATATTATCTAAACACTCCAAATTATTAAAAAAATGTTTGGAGGGAGACCCATTTGCGGCAGAAAATCATCCAGCAATACTTCAGCATTCCATAGTTTTAGAGCTTCACTCGTTAATTGTCGAAGAAATAACAACAATGGCCTAGTTGATCAAAAAGACCCATCCCTTAATGAAGATAATATAGCCATTAGTATCAGATTTGAATTGTCACGATGAACTTTTCCAATTTATTTTCTTTAATAACTTTTTTGATAGGGTCGAAGTACCAACAGTTGGATGACGGCTCCCTGTACATAAGCTCCGTCAGTCCATCCGACCGGTATAACACATTCCGGTGCCGGGTCCGGGACCGGATCACCGGCAAGTCACACTCCAGCCAGTTTTATGGTAAGCTCCTTTAAGTACTCACTTTACTTACTTTGATGTTCTTAACTGACACTTTAAGTGAAACTGTCGACCTATACTTTGATAAATTCGAAAAGGTGTATCCACATAGAACATTTTGTAAAGCATTCAAATAAAGAAGAAAATTGTGTACTGGCAATGTTGTGCGACTTTTGCATGTTTTCTTTTATTTTATCGTAACGGTTGATATTGTTCTTAAATTACATATACGCTTCTATCGACTTTAAATCCATCCACCTACTAAAATCGAATACTAGACAATGTGACACCTTCTCTCTCTCTTTACCAGATGTCACATTCGCTAGATACCCCCTTATTAATAAAGATTGTACAGCAGATGTATAAGTTACTCAGTGGTGACTGTCTGTCAAACTATGTAAATTTGACATTAAAAAGAAAGGGACAAAACACTGTGTAACGTGTGCGCGTTCAAAAAAGGCATGCCTCAGGGCATGCGATAGCGCATGCAATAGCGCATGACCTATCTTCTCAAAAAAACGAAAGTTGAATAAAAAGTTAAAAGGGAAATCGTACGGTTTGGAGGCATTATTGCATGCGTTTGACACAAGTTCAATTGAAAGTTGAAGTGACTCGGTGAGACAGAACATAAGTACCCAAATATTTATAGTGACTACTAGCAGCCGCCCGCGACTTCGTCTGCATGGAAAGTTTTTTGCTATCCCTCGGGAACAATACATTTTCGCTATAAGACGCTATGACGATAAGTATTTAAGACGTGGAGGTGTAACAAAGGTTGGTAAGGACAGTGCGTGGTTTTTTTAAAAGCAGTTTTTGTTCCCAGGCCATGTGATCGTGACAGAACCCAAGGGCGGCGTTCGACCACGCGTGGCCATCGAGCCTCGCACCCGGCGCGTGCAAGCCGGCCAAGACGTGCGGCTACCGTGCGCTGCGCACGCGTGGCCCGTGCCTAACTATAGGTAAGGTTCAATACATTACTTCTCTGTAATGTTTCGTGATGGAATCAAAGGCAGCGTTCGTCCACTAGTAGCCATTACGCCAATGGTTCACCCAGATGAATAAAAAAAATATTTAATATACACATTTAATAAATATTTGACTGACTATTTTTTTTTTTTTTTTTATTTAGATTTTTCGCATTTACAATGCTATTTTTATATTAAGATATATACAATGCTATTTTTATATAAGCGACTCGGTAGCATAATTGGTCAGTGCATTGGGCCGGAATCCCAAGGGTGCGGGTTCGAGTCCCGTCTGAGGTGCTACGGGTGAGTCGATTTTTTCTAGTATTTTTTCTAATATTATTTATCTGACTATTTTTTGTTACGTTTATATATTAACTTATCAAAAGACTACAATAGCTAGCTCACAGATTTATTAAGGAGCAGTATTTATATGGTTAGTTGGCCACAGCCCAGCCACAAGCGCGATTATGTCGGCTTGGCCCATGTATAATTCACATCCATTGTTTAGAGTCTCACTAAGAAGAGGCATGTCTTTTATACTGTGTCATCTCTTAGTTGAACGTAGTATATTTAATTTACCTTGGAAGAAAAGAAAGGATTAAAATATTTTATTATTTCTGATAATCATGCGCGTCTGTCGTCATTGGGTATATTTATGCGCACTTGATCTGTTCTGTAAAAAGCTGTCAGAATATTACTAAAATATTCGGAATATACAGTTTCAGCCCCCTTAACATGACCACTGAAACGCGACCAGTTAAACGTAATAAATCGCTATATCATATTATGATATAGCGATTTATAACGTTTAACTGTCAAAAGACAACGGAATTTGACAGTTGAGTGTCGATAAAACGATATGTCACGCGCTATAAATCGTCGTGCTAGGGGGGCAGAATAAAAGTTAATGCTATAAAATATTATGAATTACATGTTATAACAAAATTTTAAAAAATCTAATTAATACCAAATAATACACTAGAAAAAATACAACTCGCACCGGATCATGTTCTCGGACGGGAATCGAACCAACAAGCATTGGACCGGATATCCAAAGGTCGCGGGTTTGATTCTCGTCCGAGAACATGATCTGGTGCGAGTCGTATTTTTTCTAGTATATTATTTGGTATTATATAAAAATAGCATTGTGAATGCTAAAATCTCAAAATTTAAAAATATCTAATTAACTTTAAAATATGAAAAATAAAACAATCTTTTAAGTCATAGCTAACGCAATATTCACAAACCTACAAATTGTACAAACAGCACGCACTAACTGAGCATCCCATTTCCATGAAACTCGTTTAAAATGTACACACGACAGCACGTAAGGTTATACTGTTAAACTGTGAAAACAGCTTTTATTACGTAGGGCATAAAGGCGGTCTCAAAGTCAACATGTATAGTCTGAGGTTCCGTTGTGTGTACCCACGCCAGAAAAAATTAACGAAAATTCCACAGATTAGAGGCCAACTGGCTAATCCAACCGGCTACCCAATCAACTGACTGGTTGATCCTAATCTGGTCACATGAAAAGGCTATCCTGGCTCGCGCACACCCATAAACACCTAATTGGCGAGCCTCCAAGATACCGTCACCATTGTCTGAACAGCGCTTATAACTCATCTATTGTTCAGTGTGTAGCCGCCCTGAATGGAGGCATCCTGTCGTGTAACCTATCACCCCAATGAAATGGGAATGTTAATTGCAAACTCTAAGTTAACACCTTTTGTGGTTTTTTTCTCATTTTTCCGAGCATTCTTATTTTGATCTGCATAAAAGATTTATTTTCTTTTCTAGCTAGTAGCCATATTGCCTTAATATTGTAGTTTAGTATAACAAAATAAATGTTACTTTAAAATACAAAATTGGTAGGTAGTTAACAAACTGCAAAAAAAAACAACAGCTCGTGACGATTCTATCAGCTTTCATTTGTAGGTATATAACAATGAAATATTTGCTTTATGTGAAACTAGTGGACCCTGTGAATTTCGTATCACCTAAAATTTAACGATTATCAATTTCACCTTGAGAACCAGTGCTATCTTTTTAATTAGTAAGTTAATAACAAAGCAGCTGAATACTAAAACAAAAGCAACACTACGGTCCTTTTATCAATCATTACTAAGATCATTATTCAGACTAAAACCTCTTTATCAAAAGTTAGCTGTCAAAAGTAACTCGAAATGGCGATTCCCATACAAAGTAGCCAATGTTCTTAATACGATTCATTGAATATTCGCTATTCAATGAAACGAATTCTGCCTACTCTCAGAGGAAATGACCAAAAAAAATATAATACTACGTTGTGATGACAAATGATATTTATTTTTCTTAATTAATCAATCAAATGCACTAAGAAGTTTCAATTCTGACGTCGAAGTTAATCACCCCAAAATTTATTTTTTCAAACGGTAAACAATCTATCTGCCTCTGCTTTTTCGATATCGGCTTTCGTTTTCAGAGTTGTCTACGTTTTTTCCGAAAAAACGGTTTTTTTTGTCGTTTTTTTTCCACCATTTTTGATTTTCCTTAAAAGCTACATACTGATTTTTGAAAATTTGGTAACATACGATGCCTCGTAAGCTCTTGCATCTTTTGATTCTACTGCTTTTGCTTATCTTTAGAAATTCGGAAAAATAGCCAAGTTACACTCCCCCACGAAAACGATCTATTTCAATGTTGAAAGAGTAAGAACTTTACGTGTATTTGCGTACGAAGTTGAAACGAATATTTTGCATTTTGCGAGTAAAATGCTTGGCCGAACAAACAAGCACTGCAGAAGCCAAGTTTCCTTGGAGGTTGTATTAGGTAAACGACGTGTAATAGCCATAGAAATGGGTTTCACCGGCACAGCTCGACTTGAGCTCGCTACGACTTTAATAAGAAGCTTAGTGTTTCCTTCGCACGATATTTGCAGCGTACGGTTTTTGACGCTAGTCGATTTTCACTCTGTAAAACTTGATACTTTGTATTGCCATAACAGGCCGTACTGACTGGATATACAATGTTGAAGCGCAATTTCGAATACATAATCTAATTACAATGATTATGATAGGAATCTAATAATCCTGTCTGTACGACTCCAAAGAATCTCGGTTGATCTCAACTTACAATTATAGGACCATATTTTGGTACTTATGATATAATTAGGTAATTAGGTAGAATAAATAATTTGTCAACAAAATTAATATTCAAAGTTAGTCTTTTATTTTCTCACGAGGTATTAATTTAACAAACCAAGAGCGTTAAAAGTTAAATTTAAATTTAATCCTCCCACGCACGTGACGCGCCCATTTAATAATGTCGAGCCGCCATTTGACGCGTGTCTCGATTCGTCCGCCATTTTATAATCCCAGAGCGACGTGATCCTTTTATTGCCAAGGAGCAATTTGGTCTCACCGCCAAATTGTATTACCGCTCATTTGTGAATTAAGTCGCCACAAAATTACTGGCTGATTCAAATATATTTTGCGACTTAGTTTGGGGCTTAGAATTCTATTTTTAGAATAATTTTACGAGAGAAAATTGTGTTTAATAATATAATTTATTAGGTATGCATTTAAATCCTTTATAAGAGGTGGTATTTGCAAAGTCCCACAAAACCAAGATTTCAATTACGGTCCGAATTCTACCTTATGTAAGAAACTTGGAAGGTCTCGAAGTTTCCCGTGCATTATGGAACTAAGAAACCGCACAAACTGAGCACCGCACCGGGCCACATAGCAAACATGCCTGAACTGTGTATTTGTGTTCTGTCGTAAACATAAACCAGGAGTTTACCTATTCAAATCTGGGAATGACTTCATAATAGATATAATTTCGTGATAGCTGCGAATCGGTAAAGTTATAACGGCAGTTTAATCTGTGGCAACTTTTTGGGTATAGTATTGTTTTGTATTAGCAAAGGGAGTAAGTAGCACTTTACTCCTAAATACTTGTTATAAGGAATTTCTTGAAAATCATTATTCATAATCGCTCAACAGCGACAAACACTCTATAAACCTTTGATAAAGTTATAGAAGGGTGCTGCCCAAGAACTTGCCTGTTTTATTCAAAGAAAATGTAATCACTACGTTTTAATTTTATTTAATAACATGGCTGACTATATAACAGTCAGGAACTTTATAATCATATTCTAGAGTCTTCTAAAATTCTTGATAACAGCTGATTGAAGTGACAACTTACACGTTATGTTATTTTACTTTTTTTCGGAAGATGTGGATATCAGTCAGTGGATTTGCCTGTTTTGTCTAAAGATTCGTCAGAACGACAACATAATAACGCTAAAGAAGCCCAATCCAAATATTTTCTTATATTTTCTTAATACGTTTATGAATAATGAAAGTTATATGACCTTTAATGTCTCACATTTTATCAGCATTAGCTGATGTATTTTTTTTTTCAGCCATGAAGATAGTTGTCTAACTCCAAATGAGTAGAGAGTACAAGTTTCTAATTCTACATTTAGCTTTTTACCAGGAAAGTCACGAAAATAATTGTTCTTACCAATAACACTTTTCTCGCTGGTAGGGGTGAAAGGTGAGCAAATTGTGATGTCTCGTGCCTTTTAATCACTCACTGTGCTCAGTAGTCTATATTAGAATTACTCGCTAACGACTTCGCTAGGTCGTGATTTAAAGTCAGCCCTCGCAGCTCAAATTGACTTTGGTCTCTTGAATAACAAATAACTATTTACAGCAATTTTTTTCATGTTCTAATTAAAGGCAATTACTGATACATACAACGATTGTTCACTACTAATAATATTGTGGCGTTTTTAATAATGTAAATGTTATTCAAGTAAAGACTCAAGCTGCATAATTTTTGTGACAAATAAGTAACTCCGTCTATGAACAAGCTTGGTATTAACTTAAAACTTTGTTCCAGATGGTTTCGAGATCATCACGAACAACTAGTGCCCATAGAGAAGAGTGCAATATGGCCGCGAGCTCGTCTCTTCGGCGGTCTGCTCCGCATCAGTGGGGTGCGAAGAGAAGACGCCGGCCGCTTCGTGTGCTGGCTCAACAACACTGTTGGTGGAGAGTCTGTTCATTTCTCTCTTATTGTCACAGGTGATTACATACGTACATAATGTGATGTAAATACAAGCGTAGATAATGTAGCCACGTGCATGTCTCTTCGCCGGCTGTCTACTCTGCATCAGTGGCGCGCGGAGAGAAGATGCCGGCCGACGGCTTTATGTGCTGGCTCAACAATATTGTCACTTCAAGCTTATTGTCACAAGTAATAACATACATACTTAAGTACTAACATAAATACAAACACAATATGATCGCTTTAGCACGGTCTATCCCACCATCAGCACTGTGTGGAGCGAAAATCTGCTTACACATCTATTGCTTTATTTCCTTCATCTACATTCCTGTGGGTTTATTATTTTAATGAACGAATATTAAAATAATCACCCTTTACATTGCCTCTAACTAACTAAGTCACTCGTGTCCGTCGTCTTCGCTTTTATTTATTCACACGAGGAAGAGAGTCAACATGGGTTTTTTTAAATTCTCATACTTTAACTGGGCAAGCAAAAATATGTACTGACTTACTTAAACGTCGTAATTGTTTCAGAACCAATCTCCGTCCGAATAAAGCCCGAAGTTTTAAGACCAAAATTGAACTCGGACGTCAACTTCGAGTGCAAAGTGTCCGGTCACCCGATAGAGATTATTTACTGGGTGCACGATGCAAGGGTGGTGAAGTCCAACGACAGGATAAAGTTGTCGGAAGACGGCCTAAGATTACATATCAAAAATACGCAGAAGGATGACCAAGGAGTATATCAATGTTTCGTGAGCAATTCTAAGGATCAAGCTTATGGAATTGCGGAGTTCGTAATAAATGGTAAACTCTCTCATTAAATTCATTATACTCCACTTGTTTAAACCACTTGAAAAAGGAGTTGGAGGGAAAGTATCTACCTTAAATATTGATGATGGCAGATTTTACTGAAAAGAAACATTCCTTTATATTTTTAAATAAGTAAAACTGCAGTCAAAGATTTTTGATAAATCGCTTGTTTCTGCCAGGAACGAACGGATCCGAAAACATAACATCCTGTACTTTTATTATTTTAATCGTCTATCTGTCTATCCGTCGTATATCTGTCAATGATAAGGGTCAATTTCTTTCAAATTATATAGTATCTTAAATTAAAGGCAGACCCAAGAAAGATAAAAAAAAAATTAGCCCGTACGATTCACGACTGAGACAAGCGATCTAACAAAATGCAGTTTAACTTTTTTTTTAAATAAATGTTTCCATTTATCTAAATGTTTAAATTTGCTATCATCAGCAATTCGGGTACTTTCCCCCCAACTACCATCTTTGTTTTCCACCCTGTATAGTAAAGCATTTTATGTCTCTATTGAGCATCATGTTGGTTACGGTCAAAGATTAAATAGTGCTTAAGATATGTATCTTAAGCACTATTTAATCTTTGACCGGTTATATGTATAACATAAGATATTCTAAATAGTGAAACGGTAAAAGAAGATAATGTTTGATAAAGTTGTTAATCTACACCCATGCTTTAACCCCTGTTTAAAAGGTTCTGAAACAGTTAGCTTACTGCCAACATTATAACAACCAGTTTCATAGTAACCATAATATAATCTGAACGAGTTGCTGGGGGCGCCGCCATGCGCCAGCCCCCCCGCGCGCCGCGCATGCCCGAGTTGCATTTTGAAATTCTGTACAACACAATAACACTCGTTTGGATGATAATAGGGGTTTAAGTTTAAAATTGCCGTTTTGTATGGAGAATTTTAAAGAATTTGCATTTTCCATACTAACATTTTCTTAATTTATTTAACAACCAAGAACGCAAATATTTTAATTTTTTATGCACTAATGGTTAAACACTAACGGCCTTACCACAAATGATTTTAAAACACTGTTTAATTTAGACTCTATTTAAATCGTGTTTAAATGTGATACCGTCTCTTTCCAACAATATTGTCAAAAAAGAGACAGCGTCACATTTAAAAAGTGTCTAAGTTAAACACTTGTTGAGCAGTGTTTTAAAATATTTTGTGGTAAAGCCGTTAGATAACGTATGCTAGTTGGGTTACGCGAAATGTGATCGAACTTCACGACAGGTAAGTTCGTTTGATAATCCCCTCATTATACTACAGTTGCTTAGATAGCTATTGTTTTGTTTTTGTTTGCAATCTCGCTGACAGAACTCTCGACCAACTCTCGACTTTACATTGCCCAAAAAAGGTTTTATAGCCAAGAAGCAATAAAACCTCGGCGCTCTTTAGACTTTTTTCTTGTTCTAAAGAATGTAGTAGCAGTGACTTGCTAGTAAGTTGAACAAAGGATTGTTTGTAGTGACCGCAAGGGACGGCTGCCCGAGGCGATCTCGTTAAGGCCGCATTGATGTCTGTTTGCTGTGATATCTTACAACAACTCTCACAAATCTGTACTACTGCTTTTTGAAACGATTGCATTCTACAACCTAGGCCCTATTCAATAAAACCTCTCTATTGTAATAATACAATAGAGAGGTTTTACATAACTCAATTGTAATAGTAAATTACAATTGTAACTTTTATTGAATAGGGCCTTGGAGACGTCAATTTTATTTATATATGCGACAATAAATAAAATGTCGTATAGCTAAGAACGCTCGCTCCCAGTGTCATAAAAAATAGGAGTCTTTATTAGGTACCAAAACCCAAAAAGATTTTTTTTTACATTTTTGTCTGTATGTATGTACGCAAAAAGTACTGCACCAAATTGGATGCGGTTTTCATATTTGTATTCCTTATCTTCTTACTTAAAATCTGATGCATGTTTAATCTTGATGCGCTAACTAGAACAAAGTCCACGCGGACGAAGTCGCGGGCAGCCGCTAGTTTTTATGATATTATTAAACTTTTTCACATTCTGTTCGTTATAATTATTTGCCAGAGGCATTTGTTCACACAGTTATTCGATATTTACGTACTTTTTTCAGTAGATATTAATTTACGGACTTTTTCATCAAATATGTTTATATTCTACGCTACCGGCGTTTATTCAATAAAATTCGCTGTTTTTAGTTTGTTCCAAAATATTAAAATTGATTTAATAAGTATAACATTTTCGGGATCATATAGGTACTTACTCATTATATGCATATTTGTTAGTGCACAACATGGAAAAAGCATAAAGCGGTTCTCTTACAATTCTTTAAGTGTATCAGTAAACATACCGCAAACCTACTTCCCGCTTCACATTTCCCGATGTTTGCGGCGGTTCTGTGAATGAGCGGTACCTATTTGCAGTCACAGCAAAGTGTTTACACTTACCGCATGAACAGGCAACCACTCAACATTCCGTATTTCAATACTTGGTATTTTTATTCTTTACGCATTAGGGTTAAAACTTTTTGATGCACTTTCAAAAATTCAATTTGTGATTTTTAAGAGCGCGTAGTCTGCACACTAGCGCCGCCATTGAAAAAAAACATAGTTTTTAAATAAAGATGTCCCTAAATACTTAGTAGGGGATTCCGGGAGAGGTATGTTTCCGCCTTTAGCTTTATCATCTCTACAAAAGAGAGGAAGGATAAGCTTTCTTTGTTAGTTAGAATAAAAATACCTATTCGTTTCTAGCACTGCACCTTGAATAAATATTGAACTTTTCAAAGGTAAATCTAAAGCAGTAATGTACAAGTACGATTTGTAAAAATAAAACAAATCGTTATGTTGATAAACCAGCCATTAATTTTAAAATGATGACGAAGCAATTTTCCGTGGAGCTGTCACGCTAGAAGTTTGTGATGAAAAAGGTTACATGCAGTGTGAGATAGTTGTCGGAAGACGGCCTAATGTTACCAATCCCAAGACAACCAAGAGCGGCTTGGTTGCTTTATCAGTGTTTCTTGAACAAGGATCAAGTTAATAAAAAGGTTATGTTTGCAGTGACGGAGGGGCGCGGGCGGGCGGCGGGCAACCGCTCCAGGCGCACGCCGTACGCTCGCAGTGTGCACACGCATGACGCTGCCGATTGGAACTTCACCGGCACGAGAGGTTAGTTAGAGCACCTTGCAAATAAAAAAATACTACTTTATTGTTCTTGTAAATACATCGTGTTGTTTTTTTACTTTATCTTTTAATTGTTATTCGTCATCTTAAGCCCAAAACAGACGAGAAGCAATTTGTTGTCATAGCCAACTGCAGTTGGTCGGCCAATGACGACGCCTGCAGTTGAGTCTGCAGTCAGCAAACGACAGCAAAGTGCTGCTCTGCTCGTGTGTTTGAACACTTACTCGTAAAATAGATAAAGAAACTTAAACTTTGTTTAGTCATAGTCACATCGGTCGAGCAAACACTTTTTGAACACTCAAAAAATAGTCAAAGTTAGCGAGCTACCCTCTTGCAATTATTGACGATTTTTAATTTAAAAAAAAACTCAATTTTCTCTCAGGTCTGGTTCAGTTTCTGTCACAAAACTAATACACTAGTATAAGAAGATAAAACGCTAAGCACTAAAACGATTACTTGCTTTCAATCTCTACAAAATCTCATAAAAGGCGACCTCACATGTAAGATTTCTCACAAGGAAACTGTCGAGCTCAAGAGAACTTTTAAAAAGCAATGAATGAACATTACGTCTTGCCCGTTTAAAGTTAAGAATTTAAGTTTGGTTACTCTTTTGTCTTATTTTCGCCATTGATTTGAGAACAAGTCTGCTATTTATAAAGATAGAAAAAAATACCTCAAAAAGTAGAAACATTACGACAAACTAACTAGTACCGAATTTGAATAGATAACGGATATTGATTATCATGTTCATCAATTTCGATAATATATCTAACTGAAGATGGTAAGTATAATTGAAATATTATGCTGTATTGGAAATATTATAGTATCTTAAAACAAAAATGTCAGTTCCAGAATATTCTATATAACTAAACTTCTATCTAAGATAAGATTGATGAGACTTAAACTAGGGAGTGGAAATAAGTGTAGAAATGTAGAAATTACACTCACAAATCAGATAATGTCTTTACTATTTCACAATAGTAAACAAAACTCTATTTTTAAAATCAGCGCTAATATGTAATGGACAAGATAAATTCAAACATTAATCCAAGTACTCCACACAAAGCACTATCGTATTCACTCCGATATAATTTACTTTTTCTAACCGAACAAGTAAAGTACTTGCGCTGTATCATGTGGGTATCCCCCATTTTTACCCGCCCACTGCTTCATAAAATATTTAAAAGTCCATTTTTAAGCGCAGATCCGCTGCAAGCTATTAGAGTCAGCTCTTCAGTTCAAACAAAGAGCTTCAGTGACGCAGCGTGCCGCGGGCGCAGTCACCCCGCACTAAATACTAACTGCGACCCCCCAATTAAGATCTTATCTCATGTACACAAGGTCCATTTTCGCCGCTGACTGGATGAAATATAAGCCGCTTTGTTTCATTATTAATTCGTTCGCTATTTGGTGTCGCTGCTCTGCGGGGTCCAGTAAGTAGAGCCGGTATATTTCAACACCTGTATAACACTTATATGCAACCCTTTAGCTTTCATCGGTTAGCGGATTATAATGTAAAAAAGAAGTTAAACTTTCAACTTTAAAACGTCATCACAATAAATGTATAAAGTCAATATAAACCGAAACGTGTATGGGTTTTTTTAGTTTTTCTCAATTATCTCAAAAACTAGGATTAATGTGCATTTTTTTGCATTATTATGTACAAAGTTAGTGTTTTTGTCGACAAAATTTGGTATGCCTTAAAATTATAGCTAGTACAAGACCAAAGACACTGTATATGTAAAAAATTAAAACATAATATTTGACGACGCGTGTTACACCCGCGGTGTGCGCGATTGTTTGCGGATCGTGCGGCACCGGCGAGCAACTAGTAGAATCGCGCGGGCCGCGGTCACCCGTAGCTCGGTAATAAAGCCTCGGGGCGGGTTGCGCCCGCGCGCTCTGCGATCGCTCGGCGGGCGACTGCGACTCAACTAAACAATCTGTAACCGTAGCACGAACAGCTATCGAAAAAAATTACTCGCGTAAAAACATTCGATAGAGTAACTTTGTACGGGAAATTTTTACAGCGCCATCTATCGTTGAAAAGCGAAATGATATTTCCTATGGAGAATACTCTAGTACTTTTACGCGCTTTTTTTTTCTTGATAACTGTTCGTGCTAGGGGTACTGATCGTACCATCTTGCAACCGCCCGTGATGCGATAATCGCCCGCCAAGTTTGCAAGCGATAATAATAATTGCAAACCGCGATGGCTGCGTAACCGCACAGTACTCCGGTCTCGTGAGTTTGCAAATAAAACAGCTGTTCCTCCACCGCGGCGCGCGTGGGTGAAAACTGCTTCGTGAGTTCTTAGCCTATATAATTATGATTCGATACATTTAGAATGAGCTACTTTTAGATACTTAAATAAAATGGTTTTTGTACTTATATTACTGTATGTTTGACAATAAAATTATTGTCATAGAGACAAGTAATTGCCAAATAACGAGATCATGATGAAACTTCTTCCTATTAATATTAGCGTAACAAATTCTAATCGTAGGTGTGTCCTTCATACACCTGGTGTTGAAACTAAAGTGTGTGCGAGCCGAGTCGATAAATTACGAGTACATGGCCGGCTGGCCCCCTTAACAAGCTTCATTTGTTCCCGCCAGAGAGCAAACCCGACCAGACGCGAAGGAATGACTTACGTTGATTTTTACGGTACTTACTCTTAAATAGAAACAGAAGACGTTATTTAAAAATTCTACTTCAATGATAAATAATATTAGAAAAAATACTAGAAAAAATCAACTCACCCGTAGCACCTCAGACAGGACGCCCAGGGGGGAGGCGATTTTTTCTAGTATTTTTTTCTAATATTATTTATCTTAATATAAAAATAGCATTGTGAATGCGAAAAATCTAAATTTAATTATTCTACTTCAATATTTAATGAAAGAGTGCTCTGAATGAATTATTGTACGTCAAAATCTACGCTAAATCTCCAGAAACCAATACCACTTTATGTCGGAAGAAAGAAAAGAAACTGCAAGAAATTCGAAGTTATCACCGTAACTTTATCGTGACCACAGCTCCGCAGCTCCAAAGTTTGCGAAACATATGCAGATCGAAACTCAAAGTCGAATAAAAAACTAAACATCTAACACCTTTCAACAAAACCACGCTAGTAATCGTAAAAATTGTTTAATTTCAAAATAATCTGTTTCTTACCAGATAAATGTTGTGATGGTATGTTTTAAATCACTGTTAAATGTTTTATTGCTCAGAAGCGTAATGTAACATTTTTCTCAGACACCCCTCTTGAATTAAAGACCTTGCCTTCTTATTCAAATTAAGTCTTTTCCAGTTTCAAGGTAGACGCAGAGCTTAATTTCTCTTTTGAACAAGAAGTAAGAACACACGTCATGGAGACATGCAACTTTCAAAATTCTAATGACAATTATTTTAAAGTAGCTAGATATACTTACTTCATCAACTTGTGTGTGTATTTCATATTTAACAATCTTCCTTTTGAAAAACATAATACGTATAAGAACAAAAACATTTACTTACGTAAATTTTGGTAAAAATAAATACTTGAAAGGGCCTTACTTATTTGTGAAATCTTAATGACACGTTCATATTCAGAAACTTTCTCTAAATAGAACCTTTTTTTATTTCGCTCACTTAATAATACTAGCCAGGTGCAGTTTAAACAAAATATCACGTAGAACTGAAACAATGTTGTCACTAGGTTAGGTATCGTAAAGTTTAAAACTTCAGACGGTAGCTTTAAGCTACGAAAACTTTATATTATTTAACTAAGTAAGGGTAACTTTTAAGTTGGTTAGTACATGCACTGACTAATGAAGCTTTTGTTTATATTTTTTAAACGACTCCAAGGACATTTTGCTCTGCGGACTACCCCCTCCGAATTGAAAATAAGGAGGAGGTTATCAAGTCGACGATTTTTCAGGGCTCCGAACCCAAAGGGTAAAACGGGAACCCTATTACTAAGACTCCGCTGTCCGTCTGTCTGTGTGTTTGTCCGTCTGTCACCAGGCTGTATTTCATGAACTGTGATAGTTAGACAGTTAAAATTTTTACAGATGATGTATTTCTGTTGCCGCTGCAACAAATACTAAAAAACAGAATAAAATAAATATTTAAGGGAGGCTCCCATGATACAACAGACATGATTTTTTGCCGTTTTTATAAATAATGGTCTTCGTAGAAAAAATTAGGCTCGCACTAGATCATCTGAGAACATGATCTGGTGCGAGTCGTATTTTTTCTAGTATATTATTTAGTATAATATAAAAATAGCATTGTGAATGCTAAAATCTCAAATTTAAAAATAAAGAAACCTTTTTAAGAAAACATTAACTTGTACTTTCCAGGTTAATTAAATACCTACCTAAGCCATAATCCAAAAAGAGTTACATTCAATTTGAGCTTATTTGATGTATAAAATTAAACTCCTTTGTATCCATATTACACTACCGTGATATACTATTGAATATTTCAATTGATGAACCTTATGGTAATAGGCATAAGGAAAATTATGGGCATAATTATTGCCATATCACGGTAGTGTGGCGCGCATTCGCCAGATGAGACCATCCGTCTTTCGCTTTACATACCTAGGTACTTTTTCCTTTTTAATTGTTCTTAGCAAACCTTAAAAGTTTTAAATGTTCATATCTTAAATTCTAGCTATGCATATGTATGCCCACATAACTGAGGTCCTTTAAATACCTCTATCGTTATTTGTTCATTCCAAACCTTCGCAGAAACTTCTTCTTATCTTGTTTGCTTGACATTTCCCCTACACACTTTCGTAGGCTTTCCCGCATTTTCTCATATTACAAAATGAAAACAAAAGAAGCGCGCGCGAAAACAGTTTCCAAAGGGATTATCAACCCCAGAAATAACAAGGGCTTCGGTAAACAAACAGCTACTTTAGGTTCTATAGCATTCCAAGAAATGTCTGTGCATTTTCTTTGGCATTTTGTTTATAAAAAACGAAGGTTATGTTGCGACTCGTGCCTTACAGCTTGGGTAGAGGATTTGCAAAGGATCGTGAGCGCCTAGTCTGTGTACAGGCTTAGCTGATAGGCAAATTAAAATGAATTCTCCAGCGTCTAAGCCTTAAAACCTCTTTTGAAATTAAATTATGTTGCTGTGAGCTAATATTTTGATTAGCGAGAGTTGAAATATGCTGACGGAATTCCGTTATGCTTATAGGCTAGCGAATTGTCTGGTTTCATGTTATGAAACCTTAAAATAATACCAATTTATTTGTTTCATAATTATAATGATCATCAGGACCGAATTTAAGGTTACTCAAATATACATAGAAATCCGGTGCAACATGCAACATTTAACCATTGGTGCCAAACCCGGTGGTAATTACCCCCGCGAGGGTAAAACGGCTTTTTATGGGGTTAACAGAGCTGTACCTAGTACGAATGAATAGAATAGAGAGTAAAAAATGTTGTTACTATTATTATACATAATTTTTTTTTATCTTTTTTTAAGTTATGTTGTGTACGCTCATTATGTTTTCTTTAATCTAAAGTAAAAAAAATGTTTTCTCAGTAAGTGAATCAATGTAATTCTTTATGAGAAAAATAAATTCTTAAACCACATTATTTTCGTACTTATATAAAATGACACTTGATACGTGGTATAGCTCTCTTTCGCGTTGCGTGTAGTGTGCGTGTATATTCACAAAATGCAGCGTAATGTGTGTGTATGCCGGCGCTGGAGTGAGGGGGCGCCCAATTTGGGGGTAAAGTCTGTTTCCCTACATAGGTAACAAACAATATTGAAAAGGTTAAGAACCACTGATCTAAACAATAAAAAATAAGAAACTTAACCCTTCAACGCCCGGAAAATGAGACACAATATATATTCCATTGTTATCCGGCCGCCTGCGTCCGCCCGGGCGTTGATGAATTGAAAAGCAATAAAATAACATTAATATTTGATTTGACTGGAACTTTTTGTTTTGTGAAAATGTGAAAATAATATCCAATAAGTTGAATAACCATTAAGCTTTAGTAAGAAGATAAGGTGTCATATTGTCAGCACAGTATTTCATTTTCCTTTTTTCCTTCGCAGAATCGAAGCCAGAGTTGGTTTACTGGTTCTCGGAACAAACTTTGCAGCCAGGGCCGAGCGTATCACTCAAATGTGTGGCCATGGGCCATCCACCGCCACAGTTCACGTGGCTGCTTGATGGCTTTCCTATACCCACTAATTCAAGGTAAATGAGAACTGAAAGTACGCAAACTTCGTGCCAAATTCGACACCATTGTTAAAATACATATAAAACTTATATATAATTTTGACATAACAGTAATGGATTCTTGATTACGACATTAATAATGATATACCTATTTCATTTATTGTGCATAGCTTTTTCCATATTTTACCCCAATATTAATAAAACAAACTTTATAAAACAGTAAAAAAACAGTTCATGATAGATCTAAAAATGTTATGATAAATAAAAGGAAATAGTTAGCTTATGTCTGCTTGTCTGCGTGTATGCTGGTAGGATCAACCTAGTCGCTGTACCTATTCTACAATTTGTAAAAATATGTTAACTTTTCAACAGATTTGTAGTTGGCCAGCACGTTACCCTACAAGACGACGTCGTCAGCCATCTTAACATCAGCAGAGTGACGGAACAAGATGGCGGCGAGTACGCCTGTGTTGCCAGTAATACCGCCGGGAAGGCATTACACGCGGCCCGGGTGAACGTGTATGGGCTTCCTTATATCCGGGAGATGCCCAAAGTGACAGCGGTTGCTGGTAGTGACTTAAATATCAAGTGTCCTGTAGCAGGATATCCCATCGAATCCATTACTTGGGAAAGAGGTATGTTATTTTAGCCTTATTTCTAATTATCGTTGTTTGTCGAGTCGTTAGTTATAGTGGTCGGCGAACGAGCTCAATATCAAAGGAAAACCGCAAATCGATGTTCAGGATAGCTGTTTGGTACACGTAGGTTTACAATGAGGTCAAAACAATTTTTTTGAGCCGCAGTTCTTATAAAATAGGGTTGACTAAAACGTAATAAACTGTAACCGTTTGGCAAATACAACGAAATTGTGAATACTTCTAATAAACAGATTTTCCAAGAAAAAATCTTGTGAAGAGAACCGCTGATTTCGTTTGAAACCTTTGTTCTATCCGCAGATTTGATATTGAAACCTTTGTACTAAAGTGTAAAAGTGAATTACCAGCTCACGCTGGCTTTATCCTATCCTTCCCAAGTACATGCCTTTAAAAGGTGAAAATTCACTTAGAGAAGGTCATGATCAAGACTCTTACAATAATTGGAAACTCGTGGTTGCGGTTCAGTGGCAATAAGTAACTGTATTACTAATAAGCAACGACAAAATATCCATGTGTTTTTTCCTTGCTTCGTCAACTGTTTTTTTTTATTTAGAGTTGACAATTTGATTTTATAAGAAAACATATTTTTAGTTAAAGATTTAATTTTTAAAGACGTTATGACAACTGTAAAAAGCTGTTTACTTAATAAGACAATTGAGCATAGACAGACTATAGATCGAACAATAACTCATAGCCTTATTTATTTTACAGAAAAAGGTTCTTACATTGTAAAGCTCACATACTTGACCCTAGATAGCTCAATTTAGTTACCGTTACCACTATCAAGCAAAAATACCTATTGCTTTCTTAATCTACCTTCCTACGAGAACAGGTGAGTAGGAAAATATTGATACATCACGAAGTAAATGGTACGAACAGACGACGTCTTCAAAACGTAATAATCTAGATTTACTATAAGCCGTCGCTTCGGTAAGCCCACAGTATAATAAGAACCAGTATTCTATCTTCACACAAACCGGCCGATAGCTGGTCGAAATGAGGCGCTTGTCGCATTTCCTATGCGTACATTTTGGTACATAACAGACGCGATTGCGCCACCGACCGTCACTAACGTACGAGGATGACGTGAATGACAAGACTTACATCAATTATCGACTGTTTTGTCAGTCTATGGATGTCTTGAGGGTGTTTAAATACCAAGTGGCTGTTGGCATTATTTCAAGAACACTTAGCGAAATAGAATGCTAGTAACTTATTTATTCTGTGGTAAAACAGTAACGAATTAGGGCACGCGAGATCGTCGACAAACTCCGCCGTAGCAACAGGTCGTTAAGGAAACTACGGATAAGGAATCGACACTTCGGGAAACTTTGGAATACTTCTCTCCTGGGTAATGCGCTAACGGAGTGTAAAGAAACGGCGTTTTGGCAAATGTTATATGTAAAAATATTCAGTCGGATCCCTACACAAAAAACAAAAACATACATAATTTTAATTAACGCGAACATCTCTAGCATATAGCAGCAAACTAAAAATGCTTTGAAAGTGTAGTTATAAGTTAAAGCGGCTTCTCAATTAACCTAACGTCACATCGAATATATTCTTGGACCGAGCCCAAGAAATTAATGGTCTGCAGTTAATAGCCACTTTAGAAAAGCTGGCTCGACGTCCACCAGCATTATCGACTAATCTTAATTATCAAACCGAGTAACTAAAATTTATTACAGAATAAAAGCAACACAACTTTTCTGTTAGTAGTCACAATTTTGTCAGACTCAACACGCGCGCCAATTTTCCTCCCTAAATAATGCCCCAAAAAAGTCAGTTATTTCGTCCGGGATTTTTTACTTCTTCCCCTCAGAAAAAGATGTTGATGTTATATCCACGGTCCGTAATACCCCAACCGCAGAGAAAATTGCGCCTCGCAATCTAATAAAGTAGACACCTTCGCACGATCCAATTAGGGGCAAATCTAAGTTATTCTAACCTTGTTCTAACCCTGTTTTTCCTGCGTCCACAATGCTTAAAACTGCTAACGAACTTATAAAATTAAATTTTCTATTCTACCAAACGGTAACGTGACCTGCATTGAAAATAGATGTTTATTGAATACAGTATGTACGTTCAACTTCATAAGTTTTAAATTTGTTCTGCTAGTAGCATGAAGCAACAAAAAATAACACCATACCGGTACATTCTCTGCGTCCGTCGTCTTTTCTAGACTTTTCTCCGGTATACAATCATTCTATTTACTGTAATCCAAAGTAATAAAACTTGCGTTAGAACATGGGAACATTTGCCTTTGAATTTCATTATATATAATTCTGTGAGAATTAACTTCCTGACAGCCAAAATAGACGAGCAGGCAAAAGGATTATTCGGAGGGGAAGTTAATTTTAATTGAAGTTTATTTGATTTTGATAGGAAGCCAGAAAAGTCATGTGATCTTCAATAACTTAAATTATACACTTGGCTTTGCTTTCATGTATCTTCTTATTTACTTGGTTCAAGAATAAGTAGGCTTGACGAAGGCTCGACTTATCGGCCACCAACTTCCCTTATTATCTGTCACGAAAGGCTTAGTGACTAACGGCATCAAAAGTAAATAAGTAAACCTATTGCCTATTACCAAATAACATTTTCCGGTCGTAGAACATCATCAATTAATTCAAATGAAAAAAAAAACTGTCGCAATATAATAATTCCCTTTAACCATAAAGTCAGATAAAATGAAGAGGTATAAACTCCTTTGCATTTTCCCTTTTTATGGGTTGGTTGGACCCTTGTCAACAACGAAGCTTATCTTTTTAATAGAATGGTCTCGCTTAACTGACCTTAGCATTCTGATAGCTGCATTCTTAAACAGGAGCGAAGATTTATTTTTTATTGATAAGCCATCAAAAGGAACCGTGGTTAATGTACTAGATTATTTGATAATGGAGATCATGAGAATCACTTTGGTCTAATTTAAGTAGGTAAGGTTCCAGTTCGTAAAACATGATTATAGCCTGACTCCACTTAGATTTTAAGCAAACTTAAAAAGCATTACGAACTGTTTTAAACGTAATGCCATGCTACCATGACACGATTAATGAATATATTCTTATTATTTACCAGAGTTAAAGCCACATTATCATTATCATTGACCGAACGAGCGCGAAGTGCGAGCGAAGCGTCTCTGCTTCAGCTTAGGCAAAAATTGTTTCGTATGTCCTTCACGCTGTCCGGATGTCCATCTGTTCTTCTCTACAGGTCGCATTTCTTAACCGATTCTCGTGAAAATTTGTGAGCAAGTTCGATAATGATATAGGATTTTTAGTCGAGCCAGTTTTTCAAAATTTGTCAAAAAATATCACCCATTTAAAAAAAAAGTAGTATATCAGTTGTCTAACACCCATATTACAAGTTTTGCTTAGTTTGGGGCTAGATGACGCTGTGTGAAATTGTCCTAATTGTTATTTATTTATTTATTAATTTTTAAACAACATACAAATTGAGCTACTTTTTAACGCGAGGTCTACAGCTCACGGAGCCACTAGTATACTTAGCACAGATTCAAATCAAAAATAATTTAGCGCTTTAAATCATCCATACATAACACTTCCTTTGTAAACATCTGGGCGTCGAGAGAAATTCAATGCGCCAATTTCCTTGGAGCCGTTAATATTTTTCAGCAATCCGCCTTTCTGTTTAATCTTACGCCAATGTTTAATTTGGAAATTGAGCAAGGAAGGCGTGCCACATCGAGCAACTTTGCCGTTCGACACGGGCCAAATTTTATTTTATTCCGCTTCCAACTCGACGCCGAATTTCGGCTCACCGGACCCGTTTGTATGCGAACAATTTAGAATTAGAATTTATTCGCGTCAGCCTTGAAGTTTTGACCTAGATTTGGGGCGAGATTTTGATTTGGATCTGTCCAATAAAGGTTTTCTTGAGCGTTGAGTCGATTCCTTAAATTTGTACTTTTTCTTAATTGTGAATAAGCTGTTATTAGAAGTTGATAAACGGCATAAAACATTACATAAGTTTTTGATAAAAAGTTTAATCTGAATATTTCATTGTCTAGACGGTCAAACTCTACCTCTGAACAGACGACAAAAGGTATTCCCAAATGGCACCCTGATTGTGGAACAAACGCAACGCGGCGAAGACGCCGGCACATACACCTGCCAAGCTGCGAACAGACAACGACATGCTGCAAGAAGAGACGTGGAAGTCCAGATTATAGGTAAGATACCCATTTAAGAAAAAAAAGGTTGAAATTAAATATCAAATAAAGGCACGACTTCGCAAATTGTTATTCCTCTTATGGATGCAAACATTAATAGTACAGACTTTCCGAAGAAACTTGGGGTGAAATTCTTAGAATTTAACTTATCTAGAAACACTTCATAAGTAGTTTTAAAATTCAACAAAAAAGTCCCAACAAAAGTTTTTAAGTCATGTCTCAAGTCTATCATAAGATACACAAAGTATTTATATGAGACTTGATGA
Organism: Catoptria pinella; assembly: GCA_963556745.1. Taxonomy (NCBI): domain Eukaryota; kingdom Metazoa; phylum Arthropoda; class Insecta; order Lepidoptera; family Crambidae; genus Catoptria; species Catoptria pinella. Next base: position 7,022,078 of record OY750775.1, on the reverse strand, counting down.
ACGATTATTGTATAAGAAAAAGATATTGCCTACCGTTGTTATAATTTAAAGGATACTTGTTACTTGTTTATACTATTCTAAACAAGGCCTCAGAACACTTCCATATTCATCAAATGTAAAATGGTGAATTCATGGTTTTTTATAGGAACAAATGTAAAACCTCCAAGAGGATAATGGTTTTCATCTCTTCCGTCAAAGTCCAATTGAAATCGGGTATAAACTTTCTCATTTTCTTTAGTAAGATTTAAAAGGCCATAAAATCACGAATTCAAGAGGGGTGGAGTTACTCATCCGTAATTCATTAAAGTTAGCGCGTTTACCGTTCCCGCGGCATCTACTGGGCGTTAAAACTCTAGCCCTCCCCGGTTAATAGGACAATAAAAAAGAAAATTTAAAAAATCTCCATGGAAATCAGCATGAAACAATAATCCGAAATAATGTAGGCGTTGAGACACATTCTATCGGAATACAGGGTTTCTTAATCATAATTTCATCGTCACTTAACCTTTTCAGTACAACCCAAAATCTTACCGATTCAACCACTAACGAATTTTCTGCGCGAAGGAATGAGAGCAGCAATATCTTGTCAAATATTGGAGGGCGACTTGCCAATAGCATTTCGATGGGAGAAGAATGGGCAGCCAGTGACTTCGTCGCCGTACGCGCCAAGTGGCATAATTACGAGGAGGATGGACGAATACAGCGCCTCTTTGGTCATCGAGCATATTACGTCACTGCACAGTGGAAACTATACGTGCATAGCTTCCAACGTTGCTGGCTCCGAAAGATTTACCGTCCCACTAACAGTCAATGGTGAGTAGTCTTTTAAGGACTTATAAAAACATCCTAATGAAAATGTTAAACAAACTTTCTTTACGAGTTGCTGAATCATTCAGCTGGAAACACTCTCAGAGTATAAATAATCCATGGATAAAACCCGGAAATCGTAATAAACTTCGAAACTGACTTAAAGCAAAGTTTTAATAAGATAAGATGAAAGGTATCAAATCGTTCATTACATTAAAATTCTTATCTTCTTAGTTGATGTGGAAAAATAATTGGGGAACTGAGAGACTTATCTATAAGCCGAACCATGATTGATAAATCCAACTTTAACTGATATTCGTTGATAAAAAGAGACAATATAATTACTTTGGTCGTTCACTGTCATATTCGTCGATAATAATTCTAAAAATTTGAACATATTTAATTAAGGGATTGCTTCAAAAAGTTGTATTTCCTGATGTTGTATTCCATGGCACTACCTTATCTCATATAATGGGTCGACCTTTTATGTAAAGTTTAAGGGGTAGACTTAGTAGTAGGAAGACTCCAAACAATCCTAATATACCAAAGCTGAGTGTGATGTTTTTTCCTGTGAAAAAAACATGGCTGCGTGAAATGTGTTAGAAGAACCAAAAAATCTTGCTTTAAAAAGTTCTTATTAAAATTAAATTCTATTGACACCAGTTCCACCTCGATGGCGATTGGAGCCGAACGACGTGGCAGTGGCGGCGGGGCAAGATGTCACTTTACAATGCCAAGCGGATGGCTACCCAAAGCCAAGCATAATGTGGAAGAAGGCTGTTGGTAAGTTCTCATCCACAAGAAGAGACAAATTTTAATTTGGTTACGTGGGTCCAGGTTAAAACAACGTTAATCATGAGCCCATGCCTTCACTGCTGGACCAAGAGACTTTCTTATTGAAGAAAATTAGGATTTGGTTGATCTGCCAATTTATCTGCTTAACGTTTCTAGTGCTAGATACATTATTGGTTATTAATCCAATGACCAAGTCCTTGCAAAAATAATGGCAGATGCACCATCCAGTAAGCGAAATATTAAAGGCAATATAACTGTTGCTTTCAGGAATACTAATGACTGCAAAAGCCTCGTTTCGAAAGAAAAAAATATTGAACTCGTTCTTTTTACAACTTGTAGACATCTTCAAATAGTTTGTCAGACCATTAATATAATAAACCAACCATAATGTGGAGGAAAACGGTGCCCTGGACAATTTATTACCCCATTTATCTTTCTAGGACTGCTAACTCCTTTTTATTTTTTACTAAGATTTGCTGACTTCCATCTGTAGCAGTTTTCTAAAGCAAGTAACATAAATTGAGACGTAATAAATAGGTACCATACAAGTCACCTTGTATTCGGTGAAGGAATATTTAGAATATTTATTTTAAAAAAGTAATAATATCATTAGGAAACATCTCTTAAAATATAGTACTTCTATCTCAGTCAACTTACCTAACAACTTATTTCATAGAAATTTGGTCCAATTTTAATGGCGTTTAACAAAGGTATCAGAAAATTCAAATTTTGACTTTTCTTATATTTTTTCCTAGGTAACACTCCTGGCGAATACAAAGACTTCATGTTCGAAGGCAGTTCTCGAGTTCTTGAAAATGGGTCTCTGGTCTTCGAGAGGGTGGCCAAGGACAGCGAAGGCCACTACCTGTGTGAGGCAAGAAATGATATCGGGGCTGGTCTTAGCAAACTAATTTTCCTGAAAGTCAATGGTAAGTGCTCTATATTTTCTTATGTTAATCACTATACAGCGTGATCAAGCGACGCGCAAAAAAATAAGTAACAGAAAAATTACCCAATCAAAAGAAAAATCACTTAATGAAGATTCTCGTGTATGGAATTCATGTTTATATTATCTCAAAAAGAAAATGGCTAACTACATCGTGCGGTCGTAGTCGTAACACGCTCTACGAAAGTTTCGTAGCACAGCGCGCGCTACGGAAGCTACGTAGGACGCTCTATCCGGATCCGGACTGACTGCGTGTGCTACTACAGATGCTACGCGATTATAATCGTAAATAATATTAGGAGAAAAAAAGCATACATATATTTTTTTAATTTCTGCAGCTCATCACTTACTGGGTCACCTACTTGAATTTCTACACATGGTCCGATATAAATGCTGTATGAATTCTTAAGGCTTCGGTATTTCATAAAAAACGATCCTATGACTCATAATATAACTTAGGTATTGAAGAAATAATTTCATAGTAGATTAGATAGTGCTAACCAGATCCTATGAAACAGGCCGTATTATATTTGACTTCCAATAAAGTCGTAGCGCGTGAGGGCAGAAAAAGGCTAACCTTTTTGCCCTAAAGATAACCGACGTCAAAATTAATAGAGCTTCCCGTCTGTTGTAATATAGCGTCACTTTTACGGTTTGAGATTTTCCTCAACTTCTCAGATAAAAAAAAAGTTTATTTAACCTGGTGACTATGTTAAAATTGAACAGTCGGTTCCAGGCTTTTTAAACCAACTAAACCTTAAAATTTTTCACTGATATTTTTTTGACGAAGCTTGAAACGTTCGCCCTATTTTTAGCAGTTCTATGAAATATATTTCAAACTCCCTTCGAAAGTTACATAAAAACTGAAAGCGAGCGTATTTATTTAACAAGTCTCCCGCCGTTCCATTCCCGTAATGTTTACGACGCGTAAAAACGTGTAAACGTGTGAGTTAACGTTCTGCGAGAACACTGCTTTTTATTAAGTTATGAGACTATGTAGTAGATACTTCTATGATACTACGTAAGTTCTCCATCGAGTTTTTATTTACAAAGAAATTAATTACTTAACTATATTTTAGTATTTTATTATCAAATGAATATTACTTATACGTATATTAACATCTTTAAACACTTTTTTATAGACTTTCTCTTTGAAGACTATGAACTATGAGGACTAAAAATGTATAATATTAATTGAATGCAATGAGAAACGATTGTGTCACAGTAATAGTTACAATTGTTGGATGGTCAGTGTAGGATGGGTGAAAGACGTGGAATGGAACGGAAGGAAGAGTGACAGGGAGAGGTGTGCGTGTGAGAGGGAAGGAGACTCGATTAGACGGATGAACGACGCAAAATACACAAGACGATTTGTTAACTAACTATACGGCAAGAAATACAAATACATTGTTCCCGAATAAAATCTCTTTTATTAATACTATAATTATTGTGCCACAAGTATTTCTCGTGTCATTTCTATATTTTTTTAATAACATTTTTTGTCTTATCAAACTTTCTGATTTGCGAAAATTATAAAAAATATAATAATTTAATTAATGACGTCACAACAAAAGCCATTACCTACTGGAACTCCCTTCAAAGAGAAAGTCTATAAAAGAAGATGTTTCCTAATGAAGTTTTGTCCTTTAATTTATCAAACCATCTCGCCAGAGGAATAACCGAAGCGGGATCTTTTGTCGATCCCTTGAAAACTTGTGGAATGTCCTGATGGAAGGCCGACGATGAGTTTCGCCGGGACACAAGACCGTACTCAAATGAAAATTCTTTTGTGTCATTATTGCATTGTAGCCAGACCCGGATCTAACCTTAGCTATAAAAAGGACATTAACGGCCGTATACATTCGACATTTCACGCTAGCAGCCTTTATGTGCCCACTTTACTTATTTTATCTGTTAATTTAAGTGCGTAGAGCGTGTAAATAAACTGGCAGCTTGGGAATTCTCCGGGTAGAAGGTAATTTTCAAACGATGAAACTCGTAAATAAACACTACTAAATTGACAATCTAAACTGTTTTGTTCCCGCAATAATGTAGGAGTAGTCGTCAATTTAGAGGCTAAATAATTTAAAGTAAATACCCGAGAAAGTACTATGAATGTATCTCCAGTTGTTACAACAATACTTCATACCTGTTTAAAATTTCAAAACCAGTTTTCGGAAACTTTTCTAATGTTTCTTTGAATAAATTTTCTAGAAGCCAACTTAAAAACGATTGTTGGCGAAGCCTATAAAAGCACCGCCATAGTTTGATAACTAAGTAGTTCAGTCAAGTTTAAAACTTAAAAGAACCTCGTGACGATTTTTATCCCAATAGTTACTTGTTAATTTTGAGACAACACTTGAGTCTAATAAAAACAGTCACACCTCTGTCATGGCAAGTCAATACAATAAAAAACCTCCTTTGAATACCTGAAATTCAAAACAAAAACAGGTTCATAACTAAATATCTCTTAAAAGCAAGAAATAGTATCGAAATCATTGGATACGCATATAATTTTTTATAAAAAAAAGTCTAATTAAGTTGGGTGGGGCTGCAGGACAACTTCTTTTTTTAATTCTAAAAGCCCCACCCGACTTCATTAGACGTTATTTATTAAAATTTATATGCGTATACAATGATTTGAATGTTATTTCTTAAGCTGTTTTTGTTTTTATTTTCAGGTTTTTGAAGGTTTTTTTAAAAATTCTATGAAACATAAAAGAATCATCATAATCGGTTCATAAATATCAAAGTTACGCGCGAACAACTATAAAAATATATATTATACATTACACGCGAATTGAGATACTCCTCCTTTTCAATATTTTAAGTCGGTTAAAAATTGTTACAAAGCTTAATAAATAACTTTTTTATTTCTTATAAATTTAAAATATCTATATTTTACGTGGTATGAAATCGTTTCTACTTCTAACGGTAAAACGTGGTGTTGCAGACGTCTATGGTCAGGTAATTTGCGTGCTGTACCTACAGACCAAAATTTATAACTTAGATAATGTCACTTAAAGTAGACTGAAAGATTACTCAATGCAAAACTTTCAAAATAAGCCAATTCACCTAACAAAGCAAGGTAGTAAAGAGAGAAGTTATATCTGTGTAAACAAGTATTTGGCGCACATAATCACAAATCAGGCACATTGTACATTCAGAAAACATCTCTGTTGTAGCCGTTACCAATAATTATATCCCCGCGAATGGCGCCATCTGAAAACTTGAGGCATAAACCAGCCCATTTGTGTAGCAACAATAAGAACTTCTTACAATTTGTACAACCTTTCGACTTCACCATCAAACTTCCTGTGGAAAAGCCGCATTTATTTTGTTCCCTTGTAACTGGTGAAAAGACAAAGTAACCTATTTATTATTCTGACTATGTTTTACATAATAAAATCAAACATTATGCATGTTATTAAATTTTTATTTTTCGCATTCACAATGCTATTTTTATATTAAGATAATATTAGAAAAAATACTATAACAACGTATACGGTCTTATTTTTATAGTTTCCTGATGTCTAATTACCTATGTTAACAAATTATCATACTTGACCGCATGGAAATAATTAGCTACCTTATTATTGAAGCGAGCCCCTAAAATACTTTTTTATACTACCTGCTCGTCAATGGCATATTATGTGCCATGCAAACCTTTCCTAAAGTAAGTCATTTTTCCCATGGATATAATGTGATTTGAATTTGGAATGCAACCCATATAGTCGTGCTTGATAGAGGTTGGTTTCAAAATTTTTAAGGTGCAATGATGATTTTATTCAGAGTTAGGCTGTATGTTGATGACCTCCGTGGTCGAGTGGCTTTGTACACCGGTTTTCAAGGTGTCGCCATCTTTGAGGTCCCGGGTTCGATCTCCGATTGGGTCAAATATTTATTTATTTATTTATATTATCATTTTCTTTGTTCTGCCTACAAATTAAAAAAAAAAGAAAAACATGAAAACTTTTTACGAAATTCATTTTCACCCAAGAAGGATTTATTCGTTTGTCGAACTGACCACTACAGAATAGACGACATAAAAAATTAAATAAATACTTAAGTACTTTCTTTATAACAGTCATTGGTTTCAATTGCCTCGCAGAAATTATAAAAAGTAGAGTATGCATCGCGGGCTTAAATGTGTATTTGTCTTGGGCGATCTTAAACCCGGGACATAAAACACTACTTTAAGCCCTTATTGCATAATCTACTATTTTCTATTTTTATTATCACAAGGGAGGTTAAAGAAGTTCGAAATGCTAAAGCCCTGGTTAAAGAAGTTCGAAATGCTAAAGCCCTGGTTAAAGAAGTTCGAAATGCTAAAGCCCTCGTATGCTCTCCGTCAATTTTCAATCAGTGAGTCCACCTATAGATTCCGATAACTCTAAAATTGCTGTAGCAGTAATTGGCCGTGTGAAATGAAAGGAAGTCCATTTCTTCTATTTTCAACGCTGACTGAATATGGGTCGTGTCGCTGAATGAACCCCGACAAAGGCTAGCATGAAATATTAATTTAGAATTTTAATTAGTGGGACGGACGCTTACTCTTCATACTCCGTTCTCCATGGTGCAAATAGCTATTATGTATGTACCATTTTTAAGTGTTTTCTTTTTAGCTATAGATAAAAACATTAGTAATGTGGTGATATATTGATATTTGAGGAAAGGTTTATGTAATTGTGTACCGTTGTGTGATGCCAAAAGTAAATTAATTATCTTGCTTTCTTTATTTATATATAAGTTTTTTTTTCAAACTATAGTTGCTTCAAGTAAAATATCACCACGGCAGGACAGGATAGACTTCTCGGCCTCCACTACTGAGTGTGTTTTTAGTTATAAAATGTATATGTAATAAAAACATAAAATTAGTATACAGTTGCAATTTTTACTTTCTTTAGGGCTATTGGATATCTTCCTGATATCAAATCTGACAAGTAATCTGCGCCATTTTTAAAAGTAAGTTAAAAGATACCTGTGTGCTATCCAGAACCTGTTAAACTAGCTCTTACTATGATAAATGTAAGTAGGTTTTAAAAGAATAGATCCCAAATAGCAAACACTGTCCAGGAAATAATAATTGAAGTGGAACTATGAAGACAATAAAAATGCAACAACACGAGTTCTTGTAGCTTCTTCCATTGTGTTCCGGTGACGGCGCATACCGGCGCGTCTGAGCAGAAAACTCAATGGCCGTACGTCACAATACGTCTCCTCTTTATTGGAAAACGAGACAGTTGCTTTCCACTTGAGTAATTCCGAAGTATACGTGATGGTACGACGATATTGGCTTTGTTGCAATTCAAAAACTTACCTAGAAGTTATCCCTGACCGCGTCACAGAGCCTTCCGCTTCCATATTTATGATTCGTATCTCCTTCAAATGAAGATTTGTGTCTCTCGGGCGAACCTGTTAGAAGTAAACAGCCGTGAAAGAAAATTCCTCAGTTCAATCGCGCCCGAATCACGTCCGAGCTCGGTTTGTAAACAGTTCCGCTAGGGACGTAATCGTATTACCCCGCCTGTTTATTTGGGTTTGACACTGCGTTGACCAGGGCTAACTTTACAGAGAGTAAAGTTTTAATAGAATGATTTGTCGTGTCAAATGTACGGTAATAGTATTTTAGAAATTGACACCGGCCGGTATGTTAGGCAAATTGTTGTGAAATCTAAACTTTCCCCGAGGTCTGCTGTCTGTATGTTGTGTGAGTAACAAGGCCCATTTTAAGCATTATCCAAGATGATCATCTGAATCGCCATCAAAGAACATTATAAAAAGTTCATCACGACTATATTTCTGTTCTACTTGTTGGTGTAAATTATTGTTTTTTAAAGAAGGATAAATGGCGTTGCCGGATTTTAGAAGCCTAAATTTTGAGAAGGTACTATACACAATTGCTTCTAAATGATGCATAATTGCGGAGGTGCGGACATGCGGAGCTCGGTGGTGCAGTGGTTTAGCACCTGGCCCTGCGAATACGGAGGTTAAGCAACTTTCGCAAGGGTCTGTCATGGGATGGGTGACCAAAAATTTACTATCTCGAGTTCCTTCGTGCTTCGGAAGGCACGTTAAGCCGTTGGTCCCGGCTGCATTTGCAATCGTTAACACCCACCAATCTGCATTGGGCCTGCGTGGTGGGATATGGCGCATCCTCCTTATCCACCCACACGGAAGGCCTGTGCCCCAGTAGTGGGGACATTAAAAATGGCTGATGTCTATGCATAATTTACAAAAATATTCAACCAGTACTTAAAGAGTTCCCTCCTTAAAGGCTTCTCAATCCAGATGTTTAGATTGAGGAGCCACCTTTGCATTGACATATATCGTATATTTTGCTGCTGTATTCAGGATTTGTGCTGCAAAATAATCTACTTTGCTGATTAATAATGGTGTGAGCTGCGCTCAAAAAGCTGATGTTGCTCCTCAATCCATACGGACATTCTTTTTGCTTACCTACTACTGTAACACCATCTCTGCAGAGAACACGTCGTACTCCTAGCTCTATAGGAGAATCTATTATTCGATATCGAAACTAAGAAAGCAAATTATCATTCTAAATGAGCCTGTTTTATTATGAGTCGTAAATCATAAAAATGCGAGGCCCGTAAACAAAGTGCTGGCCAATAAATTACGGGCGACCGCGACGCCCGACCCGACGTTAGATACAGCACTAAATCATCTGTTGTCGCACCCCCATTTCGGTAACAATCTCTTTAGCTCCTTTCATATTTTTTAACTTTCGTATCGTATTTATCCTCCGTAATTTCTTATCCTTTTTGGTGGCCATAAGTCTTTGTGGAAATCTATTTTTTTCCGAAATTTCTAATTATGCAAAAATAAAAGCCATACTTCTTGCCGTAATTGGTATAATTCTATTGCACATCCCTATTTCGGTAACAATATCTTTTTCATATTTGCTCGTTATTGGTTTAAAAGTAGAAAAGCTTTTACCGCGACTTAAAATTTTAAACACGGATTCTGTATTTTAGTTACACTGATAATACATCAACTACCAAGCAACTACCTACCTATTCACAACTTCTCAGAGTCAGCAACTGCATTAATTTTATTTTGTTTTAATATTGTAGGAGTATTCCACTTTATTTTGATGTACATGATCTGTGTGCTTAAACTTTTAAAAGAAACCATCATAAAATGCTACCTTTTATATCTTTAGCGCCAGCCAGATTCCCGATGAAGAGCAAAACGGTCCAGGTGACTGCAGGCGAGGCAGCCCATTTGCAGTGTGCAGCTTCAGGAGACGCACCCTTAGAAGTCTCCTGGAGGTCTCCTCATCACCACACCATTGCCCACCACTTGGATCAAAGGTACATTTACACCATCATCTAATAAAAATGCATTAACTACCTAATAGCTATGTAATAGTCTATTAATTTCATCAAAACGGAATAAACTTATTTCCTACTAACGTAATATGACGTAAGTAATGGACGAAGCGAATTAAAACAAGGGACCGACTGACCCGTCTAATTTTGGATAACAATACCAAGACTTAAATGTAAATGTACTGGCAGATTTTAAATAATTTGGCACCTATTTTCAGAACCATAGGTTCTATGAGCGAAAATTATTCTGTCCTTGCTCAATGATGTATTTTTAGAACTTAGAATAGTATATCGAAAGACCCTTCCTCGATAGATAACTTCACCGAAATCACCCTTATTCGACCGTTGGTTTTACGAAAAAATCCTTCATCGATAGATAATTTCACCGAAATCACTTTTAGCTGACCGTTGGTTTTACGAAAAAATCCTTCGCCGATAAAACGTTTCGCCGATAGAATGTTTCGCCGATATCAACCTTCAACGCTAGTTGGTTTTCCGAAATAACTATTTTGCCGATGAGCGTTGCACCATAAAGGGACTGCGTCCACTATCTCGACGGCACGGCAAGGGTGACGAATAAATATGTACACACGACAGCACGTCAGGTTATACAGTTAAACTGCGAAAACAGCTTTTATTACGTAGGGCATAAAGGCGGTCTCAAGGTCAACATGTATAGTCTGAGGTGCCGTCGTGTGTACCTAAGGAAAGATAAGATAACACCACGATTGAAATAAATTCATGGTTGAATTTTATTATTTAAATTTTAATTATTATAAATGCCATTTAAGTATCAATAGAGAAACACAACACGAAAAAAACAATAATTTGACAAAAACAAAAACAATTTATTAAATAATAGATCCCAAATACCTACTTGGTAAACAGAAAAAATTGGGCTTTTTATTTTTGATGAAAAAGTAATTGGCTAAATCAGGATATTAACGAAAATACAATTTTGTGTAAGGAAATATCGGACATTTAAGTATTCGTGCGTATACATATAAGTATTACTAATAAGTTTTACAATGTATCGATTGTAATAATACTATCGACGAAACGTTCAATTGGCGATACGTTGAATCAGCGAAACATTCTATCGGCGAAACGTTTTATCGGCGAAGGATTTTTTCGTAAAACCAACGGTCGGCTAAAAGTGATTTCGGTGAAATTATCTATCGATGAAGGATTTTTTCGTAAAACCAACGGTCGAATAAGGGTGATTTCGGTGAAGTTATCTATCGACGAAGGGTCTTTCGATATACCATTCTAAGTTCGTATTTTTATGTCACGAATTTTAAAATGTTATTTTTAGTCAGTCTATCTTCTGCTTTGCATTATTGTATTAATTATACTTTACACCCCTTTATTAGATACACGATCCGTGAACAAGTTCTGGACGATGGGTTGGTGTCAGAGTTGAGCATTCTTCAGACGTACCGGCAAGACACGGGGGCGCTCACTTGTCGCGCATCCAACGCGTATGGACAGGACGAAATGCTGATCCACCTAGTTGTACAAGAGGTATCTTTACTAAATTAATGAAAATTTTCATTTTTTGTAGTTATAATATTAATGATGTCAAGGGATTGATAAGATGTGAATAAAAAATCTCACTATATCAATTGCGTATATCCATTGATGGATAATCTGTTATTGAGTGTCCCACTATTTCCATTGTGACTTATTTCAATCTCAAAACCTACAGGAAATGAAACTGCATACTGGCCATGTTTTTTAATAGATAAAATCACTATCAAGTATCTAGTCTTAGTCTATCAAGTTTTGGTACTCCCAATTTTGCTGATGAGACTTGTGGCTGCTCGTTGTGACATATGTCACAATTGACCAAAATAATCTTTAAATTTTCTTTGTCAACTGCCAGTGCCGTATGAACAGACTAGGTGGGATAATGCAGTATGTAAATTCCTGTCCTATTTGTTCCATTTGCGATTATTTGTCGTCAGTGGATAAAGTGGGACATAATTAGAAAAAATCTCTTGTTCCACTAAATCAATTGATTATATCTATGGATAAAGTGGGATCCACCCAATTTTTTTCCAACATGATTCTCACTTATAATGTGGGTGATATGAAATTTATTGTAGTGACCATGAGTAGGTATAATAATAAACATAATGATAAAGTTTTGACCGCACTTGAATAGTCCAACCCGTTGTAGTTTGGACCAGTCGGAGCAGACATGTAAATAAACAACTACTAACTGCTCTTTTGGGGGTAGTTGGAACTTTATTCAACTTCCTATCATGTTCCAGCCTGAAATACTTATAATTAAGGAACAGTTGAAAAAGGCTAATATATTAGATAATATTTCCTTTATGATCCTATTCTTTTAAATTATTGACTTCCTTTTTTAGGTTCCTGAAATGCCAAAGAACATCCGGATTATTGATCAGCAATCGCGAGCGATACAAATTTCTTGGACACAACCATACGCGGGAAACAGTCCCATTATCAACTACATTGTTCAGTACAAGGAAGCACCTGGTAATCTTTGAAACATTTCTTTATTTGCTTTAAAAGCGGTAAATATAAAAGATGTTACATTGTATATGAAGCCGCACACTTTTTTCCGAGGCACTGGCATGCAAATATAATTAACTATATTATGAATATTTACTTTATTAATTAATTATACAATACAATTCATTCATTTACAATCATTAATAAAAAATAATTATAAAAATCAAATAATAAATTACCGCCGTCTGTTAAAAAAGTCATTGAATTATCGATTGAATAAAAACAGTTCTCAACCAACTAACTCTTCGGTTTGTTTTTTAAAGCATTTATAGGTAAAATCTTGAGATCTTTTGTCGAACTTATTGTTTTTAGTAAATCTGTGTGAGTTGGTTATTATTATTAGGCATATCTCGATAGAAAATCACTCTAGAAACTTTTTCACTTTACCTACTTTGATCTCAATAATTTTCTGCTACAACGAAAAAATAGGTTTATTGGGTACGGAAAATACTTAGAAATAATCCCTTCTCTAAGTTATTAGTTTTTTTTATAAAAGGAACTTCGCAAGTAAAAAAAATGTGCCATCAATCGCTTCTTTTGATGTCATTAAGAAATTGTCTTTAATTTTAGAACCCTGGCCGACGACACCTCAGAAAGTGATAGTGCCGGGTAGCGTAACATCAGCAAGTGTTCAGAACTTACAACCAGCCACATCTTATCATTTGAGAATCATCGCCGAAAATAGGCTAGGACAGAGCGAGCCGAGTCAGCTAGTTCAAGTGACCACTACTGAAGAGGGTACGAGTATTCTCACATCACATTATCAACTTAATATCACATTATCTTAACTGGCTAGCGTTTACGGTGTTTAAGAATACATAATAGCAAAGAGAATGTAATCACTACGTTTTCATAATAGTACAACGTGTTTTAGTCAGTAAGCCAGTTTTAGTTAGTGTAATGTTTCTTTATATTAATTCTCTCGTAGAGGGAGATTCTATTATAGATTTTGTAAGATAGAAAATAAAATCCTTGTCTTCGTTTTTTATTACCGGTTTCAAATCTTATGTATCTTATGTTTTTAATTCAATTCAATTCAATTGTACGTTGGAAATATAATTATATGGACGCCACATCAGCGTCGTGCTGTATTTCTTAAAATTTAAGTTGTAATAATAATTTGAATTTTGCTCATCAGCGTCATAACTTCGGATGCTTATGTCTAGTTTGTGTTCGCCCCTAAAGGACAATGCAATTTACTGAGCTAAAAAAATAGATATATTGTATAAAATTGAAACCTATATCAATTAATAGATGTTATTGTATTAGTAACTTTAATTATCGGATCGGACCAAGAAAATCTGTCCTGGAGATAAAAAGTTGTAGTTAACCAAAATATTAAAAACTTTATAAGTATTTTGAAGATTACAGTTTGTTTACCTATTATTTCGGTTACCAGGGGCCTCTTGCGAACGTAACAGGTTGCTAGCGTACACGTATTTCTCACGCTAAGAAAGAAAATAATAAAAAAAGCTAGCTGACCACGCTGAAAAGGTTTTATGAACTTTTTGACTGATGATATATTTTTATGGGTGAGTCAGATTTGTATGGTCTCTCAAAAATGAAGCTAGAAACGATACGTGTCGCATGGATCCGGTATAGCGAGATTTTCTTTTTTTTACAATTTTTTTATTACAATAAATGTACCTATACTTTTTATATTTTGATTATATGGCATGACTATATCTTATTATCTCCGGGAAATATTTTCTTTGTAGTATATTAAAAGTTACTAGTAACAATAACATCTATTCACTGATATCGCACACTATTCTATACAACAAATGTTTTTTTAGACCAGATTACTATGCAAGAATTGCATTATCCTTTAATTTCTTTGACAGTTCCTAGTGGCCCACCTCTGGATGTGCGGGTTGAAGCAAAAAGTTCCACTGAACTCATAGTCAGCTGGGAACCACCGCAAAGAGACCTCTGGAACGGAAACATTCTTGGCTACTATGTAGGATTTCAGGAGGTGAGATAATGTTTCAGAATACACGTTTACAGCATGCGTAGCGTGTATCTCTAAAATTGTAGCTTACAATTTGCTGTCTGTTTAGTGTTTATTTATTATTTACTTCAATAGAAGCAAAATGTCATAGATATATTTTGCGAATATAATTTTCAGCGACGACGACAGAAGTAGATGTAGAGAAGTAGACGTAGTGGACCTGATTGTAAAATCTTCTAAGTTATCTATTAATCTTGGTTGTTCTGTCGATGACTTACATTGCCACTGACAGAATTCTGAGAAGTCTCCACCATCCGACTTCTAATCAGCAACCTCTAATTAATACTTTTTATATACAAAAACCGCGTCCCAACGTTTGATGTCCTTGTCGTATTAAAATAGTCATAAATGAATTCCAGCTAAACAGCAACAGCACAGTCCTCAGCGCCAGTGGGCCAGGCGGTGCATCATACACCGTGCGAACCGTAGAAGGGGCAGGGTCGGCAAGAGCTAGAACCACTCTGTCTGGCCTGCAGAAACATGCCGCATATGCTATAGTGGTCCAAGCGTATAACAGCAGAGGAGCTGGACCGGCGTCACCCCCTACTACTGCCACTACTATGGAGGATGGTGAGTTGGAGTTGAAGTTGTTAGATGCCATCAATACTCGTAGACTGTCTTTTTAAATGACATTCAGTGCTAATATTCAACTTCGTGAAACTCAAGAGAGCAACTCAAACATGTGGACTGTTAGCTAAATGCCTTTATCATCTTTTTAAGAACAAAGATTCCAACAAGTGGAACGGTTGCGGAATTTTTTCGGCTCTATTTTAGGGTAGATGACTACCCTAGAACGACATAAAATAGAGTCGTATTCGTGGTAAGATGACTATGATGTTTCTAATATTCTCTGAGGTCCCTTCTTAGACATTTGGAGCTGAAGACTCGACCCAGCTGCGTTTATTCAACTGGTGGTAATTCGTGCCAAAGTTCATTCGAACCCTCATTCATTATTCAAACGATTTTCTTACTTATGTTACACCACCTATTATTTACCTACTTACAAAACTAATTAAGTAATCTCTTGTCAACAGTACCAAGCTTGCCGCCAGGCTCCTTACAATGCACAGCAGTGAGTTCCCAATCTGTGCGGGTGTCGTGGGAACCGCCGCCGTTGCGCGGACGCAACGGAGTCTTGCAAGGATACAGGGTCACTTACGCCCCGGTTACTGATTGGTATGGTAAGTGAATCAATTAAATTGGAATAAACATAATTTAAAAAATTAACACCTGGCCACCGTAACCTACATTTGTTAGGAAAAGCAGTTCGAATCAAGCCTTGAGCGCATTTCCTAAACATCTTTTACTACTCCGATGAGGCCAGCGTTACCTATAAGTACCTATACATATCTGAAAATTAAGAATAGAGGTTATTTGATACGTCGAACTTTTCCGTATGTAATTAGGAGTGATTCACAGATTCGTGAATAAAGATATTTAAAACAAAAAATACTTATACTTTAAACAAAAAAATTATAATATGAACGCTAACCCAAACAGACTATACAAGCTGAAATCATCACTGAATCAAGTTGGTCTTTAGATCATCTGAGGACATCTTAGTTCACCATCAATAATTAATACCTAATGTTATTACAGGTAACGAGGAAGCTGTAACAAAACAGATATCAGGGCTGCACACTACATTGTCAGGACTCCGAAGATACACCAACTACTCAGTGACCGTGTGCGCGTTCACAGCTGCGGGGGACGGCGTTCGAGCGGCCCCGGTCTACTGCCATACTGAAGAAGATGGTAAACTTGATTTTTCCTACGATAAGAGTAGGTACCTGTGCTGAAGGGCCTATACAAGTCGATTCCCATCGGCTTACCTTCTAGAAACCCCACCCTACCGATCCACAATGCAGCTTATGGCTTACCTTAGCCATAATTTCACTCTCGCCATAGGTATCATTAATTATATTATTTGCTCTGATATTTCCTTTCCTTACGACAAAAGTAAGGAAGTGTCCAAATCAATGTCTTGTTCCTGCATTAAAAACAAAACTTTGCGACAGTTCGGTATACTGTACCTAGACGCGAATTCTCTATAATGCGTCTGCAGATATCGGTGTCAGTTCGGTTGACAACGTCGTGACACGAAAATGATACTAAAATTAAGTTAGGTCTTGTCAATTTAGCTACGTTGTACCGAATCGACACCATTAACCGCTTAAATGTCAGGAGAAAATTTTGCTCATAACTAGTAATTTGTGATGCAATTCTTGCATGACAAACCATATTTATGTCTTTTAACCTCATTAATATTTGTTGCACAGTTCCATCAGCACCGGCAGATATCAAAGCGGTGGTGTCTTCCCGTAACAAGATCCTGGTGTCATGGCTGCCGCCAGCCGCACCTAACGGTGTTCTAGTGGGATATACTCTCTACATGAGCGTTATAGAAGATGGAAGAGAGGTGAGCTTCATGATTTTCCTCCCCTCATAAATGATTTCAGCCAATGATTTGTTTTTTTTAGAAGATGATAGGGAGATGAAACCAACTCTACCAACTATGTGAATGTCATTAAAGATTACAATTGCTTATAACTGAAACCGCCGACTTAATGAGATTTCTGGAGCCAGATACAATATTTAATTTTTCAGTAACCCATCCACTGACCGTGTTTTCTGACATAGTATAAGTATTTCCTTTAAGTATGTCCAATATTCTGATGTTGCCTTTGTTGTAATGTGACGTGACATTATGCGCCGAGAGGTTTCATACCACAATTTAATAGTTTATTTATTTTTTACTTTAGTTGCATATAAACATAAATCGTTTAAGTATATGATAAAGTAGATACTCGCTTGATAAACTGAATAATGTGTGATAATTACCAACAAAGAGTTGAATAAGGGCCTCCACTTTGTTCCAAGGAGGGCACCCACAAGCGCATGCTATCGCCGAGTACTCTATCACACGAGACGTCCCGTTCGCCCCCGCGCGCCACCCACCAGTTCTGGGTGTCAGCGTCCACTAGGCTCGGGGAGGGGGAAGCCACGAGAGTCGTCACTGTACTGCCGTCCGACTCTGGTGAGTTCCTTGCAGGTGATTGTCTGACCTTTTACAGCAATATAAATAAGTAAGTAGTTAGAGATCTTTTAAATGTACCTACAACAAATTAGAGTTTTAAATCTCGCTAAAAAGAAGATTTGTAACAAAATATAAAAGACATAATTCATGAAACAACTAAGTGTTTATCAAAATAGCGAAAATATCCCCTTGTTTGAAATTGATCCGTCTGCTACTAATAATGGAAACCTTTTATAGTTCCTGCGAGAATCACATCGTTCAGCCGAAGTATAGTCACTCCTTGGAAGGAAAACATTTCACTATCTTGCAACAAAGTTGGTATACCAACCCCTTCGACTACTTGGAGTATGAACGGAGCAGCCTTGGAATCTACGTTGAGAAAGAACGTGACCTATGATGGAACTCTAGTAATCAGGTAATTTATGGACCGAACTTCTGAACCTCAATAATGATATTAGGAACTCTCCTAGAAGTCGTAATTGATTATGTACTTATTTTTTAAATCCTCATTTCATATCCAAAACTCATAAATGTTTGCATGGCTGAATACTCGTTTACAGTCTTATAACTGTGTAATCTAGAAAAGAAAATTGGTCAGGTTAGAATGACTGACTAACGTTCATTTTCTCGTTCAGGTAGCTTCGATTTGCATCAGCTTACCTATTTTAACATTGATGCATAACTAATGTTCTTTTGTTTTATTGCACCAGCATGACTCAATACGCTGACAGCGGGAACTACACGTGTGCAGTAGAGAACATTCACGGGCGGGATGAAGTGACTTATAGCGTGGAAGTGAAAGTACCACCGCAGCCGCCCGTGCTGGCCGTCGTCGACTCGTACGCAGACTCGCTGCATTTGCAGTGGAGCGACCAAGGCGACGGCGGCAGCCCTATACTTGGTATGTGGTCTTCTTGTGGTATTACAAATTAAAAAAACGTGGTAAAATAAGGCAATCTCTCAATAATAAGTATATTATGGAGTGAAGTAACAGAATAGCCATCGTTGATTCATCGTCCTTCTTAATTTTTACAGTCACCAATTTTAGTAACAATAACGCACAAACTGTATAGTTTAACTGTGACAAAGAGACAGAGCAGTATAGGTGCCGGCACGAATCGTGAGTGGTGAGAGAAATTAGAGGGGATTATTGAGCATGTTAGCAGTCGCCTCACACCACGTCCCGCGCCAATGAGATCTATAAATGGCTTCTGCACATCAAATGTCACCGCTCTAAATCCGTGCCGAGGCCTGTACTTATTAACAGTCCCTATTAAGATGCAATCCAACGTATAAGAATTTGTTTCCCAAACCACAGGCTACGTGATCAACTACAAACGAGAGCACGGCGACTGGGAGGAGCTCCAAGTGGAGGCAGGGACGTCGGAGCACGTGCTGCCCAACCTGTGGTGCGGCACGCGCTACCAGCTCTACATCACCGCCTTCAACCGCATCGGCACTGGCCTGCCCTGCGACATCGTGCACGCTTACACTAAGGGCACCGGTCAGTATTTAGGACCTGGGTACTACGATGTGTTTTCGAACACGAGGCTAAGTGTAAGGCTCTTGATGTGTTTTTGTTCTTCCTCTTCTTTATACTCATAATCTTCATTTCGGGAGATTGACACTCAATTTTCAACAAATCTATCTAACCGATTCGAAATCTTACCTTCAATAAATCTGTTTATCCTTACTTGTCCTATTTGGTAAATTACAGCTAATGACAGTTGTCATACGTCTTTTAAAATTAAATAGTTACCTATTTAAAAAAATGTTTTCTTATTAAATCAAATTTTCACCAATAATCAGTAATTTCTTTCGTAATCTATGTGTGAAAATCTTTTGTTGTAAGTATTTTTTATTGTTTTTTTTTCAATAAAGAGATTAGGTGAAGATTGTTTACCAAAAAAGATAAGGAAGGATAAACAGACTTTTCCCATCTCTTGAGCCTTCACAAAACATTTCGAGACTATTATAATTAAGGCTTTTTGAACGCATCTAGGTAGGTACCTAAGTAAAGTAGAGTTGATTCGATATCTTCATTTTTTATTTCTGCGTCTTTGTAAATTAAAGATTTTGATTAATTATTTCCAGTGCCAGTGAAGCCGAAGCACTCCCAAATGATAACTCTGAACACTACGACGGTGACGGTGTGGCTCGACTCCTGGGGCGATGGAGGATGTGGCATCCTTTACTTTGTCATTGAGTACCGGGAAATCAGTCAGTCACAGGTAATATTCAGGAGCAGCCTGGCGATATCGTTACATTTTTAAACTGTTTCACCTGCTATGACCATCCACCATCGACTTCGACCATTTTTGACTACTTATCTTCTGATCCTAGATTTTTTATGAAACTATGCAACGAATATTATCCATTGCTGAGTTTAGTCTTGACAATGCAACCTTTCCATTGCACTACTTTCTGTTGTATACAGTCACAGAATTAGTATGACACAGTTACTTCAACATTTGACAGGAGTAGTCTTTTTGAAAGAAAACAGGTGACAATACGTTTTGGCACGCCTCCGTTGTTTTTTATTATCTTGTCACCCTAGCCTGCTGCTATGCTCCCTAGCATGACTACAGAAAGATTTAGATTTATTTATTTGAAACGCGATATAATATAGCCGTTTATTATGTTTAACTGACAAAAGAAATATAAACACTCAACTGTCAAAATCCCAATGGATTCATCACGCGATATATTATATCGTGTTTCGGTCGTCATGCTAGGGGGATGGCTTACTAGGGATTGGATATTGAATCAGACCTTTATTGCAGTGGCGACTGGTGTCCAACAGCGTGCAAGCAACAGAGCGCGTGTTCAGCGTGGGCGGGCTGACTCCCGCCGCGCACTACCAGCTGCGGATCACCGCTCACAACAACGCGGGCCACGCCGTCGCGCTCTACAACTTCACCACGCACTCGCTCAGCGGCAGTGAGTACTGTTGTCGTTTTTTAGGGTTCCGTAGTCAAGCCAACATGGAACCCGTATTGTTTCACCATGTCCGTCTGTCCGTCTACGGCTTAGCTCATAATTAGCCCTATTAGAAAGCTGTAATTTGGCAAATAGTAGAATAAAATCCTTAAGAATATTTTTTAAGTGTAGGTACCCTACATGTAAAGTGGAGATGTAATTTTGTTTTTTTCTCATTTATCTCATAATGTGGGGTGTCGTTGGATAGGTCTTTTAAAATTGTGTAATAGCTTTTTGAAGGCCACTTTTTGCTATGCGTATGAAAAATAAGGACTGGAAAGTTTGTATGAAATGCCGAAATGTATCAAACCTCTTAAATTCCATTTATTGTTGTGCACAGTACTAGACGGCGAGCTGTCCCCGCCAGTGCCGGCGGCGGGGTCGCGGGCGCTGGGCAGCGCGCGCGTCATCCTGCCCGCGGCGCTGTCGCTGCTCGTGCTGGGGGCGCTCGTCGCCATTGTCTTCCTAGTGCGCCGGAACAGTCAGTGTACCTTCATTACTTCGAACTGCTGAGTCCGATTCTAATGCGACTGGAACAGAACCGCAGAGTAAAACTGCATTTAATCAGTTTTACCATCAAAGAGGCTAGCGGGAAGAGTAAAAGACTAAAACAGTCAAAAAGAGTTCTGCCCATTCATTTTTAGTTTCCTTTCATATTCCTTAGCAGTGGAGCTTAGGTAATTGTTAAAACTCTTTCTTTTTGACCTTTGCTCTTGCTTTCTTGATAATACAAAACACTGAGACAGTTTCACAGATTCAGGATAAGTAATTAACTTATTCGACAGATATCATATTACTTTACCCTTTCGCAATGGCAATCGGGCTCTTCTATGAGCATTGATATGACTATGAAAGCCACCACGGGCATTTAGTGACGGGCTTTTAAAATTGATAGACCTAGATATTCTTAGATGAGATATGCCTTTTTTTTGCCCTACGTTTTTTGTATTAATTTGCAATTGCATACTATAAGAGGCCGGCGAACAGTGAATTTCCTATACAAATGTATTACGTTTGTATAGGAAATTCTTCCAAATGATTTGCGAATTGACTAATTAACTCTTCTTGTGATTTAATTCAGATTAAGACAGTGTTTGTCTAGGGATCTCTTAAATAATAAAAAAGCAAAATACTAACCCAATGATTTTTCGTACAACACTAAATAAAAATATAATATACTAATAATAATAATAACTATGTACTAATAATAACTACTAAATAAAAACTAAGTAAATCACATTAATTTTTATTTGGTTTGGTATTTAAGATTTTTGTTTAATAGAACCCTAGACAAATACTGTCTTAATCCGAATAACATCACAAGAGTTAATTATGCTCAAATTGCAAATTATTTTGGTATTACCTTTGTATAACGTTTGTTTGTAAGTTCACTGTTCGCCGGCCTCTTAATTCGCCAATACCTTTAATCCCAGAAACAGGTGGTACAGAAACAGCAGCTACAGAAAGCGGCGTGGGCGAGTCTCCCTCTGTCGCGCAACTACAGAACAAAGTGAACAGAGATCAGCAGTACTTAGCTGCGCGGGCGCAACACCCAGCGCCGCCTCATCATTATAAACATGCTTCTAATGGTGAGCTTATTCGGAGATGTGACGAATAAATAGATAAATATGGATAAATATATTAACGCTGATAATTTATAGCAGACCAAACCAACAACTTAGTCAGCGCTCCGGTAGCGATCATTTGCGATTGTCAATTTTTAGGTAATTGACGCTCATTGACGCGAAACTGATCGTTTACATATGCAATTGAAGCGATTGTCAATTGCTATAACAATGGCATGGACGGAAAAATTGACAATCGCAATTGATCGTTTGATCAACGGAAGCTATGAATGATTATGGAATAACTCTCTTACCCGTTAACTCATTAGAAGTCCAGATCTCTCATCGAGGGGCATACAACACACCGTAGGGTAGATAGAATGAATGTGACTTAAATCCTGTCTTACATGAAGGTACTTTTCAGGTTAGACCGGCTCCAAATCAGCATCTCCGTAGTAAATATTTTATAACAGATCTTGTTGTTCATTAGAATACATCGAGGATATCTGCCCGTACGCCACGTTCCAACTGACGAAGCCGACTGCGTACAGCGAGAGCAGCTACAGCGGGAACGTGTACAGCGGCCCTTACCACTCCGTGCGCGGATCCTTCGTCTACCACGACCTCAAACAAAACGACAAGTACAAGGCACGTTTTGTAGATAGTCTCTTTTATCACAAGTTGCTGAAGTCAAATAGAGTTATCCCAGCAGTGGATGTCGTGCATAGTATGACTGACAATTATTATGAGAGTTAGTGATGATAAAGAAAAAAAAATCTAGTTTCCAAAAAATATTTTAAGTGATTCTCTCTCTAAAGGAAGTCCAAATCAGTCGAAAAAACATGAATATTCTAATCTCAGTCATATGCTTAAGATTTTTGTTCTATAACAGACTCGACTTTTCTACAGGGTAAAGAGCCTGAATACACAAAAGTGAGAAGAAAAGGGAACAGACTACGAGATCCGCATTCAGAGAGTCAAGGTGATTATACCTCAATGCACGCCCCCAGCATTTGGTCCAAACAAAGCTTGTCTATAAGTAGGTAGTTAGATTAGTTTTGGTTTACGTAGTTCGCACCTTCTAATGATTAAGTTTACTTTGACCCGTTAAGTATTGAGACTGGAATTTGACATACTAATCACCTTTTATGCAACCCGATGGGAGCGTAATTGGTGTGATTGGTAAAGGTAAGCATGCACACAGTATGTATTGTAACATACGTTGGGTTTAAGTTGTCTCATTTGTACTGATTGTGTATCTAGTTGTCATGGCCTGTTAGAAATACCTTATCCAGATAGCTTACCAAATGATTTTGCATCTGTTTTGCTTTGTCCTTCCATTGTAGTATCATGATCAAGTGTACACGTCATATTTTCTTCACTTACATTTCATTATGCTTAACGCTTGAATTATAATGTTATGGGAACTTCATACATTTCAATCTCGATTTCTCTCGATTTGCTGTCACAACACTACACTGTTTGTGTTCTCATGTGGAATATTAACGACTTATAAGATTTATTTTCCCACAACATTACAATGGAAAGCGATAACAGATTTTACCAGTACCAAGTGTGACATGGATGGCTTGTGTTGCAGAGTCGGACAACTTGGGCTCGACGGACTCGGAGGTGAAGAAGATACTAACGCTGCACCTGCCCATTACAGAGTACGAGGACGACGCGAGCGACGACGGCAGCGCGCCGCACTCGGACAGCGAGCCCGCCGCCCGGCTGCGGCCCGCGCACCCGCCCGCGTGTCAGTAACGCGAAGGCCGAGCCCACAGCGAACTAAAATCTATCGAACAAGCATTCCGCTCAAAAAATAAACCTAAAAATGCTGGCATTTAGTTATGCAGCTCAAAGCGATTGAACACTGGTTGCATAATAGCGACCATAATCTCATGTAGATGATGCAGATGATGCTTTTTGCCTTCTTTGCGTCTATTACACCATTTAACTACACACAGGACGCCATTTATAATAAACTCTCTCTTTTCTTTATAATACAAAACGGCAATTACTCTAAAATACGCTAACGTCTGTCACCGAGCGCGTGGCTGCCCCGACTAAATGCTGTGCGGATTGTAATTTTTTAGCAGAGTGGTGCTATTTTTTAAGCAATGTTTGTTTGCAATTTCACTTCCATAGATTTTAGTTCGCTACTCTGCCACGATATCACCGCGCGCGCTTCCTACGTCTTGCGTCTCGACAACCACTGCTCGCTGTCTTGATGTCGGCCTCTCATTTCGCCGTCGCGACCGCGCACTGGTTGACGAGACGCAAGAAGTTGGACGCGCGGGCAGTTATGTCGTGGCCGAGGGGTAATGCACCGACACAACCATACACGCATATTACAATCCATACAATAGTACAAACAACATACATGAGAAAGCAGCAGCTGCGGCTCCCAAACTCGCTTTTTTGCAAATCTTTGCTCTACGCAAGTAGCTTTCGTTGTAATAATGTATGAAATTGTAACACTGTGAACCCACACCATACAGAAACACTCTCACCACCTTTGAGTGACTACGACACAAAAATACGTTTAATGTCAAAGGCTAACGGATTAAATTAATTTGGTCTATCCATCCATTATCCCATTCAAAGCTATGAACTCCAAACAAAACTAAAGCCAACCCTCAACACTACAGACCCGACGGTGGAGCGCGAAGAGTCGTCCTCCTCGTCGGAGAACTCTGTGGGCGGCGTGGTGCGCAAGGCGTTCCCGTCGCGCAAGGGCAAGGCGGGCGCGCTCGGCAAGCGGCACGTGCGCTCCTCCAGCGGCTACAGCAGCCACAACGACGAGACCACCTTTAGGTAAGGTGGCTTCGGAACAAATACTATACAGACTGTGCTATTCTCTGAAGATGTAGCGAAGTTTGCTGCGTGTCAGCGTTGTCGCTGCGGCATGTCTATGGCAGTTGTGTCATTTTACTCATTCCGTGTCTCGAAGAATTCCTATCTGAGTCTCCGCCTGCTTATTGGCTCGAGTGCTGAATCAAGTCCTAAATGCTTTGCTCGTGCTTGGGTAGCAATAATTATTTCGAAAATGTTGCCTTATTATTCCATAATAATTGATTTGTTATTGTTCGGAATGCTCACTATTTCGTAATGAAAAAAAGCAGGATATTGGGTTCATCATAATAGTGCGTATTTTGTATTCTGTGCTAAGACTCCAAATACAAATATTTTAAAATCCGCTTATATAGGTACTTCTAAGATACAATACAAGTCAATACCCAAATTCAGTATTTCGTTTGAAGTAATTTAGGTACTAAGCTCAACCAGTACAATGTGCATGTTTTAAAAGTTTGACAACAGAACATCTCTCTTTATACGTAGGTAAAGGAAAATACCTCACTCACGTTCAAACGTTCCAGTATATCTAACTACCCGTCGTTCAACGAGCACCTCACCCCTCCCTCGCGGTTTTCCGACGACACCGAGTGCGAGGGCCACCATAGACGCAAGCGCCACCACGCGGACGCCAAAGTATCGCGCGAGGCTTTCCAGATCAACGTATGAGCTACCTAGGTAGAAACCATTGACCATGATTTATATAAATTCTCACCTTCGACTGTTTTTGAGATTTGAAGCGTATTTAACATTCTAACATACAAAAATAACTATGCTCCGTATGTTGGATATTGGTATGCCGCACAATTTATCTTATGACATAAAACTCGAAGACGAGCGATATCGCCGAAATCCCAAAAGGTTAAGTTAAGACCCTATGCAGACTTAAAAGGCCGTGCGAGTCCGCTCAAGATTTATGATAAGGTTTTTTGCGCGATTTTTGTTTGCAGACCAGTTTAACTTTACGCTCTTAAAGATGTGCGCTATGCACAGACTCGATCTGACAAATAAAAAGGCCGTCGTCTGTGTACGCCCTAAAATTTGATTTAGTAGAGAATTCCTTTGATGACTACATATATTGATAGCACCTAATGTGTGTTCACTATTAGTGCCAATCAGGATTAAATAAAAGCTTGTAATATCCTACGCTCAAAAATTTTTACTATTCTAATAAAAGAGAACAAAATTTAAAAGCATTATATCGCCAAATCCGCGTTATCTTCCATACATAATTTTGTACATAACTGTAGTACATAGATAGGTGAACATAGCCAATACAAATATTACTCTTAGGTATAACAATAATCATTTTTGTACTCAAGAATCGAGTATTTTTAACGAAATATTGTATAAACGACGTAAGATGTTATTATATAATATAGGGAGTAGACATATTGCCGACTGTAATTATATATATTCGATAATATAGCTCGTTTGTATTTACCATTCAGATAATTGAGAAATATTAAAGTTACATGTTATGAATGAATCAAATGAATAATGCATTTATTAATGATTAAAAATAACTTTGTATATAAAATCGATCGCTGGAGAAAAGGGGATAGATAATACTATCTAATATTATTATGAAATACAACACAACAACAAACTATTTTTCAATGTTATTTTGAAAATCAGATACTGTTACATAGATTGGTTGCTGTACAGTCAGTGTCAAAATTCAAATCCACCAAAACACTTAAACATTTGACAAAAATCCACCTTATCTCAAAACATTAAAGTGCACTTTTGTTTGTTTTCAGACAACAACTGAAAGTTCACCTTTAATGTCTTGAAATAAGGTTGATTTTTGTCAAATGTTCAGGTATTTTTGGTAGGTTTGAATGCTCCGATAATTTGACGCTGATTGTACCAGTCGGATTATGTAAGTGTCCTAAAAGATTTCAATTGGAATACCTATACAAAATGTTTTAATGTAAGTATGCGTGAACATTTCGCAAAAATCGCGCTCCAGCGACCGGTGAGTGATTAATTATCATAAGAATGCAAAAACGAACTATTTATCAATCAGGCATAAAGCCGTTTTAGACAAAGTAAAATAAAATACTCTCTTTCATAATAATTATTTTAGAATATTTTTATATTCTCGTAATTTTAAACACAGCTTTAATCAGCCATTTCTTTTGGCCAATCACACCACCAGTCGCTATGTAAATATTACTGTAATTAATGTATTTATGACATTCGAGTGTAAAACATAAGGAGAACAATAATTAAAGTAAAAAAATATATTTTAAACTTAATGCCTTATTGACCAAAGTCTTAAAACTAGTTGCGGATATAATTGGAAAATTATACCCGATAATTACAATTTATTGTTTGATTGTTGTAAAGTTTATGGAAACAACTGGTTTTCATGGGAAATCTTATCATTGTCTATCTAATCCAATAAGAGTTGGATAATTCCAAGTAATATTATAATGTTTATAGTATCGTAGGAGTAAACTGTTTGTAAAGTGCCAACTATGGAGAAATATAAAAGTTACCTGTATGCTTATGCGAATATGCAAGTGTACACAACAATCCTCTCATTTTACAAGTCAATAATGTCTCTAAGTCAATAATGTTTCTGCAGGTTCAGTCTGACCTAACTCTTGGGCATCGATGTCATAATAATGCTCAGTCTTTTGTGCTACAACCACTGCTACAAAAGAATAATTCCTATATCTTAATCGTGCTTTACGTGAACTACTACATAATGGAGTAACCGACATAAGTTAATATAAGATCCTCAGTAAACAGTAACACAAGACAATACACTTACCTATAGCTATTGGTGAATACGGCAAAAAGTTAACTTTTAAATTTGTATGTACATTTGAACTGTATCGAGTATGTTGTAGGCATAGTTTATGGGTGTTGAACACTTAACGCGACGTTTTGTATTCAATGGCACATGTTTTACGCGAGTTGTGTGAATTTATAATAATTTACAATCGTTTACGTTGACTCTCTTTAGTAATTCCAACGAAGACTGCCCTATATTTAATTGAGATCTATTTTATATATAATCTAGACACAAATACTTATTGCTAGTCAATCAAAATCATTATGTAGTTTTAGTAGAATTTGTGAATAATGATTTTAATGAAATTACCACCTACTTAATATTATTCTTTTGTTTAAAATGTATTTAAGATTGTGAGTTGATGGTTTTAATATTTGCAAATGTATAATTATAATTTATTGGCCATGGTTATGGCTCGTCTAGTCGACAAACCATATCATTTTACAACATTTTGTTATACTAAACAATGATAAACATAAATAATATAAGGGTTAGTTAATCATGTTGTTACAGATATGTTTTTATAATGCAACAAATGAGTTATTGAGTATATTAGGACAGTATGATGTGAATGAAATAAAAAAATCATTTACTTGAACTTTGTTTTTATTCAACTTACTTACCTAAATACTTAGTTCTATAATTTACAACATAATTGTTTAAAATTCAGCTAGTAAAATTGTTCAACCTATTCGTTTATCAATTATGAATACTAATGTCTCAAATATGGTTTACATCGCGCATTAAAACTGTAGAATTGTTTTTTGGTTCTTGCGTGTAGGTTACACACTATATTAAAAAAACATAATATTCTGACCTGATAAACGGTGTTATTATCATTCAATCGCTATCACTCTCTGCGTCGGCCGTGAAGTCAAACGGACGGAATTTCTCTCGGAAGTTTTTCACGTGTGTTTCTTCCTCCTCTCTGCTGAGTTGGCACTGTCTCCAGTCAGCCTTATCGTCGCAGTTCAGTATCGGTGGGCTTGACAGTACATCCCTACAAAAAGAGTAAGCATTAGGAAAAATAATACCTCTTCGGGATCCGGCTCGAAGGACCAAGTGAGCTCAAACTTTTTTCTAATAAAAAAAGACGAAAGGATGTAAAAAAAAGGTTTTCATATTCTTGCGTCTATGGCGAATCTAAATAAAAACACAATGTAAGAATAACAAGACTAATAGATTAGTCTTGTTACTAATGTTTAAAGTCAGCTTTAAGCCCTTTGCACTTTGGACGCATTTTCGTACGAATTTTACTCGTCCGTCTCTAGATCAGTAAAACTCGTGGTTTTATTAATATTATCGATATATTATGTCTATTTTTTGAACAAATTAATTAAAATATTTTTTCTCTATCACGCACTCAATTCTTTATTAAAATGCGCGATTACTATCACCGCAAATTGCTAATGCGCCTGGCGGCCAAAAAATTGTAAAAAATTTATACACCTAGACCTTATCTTATTAAAAATAATAATTAATATTATATTAAATTACCTATTATAATTTTCTTGTTACATGTCATTTTTAGTTGCGGATGACGTGAACGTGGATGTTAATGTGACAAGGTTTCAGCGCATTAGCAATTGGCGGAGATTACACTCTTGTATAGTTGGTTACCTTCCAAACTGCAGCGGAAAGTGTTGTTTCGGGCGCGCGTACACTTGCTCGCCGGTG
Organism: Catoptria pinella; assembly: GCA_963556745.1. NCBI lineage: Eukaryota > Metazoa > Arthropoda > Insecta > Lepidoptera > Crambidae > Catoptria > Catoptria pinella. The sequence continues at coordinate 6,992,697 of OY750775.1, read as the reverse complement.
GGCAGCTCGGCGTGGAAGTACGGCGCGCCCGGTAGCGTCATCTGGTTTATTTCAGTATACGGCGGTAGAACCTCCATCTGAATGCTGTTGATTCCGGCCTCGTCCTGTTTGGAAATACATTAGGTACCTCTATTATATAGTTGGGATGATGACACAATGAGAAATCTTACCAGCTGACTGACAATTCAAACTGATTCAAGCAGGAAATGTTAAATACGTAAACATATTTTTAGAAACTCATTCACTTGAAAACAAGTCTTATTGTTATGTAAATTTAAATACCGAGTCTGGGATAATAATAGACAAGAAAACACAATATTGAGAAGTGTTGTTTACAATTAGACATTTTACAGACTATTGGCGACCTCCGTGGTCGAGTGGCTTTGTACACCGGTTTTCAAGGTGTCGCCGTTTCCAATATATATATATATACATATTGGCTCAGGTCTGGGTGTTTGGTGTGCTTTTTTGGAATCGGAGCAATGTATGTGATGTTGTCAAATATATTTATTTATTTATTAATTCTTTAGGACTTTTTAACGAAAACATTTTTAGCTCAATTAAGTCATTTATACCTTTTATAACACTAAAACTGTAATATTACCTGAAAGACCTCCAATATTTGCGCGGAGCAGTCCCTGGGCACAGGCACGACCTGTATCTGCATGTGCGTCGTCCGGTAGTTGCGCTCAAAGAACACAACGTCCATTTGCATCGTTGTGAAGAAATCCTTCAGGGCTTGCTTGAAGTCCTTTATCTCTTTTACCACTTCATCTGGTGCCTGTGAAAATTGTGGTTATAAGTTTAGTTTAATATAGGTTTAAAAAGCAAGAAATAATATTCAAATCATTGGATATGCACATCAATTTTAATAAAAAACGTCGGGACTGGAGAACTTTTTTTCTGAATTCTAAAACCCCACCCAACTTCATTAGACTTTTTTTATTAAAATTGATATGCGTATCTCGTGATCGTGATTTAAATATTATTTCTTCATGCTTTTTAGAGCTATTTAGTTTTGAAGCTGTTTTTGTTTTTATTTTCAGAATTTTTAAAGAGGTTTTTCTTTTTCTTAAATTTGATAATAATATGAAGAACAGTCGACACACAAATACTGAGATTTATCTACGAATCTAATCAAAGCAGTAAGGAGCTTGTAATCTTTGGATGACTTAAAAATTTCTTTATTTTTACAATTTTCATTGTTGTTTAAGGATATTAGCAGTGAATAAATAAATAAAAAGAAGTGGGATGTTAAAAATATAAACTGCTTACTCTTGTAATTGCCTGGTGATGTGCAATGGGTAATATTAGCACATGGTATGGTGTCAGCGGACCTTTAGCAAGTGCCAAATAACAATGAGTGCCAACACTTATCACCAAATGCTTTTCAACAGTAGGTGACGACAGGCAGAACCAACAACTATCTGGAAAAAATATTAAACATAACTTGTTAGTTAGTTAGCAAACTATATATTATTGTAATTATGAAATATGAACATTATTTAAGTACCTGGATCCATTTCTTTTCTTTTTCTCTCGGGATTGTCTCCTCCTTTCTTTTTTCTTTTTCCATGTTCTTCATCTGCTGCCTCCATATTGAAGAAAAATTGTCCGTTGCCCGAAAACTAGAAATATTATTATTATTATTATTTGGAAGGGGGGACGCCAGCGAAGCCGGACGGGTGTTCAGTCTCCCTAATCGGAACCATTTCACCCAAAACTAGAAATAAAAAAGGTTTGAATAATTGGAGTCTTAATGAGACTTCTGAAGAAAATGGTGTCATAATTAAACTGATTATTATTTAAAATGCTAAAAATTAAAAGTAACATTAAAAATGAGCATAATCATATTCTTTAGTTTTTTATAACCTTAACAACTTTTCCTGGTTGATGCTGCTTCAACAGCTCTGGGTCGTAGGGGCACGGAGTTTCATCAGTTGTAGCTTGCAGGAGATCTGTCATCCTCATTTTCGATATAGGTTGTAAGGTACACGCGTAAATCCATTTTTCCTTCACTTTGTTCCCCACTGGCGCTAAAGCTATGAATCTTGTAGCACATTCTCTGTAGTCTTGGTGTAAGCTTTGATTTCTGCATTAGATGTTGAAAATATGTTAGTAAGTACAGGCGCGAAACTACGTCTTGGTCTTTAATTCTAACTGAAAAGTACAACCACAGCTATAGCGTGTATTTTTACGGATTGCTGAATAAAGATAATCCCCCGGTCATAAACTGTGAGGATGTTAAACAAAGTGTACCATGTAAGAAAAAGTGTAGCCAACATTTAAATCGTAAAATGTCTATTTTGTGGTTGCTTCCAAACGTATCACAGACAAGCTTAGGTGTAAGGCTCTAGACAGACGGACCGCATTTCAACTGCAATCCAACCGCAAATTGCAGTTCAGGTGCAGTTTGAATGCAGTTGACACTGTCAATTGCGTGTCAACTGCATTCAAACTGCATCGGAACTGCAATTTGGCAGTCGGATTGCAGTTGAATTGCAGTCCGTCTGTCTAGAGCCTAATGCTTGAGTAAGTAAACATAATAAATATAATAATACAACGAAGACAAATAAAACAGTTGTGTTTTAAAATTTACCTATAGGGTTGCCTTTCATAGTATTTGTCTAATGATGGTACAAAATGGTACCGGGGTTTTATGTGGATTGAAAGCCATGATAGGAGATCAGAAAGGTGTTCAGGTTGCACATCTATCTGTAAAAAAATTGAAAGATTGTTTAATTTCTTGCTTGTGAAAAATATTTAACTGTACAAATTATGAGATGAGGTAATTAAAAACAAATATTATTTTACCTTTTGTGTTTCATCTTGTTGAATACCAGCAGGCCATAATGTAGTGATTAACAGATCAACTCCTCTAAACTCGGCTTGCCCTCTAAAACAGGCATCCCTTACAGCGCTACAGTCACTTGGCTCAAAGGTACACATAGGTACATCTTTTCCGAGCTCTCTCCTAGAGAGGCCTGATAAATATGCTATTTTCACATCCATGCTGGTTGTGAAGATACCTCTCTTCCCTAGAAAGAGGTAATTATAAGATAAACAGTTAATCGAGGGTCCGACGCCGGTAGGGTAAATGATAACCCGCCTCCCCCTGCTTCCAGATTTTAGGGAACTTAGGGAATTGGGTGAAATGGTTCCGATTAGGGAGACTGATCACCCATCCGGCTTCACTGGCATACCCCTTTCAAATAATAATAATAAGATAAACAGTTTAACAAGTTAGTAGTCGGAAAAGTCACGGCCTTTTTGTACTAAAATAATAAAGTTACCACAGCGACAAACATCTTTATCATCAAAATTACCAGACCTGAAGCTACTGAACCATTTTTTAGTGTCTGACATAGTATCTTATCCATTAGCATTACAAATCTTTATTTGGGCACTAAGAGAATTCAGTTTTTTATTAAGTGTCTGAACGCTTATAGAAGAAATTTGCAAAACGTATCTAATTAAAACAATGAAAAATATGAAAAAGCAAGACAATATCAATTTGTTACAATGTATTACATTCCTGGCTAAGTTTAGTATTGCCAGAAATGTAACACCCAAAATTCATGCTTCAAAAAAGCCACTAACTTTTCAGACTACCTATTATTAAAATTAAATATTAAGAAATACTGAATTAGGGAAAAGTATGTGGATTTGCTACACTCCGCTACAAACAGTGAAGATGATTGTCATAACATAGTTTTTTTTTATATTTAAACTTCATTTCATAATGTATGAGGAATGCTATTGCTACTCAATAAAGTGAATTAAAAAATAATATACTTACCCATATAGATTATATTTGGTGCAATCTCAGCCCCCTCATCACAGTAGAATTGTATGTGATCACTTATGGAAGGCCCAAACACATATGTTGTGACTGGCACTGAAACATTTGAGGAAATCAACAGCAATTAATAAAAAAATGAGACACAATAGATATTCCATTGTTATCCGGCCGCATGCGGCCACTCAGGCATTGATGAATTAACCCAGTTACAGTGATCGATCTTTGTGAAGATCATCAAATGTATGAAAATAATAAAATGTTTTATTTCACTAAGTTAATATTTGCCCTAAAAAATCAAATTGCACTTATTAAAATTGAATTCAGTAATAGTGGGAGGGTTAATGTTCCAAGAACTAGGTACAAGCCAAATAATTACTATAATTTAAATCTGATTTAGTTACCCTTTCGTGTGCCCATTTTGTATGCATCCAGCTCTGAATTATCATCTCCAAAGAAGTTACCCACGCATAATAGTACATCGAAGAGCCCCGATTTTTTTACAATTGACTCAACACGAGAAAACAGTGTATTAAAGTTTCCATTGACATCGCCACAAATTAGTCTGTAATATAAATCAAAACATGACTTCGGAACTGCCGTTACTTAGACTTAGAGCATTATGCTCTAAGTTCTTAGATAATTCGAATTGTTTGAAATAAGTACGGCTCTTGTTATACTTATTATGATTAATATTTACGTTTTCTGCTTATCCGACATTTTTGGAGATGGAGTAAAGAAACACTGTTGTTGGCTGAGGTTAAATGTGACGGTAAAGAACCACAATTAAGACTTATTGAAATTTAATATCGCAGAAGTAATAGATAGATACTTGATTGGTTGAAAACAAATTTGTAAATAATCCCAATCAAACTATCACAATAAATTCACACAACACAACACAAACGTCAGTCAATGTCAAAGTCAAATACAGATTAATAAAATATGTCAAATCATAACACCCCTCTTTGCACTGCGTCACATCGGGCTTGAACGGTCAGAGTGCGCACCCGAGAGCGCTCGAGTGCACTCGAGCTTAGATTCTTAATGCTCTAAGCCTTAGAACGCACCCCAAAACGACGGATCGCACCTAAAGCGTAGTGTAGTGAGAGGTTACACTGACATTGACATGCGTCAAAAAAGAGTTAGAAAAAAAGTAGATTTTGTGGTTGGTTTGTGTGTGTGGTCGAAGCAATGGTCGCATTATTTTGTAAATATTAAGTTAAAGTAAGCCGATTTATTTTCAACATTAACCTCTGAAGTTTTATGTATACCTATGTTGTCAGTAGTATTTCATTATAATTAAAAATCCGTATGCTAATACAATGGCATCGTCAAGCAAATTGCCTGGCACAGGATTGGAAGACGTCGGCGTCCCTGGACAATCATATTTACGCGATGCTTTAACAAGCTGTACAGATCCTCTAAAAGCTATTGAAGAATTCCAACTTGAAAATGGTATATTATTACCATCACTTAGACCAATGCTACCACTTTTGGACCTACATGGAGTACGTAGACTCGATTTTCATACATCTGTTCTGGAAGAGTTGAGAGATAAACTGATCGCACACATCAATGAACTTGGTTCCAAAGAGAATAAAGAGCATGACAAAAAACTTAAAGAACTGCTATCCAAGAGCTTTGCTGTTGTTAGAGTGAAGGCTCTAAGGCCAGTCATCATGAGTATCCTGAAGAATACTCCTCATATTGATGACAAGTATCTCAAAGTGTTAGTGCGAGACAGAGAGTTATATAATGATACTGACACTGAAGTGAAAAGACAAATATGGCAAGATAATCAGTCCCTATTTGGAGATGAAGTATCACCATTGCTCAGTCAGTACATTAGAGAGAAAGAAAATATATTGTTTGACCATGAAAATTTAACAAACCTCTTCTTTTCACCATCTCCTAAAGTGAGACGACAAGGTACTGTGGTCCAAAAACTTGCACACATGATTGGAAATAGTGTCAAATTGTATGACATGGTATTACAGTTCCTAAGAACCCTATTTTTAAGGACTCGGAATGTTCACTACTGTACATTAAGAGCAGAGTTATTGATGGCCTTACATGATCTAGAAATTCAAGACATTATATCTGTTGATCCGTGTCACAAATTCACTTGGTGCTTAGATGCTTGTATTAGAGAAAGAAATGTGGACATCAAAAGGTCTAGAGAACTCCAAGGCTTTTTGGACAGTATTAAGAGAGGGCAGGAACAAGTTCTTGGAGATCTATCTATGACCTTGTGTGACCCATATGCTATCAACTTTTTAGCGACATCAGCGATTAAAATCTTGCAGCATTTAATTAATACCGAAGGGCTTCCAAGAGACAACACTATATTAATTCTTTTATTAAGAATGTTAGCTTTAGGTTTGAGTGCCTGGGTAATGATTGATTCACAAGAGTTCAAAGAGCCAAAATTGGATAGTCAAGTGGTAACAAAGTATTTACCAGCACTCATGTCTCTTATGGTGGATGACCAAGTACGAGCATTACATAATAAACTACCTCCTGATGAAAGAGAATCAGCTATCACTACTATAGAACATTCTGGGCCTCCACCTGATGCTTGTGAGGCATACATGAGAGAAAGCTCAGTTTGTGGTGTCCTAGCCATGTATTACACTCTCCATGCGGCGAAACTCCGAGACAGGGGAGCTTTACTTCGAATACTAAGCATTCTTGGAAGTTGCAAAGATGGTAGGGCTTACGAAGACCCATTTCTACATGCCCTGGTGGCACTACTCATCCAGTTGCCTGATGAATTTCAAGGAGAGGACTTCAGTACTGTATTATTTGATGAATTCTTTTTTGCTGGTCTCTCTAAAGATAATGTTACAAGACATTTGTTGAAATTGCTTTGGTATATTCACCCTAAATTACCAGAGACTAGAATACTGACTCTAATGAAAGCCTTGCAGCCGGGTACACAGCACAATGAATCTGTACATAAGTTACATGAAGCTTTACAACAGAAGTTGAATGCTCAGGTAGAGCCAGCCACAAGTACAAGTGAAATGGAGTATTTGGACTCACCCCTCATGAGTGTGCCTACTCCAGCTCCTTATCACATGTGACTTACCTTCTTTGTATTGTTGATTTATAAGTGTTAAGAAATAAATGATTATAATATTTAAATACAAAAGTTACTTCTTTATTTTATTATTATTGAGACATATTGTTACCTTCAATTAAGTATGAAATAAATAAAACAAGCACTAGAATCACTGTAAATATTTATTAGTACCAACTTAAAGATAATTTAAAATTAAGTACAAATTGTTATTATGACATTTTTATTTATCTATTTGCATTGCTATTGTATATAAGTCAATGGACGGATAAGACTGAGCATGTTTATGGCAGTTAAAGTTTCAATTGCACAAATAAAAGTTTTGCTTTTTATTAAGACAAATTATAATAACGCCAAATGTTAACTGCGGTTTTATGTGCGGTGGTCACGGCGTTCGGGCTTCAGATCGAGCGAGTGCAGAGAGCGGAGCGAGCGTGAGCGTTCGAAGAGAGAAGGATCAGTGTAAATCGGCTCGCTTCCATCGTCGAAGGCATTCGCTAGACGTCCCGCGGATCCGGCTTCTTCACCGACTTCCGCGAAAGTACGTCCCAAGCCACTGTTAAAGCAAAGAATACTAACTAAGTAAGTTCACATTTATTTATTTACTAGCGGCCACCCGCGACTTTTCTGGCATGGAGTTATTTTTTTAAACAGTACATTTTTTCTAGATGAAAATACTAGGGCAATTTCTTCTTAATTGCAAAGAATATTGAATGATCAATACCTTAATGAGAAAGGTTTGTGCAAATGCGAAGCGGAGAACAGTGAAGGCCGATTAGGCCTGGGACCAGGCGCCACTGGCCGCAGAGCTGGTGCAGGACTTGATGCTTGAATGTTTTTACGGAGCACTCTCCAATATCGTCTGAAAAATAGAATATCGGTTTATTAGCTCTCATCTTAGGTCTTACAATATAAGTAATTATTCAAATTACGTTGCTCCAAGCACAGAATCGGTAGAAAATACTTAAGTTACCTATTTCATGCAGGTGATTAACATTTCCACCCTCCGATCAAGTTTCCTATGTAAATGTTGTAAGTACTTTATTTACCTGTAAATGTATAAGCCCGCAGTCAACATAGCCATAAGCAAAGACAGCAGGACACACAACGCCACTAACAGCGCTCTGTAATGGTAAGGGGATACGCAAACGCCAGCGGCTGCGACGACTGGAGCCGAGTCCGATGGTCCGTTTTCTTCGTACAATTCATTGCGGTTGTCGAATACCTGAAATTATATCACAGTATTAAGTACTTCCACGCACGACAGCATTGCAGTAAGAAAATAAATAGGCGTTATAAAAAGATATTGACCCACAAAGTTCGCAAACCGAAACGATATCACTTTGTTGAAGCGAAAAATTGCTTATTTCTACCGCATTATGATGCGTTAATGATGAGTATCTCCCAACTCTTTCTAACTTTGTTTTCCAACTTAACAATCCTTTTGCAATGCTTGCAAATGAGACTTGGTATCCCTGTGCATTCATTTACCAATTTTTAATACTTAAGTATTAGCTTTAAGAATTATTATTTTAACTTCCCAGGGCTTATTGTGTTGTAAGTACCTATATATCTCATTTACTTTGTTTGTTGTAAGTTGTAAAGTTTTACAGTTTAAATCTTGGTCCAAATGCCGAGGAACTTTAGCAAATGTTCGAAGCTGAGGCAGTCTATTCGCAGCTTCCATTCCACCAACCAACACTCCGCTCCCGAAAAGTCTACTGTTCGTAGTTAACCGCGAAACACGCTGAGCACGCATTTCGTATACGGTCCGCTCCGCTCAGAGAATGCAACATCAGTGGCCCTTCTCTAGAACATGATTTTTACATTAATAAGGTTGATAAGTAAACTCAACTCTTACCTCAATCATTTTCCTGACGTGACTAGGGGCTTCCACTTCATCTTTGAGGTATTTGTCTACACTCGTTTCCTCGTACGACACCTTGTAAACAGATGCTGCATCCTTTTCATCTGACTTATCAGAACTAGCTTCGGACGATTCATCGGGTTTCAATTCGGCAGTGTTGTTTCCTTCGGTTCCTAAAGTAGAGTTCACATCCCTTCGGCGACGTCCGAATGAAGGTTCGGAACGGCCTGTGTGACTGGGGCAGTACGCCTGTAACGTAATGAATCTAATTTAAGTAAATAATATAATATAAATAAATGACTACAACAGGTAAGGAAAGATCCTAATAAACAGAGTAACGTGAGGGTACCTATATTATAGTCTGCAAACTCTAAAATAAGTAAGTACTTTATATCGTGTATAAAAGCACCAATTACCTATAAGTACTTTGGTACATCCAGTTTCACACAAAGTTGTGCTTTTTTCTATGATTCGATTACCTACCGGATTTTATCGAAAATATAGCTTGGTAATCTATTAGGATTGTAAAAAAGTACAAATACAAATGCTATTGCGTTATTGGGATGATAAACAGAAAACTCCAGCACGAAACAGAAGTATTTGGTTCATCCTGAAAAAGGTATTTATTTGTACGTGCTAGCACAGAATACAATAAGAGTCGGTATATGTTAGTGCCATCGCCATAGCATAGCATTCCCTAATAATTTACCTACTTTTTTCTGTTACCTTGGTATCTGACGGTAAAACGTGAAAGAGCACTCAGGAAATAATGAGCCTCAACAATATTGCATAAACAGAAAAATACTAAGATAACGGATCTCATAATTTTATTGATATATAACCTAGTCCGACCCATCGCCATTTTTATCGCCATTGACGTACGTATTCAACTGTTTGTTTCAACTTATCGCCAAATGAGGCGTGTTTTGATACAATTTTATCTTTATAAACAGAAATTGCAATGTTAGTGTGCTAGAAATAGCTTTATCTACCTCGACCTGTTTACAATTAAAAACGGCTTATTATACATCAACGCGATTCTGTAAGAGAGGTCAAAAGACAGACTTTGGAAAAAATTAGGGACTAGGTTCTCATTTCTACAGATATGATCACTCAATTTTGGGCAAATCCAATTAAATAACAGTTACGGAGCCTCCTGCCCCACTGACCAACTAAAACCTTTCAAAATACAACTAGAACTATGCAACTAAGCATTTTTTAAGCCGTTGACTTACCGGTTGACAACCATCTCTACAAGTACGAACAGTAGCTTCGAACACTAAGAAGTTAGACTCCGGTATCTTGAAAGCATTAAATCTCGCTTCCAATGAATCTCCGCTGCGACCTTTATCCAATTCTGGGAAGACGTCTGGGTCAACAGGACATCTGCAATGAGGCAATGCAATTGCATAAAGTATGCACGAAATAAGAGACCGTGGTTGGTCCATACTAATATAAGTAACATGAACCACCTTGAACCTGAGACGATCGTTATTATAAATATGGTATATGTATAGGTACGTTTCAAAGCAGACAAAACAGATGAGATAAATATATTTTTTAAGTTACATGCGACCGTATAGCAAACGTCGCTCATCAGAAAGGTAGCCCGAATGTTTTATTGGCAGTACCTAATAAGTGGTATAAAACAGTGCAGTTGAACTAGAAATAATTCAGGTAGCTAGCTATCTAGGAGGTACCTACATCATGAGTGAGTGGCTGTACTATTTAGCAACTAGATGCATTACTTACCCAACTCGGTCAATAAGCTGTACTGATCGTCCAGAATATGGGTCTCTCGCTATAACATTAGTGGCGAAGATGTCAGTGGCATAATTATAGCCATCTTGAGCTTCTAGTCTGAATGTTAGTGGGTCACCAACGGCAATGGTAGTTGTTGGTCTGCCTTGGTACAGGATCATCAGCCGAACTTTGGAGTTCAAAGAGCTTTCTTCTGGAAGGTACTCTATTGGGATGGGACTGCCAGATCTGTCAATGGGATCGTATGCAAGGCTATGGTTAGAGATAAAGTAATTTCTTCAGATTGGCAAGTTAAGTGAATTTGAATGAATTCCAACAGGAAGCATACCTAATTATCCAGTCAAATCAAATTGTTGCATTGCTTTAGAAAGTATGGATAAAATTAATAATGAATAATCGAATCCATTCAAACTCTTTAAGTTAGTAGCTGTTAGTGAAATAACAGCACTCAAATACCAAAGCTTAGAATACCAAGCATAGAGTTAAATAAAACTAACCATCCAAATGATGATCCAATGATCCAAAAACCTACTCTAAAAAACTCACTCACACTCTTTTACCCCCAATGTAAAACCGTTATCCAGAAATACCTAGATAACCAAAAAAGTCATAAACAAAAACAAATAAAACCTAAAAAATGCTAACTCCCAAAAGTCACGTATCACTCCATTTCAGCAGTTAACTGTTAATCATGACACGAAAAAATGTTTGTGTTTATTTGGAAAAGTCATTTTAGACACCTTAGTTTTGTTATTTTATCCGACAAAGATGATCCGTTTGCTAAAAGAATATTCATAATAGGTACCTAATTATGAAAACTGGCAATTCGGGAAGTGCATAAATTACTTTTCCAAATGAACTTAGTGCATCTATGAACCATATTTCTCACCCGGCTCCTATGTAGTTAGAAGTGACTACAGCTTCTGCGGGTCCTCTGAACAAACACGTTAAGTTGAACCGTTTGTCTCGTGAAGTCTGCACATTATCGCTAAACTGTACAACTACAATGTTGGTCATGGTATCACCGTACTAGAATTCAGGAGAAAAAAACATTAATTTTTCACTTAAAATAATTGACTTATTCAGTGAAGAAACATCAAAGTTTCAAATAAACAGAAACCTACTCTTTGAGTTCCGCACTCGGGATATCCATGAGCCCCACTTATACGAAGTACGTTGACGGTACCGCCATTGCCCCGGAAGAAGCAACGGTCATAGAAGCCATAGGTGTACATACGACCGTAGAATCCTTCAGGCAATCTCAAAGTGAATTCCATTCCGTCTTCGTTGCACACTTGAGATACTGTAGAGGATTAGCAATGGGTTAGTTATATTTACTTACATGAAGTTGAAAAACCTCAAGAAAAATATTCCATAACATTACCATCCAAACAATCGTCAGCGATACGTCCAAGTGCTCGTTCATAGAAATCATAGTCATTAGCAGTATTATCAAAATGCGCAGGATTTGCAGCATCTAACTCTCGAGTGTCCCGATCACTAAGCTCGCAATTGTCCCGAGGCTCTCCAAATCCTACATCTCTGTAAAGGAATGTTTCAGTCAATGCAACAGTATGACATGTTTAGCCAATAAAAAGTACTTACCTATGTTTACACTTACCTATAATTAAACGCTCGGCAAATAAAATCACGAGCTTCTATGCACTCTCTTTGGCAATGTGCCAAGGATTGCGCAGTGGTAAAGCGACGCACGAATCTTCGTTGCATGCGTTGTCTGCCGACTTGTCTAAAGCTGTCTTCTTCACATCGGGATCCTTGCCACGGCCTGTATCCTGTAGGTGGTCTGCCTAAGGGACCTCCTACGGGTGCCCCAATAGGTCCAATGGGACCGACTGGGCCAACCGGAGCAGGTGCAGGCCCGATAGGATCCTCAGGTCCAAAACCTCCGAACACTGCTGGTCCTAAAAAATGACAAATAACAGTAAGATGCGATACATAATTTTTAATTGACCGCTATAAAACGGCCTTTACTTAAACCTGCCGCTCTATGACAGTTGGCAATTTGTGGTCTAATGTTAACAACCGGCTCTGTGGTCTAGTGTTTCGCCCACCCATTTAAGACGCAGGGGTCCTGGGTTCGATTCCCAGGAGGGTGTACATTTGTACTCGGTTTGGTTGGTGGTAGGGCTTATTTCAAGTCCGCCTGGCTAGTTACCACCATCTTACCTAAGACTGACGCCATAATTACCGAAGTCTGACGCCTTAACAACAATTAAAAAAATGTTGTTCCGGCAGTTAGAGGTATTTATAAGATAGCCAGTTCCTTAGTGGTTAAAGTATATATTCTGTGCCAGTAGTAAGGATTCCGGGTGTAGTGCGTTTACACCTTCGGCCTTATCGTCACTTAACATCAGTGAGATGAAGGCCAAGCACTATCCCGTTGTAGATAAAAAAATATCGCTTATAGTTGTCAAAAGACAATAGATTTTGACGGTTGAGTATCCGATAAATAACTATATCACGCGATATCCTCGTGTTTCGGTGGTCATGCTAGAGGAGGCTGGGGCTGGGTAATAGATAGTTTTACTTACCAACGGGCCTATCTATGGGCCGTTCTAAGCCAGGTGGTGGATAACTACCACGATAGCCTCCAGGTCTCTCAATAGGTCGCCTTAAACCAAAGCTGGGTCTCGGTTCAGCTGGAGGAGGGAACCTTGAAAAAGTTAATTATAATAACGTTACAGAAAATTAGCATATATAAAAAGGTAATAAGTAACTTGATCAGGACTCTTTACCTGTCTGGTATTGGTCGAACACCCCTGTCTGGGACTGGAAAACGATCAGGTGCTGGATAATCTCCGCCATAATAGCCACCACGACCATAACCTGATACCAAATTATATTAGAAAAATAGCCCTAAACTAATATAATCATAATCAGTAAAAGATAATAAACAAGTCATCATCTTTGAAAAAAAAAATTATAATATAAGATTAACTTATAAATGTATATTGTCTTCAATTTTTATTTCGTATGTAGCTCCCAGCTAGTACACTGCCTTTAAAAAGGATGTCTGGTCACGCTTCCAGCGATAAGACCGCCTTTTCCCACAATAGATTTAAGTTTTAATTTGTGATTGTATTTTTGTAATGTGTGTGTGCAGTAAAGTGTTTATCTACCTTATAATAAAAGAAGACAAAAATATTGTTAGTATGGATTAAAGTTAAAGTGCTTACCCGGGAAAGACGATCCGGTCGGCGGATATTTATCATACAAGTCGGGATAACGATCGCCCCCAAGTGGTATAGGGTCGCGATTGACTCCAACAGGATAACGACTGTAGGGATATCGACCCCAGTCGTTGGTGCCAGGGTACCGGTCCTGATCGTATCTATCAGGATAGCGGCTTGGATACCAAGGTCGTGAAGGGTATCTGCTGCCGCCGCGAATGGGTATTCTATCGGGATATCTGTCAGCGGGGTATCTGTCAGCGGGATATCTTTCAGCGGGGTATCTGTCAGCAGGGTATCTGTCAGCAGGATATCTATCAGGATATACGTCTATGGGGTATCTACTAACGGGATATCGGTCTCCTGCGGGAAAGCGTCCGATGTCGTTGGAAGGATAATCGTAAAGTGGATAACGTCCACTGTCTAGCGGGTATCGGTCTCCACTGGCAGGGAATCTATTTCCTGCAGGATATCCTACTCCGGGTGGGTATCGGTCAGCTCCGGCTGGATATCTATCAGCTGGGTAGCGATCAAGGCCAACGCCGGGAGGATATCTGTCGTCGGGGTATCTATCGCTGGGGTATCGGTCAACCGGGTATCTGTCAGGGTATAGATCAGGCCCAGCCGGGTACCGGTCATCAGGCGGTTGGTACCGATCTGGGCGACTTCCGTACCGATCGTCGTCGTATCGGTCGTCGTCAGGATAGCGGTCTGCGCTTCCTGGATATCGGTCTCTATCTCTATCTCTGTCTCGGTCGCCTCCTCCGCTACCACCTAAAAATGTACCACCAATTATAGGATATGTAGTTATAGGTATACGAGTAATTTTATAGATAGTTTTCAGGTCATGCTTCATGCAACCAGATCATCTATAACTACTTTATCTAAGTACTCACTACTGAACTTAGAGCATCTACTGAAGCATCTAATACTGCAACTTTTTATGTTCCATGCATCTACTTACTTATACTTATACTTATTGTCTATCTATTATAATATTCACATAAAGTATAAGAACTTAGCTACAGTAGCTAAGATCTTAGCTAGTAGTATCTACCTTCTACTCTACTTAATCATGCTTACTCACCCCTCACGCTGTTTATTTACTAGGTACCTTATTTATTAAAGCTACAAAACCTTCATTTACCAAATGAAATTTCCTAAAAATACTACGTCACTATTTGATCCACCTAAACACCATTCTACAAAAAGATAAACAAAACAGAAGCTCGATCATGATCTTTAAAATATTCTAGAAGGTCTGTAATTATTGAATAGCTTTCATATTTGGTCACGTAACGTATTACAGTTAATAAACAATGCCTACAGCCTATCGGGAAAATTGATAGTAAATAGTATGTGCGATGCGATAATGTCAATATTTTTATTTTTTTCACTGTCTACGTAAATTTTCCAAGAGTTATCTTTTTTGTAAGTACGCACACATAATGTATTCTGTGGTACGCAGTAACTACTATGACCCTTGTCAAAAAAATATTTAGAAACATTGTCGTTTTGATGTATGTACTAACTCCCGCAAATACTAAACAATTAAAACCAAAAACATTAGTCACAATAAAAATGATTGTAATAATAATCTCGACGAATGTAGGCACTACAAAAATAAACAAACTATGAAAGCCATGCACAATTAAATAAGTACAAAGGCTTCTAGAACACTTGTAAACATTTCATTCATTTTGTTGTGAATCGCCTAAAAATAATCCACTTCGTTTAGTTGAGTAAACAGTCAGTGCTACGCTACTGTGATACAAATTTGTTATCTATTAAATGAAAAATGACAAAAACAAGTTCTAAATTTAACTAAATAGTTAAGTACCTCTTAGTTTATAACCAGTGTTGTTTAAAGTTATGTATCAAAGTGATAAAACCAATATTGAATTGAGACACGTCGTAAAATATTAATAAATAAGTAAGAGGCAAAAGTACCTTGGTAGATAACTTATTACTTGTTCGATATTTTTACAATTGGAAACTAATTCAAGCTGCTGCTAGGGCAAAGCAATTGCAGTTAGAGTTAATTTTTACACTCAAAAATATTTACATTTTCATTAATCAATAGGCCAATATAAGTTAAGAAGGATTGGTGTGAAATATTGAATTTGTCTTAATTTTGTTAAATATTGAATACAGAGATAAAATTTGGACCATGGACGAGATCGTAGTGTATAGTATATAACCAAATTCCCGGGAATCCCCTCGAGAACGTAATACTCAGACAAAGTCGAAAAATGCGGAAAGCGGTAGACTAATGTCGAAAAAGCGGATCAGTTCACAAGCAAAATGAATAAATCAAGAAGACCAGTCGAGTAGCTATCATGCATCGAACCTGCGCTATTGGGCCTAGCCCATGGGGACTGTGAGCTGCTGGCCGCACCCCCTGCCTCCGTCTCACCACTCACTAACTGATCTGGAGCCCCAATTTAGAAAAAAAAACGTCAAAAACGCAAAAAACGTCATCAATTTATAGAAAAACTTATTATGTATTTATTTTAGACGACCATGAGCTTTTATTTACAATACTTTTTGGATTCCATATTTTTAAAAACCTCTATCATTTTTAAACGACTTTTAAAAAAAGGAGGAGGTTATCTCAAATGGACTGTTAATTGCTTTGTTTGTTCCATAGACTTGTAGGGATATGGAGGGATAAAAAGTTTTATTTATAGCTGTTATGTTTTCCTTGAGACAACCTTACAACACAGCAGTCCATTAATTAAATAATATCAAGTTCTTATACCAGTTGTGATCATTACTGGCTTTACGTAAGAGGAGCAAGTGGCCATATTGTACTAATTAAATTAATACCTAGTATGAGATATAAGGTCATACCACGAACGTCGAACTCAGACTTTTGCAATTTTATGTAGTGCGTACAGCACCATCAAACTGATATGTCACACTACATAAAAAGATATGAGGTAATAAAGAATATTACATACAAACATACATACATATATGCAAGATACGCGTGAAAACTCTTTTCTTGCAGGTGGGTAAATATTGCATAATAAGCTTGCAGTTATAAATGTGAGAAGCTACTTTACGCATCATATCGTATGGCTGGCGCCATCCTAAAACCATTATTCTTTGATCATCAGCCATTTTATGTCCCCACTGCTGGGGCACAGGCCTTCCCTATGGGTAGATAAGGAGGATGGGCCCATGACCCACTACGCGGGCCCAATGCGAATTGGTGCGACTGCAACTGCAGCCGGGACCAACGGCTTAACGTGCCTTCCGAAGCACGGAGGAGCTCGAGATAATCAATTTTTGGTCACCCATCCCATGATCGACCCTTTTTTTTTATAGTAGGGGGAATGCATTTACGCATCCTGAATGATCGACCCTTGCAATAGTTGCTTACCCTCCGCATTCGAAGGGCCAGGCGCTATACCACTGCGCCACCGAGTTCCTCTATAGAGGAGCATTATGCATTATCAGAACAGAATCAGAATATAATTATGGTCACGGGGTATCTGTCGCTATAGTTAAGTAGGTACAGTCGAACGCAGAAGTAGCTGCTACATAAAGGGCGATTGTCCACACACGGTTTTTCACCGTAAAATCTACGGTTTATTTACATTCGTTCGCAGTCGGCAGTGTTGATGGATCACAATGGAAGGCGAATAAACGGTAGATATTTATCGAGAAAAACCGTGTGTGGACAATGACCCAAACGCATGGTACGGTCGGCAAAGAAAGTTGCTGAAGAATTTAGTAATTTGTCATTTTAATTATTTTTACTCATGTTTTAATCTGCGAGAAGAAAAAAAAAGTTGCTATGATAAAGTTCTTAAGTGTTCAGTCTTCTTCTTACTGACGTTGACTGTATCGTTCACGTGCAAAATGAGTGTTCTATTTACGGATCAAGAGTTCAGTGCCGTCATTGGCATCGTTGTGGGAATTGATCACTCATAGTACGGGTCGGAGGTCGCCGCCTCGTTACACACAACCCGATCTTTATTGAATCCTTCCTGTTTTACGTTTGTGAGCGGGCTTATTATTTTCTATAAGTACTTACACCACACTTACAGCTTGACCATAAAGAGTTGACAAAAATTTAATTTTCTATGCAATCACGTCAAAACCACGAATAATTTGGCAACACTGACTATATTTTAAACTGAAAAATTAGTTCCATTTTTTAATTTCTACTCTTTCTTGCCAAGCTGTAGGTACACATTGTTCTACTATCCTTAAAATAGTTTCAAAAGTGTTTATTATGAATCTAATAATTAGAATTCATAAGTTAATAACAATATTCATTTGACGTGTAGTTTCAAGTTTCAAACCACCAAAAAAAGGTGGAAAGCGGAAGTTCTAAAAACGGAAAGTAAATTTGATTATACTTACGCATTAAATTCTCATAATAATCGAAATCTGGATCGTACAAAAGCCTCATTCCATCTTTTTGGTTGTATCTGCTGAGACGGCAAGTTCTCGCGCGATCGCTGTATACCGCAGATCTAGTGAGAAAATGTTAAATACAATGCAAAGTAAAAATAAATACAAGTGATAAAAATTAAAACGTAATGGCTAATCGAAAACTACCTGCTTATTGTGTTCATCATTAATTTCATTAAAACACTTATTAATGAATATAGAAAGAAACAGAGTAAACGAAGGAAGTATTGTGTAATACTTAATAAATTTTTTCTTTGAATAGGAACATAATTTATTTATCAATATCAATCACCCTGTGTTATTTCTTGGTAATGAATAGGTTAATAAAATTCATGTAATATGTAGGCTCCGTTAAACGCTCGTAAAATGTTTACTTTTTACTTTCTTATCCAATCATTATGATTAGAGGAGCAATATTGTAACCAAACTCGCATCTAACTTCGAATCTCACTTCACTTCGCCTCAATTTGTTATTAGAAATTAGCTGATATAAGCTACTTTGCCGATTGCAAAAGGTTTTAGGTAGCTACTGTAGCTATCGAAAATGAAGTGAGATTCGAAATGAGGTTCGAGTTTGATTACAGAATTGACAGGTAGGATTGTACACACGAGTTATGGTTTAGATTTAACGACGACGAGAACAAGTCCATAAAGTTATGTGGCCACGGCGCCATTGTTTCAAACATTTTTACTCCTACATACGAAATACTCGCATATCGTTCGTTGAACTTTTATCTTTATTATCAACAAAAGAAGGTTAAAAATATTTTTATTTGGGATTGACTTGTTTTTATAGGTCACGTATGTATCTGATAATCAGCAATCTAAAATCTATGGAACAAGCATTCCGGTCAAAAAAAGCACCACACAAAAATTACAACCAAGTGGGCGCAATGCCATTAAGCGACCATAATCTGTATACTCACTGATAGATATTGTCTAGGTATACTTAAACGAAAAAATAATCGATAAGTACTTATGGTACGTTATCTCGGCATCTTTTTGTCTTCTTTGCATCTTTTTTGCTATTATTGTAAAGAACGCTGACTTACGCGTAACCGGGCGCGTGGCTGGTCCTCGGCTGGCCCGACTAACTTTTTAATTTTTAAAGCAATATTTGTTTACAATAACACTTCCATAGATTTTAGTTGGCTGCTGATAATGGAGATAAGAAACTGATCTGAGACATCGGCCCAATAAACTACTTTATATTTGACAATATTTTGCACATTTGATTGATTGTCAACTCAAAAATCACAAAAGTGTTATCTTCTCAATAAAACGATGCAATTTCAGGACATCATCACCAAGCCATTTAAATTTATTCTTGGCAACCTAGGTATACGTTCCCTTCTGGCCTCTTCTCTGTGACAAACTGTGACTTTATCTGGCACATTTTGATAAATTAAAATGCTAAGCTATCATTATTATAATTTATAGACCAAGAAAACATCAATATAGTGGGACTTGTAAAATTGGGACCTAAACTACCAATACCAATGTGACTAATTCTAGTTGGCCCCCTTTTAAGGCAAATGTTGCTGATTAAGTTAGCTTAATACTTTACCTAACGTTTTTTTATCATTTTGTCTGTAACAGTATCATTTACGTGGTCAAATCATGTCGGAAGTTCCTACCTGCACTGGAAGCTGGTTTGTCTAAGACACTCATCCAAACACTCGCTCAATGACCGTCCGGTTATCTCCGAATGGAACTCGCCGGTGAGACGGCTGTTCCGGTACCGTTGGAAGGCCGTGTCCGGGCGGCGGCCGGGCGAGAACAGGTGTGACGTCACGCTGTTGTCAGGATACTCCGTTCCACGAGCTGTCACCCGATGAGAGACTGATCATAATCGTGAGAAAAACCTTATTGTTGCTTCATGCATTATCACCTTTGTTAATAATATTATTAGGACACATTATTACAATTATTATTAGTACAGTCAATAGTCACACCAATTCACTTACAAACGTTTCGAACTGTGCTCTTTAATCAGTACAGTAATAAGTTATGTTCAATTTATCCCATTATTCATTATAATTATTCTCCCGTTTTCCAATCTGCTCTAATGAGTGAACTTCAAAAGTTAATTAATAAATAGTTAGTAAAATAGTTTTTTATTTTCCAATTTACAAAAATTGTTTAAGGTGAGACAGCCCCAGAAAGTAATGGAATAATCATGTTAAAACTTCCAAAATATCTGTTAACGAAACCCTCTCCACTGTTATTATTAACTCTCCTTTAATTATATAACTTTGACAAATGGTACATAATCTAACTACTGAAAACAAAACAAACTCGATACTTACGATTGTCTAAACACACGAGGTCGTAAAAGTGATGGGTCGGTGACGCGCTGACTGTCACATCGTCTTTCTGTGACACAGAGTCCTCTTCAGACAAGACACATTGGCGTGTCATCGCATCGTGTTCGATGGACCGACAGAAATACCTGAAACAACATAATCATTTGTATTGCATTTGTTCAAGGATTACGACACACGATTTATACCTATATTATGTATGTAGTTGTTTACGGTCAAGTAAAGGACGTTAACAATGCGCAATAATTTATATATCTCATTATTGTGAGATACTGTTAATTTTATCGCTAGAAATAGCTTCCATTCCAACACGAAAAATCAATTTGGGTTACTATTTATAAACCACAGGATTTTACTTATTCCGGGTATTGAACGACGAACAGTCTTAAAATTCGTTCTAGATAACTCACTTTTCTGCACGCACGCACATAGCCTGACATTCATCTAAAGTCATGTTAGAAAATACGTCAGCCTCAAATGGTCCTCCGAGCCGCTTGTTCTCTTCTTTGATAAACACAGCCAAGCCATCGCAGCGCCTTTCAGCTGAAAAATAAGAAAGTTTTATAATACCCCGTTAGCCGTCAATTGGAAAAGCAAGATTGTTTATTCTGAACAAACCGTTAAGGCAGGTGTTTTCCAAATAATCAGCATTGTGATCGTCTTCCAAGAGCTCTGGGTGCGTTCTTCTCGTGAACCTACTCAGTGAACAAGTCCTCAATGCTGAGTCGTACGTAGCTGAACGACAAACGAAGCTGAATTCTCCAAGACATTTGTCCTCACACTCAGTACGGTTGGCAACCATTATCTCCTTGAGGTCTGATGGTGGAAGCTTCAGACGTTTCCTTGCGTGACGCTCGAACACATAGCGACGGGAGGGGCATTCGCGTTCCGGCCGATTGGCTGAAACATTCGAACAATTTAGAATAGTGCTTGATAGAGCTATAGCTGTATTGATTTTTAAACACATTTCAAGAGTTCAAAGCGGAATTTCAAGATTTCTTTACTTATAATGGTAATTCACAACAAAATGCCGGAATTTGAAGCGAGATTTTGAACACACGTTTCAGAAATGGGTACTCTTAAACAAATGATACTCACACGTAAGGCAAATCTCGTTGAAATGAACGCTGTTGGGTACAATCATCAGTGTACCGATTCCTTCCGGCATGGCTTGCTCTCGAGTCAAATAGCATGTGGATTCTTCATATTCGGGCTCAGGGCTAAATGCAGCAATTCTGGCTCCAGGTTGGAAGTCAATGGAATTGCAGGTCCTCACGAGGCTATTGACTGAACGATCTCGTAAGCAGAGATCCTGGCACTTCTCCAATACACGAAAGGGCGGTGCAGTCTCGCGAACCTATAGCCAGAAATTATACCGTTAGTTTCCATTGAGTGTTGGTAATAGAAGATTTTTAATGGTTAGTATAAATTACATACCACATCGTCATCAAATCCGTGTAGCTGTTGATTTGGTAATCTTTCGTACATTACACGTCCCATTCCTTGATTGCATGTCGTTTGAGCTAAAATTGACATATAATTCATAAAATATTAAAAAAAAAACATTTTATTATTGATTGCAGGGCTCAAACCTACTTATAACTTTGTCACTTATAATAAGCAAATAGTACGGTACATAGCTTATATAAAAGTTAATGCATGTTTAACTTAACATCAAGGGCTCAGGGTCATACAACACCCAAAATCAGTCGTCAAATTATCGTGGTTCAGTTTTTGGAGTAGGTCGTCACAATCACACCTGATGGTCCAAGGTGGTACTTACCGTTGGCCATGGTGAGCATGGTGAGTGCAGTGAAGGCGTGCATTACGCTCGCCCCCCGCGGCTTCATCTTCTAGCGCTGTGCTGCCGGTGCTCGCCGCGCCTCACCGAGTCATATGCCTGGCTGAAAGTATCAGGAAACTTTAAGGATTTAGATAAATTAAAGAGGAGTTCAGTGACTTAGTGCATTCGGCCTGCGATTGCAACATTCACTAGGTTCGGTGATCGGATGGCGGACAAGCTTCTGCGAATCCATAAATATGTGGAAATGATATTGTATTACTAACTAGCAGCCGCCCGCGACTTCCTCTGCGTGGACAGTTACTTTTCTATCCATCGGGAACAGTACTTTTATCTGAATGATGAAAGGTATCCTGTGCTATGTCCTTTTTGACCGACTTCAAAAAAGGAGGAGGTTATCAAGTCGACTGAATGTTTTTTTTTATGTATGTTTTAAGATAACGTCACCAGTTGTTAACCGATTTTCTGTAGGATCGGTCTACTCAATAGTTAAGACTTATTTTCGCATTAATCATATTAGTTAGGATTTATATACTGTTTCAGCCGATTGCTGAAATATTACATAAATGAATTATTACATAAAGTAATAATTATAAAAAAAATATGCTAGAATCTAGATATAACACTAGCCGAGTTAATAAAACAAGCCTTATTTAGTTTGATTAACAGTTTTCTGAAAATGGTTTTCTGGTTTTGTGTAAAGAATAAAAATTTTCGTACAAAATCTAGTTTATTCAGAGTTATTTACATATTATTTCAAAACGTGTCTTATATATTTCTGTAGTTTACTTTATTATATATCATAGAAACTTTTCTGAAACATTACCTACATTGTCGTGTCACGAAAATTCACACGGGTTACAAATCCAAACATTTAAACTGTTTGGAAAACATTCACCGGTCCGTTGCGCCAAGTGAATGAGACAATTGAGGACGAGGTTGAGTTGGGCTAATATTTATGACTTTTATTTGGTTATTAGCCTCGTCCTACCTAACCTCTGGAAGATAATTATGCAGAGGTCATCATCTTACCTGGATCATTTGGACGAAATTATGAACTTGACGTGACGTCAAGAAAATATAGGCATGTCGCCATTGTAATTAATCTCAATAGATAACATCTATCAGAATATTATTGTGAACTGTTAATAATATTTACAATTTGCCGCATATATTATAATTTTCAATATGAATATTACAATTTATCGCTATAAAATTTTCCACAAATGATTAAAATTTCAAAAATTTCCACAAATGATTAAAAATTTCAAAATTTTCCAAAACTCGCAAAAACTGTTTTGAGTGTTTAGCTTCAGACTTTCTCCTACCTTTTAATATCAACTTATTTAAGTCGCAATATTCACCTTCGGAAAAATCCTCTGTTTACCCTAATGGCAAATGGCGCATTCTCAATACCTGTTTTCAAACATCCATTACTGAAATGATTCATTAAAACTTACACCATAATACATAAAATACAAATGCGAACTACACGGATATAAATACAAAATCAGTGAAATGACTCATTAAAATTTACACCATTATAAAATATAAATGCGACCTCTACGGTCCAAGTATCCACCTAACTACAATAACTGTACCGTTGGGTTGTCTGTCTGTCTATTGATCTCCATTATTGAAATGCGAACAATACACTGATATTGATACCGTTACAACACGCAGACGCATGAAATTGGCCCAATAAAATTAATGTCAACTCATAAAATTTATGTTCGCAGTGGACATTTTTGCCAAAATTTAATGTTACATACAAAAAGAAAAAAGAATACGAGATTTTTATTTGTCACCAAAATGTAAGAAACAAAGCAAATATTTGCTCGTATCACAGCGATCGAATTGGGTTGTTAGTAAATTAATTACTCGTATAATTAATTATAATAAATAATGTGTAACATATAGTATAATCATAGTTTAAAATGGTATAATAGTTAATTCTAGTAGGTGCATAAATTTTAAATCTTAATGGTGTTTAATAGTGTGCTATAAATGTGAATTTCAATGTAAATCCAAATTTGCGAAAAATAAAAATTGCATAAATTATCGGTTTTACATGAAAAAAAATATGATTTAACCAATTTTGATTTACACAGATGGTACTCGTACATGACATAAATAGTACAGATAAGTATATGATAACATAATCATTTATTCCACCTTGTGACATGGTTAAATACAGCTGTTGAAATAAGGAATGACCACAACATAATTATTACGCTAAAACTAGTATGTGGAGTTATAAAGGATTTGGATTAACATTTACAATAACTTTGAATAATTTAGTAAAATATGATAAAATATTCAGATACGTTCTAAATTAGTACGTTATTATTAAAAATATCAAAAGATAATAAAATAATTAAATATGTCGGGATTTACACCATGTACTTGTTTATTGTTGAGGCTCCGTTTAAAAAAGTACGCAATAAAAACTATCTTCACTCCTTTGAAAAAGGTATCGCAATGTCTACGGTCCCCGAAAGATTGTTTTCCTTTGGAGTAACCTGATATTTATAAGATCGACTGCAGTTGTGGTAGTTCATATATCGGCCAAACTAAACGCACAATAGCATGCCGTAATAAGGAACATAAAAGTGGTTAAAAAAAACGATACGCAAAGATCGGCTATCGCTGAACATTTAATTCATTCGGACACAAATCACTGGATCAAATTGCATAACCCTCAGTCACATTATATCATCAGAACGCCACTACATACCAAGAATGGCCAGGGAAGCGATTGAAATTACCAAATCCAAATATTTCAATCGTGAAGATGGGTTTAAATTGTATTATAGATAATATTAAACATTTATATATATATATATGTATGCGACGTCCTTAATACAAGTAGACAGAAGCAGACCCATTCCCACTGGCAGCACCCGTTCACGAGCATGACGCATGAACCAGCTATGGTGGGTGAAAAGGGTTTGTAATACATTCATTTAATCACGTTAGCTTGTTAATTTGTTTACTTCATTTTTGATATTAACATGATACTTAATTGATAAGGATCATTCCAATTTCTGACACCTACTTTACTACTAAAAGATAAGCCTATATCTACAATACTTATTCCGAAAACCTCTTTCAACCTTTTTGGCGGAGATAATTTTACTTTATTTATAGAAAAATCATCGCGTGTGAAGGTGCCCCTGGTGTTAATCCAATTCAGGCAATCACGTCTCTAGTATTGCATTGCTAATAGACCGCTGATGAAAAGAGAATCGTTTTTCCCCGCTTGCTTCAGTTGTAACGTAAACTAACATCGTATGAAGAAGTCAAATTTAACCCCACTGCAGTTGTTAGTGCAGCGGCCAACCAACACCTATCATTAATTTCAATGTTAAGGTAGGTTACGTGGTTGATGCGATTTCGATTTTTATGTAGAATAATGTTTTATAGCAGGTCTCCAAACACAGAAGATGATATGACTTGGGAAACAATCTGCTAAATAAATCGTTAAGTAAATAAACGATTGTTATAACATTTTCAATGACCCCCCAACTGTACTATAAATACGTATAATTTCATTGTAATTAGTTAATTGAATATGTATGTTTCTGTGTCATTTTCCGCAAAATATTTTGAAGCAAATAAAACGATAACGTCTATTAATACAATTAAATTGTGTGGAAAACTATTTGTTGTTTTGTATTTTATAACATACATATTAGAAAAATTTTCACTGCGCATTTCTATGAATAAGACAGACAAGAAAGCAAAATCACACCAAACACTGTCTTTTGTTTCACATTTTTGCAATCGCGACACTTTTTTTGTGTTATGCCTAAGTGGTGTTCGAGTTTAAAATCAACCTTCTTTTCATTGTTCGTAGAGTTTTCATTCGAATTTTAATAATACTTTATTGCGCATTAAGACAGAAATACATTACAGAGAATCAAATAGAAAGAAAGCACACAAAAGGCGGCCTTATTGTGGAATTTTAATGTTCCAAATTCAAATCACATTTTTTCCCTTGGGATTTTCATACAACTTTATATGCCTTGCGATATAATTCCTTGCTTTACGTTGAGATTGCAGAATATATAATTGGATTTTGTTGAGCAGGTTGTGTGAATTAGTAGATTATGCAACAAGCGCTTAAAGTAGTGTATTATGTCCTGGGCGTTATCAAGATCGCCCAAGACAAATACACATTTAAACCCGCGATGCATACTCTACTTTTAATACTTTCTGCGAGGCAATTGAAACCAATGACTGTTATAAAGACTTAAGTATTTATTTTAAACAAAAAATTACGACATTCGAATAAATCCTTCTTGAAAACTTTTTACGAAATTCATTTTCACCCGCGCTGAAAATAAATTTCGTAAAAAGTTTTCATGTTTTTCTTTTTTTTAATTTGTAGGCAGTGCAAAGAAAATGATAACATACACCCTGACTCAGAATTAAATCTCATTGCACCTAAATATTTTTGAAACCAACCTCGATCAAGCACGGCTACATGGGTTGCATTCCAAATTCAAATCACATTATTTCCCATGGGAAAATATGATATTCAGTACAACATTATGACCCGACTAGACCGTGGGGCTGGAATGACTTACTTTAGGAAAGGTTTGCATGACACATAATATGCCACGAGCAGGTTGTATAAAAAGTAATTTATCAACTAACTTACCTTATTGTCTAACCAACAATAACTATTAAATAAAGTTATCTGACAGTTTTATGCCCAACATGCTTCTTTTCATTAAGTTTTGAACTTTTCTATTGTTTGTAATACCACCGTTGTCTCCGATTTCCATAACACAAGTGCTTTATAGCTACTTACTTTGGAATCGGAGCAATGTATATGATGTTGTCAAATATTTATTTATTTAGATAACTAGTATTTTCCCAGTACTTTCAATTGAGCTGATGATTCATAGACTAGGTTAACCACCATTTACAACACGCTTTTTTATGAGCAATTACGTTTCTACTTCTCTAAAACCTAATAAGGTTTCAATTTGCGCTACAAAATCAATTGCCTTTAAAACTACACTGTGTTTAACAGGAAGAGCTAAATACTACATATACTCATACTAACAGCTAATTCTGACATTTCTAACATAGTAGGTACGCGAATCTCCATGACAAAGCCGCGAAGGTTTGCGCTATGAAAATTTTGGCGTTTCCAAAAATTGTGGCGATCGAGAGCGGATGCCGACATCCGGGGCTTTGTGCACGACCGATGTCCTCGCGGCTAATGGGCCGACAGGCCGGTACAGTTACCTTCGTAACTATTGTCTAGTACGCCCATAAAACTGGAATTGCAGTAAAAATACTGAAAAGCTGCTTGGAAGGTTCAGTGAGACTACTTAAGACGTTTAGGACTTGAAGTAGTAATTGGCATCCGGCAGAGTTGAATAACACCATCTTTCACATTTAGGGGGTGATGTAAATGCGACTAATGGAAACTCCAAACCAACCCAAGTATCTAATAGAGATTATGGCAACATTCTCCTACGGAAGAGGCCACGTTGAAACTGTTGAGCGCGCCCGACGAGATAGTATAAAGAGCTACCTTCGTCAATCTACTATCTCTTTCGAATGGTCGTAAAACTGGAATGGCAGTTAAAATACTGGAAAGACTACTTGGAAAAGTTGGAGTAGCCGTGTGGTGTTCGGCTTGATAGCATAGCACCAACCCTTCACACTAGAGGTGTTGTAAAAGACGATACTAATGTGAGATAGCAATACCTCCGTTGACTATAGGTACATTATAAAACCGAGACCGAATCTTACTATGTACGGCGTTGTCAATTTGCACATGTAGGTACTTTTATAAAATGCTAATTGAAAATACATGTGTGATGTTACACTCAAAACTAGCACTATAGTACTTGATAGTACTGCAACAATACCCTACTATTTCAATGCCAATGTGCAAAAACAATAACAGCAGTATTTAGATAAGTATATAATTAACAGACCTAACAAATAAGCTTTTGACAGACTGATCGTACTCGATCACGTTTGTTAAGCAACGCTCGGTCCGGCCAGGTGTCGGATGGGTGACCGTTAAGTGGCATTACTTGCGTGCCCTCCCGGCTGTTGTCATCTGATAACAGTCGTTCAGCCAAGTCAGAGGCCTTACAGGCGGCTTGATAAACTCTAACACCAGAGGGGTCCACTAATCCTCATACGACAAGAAGAAGGATTTTATCAAGGGTGATGAGCAGTCAAAACGAGGTAGTAACGGTACCCAAGCCAAAATTATTCAACTCGAGTGTATGAGTCCCATACTGCACAATCTGCTGTGTAAGTGTGGTAACTTGGTAGGCGGCAATTGTACCTCAGGATATGCGCGACGCTAACATCGTAACATTGTACGAAGGGTAAGGTGACTGGCGACGACGGTAACAACTATCGCAGCTTTTTGTCGACAATCGCTTGTGAAATTGAATCGCAAACCTAATTTTAAAGATGCGGCAATTTTATTTTACACGCGATTGTCGATAAAAGACCCTATTTGACTAAAGTCGCCTAGCAGCCTAGTCGCCTAGTCCGGAAATTCGCCTCGTGTAAATGCCCCCACGAGTCGATTTTCCACGCGACATTTGTCAATATCGCGGTTAGATTCTTAGATCAAAAGATTGCCAATGACTTCAATTTCAACTTATATTTCTGTTAAATGACGGATATTAACCATTGTTGATATTTATTTGAAACGGCCGATACTGCAGTAAACACTAAACACGTAAAGAGTAATGACTGTGATCGACTCGAGTCGAGTGGGTGTGTCAAGCAACAAACACCATGAGATAAATATGAAACGTCACTGAATTTATGTAACTTGTTATTCCTGGTTTATTAGCACCATTTAACAACTCATCTACAGATAAAATTACACTTCTAGAATCATTGTTACTGTGTACTCGCGAATTTGTTAGTGATTAGATTTGCGTTGTTAACAAAATGGTGTACTGAATGTGTTTTTCCCTACGTCATATTGCCAATATTTTTACAAGTATTATCATTTAGTACTTTATTTAACTCTTGTGATGTTATCCAAAGTTGTTGCCATCCAATGAATCAAGGGGCCGGACTCTTAAGTAAACACAACAAAAGAGGTGTTGCTTTAGTACCAATAAAGAATCTGGAAATTACTTCATCCCGATTATCAAATATGCAAAATCTTGCTAGGTCTTTGGTAAATGTTAGCGCGCGTTGTAAGTTATCAAATTTACGTAATATAAGTTATCAAGATTTTGAACCTTCAACAATTTAAAGATGTATGGGTCCGTAATGGAGCATCGGTCAAATAGTGTTTGAGTTGTCATTCGGTCTTGTTGCATTCGACCACACGTAGGATAAGACATACCCCAAGCGGCAGATCTACTGGTTGCGCGCGTACGGATGTCGGTTTTTTTGAGTGATATAAATTTTTATTAATTATATTTAATTAATTTTCCAAATAATTCACTCAAATAGGAGAAAGCACTATTATTATTGTTTTCTTTTAAACAAACTTACCCGGAAATAGTCATCGTAAATACTCGTAATACATATAAACCATCCGTTTACATTCAGCCTTTCAGGATCATTGAAGCTCATCGGAATAGTGTGAAAACTGTTCGACACAGGGAATGTGGGATGGGCTAGAGTGGGCGAGGATGGGCCGTGGGAAGAGCCCTTCGAGCTTGCGACATCGGAAATTCGGCCATTGAGGAACGGCCCATTTAATAACTATTATAATTGAAGTCTAAACAAATAAGCCCGTTTATAAAATTTATTAGACCACTATGGCATTCATTGGGAGATAATACGGTTTAGAATATCGGATAACATTGTTACGGTAACAATGTGTCTGATTTAATAAAAAACATTTGAAGCCTCGAGTATTTTTTTAAAGATACAAAGAACTATTACGAGTATGTATTTTATCTGTGACATGCTACTGTGGTAGGTTTTGCTAATAACAATACTACATGAAGTGAATCTGCAATTCAATTCTTAAGAAAGCATAGTCTTCACACTAGCGCCGCCATGGAAATAAAACATAGTTCTTAAATAAAGACGAAATTGTGAATTATCTTTCTGTAGTGCACTCCGAAGAAGCTTTGTGGTACATTTTATCGCTTAAACAATATTTGTTAGCCTGTTGTTTAGTTAATTTTTTTTTTTTTGCGATAAGTGGCAATTTTTCATAACTTTGAAGACGCTGATTCTGAAGTAATTACGCAAGCATTTTCATGTAAAAAGTTGACGTGTTCGCTTGAAAGCTTAAAAATTAAAAACGCGTAGGTCATGTTTGATTTATATTGCCACATCCACATAATAAATATTCTAAAACAAGAGGGATGATAATAAATACAATCAACCAACATCCTGTACTTAGTTTTCTAGATTTCAAAAATAGGTTGTCATTTTGCTTTAGAGCTGCAGTTAATTGGCTGTAACATTGATTGTAATATCTTTTATAATATTTTGCGAATGTAATATTATGCGAACAAAGGTGTTATTTATCTATTGTATAGGTATAAGTAATAATAATAAAAAAAGCTTTATTGTACACCGTAAAAACAGAATAGAGAGAAACAAAAAGAAAACATACAAAAGGCGGCCCTTATTGCTAAATAGAAATCTCTTCCAGGCAACCTAGGATGAGAGAAAATAAATAAATAAGGAGAAATAGGGGAATGGGTACAAATTAAAGGACAGGTAATGTATAGATAGAATAAGAAACGGAATATAGATAATATAAATTACGATTACAAAAAAGGAAATGACATCTAACTAGATCGCTAAAAGATTTCAGACACTGAGCCTTTCTGATACCCTCGGGAAGTGAGTTCCATAGGCGGACGGCAAGAACGGAGAAGGAGTAAGAATAGAAATCGGTAGAGTGCTTAGGGATGTCAAGGGTAAGAATTGTGTGAGACGACCTGAGTGGTGCGGTGGTCAACATGCCGATCTAAAACGCAAGACGTCCCGGGTTCGATTCCCGGCCGGGCAGAAATTGAAATGATGAATTTTAATTTCTGTGACGGGTCTGGGTGTATAATAAGTATACATATTTAAAAAGTATATAAGAAGTATATCAGTTGTCTAGCTAGCATCCATATTACAAGCTTTGCTTAGTTTGGGGCTAGATGGCGCTGTGTGAAATTGTCCAAGCATTTTTTTTTTAATTTAAGAAGAACTCAGTGCGCAATGTGAAGATGCAGTGCGAAACGAGGAGTATTTTTTTAAGATAATTTGGAGAAGTAGGTAAGAAAAGTATAGAATAGAGAAGCGTAAGAGTGTGTAAGTCCCTGCGCCGCCGGCGAGTTGGGACAGGTAGGTATGTAGTATGATAGTAAATAATTGCACTGAATATGTTATAACTTTCAAACATTACAGATATTTAGTTGAACGAAATTGTATTAGGCCCCCTTTTAGACAGGCATTTCAATTAAAAGAAGTAGCTATAAGACGCTCAAATAATAAACAACAACTTTATGTTTTGAAGCGCATAGCTAATTAAATAGAAATCAAATTAATTAAGAAGTTTAAAAATACATAATAATTTTCCGTTTCTGCCAAAGTACATATCAGAAAAGTGTGTTTCACAACAAGTTTCTTTATAGATATTACACAATGTGAAAAGGTTGTTGTAAACATTTGAAATATGATCCGCATAAAAATTTTTAATCCACACATGACTAACAGTTATTTTCACATTATTATTATCATTCAGAATGGTAGTTATAACATTTTAAATAAGTATGAATATTATCTGAGTTACAGTTAAGTCAAGTATATTCTAATTTAACTTTTTTACATCTCACAGCATTAAAAATTTGCAATACACTGCATCTTTTTATTACTAATGATGTCATCAATGAATATAAATTCCAGTATTTATCCATACAAAAGGTCAGAATCATTTAAAATGCCTATCACAAATCCATCATCTGTGGCAGAAAATTGAACTACCAACTTTTTGTATGAAATTAAAATAAAGCACGGGAAAATGAACTTTATTAGTGGGGTTAAAGCGATAGTGGCGCCCTCTTATAATTGAAACATAACTTTGCTTATGCACACGTGCCCTGCGGGTGACGTGAGTTGCATAATGCAGTCACACAGCGATGCGTTTGCTACTATACCCACTACGTTGGTTTATGAACAGTAAGTAGATAACTTTATTATGCTACTGTGACCGGTAAGTTATCGTTTTAATTACTCGTTTCCTTGTATCTAATATAGACAGATAACAAATTATTTGCGAGATTTTGCAGCATACAGTTTTCAAAATATACATGATTTAGCAATAAGAGCATCAAAATGTTCCTTACCCTACCACAGAACAAAATTTAATAGTTTTCTGTACTTTCCCGACAAACAAACTAGCGCTAAGAATGAGAGCTATTAAAGCTGTATTCCAGTTTAAATAGTATTTATTATCGAGGGGTACAAGAGCGCTAACGAGTAGTGATATAGCCTGATCTAACCCCGCAAAAAGTAAAACAATTGCTGCCTATTGTTAAAATTTTAGTAAGATATAAAGTTAATTTTTAATATTATGACCTTTTTATTGTATCAGATAAGAGTAGGAGGAAAAAAGCTACATCACTATGGGTGACACATGTCCCCCGCGCGAGCCTTCTAGTGTTATTAAAATTCAATATTTATTCGATTTTTTTATTTTGCAAATTAATTTGTAGTTGTAACTAATATAGAAATCACATACCCATACAATGTTTTAATAATATTGTACTCGTATATTACTCGTATAAACTACGAAAATTGTTTTCTGTCTTGCCACAAAACTTGTACTAAAGACTCATTTGTCGCCTGTTATGACAATTTTATATCCATTGCATCAACCAATTTGAAAAAATAGAACAAACTACTAGCTTCACCGCAATGTAAACCAAATTTTCATGACAATTGACAAATTATCACGTTATTAAATAGGGCCCAGAGGATTGTAGCGGAAATTACTACTTATGACTTGATAGAACTTCATAGAAAAATACTTGACTGTAATATTCCTAAACTCGTCATAAAGCATGAATACTCATTTATAATTAGTGGTGGCTCTGTGAGCTGTAATAAACCTTGCTTTTGTGACCTTTTTGGTAATTTTTCTAAATGACTGAAACATTTTGAAAAACGGATTCGACTTAAAATTTATAAGTAAGTATAATAGATTTATAAGTAGATATAATTGAGGAGCGTCGGAACAAAAACCGATAGATCACATTTTGTTTTTTTTTATTTTTATGATGGCAATTGGTTGTTCTCGTACATATCTTGCTCTGTGGTTAACGTAACCTGGTCAAAAACTGCTAAATCCGCTCTAGATCTGGCTTCAAAATACCCGAATCTGAACATAAACCGATAAATACACTAATCGTACTAAACAACGATGGCGATCGGAACAGATACCGATAAATCCTTACCATTTTTCCTACCAGCGTTTTATCAAACACCGATACATCCTACAGTGTTTTATCAAAAACCGATATATCCAGTTGGTTTGGTCAAAAACCGATATATCCATTTATTTTTATTTTATAACTCAACAGGTATTACAGTCACGAATGCCGAATTAAGGTTTCCAAACAGTGGTTCTAACACCAATAAAATGATATATTTCGTTTAACTCTAAATTAGAAAACCATGAACTTGGCCAGTTTTTTACATTTGTTCACAAAAAACACAAATGTGATTTATCGGTTTCTGTTCCGACGCTCCTCAATTATCAAACATGCTTGCAAAATTTCACGAGAATCACGAGAGAAATGCAACCTGTAGAGGAGAACTGACCGACAGCTGGACATACGAAAGCATTTTTGTCCAAGCTCAAACGGAGACGCTTCGCTCGCGCTACGCGCTTGCTCGGTCAGTTATGTATAATCTTTTTATTTCCACATCACTAACAGAAGTGCGCAGTAGCACATTTGAATATTGTAGTAACATTTTCCTGAAATCTTATTCACCCACTTTCTTATACTACGAAGCCGTAGCAAAAACTTACTTGAGCTTTATAACAGCTTCTACGACACGTAGCACCGTAGCACTCACAGTCTAAGTCTTAAGCACTGTACACACTCGCCCGTCAAACGTGACACAGGCGCACCAACAGACAGCCAAAACCGAATTGTGAACATTTCTACTCCATAATTCAGTTAAATCACGTTAAGGGGGGTACGACAATAGGAGAGCATCGATGTGAGCGAATCACACCATCATCGCCACGCATCGCTTATTTTCCATAGTGATCCGTGTTTAGCGACGTCGGTGACCCAACAATAATCATGATACTTTATGAACGTGCGTATGTATTGTTGAATTCAGCGAGCGAATGGCCTGCGAGCCTCCTATTACTTTTATTGCAGCCATTTAGTTTTATTTGGAATGCAGTACTATTTTAGCCTTCATTACATCTATTTTTATGTGGTAGAGATTTAGCAGAGGCTAAATTTTTTGAGTTTCGAACAATGTTTGTAATTTTATGTGAATTTCACTTTTGTACATACTTACAAAAGTGAAATTCACATAAGCAATAGCATAATAAGTTACTGAAGTGAAGTATCTTCTCAATAAGTGACAATTTTCCAAACAAGTCTCGAGAGACACCCTCTGTCAAGTGGTAAACTCGACACCATATCTAAATGCAACGATCATTTTACGTGCATTATGCACGCAAAAGTTTCTACTCAGGCAAAAGAAACGATTACATACATCCGTATCTGTGTTATTTAATTTGATTGCATACAGTGCATCTAAAGGCATCGTCAGACAGTAAACTTGGCTGGAAGTTAAATTCTTATCTCATGTTGGTCGCGACCAACATGCTACGAAGACGAAACTGCCACGTGAACGTGAAGCTTGTCGCGGTACCATTCACACCCAGCTACGATTTCTGTCTGATGAGGTTATAAGGACCATTAACTAGCTTTATACAACTCTGTTAGTAAGTTTTTAATTGATCCAAGTCCGTATCGCAATGCAATCCTTCCATTACAAAAAGTTGTGAAATCTCATGTAAAGGTAAGTGTTATTTTTATGATAATTCCTATCATCTCCTAATATTAGATATATTTTTTCATCATAGGCTCCCAAAGGTATAATTAGTAAATTTTCAAAACTCTTGTAAGTACTACTTCTCTGCTCTACATATAAATATATGTCAGCAACATACTTCACAGGTTATTTCGGCTAGTTTTCTATAATATCAGTGACCCTAAACCGTCCGCTTTTCCGGAAACCACGGACAATAGCGTCGGGTCGGCGCGCACGCATCCAAAATGGCGGCGAATGTTGACGTCAGCGCCGTCCGATGCGCTGCGGCCGCCGTGCGAACTAACTCGCGATTACCATCGCCGCCAATGAATTAATTATTAAGTACAACATGGCGTTTTGTTTCATGTAATTGACCTTGGGCGCGGTTACCTCTTCGGTCATCATTCATAATCGCGCGATTCAAAATCGCGATTACAGGTCGGGCAATCGGTTCAGAGGATTTGCTAAATGGATTATACATAATGTAACAGGAGGTGGGTGTTCCGACACCAGGATAACAAGATAATATCAAGTAAAATAATAAATCCGCTTTTGGAAGTGGCAGTCACTGTTTACATAGAATTCACTATAGTATAAGTTTAAAAACCATTAAAAATATACATTTATTATTTTTGTATAATTGTTTTGAATTTATATTCAGTAGTTATGTTTGTTTTGTTACATTAATCCGAATTTCTAATCCTAGTATGATTGCAAATAACCGGATAATTAGAATCAGATACAGATTTTTGCAATCGTCCGAGTTATGTTTTAGGATTTTTATGTAAACTGACCATCATTTTGCACGCGCTGCAGTTACAAAAGTGCCTTTTTTAATTAGCCGTAATTTAAAAATTTTTAACGGGAAATAATTGAAATTTTGACAGATAGCGTTGTAAGGTTGGTACTATTAAAAACATAAATTATCTTTTTAAATGTTCGACCTGTGATTTGTTATCCTGTTATCCTACGGACTTATTGAGTGATGTTACATATTTGTAGCGATAATTTAAAGGCAAGAAATATACCTAATTTTATCGACAAAAACCCACATGTTGGGGTCCATCCCCTAACCTGTTGGAAAGACGGCCATTTTAAATTTGACTTTTTTGTTTTAGATGTTCCTGCCGAAAAATATAAATTTCTCCGGATCTAAAAGTCCTACAGTTATTAAAAAAATCAATACCAATCTAAAGCTAATGTGATAATACCACCAACTACCAAGTAAAAAAAACTCTGTGTAAGCTTTCAACTATAAGCGTCAGCCGTCACGAGCGACTTTTCGTAGCTGGGATTATCGCGGCGTTTTTTTGTCGCTGGCTAAGTAAACCCTTTTTTACTATTGTCAGTGACAAATCGCTCAGCGATTAATCGCTCGTGGGCGGGAAGCCTAATACGCCATAAAACTTCTCCTATTTATGGATTACTTATACTTATATGTATATGTATACATATAAGAATTTGCACAATTAGGCCGCAGTATAATATTTTCTATTTTTAAATTTTGAGATTTAAGCATTCACAATGCTATTTTATATAATACCAAATAATATACTAGAAAAAATACGACTCGCGCCAGATCATGTTCTCGGACGGGAATCGAACCCGCGACCTTTGGATATCCGGTCCAATGCTCTGACCGCTGAGCTACCGAGTCACTAGTGGGAACGTCGAATTTCTTCTATTATATCAACTCTTACGCTGCAAGCCAGCGCCATCTCACCATTGTACAAGGAATTACCTCGACATCAACTGAATACCTTTCCAGATATTTTTAAACAATTGATTAAGATGAGAAAGCTATATAATTTTTAAATTTTGAGATTTAAGCATTCACAATGCTATTTTATATAATACCAAATAATATACTAGAAAAAATACGACTCGCGCCAGATCATGTTCTCGGACGGGAATCGAACCCGCGACCTTTGGATATCCGGTCCAATACTCTGACCACTGAGCTACCGAGTCACTAGTGGGAACGTCGAATTTCTTCTAGTATATCAACTCTTACGCTGCAAGCCAGCGCCATCTCACCATTGTACAAGGAATTACCTCGACATCAACTGAATACCTTTCCAGATATTTTTAAACAATTGATTAAGATGAGAAAGCTATATAATTTTTAAATTTTGAGATTTAAGCATTCACAATGCTATTTTATATAATACCAAATAATATACTAGAAAAAATACGAATTCCTTGTACAATGGTGAGATGGCGCTGGCTTGTAGCGTAAGGGTTGATATACTAGGAGAAATTCGACGTTCCCACTAGTGACTCGGTAGCTCAGCGGTCAGAGCATTGGACCGGATATCCAAAGGTCGCGGGTTCGATTCCCGTCCGAGAACATGATCTGGTGAGAGTTGTATTTTTTCTAGTATATTATTTGGTATTATAATATTTTCTATTTTCAAATTGGTTGACGCAATTATACAAAATTGTCATGGTAATGACAATTGTCACGTTGATTGAAGTCATTGAAGTGACATCATTCTATACTATGCATAATTAATACGGTATTTTATAGATAATATTATATCTTTTGCCAATTATGGTTTAAAAGTACGAGCAAGGTTCGACCTTCTGCATTTAGGTTAATTAGGTATATCCTGAAACTTCAGATACGTTATCTTTCGCAATTCCTAAATGAAATGTTTTCACAAACCAGAAAGACGTTTGGATTGTATTTATATTATCTTTTATATCATTAAAGACAAATATTTTACATAAAATATAAATAAATTCGTGAGTCTATACATTTCAGCTGAAGTAGCTGTGGGCGGGACACATAACGAGAAGAACCATGGCCGATGGCGGAAAGGTTCTGGAATGGCGACCGAGCACCGGACGACGCCTCATGGGGACCGGCGAAGGTAGCGAGAAACTGCTGGTCCGATCGTCATGGAGATACTTAAGCCTAAGTCTCTCCTTATACCCAGCAGTGGGTGGCGTGCGGCTTATATGATGAAGATGATGATTCTATCTATACGTTTCGATTACTGCAATAAATCAAGCATTTTTTATGTCGGTCTGATTTATGCTAGATGTTATTTTTCCGTCTTCATACCATGTGATCGAATTGAAATTATGTTTCACATAATTTTAATAGTGTTTCATTTCTGTTAGTAAACTGATAGTTTGGAAATGGAATCAGTATTTTAATAATTAGGGTTGGTGTAAAAATGAAAGGCCTGGACCTACTACAGTTGAAAGAAAGTATTTCTTCGTAGAAAAACAACTATTGTTGAACATACATACACCCTTAATTTTAAGTATATCTAAAAATCAAATGTTTATATCAGACCACGTTACGGAATGTGTATGTGCAAAGAAAATAAAAATTATTTCTTCGTATTATTTTTCTGCGCCTTCTGGCGTAAGACTTAAACTTACGAGTTTATCACTTTTGTGTTGTTTAATGTTTGTCTACTTGAGCTACGTACACATATGCTCCTGAAATGCACTCAGTCAAGACAAGACGTCTCAACCACATCGTAAAAAACCATGCAGTGATGCGATAAAAACAAATGAACAGCGGCTGATTACCACGTGCTCTCAACTATAATGTTGCAGTTATTATTTATGGCTCACATCAAATCACAAGGTTCCATTTATTTGGTTTGCAATACTTTTGTTTTAGATATGAAAATTTTATTTTAAAATCTATCGATTTTAATATTACCTCTACAATAAATAAGAAGCGTGTTATTTACTTTTTATACTACCTGCTCGTCAATGGCATATTATATTATGTCATGCAAACCTAAAGTAAGTAATTTTTCCCTGTCATGGGAAATAATGTAATTGGAATTTGGAATGCAACCCATGTAGTCATGCTTGATCAAGGTTGGTTTCAAAAATGTTTAGGTGCAATGTGATTTTATTCTGAGTTAGGCTGTATATTATCATTTTCTTTGCACTGCCTACAAATTAAACAAAAGAAAAACATTAAAACTTTTTACGAAATTCATTTTCACCCGCGCACCAAGAATGATTTACTCGAATGTCGAACAGACCACTACAGAATAGACGACAAAAAAAAATTAAGTACTTTTTTTAGAACAGCTATTGGTTTCACTTGCCTCGCAGAAAGTATAAAAAGTAGAGTATGCATCGCGGGCTTAAATGTGTATTTGTCTTGGGCGATCTTGGACACCTCGTACTCAGACATTACTTTAAGCCCTTATTGTTGCATAATCTACTACTAAACTAGTCTATAATTATATCGGAATCAAAATAACGAAATAATAATTACACTTCAATAATTACACTTCAATCGGCTAGGCCATATGCCCTAGTAGTTTAATTTCGACTTTTTAAGACCCCCTTCCAGTCCCTGTTGCGAAAAAAAATAGTTAAATATTTTCATTTCTCTCTTATTTGCAAAATAGGGCAAACGTCATCTAAAACTATTCCAAATTTCAAATTGATAGCATTAGTAGTTCTCGAGATATCCAGCTGTGACAGACAGACAGATAGACTGAGTCGCACCACACCCCAAAAACCAAAGCTAAAGAGCTCAAAGAATGTTATATTTAAAATTTGAAAATGTATTGATGCCATTTTGTAAAACAAATAGAGTTCAATTACTGAAGAGTATTACAAAACGTTTCAAAGCAGGCTGATTTTGACAAAATTAGAGAGAGGAAGCAATAAAAAAGAACGCTGATAAGATTTGTGTGAGCCGAAAAATAGGTCTGAAAAAGAATGTACTACCATATTGTATCTGTGATTTAGTTAAGGTACTACCAACAAATTCATCAACTGCTTATAAGGGGCCGAATGATAAATTTCTAAACAAATGTGTGATGACCCATATAAGATGTGCTGTACCATATTTCAACACATTAATGTTGGTTCAACCAAAGTCTGATTAGGTGAAAGGGATGTACATACAATATTGCAGCTCTTGAAAGATATTACATGTAATCATAAATATCGCTAACAGCTCTATCAACTATCGGTAAAAATTTAAGTATATACTTTAATTTTTACAATCGCCACAAACAAAATATACTTCAATGTTAATAATTATGATATCTTAAAAAATACTAACGGCTGCCTACTAAAATAATGTTAATGCTTTTATTTGTTTAAGTTTTAACATAGCAATATTTTATCTTTTTGATATAATTTGTAACATTATGTTCTTTTTAATGTCACGTTATAAAAATAAGTAAAGTTTTAGATAGGTAACCAATATTGTGTATCAATAGATACCTGCCTGGTTATCGTTTCCAATATTCCAGCTGGATTGAGTGCAACAATGACTCCGAATTTTCTAGAAAGTATATCAATGCAATGTTTCAATGTTAGAGAAATCAGTGTTGCAATGGAAGGTAGTTACTGCTTGCTTAAATTAGTTATACAGTTACAACACAATCGAACGACAAATGTCGCAAGAAACGTTAAGATTTTTTTGCCTGGATGAATGGGTGAACTAATTACACCACATACTCTCTTACTTTTTTGAACAAACGAGAATAAAAATTAACATCTTAGATAACACGTAGATATTACCTTTCCTGTGTACTCGTAAGTGATACATTTTTGGAGCAGAAATTTATGAAGATTTCTGGGGATTTTTCAATGAGTTGTGTGTTCTATTTTCTTTATCAGTAGATAATATTAGAATTATAAATACTACATGCATGCAGGCATGTTGACCACTGCACCACTCAAGTCGTCAATTTATTATTATATTATCATTTTAATTAATATATATTATTTTATCAATAAACTTACAATGCAAATTAACTATGTACAATCCCCCCTCCTCAAATGGCCAACATTCTATGCGCGCTTACCATTGAAACTTTAAAATAAGCAGTAAACTATAAATTTACGCGCTGTAAGCTTGTCAATTCCATTCAATAATAATGTGACATGTTATTTAATCGTCTATTGCTCGTATTTAAGCTTTAAAAATAAGCGTATCGTTCACCTTACTCAAATTCAGAGCACTTGCGGCACAAAACGATGTATTTTAATCAGTAAAATTTACCCTTTGCCATACATTCTCGAGTGAATTTGCCGCTTCTACTGTACATACATAGTTAGCTAATCGAATTGTATGTATGTGAATCATGTAACTTTAACATGATATTCACTCTTATCGATTGTCCTCTACATCAAGAATATTCGTAACACTAATTACATAATCACTTTGGAGAACCAAACACAGAGTTAACCAATCATAGCAAACATAAGTACAAACTCTACACAATCATAGCAAACATAAATACAAAATGATTTTTTCAGTGAAGTACCTAACTGCTGCTAGGAAGACATTAACTAACTTTGCAAAAGTTTTTATTAAAATACTAAATGCATTGATATAACTATGCCTAGTGCTTATTATTGTCATGATTACAAAAGTGTGTTTTCTTTCATTTTATGTTCACTGCAAACTTTAAAATATCTCGTGTTTAGTTACATGTGAAAATTTATGTAGTTAATTATTTCATTCAATTTTAAATAATGTTTGTTTGGTAAAAATAATCTTGCACAACTTATAAAACTTTTTGTCTGTGAATTTACATCTTCGGTAGCAATTCTGATAACTCGGCAATAGCACAGAATTCTCAATAGTGGCAATAGTTGCATTTTTTTTAATCATTTCAAATGGCTGATAGTCGGTTGCATTTTCCTAAATGACAAAATTCTGTGGTTCGCGACTAAATAGATAAAATTATTGTGATTTGATCATTATTTTCCGTAGCTAAGGTTTTATCTATGTAAGCTTAACAATAAGTACTCTTGTTATGTGTGATAAGTTTTGAAATAGCTAGCATAACAACTAAGTATCTTATCGTAATTAAGTCATTAATTAGACAAAAATGAGCGAGCCTACAGATTATGTTTTTAATGCTTACATTTTTTATCACATTTAAATGCTTGTGAGAAATCGGCAGAAAGACTGTCACAATTTATGGGGGGTATTATTGATATTGATTATTTAATATTGTTTCTTTAGTCCTATGTAATCACACGGAACTTAAAAGAGATAGTAATCTCGATTGAGATTACACGGTAGGAAAGAATAAAGAAGTGTTTAATCAGTTTTCGTATTTGAGCACTATCTTTTATAATAAATAGCAACGTTTTTTGTATCACCTGAAAAGTTGACAAAATCAATTTGGTCGGTGTTGTAATATAAACGACGATATTAACTGGTTGTTTTAATGTTGGCTATAAGCTACTGTTTCAAAACCTTTTAAAGAGGATTCATATCATAGGAGATAAAGTCTTGTATGCAACTATACATAATTAGTTATATTAAACACTTATGTGATACTATTATCACACGAGGTGAAAATACCCCTCATTATGGATAATTGTAAATTATGAATAATAATAAATGTTTGTTTTAGGACGTACACTTTTATTTAAAGGACGTACACTTTTATTTATTCCAAAAATGTATATTATGGATTTATAGCGTCATAAAACTTATTTGTTGTTACAAAAAAGTTGTATTATCCGGTTAAATTGAGAATGCTCTGTTTACTCGCAACTTGCTTAAACGTAGGCACTAATTTAACTTTGGAGAGATAATTCTATAATACACG
This sequence comes from Catoptria pinella, assembly GCA_963556745.1. Classification (NCBI taxonomy): domain Eukaryota; kingdom Metazoa; phylum Arthropoda; class Insecta; order Lepidoptera; family Crambidae; genus Catoptria; species Catoptria pinella. The sequence goes on along the minus strand of OY750775.1, from coordinate 6,949,838 downwards.
CACGTATGTATTATAGCTTGGTTTATGGCCCTTAAAGCGATGTTATAAGGCTCACTTTACGAGCAAGTGTCTTGAAAAAGTTATTTAAGGTTTGGTTTATTTGGTTATGGTAATGGAAACATCAGATTTAAAAACAAAACCAAACTAAACATTAAAAATTAGTTAATGAATCCGCGCTATAGTTGTAAAAATGATTAAATTTCAATACGTGCATAAACATTAGAAAGTTGTAATAATAATATGGTTAAGGTCGATATTACCTGTGAAATTACTAGGTAAGTAATTGGTAAGTGTATTGGATTGCAGGTCTGTCATTAAATTCCTTTAAGAATTAACTTTTTGTTGTTTTCGGTCGATAATGATTATGGAATCGTCGAGAACCTTCGTTTCAATACGTGATGCGAAAGGCGTAACTTGTCGAGATTTTGGGTCACGACGAAATGCAAGGGGAGGGAAGCAGTGCCAAATTTAGTGGCTTTTTTGTATTTTAAATAGAAACTTATAATTATTTCACGTTCATGAAGCTAAGTATCAAACTTTTATTTCAAGTTAATTTAATTTCATGTTCTTACAATTTTAATTGCAGATTAACGCAGAATATTACATGAACGTAATCGCAAAATATATACAAGGTGTTACAAAAGTACCCCTAATGCCGAATATGGTAGATAGGGACCATCAAACTGAACAACTTTTACTATGGGGCCAACTCTGAAATCGCGAAAAAAAATCAGCTGTTTCATACATTTTGATATTTTTGATTTTAATTTTTGTATGAAACAGCTGATTTTTTTTTCGCGATTTCAGCGTTGGTCCCATAGTAAAAGTTGTTCAGTATGATGGTCCCTATCTACCATATTCGGCATTAGGGGTACTTTTGTAACACCTTGTATAGGTTCATAATATTACAGTTTTCGGCTGCAAATGTTAAATTTTCATTAGTTTTTCTTATTTATAAAACTAACGTTGCCCTTGCTTGATTGTAATTTTAGCATGTGTCAAGAAAATTAAAAAAAAAACACTTCTTCTTTTCAAGGAGTGTTAGGGATTGATATTCGGAAAATTACCGGAATAATTTATATTTTTGGAATTAGGTAGTTATTAAAAACACTTAAGTTTAATTTCAAAAATGTATCAAAATCTGGAAATGAGTTTGATTTTTCACGTAGGCACGTAACATAAACTTCGCGCCGGCCAGTAACTTGCCAACAATTTTACATATTAAGTTATTACTTCAAGAATCATATTTTCAATATATACTTTACTACTACTTAATATATTTACTAGAAAAAATACGACTCTCACCAGATCATATTCTCGGACGGGAATTTGATCTGGTGCGAGTCGTATAATTTTTTCTAGTCTATTATTTAGTATTGTATAAAAATAGCATTGTGAATGCTAAAATCTCAAATTTAAATAATTATATTTAATTAATTTTGTAATATATTTTACGTCCTGAAAGATACTGTGATGAATGGTTTTTCGCAGATTCTATTCTGAGTATTTGGTTATATTTTCTTTTGTTATTGATATTTTGGGGAATAGCTGAGATGACAAAATGTTAATGACTCAATATTGTATTTTGCTAGATTTTCTTTTCTGATTTCATCATTGAAGACTTAGCCGAACTAACAATTGTCGAATTACACTCTCAGTTCATGCCTGCCGGCCGAGGTACCCGGTATGAGCCTAGAAACAAAATTCACACAGGGAAATATCATTTTCCTAACAGATTCATCGTATTTTATGCTAGATTATTTTTGTCATCCGGCTATTCAAGTTGTCACTCCAAGTGCATGCCTGCCGGCCGGCACACAGGCAGACAGATTACTCGGTATGGGTGGGGCTAGCTAGCACACACCCGTCTCGTGCTCCGCAGCGCGATGGCGGATGGCGCGATGCCTACGTGACGGCGGCCGCGTGGCTGAGCCACTGGAGGGGGCAGCCGGTTTGTTTTGCTGCGTGCGCACCGGTTTGAGAGCTGGGATGATGATCGATTTTTTTTTTCGATAGATGACAACACAGTTTTCACATCACAACGGCCGGCAGTCAGTGGTGGTAACACAAAATGATGGAATCACCACGGCGGCTGGTATTAGTGGCAGCTAGTGTTTCTTTCAGGTAGTAGCCTTAGCGCCCTTCGGAGAAAAATGTGTAGGTAGACAGGTAAACGTAAAGTCGCGTCGTCGGGAGGTTCACTCCGCTCCCCCGTACCTCTTGATTGCCCCCTGGAGATTTTTGTTTGTAAGAAACACAAGTGGCTGCACTAGCAGCCTAGCCCAAAACTTACTTACGTTACGACTTAGCCTTTTGATTCATAAGTAATTTTATTCCGCCTCAAATAGGACATGAAGAATAAGTAGGTACTTTAAGCATTTTGTGAAGGTATGTGGTGTTGTAGAGGTGTACCTATATTTCCTCTTTTAACCCTTCAACGCCCGGAAAATGAGACACAATAAATATTCCATTGTTATACGGCCGCCTGAGTCCGCTCGGGCGTTGATGAAATAATTGAACTCGAGTCTCGAAGTGCTGTAACTGCCACAAGCTTTCTAAGCTAAGCATAGGTACTCGTAAATATAGAGTAGATTCTATGTAAGTATTTGTTAGTGTTTGATGTACAATATAAAATCAAGAATTAAAATTTATTATTATTTGAAAGGGGGGACGCCAGCGAAGCCGGACCAGTCTCCCTAATCTTAACCATTTCACCCAGTTCCCCAAAAGAGGAATTAAAAATACTAAGATATTGTAACTTTGCACATCATTGAAGCTAGATGTTAAAATATACACTAAGTAATACTGTAAGTTGTGTAAAGGTGTACAGTTTAATTTGAATACTAATAAACAGTGTAATTTTAAAATACTAAATGAACAACGGATTTTGGTAAAGTTATTTGCGTGTATGTGACAAATACAGTCGCCCAATAATGATAACACTATCGATGTCGATAAGGCGAATGTAAACAGAGCGAACCGCTCTACATTCTATTGCTTATTTTGAGTCGCACTGGAACGGCAAGAAGGCAGCAAGCAAAACACAACAAAGAATCAGTCGGTCATACGACACCGCGCTGATCAGACACTTGCAATTACTGCGAACCGGGAGTTTATAAAGAAAAGTTTTGAATTCAAACCTCATTGTTGATATTTTGAATTAAAAAATTGAGCCAAAATGTTTTCGACGAAGAAGAGTTTAGATCTCCTGCTAAGGATGTATAAGAACGAGATCCGCCGGCAAATCAGCAAAACCACCAGCGTCAGCAACTCAGATGCGATGGCTCCGAGACTCGACCAGGCTGTGACCAAGCCCCAGCCGAAAGACGACACGGGAGTGCCCAAGAAGCTGCTGAAGTTGCAGAAATATCACAGGTCAGTGAACTCAGATGAACTGTACACTACACTACATAAAACTTTGCGTAACGCACGAAGCCGTATTGAGTGCGGCGTAGATTTTCAATTGTTTCCAGAACATCAATTTAAATACCACGACACGAGTCATGTTTCAGCTGTTATCACATTATTAAATTCCATAATAATGATGGCTATTTTTAGTTCTCAGTGTAGTTGGTTGAATTAGTTAACTTTTAAATAAGAAGAGTTTTGTAAAAAGTAGGAATTTTCTCGTAGCAAGTACAGTATTAAATATTAATAATTAATTAGGATTTTTATAAATTCCATTCCATCTAAGTATATTTTGATAAATGAAGCAACACAGGAAAGTAAACAAAGATACATTTACAAACATCGCAATGAACGTCTGAGTAAATTAGCATTGTCGTAAGCAGTTAATACATTATGACAGAAAAAAAGAGATACATACTGTCATTACATAATATACAATACTTACCTACCCACATCTCATCATCATTATATCTCTAAACTTATTTTCAACTTATTCGGAACTTAGCTAATTGTTTACATTATTAGTTACAAAACTATCTATCTCACTAAAAGTTAAATCTTAAATCAGCAAAACCCAGGTAACTAGTTAGTTTGCTCTAAAGTCTCTTGACAACATAGCCCATTCTTTCTTTCGTAGATTCCTGTCGACCCTGACTCCTCAGGAAATGCCAATGGCGACCCGTGGACTGGCCGTCTCTAAGGATCAGTCCAGGGAGTTCATGGCTTGCTTCCCAGACATCGTGCGGGACCTCACGGAGACTGGCAAGCACAACGACGTGCCTGAAGCCAGCAAGTGGTTGGCTAAGGTACCCTCACTGATAGATATACCATTAGGAATATTACGACTAGTAGAATAAGGTATAGCTAGCAGTGGTTGCTTGCGACGATCAGTCGACGTGAAATTGAATGACATTTGAATCCAGCCCCCTACTCTCGACGGGATCGAGTTCACATCAGGATCGAATTAACATCAAAAATCTGTTATTTCAGTACTTTGGAAACGGTTGCCATGGTTTCCATTGTACTATTTTGACTTTTATTCCATTCGAACTCGAGCTCGATCTTATCGGTTGTACTACCCCAGCATTTTTAAACTGCCGAGACAAAAATTACGATCTTAACGCAAATTGTCCTGTTTAGTAATGTCACTTAACAACCTAGATGGGTCTTATTAGAAATCAAACAGGTTTTCATTGCGACGTTCACATATAATAGGATAGTTAATGTTTATAAATAGTAAACGTGTTTGTGTTGCTTCTCGGTCTATCTAATGTTTGTTTAACATTCTGACTCTTTTACGAACTCATTTTTATCAACACGAATTTATAACAAAAGAAACGTGTTAATGTTTTAAAGAATAAACAAAGATTATTGTTTCTGGCTCCCATTTTGTCTTATTGTAGATAAAATAAACATCTCCGTGCGCTCAAAAAACTTGATTAAGTGTATTATGTTGTCACGCACGACACAAGGTCCTCAGAATAGCATGCCGATTGATTACTCACAATGTAAACAAAAACTTATCTTTATACAGGTTGGTACCACCTGTGAGTACAATGTCACATTCTTTATATAGAGCGTGTTACTTATTTTATTTATTTATTATTTATTAGTAAGGCGTTGCCATATCTAAGGTACCTGGGTTCGATTCCCCGATGGATGGATAGGGACTTCAAATATTCCTAAAAGGACTTCTATGTCAAATGATCCTGAGCATCATGTCCATTCCATACAGTTGCGCGGTAGATCTGCAGGTCTAGGATTGCCTATATTGACCAGCAGTCTCTATCGCACCCGGTGTTGAGATTCAGTTTTCATTTCACTCTACGTCTACTCAATAATCTTCTGTTCAAGATCATGATTAATAAAATGTTTACTCAAAGAAAACATATTTGTTTCAGCTATTACAGTACAATGTTCCAAATGGCAAGAAAAACAGGGGCCTAGCAACAGTCCTCGCGTACAAAATGCTGGAGAAACCCGAAAACTTGACCCCTGAGAACGTTCATCTGGCAAACATTATGGGGTGGTGCACAGAAATGGTGAGTATACAAAACCTAGCTACTAGTATCCAGAAGGCAAATCCCTGCCCCCTGATAATATAACTTTGTTGCAATCAACTCTAACAGAAATCGCAGTTACATTGCTACTTTAGTAAGAACTAATGTGACAACTATCCTACTTAAAGCAGCAATGTAACTGCGGTTTCAATCGATTTCAATCGAGAATTGTTAGCAACAGATTTACGTAATCAGCCCCCTGGTTTAACATAGCTCCCTCCCGTCTACATTGTTCACCTTTGATGATTTGTTTAAATATCAAATGTACTATTAGCATTAGTAGTTCTTCACTTCTTTTTTCCCTCGCATAGCAAAGCCAACAGATTTTGTGAGTCAATACATTGTATAGCTGAAAATCATTGGAACTTTATGCTTAGCAACGAAACCAATATCTTTATCAGGTTCCGTTTTATCACTGGATGTACACCGATAACGTAGTTGTATTAGCTATGTAGTTATAGAAAAACATCACATAAGTTACAACTTATTTAAATTAATATACGATTTCCAAAATAACAGCCGTTTGCTCTTATAGTAGATTTTTTTTTGTGAAAACATCCCAAAAAGGTTTATGCTGGGAGATAACTAAATGGATTCAACCACTCTTTTCAACAAATAAAATACTCAGTTATTTCATTATAACCATGAATTTTTAAGCCGGTTTTCATAACTTTAATGTTTTATTACTTATTAGCAATATTTTACGGTGTTAGTTGAGCTGTGCTGTGCAAAAACAACAATGACTGTGAATAATTTAACTTGGTTTTTCTTTATTTGTAATTTTAGGTTATTGCGTTTTATATACGATTCTTATTATATACCTTCCCGATAAGTAGCAACAATGTTTTCATTCTATTACGAATTCAACTCGTGTAATCTGACCTTGGATTCTGTTTTGGCCAAACGCTAGATGGTCAAGTTTTTTTATCTCTTTTCCATGGGTAATAGATAATAAACATACTTGTTTATACATCGCCCGGCGGCGGCATGCTAATTTTTTGACCTGAATCATATTTTTGAACGTATGCCTCTTTTTAAAATGTCAATAGCTGTACTAAAGTCGACAGTTTACGATTACCAATATGAAAATAAGTCAACCTAGGTATCGGAAAATCGTAGAGTTGTAGTAGGTACTACTCTACGATTCGTAGTCGAGGTACTACGTAATTATATTATAACTGCGCTACGCTACGACGCTACTTGCTTTCGAATTCTATTAAATTGCTTTCAGCAATCTTTTGCAGTAAATTATTAATACACTTAAATAAAATAGTGGCTCTGTGAGATGTAGACCTCGCGTTAACATAATATCACCGTCATTTTAATGAATTTTAATTTTTGTGACGGGTGTGGAGGTATTTTCATCAAAAACTTTTCCTTATTTAATTTTAATGGCTGCATCTCTTCGATCATCTACCTACATAACAGGTATAGATGATCGAAGCTGCATCTAAAAAAAGCAATAAAAATCGTAGTCTCGGAAAATAATTTATTGTATCAACTATTTTTCAAAATCTCGCAATGCATGGTGCATTCAATTGTGTGATTACCAGAACTAAATTCAGAAAGAGGGGTGTTGCAACTTATCGAACAATGAATCGCAATATTGGTGTGACAACTGACAATAATGTGACGTAGTCCCAAACTGCTCAGCTACTTCTGGACCCTTCTAATTTCATGTTTCTCCCACCAGTTCCACACGCACCAATGGCTTCTGAACGACATAATGGAGGGTGCGGAGATGCGTCGCGGGATCCCTTGCTGGTACAAGCGCCCCGATGTCGGCCTCCGCGGCGTCAACGACGCGGTCCTAGTACAAGCTGCCATGTACTCCACCCTCAAGCGGTACTTCTCCAACAAGCCATACTACAAGAACGTCCTGGAAACTTTCAATGAGGTAAGAAATCTACCTAGCTTCTGAACGATATAAAGTATGTTGGGATAAGATCGGACTGTTTTTCGATTAGTTGAAGAGGTTGCAGCAAATGTGTTTTTTCTCATTTCCTATAAAAGATTATTAAATGTAATTGAGCTTTCGTTGTTAAGGAATACATGTGTTGTCAATCAATATTTTTAAATTTTCTGCGCAATGCGAAATTATTATACCTTTGTGATTTCCAAAAACCAGGTAAGGACCGGACCATAGAGGGGTAATAAGTTCAGACTTATTTGAATTTTAAACTGTAAAGTTATTTGAATTATCCGATCTTTCTTCGGTCTCACCCCAACGTATATGGAGGGCTTCGAGATGCGTTGCAGGGTCCCTTGCAGGTACAAGCGCCCCGACCTCGGTCTCAACTGCGTCAACGAGACGCAGTGCTGGTGCAGGCCGCCATATGTACTCCACCCTCAAGTGGTAGCTACATTCTGACCATCATTGGAGGCATAGCCTAGCTCAATAGTTTTAAGTCAACTTCATGATATTTTCTTCTTGGATCCCTACTGTTACTGAAACATTGGAAAAACTCAAGATTGGAGTTATTTTTATTGCGCCGTCTAAATGGGATCTGACTACCGGTGTAAGATATTGCAGACAAATCATAGAATGTGCTATTTGTTTCTAAAATGCCTAGTAAAACAAACACGACAAAAAAATAACATGTAATTTTTATTGCCCATAGATTCTGATGAAATGCTCCATTGGTCACTACATGGACAAGTCTCTATCGAAGACGGATAAGCCTGACTTAACGCTGTTCACAATGGACAAATACAATGCCATCACGAAATACAAGAGCTCATACTACACCTTCCAAATGCCGGTCTCCTTGTCTCTGTTGATGTCTGGCGTTGATGACCCAGAAACACACAGACAGGCGAAGACCATCCTGCTAGAAATGGGCGAATTCTTCCAAATCCAAGTGAGTACAATCATTGTTTCTTCTCTTCTTCAATAATAGTCATTCACTGCGGTAAGTTTCCTCACTTGCATGCCATTCCCTTCCTTCCGGTCTTGGGCTGACTTATTTACCTCACTTTTTCTTAACCGTTTCTACTAAAAGAATAGTCTACAGAGGGCCTGTACAAGTCCCGGATTCAAAGTAATTTCCATAAACAAATAGTATCGTATTGTAAATTAGAAACATGGAGAATAATATTGCACAATCTTCTGGTTAAATAATGGAACAGAAATGATTATGAAATTACCTAACACGTAAGTTAGTTGGAACTTAATCGGAACCAAATAAAACTCTTGCCTATGAAGCTTTCCAAATTATACTACTTCTTTCCTAACGTTCCCTCAATAAAACGAGTTTAGGTTTATTTCTTGTAACAATATTACAAAACCCTTTCTTTTTTAGGATGACTTCCTCGATTGCTTCGGCGACCCAGCGGTCACAGGCAAGAATGGCACTGACATCCAAGATGGAAAGTGCACATGGTTAGCTGTTGTAGCTCTTCAGAGGGCTTCTCCTTCCCAAAGAGTAATCATGGAGGAGCACTATGGCAACCCTGCACCAGAGTCAATCGCCATAATCAAGGACTTGTATGAGGATTTACAACTTCCTCACACGTATTCTGTGTTTGAAGAAGCTACTTATGATCTCCTTAGGACACAAATACAACAGGTCTCAAGGGGTCTCCCACACGATCTATTCTTTAAAATCTTGGATAACATCTTCAGGCGAAACGTTTAAATGGTCTCATAGTATAATAAGGTGTAATATATTTGAAGGTTTTATAATTATTAGAATAAGTTAAGTTAACGAAATGCATTTGTATTATTTAGCTATTGTGATTTTTTTTTTCAGAAACAAATGAAAAGAGAAAATACTTGTAATGTAACTTTGAAAAGTTTGCAAACACTTGCAGCCAGTTATACCAAACCAATAATTTTACGAATTGGTATATTGTAGTAAAATATTGTAGGTAGGTACTACGCTTTTTATATGTACAACAAGTGACGGAATAGTTTACGTAAAAAGTAAAACGAAATTTGTAAATGAACAGCAATTTGGTGCAACCGGTTGTTAACGTGTTCATTAAAAAAAGAAAGATCAAAATGGTTGATTCTTTCTTATAAAGAGCAAGACAATTTGCATAAATCGAAATGAAGCACTTACTTAACTGAAAAAATGACTATCAAGTGCCACATTAGACGTTTAGTACTATCACAGAGGCGAGGTTATTAGACTGTGGTACTATTATGTATTCTGTGACATTAGGCCACATCTTAGAGCATTTGCTCTAAGGGCCACATTATCAAAAGTTCATCAAAAGTTTATATGAAACTCGTTTTGTACTTATTAATCTCTAAGCGATCGCTTTCTTCTCAATATTCACAAAATGCTTATTAGTTCGATCCATCTCATTTAAATAATGTGTAACTAGTGACTTTAAGAAAAACTTAAAAATAATCAAATGATCATACGAAAAAATCGAATGTAAAGTTGTAAATAGGTATTAAATGATTTATAATTATTTGAAAGTTTTATTTTATTGTATTGCGTAGGTACCTACATAACAATAACTAAGTACCTACCTACTTATGTGTAGGTTATATTCACTGAGATGAAATAATTTTATTTTCCACCAATAATGAATAGATACATACGGAGCTTCCTGAGCAAACCAATAATACCAATAATACCGAGTTTTGAGATATCTTTCAACATCAAACTCAAAATTACTTGAATTAGGACAGAAAAGAATATCTTCATTTCAATCGCGCTGCGGCGCGGTCGCTTCAATAGAACTTTCTGATTTCTAGCGCCTATCAAATAAGTCATAGCTGCTCTAATGAATGCTTTTCCGTTTTGAGAGAATTATTGTAATCGGACTCATAGTAGGTCGGAAAAAACTGGCCAAGTGCGTGTCGGACCACGCGCAGTATACAGTTACCTTTCCTTACACAATTATCTTAATTATAAACTTAAATTTACTTCTTATACAACTAATACCTAAAACTTAGTAGGCCTAGCTATACTTAAGTTAAATAATATATTAGAATAAATTGTGAACGCGAAATATCTCAATTTAACACTTGAAAAAAGTCTTAAGCTTAAAATAGAATAGAATAGAATAATAATTATATTCCATAAGTGCAGATACAATGTTTTTGTGCAAGGGTTACATTATGAACAATGGACATTTAATAAAAGCTTAACATAAGCTTAAAAGTCCTAAAAGTAATGTGCTACGATACGCTATATACAGTCTCAGTAAACTTCAATACGATGTCCGCAAAAATTATACTTCATGGTTAAACTAGCTTATTTACATTTGGTTCCAGATACAGCTAGATCCTTAGTGGCGGAAGTTCTTCTCAGACAACTTTAAGTATGGGCCACACAGTCTGGGTCTAAATATTGTTTTCGCTTTTTCTGTTGATGTGTTGTTACACGAACGGATTTCAACTGTCACTTATCAAACGTGACGCTGCTAGACTGCTTCATTTGGCTCCAAACGATTTAGTTGTCGAAATTTTGACAAATGGAAACTGGTACACAAGGTTCCGTATATGTGCCTTGTTTAAACAACGATTTTATGAGATCCTGTTCTGTTACGTTACGTAGAGCATAAAGGCGGTCTCAAGATCAACATGTATAGTCTGAGGTGCCATCGTGTGTACCTACTTATGATGTTCGAGTGTTAAATCTTTTTTTTTGCGTCACTGAGCATCTAGGAAGTAAAACTGGGACTTTCGTTAGCTAGTTTTTCTTATTTCCAGCATCTCGTGAGTGCCTGAATACCAAAATAAGAAATTGTAGGCACACACGAAATGACGACCATGATCATCAACATAAGGCTGGCCCCAGACCTACCGGTTTCATTTCTTTGCTTTGCTGTTTTAATTGAATAGGGGCTACCAGCTAAACTTCAAACAAAAATAGATAAATCGAGCCCCAATCAGGCCAAAATGGCGAACCCTAATTTATGATGTCACACGAACATCGATATCTTCTAAATAACTACAATACGAAACTTCTTACTTCGATTTTTCTGTTTTAAGTTGAAGCCCGGCAGACTTTTCGAAGTTCTATAAGTTAGCCGGTACGGTACGGCCCCCTGTTCTACTAGAACAGCAAAGCAAAGAAATGAAAACGGTAGGTCTGTGGCCAGCCTTAAGCAAGTACACAGCTTCTTCATAAACAATGCTGTATGTTTTGCTTCTCGGTCTTAATGCTCTAAGTTCTCGGCACATAATATCGGTTTCATTGTCATGTAAAACCGTTATAATTATTTCGATTTAATAGTCTATGGATTTAATCACTACACCTTACTACACCGTACACCTTCTAAGCCCTACACTATCCACGAACTCAATTGCGCCATCTAGGAAAAATAAATTTACTAAATATTATTACTGGAAAACCCATAGACTTATTTATACGTAAAACTGCTCATCTCACTCATTGCATGCCTTAGCGCAGGGACCGGTCCCCTTGATTTTGTAACTTTATTGCAATCAACTTCCGATTGAAACTGACAGTAATCGCAGTTACATTGCTGCCTTAAGTAATATAGTTGTCACATTGATTCTTACTAAAGCAGCAATGTAACTGAGATTTCTGTCAGTTGCAATCAAAAGTTGTTAGCAACAGAGTTATATCCCGTGGGTATAATCTGTGACCGACAAACATTAGTCAGTCAGTCACTGTCAGCCTGACGCCGCCGTCAACGGTTGGTCATTTAGTCATTTTCAAATTTAGTGATGTGCCGAGTCATTTGTTATATTTCATAATAGATTTTTCCATTAAAGAGTTGGATGAAGATTGTTTACCAAATACGACAATTAAGGATAGGCAAACAGACTATAGCATTACAAATTATTGTCTACTCGCCTTGGTATTCAATCATTTTTAGTACTCGAAGTCTCTATTCAAGTAAACACGACAGCACGTCAGGTTATACAGTTGAACTGTGAAAACAGCTTTTACTAAGTAGGGCAGAGGCGGTCTCAAGGTCAACATGTATAGTCTGAGGTGCCGTCGTGTGTACCTAGTTATATTATATTTTCGATACTCGAGTATGCGAGTACTGGGAATGAGTCAGCCTAAGTAGGCCCATCACTATGTCAAATTGTTTGTAAATTCATCTGTTATTTCCATTTCCACTCCGTCGCTTCGCTTGAGTGCACTCTGACCGTTCAGTGGCTTGGTGAAATTTTACTCTGAGCGCAGTCAGAGCGTAGTTTCACCCGTTCCGTGGCTCAGAGTGCAGCAACCAAACAACCACCTAAATCGGTAGTTGAAAAACGCTCTGACGTTTATCTTTTGGCATAATGTCAATGTCATTTGACATTATTTTGTATTTTGATGTTTTTGTATCTAAAAGTTCATGGTTACTCCTCAAAAAAACAGATTTTATTTGATTTTGTTTATAGGAATGTTTCAATTATCCGTATTCCAAAATAGAAAACGAAAGCTTTGTACTTAATGACATCTAAAGTTCTTTTAGGTTATAAAAACAACTCGTTCGTTCCGTGGCTTGGTTGCAACTCAAATGAGAAACGGAACGCACCCAAGAGCATTAAGAATGCTCTAACATTTCCACTTTAACATTCCTGTCGAGTTTTTTGGCGCCATTTTGTCGAGTTCGGTTAGTGTCTATTTTAATTATTTTCAAATTGATTCATAGTGGATATTGTGTCTTAAAATTGGTGCAGTTATATGGTGCAAGTGTCTACGCAACTGAACAATATATAGGCGCGATCTTGGTTGTGCGAAGCTGAGACTTTTATTCAAGTGGTGGCTTCCTCGGCAGAACTAACCAAGTAAACTGTCTTGATATACTTGGTGCCAAATGCTCCAAGCAGCATTGGAATGCGATGCACCCGCATTCTAATGAAAAATTAAACAATATCTACCACTGAACTATTTAACACTTGACACTGGCAAAAATTACTTCCAAGAGGAAAGTAGATTGCCATAACAAATAAAGAAGAAGAAGAACATTCCTGTCAGCTGTCATGTGTTATGTTTTTTATTATTCAACTTCATTCATCTCATCTGTGTGAACTGAACTGCGTGTGTTGTGAGTCGTGTGAAGGAGTTGTGTCGAGTTTTTTGTAATATTATAATTTTTAAGATAACTACCTATCTTTATTATATTACATAATTTCCACTGGCAAATATTTAATCAAATTGTGATAATCTTTTGAAAGATATAATAATTTTCATTCAAAGCTTTACAGCTCGTCGCACTTCTGTTATAGTTTGGGCCAAATAAATTCCAACAGTGAAAGTTGAAAGTCCCGGTAATCGAACACGACCAAATTACTAGACACTAATAGAAAAATGAATTCTTCCGTGATTTATCAGTTTCTAAATAAAACAACACAGTTATGTGGTAAAAAATCAGCTATACTAAGGTAAGATCAAAGAATAGATAATAAGTACGTAAGATTCCATTTGGTAACTTTATGATTGACTTCTTATTCATTATACACTTATTAAGAACCTTCATGCTTTACTAAATATCTCTTAGCATGATGTACTATGTACTTAAGCAGATGCAGTGAACTTAATCTCACATGTTGTGCCTAAAATCCTCTTAGGATTTGAGACAAAACCTACAAAAAAGAGTAAGACCCAGAGTTAAGTATATGAAGTAGTCTAAAGCTATGACTTTATTAATTAACCAAAAATAAGTCTGCACACTCGTTAAACCAATAAGTTTGCCTTAAAACGTCAAAAGTAAAGAGTAATATTGCTAAGCAATAATTTTGGTTTAGCCAGGGTGTAAACATAACCATTCTTTGTTTATTAATTTATCAACACCTGAGCTGCCACATGCAGCTGGATAACAATGGAATATCTATTGTGTCTCATTTGCTGGGTATTCAAGGGTTAATAAGCTCGAGATGTTTGACACCCCAAAAAATTATTGAAAACATATAAGTAACATTTCATCATAAATTAAATTTATCATGACTTAAATCTACCTTGTTGATTTACAATTCAAACTACCAGAGGTTAGTACTGTTATGTATTCTGTGCTACTAGCTGCATATTCAACAATGCCTCTTTTCTCATAACAAAGCATAAAAGCATAATTGTATAAATGCTATGACGTCTGTGTCTGATAAAGATCCCATAAGAGTTATTTAATTTTATTTGAGCAATAGTTAATAATGTACCCATGCACACAAGTAGTTACACTAGAGCACGTGCTACATATCAAAGATCTACAGTTTTCTCTAAATGAAAAATACATGGTATCAGACTGTCTATAATGATTTGACTATATTGCTACAAACAAAGCATGTCAAATATTGTTAAGAACTTAAATTTAGTTTTTGAGTTGTATGAGTATCTACATACACCCAAACCTTCGATAACTAAAGGTAAACGAAAAGAATTGTTTGAAAGAGCCTTAAAGAAACTAACATACTTGGCAGATGAAGACTTCTATCTTTTAAGTAGTTGAATTGTACTCTACATGATTACTATTATTAATAATAATAATACTCTACATAAAGGTGAGGAATGGACATGGAGGATGACACAAAAATGCTCAATAAAAATACTTATAGTAAAACACACTGAAATCTGCCATTTAACGTGTCATATAATTATATCCGTCCACCGTATGCGTACCTTTAGTCGATTTTTATGTTATAAGTACCTAGGTATATGTAATCCGTTTTTCCCTTCAACTTGGCCACGCGAACCAGCAGGCGAGACGGCGCGCGGCGAAGCGATGCAATTTGTCGCTTGCATTGCGCGCTCGACATGCTAACCGCACAGTGGTTAATTCACAATCCGCGGCATCATACAAAATGTATTACAAATTCGCAATTCGCTCCGCCGCCGGTCGCCGCTCTGAGTGGCCAGGCCGTAATACTTATATACTTCGACCCCGCAAATCGGAATCAAGAGATAATTCACTCGCTGCTGCTTCGGCTGTTCTCATGTCTAGGCCGATAGGTTAAAATATCGTAAAACTCTCATTACAGACCGGTACAAGCAATATGCATCAACAGGATGTCGACTAACGTATTAATATCACAGAAGAACGAGAAAGAAAGCTTCTTGAATACGTTACCCATACTAACTGAATCACTAGTAAGGAGCCCAAAGTTTACAGAGGTGCCAGATGTCGGCAGCTGGGTGAAAAAGGTACTGTTTGATTTGGGTTAGTATTTAGTGATAGAAGATGTAGGTATTCAATACTTCTTTTCCCATCAACAATATTCGAGTAACAATATTGGAATTCTATATTGTATTCAAAAATTTGCATCAATAATGGAACTTCCTGAACAAAATATCTTTATAGAATCTTAAAAATGACCTGTTTTCCAGGTTCTTGATTATAATATAGGTGGTGGGAAAAAATCTCGGGGACTTGCCGCCGTGTATACGTACGAAATGGTTGAGAAACCAGAGAAAATCACTGAAGAGTCTCTGCAATTGGCACGTATCATGGGCTGGTGTATCGAAATGGTGAGAATAATGTGTATCGTATAAAGCGTTGTTGTTGTTTCTTTTCTAACTTCTCTCTTCTGTGTCTTGTTCTTGTAGTTCTATGCAATAATAAAATAACCTATCATCGGGACCTCTTTTCAACAGCTACACACACATTTAGTGATTCTGGACGACATGATGGATGGTTCGACGACTCGCCGCGGCGTCACGTGTTGGTACCGGCTGCCTGAAGTCGGGTTGGGAGCCATCAATGACGCTGTTCTAATGCACATGGCCATGTTCAACATCCTGAAGACGTACTTTAGCCAAAAGAGCTGTTACGTCGACATTATGGAACTGTTTCATGAAGTAAGTACCATCCGAAGTCCAACCCTAGTGAAAGTGTTTATTCTTCGTTCGTTATCTCAGGCCTATCCTATGACACTGCGCCATCGAGCTTTTAGTATATTTGAATGTACGATTACTGATACTGATCCCATAATAGCCAATCTTTAACTCTCCTTATTCTGAACGCGCTTACCACTGTGGCTGCGTTTGCGACTTTTTTATCTGATGTCATAAATGACTTTATTTTACTATTTCAGACGTTACTTAACACATCTATCGGACAAAACCTCGACTATACGATGGCTCATCGCAACAAGAATGATTACGATCTTTTCACAATCGAGAGGTACAATGCTATTGTCCGGTACAAGACTGCCTATTATACCTTCAAACTCCCGGTGTGTCTCGGTCTTTATCTCGCTGATAAGTTGGACAAAGAGACACACAGAATAGCCGAAGAAATAAGTCTGGAGATCGGGGACTTTTTCCAAATACAAGTGAGAATACATTTACCTTAAAAACTTTTAAATATTAAACTTTATCCATTTGTAATAAATCCTCTAATACATTTTGATTAGAGTTAGAGTATTAACATAGATGTGTCTTTCTCTTCTAGGATGACTTCATAGATTGCTTCGGTGACGAATCCATTACTGGAAAAACGGGAACTGACATACAAGAAGGGAAATGCACGTGGCTAGCGATTATGGCACTTCAACGCTGCAACGCCGAACAGCGCTTAGAGTTCGAAGCGTGTTACGGCACCAAGGATCCCGCTAACGTGCAGCGCATCAAGAGGCTTTACGAAACCTTGGCTCTGCCGCGCTTGTATAAACAATATGAACGTAACGTTTATGATAGTATTATGCAACGGGCGAATAACATGGCCAATGATGACACATTACCCCCCGCCTTAGTGTTAAGACTCTTTGAGATGATTTACAACAGAAAAGGCTAAGTGGAATATCGGTTTTAATTTTGGTGTAGTTGGACTCACTTTTAAATACAGTCCATCTTTTTCTTCCCTTCTGGATAGGCAAAGAACTATATGCATACAGCTTTCGAGCTTACGATGTTATTCTTAATCTATCCATGGTGGAGGAATGTTAGACATTGTATACAAAATTTATGTGCGCATTATCAGAATTTAACCTATTTGAATCACATAAGTGACCCCAGGTAGAATAAACACTTAAATTGATTCATATGAAAAGTAACAAAATCATTCACTTTAATCATTTAGTTTGATTTACATCCATTGGATACTTTTAAAACAGATCATTCACATGTTAAGTCTTCCAACGCTAGTTGTGTAAAAGCTATTCACAGATAGCCATAATTTCAATTAGGTTTGCTAATTACAATGATGCAGCATTTGACTCTATAGCAAAATGACAATTTGATTAAGTATTATTAAGGTTAATTTATGGGCTCAATTATCGTAGATATTTGTTTATGTTAATATAAAGTTATTAAATAGCTAAAGCTAACACACAGTCAGCCAATTTGGTTTCTAGGCCACTCCTTAGCGTAGTAAATCAATTTGTTTATCAAATGACATGTTTTGTAGTCGCCTAGGCGTCAAATCAGTTAGCTGCACGTCTTACCTTTCTCTTGAAAAGTACAGAGTATCAAATAAGTTAAAATTTAGAAAATATATTCTATCTTCGACCTTATTTTAAGTACTTTAAGACACATTTTAGTAAGATTGTCTTAGGTATCATTCTGAGCTTGGCTCATTCTTAGATAGAATTCAATTGTTAAGTTTAAATTGGAAGGCTGGATGTTTTCACATTTCTAAAACCTTTGAGCATAGTTAAGCCAAAATTAAAAAATACCCAATATTAAGTAGACTATTGAGTCTGCTACAAAATAAAAAAGAGGACCTGTTAAGGAACCCATCAAATTATTTATTAAGCTTTTATTACGTATAATAATAAAACAGTATTCAGAAATTTTACAATAATTTAAAATTACTAGGATTTTCATTGTCACTCAACTTTCAATTTCAACATAGTTACCTACCAATCTACCTACGATGGCTAAAATTTCATGCAAATGTATGTATACCGAAATCCATCAGACAATGTACAGCTCGTGCAATATAACTTGAACCAAACCATAGACAGTAAGGCATAAACTTTTTTGTATAAAATTGCTACTGCGCAAGTCACGTGGTACTAAAAGGGTCAAGTTATAAAATTGAAAAAATTTCTCACAAAATTGATTAAGAATATAAATATATTTTAATATTGCATTAAGTGTCGTGAAGTTCACCAACACTTACCCCCGGTTTCTGAGGTACGCACGACAGCACGTCAGGTTATAAATATAAATAAATAAATAATATAAGTAATAAAATTAACTTTAAACCAGATAATGTGGACTCCCCGATAAAGATAAGCCACCGATCAGTACAGCTCGCGCAAAATAACTTGATCCATGTGTTTTAGTATCACGTGACATGCGCAGTAGTAATTTTGGGTAAAAAAATGTTAAGTGCGCAAGCCTCTTTGTCTATGGTTTGGTTCAAGTTATATTGCGCGAGCTGTACCTCAGAAACCGGGCATGCAACAGCTAAACTGTTTGTATTGGTGTAAGTACTTCAGCCTAAAAACTGTGTTATTACTAAATCTAATAGAAAGAGATAGCATCAACTTTATTTAAGCATTCAAATTAATTGACTTCTCTAAGAAGTGTTAGTTAAAATTAAATGATAGATAAGACTGAGATGGGGTAAAGAACCCTTTAAACAAATAATATACAATGTTGAAACGTGGTGCGGATATTTAATTATTTCTAATATGCATGCAAGGAATGGGAACGTAATTCACTGTTGTATGAATTAATACATTCATTCATTAAAAAGGTATAAGGGATTTTATTTGTTAAATTGACTCGAATAAATTAATGTTTAAAAAAAGTTTTTTTCTTTAACAGCTGTGATTCCGCTAAAATAAATGTTCTGTGTAAACTCTCGAATCCCCGGTTTTTAACAAGAATTAAGTTGGTTTATTTTCTATAAACCATCATAATCCTTGCGGGGTCGACCACCGGCCCGGTTCCGGTCGAGTTTCGGTTGAACTCTGGTCGAACACCGGGGTCACGAATATGATCGCTAAGGATTGGGACTTGTATTATTATTGTATTCTGTGGGTTGGGTTACATTTTTAAGAGTTACGGCCATTACGAGTCCCTCACCACCACCCACACCAAACACAAAAATGTGTTTGCATCTTCGTTTCCCTGAAGGCGCGGCCGCGGCCATAGGTATATAATGCACTATAGTGCCGCGGCCAGCCATTGTTGGATAATGTCCTAAAGTAAATAGTAGACTGCCTGCGGTAAACCACCCGCGGCACGGGCAGGGACAGGGAGGGGCAGCTGCACTCCCTTAGAAGAGCGGTCGTTCGCTGGTATTGTAATTATGACGAGCTTCATGCTTGCGACGCTTCTTAAGACCTAAGAAACTAACAGGCTTGAAGGCTGGCCTAACCTATTTTTTTTTACGTTATCAAACAACGATCAAAACAATATAGGTCACCTAGGATTTTCTTCGCCATATGCTTTTTGATTTTGATAATTTTAGTAATAGTATTAATGAATTTATGCGTAAACATTTATTCGGTATTAATGTTATGCAAATTGATCATTCTGCCAAAAACCTTAGCCTTTTAGGACTTAAAATTTTATGCATTCACAAAGCACATTATAGATCCATCGACAAGATGGCTGGCACGATGTTTCGATATATTTTAATAATATCGAAACATCGATGTTGTGTCAGCTAAATTGCTTTTGGATGGATTGACATATTATTATTTAAAATATAAACAAAAACAAAAGTGAAATGTTCGGCAGAGAAGATGGTGGATGTTAATTATAAAATACACCCGTACCGCGTGAGCTCATTTTTCTAAGCTTAGAACGACACTAAACACGAGCCAACGTGTAATGTAAATACGTCGCAAGCGCTTGCCGCAAGCTCCTTTGTTTGATCTGTGTTCAATAACCGACTGACAAACTTTTCCAAGCTAACGCAAGCCAAACCAAACCCTGACCCTGTTCAAACGCTTGCCAAGCGTGTAAATGAGGCATAATCTAATAAAAAAAAATAGCTGTCATCACAGAGTACTCTTTTAAATAGGGATGTCAATTGTCATTCATTCATTCGTTTTGTCTTGAAATCGTGAATGAATTTTTGTTTGTTATTATAAAATGCGTAGGTATTTGTTTAATTAATATGCTTAAATGTTTGTATTCATTTCATAAATATATTAATCAATTAGTAGAACAGTGCAACGCTGTATTTATTATCGATAATTACTTTTTTCTGGTAACCTATAAAGGACAAAGTGAGCAATGCCGACGGTTTGAGTGATTTATTAGTTTATGTGACCATGGAACCGCAAAAAGACTCTATTTCAATGAGAAATCCTCTTAGAGTTGACTGTGATGGTGATAAAGCTAGAAATTGTAAGGAACCACCGAAGCAACGAGGCACAAATGATAACGCTGAAAGTGTGTTTACATCTGCGTCTAGTGAAATTGATGCTAATTTGCCGCCTCAGAACGGACCTCGGTCAAGAAATTTGAATCTTACTAATAGTGAATCGTCCCAGTCTTCGTACAAACCTAGTGACGGTACAGAATGCAATAAAAATTATAGTGATAGCCAGAGTAACAAAGTGAACAATTGTAACAGTGAACTACTTGCAGTTGCAAGCACTAGTAAGGCGGATAATAATGTGTTAGATAATAAAGAAGATCTTCAGTCAAGTCAAAAATATAAAGTTGACAAGGTCAGCAACAACACCTGTAATACCCCTTCGACAAGTGGTAGTAATAAAGTCTGTGACAATGCAGATGGAAGCTGTTTAAGAGAAAATAGAAAAAGACCATCTACACTGAAACTAAATAAACCTCCATTGCATGCTGATGACAGCTCCAGTGATACAGGCAATGATGACTACTCTTTGGGTTCAGAAGATGGCTGTATTTATACATACAGGGGAGGTGAACATCTAGCAGACTTACCAAGTTCATTCTTCAGCCTTGATATGGGTCTACCGTTAGACAGACATCTTCCACATGGTCCAAACTACCCTGGGCCTCAACAGGGAGCAGCAAATGCTAGAGAAAATAATTCTGGAGCATCTAGTCCTGATATGGACTTTCTCGAAATGGACTTTGACCCAGGGCCTTCATGTGAGGCAGATACTGGCGATGAATCAAGTCCAGATGCCGAACTAGAAGCAGCTATTCATATGCCTGAAGAAAGTGAACCTGTTTTAAGAGGGACATCTCCGGAATATTTAGCAGCAGTTAGATATAACCCTCTGGCTTGTGTCCCTACAACGTCTACTGCTAATTACACTGACCCCTATTCCTGTAGCGTGCCATCAACTAGTCAAGCTGTTACATCAGATCATAGAGATGCGAAAGATGATACTCAAACAGATCACACATTTGGGCCACTAATTACTCATGTTAATGTAAAAGGGGAACAGTTGATTGTGCGTAGAACAATGTCAAATAGCCCACACACTGCTGCTACTAATCTTCATGTTTCTAGTGGAGATTTAGTGTCTCCGCGGGAAATTTTAAATTGTAAGAAACAATTTTATACACATTTCGTGCATTGCTTTTTACTTAGTGTTACAACTGTGATTGAATATATTTTTAGATGATGAAGAACATCCAGAAGGACCTTTTGCACATCAAATAAATCAAGGAGAAAGACTCACTTTTGACTCCAGCAATGTGTCTTCAGTATTGTATCATCTCACTATGGCCAAGAATCTGGTTGAAAATGTTGCATCTGGTTCTGAGCCACTTGCCTCCAATATGGTAAATAATAAGTAAATTAGTTGATTGCTTTACATAAATTCCATACAATGTAGGTAGATTATACAACCACATCTATCACAATACAAAAATCCTATATTCCAGATTTTTTTACAAAAATCAACTGGTATGAAAAATATTTCTCATCGTCTTGGTCTAGCTCTCCTCCATCTAATGTTGTGCTGCTGTCAGTCGAGCTCCAGCGCCATTTACACAAAGCCTTTACCATTACCTACTTTGTTAGTAATTGATTTTGACTTTTAGGGAAGTGAACCTGGTCCAAGCAGTACAGAAGACTCGCAGTGCTCTCTACCACCTCGCTGCATGGTGTGGTCAGAGCGAGAAGCTTGTGAGCGGCAAGTGACGCAAATCGGCACCTCTGCTTGTGGTGCAACTGCAATTGTTAACGTTTTTGTAAGTTATCTTTTGTTTTTTTTTCATGAATATTGTTAGTTATGCCTGTTTTTAAAGTAGATAAAATATTTTTGCAGTCTTTTGAAAGACAACTATAATCTTAGTTATTATTCTTTGACTGTGATCACATTGTATTGTGTTTCACAAAGTTGTTACCATTTGCTAAGCTTGATATTATTGCAACTAAGTTATTTTACTTTTCAGATTGCATTAGGAGTTCCAGTAAATATTGAAAGGATAAATGCTTCTGTTGGCACAAGACTGAGGGCGAATAACGCGCCGTTGCCCAGGTTAATTATTAGTATTCTATTTCGTGTAGTTTAATAAAAGATCAGTTCTTGTTTTTGAACCATATAAATTATACTCAATCTACTCAATCAGATTTACGATCACTGACTTTAGTACGATATTGGACAGATAGAAATCGGACATCCTAAATCGTATCGTATCGGAAAGAATGGGGCCAGTTGTATAGTACAGGCAGCGCCAAAATGATCTGTGTCTGAGAAAAAAGGAAAGTGCACCTTAATGTTTTGATTTATGATCAGCATTTTATCGACATTCAACTGTCAAAATCCATTGACTTTTGACAGTTAAAAGTGATAATTCGCTATATCATATCGCGTTTCAGTAATCATTCGGAGGCCAGGTGTTCTAAAAGTTTGAATGCTCAGATCATTTTTACGCTAACTGTACACACGACGGCACCTCAGACTATACATGTTGACCTTGAGACCGCCTTTATGCCCTATGTAATAAAGGTTTTTTTCGTAGTTTAACTGTATAACCTGACTTGCTGTCGTGTGTACATTCATTTAAAATCAAATGAGTTTTGTTTAAAGACTCTTTGATTGTGAGATGTAGAGTCGGTTTTTGTTACTTTTGTGTCTTCTCGTGTTGATAGGCTTATTCACAATACAAAAAGCTTCTTTCCTTGGCGTTCTCAATTTTTACTAGGCCGTTAGATTATTCGCAACCTTATACTCTAAATAATAAGGATTATTTTGTTTGCAGGTATCTACTGTCGCGTGCAGTCGCCGGTTGCACGGCGGCAGACCTCGTGACGGGCATACAGAGGGCTTCAGAAGGCCGCGTCACGGCGAGGTTCTTCCCCACCTTCCCGGAGAGAGCTATGTCGCTGTCGCACTGGCTCGCCGACTGGATCGCATTAGGTAAATGATGAAAATCCGAATGGAAATTAGCTAAAAAACAAACTTGAACATATTAGATATTAGAGCTAATTTCGATATGTTCCTGCAAATAATCCCTATTGTTAGTAAATATAGTTATCCTATAATATGATACAAATTCAGTCAGTCATTTACCCCCAATTTTTAAATTATACCTATATTATATATCTAAAAATTGTTGATACTAATAATTATTATAGAAGTTGGACAGTAAACGAATTAAAGATTGAAGAAAACCAAAATTATTTACGAAAATTCGCTTCCAACATCCAAAAACTCATAGCAAACAGCAAAATGACAAGTTTACATCCACACTAGCGCCAAGTTAGCACAATAGATAAAGACGTTGCGCAAAAAGAAATGTTACTTTCGCAAATCCATACGGCGCATAATTTAAAAATGCATATTTTTTTTTTACCTTATGTATGTAGGAAGCTAAAACTTAAATGCGTGAAGGTAGCAATTAGGTATCAATTATTGATAAAACAAAGTTGAAGAAATTCTGAGTCCTTCATACTAAATAAGGAGGCAACCAGACAACCTGACGTCAGAATGACTAGTTAAAAAAAAAATTTGCGTTAAGTATTGTAGGTAGCAATTTATAAAGAAAGGTAGCAATTAGGGAGCAATTCGTGAATATACTTTGAGAACCATTCACCACAGACAACCAGCCATTCTGACGCTGATCAAATTTACAGGTGCAGTACCGATAATCACGATAAATCTCCAAGTGGGTTGCGAAGGCGAAATCCCCGATGCATGGCACCACCAAATGGTATTCGGCGTCTCTCACCGCGGAGTGTACCTATGTAACCCGGTCGAGTGCGTTCCAGAATCGACTTTATGGCCCCGACTTACATCACCTTCTGTGTTACTGGTGCGGACGAGAGACGTACTAACGAGGTTCACGTCGAATACTGATTTGACGCCTTTGATGGTTGTGCCTGATCGACGTTTCCACACATTCAATGTTCTTGGTAAGTTTTTATTATCTTTATCTAAAACTTTGATAGACAAGATCAGTTACTTAGGTCCTGTTTCACGGGTTCCAGGTATCACCTACTGGCTTATTAAAAATTTGAACAGAATTTGAAATGGAATTATATGTCAAATATCCGGAATTTATCCACAATAGATCTGGCACTTAATTAAAATGATATAATAACATGATTATTGCTTCATTGAACGAGCCAAATAGATGTTATATAGTTTTAGCTTGTTTTTGGGTAAGTTACGAGAATATTAACCTGTTATTAATACCTTTTTGAACTATTTTAGGTCAAGTAGCGAACGTGATACGCGAGTGGCGTTCCACCGGTTGGTCAGAGCACGGCACTCGTACGAGACACATTCGGATCCCGGCTGCGTACCAAGCGGGCGTTACTGTCGCCGCTCTCACCGGATCCGAGGCCCATCGGAGGCTCATGCATGCGGCACAACTGCCGATACTAGCGCCACACATCGACAGATAAGTCCCTTCTGATTGTCATTTAACGTCAAATAACATCAAATTCTGTTTATTGATACTGAACTTTATGTGCCCGAACTGAAGTTAAAACTGGTTGAAAAAATTCGCCACTCTCACCGGATCTGAGGCTTATGCATGCGGCACAACTACCGATACTAGAGCCACAGATCAACAGAAGTCTTTCTGTCTTTCTAATTATTATTCAATGACAAATTCAGTTCATTGATTTTGAACTTCAGGTGTCCGAACTTAAGTTGTTTATTGATAATTGAATGTCAAAGATTAAATGAAAATTAATACTGATGCTCTGCTGAACATTATTTTATTATACTAGAGGTTTTTGTAACAATTTGACACTTTTTGTAACAGTTTATATACGCTCTCGCTTACAACTACCAGCCACCGATCGACAGATAAGTCCCTTTCTTCTGAATATATTGAACTCTAAGCTTCACTTTAGTTGAAAATGTTGACGAAAAAATAGTTTTCGTTTAGGTTATTGACATCTATGTGTTCGACTGTAAGTTGAAAACTGCTTGAAATTAGAACGAGAGATAATGGACTTGGGTTACTGGCGATGCCATACAGTTATGACTAAAATGATAGGTACATGTTACGGCTATTTTAACTAGTTGTGTAGGAAGTAAAGTTATCAAATATTTAGTTACTTTTCACGTATATAAATATTATGCGCGTGCGCATAAGGCAATGTAATAAGTTGTATGAATTTAAGATGGGGTAGCCTGCCGTCAATGTAATATATAAAAAACTATTTATTATCGATTTCCTTGATTATTCATGAATTATCATCTTAGTAAATTGACCTTGTAACATAATAGTAGCTTCGCAACATATTTACTTTCTAACCCTTTTTTAAACTTATTATAAAAATGAGTATTATCTTTTGTAAATATTATAGTTTCTGATTGTAAACATAGCCGCCTTGTGTGAATGTTTTAAATAATATATTAGATAGCAGATTAGCTAGGTCGGCATAGGATGTCTATTCTAATAACTATCACGGAAATGTATCCCCTTTTGTAAGGTCATAGGGCTTCTTATTAGTTGACAGAACTAAACACTCTGAATGAATATTGTTAGTTATTGTTTAGACACGAGAAAAGTCAACGGATTGAAATATTTGAAAAACGCGTAGATGATCAACTTGGTGTCAACGGCGTCAACTCATGTCTTGAGTTCCAAACTGTGAATAAATTAGTAATATAATTTAATATTCTTAAAAAGACACAGAATAATAACACTTAGAAGCCGAGTCCTTGTATGTAAAATGAGGCAAAGAAAACTTTGACCATAATGGCTCCGTTTTCAGATTTATATCTTTCGTACGTTAACTAATCGCAACTAAAATGTAATAACATAGTAACTAATCCCCTAAATATAAGGAAATTGAAACTTTTTCTTTCTTATATGTAAAATCTGAAAACTCAGCCATTAAGTTTTATTTGCATCACTTTTGACAGCGCGCTTTGTAGGGAACCATTGTTCTAGGTTGTTATTATTCTAATAAAAGACACCAATTAGAAAATTCTAGGTTATTAATTAAAGGGGATTGGAGTTATAAGTACTCAGTTCATAATAATTCTGGTATTGATATTGAACTGGAGTTTAGCTTGAAAACTTGGTGACGTCAATGTGTTTTACAGTTTTGGAGCCAATGCTAGTTCTTTATTCAAGCTGCAATACAATCTGCATTTCCAATACCACAAAGTAATGAATGAACTTTATTTTTACTTTGTAAATCATGAAAGAAGAAAGATTATTCGACTGAGCTAAAAATATTGTCACTGTTGGAATGCATGCAAAAAGCAAAACTACAATAAAATAACCATCTCTCATTTTAGTATTGTTTATTGTCTTGTCTTGTTTTTATTTTATTAAATATAGTATCCTGGGGCCGTACCGGCTAACTCATCACACTTCGGAAAGTCTGTCGGGCTTCAAATTAAAACATAAATCGTGCCCCAATCTGGCCAAAATGGCGAACCCCAATTCATGATGTCACACGAACATCGATATCTCCTAAATAACTTCGGCAAATAGTACAATACGAAACTCTTTACTTCGATTTATCTGTTTTAAGTTGAAGCTCGGCAGACCCGCCGAAGTTCGAAAAGTTAGCCGGTAGGGCCCCTGATGTATGTGTTAAGAGTAGAAAATGACAAATAAATACATATTGTATCATCGGAAACCACCGAATATACCAATACGTCATATTCTATAAGATTTGCACAAAAATATTCACGATTCATGTATAATTAACCATAATTGTTTTTATTTCTAAACTTTTGTTTTATTAGAATGTTTTCATTTTTGTCTTATCGCTCAAATAATCGTTATTTTTTGTCATCCGCGTAAACTGTTTAATTAAAACAAGATGGCTGAATTTTGTCAGCCACGTATAAAAGTCTAAGATGTAAATAATCTGTAAAGGGCAGAATGTAATTTTAATTATATCATTAGTGAATTGGTGCTTACTAGTCAAAATTATATTAGCACATGTCTGTAATCATTACGACACATACCTATATCTTTTTATAAACATTAATTGCACTTAATTTAAGCCTATATTATTTAGTTGTTATTACTGTTTTTGATTCAGATATTTTCATTCGTTCAAGTAGTAAAAAATAAGGTCAGTTTTTTAAATAATATTATGCTACAATGTAGCTACATTTTCGAATGCTATGCCACCTTATAAACACCATACGATCATTTGTATGATTGGTTCACACATTAACCATAATATTTTCAGTTTATCAAACCAGATACAGTCGAGCTCATTAATATGTTGACACTTTTGACAGGATGTTGACTTTGATTACAAAGGCATAAAGGTTGATGAACTGTCAAAGGTGCGTACATATTATTGAACTCGACTGTACAGTGCGATACAAACTTTTTGACAGTATACAAAGTCACGCGGAACTCGCTGAGCGATACAGTTTTTAGTGTCAGCGGGTGGAAAAGATGAAGCGCGAAGCAGCTAACTTCACAGCTGTCATAAAGTTTGCATCTCCATCTCAATTAGATTATAAATGTTTGCTCGACGAAGGCCCTAGCATTAGAACTACAACCAAACTTACAACTGTTCCTGTCCTGGAATTGTGGGTCACACAAGTAGTCATTTAAAACTGTTTATATTTCAGTAACACAATCCGCCTCATTAATGTATGAAATATGAACATAATTTTCAGATGGCGTTGGATTTATTTGATGCAAATACTGTTATTTAACAATATAGGGAAAATATTATTTGTGTCCTCGTGTTGTTCATTTATCCACTATTATTTTAATGGCGCGCCGTCATTATCCATATAATATTATTATGTAGTTGTTAAATACATGGTTTAAATTGTACAGTAACTTATTATTACGTGAAAAACTCTCCTTGTCACATTTATTCAGATTTCTCAATTATTCTTCCAACTATTTGCGTAAATGTGATGAGGCAATGGTTTACAAATAAGATCTTGGCTAAAATATCACTGTAACCTTTATGGCGTTACATATAAAGCAATGTTATGTATAACATTATATTTTTGGAATATACTATGATAGAATATATATTTGTGTTTTAATAGTGAACCCTGATAATAATATCAGATCCATGACGTTAGCACAGATTACTAAATATACAGTAGTCGCTCACCACATCTTACTGAATTTCGGCTTTATTTCCAATGTGCAAAGTTCGTTCCTTAATAGCCAATATACTGTCCTATCCGGACAACCTATACTCCGCAAAGCAAACGCGGTGCGGTACAACGCCGTTGGCTAGACTATTGCGCTATCGAATCTAGCCGAATTTGTCTATAATACATTGCGCGCCTAACCTATCTGGCTGCCCCGCATCGCGTTCGGTGTGTCCATTCGATTTAAAAAATCTTGTGTCGCCTACGTAGTACGAGTTCTAAGTCTTGCTGGCCAGTTTCGCAGGCTCCGATTGAGTAGCAGTTAATTTATTTGACAAAATTAAATAATTCCATAAAAATACTGCTACATTTTTAAATTAAATCACAAAGCAATGCTATCCGGAAACCGGCGCCAGAACGTTTATTTACGCTATTTACATTTTTTTTTCTTGATGCATGGCATCAAGCAATTTTGAAAACATCGTTAATGGGATTCCAGCGCCCTCGATAGACTCAGCCCTTTGCATAATACTTTCACACAGTGCACCTTCTTCTTCGCGGTATAGCTGAGGTATCTTTAGCTGTTCATAAAGTAGCTTTATTCTTTCTACATGAGCCGGTTCGTTGCTGCCATAGCACGCATTGAACACTATACGCTGAGGTGCTGTACAGCGCTGCAGCGCTGAAACTGCCAACCAGGTACATTTACCCTTTTGAATATCGGTACCAGCAGATCTGATCTCCTTGGATTCGTCGCCGAAACAATCTTCGAACTCACCCTATAATGAAATAATTGAAATGCGGCGAATTTAAAACAATACAATACAAGTTCAAAATTATGCCATATATTTTTGACCATTCAATGAGGTAAAATATCGTTTCGTAAGGCGGCGTAAGTGCAATATTACGAGTATTTTTTATTCAAGAAGAGGCATCAAAGTAAGAATACAACTATTAATCAATAGTTGTATTCTTTTTAATTAATATCGTTTTAAGACTTATTTCGTGTTAACAAACTATTTATTTTGGTCCTTCAAGCCGGATATAATTATACAACGTGTTACAAAATAACCCCTAATGCCGAATATGGTAATGGTCCCTATCTACCATATTCGGCATTAGGAGTATTTTTGTAACACGTTGTAGATCTTATTTTAAAAACTTACCTGCACTTGATATAGTTTACCCAAATCTGAGCCTATTTTTTCAAAAGCATCATTTACAACTTTGTCCGCTTTTGTCGTGATATGCGATGCTATAAGAAAAGGCAATTTGAATGTATTGTACGCTGTTCTATACTCGCATAAAGTCTTATAGGTTTTTGAATTAAAATCGGCAAATTTATCGGCTTTTCCTTTGTTGTTTATGTAATTATCTAAATAACTTCCTATTGCAGTATAAAGAAAACCCTGAAATAAACAATAATATTTAGTCACTAGAGATGCCGATCGATAGGCTATCGATAGTGAGGCAATACTGGAAATATAGATAGGACTATCGATAGTATCGAGACTATCGTTAGTCCTATCAATATTCTAACTGATTTTCGAGGTCAACTTTCGATAGTTCAGTATCTCTATTAGCACGGTAAAGATATTAGTGACTAACGTTAAATGACCTTTACTCACATACCTAAACCTAAATACCTACCTATTTAAACTTATATATAAATAAACTCTCACCTTATCAAACAATTGTAAAATGTCTTTATTCAGACGGACATCACCGTTTTCTTCAATCATGTCATATATGAAGCTTCTAAGCACACCTGCGACACCAGACATCATAACCATTTCAGACTTGGATAATGATTGTTTATCTCCCAATATATTATAAGAATGCAACTACAAAGTTAAAAGAGTAAATTAAGGTTCATCCCTTACCGGAAGTGGCGCTCTCAGAGGTTTTTTATTTATATAATAGAGGTTGTCTCAGAGGTTTTTTATTTATATAATAGAGGTTGTCTCAGAGGTTTTTTATTTATATAATAGAGGTTGTCTCAGAGGTTTTTTATTTGTCTGAAATACAGGTTCATCCTAGTTCAGGCACATTTTTTTTCCTATATGTACCTATGTTTAGAATAGTTGTAATAGTGTGATGTAAAATTATTTCAATAAATATTTATTATTTTATTATACAAGGTGTTACAAAAGTACCCCTAATGCCGAATATGGTAGATAGGGACCATCAAACTGAACAACTTTTACTATGGGACTAACTCTGAAATCGCGAAAAAAAAAACAGCTGTTTCATAGCTTCACCTTGTATAAGTTGTTAATAGAAAAGCATCTCAATTAAATTTTACGTGGAGTTTTTAAGATCCATAGTCTTGTATTTTTAGAAAGTATAATAAATCTTTCTAAAAATACAAGACTATGGATGACTGATGATGATCATTCGTAGATAGAAGTAGATAGCAAATGTGCCAATAACGGACACTTATAGCAGTTTTGCCATCTACTTACTTCTAGAAATGACGACGAAGGAATGTAATGATACCTTCAAAAAATACTAGACTATGGATGACTGATGATGATCGTTCGTAGATAGAAGTAGATAGCAAATGTGTCAAAAACGGACACTTATAGCAGTTTTGCCATCTACTTACTTCTAGAAATGATGACGAAGGAATGTAATGATACCTTCAAAAAATACTAGACTATGGATGACTGATGATGATCATTCGTAGATAGAAGCAGATAGCAAATGTGTCAAAAACGGACACTTATAGCAGTTTTGCCATCTACTTACTTCTAGAAATGACGACGAAGGAATGTAATAATACCTTAAAAAATACTAGACTATGGGTCTTAAAAATTCCACGTAAAGTTTTCTTAAAATTATGTATTATAGTTACAATATCAAATAAAATTCAGCGAGGCACCACTTTCGGTCCGGCCTAAGTAGTTTGACCACAGGCGGTGAACCGCGCCTTGGGTGGAGAAAAACGCAGCGGGAGGAGAGAAAGCGGCGATAAAGCAGAAAGAAAGAGAAGGCTGCTCTGCCCTCACCCTCAACGCGCACAGCATATGCACCCAAAGCACGGCACTGCTCTAGCGGTCAGTGCCTGTATTATGTATGATTTAGCACAGTTACGTTTACTATACTCGATAGTGACTGTAGTAAGCAGTGCCTCTGGCGGTAACCACACTAAATTAAGAGTTTTCATACAAATGTTAACTACAGTCGCTGTCGAGTATAGCAAGCGTAAACTCATAATACGCCTACTGGTAATCTTAACACAATAAAATCTCATTGAAACTTACCATTTCAATAGCCCAAGCTAAAACGAAAGCTTGATACTTCACATCCAGCGACAAACTTGTTTTCTTCAGAATGTCGTAAGAATGCAACATGATGATTCCGCTTGGATTGTTACCAATTTTTCGGTTGTATTCAGCGGCCTAAAGGATTAAGTTATATAATAAAAAAATAAATAAATAAATGCTTAGACAATTTTCACACAGCGCCATCTAGCCCCAAACTAAGCAAAGCTTGTAATTTGGGTGTTAGGCAAGTGATATCCTTCTTATATACTCATTATACATAGTAACACGCCAAGTCCTCTCACATAAATTAAAATTCATAATTTAAATTTCTGCCCGGCCGGGATTCGAACCCGGGACCTCTTGCGTGATAGACCGGCATGTTGACCTCTGCACCGCTCAGGTCGTACACAGGGTAAGAAGTTAATAACATTATTTTTTGTAACGAAGTATTATTTTATAATATTAGCAGTAAGACAAAGGACTAGCTGTCAAAGTAATTACATCCCTGCTAAATATTACATCACCAAAAAAAAATACGATTCTTTTCGGCGTTAAAACT
Organism: Catoptria pinella; assembly: GCA_963556745.1. NCBI lineage: Eukaryota > Metazoa > Arthropoda > Insecta > Lepidoptera > Crambidae > Catoptria > Catoptria pinella. The sequence continues at coordinate 6,917,273 of OY750775.1, read as the reverse complement.
TAACGCTTGTTACAATAATAAATAAGCCAATTTCTACCTACTTTCATGATGTGATCCTTAATACCAGCAAGGCTTAAATAACTTTTCTTCTTAGAAACATCATCTATAATTTCGTTTAGAGAACTTTCAAAGCTTTCATGGGTAGTTGGAGAAATTAATGATTTAAATTTCTGATACCTAAAATAAGAAGTGGAATCAAAAATTAAAGCCAATATTATTAAATGATATGTCCCGGTCGTCACTAATTACTTACCTTGCGCTATTATTTCTAGAATTCTGAAGAAATAAGCTTTTTAAATATTTCATTTTTATAAATAAATTATTAAACTTAATAACAACATAAATTCTGTAACTCCTAACTTATTAATATTTTTTATGGTTATACGTCTTCAGCAAGCACTGCTTATATGTATTATAAAGATATATGAAACTCGAGCCGATTATGATGTAAAAATGTACCATGCTATTTTGTGTAAAGGTTATCGTTTATGATCTAAACTCAAAATTTACATTTCAAATAAAAATCAATGCGTATCTATTTCATTACCAATTCCTTTGTTGCTTTGTATTCAGCATTAGAATTGCTCACAAAGATCTAATAAATATCATTTTATCGACACTCAACTGTCAAAATACATTGTTTATTGACAGTTAAACGTGATAAATCGCTATATCATATCGCGTTTCGATGGACATGCTAGGAGAGCAGGTATAGAAAATAGAAATAAAAAAACTGTTTTTTTATTATGTTATTAATCTATCAAAACAATAAAAAATACACTTGTTTCCTTTAATTAAAGATACATAATTTCTATAAAAACTGAGCAAATCTTATCTAATTCAATCTTACCTAGGTATGCATTTGATACAATTATTATTAGTAGCACTTGTTGGATTAATCTCTAAGTTATCACTTAAGTTTAAGCATAAAAAAATGAAAATGGAATGCTTACGTTTTGTATTCTCTTAATCATATTAAAGTTTGTTTAGTCTTACTTTGTCCTTTGGCACCTTCGATCATTTGGCACATAATAGTGACATAGTCACAATAACATTACTATTAAACTATAAAAAATCTAGAAAACATAGTAGGTAGTCTGCATAGCATTTTAAATTTAAATTATCTCAAAATTAACAAAAAAAATCAATAAAAAATGCCTCTTAGGACTAACATTTTTTATGAATTCTCATAACAAATTGAATAAAATATTTGGTTAAATAAAAAGGCACATTAAATGGGATAATTTCTACTGAAATGATATCCCGAACACCCTTTAAATTTGACGGCCTAGCATACTCACCACAACAAAATTTTCGATTATGGTCTCGAGATAGTGCATCGCTTAGCTCGCATCTCTCTGATATGAACGGAACAGCGTCGCGTTATATCGAGATGAGTGTAGACAAAATTCCGTAGTGGTGAGTATGCTATAGGTAGGACCAGTTAAAGTAGGTAGGAATAGGTGCCGGCACGAATCGTGAGCGGTGAGAGAAATTAGAGGGGATTACTGCGCATGTTCGCAGTTCGCACCGCGTCCCCCGTCAATGAAACCTAAAAATAACTTCTGCGCATTAAATGTCACCGCTCAAGATCCGTACTGAGGCCTGTATCAAACTTTCAAACTATTAAGGATTTTCACTCTTTGCCAAATGCTGTTCAATAACGTCCAATAAGCTAGAAGCACCGATCCTAAACAGTTCTGGAGTCAGCCACTCTGGACCTAACTCGTTTTGTACTAACACGAGCCAATTGACAGCATCCTTCGGCGTTTTGATACCACCAGCAGGTTTCAATCCAACCTAAAAAAATGAAATAAAACGGAGATGTAAACAGAGTAGCTAGGCAAGGCTCTCATCAGCTTACTTAGCGCTCATCGCTTGATCCTAGCGATGAGCGCTGTAGTCTGAGATATAGGTTTTTCAACCTAGTTCAGTTACGGATGATCTCGAAATGTTTGTACTCTGCTACTTTGAAATTTGTACTGTGAAATAAATAAATATTAATTTACTTCGCCGTGGAGCGGAATGGAAGAGAATTTTGTCCATAGCATAATCAACTTTATGCTTATCGTGTAATTGTAGTTCCAACCATGGAGGCCATGATCCAAGAAAACAAGGTCTGGCATTCTGGGAGTGAACTAGCTTCACTATCCAGTTGCGCGACTTCATAGTAACCAGCAAAGATGTTTTTCTGTAACAGGCATACACGCTCTTTCCCCTAACACAAATATACATATATATAGTCTGTTTATCCTTACTTGTCCTTTTTGGTAAACAATCTTCACCCAACTTTATATTGAAATATTCATCTTTAAAATACAACAAATGTTTTTCCACACATAGAATACGAAATAAGATGATAATTATCAATGACAATTTAATTTAACCATATTTTTAAATAACGATTTAAGTTTAAAAGACGTTTGACAACTGTCAACAACTGTTTACTAAATAAGACAAGTAAGGATAAACAGACTATAACACAAACACACTATTTAAGAACACCGCCCGGACGCTGCCCGGACGCCCTGCCCTACAAACTAGGACAAATCCGGGGAAATCCGAAGGGATGGCATCCCTAATACGGAACCCTAAAACCATCTAAAAAGCTCTGTACAGATGGTGCATTGTGATTATTTTTACTTGGTATTGTTACCTTAAATCCAGTTTCCTGGTAAAAGTGGCGGATAGCTCTGCACATTACCAAACCCACTGGTAACGTGGCATTCACAGCTTCCTTCCCAGTAGAGGTTTTGATGAAGTCAGCACCAGCATACATTGAAACCAGAGATGCTTTATATACCTACAGAAACAGTTTTTTAGTGAATGGGAAATTTTAATAGAGCACATACATATTTATTATCTACTGACGTCAGTGACTTCAAAAATTTCAACAATATTTTTTTAAATTACTCATTTGACCTGACCATGTATTTCTTCAACTGAGCAGTGCCATAACATGGTCCTTCGAGCCGGATATCGATGCCGTTCGCTGATAAGTTCGCAGCGTCACTAGATGGCGCTCACAGTTAGTAAGCAATAAATATAGGATTAATGTTACTATTATTTGGAAAAAGTTTAACTTTTCACATCTTAAAGCTGGTTTCACCTGTAATAACGGGTCTAGGCCAAGAATATGGGTGTGGTGATATCATGCTATGTTTGATAGGTGTGGGGTTATGTTGTTTTTGTCAATCTGCATGAACTGTCTCACTATTCCATCCCAATCTTTGTCACACTTATTTAGTATTGTAATTGTATATTTTAAGAATTAATAATATGTTATGATTATTTAATTTAGATTTTTCGCATTCACAATGCAATTTTTATATTAAGATAAATAATATTAGAAAAAATACTAGAAAAAATCGACTCACCCGTATCACCTATGCTACCGAGTCGCTCGACTCGGCACACTGACACTGACCAATTATGCTACACTAATTATGGGCCAGAATCCCAAGGGTGCGGGTTCGAGTCTCGTCTGAGGTTTCTACGTGTGAGTCGAATTTTTCTAGTATTTTTTCTAATATTATTTATCTTAATATGTTATGATGTTAGTCTTTAACCTTACTGACTACCATTGAAACCAATGTAACTGACAAACCATATACATTTTCATAAGTGCCTAATTCGCCAACTCCAAGGATAACTTTCAAGTGAGCTTGACCACAAGCTTTCTTCATTGCTTCCACCTCGCTAAATAAGGCTTCCCATTGGCCTGTCAATACAAGACTGCGATCTAGCACTACATCAATTTCTGTCGCACCCTCTGCCACTGTTAAAGTAATCTCTTCCAATCTAGTTTTCAAGGGATACAGGCCGGAAGGAAATCCTGTTGCAACTGGAAATCAGATGAAAAGTCAGCTATTACTTCAATATTTAATATTCAACAACCTCCATGGACGAGTGATTTGTTCCCCGGTTTTCAAGGTATCGCCATCTCTCCCGGGTTCAATCCCCAGCTGGATCAATTTAATAAACAAACTTTTCTATATTGGCTCAGGTCTGGGTGTTTGTAGTTCCACTGTTGTCTCTGAATTCCATAACACAAGTGCTTTAGCTACTCACTTTGGGATCAGATCAATGTTATATTATTTATTATTTATATATTTATTTTTTAAATATTGCTTTTACTATAACTTTAGTATTATTAAGCTTGTGTTTTATATTTTCAGATTTATGAAATAATGTCATTATTAGTAAAATATTTAATGAAAAAAGATTACTATACCAGCAGCTATTTGAAGTTTTTCTGTCAATTCCATTCTTTTAATGGTCTCATATGCATCTTTGACTCTGCTTGGATACACACACACTGCCGCTGTGGTCAAACATTCTTTACCATGTTTATCCTGTAGTTTATTAACTAATTCTTCGGACAAGGGATTAGCAGCCTAAAAAATGGATAAAAACTGAAGTTTAGCTAAAAATTAATTGAAATAAACAGGCCATTCAAAAAAAACATTGGTATCTGTGGATTCAATACTAACAGCCTTTTTATGTGAAGGAGCAATAGGGACGCATGCAATGAACTGTGTGGTCAAAACACTCACCGCAATGGGTTATCTGCATTACACATATGTGTGTAATTTCAAGAAAAGGCTTGACAATGGCAGCATGTGATAGACATTATATTTAGTCCAAGTGAGAAAAATAATTGAGCCTGTAGGTAATGCATGAGCGAGAGACAAATAGGATTATCAATCCCTTTCTTTAATTGACAGTTATATTAGGAATTCGCTCTCTGCACTAGCGCCACCAGTCGCTCCTTCGCATGGCCATATGACTTCTATGTAAGTATACAACATGTTACAAAAATACCCCTAATGCCGAATATGGTATATAGGGACCATCAAACTGAACAACTTTTACTATGGGACAAACTCTGAAATCGCGAAAAAAAAATCAGCTGTTACATACAAAAATTTAAATCGAAAATATCAAAATGTATGAAACAGCTGATTTTTTTTTGCAATTTGAGATTTGGTCCCATAGTAAAAGTTGTTCAGTTTGATGGTCCCTATTATTCGGCATTAGGGGTATTTTTGTAACACCTTGTATATTTAGTAAAATAGAAATAATTTCTTGAGTTAAAGTGACTTCATATACAAACCTTAATACACAGCCTTATAACATTTGATTTAGTATCATCGCCTGATAAGGTGGTCAAGTCAATCAGTGATACAGCACGAATCTGCCATGCAGCCAAACTTTTTTCTTCATATACCGGATTGTTATTCAATATTGTATGTATTTGTGAGTCAACATTGTATTTGTTAACATGCATTTTGCTTAGAGATGAAAAATCTGAAAATAATACCTACAGTATATGGATGGTACACACGACAGCACCTCAGACTATACATGTTGACCTTGAGACCGCCTTTAAAATGCCGTACTTAATAAAAGCTGTTTTCGCAGTTTAACTGTATAGTATAACCTGACGTGCTGTCGTCGTGTGTACCATGGTACAGTATATAGATACAATGGATGGTGTCGATTCAGTTGGCAACTAAATTAAATTAACAGGACTAAACTGAATTAAGTTTATGCTAAAATTATGTTCAATTAATAGTTATGTCGTGCTAACCGAATCGACACGAACATAACTGGGACCTTAGATTATTGAAATTTCTATGTCATAATCTAAGACATTATTAGTTTGAAACTCCTTATATACCTACTTAATGTAAATAATCCTTACCAAATTTTGATATAGACATATTATTTACTTATACAAAATATATTTAAATAGAGTAGTAGTAGTAGTTATATTCGTCCTTTACAGACAGGCGAAGGTCTAAGCCATACTGCCAGTTCTTGAGTTGATATTGTTTCATTTTTCATTAGAATGCGGGTGCATCGTATTCCAATGCTGCTTGGAGCAATTGGCACCAAGTATATCAAGACAGTTTACTCGGTTAGTTCTGCCGAGGAAGCCACCACTTCAATAAAAGTCTCAGCTTCACATAACCAAGATCGCGCCTATTTCAATTATCACACATATTGTTCAGTTGCGTAGACACTTGTACCATATAACTGCACCAATTTTAAGACACAATATCCACTATGAATCAATTTGAAAATAATTAAAATAGACACCTAACCGAACTCGACAAAATGGCGCCAAAAACTCATAAAAAAGTATATTCAATCAAACAGAGGCAAATCCAATCCCATTCTCATTGTCTCTTTCTTTTCTTTTTTTTTGAAGATTTTTGGCATGGTTACAAAGTCCTTTAAGCCATGCACTGACCTACATTGCTATCGAAATCGCTCATTTGACAGATAGATGTGATACATTGCTACTTTTCTTTGGTTAGTTTTCATTTGTGCCAAAACGAAGTAGCAATGTTTCACATACGTCTGTCAAAACACGTTTTATATTTTAGCCGTTAGACCCACTGAACTAGACTTGGACCATGGACTACAAAAGTACATTTTTTTATGCTTAATGCTCTAAGTTTTCATGCTTAGAACAATTTTTCATGCAACCATAAATTCTGAATCTTTTTCTATCAATGAGGGAGTATATTCCTACTAATTTTTCAGACATTGCCCACTGCACACTGCACTACACATTGATTTGGTTTAACAAAAAATTAAAATATTGTTTAACCGTTTCTTGTTTTCTTACTCCTTTTGGTAAGTGAGAATCGTGATGCATGAAATATTCTAAGCCCTGAAATCTGTACCTTCAGTGAAAACTGATCTAACTCGAGTTATATCGATTTTGAATTTATTTCACTATTCAAGTCATCGAAAAATTAGCTTTTTTTGTGTCTAATCGGTGTACTTTTACGACTTATATCAACAGAGATAAATTTTGTGCATAGTAATATAAGTGCTTGCTTTTCTATGATTTTTTTGAAATAAAATGTGTATATTAATATATCTCTAGTTAAAACAATGTGTACCGAAACTTATTTCTCTTTAAATTAGTGTCTAGAAATATATCTCGTTTTAAAACTTTACACACAATTCAATAACAACTGACATAAATTGTGCGTAGTGATTTATCTAGAATTATATCAATACACACATATAATTTCACAGTATGCTAGTTTGTGAACATTGATTTAACTCGGCTTATAGCATTAAAAATGAAGTAATAATCAAGTTTTATTTTGTGTTTATCGATATAATTCAAGTTGAATCAATAATCACATATAGGTTTGGGATAGGTATAAAATGATATAATTTACTTATATCAAAAAATATTATGAATAATCGAAGTAAAACGTTTGATTACTTATTGTGTAAAATGATAAAACTGCTCAATATACACTAACTTTTTACACCATTGCACGTTATTTTTTACAAAAAATTAAATTCATAGTATTTTTTGATTGGGGCGTATTTTTTGTTTATTTTTATTCATTATTGCCTGTCTTACTAACACGTGGAAAAAGAGTTGTGTTTTTAACTGCTTTTTGACCCCCGACGCAAAAAGAGAGGTGTTATAAGTTTAACGTGTCTGTGTATCTGTCTGTGATATCGTAGCTCCCAAACGAATGAACTGATTTTGGTTTAGTTTTTTGTTTGAAGATAATTTTATCCTCATTGTTCTTAGTCATGTTTCATGAAAATTTGTTCAGCTGCTTGAAGATCATCAGCTCTTTTCTAGTTGATGACGGGATCTGACTAACTTCTTTATGTCCGATCGATTCGGAATTTGGTACAGTATTACTTCAATGACATTGAAAGAACATGGTAAGGCAACCATGACCTGATCAGCCGTTAGAAGATCATCAGCTCTTTTCTAGTTGATGAGGGGATCTAGCTAAGTTCCATATGTCCAGTCAATTCGAAATTTCGTACCGTGTTACTGCAATGATATTAAAAGAACATGGTAAGGTAACCATGACCTGAAGCTTAAGCATCAACTGGAATCTGCAGAAAACTCAACTCCTCACCAACATACAGCAGAGGTATAGTGTTTTGGATCACTAGAATGGTCTTTAATGAGTGAGATTGCGAATAAAGTATAATAGGTGGTGATGATGAGGCATCATCTAGAATCTGAAGGATACCCAACTCTTCAACAACATACAGCAGAGATATCGTGTTTGGAATCACTAGAATGGTCTTTAATGAGTAAATTGCGAATAAAATATAATAGGTGGTGATGATGAGGCATCATCTAGAATCTGAAGGATACCCAACTCTTTAACAACATACAGCAGAGGTATCGTGTTTGGGCTCATTGGAATGGTCTCGATGATTAGGTTATACTCCTAGATTGGTAATCAACTCATCAGTTTTTTGAAATTGAATTCAAAATTTGGTACCGTGTTACTTCAATGATAATGGCCGCCAAAAATTTAGTTTAAAAAGCTTCAAATAAAACTGAAATTAAAAATTTAATAAACCCCCGATACAAAAAGCTAACTCTTAATAAAATACCCCCATACAAAAAGCTAACTCTTAAAAAGTTGAAAATAATATCATCATATCATCAAGTCTTAAATAGATCAATGAAAAAATCGTAGACGTCGGGGGACCGCTAAGTTAATGGATTTACATGTAAGCTCGTCACATTAACTTCGCGGTCCACCGGCGTCTACGATTTTTCCATAGATTTATTTATAACTTGATAATAATGATATTATATTTAACTTTTTGAGAGGTTAGCTTTTTTGTATGGGGGTTTTTATTAAGAGTTAGCTTTTCTGTGTCGGGAGTTTTTAAGAATAATTAATTTACTATCATTAAATGTACTATTTTGGGAGTAAATTAATTTATTTTAATTTGCTTATGAATGGTTTTTTATGAATGGTTTATTGCTAGTTGTCATTTACAAGTTTGCTAAGTTTGAGTCTGAATGACTGTAGTAATGATTGTGTTGTCTTTACATAAAGCACTCCGTAGTCAAGTCAATATTAAGCCAATGGGATCAATTCCGGATCAGCTCAATGGAATAAAAATTCATATTTCATTTTCTTTTCTCTGAGTAGGTGTTTAAATACCAGCCTGTTTTCTATATTATGTTACGTTGAATCTCGATACAACAACAGTTTTAACAAGTCTAAAGATCTGTTATGTTTTGTTAAAGTAAACCTTTAAGTTTAATATTGTTATGTTAATTTTTCTAAATTTAAAACACATTGTTCTGCTTATTCAAGTTGATTTAAGCGCTGATAAAGCAAGATTTAGTATTTTATATGATTACCAAAGTGTTACTAATTAAATTACCGAAATATTTTTGGGTTTTAATAACAGCAAACATTACCTCATGATATTATTTAGTATTTTATCATAAGTTATATCACTATTCACATAGTATACGTACTAGATATATCGTTTGTGATAAAAGTTATAACAATATCAACATCGATTTTTTTCAAAAAAGTTGTGTAAATTGATATGATTAGATTTTTTTAAACGATTCTACAAAACTAAACTCTAATCACTAACATTTAGAGTGTGCTCAGCAATGTTTGTTCTACAACTTTAAAAAAAACATACAATTGAAAAGGCAGACACAAAAAAATAAAGTCAGTTAACATTTTACACGAAAGCAGATTTTCATGGTGAAAAAGGATATAAGTCTTATTACATCAGAATACACAAAACAAATAAATGTGATTAGTGATGTAACTAAACAATTTCATGAATACTGAAAAATCTGTAAGACATTTCTCTTTAAATAATACAAGAAAACAAAGTTAGCTTAACCATCTACAGTCTACAAGCACTTATTTTATTTTATCATTCTCAGTTGAAGAGTGAGATTTTTTTTAACTTTAAAGTCAATTTCCCGAAAATCGTGTTTTTAGAGTTATACCTCTTTTCACGGAAGGTACAGAAATATAGCCCTTAATTATTTTAGGACCCAAAAGCCCAGATAAGCATATTTCTGGACCTAAAATTTGGGGCTAAAAACCCTAAGTTGGTAACAGCTGCTCTATTTTGATAGATGTATATGATACATTTTTTATGGCACAAATAAAAACTTACCAAAGAAAAGTAGCAATGTATCACATACATCTGTCAAAACGTAAGACTTTTTACTTTTGGTTTATTTTTTCCGCTTTGAGCAGAAAATCATTTGCGCCACACAGCCATGACTTCAGAGTTTATTCACAAAATATTTGTACAGCTTATGTTTTCAAGTTTTCAGTCTTCATTCTCCTTTAATGTTTTTCAGTTGAAACTTCATTAAAAGATTTTTTTTTTATCATGGCTTTGATGCTCTAAGTGGCTTTGGATCGAGAATGAGAATTGGGTCAACTCAAAGATCTTTCTTTTTTTTATAATCAGGCAACACGGCCACTATTTCTGTCATGTCACGTTTAGTCTAGTCTATGGCTGCCCCTGTCAATTTTCCTAAATTTCACATAATGACAAATTGATTCAACCAGCTGTGTAATTTCGAAAATAAAATTGCGTCTTATTTGTTTAATAATCTCACGAGAGTTTTTGTTTACGACTAGTTATTCACAATATTTCTGTGCAGTTACGAGATAAAGTTGTGAAAATGGCCTACGCCTACCTATTCAAATACATCATCATCGGCGACACAGGTATTGATTTTGTGTCTGATATTTTATCTAAGCTTGGTTAGTTTATTGCTTTGTAGTTTTAACCAAGCATTTGCTTATGCGCGTCACAATTGTTAAGTCGTCATATGAAAAGATCATTAGAAATATTACTGAATTAAATGAAAAGTGTTGTTAAGTAGGTAAGTTGATGTAGTGTACAAGCTTTGTTTTTCGCCTACGCTTTTCAGAACCTGCGTCAAAGATGAGCTAATAGTCAGATCAGATCAGATTATGTATATTTTGTTGTTGTTTTGTGTATAATAATGTACCTACTTACACAAAAATATGGAACACTTTTTTTGTTGTTTTGTCAAGGTTGAATCCTTTGTTTCTTTACTATTATGTAGGTACTTATCACTACAAAAATGGAATCATTAAATACTGTTATCATATTAGTGAAGGTGACATGTTTAACAGAAGCAGGTTTTATTCAATTCTCTGTTATGTGGATGATTACATGTTAGTAAAATATATCTCATTTTACAACAATTTTTTTTGTTAGGTGTTGGCAAATCATGCCTACTTCTGCAGTTTACTGACAAACGGTTCCAGCCAGTGCATGACCTTACGATTGGTGTGGAGTTTGGTGCTCGTATGATCACCATTGATGGCAAACAAATCAAACTTCAAATATGGGACACTGCAGGACAAGAAGCCTTCAGGTAATATAAATATACACAGTTTTTTACTAACTTATTATTAGTCACAATTTTATTCATATTACTAATTAATACTAAATATGTCCTGTAACCCTATCCATTAATTCTTGAATCTTGGTGTATAATTCATTGGCAAGATATGCAGAATTTCACTGAGTAATGGAAACTGATGAAATGATATGAAAAAAGTCACAAACAAAAATGTAATCCTGTTTTCTTAGCTGTATCTACTACAGACAGTTATACCACTTCTAACAAGAAAATGTTGCAAAATTAATATTGTAAATGTTTTGTCTAACCACCTGAGTTTAGTAGCTGCAGCAGCAGCCGGCGAAGCGCTTGAAACGACGCCTTGCACATCCTTTGTTATACTTCAACCGGATATTAGAACTTACTCAACACCACTGTTTATCCACCCAGACACTGTTATTGTTTTTGCAATACAAATAACTTGTTCTTTCAATAATGTATTTTAAACAATTACAATGATCAATGGATTTGTCTACAGGTCAATTACACGGTCGTACTACCGTGGCGCGGCCGGCGCTCTCCTCGTGTACGACATCACCAGACGAGACACTTTCAGCCATCTCACAACCTGGCTCGAAGATGCGCGCCAACACTCAAACTCTAACATGGTCATTATGCTAATTGGGAACAAAAGGTAAGTTCATCAATATTGTTTTATCAAGTGTCATACATTTACACATAGCCACACCCCGAACACTCCATACAACCGGCGCATTATAACTACCTATTACACAGACGCTACACAAATGACGTTTTTGTATATACACAAGTCTGCACACACTGTGTGTGAAGTCTAGGTTTACCGATTACCGTGCAGTCTTTATTGGTTAGGTAGGTACTTACTTACTTAGCCTGAAACTTTGGTAATAATGATGAGTTACTGGGTTTTATAAAGTCACAATAGGTAATCATTTGTACACACGGCACACGGCAGTAAACACTCCACTAACAAATTTACTTAAGGAATTCATTGTTTATTCGTATTTAACACAGACAATGTATGTAAACATTATTTTGATAACAATAAAAAAAAAACATATTTGGTTTGACTATCAATATAAATATCGAGCGTTCACGCCGTGCATGAGAGTTGACACACAACTAAATGAGCTGAAGGAGATTACACAATCAGTCTGCCGCCAGTCAGTGGTTTATACGATCAGTCTCCCGCCAGTCTAACTAGACTGATGAATGGACTGGCGGCAGACTGATCGCGTAATCTCCCTCATACATTGTGAAAAGAGAAATATATGTAGCTTACTCCCGCAAAAAATATATGCAGGATGCACCGCCCGCCCGCCCGCAAAAAAATGCACATGCACACCACAAAAATATCAGTGCACAATACTTGCATTTAGCATGACAGCGACACACCTTGCACCTTCACCAGTGAATGGTTTGGGACTTCCGCCAAGTAATGCCTGATTCAATCAAATACTCCATCATACAATTAATTCTTGCTTGAGCATAATATGAACTCGCGGATTGGGGTGAGGTAATTGATTCTGGGAAAGGGAGTTTGTAGTAGTAAGTATTAGTAGTTAGGACTGTGTGAAAAAACTAGGTTTGTTTATCTCTTACTAATTATCTTTCTCTTTCATCATAGTGATTTGGAGTCTCGCCGTGAGGTTAAGAAGGAAGAAGGCGAGGCGTTCGCGCGGGAACATGGTCTAGTGTTCATGGAAACTTCGGCTAAAACCGCGGCCAATGTTGAGGAGGCGTTCATCAACACGGCTAAGGAAATCTATGAGAAGATTCAAGAGGGGGTGTTTGATATCAACAATGAGGTATTATTTATATTTTTTTTTAATCTTGGAATAAAGTAATATCGTTTGTACAAGGGCTACAGAACAGTTAACTCATTTTTAATAAAATATAGCTAATTAGAAGATAAGGAACATTGATGTCTTCAAAATCTGTACCTACTCTGACAGGATATCATGTTTTAAATAAAACACTTTCAAATTTACATGTGAACTTTGGTTTGCAGATGTTTTGGCTTTTATACCTCCTGAAAAAGTTGTCATAAAAAATAGAAGTGTGTATGTATGAATGTAATGTAAATATTATTCGTGAATCTGCGCCATCAAATAGGTCCCACGGAACTTTGATGGAACTAAAATATACGATGTGTAATTGCTTTCGACAGCTTTTTTCCAAGTACTTAATGAAGCGATACTAGCGCCTCCATGGGACTGTTTTCTCGGCGCTGATTCTAAAAGAAGTGGCTAAGAGACCATATTGCTAAATAATTTCAAGTTACAATAGTAAATTGTTTGCGCAGGCTAACGGCATTAAGATCGGGCCGCAACACGCGGCGGTGGGCGGCGGCAGCGGGGCGGGCGGCGCGGGCGCGGGCGGGGCGGCGGGCGGGGGCTGCTGTTAGGCTCTGTACTGCACACACTGAGGCGGCCGCCTGGACTCGGGCTGGGGTAACGTACACTTTTTGACATGTTACTTGTTTCACAGGAGGCGTTACAGTGCGTCTACTGTAAGTTGGCGCGCAGTAGGAAATGGAAATAATTTTGACAGTTGTTGCGCCTTACTTTAAGGGTCAGTTTCCAATAACATGGTCTGTCTTCACCTAGTCGCTTCAACTTGCCTCAAACGCATGCAATACTACCTCCAACCGTGCGCTTTGCCTTTCAACTTTCTGTGTGCGTTTTTTTTTTAATATTGGGCATGTTCATTGGTGAATATAATGTTTTTATTTTTATTTTTAGGAGGGAAGCAGCTGTGTGCAACGAACATTGGTACGAAAATTGAAACTTAATGTACGCCGGATTTCTAGATTTATTTTATATTATTATGCTGGGATAGGTCGTGTTTAACAACTCACAACTTTTTAAAGAGCCTTTCAGGCATGCTGTAAAATATAGTTACAATACAATAGTTACAACCATTCTCAAGACGGGGGCGTGACATTAGAAATACAGAAATTAATAATTATGCGTCATTGAGGAGGTGCTAACTTTATCAATAGTAGTAGATCTCGAATCTAATTTCCTGGTTAACCCATTGGATAGCATAGTGTAGGCTATAATGCACAGGAAACCGCCATCTCTATAGCGCCTATTGATTCGTTTAAAATCAAACCGAACCGATTTATGGCACGCGGAGCAAACGAAAAAGAGAATGGGGAATGTCGGAAAAAAATCAAATTGGCTGGCTACATTTTTTATATGTAGAAATAAGCTCCCTTATAGAAATAAACTCCTTTATAGAAAAAAGTTTCAGAAATTTTTGTTGCGTGATAAATTGAAATCACTTGTCTTCGCAAATATACGGAAGTAACAGCAGAATGGAGATTTCCCCAATTAACAAATTATTCAGCAAATTTGTTTTTTTTTTTTTAAATATTCCCCACAGATAAATACGAAAAGCAAGATCCAATCTTTGCTCCTCTCACTACTACTACGGCTTAGGTGGGAGTTAAATTATCACATAGTTAAACTTGCTTAAGAGCTGTTTTACTAAATTTCCTCAAGCATAAAATTAGTCGTAAATTAGAATATAAATTAGTCACCCGGTATTCACTGTATCATAAATTTTAGAGTAAATTCAGACTGGTGAATTTTGAACAATTCGGCTGATTATTATCATGGCTGGACTGAACATGATGGAATCGGTAAAATATTATGATTGAAAGAATATAGATAGGACCTAACTTAGCCTAACTTAGTACATCTTTTATATGAAATTTCGCAAAATTTACAGCTTTTATTATTGTGTGTACTTATAATGTATGTTGATGTATATTTTGTTTGCAAAATATGTCAAGGTTTCACAATAATTTTTAATCTGGCATTTATAAAAGTACATTAATGTTATGTATTCATATTACGTAGTCCAATGTTTGTGTTTATATGTAATATATTATACTGTCGGGTGAAATGCAAGACTTGTGGTGTAAAATTGGTATAATTATTGTTTTTGATGTGAATAGTTAAATGTTGACTTAAATAGTTTATTTAATAGCTAGTCTGTTACCAGACCAGATATCACCTTCGATTTGCTATATCTTTGCAATATCAGAAATATTTATTTTAATATACTTACCCATTTGAAATTTCTGTATACAATGAATGTTTCATATACACAAGTTCTTTTATTTTAACAATGGTTCTTTATTTCAATTGCATAAGCAATCCTTATTTTGAAAGTCACGAAAAAAATGCCAAAAAGCTTTCAGGTGGTGGCTTATTCTTAATGCACGACAAAAATCAATATAATATAACATCTCAAATTGAATTTCTCTAGGAATGATAAGGACTGCTTGCAAAGATGATGAAAGACGTGATTACAAAATTAAATAGGTTATTTTAAGTTTAGCACATTGTAATAATGATATAATAAAATATTTTGTAAGGTTACAATACAATATGCAAACACATTTATAAGGTGTAATTCATGAGAGTAAATGTTGAAAACCAAATCGAGTTTATTTTACTTTATGTTTATGGATCTCATAAAAAAATGTTTAAAAGAGGGTTCCTCTAGTACTTATTATATTACATATTCTGTGCTTTAGGCATGAAGCTATATGGTCTAAGCTTAGGTCTAAGAGTTATGAGTAGATACGTGGCGGGCTGTTTTATTCACCTGTGACGGGCGACTTTAGTCATAGGTGCTAGGGCAAGTCGATTGTAAAATTGAATCGCAGGTGACACATCGGTGATGGCGTCGCTGTCGTCTATGGAGTCGATGGCGTAACCTAGATAACAATATGTAACATTGTTCCAGTTTTGGCCTCCGGATCAGATAAGTTTGTTCAGTCACCCGCGGCCTAGGCCGAATTGCCATTTACAAGTCAATTTTCGCCATGCGGCTTTAGTCACTTGTGTAAATTCCACATAACCGGGCCAATGTCGGTGGGCTGCCCTAATTGCACTTTTTGTCGGAGCAAGAGTCGCCATTTATTTAAATGATGTTGCGGAGTGCATCTTTTGTACTTGCACTACTATGTATTTGGTGATTGAAATGCAATATAGTCTGCTTGAGGAAGGCTGCAGATTACAACAACATAACTAAAGGTTAAAACAAAGAAAAAACTCTGGGTAGCTTAATACTTAATTTTATTGTCATTAAGAAGACCCAATACTGGACAAAGAGTCTGATAAAATAGGACTTATTTCATTCAACACATTAAAAACACAGTTGACAACTTCCGGAGTCTTCATCTTAATGATACCAGTGCTCTTAACTTCTGCTTTGGGTAAAGCCACTTCACATAGGTCCAACACTGAGATATCCAACATGATCATGTGAAATATCTGATTTTGAAGTATTTGGTAAGCTAAGTTTATCATTTCTGATTTTTTCGATGCTTCATCTTTGATACTGAAATAGAAATCAAAATGTTTATAACTGAGCCTAAAATTATTGATTATTACCTAAGTATTAATGATTATTGAATTCAAATTATTTTTTTAGGGTTTCATACCAAAATGGTAAAAAAGAATCCTTATGGTGCTACTCAGTTTGTCTGCCACAGCTGGATATCTCAAGAACTACTAATGCTATCAGGAATAGTTTTAGATGAGGTTTGCCCAACTATTTTGCAAATAAGAATGAAATTAAAGAATATTTATGAGTATATTTTTTTGCAACAGGGACTGAAAGGGGTTCTTAAAAATTCGAAGTTGGGGTTTGTATATTCTGTGGTGGGGGCTATCAGACTAGGGCATGTGGGGTATCATGGAAAAGAGCGCCGTTTGTACACACTACGGCACCTCAGACTATAGACCTTGAGACCGCCTTTATGCCCTACGTAATAAAAGCTGTTTTCGCAGATTAATTGTATAACCTGACGTGCTGTCGTGTGTACATTCTCAAAACAATTTTTTTTTTAGGACGCATAGTTTTGGTCTTTTGATGAAAAATGAAAAAAAATACCGTTCCCCCTTATATCCGAAGTTTGCATAGAGAAAAATCTGAAATTATTCTATATGATAGAAGTTTATGTAAAAATTACAGGAAAAATAAAACTATGTCCCTTTAAAGCACACTTTTTCAGAAATCACAAACAAAAGTTACATTAATTCCACTACCAGTCAAGAGATGGCGCTGACCTAAAACGGCTATATTCTACATCACAGAAAACAAATTAGTTCCACTATCGGTCGACAGATGGCGCCGACTTAAAACTGCAATAATTATTCTACTCTGTCTGGCAGTGTATTTATTACCCGACTGCAAGGAAAGGGTTATGTTTTTCGCGCGTATCTTGTATGTATGTATGTTTATATGCAATATTCTTTACCTTTCAAACGGCTGAACGGATTTCTTTCATTAATATATCGCTAGATTTGTCTTGACAGCCCAAGTGTTCTTATTATATTATGATGGTACGAAACCCTCGGTGCGCGAGTCCGACTCGCTCTTAACCGGTTTTTTTATGATGGCGCTTCGATATTTGGGGAATTTCGACAAAATCAAATTGGCTGAATATTTCTTATAGGTAGTATTAACAGGTATAGTCTGTCTGTTTATCCTTACTAGTAAACAGTTTTTGACAGTTGACATACGTCTTTAAAACTTTAATCGTTTTTAAAAATATATTGTCCTATTACATTAAATTGTCATTAATAATTTTATGTATTTGTAGAAAACCATTTGTTGTATTTTAAAATGAATAGTTCAATTAATAGTTGGGTGAAGATTGTTTAGCAAATAAGACAAGTAAGGATAAACAGACAGTGGGAATAATTACCCTTATTAACCCTTAACCACCTACCATACGTCTCACAGACCCCGTCGAGTTAATAATCGTGCATATTTTGTATTGAAATGTTCGATTCTGTACCTTTCCCAGCGGCCCTCTGGACCTCGCAACTGCTCCCCGAGGTTGGACGTGCGTGCGTTTAGTAAAATCGTCTGAGAGAATATTATGGTAGGTGGTTACGTGATTTTTTCTTCATTGTGCTTTTTAAATGTTTTTGTTAAAAAAAAGTAAAAAATAAGATTTTTTTGGTGGCCATTTTTTTTGCCAGCATTTTGTTTTTTTTCTTGCACCTTTTGCCCAAAGTGTACATTATTATCATAGCACCACCTCTGTATCTTTTACCTTTTCGGCAGGCAGTTGACCATCTCCATAATGGCTAGATGGATTTCCATCAAACGGGACTGAGAACCATCTCGATTAGATTAGCTTTCAATAAAAAAATGCATTGAAACTAAGGTGCTGTCTCCACGAGTGAGAGAATCGCGACGAGTAGGCGCTTCTATCGTCGCATCGCTCGCCAAAATAACATCGCCGTGTGGAGACTCATTCATAGAGTGTATAGAAATACATGGCACGACGATAATATCGCAGCGATTCTCTCGCTCGTGGAGATGGCACCTTAGTGATTGTGACATCGAGCGGAAAAAGATCTGAGCCCGTAGCCAATGTCACATTTACAAATTTTCGCTATCGCTTCGCTTCGAAAAATGTATGGATTTGACGTTTTAAATTTCGATTGATAACGAAACCTTATGTCAATCCCATACATGTTTCAAAAGCGAAGATTTGCAAATGTTACTTTGGCTAGACCCCCCGTCATATGACGAAAATATACTAAACGACGAATGTAGCAATGTGGTGTCTGATGTTAGGCTAGTTCATGAATTGAAAGAAAGTTGAAGCATCAGGTGCTGAAGAGTTTGGCAATTCGTAAAAACAAGTTGTACAGCACTTAGACTTTGAGCAACGACGCAATGCATATTTATCGAAAGCAAAACACCAATTTTCCTGGAATGCTCAAATACTAGGCGTTCACTTCATGATTGCCATCGACGACCGTTATGACGTCACAGCTAACGGTACTTCTATAGTACCGTTAGCTGTTGCCACCTCTCTGTTCTATTTCAATTAAAAGCATTAATTAATCACAACTGCAAAAAATTAGTTCATTTCGGGGCAGGTAATGGCAGGACCTGACGGATTTTTCTTGCGTTTGTAATTTATGAATAGGTGAATAAATTAAGTATAGTACCTACATCACTTTAGTCGGGGGATATTTGTAAAAATTATTTAACTCTTTTTTTTCTTTACTTTTAACCGTTATAATATGGTTATCAATTTTTTAAATTTATTTTTTATTTTAAACTTTTTAATCAATTAAGAATAGCTATTTTAACCCTCGTGGGGTTTTTATGAATTTTGCTTTTTTTATTTATGACGTTTTTACATCCGGCGTGGGTTTTTTCAAATTTTTTTTCTTGTTCAAAGAGTGTCATTAATTTATATTACAAGTTAGGTTCGCCATTATGTAGGAACGTTACTCTTTTAATCATTATAACAACACAAATAACGAACATAATAATTAAATCAACAGAAACAAAAATTAAGCTTTGCGTTGCTAGCCGTACTAGAAAGGCGACGCAGGGGGTACGATATGACGAAGCGGGCCGGGAGGCAGCGGCAATGATGAAGTGAACATGTAGTAAGCTGTTTTTTCGCTATCGTGAAAAAGTATAAGTTGAGTTCGGAGGGGGCTTCCTTATTTCACCATTTTGATTTTTTTCAGACATTTATGATAATTACAACTAATAAGTCTTATAAGGAAAAACATACCCATTCCATATGATGTGAATATCCCCTGAGTCAAAAGATAAATTGAGTTTATCTTTGTGGTCAACTTGAGGAGTTTTATAAGTCAATGTGAAGGTATCAGTACTTCTTGATGAACATGTTTCAACAAAACTGAAACCAATTTCTAATAGTTGGTGCTGAAATACAGAAAATGAATACTTATAAATAGCTCATTATTAAACAATCAATAAAAAAGTATGATTACACCGAGTCTTAATTATGTTGCAGTGTCAGTCAGAGTATTTGGCACCGGCCAATTACAGGTACATAAAAATCAGGCAGCAGGACCATCATTAAAGTGGATATAGCAGGGGGTCTCACTCCTTGTTAGTTAATGCTCGCGACCTACTCGAAGGCCAGCGCACGAGGGACGACACGCAGTACGCGAGCGCGGCTCCACAAGAGTTAGTTAAGCGCCGTGTGCGAAATATATTTTAGACTGCTTTCACATAGAGGCGCGTTAGTCGCCGTGCGTCTTTTATATCCATACATAAGACACGCGGCCAACACGCGACAGATGAGAGCTTATCGCGCGACTGTAGCGCTGCGAGATAGTACCGAACCGCGCAGTCGTTAGCGGAAGCGACTTCTCGTTCGCCGCGTCTACATTACGCTGCGGCCGCTGTAATGTGAAGGGGTCCGTGGTGTTGTCTGCTGTCGCACGATTAAAGGTCGCTGTATACATAACGGGAAAAAACCACAGACGGGACGGGGACATACTGTGCACCATACATTTTCACCAGTCCCATCCACCATGCCCGTTTCGTCGCGTATATTTTGTTACCTATTCTATTTTTATATGGAACGATGTCAAGAAATTGCCTCGTGCCCGTCCACGAGGCAATTTCTTGACATTGTTCATATAAGGAAAGGTAGGTGCAGGGTTTTTCCCTTTACTTATACAGTAACCTATATGTGAAAGCACTAAAAGTGCATTTGTGTCTAGCCACATAATACGTAATAGTACAAGTGTTTAGGTTTATTTCCGATAATAATGTATGGAATAGTAATTTTCGTATTTTTTGTGTTCACAATATTGTTGATTTTAGATTTTAGCTTTTTCTTTACATAGCCATATTATGAAAAAATGGCAATAGTAAAGAAAAACTTAAAGGAACTGCCTCGCTCCGTAGGTAAACTCCAGGCATTGAATTATGAAATAAAGAATAAACTTATTTTTTTTTAACCTCACTATTTTTCCAATTTCTTATACACTTCTAAGATTTTCGCGCGTACAGTTCATTAGAAATAAAACACTTTTTACGGATTACAGCGCGTATATTATTAATTCAGGTGTTGTTTTGGAATTATTTAGTTTGTATTTATTGGTTTTTTAGAATTCCCGACGTTTCGACACCTTTCCAGGGGCCGTGGTCACGGGAGGACTAAAGCAAAAAGGCTGCTCATATTTTTATGAAATTACCCGCTCGAAATTTTATAAAAATGTATTCAAGTTTATTAAATTATTTTATAGCTGCATTCTGATTTTAATAATTATTACCGAATTAAATTGAATAAAGTTAATTAGAAAACAAGATCTAGCTACTGAATCTACTACCAGTTCACAAATTGGGAGGCCTCTGAGAGAAAGAACTGGCGGAAGAAAACTCAGAGAGGTTGTGTCGACCTCCCTTTTTATCCCTATCTACAGAACATCGGGAATTCTAAAAAACCAATAAATACAAACTAAATAATTCCAAAACAACACCTGAATTAATAATATACGCGCTGTAATCCGTAAAAAGTGTTTTATTTCCAATTTCTTATTTAGTAAATCATGTATTTCTATTCACTCACACACAGCTTGTTTATTTATATTTAACTACTTCATTTAAAATACACTGACAATTATTGTGTTCCTATTTTATATTTAACTATGTAGATCTAGGTACTTCAAATAGTATTTTCATTGTATACGCATCAAGTAAAACTGTTGAAGATTTGTGTTGAGAACTTGAGACAGAGCTACGAGATAGAAAGAGGCACTTTGGAGGTGTTTAAAATAATAGGCATGCAGCATGGTGTAATTATTTTAATTTGTGTTTTATTGCCGTGCAGCAAGAGAAGCTAACTATTTGATTGTCTTCGTGCGGATGGTCTACTGTAAGTTTTTAGTTCAATTATCTATTGTGTGGTTATAATAAGTAAGTGTTACACTATCATCAGTTTTAATAGTATTTTGCCTTATATTGCTCAAACATTATATGGTAAAATAGATAAACACCTAAAAAAATAAAATATTTACACTGATCCAATCTTACCTGTGTAAAACTGAATGGTTGAATGTTGCAGTCAAATATGGTTTGGAATACAGCTTTAAGTATACTTCCAACTTTATGCTCTCCTTTCTCTAACATGTATGGTAAATGAGTGGCTCCATTCAAGCTGCTACTGACACCCCAAGAGAGAAATATTGCTGAATATGCAATTTTAGTTTTGTTAGTGTTCTCTTGAGATGACGATACCGTTAGCTGTAATCACACAAGACAGCTTAGTTTTAATTGTATTGGTCAAATTAATTTTAAAGCTATGGGACAAGTTGAAAATTATAATAATAATAAACCTTTTATTTCTGAGCTGAACTGCCCTTTTTTAGATATTACATTACATTAGACAAGTATTTAAATTACGTCTCTTAGCTCAAGTTCAAAGTTACTTACAAACAAACCATTAGAGTCTTCTTCACAGTACTTGAGATTAGGTTGTTCTTCAAAAACAACTGAATATTTAAGGCTATTTGCTGTAACTGAGCGTACCAACGCTTGCTGTATTTTGGATGCATACTGTTTCAGCCTTATACCGCTGTATTGTAAGTTGTAAAGCGGTGAAACTTTGTTCAATCGCCACTGTCCCTCGTTGTATATAACTGAAGGGAATATAAGACTTTACATATTCTTGATAAAATAAATACATATTTTCAGTAATATTACAGTAATAGAGTAACTTCATGATTTATTTATCAGGACGTTAAGGACTTACTTGCTAATGGATCTGAGCTAACAGTCGTTGGATTCAGATCATGTCGCCAAATAGGTTCCGGACGATATACAGTCATTGTCGTAGATTACCTGCTATGCTACGTTTGAATTTAACTTATTTCTAACACAAATTCACAGAAATAACATAGAACCTCCTCGTTTTTTTGAAGTCGGTTAAAGAAATATTTTGAATTTGAACTAATGACATCACAAATTGACAAACGAAACGAAATGCGACCGACGACCACAGAGAGAGCACAAATTCCACAGACAGTGGCCGCGTTCCGAATCACGCTAACACCGCTATGAGCGCTCGCGTATATTGAAAGCACTCTGTGGCTGTGGAGCGCACTTAACGCCCGCCTTCATGCTATGCTTACAGTCGGTGTCAGTGCTATTATCAGACTGTTTGTTTGTTTGTTTAAACCAGCGAAAATTTTTCTAAGTCTATGGTTTAAACCATTAAAAATACCGGCCTTTCTTGTCAAAGATCGGCCCCCTCCTTTAAACAACTTAACAAAGCTTTCGGGCCTTTTTCGATTTATGTACTGGCAGCATTGTCTATTCCTTTCCATTCCATCATCATTGTACTAGTATATTTATCTGTGATCATTGTTAGGTCTGTCCACAGCCTTATTTATGGTCTTTGTGTCTGTGCTGACTGCAAGCTGTGTGTGTGTGTTCTTGCCTTTTCCTTTTAATCTTGTTTGTTTGTGTGTTGTGATAAGAAAGTGAAACTTAATTTAATCAAATAATAAAAAATCTCATTTTATTCTTCTAACCAAGCACCAATTTTATAAAGATAAGGTATGTAGAACTGTAACTTTTATCACCTTGTGTGAAATGTATTCGATTCGATAATGATAACAGGTTTAGTTCCAAAGTTGTTTTGCCCATTGGAACTTTGGAATTGGACTTTGGCTTGTGACAATAAACAGTTATTATTATCATCGATAGCGTCAAATAGAGGCAGTGTGTCGTAGTTTTTCATTTCGGTTTTGTTTGCCGGCTAGGATGGACCAACTCCGATTCGACGGTCGCGTTGCTGTAGTCACAGGGGCCGGTGGTGGTCTCGGCAAGGAGTATGCTTTACTCCTTGCCTCAAGAGGGGCTAAAGTCGTAGTAAACGATCTTGGTAGCGCCCGTGATGGAGTTGGCAAGTCTAACTTTGCTGATACTGTTGTCAAGGAAATCAGGGACAAAGGTGAGTAACCTTTTGAAGACTACTAGGTATAACATCCTTGTTGTAGTCCACAACAGATACAAATTGTTTACTTTTTGGTTATTGAGGTTTGAGACATTTATTTCTCTAAAAGAATTTACATTCACTTGCAAGAGAAATACATTAAAATCTTAAAAAGTAGGTGCATGCAGCAGACAAGTTCGTAACTGTATTAGATTTTTTAAGTTAGGTACCCACATTGCATATGTAAAACAATTTCTTGCAAAATAACAAGTTGGTCTCAATTACGCATTGCTTAGTTGTTGCCATGTAAGTTACCTCTAATAGACATTGGATAGCAATGAATGCATTAAAAAACAAGCATTTAATAACAAAAAATACTGTTTGCCTCCAAAATATTATCGTTCATTATTGTCATAAGATTATTAACATCCTATTAGGGCAATAATAATATTACAATCACATCACTAAGCTATTAATTTACTTTAAGAGAAATGGTTTAAAAGCGTTTTAGCTTGTTTTTAAAGGATAATAAACATTTTGTGTTTTTTAAACCATTGGGTAATTTATTGAATAGTTGTATCCTTTGGCTTTTATGTTTTTCTTGTCATAATTTGTTCGAGGTTATATAAGTTGAATATCATAATCCTTTGTATTTGTCTTTTAAAAATAGAAATGTTTAAAAGATGTCCCTCCCTTTTTATGATTCTAAAATGCCAATGCTGAAGTATGATTATTATTTAACATGACAAAAATATAGTGACCACCAATATTCACGATAACTCACTGGTTGATGATTTGCCTGAATTACAATTGGCTTTAACTGTTGTACCATGACCATAGTAATGTTATTTCATAGCAATCTATTGTAAGAGCTATCTGTGAACTGCTGCGTCACCCAGTTAATATTCGAGAGTCAGTCTTAAGCAGATATTTTTTATTTAGATACTTCACCTGCTTGTTTATTTTAAATACATGAATCCAATTCAAAGTTTCTAATTAATATTCAACCTGGATGACTGTTGACCTTTGTTGGCATCATCTATTTTAAACATTCTGTCAATGTTTAATGAATTTTAAAATATTCTCCTTTCTCTGACTAACATATATGGTAACATAAATGCTGAATAAATGTTCTCTTTAGCTGAAATCACACATAGCACAGTTTTGGTCAGTTATATTTATGTTTTATTTAATATCTTTATTGTACTACAATAAAATAAAGTACAAAGGCGGACTTAATGCTCAAAGCATTCTCTCCCAGTCAACACTAAGGGAGCAGATAGCCACATTATATATGGCCTAATATCTAACTGTGTTGGTCAAAGGAACATTTTAAGCTATTTAAACATAAATAGAAAAAAATAACAGTATTAAAATTAAATAACAATGTTAATGAAGCTGTTTTTTTGTATAAGCTGGCTATATTTGTGCCTCTGCCTGTAATGGGTAATTATGTGTTCACTATGTTGTCCCTTCTTATCTGGTTTTATCACTATCTCATAACATTAACTCAGATTATAATTGTTATTTATGTAAGTAAATACACATTTTAGCAGAAATTAACAAGTCCTAATTTTTTATTTTATGCCAGTGCTAAGCAAGTGCTTGCAATTGCATTATATGCAAAGTAGGTACCTACTTATTTAAAATCGTGACATGTGATGTGATTTCAGCTTCTTATTTTATTTTATCCTTTGAGAAACCAATTTTAGTGTTATGGACAATTTTTGAAAATTTGTTTCGTATTTAGGTCCCAAATGAATCTGCTCCTCATCAAAAACATGCTTCTTGAATGAGTTTAAACATTGAGAATTTAATCCCAGAAAAAAGGGAACAATAATAGAGCAATAGAAATTCTTTATACTAATTTTGGCCCAAAACAGACCTCAAATAGTGTTTGTATTTTTTGTTACATAATGATATTAAATACATTGTGGGTATTATCATTGTATTATTTGTATTAGTATGTTATATAGATTTTTATCAATTTGTCTTATCTATAGAATGTTTTTCTATCAGGTGGTGTTGCTGTTGCCGACTACAACTCTGTGGTAGAAGGAGAGAAAATCATAAAGACTGCTATTGATAATTTTGGAAAAATCGATATTCTTATCAATAACGCCGGCATTTTGCGTGATAAGAGCTTCTTGAAATTATCTGAACAGGTTAAGTTATGAAATAATGTACTTATAGGTTTTGGTAAATGATGACAGTCAGGATGGGTACTTAATTATCTTTTTGTTATGTTGTACAATAAAAATAAATCTTGAGCAAAGATTTGTCTTAAAAAAAGATATCAATGGTAATATTTTGTTATCAAAACAGTAATGTAGTTTTTTTAAATTAATCTAAATTTTTCCTGTTTGTTATTTTTCCCGTTTGAATAAAATTTGGTACAGCTATGCACAATCATACTTGCGAGATCTTGTATTTGCCATCTCAATTCAATCTGTTTGTCTTTTAGGACTGGGACATTCTCCATGCGGTTCACTTAAAAGGCGCTTACAAAACCACGCACGCAGCATGGCCATACTTCAGAAAACAGGGTTATGGACGCGTCATCATGACCTCCAGCAATGCTGGTGTTTATGGCAACTTCGGCCAAACCAACTACAGGTAAGCATATTAACATTACAGTCAACATCATCAGCTGTTTTTAATTCTAATTTGTCTTCTTTTGAATTGTTAAGGAGGATAGGCCAAAACTCACCATGTTCGCCACATACAGATTTTTTATTTTTAGGCAGCGTGATCAGGAAGGGATTAGATTCGATCTTAAAAAAGACTAAGTACCTATAATATGATTAATTTAACAATGAACAACAGAAGTGACCATCTTCAGAGCGCTTGCGGTACAAAACGATGTATTTTAATCTGTAAAATTTACTCTTTCCCATATACTCTAGTGAAGTTGCAGCGGATGACTGTCTATTGTCAATTTAATCGCTGATGAGGATGGACAGACAGACGGACATGGCGACTATAAGGGTTCCTTGTTGACTTAAAACCTAAAAACCCTAGTCTTTTAATCTAGATAAAAAAACCTTATAGTACAGTGTTAGTATAGTGTTTTCCCCACATGTTCCTTAAAATGATGTATCGGTGGGGTCCACATTTAAAGTAAAACTTAAAACCAAATATTATGGACCCCTCCGATAAAGTTAAACCTCCGATAAACCAGCGATAAGTACTTCAGAGACCGGGCATTAAAGAGGTTTTACCCACCAATCCGTATTAGAGACGCATGGTGGGTTATAGCATAGCCTTTATGGCCCATCTCCTTAGCATAAGGAAGGCTTGTGCCTCAGTAACGTTGACATAAAACTGATCTGGCTAACTATGTGAAAGTGGTAGGTGCTTAAAAAGTTTAGATTAACAGAACATCCTTTTTAATTTAGCTCTGCAAAGCTTGGTCTAGTAGGCTTCTGCTATGCCCTGGCTCTGGAAGGCGCTAAATACAACATCAAGGTTAACACCATCGTGCCGACTGCAGCTTCCCGCCTCACCGAAGACATCCTGCCTCCAGACATGTTCCAGGCGATGAAGCCAGACCTCATTGCGCCTGTTGTCGTAAGTATTGACTCACCCAAGTGTTACCTTAAGGCTAGTTTATACGAGGTAAGCGACTGACTCCGAAATCGAGACAAGTCAGCGCTGACCCAAAAAAAACCCAATGTAAATTGGCTTGATGTCAGTACAGCGGCATGAAGTCAGCGCTGACTTGAAAATTCCCACACGAATATTTTGAAGTCAATCGGTACTGACTTCTGTACTGACACTGTGTAAACTTGTCTTTACCTTTAGAATATTAGACGCTAGTGTAAACGAATTTTAAAGTGTTTCCATTATGTCATAAAAATATTTTTACTTCGTCACTCAGGGATGTCATACTTTTCCTTTTCTAGGTTAGGTGGCAAAGCAACTGGTCCCAATGAAACTGGTCTATAATAATGTAAAATAGGGATATTATATTTTATTATTCTAGAGGCAGGTTAAACCTGAAGGAGATTGGGCAAACTCGGGTTTTTTTATCTCGCAATTGCACACTAATGAAAATATTGCCAAAAATCTTTATCTAAATAATGACGACCTATCGCGACGTTTCAGCAATTTTCGTACTTTCTGAAATACAATTCATTAAAAGTATGTGGTTTGGTTTTCATCTTCCTTCTTCTTTCGTCTTCTTATCATTTTTGTTGTGGCGGCACTCGTCAAACAGTGTTCCGAAACGTTGACATAAGCTCACAATGTTCGCTTATTAATGTTATTACCGTTATTAGAACTTCTCTTTATAGAAATACAAAATAACCAAATTATGTGACAGATTACGATCATGAAATTGGTCTACAATTAGAATAATTACAGCATTATCTAATGAAAAATATTTCTTGTTCGGTTAGATATTTAAACTTTGTAATATGGGCCTAGTAATCTTTGATTGTTATTGCAGGCATACATGGTGCATGAGTCATTCGAACAGACTGCCACAGTCATAGACTCTACCCTTGGATATGCTTCCAAAGTACACTTTGTCAGAAGTATTGGAACTGCGTTAAAGTAAGTATACATGATGGTTATTTTAATCATTTTTTGTTTTAAACATTTGTGGCGTTTGGCGTCAGCGGTGTGAAACGGCACCAACGTTTCGGATATCGTAAAAGGCGATTATTGACTTAGATCTTACTTCATCTAACACACATCTAAACCAGAAAATGTGCAGCAGCGTTAACAGATGAATACAGTCCAAGACTGCGATCTCCAACCCGCCTGTCAAGCGTGGAGTTTATTGCAACACCCTCCCACGGGAGAAGCCAAGTCCTGCAGTATTTTATATGGAGGAATATCGATCTCGAAACATTGGGGACGACGACTTCTAAACTAACATGAGAAGCCATTTAAGTTACAATCTTCATCAGCTTTAGTAAATTGTATATTTAATCCAAGTTTCCAATCTTTTATCAATTGTTATGATAAACTTGAAATTGCGGTATCCACCATTGTGTGATAAACACATAATGATGATAATGTATCATTAAATTCACTGGTTATCTTTTACTATTATCTAATACACATGTTTGTACTTTGGCACTTTTTAAGTACATTAGGTCATAATATAACAATGCTTATTCACTAGGCAAAATTTATCTAGCGACATTGTTTAACGTGTTGAGTGACAACGCACATTTTTTTTGTTTAGCATGTTAAACAAGAAGGCGTCATTTTGGACGCTATCTGGTGACTTTGCCTGCTGTTTCCAACGTCGCGCGTTGTTAGCGACACTTGTTTTCTAGTGAATACAAAAATGTGACGGCATGTTTAAGTCTTAGGTTAGTCATTAATTTCTGGATAGTAAAATTCAGATTTGATTGAAACTAGAGGTCGCCTGCCACTTCACCCGTGGGACTTTGTGACAAGTCCCATACAAATTTTCTTCCCCTATTACACCCATTTAATATTAATTTTCGCGACAAAAGGTAGTCTATGTCCTTCCCTATGATGATTTTAATCTATTTCTGTACCAAAATTCATCAAAAATCAGTCAGTTCAGCTGTGAAAAGGTTACAGACAGAGTTATTTTGATTTAGGAACTAATTCGTCAAGCAGAAAGAAAGTTCCGATTGGTCAAGTGTGTTTTTACCGCGTGTTTTGGTTCTGATTTGTCAAGCAATGCAAAAGTAATAATTAGTCAAGTCCCAATTTTGTTTCGATTTGCCAAGCCTTATTTTCATTTCAACTGGTCAAACCAACAAAAAGTTCTGAATTGTCAAATGTAAAAATTATAAGTGTATTTGAAGGTATATATATATAAGGGTGGCATTAACAAAAAAAAATTAAGAAGCCGAACTTATTATATTTTTTACAGATCATGAATACGAAATTATTAATTTAAACAAGATTCAAAAAAACAAAAGATTGCAAAAATATTTAACTAAAGAAGGTAAAATAAGAAAAATAGTAAAAAAAAATATAAACGGAAACGTATCAGCTTACAAATGTCTAAATTCATTAAGAAAATTGATTTTCTATATGAACTGATTCATTTTATTCCATTTTTATTTCACGAAGTATTTACTAAAGCATTTATGCGATCTAAAAATGTATGGTGCAAATATGTACTGTTAACGCCAATTAGGTAATATTGATTTATATGATTTTGTTTTCTGATTCGGTACAACAAATTGTTTATAAATAAACAGTTTTCAGAATATTATATCTTTTATTTATTTATTTACGTTATTATTATGCAACAAGGGGTTTAAAATGATTTTTGAAGTAATTTTTTAGCATTTGACAATTCAGAACTTTTTATTGGCTTGACCAGTTGAAATGAAAATAAGGCTTGGCAAATCGAAACAAAATTGGAACTTGACTAATTATTACTTTTGCATTGCTTGACAAATCAGAACCAAAACACGCGGTAAAAACACACTTGACCAATTGGAACTTTCTTTCTGCTTGACGAATTAGTTCCTAAATCGTTATTTTAAGCTTTATTAGCGTGAATATTATGTTTAGTAAGTTAATTTGAATTAAACCGGACCTCGTAAAACAGGCCCTTATGCCCGGTTTCTGAGGTATGGTTTATCGGAGGTTAACTTTATCGGAGAGGTTCATATTATATGATTTATTGTTAATTTTATTACTTTAAAGCAGATAATGTGGACCCCTCTGATAAAGTTAAACCTTCGATAAAGTACCTCAGAAATCGGGCATTAACATATACTTTATAATATGAGACTTGATTTTCAACAGGAAGACGCCTTCAGACCAGGTGACAATCGAGTCGGTGAAGGAGTTCTGGCCCAAAGTGGTGGATATGAATGGGGCGAAACACATGGACAAGATTGCTGAAGTCACTATTGACCTAGTCGAACGTCTGCAGGTACAATTAATATATTAATTGATTAAGGATAATTTACGATATGTGGTGGTAGTCCAACATCACAAGAATAATAAACAACCAGAATAAAAGCTTAGAACAAACGAAACGCGCGGGTACACTACTACACCGCACAGCTATTACACAGTCCTATCTATGTAGTCCCATTTAGTAAACACCTTTTGATAGTTGTCATACGTCTTTTAAGTTTAAATCGTTATTTAAAAATATGATGTCTATTTAATCAAACTGTCATTAATAATTAGTAATTTCTTTAATAATTAATGTGTAGAAAACCATTTCTTGTATTTTATAATTGGTTTTTTGGTTAAAGAGTTGGGTGAAGTTTGTTTACAAAAAAAGACAAGTAAGGATAAACAGACTATAATAAAATTATATTTGAATAGTTGCTATGACCGATTTTAATTTGGCAATCAGAAAAATATGTAATGGTAAAATCAATATGTTCTAGTATATATTAATTGTAATTATTGCCAATCTTTATTATTAATCTTCTCTATTTCTGTACTGCCAATTTTAATTTTAGTTAACAATTAATAAAAAACAAAAAAAATGCAGTTTTATGAGCTTTCATACTTCTCTATACACGATAATTGATAAAATCTACATTTTGACAGGTCAGAAATGGGCGTCCTTTCCACCATTGGGCAAACACTAGTTTGGTTAATTGACATGCCCCATTAGGCAATGTGACATTCTGCAAATCTTCGTTATCGCTTCGCTTTCGAAACATTTATCTATGGATTCGACGTTTTAAAAATAGTTTGTTAACGAAACTTTACGATGTGAATCCCATACATCTGTCGAAAGCGAAGCGATGACGAAGATTTGCAAATGTTACTAGCTAGGCCCTCTAGATCAGTACAAGACTATCTTGCCTTATTTTAGGACTTTGAAGATCGCGCTAAATTGGATGGTGGCAGGAACGTTTACTGGAAGGACTACAGTTACGATGCAAAGGATTTGTTGCTGTATGCTCTTGGAGGTAAGATTGGAAACAGCATGCAATGTTCGGAAGTTCTATATTTATCAGACACTTTTGATAACGAGACGTCATTGTCACGAGTTTATCTGATATATACCCACTTTAAGCAATTTATATCAAATGCAAATTGCAATGAGAAAAATTATACTGTATTATTTATGATCTCGATTAATTTTACGGTTGCCGTGTCTTTGCCGAGTTCATGTTGCTTTTTTTTCATTTATATATTATCGATAGCAATTTATCGACATTCAACTGTTAAATCCATTGTCTTTTGACATTGATGAGCCGCTATCGGAGACGTCAATTAATTTTAATGCTTATTAAGTATAAAGTACGCTCGCACAGATCGAGATCTGTGTGAATGCGACAGCAATATGTTAGCGCGCGAGCGACAGAAACAAGTATAGACGGATTATTGTACAAAATTCTTCGTGCTCCGCGACCGAACTTTTAATTAACTGACGTCTCTGAGTGCGGCTTTAAATGTAGTTAATCGCTGTATCATATCGTTTCCGTCCGTTCCGTTCCGATTCCGTGGTCATACAATGAGGCTAGTTTAGTTAAAAAAATAAACAGAATTTTGATAAAACCATCTTTCAAATAAGGTATTCGGAACCCGTTGCACTAAAAGCCCTAAATTATATTGTCAATATGTTCCCTTTCACGTTTACATATATTAAATAATGACATTGATTTAATATCCGTCAGTCATTCATTATTGTAATCTTTCAAATGAATATTTCTATATTTAGTGGTGACCTTGACTTGTTTGTGTTAGCCATGAAATTTATGTATAAATTATGTAACTTAATTATAATATAACATTGAGCTTTGTTACTTAACTTAATAGCGGTGACGTTTCTGTTTTAACAATGAGACTGCGTTAACAATGAGACATGGTGTCGATTCGGTGCAGTAAGACTTAACTAAAGGAGAACATTCTGGGCCATTTCTGAAAGTGCCGGTCAACGAAAAAAATGGTGCGCATTGCTCTAGAACTAGCCATTTGGAGCAATAGTTAGTATGGCATAAAAGTTGTTGGTTTACTTTGAGGCAAGTTGTACAAGTCCATTTTCATACAATAATAATTTTTATTGAATTTTGAGAGTGCTGGGAAACAAGAAATAATTATAGATATTGCTGGAACTAACTATTTGAAGCAATTGCCCTAAAAGGTTCTGATAAACAAGTTAGAAAACCGACATTTTTATACTTACAAAAAATTTGTGTACTCTGAAGTATAATTAATTATAATTATAACCGACTATATGACATAAAATATATACAGAATATAATAAAAAGTAAATATCTTTCTATACATTTGGGTTCGTTTGTTTATTGGGAGAAACTAAATTAAACCAAACAAATCCATTCTAGACTTATCGAACCATAATTACCACTTGGGATCTATCTAAAACATAGTATAAGTTCTTCTATCGTAAAGAAATAAGTAAATATTCATAAAAGTTTTTTAGATTCGCAGTGAAGTGCCATAAATTGACTACTTATACCCATCAAAGTATGTATTATCCGTGTAGCAGATCAAATGACCATGAAACTGACCATATAACTTGTTCCAGTGGGCTCCTCCGTGGTGAACCCATCCGACATGAAGTTCCTGTACGAAAGCCATGAGAACTTCGCGCCTCTGCCGTCCTTCTTTATCCTGGCGGGGATGTGCATGGAGGCGCCGCTGGTGCCCGCCGCCATGCCGCCCGGCAAACACGCCGACTTCACCAACGTAAGAAGCCTTAATTACGAATGTGCTTCCGTTGTGAACCCAGCCATTCTGAATTTCTTGTACGAAAGCCATGAGAATTTCGCACCCCTTTTTTGGATAGGAGGAAACGCTGTTTTATCGCCTTCCGACCCACCTCATCAAGTTATCCGATCCGGCAGGAGGGGGTCGGCGAGTTCTGAGCTCTCGAGCAGAGTTGCTCAAGTCGGAGTGACATGCAATGGCATATCAATTAAAAACCTAATGCCCCGCTGTAACACACAAGGCTTACGGGACCGCGGTGTCAAGCACCCTTGTTTTGCTCTCAATATAGCCCGGCAGCTATCCGCATCTCGGATCCGCTCCGAAGAATTTCGCACCCCTACCAATACTTTTAAGAATAAAAGTTAGCGTCAATTCACACCTGATTGACTTGACATTATTAATTTTAACAACAAGTAATAATTTAATTCGAATATATATTCTATGTTTTTCTTTTTTGCATGCCCAGGCTGGGTGAATGTGTCCTGAACTTTGATTTGTTTTAAGATCTTATTTGATGTACCGCATTCTTGCGAAATAATGCTTATTCTATTCTTTTCAACGTATCAAAACGTATTATTGTATAAAGGATTGGTTAGGTATAGTCCTTCTTCTTCTTCTATGAGTCTTCGTGAGGTAGAACAACTATACACAGTTCTATAAAAGTGCGAAAGCACGCGAAAATCTGTACGCCGCCGCGATGTAAAGCTTTGCACCTTTTTGAGTTGTAGATAAGTGAGAGTCGCGTCTCGGTGTAAACAGACCTTATCTGCTTAGTTAATTATTTACTTAATAGAATTCAATCTTCTGCTGACTGTTTAATGAAATCAACATTCCTAATCGTTACTTATGTTATGTAAATGTATGAGTTATGAATTATAAAGACAGTTCGAATCAACATGAAATGTTAGATCACGAATATTTTGAAACCCATATGAGAACTATCAAAACTGTTTACTTGTTAAAATCAAGTAAGATAACAATCGGAGTAAAGATATTGTTATTATATTTCGTTAATGGCTTGTCAGCGTCTAATTAGGAAGTCAGATACTCGTAATAAACAATAATAATATCTAAGCGTTATATTCATAAGGTGCAATTTATATTGTAGATCCTTCACGGAGAACAGTACATAGAGTTCGTGGGAGACTTCCCAGGCACGGAGGGCACCTTCCAAGTACGCAGTTACGTAGCAGAGATGCTAGACAAAGGCTCGAGTGTCGTGGCTATCGTTAACAGTAAGTAATTTCAAAAGTTTGATAAATAATTTTTCAACAACATTAAGATTATCTTGCATCGTATTTTCAATGATAAGCTTCATGATATCAGTAAAGAAAATGTTAAAGAAAAATATAGAATAAACTAAATGAGTTTGTCGAGTACCTATTAAATAAATAAAGAGGATATCAATTTGTTGGATTTTACTTTAAAATAATATATCATCAAGTCGTTTCATTACCATTTTATCATAAGTTATGTTATATTTTATACGATTATCTGAGATTAAAAACTTCGTGTCATTCGGATATAATTATGCGTCATATGGTTATGATTTTACAAACAAATGCAGTTCCCGTGACTGACGCGGCCGCGGGTGGCTTACAGCAGGCGGTCTACAAATTAGGACATTACAGCTGACAACTGAACGCCATGCCATTGTCAGTTGTAATTACCTAACTTGTAGACTACCTGAGGTAGGGCTGCGCCAGTCAGGGGGATGCTTAACTTAACAAAATTGTTGTAGTTTATCTATTGAATATTTACATTTCAGCCTCGTAGTCTATAAGAGTAAAAGTAAAACTGTACATCCCTTCGGGCCGGAGCGATAGTTTTAATGAACGCCAAGTGTTATTTCTTATAATCGATATATAAATTCTCAGGCGAGATCTACCAAAACAAGGAGCTTCTGTACCGCACGCAACAGCACATATTCGTGGTAGGGCAAGGCGGTTTCAACGGGCCCAGGAAGAGCGACAAATCGATAGACGTGCAGCCTGCGCCTAAGAGGAAGCCCGACTCTGTGGTCGAGCAACGCACCGCTGAAGACCAAGCCGCTTTGTACAGGTAACTGGTTGTTTATACTTTCTGAATTCTATAATAGTGTTCTGGAGTATTGTAGGCATTGGGTGGGCAAGGCGGTTTCAACGGGCCCAGGAAGAGCGACAAACGTACAGCCCGATTCTGTGGTCGAGCAACGCACCGCTCGCTGAAGACCAAGCCGCTTGGTATAGGTTACTGGTTATAGCTTATAATATTCTGGATCTTAGTCTTTTTGAACAGCAGTAGAGATTTTTTTTGCTTTGAGGAGCAAAAAAAAGGTCTCGTTTATATTGGTGGAAATTACATTGTCCCTTTGTCAGTACAGGGTTTTATTGATGTTTGTAACTGCATATATCAATCGGCTTACTTATTTGGAAATACAATACGACACTTTATAATTTTTGATTACTAATTTGTACTCTGTTGCGTACATTCCTTACATTTAGTTGACATATTTCAAAACATATTCAAATCTAACTATAACAATAAACGTGTGTCAAAGTCTATGTACGGAATGTCATTAGCTGCCAAATTCAAGTCATGTAATGAATATACATAAGTGACGCGTTTAACCTTTAACCGGTACCTACTTTACACTGGCTTATAGGATTTTAGTTTGATGATAATGTCTTGAGTATTGTGCTGTGTAGTTCGTTAATCATTGTCAATATTTTTCTTTGTGTAGGTATATTTCTGACAGAGGAATAGTGTTCTAACCACGTTCTAACAGTGAAATTTATAAAGGTATTACAGTTAGTTATTTATGCAACTGTTGTATAATTAGGGATATTAAACACGAATGTGGGTTTATCATAGTATCACATTAGTGTTTAATATGTACAGTTGCATACAATACTTTATCTACACCCATATATGAATCCTCTATAAAAGGTTCTGAAACAGTTAGCTTATTGCCAACATTAAAACAACTAGTGTCATAGTAACCATAATTTCGCAGGAGTTGCATTATGACATTTAGTATAACATTATAACACTAGTTTGGATGATATAATGGTTACTATGACACTGGTTGTTTTAATGTTGGCATTAAGCTAACGGTTTAGAAACTTTTATAGAAGATTTAAAGCATATATAATCAATATAAGTGTTATCATAAACCTAAGTTAAAACAGCCTAAAATAAATAACGCCCATAAAGTTAGTCACACATTTTTTTTCTATTAAAGGTTATCTGGTGACAACAACCCCATACACATCGACCCTAACGTAGCCGTCGCCAGTGGATACTCAAAGCCCATTCTACACGGTCTGGCGTCGCTTGGCTTCGCTGTTAGACACGTGTTGGCTCAGTAAGTATAATTGATTTGTATTTTATCACTTGTCCAATGTCTATCCGTATAAAAAATCACGATTAAGATAATCCCTTATCGCGTAAAATATGTTCTTGATTGTTATTTCACTTTAACATAACGTGAACATAACTTGTTTTTAAATTAGTCTGAGATCATCTTGAATTTTTAAAATTGCTGTTAGTATTTTAGTTTCATTATATAGTTTTATACTTTTACAATATTTAATAAACTAGTATATTTCATATAGGTACGGCGACAACAATTCTGCCAACGTAAAAGCTGTGAAGGCCCGTTTCGCTAAGCCAGTTCTGCCAGGTCAGACACTCGTCACCGAGATGTGGGTAGAGGGTAAACGCGTACATTTCCAGACCAAGATCAAGGAGACTGGCAATGCCGTCATTACTGGTAATGTTGTTTTATAACTTATGCTTTGGTGTTACATAATTGTCTTATTGTTTGTTATAATCATTGTTCTAAAAATATTCTTAAAGAATTGTTTGAAAAAGAGCATAAATAATTTAAAAACTCTAAGCACTTTATGGCGGTGTTACGTATTGAAAAAAAAAATAATGAGTTGGTTATCTTTTTTCAACAACTCTTGTCGTCCAAGGAGCTTACAGTACAGACGAGCGTCAGAGTCTAAATTGTTGTTCTGGCAGGCCAGGCGCACTCCGCGCTTTATGTATGAAGCTACAAGTAGCCGGCGGTTCCGATCGGACGGAATAATTTCAAGAGGGCTGTGTTTCACGTTAGCAACATTAGTTTGTTTGACCTGAATTGCACTTTATTGTGGCGGAGCAGGAGTCGCTGTTTATTTAAATGATTTTGCGGAGTGCATTATGTACTTGTACTATTATGTATTCTGTGGTTCTGGGACCTTATTTACAGACGACTGGCCGACGACTTTGCGCATGTAGTCTGTGTCGCTTCTGTCGCTGAGAAAATGTCGCTCGTCTGTAAGCCCCCTTTGTGTCACAGAAGACGGATTCTTCGTCCACAATATGATTTTTATTTCTTCGAAAATAAGATTATTTTAAGAGTGTTTTTTTTGCCGCCAAGTTGATTGAAAATGTAACTTTATGCTTTGTATCTAATAAAGAACTCGTTGCGAATTGATCCGACTAAACGTTTTTTTGTTTATGAAATAGTGGAAAGATATGCGTAACTTTATGTGAACGGTATTGAAAACATAATTTATGTAATGTCTCTTTGATTGTAGGTGCTTATATGGACTTGAAGAACGTTAGCACTGTCCGTCCATCTGCTGCTTCGGCTTCTGATGACCTAAAGAGTGACGCCATCTTCCTCAAAATCAAGGAAGAAGTTGGCAAGAATGCCGACAAGGCGAAGAGCATCAATGGTGTATTCTTGTACAACATTACTGTGAACGGCAAAACTGTCAAACAGTGGAGTAAGTATAATTTAATTTATCAACGCCCGAGCTGACGCTTGAGGCCGGATAACAATGGAATATCTACTGTGTCTTATTTTTTGGGCATTGAAGGGTTAAATAAAATAGGTAATAAAACTGCAAGATACTTTGCCAACAATCTTAGAATTTTTGATGATTGCCAAAATAAAAATATTCATAAAATTATAATAAGAAATGTATCTGTGACACAACATTAATATGTTTATTTTTTAAATAAGTATTAGGATATTAGATATGTGGTGTTGCTGTTGCAGGCAAAATGCATATTTCTTCATTATTATCTTTCATTCATTTTAACCACAAACATTTTTTTTTCAGCTCTGGATTTGAAAACTCCTCAAGTCACCGAAGGAGCCAGTGGCAAAGCTGACACAACAATCACAGTTTCTGACGCTGACATGGTAGAAGTTGCATCAGGCTCACTCAGTCCACAAGTTGCATTCATGAAGGGCAAACTAAAGATTGCCGGCAACATTATGCTTGCTCAGAAACTTGGCCCACTTCTCAAGAGTGAAGCTAAGTTATAAAATGTGACAATCTGTCTATATGATGCAGTAAGGTGGGTGGTGGATAAGATGGAATATATAGCAATTTTTTATTGCATTTATCAATAGTATTGTTAAAAAAATGTATAGAAATTTATTTTTTACTAAAGATGGGATTAATGTTATTATTTCAAGGGATATTTTTTACCAATTATGAGTAGGTATATATAAATGTTGATTCCAATAGGTTAAGCTGTTATGTTAACTGTTGAAAGGTACCTATAGGAATAATGTAATAAATAAAATATTTTATACTAAAGGTTGTATTTTTCCTTGAAGTAATAAATCCGCTTCTTTGACTTCATTCTCCCATGCATCCCTCATTTGGGGTTTTGTGCTCAAGTCTATGAACTTGCTGGCTTGCACTTCTGGCAAGCCTTTTGTTTTCAAAGCTGTACCGATTATACAGCAGTAGGTACCTGAAAGTATCAATTGTAAAACATTGAGATTAGCTTTGAGCTGAAATAGTGAAAAGATTTACATACTTGTCAGTGAATCGGAATTAAATATTGGTTATTCTCAAATACAAACTTATGAAAATTTAAAATAAATAATATTAGAAAAAATACTAGAAAAAATTGACTCACCCCTAGCACCTCTGATGGGACTATAAATTAATCATTAAAATATAGTCCCGTCTGAGGTGCTACGGGTGAGTCGATCTTTTCTAGTATTTTTTCTGATATAATTTATCTTAATATAAAATTAGCATTGTGAATGCGAAAAATCAAAATTTAATAATTATGAAAATTTCTTTTTCGTAAGTTAGGAAATAATTTTATAAATAATAATAATGGTAGTCACATATATTGTGATCAAAGGTACAGTCAGAATGCTTACAATCAAAGGTACAGTCAGAATGCCTCACCTTTTTGCAATTTTGTTTTGTCAATAACGCCATCTGCACATTCACATTTAGTTATCTTGGCTCTTCCAGAAGAGTCGGAAATAATTAAAATATCTTTGCCTACAGTCTGTTCTATAGTGCCTTGTACCCAAACTTCTAAAGGAGGCGTTTTATTTAATAAATCTTTGACTAAATATTTTCTTGGATGTGCCATTAAGTTGAATACAAATTTTGTATTAATAATTGCTATTACAAATAATATTAGAAGATTTTATCTAAATTAAAATTAAATCATAGTAAAATGATGCAATACACTCAAATAAGTCACAATCAAATTTTAATGAAACAAAATATACTTTAATTATTAGTATGTAGGTACTTGTTTGTACTATTATTTAATGACTAGACTATTAATGTGTGATTTTATTTTGTAATTGTAAACAAAGCCACAAACAAACAAAGGATAGGAAGGACATTTTGGATTTTTGACACTTGACTGAAGTTGACTGACATTGACAATTAGCTGTCAAAGTCAATGAAACGTATATTTTTTCTAAATTTTCCCATCTAAGAAAAGCAAAAGTATCAATGTCCATACAATCATACAAGCAAGTCTACAGCACATAGGTACTATTTTTGTCGGTGTGCTTATGTTTCTTGGAGTAGTTGATTCGTGTACCTAAGTATCTTGAAATATATTTGTTAATAAATAAATAAATATTTGACAACATCACATACATTGCTCCGATTCCAAAGTAAGTAGCTAAAGCACTTGTGTTATGGAAATTAGAGACAACGGTGGTATCACAAACACCCAGACCTGAGCCAATATAGAAAAGTTGGTTTTTCTAAATTGACCCAACCGGGGATCGAACCCGGCACCTCGGAGATGGCAACACCATGAAAACCGGTGTACAAAGCCACTCGACCACTAAGGTCGTCAATAATAATAATTTGTATCAAGTGCGTACACAGTTGGAATATTACTCTGTGTGATTTCACATTTCTTCCAAGTGTTTTGTTTAACCTAGTGGTGATGAAGGAGAAGCTCTGCGCTCATGCAGCCCGAACTTAACTCAAAGTTAACTCAAGACTCAAAATTGTAAGCGATGTATTTCAAGGTAGGCTGCGGTTAAGTCTGAGTTAAGTTCGGGTTGAGGTCGGGTCGGGTCGTGTGTTATCGTATGAACTTACATACACAGGGTGGAAATAAAAGACGGTAGTTGGAGAAAAGTACCCTATGTATCGATACTGAAAGAAAACATTTATTATTTTTAAAAATAAGTAAAACTGCATTCAAAGATGTTTGTATAAATAAGCAGATAAAGTAGGTATACAACAACATTGTTTTATCTAAACTATTTTTTTTATCTTTTTGGATCTGCCTTCATTTAAGATATTATGTTACTTGGAAGAAATTAACCCTTATCATTGATCCTCTCGATTGGTATCATAAAAGTACCTACAGGAGGTATTTTTTCAGATTTTGGCCCATTCGATTCCCGGCTGAGACAAGCAATTTATCATATATCTTTAAATGCAATTTCTTATTATTAAAAAAATATTGTAAAACATTGAGATTAGCTATGAGCTGAAATAGTGAAAAGATTATTAAAAAGAAAAGAAATGTTTCCTGTCAGTATTTGCCATCATCAATATAAAGGGTACTTTCACTCCAACTACCTACCGTCTTTTATTTCCAACCTGTATAATTCAGTAACTACGGATTTTTCCGTATTCGACGTAGATATTCCTGACTCGTCGTATTCCAGATTGGTCGTATTCCAGATTCGTTCACATCCAGGTTCTATTTGTAGGTTTGTCCATGATCCCCAACAGGGTTGTTGTTGATGCAGGTTTTAATATCAGTGGATGCTGATGCAGATTTTCTGAAATCAATATCAGCTGCGAATCTGCGATGCTGATGCTGATTTGCATTGCGCCTTGCAGGTCATTGAAATTGAAATTGAAATTGAAAAATTCTTTATTCAAATAAGCTCACATAATAAGCATTTTTAAATCGTCAATTCTTTTGTCCTACCACCCATTATGACGTCTTTTAACTGACAAAAAAACGCGTTATCAGAAGGAGGTACGGTAAGAGTGGCTAGACGTATGTGTGGTGGGTGTGGTGTCGCTCGCTTCCATGTAGTACTTGGCACTAGCTATCCTTGCATTTGGATTGGTGGTGAGTCGGATCGTAGTTATTGCTGA
This sequence comes from Catoptria pinella, assembly GCA_963556745.1. Taxonomy (NCBI): domain Eukaryota; kingdom Metazoa; phylum Arthropoda; class Insecta; order Lepidoptera; family Crambidae; genus Catoptria; species Catoptria pinella. The sequence goes on along the minus strand of OY750775.1, from coordinate 6,875,260 downwards.
CCTTTCCTATAAAACCTATAAAGTAAATAGGTAGGTAGCCTGTTTTTTTCGAAATAAAAGGCAAGTTATAATCCCCCCCCCCGTAGGTGAGCAGGGGTTAGTATGTGGGACTCGCCAGGAGGGGATCGCAACTTCAACGTTATGGCTCCCTCCACGACTGCCTCCCGTGATCTCACCCAGCCGAGTGGAGTGGAGTGGAGCCTACCTCTACCTCATCAACGCATGTAGGTCTGTATGTAAGTCGTAATCAAAGAGCATGTAATCACTTACGATAAACGCATAAGATAACGAGCGACCTACCAGCAATACTAATATTTCAAATTAGTTTTACAGTTATCAAAGTCTGCGTATAATAAAATTGAAATGGACAATCAAGAGACCTCATTCACGTGAAAAAATGCTTTTATTAAACCGGCTGTCGAGCCTTAACAACTCAATCAGTGGGTTTCGAAAACATATATTTTTTCACTGCAGCCGGTCCGTTCGGACAAAAACACGACGGCCGGCGAAGGCCGAAGTAATGGCTTTCTCGAAAACTTGTTACATTATTGCATGCCACGGTTCTCTACCAATACCAAATGGTGTATTGCGTTCCGTGAGTTTTATGTGGCATACTAAGTTTTGTTGAATATGGTTCGCTTTTGTTTTTAACTTGTAGAAATAAACACAACAATTTGGTAAGTATTCAATAGTATTAATCATTAAGATGTAGAATTTGGTATTCAATTCTATTCATTATAAGATATAGATTAATATAGGACGAAGTCTTTTATTTGATACTCTTACGAATTCAAATGAATACAAAAAATAAAAACTTTGCTGAAATTTAAAGTTTGGTGTCACCACTTTTTACATAGTGAAAGGTACAAAATCTTGAAGTATCTAGGACTATTACCTGAAATTATTAAAATAAAATATCACTTAGATGAAAATAATGCAAGAGCAGAGCCACAGCGTAGGCGATACCTTTTTACCCGACTGCAAGGAAAGGGTTATGTTTTTCGCGCGTATCTTGTATGTATGTATGTATGTTTGTGTGTAATATTATCTATTACCTCATATCCACCATCCATTTGCCAGAAGCCACCGATTCGACGCCGAAAGTCAACTAAGTTTTTTCTTACTAACCTAATCTTAAGTTTTGTATACTAACAGATTTGTTGTTATATTTCATATTTATTTTATTTTAAGGTATATATCTATGGGCCTGAAAATAAATGATTAATAATTATAATATCTTTCAAACGGCTGAACGGATTCCTATGATTAATATATCGTTAGATTTGTCTTGACAGCCCAAGTGTTCTTAAGTAAGTGACATTAAAAAAACCAACATGGCGACTGTGCTTTGCTAATATGAAGTAAAAAAAATTTTTTTTTTAGAATGGCTACTGCAATTATATAAATATATAAGTACCCCATAGCTCTTGGGTCAGCAATCAGACGCAAACTTTATTGCTGCAATCATCCATCTTCTTCCAAATAGAGATGTGGCCGAGCCGAAGACAGTCAAGACCGGTCCAATAAACTAAAAAATAAAATGCAACAAGTCTATTCAGTTCAACCGCGTTTATTCCTAATTAGTAGGGTGGCCATCATTTACATCATTACTCATTTTCAAAAAGTTGTATCGTAGATCAAGGTTATAGTAATATTCATTAACATTGTTTCTGTTGCTGTTAATTTGTACATTATTTATTATTATTTCTGTAATTTGGTGACAGAAAAAGTAGTAATAACGTAGGTATGTACGTACTTAAGTAAGTATTATATCAATAAGCAAGCAGCTTTTCCAACTGACGTTGAGAAAATCTTTTTTGAGCTGTTAAAGCTTATAAAGCGTTATAGCGTGGTAAAAAGAACTTTAGGATATGATTTCTAAATAAGTTGATCTTTGCCTACATACGGGAATTATAATGCCCGCATCTTCAGCAGAAAAATAAAAACCTAGGCGAAATATTTATACCAACTCATACTTACTCCAAGTGTAAAAACTTGGAGTATGAGTAAGCATACATATTTCGCCTATTTCTTTTGCTTTCAGATTGGAATTTTATGATTTTATATAATCAAAAATGTAAGTTAATATTTTGGATGCATAACAAACATTTGACATTTGGAAGGTAATTAAAAAACAAAAGCATACATATTTAAATTAATAGATAGAGTGGTTCCAAACTCTGTTATTTGAACTAAATGCGTAGGATTTACCTCTTTAAAGCGTACAGTTCTTGAAAATTAAATATACAGTTCCTAGATACTTACTTCTAATTTCTTACTCAAGCCAGACAAAACATTCTACCACAAAAAAGAAGTGTGTGTCTAAGCAGCAGTAAGTAGACTTGGCTTAAAGGAAATGAAACATTTTTCTTTAATTTTCAGCTCTAGAATTCCCAAGTTACTAAATTTCACGGTCCCCCTTACAACGAAGGGTCCGCGTAGTGGTGGGAGTAGGCCAGCACAAGATGAAGCTGTCACCCACCGCGCTGGCATGGCGTTCAATTCAAAACGCCGAACCCCGTACCCACTAGGTACCCGCCCGACCGACGACCGACCATCACCCACCGAACTCAATCGTGGTCGCGATCGCGCCTGAACCGCACGGCCGCTACGCACCGTTCTTTCCAAAACAAGTACGCGTTCCAAAACAAACCTTGCTTAGTGATGTTTTTCAAGTGACGTTTGTGATTTTTCAGTGCAAACAAACACTGGAATTGTAAGCCGACTAACAGGCAAGCCATGTGACACCGCCGGAGCAAAGCTAAGATTTGTACGTGCTTTTATCTTTATTTTAAACTTTATTGTAGCGCTTCTAATAATAGAGTGATTGCATACCACGTGAAAGTCGGGGAGAGATTTACTTCGAATGTTTTGGAAGAAGTTTACGATGCATTTTATTGTTGCTATCAAATTTCAACCGACTCTACACATTCTGGTTTCATATCGGTAAGGTCAAACAATATCACGACAAACTAAGTTAGTTTCGAAACTCTTGTAAGACATATCCCAACATGGGTTGAAGCACGAGATTTCCAATCTAGTTACGTTGAAGGGAAGTTGAAGGGTTATTATTAAAAAAACCAGTCAAAGTATAAACTGACTACAATATGGTGATTAGGTACTAGTAAAAAAACTAATTTTAATTTTTTTCTTAGTATATATAATTATTTTATTTATTATTTCTTATTTCATATAAGTACTTAGGTAGGTACTTTAATCCTTTAGGTATTTTAGTAATACATAAGTTTTGCAGTTTAAGTTTTCAGGATAGAGTTTGTTTATCTGTGAATGCATTTTTTTCCGTCCAATGGCTACTAGCCGTAGTCCCTATAATTTTAATTATTGCAATTAATTATTTATCCTGTTAAAATATTATTATTCATTGGTATACCTGTAAGGACATTATTGTAATAGAGCAAATTACAGGATAATAATTTAAATGTGCCAATTATTGAATGACAAGTAAGAGCGATAGATGGCCTGCAAAGTACGGAACACGTCTCTATTATATAAATTGTATGATGTATGAGTATTTACATAGTCGTGGCTTTGCATAGAAATGGCACAAATTATTGTTTGTGATCCATGGACGTCCTCGCCTTTTGCGCGTCCTTAGCTGTAACGCAGACGTGTGCAGAACTAATGAGATTGCCTATTAACTGTTTGAAGTAAATATATCGCTCGACAATGAGAACACATCGTTTGAATCACAATTAGGTGACTTCTACAAGAGAGACGGGATTTAAAAATGTAGAGTTACAAGCAGACGAAGAACCAAGCATAATGTCTATTCTGCCAAAGAGGTTAATTGAGTCACTATATACTTTGTAGTCCAAGACTGTTTTAATAAACAAAAGAAAATGATTTACGGTACAAATTGTTTCTGTTAAGGTCCTACCTTATTCAAGCAAAGGATCGCAAGGATAAGACTTGACTTCGGTCATCTGTATTCTGGGGCCGTAGGTAACAAAAGCCTTGGCATTGGCAACGTCAGCCGTCAATAAAACAATTGTTTAGGGACCCGGCCGGCTAGACGCGAGGCCCATACATAACATAAACCAATCACCATTTGCTGGGACTACAACTGATTTATGGGGCTCTGCTGTCCATAATAATGTTGTTATTCTTCAACATCTACCTTAACATGAATTGTAATGTTTGTACTTCACAGCATAATAATTAGGAAGGCACTATTTTCCCATATCTTGTGTAACAACTGTTTATAAAGTTAAATGAAAGCGATTATTGCAATCTTTACTTTTTAATGTACGGTAGTACCTAAAACCTTTGAAAAATATTATCAGTAAATGAATATTAAAGCACGACACTCTGTGTCTATTTAAAAACGATGAAAAGCAATTTCGAGTTATTGTACCATGATTTCAAGCAGTTGTCAGTTAAAATTTGCTTTATTCAGCGACCGAAACGTCTTTGCCTTTTTTCGTTGACTGCTGAGCGTAAAATTATGATAATTTTGATGCTCAAAGTCACACAATAGTCAGGAGATTTCAAGCTTTGAAGTACAACTTGCATGAATTTGTGCAAATCAACGCAATTATGCAATAAACACTTTTTAATTATGTATACGAACATTTTAATAGGTAGAAGGAATGTCGAGAAAACTAATTTGTACTAAACAGTTGATACAAAGTACATAAAAAAACCGGCCAAGTGCATGTCGGGCCACGCGCAGTACATATTCCGTTGATCGACTATTACTTGTCAACAAACCCTACCTAGCAGTAAAAGTTTTCGTTTTAAATTCATAATATTACCTATACGTACTACTGTCCAGAATTTTTTCACGTATCCAACCGTTTACCTGGTAGAGGGGACGACGACGACGACGACACACTTGACTCCTAACTAAATTTTGCTCTACAACGCTTAATATTTCGCCAACAGACTCCTGAATCGAAAACTGTCTTCAGAAACCTACAACATGTTTCAAAGACCTATCCAACGACACCCCACACTATAAGATTAATGAGAAAAAAGAAACTCACCTCCACTTCACATGTTTTTAAGGTTTTATTCTACCATTCTTTCGGTGTTATTAATAAATAAATAAATAATTAAACCATAATTTTTCATGCCAAATTACCAGCTTTCTAGTACTGGGTTTCTGAGCTAAATCGCGGAAGGACAGACGGATAGACGGACATGGCAAAACTATAAGGGTTCCTTGTTGACTTGACTACGGAACCCTAAAAAGGGTGTTCAAACGACTTTTCAATTGAAAATCGTTATGGATTTTGCAGTTTCTAAAAATATACTCTACCGAAAGGATCTAACTAAGCACGAAATATCAGCAACAGCTCAATAAAATTATCAACCTCATAAATGTGATTCTTTTTCGTCTGTTTTGTTTTGCTTTTTTAAGAATTACTTTTATTTTGATCACAAAGAGTAAGCAAGTTATTAAATTTAGATTATTCGCATTCACAATGCTATTTTTATATTAAGATAAATAATATTAGAAAAAATCGACTCACCCGTAGCACCTCAGACGGGACTCGTACCCGCACCCTTGGGATTCCGGCCCAATGCACTGACCAATTATGCTACCGAGTCGCTAGTGGGAGCGGCGAAATTTTCTAGTACTTTTGACTTGTGGTATTTCCTCACATTGATGAAATTGCGCTGGCTTGCAGCGAAGAAGTCAAAAGTACTAGAAAATTTCGCTCCCACTAGCGACTCGGCAGCATAAATTGGTCAGTGCATTGGGCCGGAATCCCAAGGGTGCGGGTTCGAGTCCCGTCTGAGGTGCTACGGGTGAGTCGATTTTTTCTAGTATTTTTTCTAATATTATTTATCTTAGTAAGCAAGTTGCTTCACATTGCAACATCAACTTTAAAGTTACAATTATCGCATTCCACGATTGCCAACAAGTTTTGCAACTTGAAACTAAATAGATTTTGTTATACTTAACTAACACGAGGAGTGTTAGAAATCGGATATCTCTGTTGCATCCGTCGTTTCTAATCTGTGTGTGTTTACTTTCTTAATTATGTGGACAAGATGTCTTCCACCGTATTATGTTACCTGACGTACATTATCAGGATTAGTACTTTTCTCAACGTGTTTGTTTAAGCTTATGATTTGATAGCGTCATAACGTCACTCAAGCATATCACGTCTATGCGGTTGATTTATAATTAGCTTTATAAATAAAGAGTATGGTTACATCTTAGAATAATAACAACCTAGAACGATAGTTCCTTACAAAGCGCGCTGTCAAAAGTGAGGCAAAAAATACTGAGCCAAAATGGCTTAGTTTTCAGGTTTTTTTTCTTCATACGTTACCGAATCGTACCTATAAGAACGAAATAATCGAAATAAAAAATAATCAATTTCCCTACCTTTAGGGGATTAGTTACTATTTTATTGGATTTTAGTTACGATTAGGTAAAGGTATGAAGGATAGATATAAATCTGAAAACTAAGCTATTTTGGCTCAGTATTTTTTGCCTCACTTTACATAAAAGGACTCGACTTCTAGGTTACATAGAATAATATAGAGTATCATTACCTACTGGAGATGAATTTCGTAATATTGTGAGGCAATAGTTGGCGCCACAGTATTGCAATATTGTAATGTAAACAGATTTATCACGGTTGCTAAATTGATAGTAGCTGTGTATTTGGGTATTGTTTTGCTTTCAATCACGCATCGGCATGACATTTAGCGCTTTACGAAAATCGGTTCATTAGAAATGCGATGTATAGGTAGTTAATTGTTTCGATAATAAATAAACTATAATAAACAATAGTAAGGTAAATTTCTTTTTCTTTTGCAAAAGCTCTTTCAAATTACTCATAATGGGAAAGTTATTTATTATATCTATTAACGGCAGACTAAAATAACTAGCTAATATTAACTACAGGGTATTGCAACTACGAAAAAGTTTAGAAAACAAAAGAAAGAGCCGTTAAGAAACATGTCAGTTTTACTTTTTTCTTTTTTTTTCTTTTGCTGTGAAGTAAGGTCGTTATAAATTAGCCGTTGCAGCCAGTGTTGCACCAAACTCCAGCTGCATGCCATATGTCGAAAAATTTGTCTTTCAAACTAACCTTTTTAGTGATTTATGATGAGTAGTGTATAGTCGAAACTGAGATTCTAGGTACCTACACGAATACACTACACTAAAAACATTTCTTTTTAATCGGCAAATGAGGATCGCAACTTATGTAAAATTATTGAGTCTGTTTCAAAACTAAAAGGGAGCTTTTAGTAATAAAGTTGACTACATTGCTGATTGCATGTGGTGAACGCGGTGTAGGTAGTTATAATTATATTTTTTATCGGCAGGTGGATGAGACAAACTTAAAGGGACGCTTTCTTATCCAGTTTTTTAGAATTGCCGGTTCTTTTGTCGGCAGTAATAGTTGAGCAACAAACCTTCTATATTCTCTGGCTAATGTTCTTCAGTTGGTTGCACTAATACCAATAACGGAGAGATAAGAAGCGATGCTATTGAGTGTCCCATCCTTTTTTGAGCTACTGTTGAACCTTATTAAGCAAAGGTAGTAAGTAAAGTGGAAATGTGAAAAAAAAAGCTTTTGTGCGAACTTCTGTCCTCCACAATTTGGATCTATTAACTGTTTTTTTTTATAGTTACCTGTACTTTTGCTAAGTATGGTATGTAACCTACCGATTTACTTTAAAAAAGTTAAATAACTGTTAAATGCGCTGCGTTTTACATTAATACAAGCAAATAACAATGACACTGTGGCCGTAAATTGTAGCAGAGCAAAAAATGGATTTTCTAGACTAACTGGAAAAACGATTAAACAATTTTTTCAAATTTTAAATTTATTTCCTAATTTATGTCCAAAGAAACGCTTTTTTACATCAAACAATGAAAATAGTTTCCCAGCAATTTTTTTATGTTTCTTGTTTTGATTAGAATGCGTAGTCTTCGTTGTAAAGGGTATTTTCACACCCTGTATGTTGTATTTTACTAAAAAAATCAAGTACCCATGAGTTTTACATAAAAATATTGAAAATTCCCGATTCCTGGGAATTCTCGGGAACTGTAGATGTTTTCCCGGGTCCCAGAAACGTGAAAAGCGCGGAAATTCGAAAACCCCGAGTTATTAAATAAAGTCTAAATTATAGACATTGTTGTTTGTAGTTACAGCAAAGGATTATGGTCTTATTTATAATGAGAAATAAGACGATTTATATCAAATATTTTAAACGGAGTTTTTAGCATTATTTTCGTCATACTTTCGATAAACTTTAAATTTTTGACAGTTACATTAAACTCGATCAAACAATGAACGGGAATACTGTCTTTTATTTACCGAAATAATATCATCTGCTATTGGTATAAATCATCTTATTTAAAAAAGGGATTAGAATGGAGCTGTAAAATGATAGTCGTGCGAATGTTTTGAATACTTATTACGTGCCCGCATAATACTCGACAATTTTATAAGCTCTTTATGAGTTGATGTTATTTTATAACAAGAGCTCTACTAGCTATTGTGTGTAGGTACTTGAGAAAACACTGTTTTTGTGTAACTTTTAAGTAGGAAAACAAAGTGAGTAGTTATATCGATTGAGAAATGTAACAACTGTTCATAGATAAAATAAATATTATGTATGATCAAAATAACTTTACCTTGTTAATGAATTTCATATGTTTTTAAGTTTCTAAGTTCTTTATAGTTTTCGAATTTACACTGGTACTAGTTATTATCGAAGAAATAAAGTTTTTTTTGTTAGCGACTGTAATAATCATTTATATTTTAACAAGAAACTTTTTAACTGCGTATTGAAGAAAATAATCACTAAATAATAAGTATTTAGCGTATTCAGGGATTAGTCAGTAATAAAGATAGTGTTTCAACGTTCGACTAAAATAGATTTTCCGAACAGAAGCCACGATATACCCACCCGCTAGTACGTACCTGACGCAAACTGAAAACACCTGTGTAATCGTCATTACTGCGTAAGTAGTACAATATTTTATTAAAATCTTTTTGCTTTAGTTATAAAAAAATAGTATATATATGTCATAATCATCTTTTATATTCTTACATAATTATAAAGATTTAGTTTTGTTTCTATGAAAACATGAATAGAAAAACCTGATACTTTGAACTATTATTAAATAGGCTTAATAAATTATAAAATTGTAAGTATTGTGACACCACTAAATAAAGAAAGCACTTTATTTTGTAACATGCTGTCAATATTTTTTCCTCTTGGAATATGATTTTTTTTATTACTTACTTATTTCATAACAGATATTTTTGATTTCGGATCGGAGCATATATGCACAAATAAGTATTAATAAATGCTGTTTGATAATTTTTCATTTGTCCTAAAAAAAATTATTTTAAACAATCAATTTTGGATATGTCATCCAAAATTGATTGTTTAAAATAATTTTTTTTTAAACAATCAATTTGAAAATCAGATGAGGAAAATTTGGGATAGCATCATAATGTAATCGTCGGTAAGATATTTTCTGGCCTTTATCAATAAAAGCAAAGGGTGAAATGGTAAACGTCCGGTGTTATTGATAAGTTAGATACTCTACACAAGAGTCACGGGTTCCTGCTGCAGGGTCATTGATGCTATTTTCGATTGAGGTAATAGCGTGCTGTTTGTTTAATAGAATCGATGATTTTGATTGATACCAATTTAATTGTATCAATTGAAACCACATTGAAACAGTTTCATTTCATATGCGTCGAATCTCAAAGTTTGATATTTTGGCAATTTTGTGTGGTCGCAGCGGGTGCTATCTAACAAAATCTTATATTTAAGTGTTATCCGTTATTGTTTTCGACGTGAACTGTAAAAACGTGCTTAAATGATTTCCCCAAAAAATATTATTGACCTCCGTGGTCGAGTGGCTTTGTACACCGGTTTTGAAGGTGTCGCCATCTCTGAGGTCCCGGGTTCGATCCCCGGTTGGGTCAATTTAGGAAACGAACTTTTCTATATTGGCTCAGGTCTGGGTGTTTGTGATACCACCGTTGTCTCTAATTTCCATAACACTAGTGCTTTAGCTACTTACTTTGGAATCGAAGCAATGTATGTGATGTTGTCAAATATTAATTAAAATATTTATTATTTATTTATAATGGCGCGTTCGCCATCAAGTTGGGGAAAATACATAATTAATTAATTCCAAATTCACTTGAAATTGAGATAATTTTCTAACAATGTTTGTTGGTTTAATATAGTGTAATTTCGATTACTATCCCAGCCGTCATTCCTCTTATACCTAGGTCAATATATTCTGTGCCTAGGTACGGTACATAGTACCTACGTATTTAAATTCGACTGTCGAAAATATTATAACATACGTACTTATATTAGGTATGTAAGTAAAGCGTTGTTAATAACTTCATGTTCCCAGCGTCAATTTGTCTATTGTAGCTCTTAATATAGCTGCTTATAGGTTCTGCAAATTGCAGTGTGGACGGTGTCATTCCTTGCACTTCTCTGAACAGCATTCAGGTGATAGGCTGTTTATCTTGACCTAGATACTTCTTAGAACTGTAGGGCTGATAGTACCTACTGTATCACCTTTGCATCGTTACAAGAAGCAGAAATAAATTAGCACTGTTTTTTTCATTTACTCGCTTCAAGTTTCTTGTAAAAATAATCCAATCCACCATTATTATCTTTCATAATGTGATTCGACATCGTTTTATTTTTCTTGTAATCTTTACATAAACATATATCACATAAAATAATTTCAGATTTTTCTTTATGTAAACTTCGGAGATAAGGGGACGGGAAGGACGGGGGGGACGGTATTTTTTTATATTTTTCACTCCATATGCCCTAGCCTCACTACGAATTTTTAAGACCACCTTTCAGTCCCTGTTGCAAAAAAAATATTGTCTCTTATTTGCAAAATAATTGGGCAAACGTCAACTAAAACTATTTCAAATTTCAAGATGATAGCATTAGTAGTTCTCGAGATATCCAGGCCATTTTGGTACGGAACCCTAAAAATGAGAAAACTGTAAAACTGACAACCCTTAAAGGCCCTCCAAACGAACTTACTTTATGTACGTAATAGTGAAGAAACAAACAACTGTGATAACCTCATTATAACACTGTAAAGTACTACGTGCTCTCATTCACGTAAATACTACCATCGACTTGCAATCAACTAAAAGATTAATTTATCAATCAATTCAAATATTAACTTGTATTATTTTCAAACCCAAATGACTGAACTAGGTTTTAATATTAAATTTAGATTTTTCGCATTCACAATGATATTTTTGTATTAAGATAAATAATATTAGAAAAAATCAACTCACCTAGCACCTCAGACGGGACTCGAACCCGCACCCTTGGGATTCCGGCCCAATGCACTGACCAATTAATTATGCTACCGAGTCACATAATTGGTTATTTAGGTTTTAATAGTTAAGAAAAAGCTTGGTATATTTCTCCGTTTGTTGCCTTCAATCTCGGAAGATCCATTGGCCAGATACATGATGGACATTTCTGATTTAAATTTAACTTAATCTGAAAAGTCTTAAGGAGCTTGATGGTGCAGTGGTTTAGCGCCTGGCCCAGCGATTTCAGAGGTTATCAACTTTCGCAAGGGTCGGTCATTGGATGGGTGACCAAAAATGTATTATCTCGAGCTCCTCCGTGCTTCGGAAGGTACGTTAAGCCGTTGGTCCCGGCTGCATTTGCAGTCGTTAACTATCCTCCTTATCCATCCATAAGGAAGGCCTGTTCCCCAGCAGTGGGGACATTAAAAATGGCTTATGGTCATGGTCTAATTTGAAAAGTACACACGACGGCACCTCAGACTATACATGTTGACCTTGAGACCGCCTTTATGCCCTACGTAATAAAAGCTGTTTTCGCAGTTTAAATGTATAACCTGATTTGCTGTCGTGTGTACATGTGTACATCTAGGAATTATTGATTTGAGTCAGTCATAATAATAAACTTAGTTGGAGAAACAGTATGGCAAGTATTGTAAAAGGGCCAGGTTTAAAAACTACGGTTTTTTACTATTAAACTACTACGTTTTTAGGAAAATTCAAGTTATTTAATTGTAAAGAAAAATAAAACATTATTCCTTACTTTCACAAATCTTTGAAATAGAATAGAAGACTGAATATAACTTTTATTGCTATGCGGAAAATCTGTGGTTGACCTACTCTGTCGTAAAATTGCGGTCAGTTAAACACGAGTTCAAGTTAACTACTATCGCAACACTTATTTATCGTGCCTCTGATAATGTTATCATAATCGCTTGTTTCGTGTAATTACGCAAGTAATCATACACCGGTACAGTACATTTGCGTTGTGATTAGAGCAAGCGGAATTTAAATGCGGACTCCAAATTATAAAGAAATTTTGACGAGAATGGAAACAATGACGAACAATGATTAACATGTCTCCCTGGAAAAGTGTCGAATATTTGGAGAATTAAAACCAATCTAAATTACTTCAAAATACTACCTAACAATCAGTAAAAACGTGTAAAACGATATAAGTACGCGCGAAAATCTAATATTAATTTATATCTATTTCATTTAGATTTAGCTTCATTCTCAAAAGTAAACAAATTTAACGGCATTCCCTAATTTATGTTGTCTAGATTATATTTTATATTGTTTTTTAACAAAGCTGTCTAACATAAGTAATTTGTATTATATAGCGTATTATAGCGTAATGGTTGTAAACCTACCTTATTATAAGTTTCTCATAGGAATGAGTATTAATAAAAGGAGAAAAATATTCACTTGATTGCAATATTTGTAATAAGCCAAAACAAGTTTTTGGAATAGGCTACTATTACTGTGCTATCACATTTTCTTATCGGGTAAGTATCTAGTCTTTCAAAGTCTTTTCTATCTAATAAATATCTGTTAACAATCATGTGCATGTAACATAATATTTAGAGAAAATTAAACATGAATCCCTATTGATTAATTCAAAGAGATTTACGTTTTTTTATTAGAATTTGTAGTATGTATAATATGTTTTTAGACTTTTCTGTTTATTGCAAATGTTTTATAATCGTTTAACGTGCGTTTAACTAGAACATAATGATGTTACGTGTTATCATTTGTCACATATTGACACTAATATTGAATATTTATCTGTCAGGCGTTATTAAGTGAAATAAGGTCACCCACCACACATTGTCAAACCTTGAATCTACATTGTGTTAATAAAACGCGACGAGCCGGCATGTTTGCGCAAGTGTGTAGAGGTCTTGATATTTTAACGTTATGCAATCAATGCAGTATTTTCGTAAATGCTGAAAAATAATTGAAACTCAAGAGTCTTTAGTTGAACTAGATTCTTCTGATTTGGTTACCATTTCTCATACATACTTACATTCAAACACTTCATTTCGCTTTGTTTATCTTAACTAGCTATTTAGATAATGTAAATAAATTATCTAAATAAATATTCATTGTTGCGATTCTTAAGTAAGTAGCTAATAAAAAAGCACTTGTGTTATAAAAATATCAAATACAACACAACGACAACTTATAAAACTACTTTACTTGCAAGTTGGAATTAAGTAAGGCATTAAATTTTGTAATTAGGATCGAATAGTTTTAAATTGAACTTCTATAACAAATCAGATATAATTATATTAAATGCGTTTTTAAAATAATTTTAGTTGCCTCGTGTTTGAAAGCAACAAACTTAAGAATACTTACTAAGCATTACCAATCGATTCTTTACTCGTTTTTTCTATGACAAGTGTCCCTGCTAGTTATGTAAGTAACTTTAGAAAGCGGCTTAATACGAACATTCGCATTCGAAGTGGTCGTCGCTGTGCGTCCACTTGCCATGCGATGCGGTACCTTAAAAGGCTAACGTTTATCATTAAGGAATAGGCTGATTATAAACTTGTTCTAACATACCTGATTAAGATTACAAATGGGAATGAAGAAATTGTGTAAGCATAGATGTTTTGTTTTGTGGTTTCGGAAGTGAAGATATATAGATTCTGGGGTCTCAATAGCGCTAGGGCAACGTCCTATATAAAGCTGAAAGAAAGCCTTTTCCGTTACATTTTCCCAAAAATCTTGGTTAAATTATCATGTTTTCATTTGTTTTTAAAAAACTAAGGAGTTTTTAAGATTTTTATGGTAAATTCCCAACTTCGAAGCTTTTCACTTCCGTTGACTAGACGAGTTTTCCCCTGACTTTTGTGTGTATTGTATGCTATAAACATCGGCGCTAAATCTGTACTATATAAGGTAATTGATAAATAAAATGTGTATAATGATTTACTTCACATGTTCGATTGGTATTGATACTACAAAGTGAAAGGTTCATTCATGCAGTTCGGTACAACAAACCGTTTACAACTCATTAATTTGACATGTGAAGAATGTTATTTTCTAGATAAACGCCGTTTCCAAGTTATTAAATAGTACATTACAGCTAAAAACGGGAAGTTAGCATTTACATTGTCGAGAATGATTAATTTCCGCACTGAATTTCAAATTTAGAACGTGATGAACCAGACCACCACGTAAATGAGGAACCTCCTGCATTCTCTTTTTCAAATGTAATGATCATATTTCAGAGCATTAGTGAGAAAAATATTGTTTTCCATACAGTAATTAGATGTAAGTAGCTGAATAATTAAGTAGCTGTAGCTACTATGATCACGACAATTATTGAGTTCATGTAGTAAGGTTACAATTTACTGAACACTCAGCGTTATAATTATAATAAAGAGCCAGCTAAATATACTCAAACGGTTTTAAGGGTATTTTTGGAATTGGATGTTCCTAGATATTCGCGCGTGTTCAATTATATTTGACGCTGACTGAATATGAAGCGCTACATGCTATGACCAAGTACTAATTACTAAACAGCCCAGCTACTGCCTTCTTCGGCCGCCTGTACCAGACATTCTTCGGTAGCTGTTTGCCCGATCAATTGTCACTCAACGACATGCAATAACGATGCGCCTGTTTACGTATCTGATTAGATCGCTGGCTCCCGGGCTTAGGTGACCGTTCCTGGATTGTGTAACGGAAAATAAGGTGTTAAATGGACCATGATGCGGTTTTGAGTCGTGTATTTCTGTTT
This sequence comes from Catoptria pinella, assembly GCA_963556745.1. Lineage (NCBI taxonomy): Eukaryota > Metazoa > Arthropoda > Insecta > Lepidoptera > Crambidae > Catoptria > Catoptria pinella. Next base: position 6,860,188 of record OY750775.1, on the reverse strand, counting down.
AGCAGTGACATTGCAAAGAGGTTGGTTTTATGTATATATAAGCGCATACCTCTACAGATATTTTTAAGGTCGTTATGAGGTGCAGAAGGGAATGTTAAAATAAGTCGCCGCTACATACATGTTAGAGCAATCCTATTTATATAATATTTTTTGGATTATTTTACCTTCTCTAATGAAACATACTCATGTTAATAAATTCTTAGCTAATACACATTTTCACTAGGGAACTGTTTCAAAAAAGTGACATCATTGCCTTCAATATCTACTAGAAATGAGTTGGAATACCTTCAAATAAGTCTGAAATGTTCAAAAACCTCTCACAAGAAGTTCAAAATAAGATTCCAATATGTCTGATCTGTGGTTCCACGTCTCGCTAAAGCAAACAACAAAGCGCAAACTGAAAATGGCCGGCCGGCGTTTCGTAATAATCGTCTGTAACATTTCTAACGTTGAATCCACAACACTTTCTCGCTGGCCTCGTGTATTGACAGTGCTAGCAATAACTGGACGCTTTTCACACCTCCCCGCTAACAGGCCGACTGGAATAGCAAGTCGAAGTGTCACAGACGTTTCGAGTTCGAATCCAGTTTGGTTGACACGCTAGAATATAGTTTGCGCGATATCTGGATGTGAGTTAGTAAAGTTAAACATTGAATGAAACATCAATGACTTTGCTTAACACCTGCTTGCTTAAGGTTGTAAACATATTAGTGAAAAGGAACGAAACTGATAAATAATTCATAGAGTTCACAGAGGTCACACATAAATGTGATTAACGTTGACTAGTTCTATAGAAGGTTATTAGACTGTGGTTCTTTAGTGTCACACCTCGCCAAGGCTGCATTTCCTTTCTTTAAAAACAGATGTTACTGTAACGGACGTAACTTTGATTACAAAGCAGCGTGTACACTATTGGTAGTCCATTGCTGAAGCTAATACCAATTATTTTGCTTTGAAATTATATGAAAAGATTTGGACTTATCATTATGATTCCAAAGCTTACCAAAAAGATAAGTTTTCATGTCACGTTTTCACATTCTTTTGTCTAGAGACATGTTTAAGTAAGTACCTATCTATCTATTAGTGTATGAAGTCATTTGGGATCACGTTACGTCGAACTCGACGTGGGATGATGAATCGGAAGTCCCCTCATCTGGAGCGGAGATTATGGATGGACGTCGACAGAAGCGGAATGCTTCTGTTGATGGATGTGTCGTGTCGACACGCGTAGGAAGAGTTTAAATTACGGTCTGCATTTGAATGATTTCAATCAGCAAGGAGAATGGAGATTTTATGTACCTTTTGAATCTAGTACAGAATGTAGAGTACCTTGTCAGAATCGTTAGGTTGTGTACACGGTTAATTTATAAGTACACCTACTAAAAAGTAATGGGGGTATCTCGTCCCTTTACTTATCAAGTATGTATCTGCAGTTAAAAATTTCAATATTTCAGTATTTGGTACCTATGCTATTTGAGTAGACCCCACAAAAATAATTAAGTTAGAAACTTTTTGCGGTTGACCACAGTCGCAAAAAGGGTAAAAGTATGTAAAAAACTTTTGAATTATCTGGAATAGTATGTAATAGTATTCATGTTCTAAAATTCAATTTGTATTTTCATAATGAGACCAAAAAGCACTTACTACTAATTACTTAGTATTTCTGTCGTCGTATGTAGGTATGTTAGATACCTACTTTATTTGAAACTTGACAAAGTGTAAGAGCTCCATAATGACCGATCTAGAGCAGAGTAAATCTCTAAGCAAATACCGTAAACGTGCCAGAGTATTTACACACAATTGTGTATCGTAACGTAATTTAATTAACCGAGCCAACAGCACGCCCCACTTACTAAGTGACTTTAGCTTTTATTGTCATGTAAATAAGGCTCGGAGTCGCTAGGTGGAGCTATTGTTATTGAAATGCAACGCGCCGGTGTGCGCGGGAGAGGATTGGTGGACATCTTAAGTTGTCACATTGTTTTCTTTTTGCATCGACCACTCTTGGACGGACGACGACCCTGTTGCTCTTGTCTCTATTTCAATAGGGTTGATTGTCTTAAAAGTCATGCATTTTCAGGAAAGGAAAGATATACTTAAGTGACCTTCTTTTGAAGAATTATTACAAAATACTTTACTTAACTGGTATCGGGTAGGTAGGTACTTATTGAGAAGGCTGCACTTCTCCAATTATTATTTTTAAAAAGAAGAAAGCGGACAAAACGATGCGAAAAGTCGACAGTTACTTAGTTGTTTTTCTAAAATATTTATACTTAATTTACTCATATTTTTACATCCTTTGTAGATTAGGTAGAGAAAGAGACTATTTTACACATCTTGCTTAAATAGCTGCCTCTTCTTTGACTAATCATGAAATAAAGACTAACCAAGTGGCAACCCTGTAGTGTTACGGTAAATGTGTAAGTTAGTAGCTAGTGTCTAGTGAACGTGAGGCGATTCTGTTTGTTTTCCGAGTGCGGCTCTTCCGAGAATCGGCCCGGTTCGCCTCGAGGGCTTTAGAAATTTATTTCCATGTAATTTGTTGTTATTAAAGCCTTGTCGTGGAATTGTTCGAGGACGAAGCGGAAAGCACAACATAAGTTATGAACTTTTGCTTTTAAAAACATAAAAGTAAAGGCTTAAAGAGGCCTGTGCCCAGCAAATAGGCGTATATTTTTTTTGAATACATAAAACTGAAAGATAAATTTTGTTTTTAATGTAAAACAGGAAAACATATTTGAATAGTACCAGTTAATTATTAAATTGACTCACTACTTAAATGCCGTAGCAGGAATCGAAATAATCAACGAATGCGTAGGCGCCGATCATCCGCCGGAAAACTCGAACCACTTCCTACGACGAACTGTTATTTAACAATTGCCCACCTATGGATACGTAATCCATTCGTTATGATTAACAATTATGACATATTCTAACATAAATCAGTCAAACGGGTTGTGTGTAGTGTTTGGATACCAACATATTTGAGAGCGTACCTTGAGGTCTTACTACGAATACGCAATGTGAATCTTTTCAATTTGGTTGAAAAAAAGTTTTCGTTACAACTATCAGGGTCAATTTCAGATCCAATGAAAAAGCCATTCTGTATTCAGTCTCATTTACTTGATGGATAGGAGAAAATGTTGCCTTTCTGTCTGCGCAACGTCAAGTACTGGTAGGAGTAATTTTGTGCGATAATCATAAGAATGTATTCCCGAGTCATGGATGTTTATATTCTATTATGTGTCCGTAATTGAGTGAATGACTATAGTACAAACTCTACTTACTTGGGGACTAAATGTTTGGTGTAATTATCCGGAATCATCAATTGTTGTTCTAACTTCGGTAACTTTATTAACTAATGCGATGAAAAGGTATATTTGCTCTTGATTTTCTGATAAAGTTGCAAAAGTTTCTTGCGTCCATTTTCTTATCAGCTAAAAGTTCTGAATGGTCTAGAAAAAAATATGATTCAGAAGTGCTTTATATTAAAGTTATTTTAATAAAGGTAATTTGATTCTGACTAATAATATCATTGTTCCAGGTGATGTGGGTGCTGGCCGCAGTGTTGGCAATGGCGGCGGCGTCGGGCGCGTTGCAGTGCCAGGAAGCGCAGCTGCGGTGCGCGTACCGCAGCGGCTGCGGCGCGGCGCTCCAGAACTACGAGATGATGTGCAATGATGTGTTGGCCGAACCTGGCTCCAAGTGTACGAAGGCATGCGAGTACGCACTCATAGCGCTGACCTCCACTGAAGAAGGGAAGGCGTTGATGAACGTGAGTTGATCGTCATTTGTTTGTACTGGTATTTCATAGAGGGCTGCAAGAAGTCGTCTCTCCACAGATATTTTTCTAGAAAGGAATAGTGGTGGACTAGACTGTCATTTGTCTTCGGCACGGCGCTCCAGCCAGACCTATGAGTGGATGTGCTACGATATGCTGGTCAAACTGAAGAAAGAAAGGCGTTGAAGAGTTGATCGTCGTCTGCCTACGGTAGACTGCTATTTGTTTATTTTCAAATTTCAGTACATGTATTCAAATTATATTTTGGGAAATTCGCCATTTACCTACGGAGTCGAGTCCTTAATTAATATTAGCTCGATATAAATGTATTATCATAAATAAGTTCTACTTAAATTATATAGGAAAGTTCCACTTTAGTTCGCATTGAATACCTAATGAGATGTAGTACCAACTTACTCAAAGGCCAACATTCAAGACCATACTCATAACGCGGAGAAAGCTTCTAATTACAAAATGGCACACAGTCAAGAGCATCTCGTTTGCATCATAAATTGAGTAGTCAGTCAGAGTTCAGACGTGTCAAAGTTACTTTTCATCGTGGCCCTTACTTACAGCATGCGTCTCTCAATTGAGCTTGCCAGCCAGGATTGAAGATCCCTCGCTTAAAGGAGTTTCTGGATTTATGAGAGTTGCGGGAGGGTCTTGTAAAATGGTTTAAGCGTGATGCATGCATACAGACGCCCCGCAATAAAATCTAATTTAGACATCGTCGGGCAGATTTGTCGGGCTATGGCAACGCATCGCCACCGAATGAGCGGTTGATGACCTCGATGAATTACCGCGAACATAATTTAGTTTTCTGTCCTTTACCATAGATCTTCGTGGGCGGCGGTGACGTCACGAGCCCGGTTGTAACAAAAATGAGAAATCTCCGCGAGTGAGCTTCGCGTCTTTTATCTGACAGATCTTCATTAGTCAAACGAAAGTAGAGGAACTTGCGGTATTTTAAACACGCATTTGAATTTGTTAAATCGCTAATTCTGTTTAAATAGGATGATGCTTATAAAATGTTAATAGACACTTTATTTCATGGCTTAAGAAAATGTATGTGTTTTAACTTTCAATAAACGGACATTCTGAACTTAAATATTAATTATTTTTTGTAAATGTTGCAATTGCAAGTTAAATCATACTTTAATCTTATGTTGATAACTTAACACAAGTTAAGTCATACTTTAATGAATTTTGGTAATTAAGTTCGTACACCAAGATGCAAGTAAAATCATTATTGACGCTAAATAGGTAACGAAGACATTTAAAAAAATATATATTAAATTGCAGACAGACAGATTTGATGTATTTTGCCGAGTCCATATGAATTGCAATAATTGTGACAGCAGAGACCTCCCCGGCGGCGCAGCGCAGGTGCCATTTTCATTGCACAGAAATTACAAAATGAGTAAACTTAATCAAATTTACATTGTGATCGATACGAAACAGTATATTTTTTTACTAAGAACATTGTTTCTACTTGTAGTTGTAGTAGAAACGAGGCTTTAGTAAAAAATAAATACATTTTAAGAAAATACGGCGTACGTTTCGTGAGTATGTGCCTACATAGATAAGACGGCTTGTATTAAAAACTGGTCGAGCCCTTAATTATACCGTAGCGGTGTGATTATTGTGGTACGACGAGACGGTTGGGCAATACGTATCGAAAGGCAAAGGAGCGGCCGAGAACAGCCTTGAGATTTGACTTCTTGATCGGGACCTACCGCATCGGGCACTCTTGCGCAGGTGTTGCTCTGCTACAAAAAACACGGCGTAAGTCGGCGGCTGGTCGGTTATCTGTAGAACCAAGCCTAGATATGCAGTAAATTGACCTCAACATTAACGGCACCACCGCTGGCGAGAAATTAGATACGGACGGAGAATCAACCTTATTATACTGGCCATAAAAAATCCGAATACCATTTTATAATGCAGTATATCATTTTATGATCGGCATGGCTGTAATTCACTGCTACTTATGCAAATCTGAATTCATTCATGATGATAGTGGAATGTCGTTTCGAGGCATCCATTAATCCTAATAGATATAACTCGTTGCGTAAGCGATTTAAGCATCAAAATGGCATTTATTGTGATTTCTCAAAAAAATTACATTTCGATGGCGTTCGGAATGTTTCTGGCAATCGTGAATCTTTTACGAGCGTGAAAAGTTATTGTGCGCGTTACGGACTGTTAGAATTTACGATATTTCTTCCAACTATATCGTGTTAGATAGGAGAAAAATATCCTTTGGTTCACATCCTTAACCATTTGTGGTGTATGATTTGAATTAAAATCTTTTTCTTTTGTTGCAGTGTAAATGTGAAGAAGAGTATTGCGAGCAAGCAAGGAGGCGAATAGACGTGTGTCGATCACAGGTGTTGAGGGGTGCAGCTAATGTTACTTCTTCGTGTCGTCTGTCGCAGCTGGTGTGCATGGCCGACGCTCAATGCGCAGCAGCCTTAGGCTACTACAAGCAGCTCTGTAAGTCCATGTTCAAGGGAAGGAAATGTTCCAATCGCTGCAGGAATTCCATAGAAATATTGATGAAGCAGGAAAAGGCAGCCCCTCTTACTGCGTGCCAGTGTGACGGTATGGAAGACTACGACTGTCCAAGAATGCAAAGCAATCTTGACAGGCTTTGCTTCCGAAAACCACACGAGACTCACAGAAAGAACCATGGCCACAAAACAAAGCACCATAAAGATGGTGAAAATGAGGTACACCATGATGCCGCGAGTGTTAATGTGATTTCATGGTTGCTAGTATGTTTTAGTGTCATTTTGACGTTTAGTGGAAGATAGGTGGAACTGCAGTTCAGGTGTATATTGTAGGTAATCTTATTGTTATTGTTTTCCTTCGAGGCTACAATAAGAGGTCTTATTTTTAGAAATTGTAATATTTCGTAGGTTTTATTGTAAATATGTACAGTGTTCAGTATTCTATTTTTATACAAGACTAGTTTAAGTGTGAGCATTTATGTTTTGTTTGTTTGTGTAGTGTTGAAACATTAATCAGGGTTTCCTCATAAAAGTAATGAATTACAGAATCACCGAAAACATTGATTTTTGGTCGGACAAAATATTGCTAATAAAGAGAGACTCTTATGTGAATTTATTAGATTGCTGTTGGAATAAAATGGTATCGAGTTAGTTTTACGCGAGTGTAGGTTAAATGTATGGCGGGCGTCCGCCCACGGCGCGTTGCTATAAATACGGCGGCGCCGGTGGTCCGGTGACAAATGCAGCGCCCGCGCCGACTGATCTATCGCCCGCCCCTACCTCAGACAGTTCGTCAACTCTTCCTAAATTTATTTTTTAAGTGCAGACCTCTATAGTAAGATCCTCATTGACGGCGATTGATCCAATTCTAGAAGAAAACAAAAAGTCTTTCAAATCGTTTCAGATAAGTCAACTACTAAGTTATTTTTTTTCTAACCTCTGGTTATAGTTATAGGTATCTGTATGACAATGATATTACATCACTAGCTGGAATGAAGATCAAATGATCCATATGTAACCGACTTCATTTATTAACTATCTCAAAAAGGAGTTAATGTTAACGTGATATTTTGTCAAAATCTAGACTAAAACTATTTTGTTTTTAATACATAATTATAATATTGCGTGAATAATTATAAACAAAATGGTTGCAAATATCATTTTAATTAATCTTTCTCTACTCTACACTATGATTCAAATTGATTGTTCTTTAACTAAGGCAATTAAAGTGGTACCAATTGTGGAACCACCGCTAATATCTCAATAATGTTTACGAGTGCATTGTTTCCTGACGATTACCGGCTACCAGACGCAAAGAGAAAATAAACACCACTTCTCATTATTGCCAGCTCTGACTGTTTACAAATAGGTACAAAAGTAGCAAATTGCTTTGCGTCATTCATTCCATCCAACAACGTTTAGAAATATAGTTAGTCGATTTTGGCTCTTATTTGAAGTTTTATTTGAACATCAAACTTTTAAGCAGACCTTAAAATACTTTTGGCGAATACAAAAATGGTTGTATCTGCGGGATACAATAATTTCTTTTGAGCCTGATTCAAGGAAGTGGATGTCCTAATGACATAGGTCGCTAATTACATACGAACTAATAGCTTCAGTGACGCGCGACAAACGCACGACACGTCACCTTGTCGTTTTGCTCATCGCGACATCCGTTCAGAATATAGTTCACGCTCCTTAACTGTTCCAGTTCATTAATTAATAGTTTCTTCATTCGAACATGTGTTTTTATGAACCACCTATATCTTATAGTTTGTGTTCTGAAGGCAGAGCTAAATTAGTTACGTTGTAGAAAGTTTGGTTGGATGTTGATTAGATTTAAAAAAAATCGAATATGAAGTGCCTCTTTAGTATGGTATTAAGATTTGGACAACTTTTTGGTCAGTGGTCAAATATTTATTGAGAAGTAACTTGTTGGTTACCAACTCTTCACATATTTCAGTTTATTTCAGAGTTAAAAATTCTTCAGATTGTTTAAAAGTTACAAATTGTCCTTAGTATTATTTTTCTACTTTATTCTATTTATTTATATGACTCGCAATAGTCACATTATTTATCCTAAGTACAGCAAACAAGATAAACTTACGCTATTTAAATGTACACCAAAATAACTTAGACATGTCTTTACATTTCTCCGTTAAGAGGCCGTACAACGCTGAAATAAATTTTCATAGTAAAGTTAAATTATTGACAACATCATCGTTTTTAACTAATATCTAATAAACTATATAGAGAGCTAGCTAAACTATTGAGAGCTAGCTAAGGTATTTTATTATTATAGTTTCAAGATTATAGGTTTATTATTGGTTAGCACATCAGTCAGAAACTTAAAAACTGGAGGTCACTTTACGATTTTTTTTATCGAAAAAAATTTAAACTATCCTGTTTCTGTCAATCACACAAGAATACTAATATATTTTCTAAATTATTTTTTAGGACCGATAAATCAAGTAATATTGTGTGAAATCGTTGTTCAAAAATGTGTATTTGTTGTTCTACGACCCCTTAATACATTATTCGTAAACAACCGAGCTGGAGGCGGCTGGTAATGAAGAGGTTCGGGACTTCGGGACCGGTTTCCGACGCACGCGTGTTGCAATTGCACTGGCTGAGCTCTCGCAAACCAGATCAGTTTCTTATGAGCACGTTGTTGTTATTTTCACGTTTTAATAAATTTCTTGCTAAAATATTAGAAAGTTAAAAATTATTATAGCTCTATTAAATATACAACGTGTTACATAAGTACCCCTAATGCCGAATATGGTAGAAGGACCATCAAACTGAACAACTTTTTCTATGGGACCAACTCTGAAATCGCGAAAATAAAAATCAGCTGTTTCATACATAAATTAATTACGAAAATATCAAAATGTATGAAACAGCTGATTTTTTTTCGCGATTTCAGAGTTGGTCCCATAGTAAAAGTTGTTCAGTTAGATGGTCCCTATCTATCATATTCGGCATTAGGGGTACTTTTGTAACACCTTGTATATTCTTAGTTCTATTAAATTTATTAAAAAAACAAATGATTTATTTTACAATTTGTAAGAAAGTGATCAAGAAAAATTGTTTGCGAACAATGTTAAAATAATCCAAAACATTAGACAAATATATGATAAGTGGTTTTTCCATCATAATGTGGATATAGTGTCATGGAAGTCACACAATGTAGCTTTTTAAATAGATTAGGTATTCGCGTGCATTTTAACCAGCAAACACTTAATAATTCTGAACCAAAAAAGTTGTGTTGGAAATTTTGTGACACTGCATATGATTCAAGATGTTCATTAGAATTATGCTTGTTTGCCGTTGTTAGTTTAAAGGAGTTATTGCGAGTTTAGTAATAAGTTCACGTTAGAAGTTAGCACGGCTTGTAAGCATTATGTAGAGCCAAGTGTTGTCATCAGTGCATAATGCATCAGACAGTGGAGTTATGCATGGAATATTAAGTGATTATAATCACTTGAATGGGATCATTTGTTTGAGGTTTAAGAATAAACGTATATTATTTTAAATAATATGAAAAAATCTCATTTATTGCAATGTTAGATCATTAATTCTGCACATTCTGTACTTGAGTGCAAATCTTTTTATTAATTGCTTCAAAGTTAGTCTGGAAATCTGTAACAAATAATTTGATTTTGAAGAAATAAAAAAAAAATTGGAGTATGTTCCCTATATTTTTAATGTTAAAGTTTTTTTAACTTGTTTAGATTAGAGTCAATTTAGCGAAAGCTTTGTCTATTTGACTAATTATTCAATTAATAAGATTTTGATGAAGTAATTTTAAACTGGATTGACCAATAGAGTGTGAAGCTTGTATGAAGTTTTAATATTAGTTAGTTTAAGCCAATTGTCTTATTATACTACTTAATAAGTGAATATTGTATAAGTACACAGAAATAAATAAAAACTCATTAACCACAGTTTACCAAAGTGAGATTATTAGAATAATGGAAACATGTAAATAAACCCAGTACGGTTCATTAGCTAAGATTAATTATACTTAAAATAATTATAAATCTATTGTAATTTAAGTAATTGAAATTCGTACAAAGTATTTTAAATTTCTTCTAATAATTTATTAATTTAGTTAAGAATACGTTAAATACTAAGAGAAAAATTGTTGCATTTGTTTCGTTTTAAAAATATTTTAAGTATATAAGTTGTATTTATTATTAAAAATATGAATAAATTGTCTGTTTTCATAAATATTGTTTCTTTTCATTTCATTATAAAAAGGTGAAATTCTTATTGTGACAAAAAATATAAAGTAAAAAGTAATAATTTGATTTTTGATAATTATTCCTTAATTCATTAAAATACTCGTAACAACAAAGTAAATAATGCTGGGTTACATTTTAATTTTCTCCTTCTTTGAGTATTAATTTTTTGATATTTTTAAAACAGCACTTCTTATCATTGTGATTAAACAATTAGGGTTTTTGAATTTTACGTTTTCGCGCTTACCGTGTCATTTTGTTAGATTATTATGTTTTAAAAGGTAATATAAGGTATATTAATTCAACAATCTGTTATTTTTTTACTTTCATAAAAGATTTAGAATAATGTGCACCTACCTTCATTGTTTTGCCACAGTTTTGTGTTGAATTTTAAAATTTATAAATATCAGTAATTTAAAAGTTGGGTGATCCTTTATAAGCAAATAAGTTTTTTAATACTTCTTTAAATAAAAAGTTGAGCTTATGCAAGAAAATATTGTTTTCCTAATGTGGTAGGTACGAGAAAATATCTCAGTGCTATACACTTCGTCTTCTAGGTACACGCTAAATTATCAGTAAATTATTTGTGGTTTGTGGTACAAATCTCAATTTCCGCGAAATATTCAGAGTACCTACCGACAGCTGCAACAACAGGCGGAGGTAAGCAAAATATTTAGAAAAAATCGTAATAAAGAAAAGCAAACAACTCACTTTAAGCATTCATGATTAAAGTGAGTTGTTTGTTTGTAATTGTATAAAGTTTGTCTGGCTAGTGTTATCCGTATATGCATGTATAATTCAGCTCCACCTGAAAACAGCGTCACACTAGCTGTGGTAATATTGTTGCCAAAAGAAAAAGAAGATAAGTAACACTTCAACATTTAGAAGTGTTTAATTTTTATTTTAATTGAGAAAAACCCGAAGGAAACTAAGGAAAAGATACATAATATCATTATTCACTTCTTAAATTACGTACGTACTTATATACCTACTAAAGTGGTTTTACTAAATGTTGTTTGATGTTTTGATTTCATTTTTACGTTTTCCAACGTTTCAGAATCGTTATATAAAACAGATTGTTTATCGCTAGTAATGCGGACGATTAATTTCATTAATAACATTTATAAACATCCTACGACTATAGTAACTCACATCTTCCTATGGACATGTGACAATGTATCACAAAGATACTTCAATCGACGTCAACGTTTTTTGCATTACCACCAACGGTGCTCCGAGTCTGCGAGTCCACATCCGTTCTCAGAGTTTAGTCTAGCTTTGCCAAAATAATCACGTATGGCAAGCAGGTGAGGGTTCTAAAGGAGTAAGTGGCTCTCTAAATGGGGACTTGAATTAAGTACTTTGCCTGCTGAAGTGCAGATTGTATTACGTCCTTATTGGCTGTATCCGTTTTAAGCGGTCGTGAGAAAATTGTGGCTCCCTTCCCTTGCAATTTTGATATGTTAACATCGTATGGAACAGCAAGGCGGAGATTTTTAGTTATGTTGCAGAGTGTTTACAAATTCTAGCATCTCACTCTTATCAAAATACCCTTTTAAGTAGTCTTTTTACTCAACACACATTTTGATTTTAAAACAAATGATTTGATTTTCATCAAAAAGTTTACGTGTCATCCAGGAATGAAATCTTTTTAGGAAACACAAAAACAAATAAAGGAAAAATGTTTTTTTGTAAGTTCAGACATGATAATTTCTGAATATAATTTTATGGTGAAAGGATTTTTAAAATGCTTTCACCATCAGAAAGCTACACTATCCCTGAATGTAAGTACATACTTTTTTCAAATCTTAAAGTAATTTAGTGGTAATTTATGTCAAGAATATAACGTAGGCTCAGAAAAGCTGTAAAAAATAATGCATTAGGCAATGGTTTCCTAGTAATATATAAGTCAACTGGCGGCCGCCCGCGACTTCATCTGCGTGGACAATTATTTCTCTATCCCTCGGAAACAGTACTTTGTTTCGAGATGAAAGATACCTTATGTCCTTCTCTGAACCTCTAACAACGTGTATTTCATGATGATCGGCTGAGAAGTTAGGACGTGAAGCGCAAGAAACAAACAAACAAACAAACTAAATTTTGCATTTATAATATTAGTAACGATGGTATTAGCACAGAATTAGTATAGTACTGACGTAGTATTAGGTAATAAATAATACGCCGTCGAAGTTAGTTATGTCTTTTTAATACTAAATCTATCTTAATAACATGTCTATTCGAATGATGGCTCCATTAGTACAGCAATTCCATTGATAAGTCCACCAATTTACTGACTCATCTATCGAGGTTCGAATTCGCGTTTCGTATTGTTTCCGAGCGTGCAGGCGCGCTCACCATGGGTGGTCCCAATTACACAGACTTGTCTTCCACGTACAATCTTACGTAAGCTTAATTATTACCACATCACGTAAGGGAGGGCCATCAAACCATACTAGCACGCGTTAGACAAAAAACCTACGGAATTCGTCCGGGTTGGTTCCTATGAAATATAGAGATGATGAGGGAATGCGTAAATTGGACGTCGATTCTTGGTCACGGTTTCCACTCCACGGACTTTTTGGGTCATGTTATTTTTTAGCTTTTTGTTCAAAACTTCTAGGCGGCTAAAATATAAAACTTACTTTGATCAATTTATAGAGGGTGAAATCGAAGTCATTGGCAATCTGAATCTTACCGAGATATTGATAACTAAATTCAAGGTGAAATAAAGTTAAAAAACACTAGTACTTAAAAGATTACTGATGCATATCTATATATATAAAAGGGAAAATCACTCACTCACTGATCACGAAATCTCAGAAACTGCAAGTGCTAGGAGTATCAAATTTTGCATGGGGGCTCCTTTTAGGGCGTAGGTGCTCACTAAGACGGGATTTTGCGAAATTCAACCCCTAAAGGGGTGAAACAGGGTGATAAAGTTTGTATGGGAGAACGCGATTCCTTGGCCCGATTGACTTGAAATTTGGCATAGACATTCTTTCACAAAATTAATTGAACACGTGTTTCGTATTTTTTTAATATTTATTACCTAACAGGGTTAAAAATGGATCTAAAGCTACTTTTGCTGTGATTGACTTCGACGTCGGAATTGAAACTTTTTTGTGCATTTGATTGATTAATTAAGAAAAATAAATATCATTTGTCACCTCAACGTAGTATTACATTCTCTTTGGTCATTTCCCCTGAGAGTAGGTAGAATGCATTTCATTGAAAAGTACCTATGGCGTTATGTTAGCAGTGCTGTCATTTTTTCCTTATTGCGTTGTAATAAGGTGCAAAATTATTCCATCTAATTATCAGTTTATTCGGTCAAGTCGCCTATGCTATGACAATTAATACAGCACAGGGACAAAGTTTAAGGCTGGTGTAGATCTGCACAGTGATTGTTTCTCCCATGGCCAGCTCTAATGTCGCCTGCTCGAGAGTCTGCTCGCCGAATAGCCTTTTTATTTTGCAAACGGATAACATGACAAGAAATGTGGTAGGTATACAACATGTTATAAAAATACCCCTAATGCCGAATATGGTATATTTAGAGACCATCAAACTGAATAACTTTTACTTTGGGACCAACTCTGAAATCGCGAAATAAAAATTAGCAGTTTCATACAAAAATTTAAATCGAAAATATCAAAATGCGTTTCATACATTTTGATATTTTCGATTTGAATTTTTCTGATTTTTTTTTCGCGATTTGAGAGTTGGTTCCAATAGCATTTTGTAACACGTTGTATATTATAAAGAAGTGATGGATGATCGAGATTGAGAATCCTGATAATGCACAACATATTTTTATTTAGAACTAGCTGCACTCGGCATGCGTATTGCAATGCTCCGTTTTTTTAGCCAGGGACTTTCTCAGTCGTAAGCAGAACAACTCACCAAAGTTTCATCATAATCGGATCAATTTTTTAGGAGTCCCGTCGTCTGTACACTTAGATCTTTTAAACTATGCATGAAAAACCTCATCAAAATCGGTCCATAAGTTTGGGAGCTAGGTTGCCTCAGACAGACAGACACACACAAGTCAACCCTTGCGTATGTTGTGTACGTCGTATATACATATAGTGGTGGCCACATAATTAAGAACACAAATCGATTTTCATACAAACGCGGTAATTTTGAAGTCTTGGTTTTCCGCTAGGGATTGAACTAGCTGTGATCTGATGATGGCCATCCAGGGAGTGAATGGAGAAGATTCAGATAGCAATAAACACCCAACTGATCTGGTCAGCATTTTCAGTTGCAAGTTTTCATATATTTCTATACTATAAACGCGGTTTTTTTAAACATATCCTTACATCTCTTAAAATGCTGGTCAGATCACTTTGGTGTGTATAGAAATCTGGATCTCCTCCATTCACTCCCTGGATGGCCATCAACAGATCACCGCTCGGTCAGTCCCTGGCGGAGAAGCAATGCTTAAATTTACTTCGTTTGTATGATAATCGATTGGCGTCCTTAATTTTGTGGCCACCACTATAGTATATAGATATCCTGTAGTATAGTCTAATAACTTCACACTCACCACATTAGTAACTACATTGTACCCGTGCGAAGCCGGGGCGGGCCACTAGTATTATATATTATGTAAATGCGATATTTTAACAATAATGTTAGCGCATGAGCGACAGAAACAAGCATAGACGAGTCATAGTACAAAATTCTTACTGTTTCGCGACCGGACTTTTACAAATATGTTTAAGAAAATTTAGACTCCTCTAAATCTATGCTACCATGACGTATTGTTTTACTGAAAAAAAGATTATAATTTGTTTGTCATTTTTCATGTCAAGGGCGTGTTGGGCTATTTGTGGTGTGACTACGGGTAAAAAAATGAACGTTAGTCGTGGTAAGTTGGTGTGACTTCGGGTCGGTTGGGTAAAATAAAAAATATGAAAATGTAATAACCAAAAATGAAAAATCTTTCATTATTTATAAAAATGGCAAAAAAATCATGTCTGTTGTATGGGAGTCCCCTTAATATTTATTTTATTCTGTTTATTTGTTGTTATAGCGGCAGTAGAAAAACATCATCTGTGAAAATTTTAACTGTGTA
Organism: Catoptria pinella; assembly: GCA_963556745.1. Lineage (NCBI taxonomy): Eukaryota > Metazoa > Arthropoda > Insecta > Lepidoptera > Crambidae > Catoptria > Catoptria pinella. The sequence goes on along the minus strand of OY750775.1, from coordinate 6,844,570 downwards.
ACTATCACTGTTCATGAGATACAGCCTGGTGACAGACGGACAGCGGAGTCTTAGTAATAGGGTTCCCGTTTTACCCTTTGGGTACCGAACCCTAAAAACTAACATGAAATCAATGCCATATACTTACCAATGTTTATCAAATATACTGTATTATAATTATAAGTTAAGTAAATATAGAATACCTTCATTAGTTTTACCGTAAAATTTAATACAAAAAAAAGTAAAAGTAAAGACGTAAAATAAAAAATATATTACAGCATGTAAGTAAAACATAGTGCTATGCCGACAGACCCATAATATGGGTCGTCATTTTCCGGCTTTCCCAGCAGGTGGATTTTTTTATTATTATTTTTCCTATGATACTGGAGTTATACTAAGGGATGGTATATCTAAAGTCATCTTTCTGCAATAAAAATAGTTTCAGGTTTATCTGCGTTAATAATTTTTTTTCATCTGCATTATGTACAAGGATTATTAATGTTTGTAGCAATAATATGGCAGTCATAATAGGCCGTGCCTCCATCACGAGCGGAGCGAGGCGATAGAGACATTGGCCCACCGCGGCCGCACGACCGCCCGCCCTGCGCCCGCGCAGCCTGTGCACGACATCACTCCGCTCTCATTACATTGATTGTATGTTTCGAACGGTGTTTGAGTTTGCAACCACTCGCTGAAATCTGTTTTTCTTACCTAGTCTTATGGTAAACAATCTTTAGACCAACTCTTAATATTGTTTGTTTCAAGAAATTATAACTAACTTGTAATCACACGTAGATTAAAAGACATGTGAGTACTATCCAAAAAGTATTAAATCAGAATTAATACGAGCAAGCTCGATTGCTTAGATAAAGCGAGCGAAATAATTCTACCTAACTCGCAAGCCCAAACCCATAGGGTACCGGAGATATAGGCTGACAAAGTACCTATGTATGAAATATAGGTAATTTCTAGCATTTAACATCAATCCATATGAACAAGCTAAATACCAATTGCTTAGACCGAGTGAAACAATCGTATCTAAGTAGGATTTATATCCATCAGACATTTCATTCTAAGCACACGATTGGTATATAACGTGTTACAAAAATACGAGTAATGCCGAATATGGAAGATAAGGACCATCAAACTGAGCAATTTTTAATATAGGATCAACTCTGAAATCAATTTGATACGAATATTAATAACGAAAATATCAAAATTTATGAAACAGCTGGTTTTTTTCGCAATTTCAGAGTTGGTCCTTGATGGTCCCTATCTACTATAATCAGCATTACTCATATTTTTGTAACACGTTGTTATAGCTGGTTCATATTAATTTTAGGATTTTATAGTCCATATGTTTTAGACCGCCTTGAAGTTTTATCGGCAAATTTATATGTAGAAAATTGTAATTAGATTTCGATAACTATTTAAATGACCCACTTTAATTAAGCTGTGAGTTTTCCAAAGAGTTAGTCCCAAAAATATATAATAAACGATTGATGGAAAAGTTTACCAATTCGCTGAAAAAGTGACTCAATAAATAAAACTAATAACATAATACTCGTAAAATCCCGCAAGTACCTATGTATGTTTCAGAGTTTTTTTTCAAATATAAATATGTATTAATAAATATCAGATAGATCAAAACAAATAAATATGTACATATTATCTACGTTCAAATGTCAAAAACTATATACTAAACACTACACGTTGTAGTGTTTAGTAACTGGTACATTATTACAACGTAAGTATTTAGGCAGTAAAGTTCGAAGCTAATCAAGCGTATTATTATAAATGTTTTAACCCCTTTTATCGGCCGACTACAATTAGCAATGCATGTAAAGCCGGCGACTGACATTTCATCGTAACGTTACGTTACGGTACGACGAAATGTTATAGGTCCTCGACAGCGAGCGCCGCGTGCTCCACCCAACTGTCGGTATTTTGGCAAATCCCTTTGAGTGTTGCGTTACGCCTTAATTTTAGGTCAGTGCAACCCCAAGCATCCGTCGTCGCGAGCGCATATTATGTGAATCGGGCATCATTTAGTTTGAAATTGTCATTGACGGTAGTTATTTCTTTCTCTGTGATTGACGGAGTGACGAGCATTGGAAGATGGAATGGGACCAGGATAAAATTTTGCTGTTATCGAAAAATATTAAAATAAAATAAAAAAACATGACGCGTGGGTCGATTTGGCTTCATTACTTAAAACTAAAGTAGAAATTTATAAGAAAAGCAATCGCATGTGAGTATGCTCCGTTGCGGAGCGCAGTGCTCGCCACGAGCAACGGTAGGTCAATCAGGCAAAGCCGTAACGTAACACGCTCGCCTCGAATGTTACATTATTATGCAATGCAAATGTTTACTTCACAGAAAATTATAAGGCAATAACGTTCTTACTGTATGTACTGCATATGCATCTACTAGGAAATGATATTATTTTGCAATTTCCGGTACCATTTTTGTCCGTTACAGTCATGGTTGTTAAAGCTTGTTCGCAAAAGGAAAATATAGGAATACACCATCTTAGTAAAGTCAGCAAAATTCAAAATTATTAAAATTTGTCTTATTTATCTTTACAAAAGAATTTTCTGAGATTATTTTAACACGTCTCCCAGCAACCGAATCCAAAAGAGCTTTTTATAATAAATTGTAAGTTTGTAGCTATTTAACATTTTGTAATAAAATTAATCTTTTCATATCAATAACTGACAATATTAGAAATTGCAAAACTAGTAGGCGAAGTTATAGTTATTGTGTATTCTATGTTTTGGGAGTTTTAACATAATAAGCCTAATAAATCTAATATTTAGTTAGGTATAATAATGCGAAAAACTTTGTTTCCTTTATCATTAGATATAAATTGCCATCAAAACGATAGGATACTATATTAAACGATACTTAGGTGATGTGATAGATTTACTTAAAAAGAGGCAAATCGTCACAATAGATTGACTTGTCAAGCGCATTAACGACTGTCAAACAGTCAGTCGTGAGCAAGATTTTTTATTCATAGAATGAATATAAAATTCTTGGTCGTGAGACTATCGTGAGTGAGCGTCAAGTACGTTAAATTTGCTTAGAATTTTTGACATTTCAATAAGAAAGAAAAACAGTTAACTTAGTTATAACTCTTTGGATCAAATACTATCATGAGATTGAAAAAAAAAAAAATATTTTGTTAAAAAAACTAGGTCTGTGTTAGTTATGTCAGTACAGTTAAAAAGTTCAGTGATATGTAGACCTAAATTTCGGTGAACCTTCATATATTACATTAACTTGGACCATGTTATAGTACATATTTAGTAACTTCTATACGGCTGTCTGTTTTTTATAGATAGATTCAATGCGACATGCTCGTGACGTGACAGTATTGTTGCTCCAACTAAACCATTGTTTTGTACTGAATTGGCTTGGCTTGATCTTGATCCATATTTAATTAGTGTTAGCACTTTATTAAAAATATTTTATATTATTTTTCTCAAATCTAAAAGATACCACACGCATCGATCCAGCGAAGAGTACCCTAATAACGTGTACATTAACGTTAAAACAAAATTTCTTTTTATGTACATCATCGTAATTGCGTTTGCGTGCTGGTTTTTTTCTCCATAGGAGATTTGAGTGTTTTATATTTGTGTTAGATGAGACGTGGGTGGTCGGCAGTCGTCACCACGCGTAATGATCACTGGTACGGTAATTACGCCTTGGGCCTTACCATGAGCGCGACCTCACTATGGTCTAGTGGCTCGACCACCCGTGCAAGGCATAGAGGTCTCAGATTGGATTCTCAAAAGGTATTGGAAAAGGTTTCGATAGCTAGTAAATAGGAAGCTCAATGCAGCGTTGATAACGTAGACTTATCTATACTAGCGTATTTGATTGAATCAGGCGTCACATGGCGGAAGTCCCAAACCATTGTGAAAAGAGAAATATATGTAGCTTACTCCCGCAAAAAATATATGCAAGATACACCGCCCGCCCGCCCGCCAAAAAATGCACTTGCACACCACAAAAATATCAGTGCACAATACCTGCATTTAGCAAGACAGCGACACACCTTGCACCTTCACTAATTAGACTACTCTACACATGTCACGTGACAATGGTGACAATGGTCACGTGACACGTGTAGAGTGTTTGCGGGCCGGCGGGCGGTGCATCTTGCATAGGTATATTTTTTGCGGGAGTAAGCTACATATATATCTTTTTTCACTATACTAGCGTATTGATTTCACAAGAGAGACAAGAGAACAAATCACAAAGGCAGGTGTTACCTACATCCATTTTCAACAGGAGTTTCAACAGGAGGGTAGGTGTACACGCACTTAAACTTGGTTTGGTAGGTGATAAGGCTTGTTTTAGTAATACGGCTAATCGCCGTCCATCTTACCTCAGTCTGTAGCCATAACAACAATAAGTACCTACTACTACCTACTTGCCGTGTCCCATCAGTTTAAGGCAATGTAGCCATCTGATTTTTGGTGGTTGAGAATTCCTGGTGATGTATGCTTCCACCTTCCAATAACTTATCATGTGGCTTAAAAACGATATGTTTGGGTTACTGCTATAACGGTATCTCTCTTCACCAGATTTAAAGCTCATAGTAAGATCTCTGGAACTAATGGTTCCTCATTGTTACGCAATGGCCGCGTGTGTGGCGTGTGCGCATTCATTTTACAACGCTCGATCTATAAAACGGTATTAGTTCTAAAAGCCGGTGACAGACATCTCTCTTGCGACATACATACACTATGGTGTGGTAAATGTTTTAGGAGGTAATTACCTACATTAGTTACGGTCTTAGAAGAAACAGCCAGGAAATAAGTAATATTAAGACTTATTTTAAATTAAACTTAAGCACCATATTGTTGATATTTTTTTTTAATTGTACACTTTTCGATTTTCCGTAATAATAGAAAAAAAATCTTACAAATGAAATTATATACAGGTTCTGATAAGAAACAGCCAGATACACATATAAAACGTATCTTTAAGGAAACATGTCTGCCATTTATTACTTTCAAAAATCTTTTTCATAAGATTTGAAGTTGTATAGATCAATGCAAAAGATTTATTTTTGACACAATTGCGTTTTCAAATACATAATATCATTCTACTTAAAAACATTATTTAAGCTTCTCTTACAAATGCTACCGGCGTTACTTTTATTGTCACTAATCTTACTTATTTATGTGCTAATACTTATTAGCATTCACTTCCTTCTCTAACAGTCAGTGAAAGCTGGATTTACTGTAATTTTAAGGACTCACTCCTAAGTAGACGTAATCTCCGTCATATTATATTTACCACTGGGTTCACTGGAGTGTTGTGATTCCACTCGTGCCGACAATTCTAAGAAATACAAACAACAAAAGAAAACAAACAATGCATGTTGAGTTGGGAGATCGCAGGAGTTGTTTTTGAATCAGGTATGGTATGAACACTTCGGTCGAGAAGTGTAACAGGAAAACGGCGAAGTGTATCATAATGATTGTAATAAAAGAGTCATGTATTACAACCTGCTTATCTGAGTTATAAAAGACCTCTGAAGCTTCAGTTTTACAGTTTAAAAAAAAATGTTATTCCTTGTTGTTTGTAATGCTTACGATTTAAAAGCTCATCGGACAGTCTAGGTGCACTTTGAAGTTGAATAATATTATTACAAGATATATACTTACATCTTTTGATTTCTCTTGGTATATAAGATTTGGTCGTTATAATATTTTAACATAATACCTACCTATAAACTTATAATACAAAAACTGGATCAAAATACATAACATCAATCTTTAGGTCGTAAAAAATAACAAAGTGTGAGCTTTGGCGCTCGGGTTTTGGGCAACAATGGTGTTTTTCAAGTAAGTATTCCAGGACGGGCGAGTGCTCGTAAATCCGACCTGCCCGTGGCATAAATGGCTGCTTTCATGTTATTTATGTCACTGAAATGTGCAATCACAAATATGAGGGCTGTCTAAAAGATATTTTAAGACAGATTTATTTATCTTTGTATCTATTATATCTTTAGCTTTACTAAAATGGCAAGTCTTAGACAATCATGTAATGGTTGATTTTTTTTCCCGTAGCGTAACAAAGTTTTGCACTATGTCTAATATTTTATGTGATAATAATTTTCCAATACACCTAGCTTTTGTTGTCAAGAAAACGTAATTATTTTTCAAATTATTTTGCAGACTGAAGATGACTTCTGTGAAAGATGTGACGAACGAAAGTCTAGTTGAACCCCTTGATCCGAGTTCATACGAAAAAAGTGACTGAAATTTTTTCTCTTAAATACAAATACAATTAATTACTTTATTTGCCTTTGTAAATATCTACACCTCGTTTCATACAATTTAACAATGTCTACTTATTTCTAATTCTTGTTTTCAAACAATAAATTTTAAGCCCGTAACGATTATTTTATGAACACGTCATATTTATTCGATCTACGAAAAGCAGAGTCGATTCATCATGAGGTGACAAGCAATCCCTTAAAAACACTTCTCGTAAGAGGCTTAATCCATATTTGGACTTAATATATGCGTTAAGCTCGTTAGGTGCGTATCACAGGGGTCCAGAACCTTTTTGGTTCGAAATAGAGCCAGCCCTAAGGTCGATAGACTCGTCAACCTACAGTTGGAATAAATCACTGGGTTTTTATAAGACTTCATCGCCTCCGCACTGTCACCGAATGGTGCGGCGGCGACTACAAAGCGTGGCGATCCTTTGAGGTGCCGACGACCGTCCGTGCCTTTGAAGACTTCATTAAAACCAGCGTGTTTTGATCTATCATTTGGCTGTGATTGATCGGAGATTGTTTAGAAATAATTGGTTTTAAGCGGAAATGTAGTTGATGGCATAGTAACAAGTGTTATAGTCTCAGTAGATTAATGGATGAAGCAATAACTTTTTTGCTTGAGTAATGTTGAGTACTTATACAGTCTCAGAATATTACTATTATGTAAATCGTAACGATTCAATTGTGTTTATAAAACCAGAAATACCTACCATTTAACAAAATCTTGTTCAATTCTCGAAGAATAATTTTTTGATAACAATATAAGTATTTACCTACAACTTTGCTACGAGTATAGTGACTTCGCATAAATTCACAAGACCATTTTGTCGTTAAACTTTGAAAAGCAACCGGTTCGTAAAAAGTTCACGGTAAATTCCTAAGGCGAAAGGTTACACCGCTTAGAATGCGACTCACGTACAAACTTCCCTAAGCTTCACAAAGCTTGTGCCCATATTCGGAGAGCGAAAAGGAGCTTAAATAATCTAATCTCAGTGTTTCTGAGAAGCTTTCGTGCTGTAGAAAAAGCTGATGGCGATGGGCCGGCCGCGCTGGCGCAGGCCGCCTCGCCGCCTCGCCGCCTCGCCGCCGCCGATAGAGTCATTATGCTCCATTATTATACACGCCCTCTCAAACTTTCAAGCATCACGAGGCCGGCGGACAGTGAACTTCCTATACAAACGTAATACCGAAATAATTTGCAATTTGAGCTTGATTAGGTAACTCTTCTTGTGGTGTTATTCAGATTAAGACAGTATTTGTTTAGGGTTCTATTAAATAAAAAAACCAAAATACCAAACTACTTAAAAAGTTTTGTATGAAAACATGTTATTGACATTTATTTTTAATTGGGTTAGTATTTTGGATTTTTTTATTTAAGAGAACCCTAGACAAATACTATCTTAATCCGAATAACATCACAAGAAGAGTAAATTATGCTCGAATTGCAAATCATTTAGGTATTACGCTTGTAGGCATGGTCGTTGCAGAAACGAACCGTTCTAAAATACCGTTTTGAGTTCCGCGACGATAGAACCGTTTTACGTTTCGTCCAAAAGCAGTCTTCGTCGCGAAACCAGTCCTCGGATTGTTTGACGCGAATTTGTACTTAAAGTCAATGTCAATAGAGTCTAGAACGCAATGAGACCATTGCGTCGTCGTCGTCGCTCGTTCCGTTCGTTTTGGTCTTTGATATATTAAAATAATCTTTATTGTTACTAGAATACAGTCTAATATAGTGTAAGACAACTTAATTTTTCGAAGTTTCTTCTCGTTCGCAACGCGGTGGTCATTGCTGTGTATCTTACAGTCGTTGATATAGAATACAAGGTTGTTTATCAATAAAAATGGCAACGAGTCCTTCGCGTGGCGTGCGTGGGGACAGCTTATGTTTACATTTTTTTAGTTTTTTAGCTTACTTATGACCTTAGTCAATATGTAAATATTACCAAAAAAATACAAATTAAGTATGTACATAAAATGAAATGAACTTTTAAATACGCCTGGAATAAAAAATAATACACGAAAAACATTAAGTCCGCAACCATTTCACTCGTCTTCGAGACGAAGTCGACGAGATTTCGATAATGAGTTTACGTTTCTCTCGTTCGACCGTCCTGCGTCGTCATCCGTTGCCCGTCCCCATACAATGAAACCAGTTGCGAACGAGGACCGTTTCGAGGACTGGTTTTCGTTCTAGAAAAAACGGTTGCGTTTCGTCGTCAGAAAATTCGACAACGACCCACACCTATACGCTTGTATAAGAAATTCGGCCTCTTAAGGAAAGCTATTATTACGTAGCCATAAACTTCTCGGTTAACGTAACGGAAATGCTTTGGACAAAATTTGGTTTTATTATTGAAGTAAGCAGAGCGCCATCCATATAGCCTAGTTTATTAAAACTAACAGCCCCCAGGTTTGAACAAGTTAACGTAACAGACGTATTTAGAATGTTTTAAGGTTTAAAATTCGTTTGTAATGATTTTCTTTTCTTTTTTCATCTTTCAGATTTGATGATTGTGTAGAGACTAAAGATTGACCAACCAATTTATTTCCGAAAGCATAGCCACCATCGGTGCACCTTAGTTTAATTTTAATGCTAGTCTAAAGTTTGAGTATCCCTGTTTCCTGTTGCTGATTAACTCGTCGAGAAGGCTGCGGCGCGGCGGGCGTGGGGAGGGGAGCTCAGCCCGGCTATAATATATATCATTTTCTTACACGGCATTTTCTACCTTTTTTTACGTTTCCTCTACGGCTCTGCGTGTACGTCCCGCGGGCAACCGCTACTGAGAAACTCGCATTCGAATGTATGAGCATATTTTATTCGAATGATGTAATTTATCGATTCAGTCGCATTGGAATATTATAGATTCTAAGTTCCCCTAGCAATAAATTGAGGTAGTTAAGAATATAAATGCATTTCAGGTAAGATGATAATAATAATGCTATGTTCTACATGGAATATTTAGCATTACTATCTATTATAAACATCAGAAAGACATCTGCTTACTCAACTGGGGGTTTAGCCAAAGTAACATTTGCAAATCTTCGTTATCGCTTCGCTTTTGAAAAATGTCTGGGATTGACATAAGGTTTCGTTATTAATCGAAATTGAAAACGTCAAATCTATACATTTTTCGAAGCGAAGCGATAGCGAAAATTTGTAAATGTCTGCTACGGCCGCTGGTATGTTACACCCAATAATAGAATTATTACAATAAAAAAGTTTCCTAAAAATTTGGTCTGGATAATCTTAGGTTTTTTTTTTAATGATTTTACAGATAGTTTAGATTTTTCACAATATTGAGCTATTATTTTGGTGAATAGTCGATTTCAATCTTACTATTTGGATGTTTAGATCTCAGCGGATGTGTCTCCTCCTCACAGAGTAGTTTGGGGTCAAAATTACCTACTGGGTGAAAAAAAGCGGTCATGCTTTTTTCTTAATTATGCGTGCTTGTATCCGCTGCACGTGTGACACACCCACGAAATGTAGGCGCTGATATTTTTTTTAACAAAATTGAGACAATATCGTACTATGAAATCTAAAAAGCTCTTATTTCGAAGTGATAGATCACATTTTACTTTCAAAGCTCATTTAGGTGTAGGCGTTATAGTCCAATTGTATTTTAATTAGTCGTCCATATGTAGTGTACCAACCTACCCGAAGAATATTCATTTCATAAAGAGCTATTAATATGTAAAACTCCATTTATTTAGAGATTGCATTGTTAAAATGTTCCAGACATGAATAAATAAACATTAAACATAAGAAAAAAAATACTTCCGAATTTGGTTTTTAGGGTTCCGTACCAAAATGGTAAAAAGGAACCCTTATGGTGCGACTCAGGCTGTCTGTCTGTCTGTCACAGGTGGATATCTCGAGAACTACTAATGCTATCAACTTGAAATTTGGAATAGTTTTAGATGACGTTTGCCCAACTATATTGCAAATAAGAGAGAAATAAAAATATTTATATTTTTCTTTGCAACAGGGTCTGAAAAGGGGGCATAATTATTTTATGTGATAGAAGTTTATGTAAAGATTACAGGAAAAATAAAACGATTTCTCTAAATAGTAAACTTTTTCACAATGATGGTACCCTCAGTGCGCAAGTCCGACTCGCTCTTGGCCGTTTTTTTTAAAGTATATTATGCGTATTATGTTTTTACCCGTAGCAGTGTGTAAGTAAAGGTTTATATAGTTAGGTATTTTATTTTGGCTAATAAGTTTTCCCAAAATAATTTAGTAGGTATGCAAAAGAAATCGCTTCACAGCTTACTTGTGCGTTTAGATCCTTTTTATGCTTTTGATATCTTGGAGTAAGCTCCAAAAAGGTGCAAGGGATTTCGAGCTTTAAGCTAGAAGATTTAAGAGTTTGGTGATAAATCTAAAGTGTTTCAGTACAACAACAAAAACAGGCGCGACCCGACGCGTATAACAACTTCATTGGCGTTAACGAGCGCTCTTTGTGGGGTGACCATGATGAAGGAACCAAAAATTTATTAATACATTGACGGAAAGTTAAAGCTTTAACAATGTGTATCTGGTAAGTGAACAATCATATTTTTGTTAAAGTCACTAAAACCCGTACCGTAGTGCCACTATCGATCAACGAGGTTTAGCTAAAGGAAAAATCTATTTTTTTAATTAAAAATAGGTAAAATGAAGTTAATATCTTACAGGAAACGACACCGAGCACTTCCATTATTTAAGTAATATTTATATTTTAGTTCATTTACATAGTTTACATTGAAAAATTCTACCAAGGTCCTAGTAGGGGTCTTATTGAATATCTAAATGATAGACCTAGCATCGAGGAAAGACTTACTGACTTACTTGACTTACATATAAAAGAAAAAATGCAAAAAGGCAAGCAATAAAAAAGACATTGTAAGAAAAATAATCTTCGTTCAATTTTATTAAAAAATTAAATCGTCCATTTGTTTCGGATCAAATAAGTAATTTGTTGGATAGTCGTAATTGGCCTTTAGAATTATGTTCTAAAATTGTAACTTAGACTGTAAGTGAGCTGTGTATCCCTAATAAAGAAAAATAAATAAAAACAAAAAAATTAATTAAATGGTGCAACTAAAATGGGCAGGAAGGTTTGAATTTGAGTTTGTCAGATGAACATAAGCATATTTGTTTTACCGAATCATTATTTTTTTTGAATATTTTATGTAGCTCTATATATCCATTATTTTGTCGCCATAGTAAAAGCTTTAGTTTTTTTTCTTTGTTCTGTGAGCTCAGCTTTTTGGGACTATATGATTGGTGTGACTTGACCGGAATATTAATTAATTAATATAATATCGAATTTATTTATTTACATAAACCTTTGGTCACTGTAGTACTCTCGGCAAACCAGTTCGGAGGACACGCCGCGCCATTATCCATCCACACCATCAATCGGACAAGAAAAAAAAAATACATTTCCAACTTAATATATGAGTGTTGTTTAATTAGGCGGTATATTCTGATGTGTATTTTATCGGCTCAAATTTATTGGTATTGGTATATAGAACGGATGAAAGGCAAATGGGAATAAATATTTCTACCTCATTTATCCAGCTTTTTTATATTGTAAATTACTACTAGTTTACACTAGGTAGACACACAAATTATAAAATGTATTTAATTTTTTTATTACCTTAGTACGGTGTTTTTTAATTGCTCATCTTGGTTATGGCAGCCAAGTTTGCGTAATTTAGGTGATCTTTAATTTTTTCATTCAGTTCTTGTTTTTAATTTCCATAGAATGTATTTATTTTATGGTGTAGGAAGCTAATCAGTACCTATACAATTTTATGAAGAGAGCTAAAATATACGCAAGCATTAACTTTTGTAAGAATTTAACTAGTTGTAGACAGACAGTAACAATGCTCCAAAATCTTCGTCGACATGAATCATAATTGCAGCTCGTTTCAATTTATTCAACTTGCTTTTTTGCTTGAAAATTAAACAATAATTGCAATCTGATTGCACATTTACTAGACTTTAATATATAAATTTTCGTTATAATAAATATCAACAGTTAGTAAGTAATGAATTGAATGAAAACACATTTCAGTGATCACCAGAAAGAAATCGTAACAATTTCATAACCGTAGCGCGTTGATGTCTTTTCTTTGAAAAAATATACAACAGCCATTTGCATGTTTCTTTCAACATAATTATTCGTGTGGATAGGAGATTTTAAGTCATAAGATATTTTTATTGGAGTAGGATAAGTCAGCCTTGGCAATATAGAGCCGGTATTTCAGAAAAAGGTATAAAAGCAGAAAGCAAGCAATATTAACAGGGTCATCTGTATTTTTTGGGTAAAAGGTTAACTGCTTTTTTCTACAAAATCACTTTAAGTTACACTTTATCTCTTCTAAACTTTATTGCAAAATTTTGACAACAATACATACTCAAACTATATAGAGCACTAAAAAAAGAAAATACTAATGGAAAATCACAATAATTACCACATAGACAATTGAAACTGTCTTAAAAAAGACTTCAACAAAGTTTGAAAGTTTGGAGGCGGTTTTAATAAATGACTGGTGACTGTGTTCAATTTATGAAGATAATATACCTACACTATTGATGCAGTTTTATTTTAAAGCAACACAGTTTATTGACTATACTCTTATTTTTTGTTGTTAAGTTAAGGGGGCCAATAAATTGGGGAGGCAACATTGGGGCTACCCCTACTATCATTTTTGCAACAGAAAGATCTTTAGTAAGTCGGAAAATTAAACTAAGTAGCATACAATTGTTAACTAACAATTGTTTATAAACATAAATATATGTTTATAGACCTACTTACCTGCTTATTGAGACCTGTGTTCCTCTCAAATAATCAAAAGGTTCCTCTAACCTAAAATTCTGTGAAGATAAATTAGATAAGTGTGCCTCTGTGTCGCCTGTCACTTGTCAAGAGTGACCGCTCTTGTTTCTACATCAGATTAGGATAGTTCCGAAGAATATCTGAGGATCAGGGGCCCTATTTTCGAAATGAGTAGTAAAGAGCGTTTGCCGCCTTTAAAAAATAGTGCGACGGAAATTGTTGCTTGACGGAAATGTTTAAAATGATAAAATATTTTTTTAATCCATCATATAATTATAAATGTTAATAGTAAGATCCAGGGTAAATTTAACAAACCACAAACTCATCTCAATAAATTGCATCTCAAAAAGTAACAGCAATAGGCGATTACGATCGTTTGACGGCTAAATTGATCTCTGATAGGCCGAGTCTTAAGATACCAAACATTAAAAGAAATGACTTCAGGTTTTGTCGAAGAAAAAATTTCAAAATGTTTGATTGACGTATTGATTTATTGTTGATATCAATATGTATCAATCAATTCAATCACCATGTACTTTAAGTACATACATGGTGATAATTATATTATTATGGGTCAATCAATATATAATGACTGTCATTAGATCGTTCAATTACACACATATTACTACGCTAGTACGTGGCTAGTACCTACATACTATAGTATGTATTCTTTATTGTGTGATATGATATTACTAAGTTCACAATCTGTTTTAAGCTTTAATCTCTAAATTATAAGATCATAAGCAGATGGTATAGCCTATACAACCTCTTTCAAAATACAAATACATATATTAAACTTGTAACACTGCAGGAACTGGACAGAAATAAATAAAGCCTTCAACTAAAAAGAAAAAGTTACAAACCTCAGTTAGTTTCCAACTGAGCCACGACACAAAAGGGAAGAGGACGGGAACAGGTATTATTTGGCGTTGGAAAGGGATGCAAGATGTTGGACCACGTGACACCTGCCTGCCGCCAAATGAAGATATCGCAGCTGGATGCGAGAAGATCAGAGTCAGGTTTCGTAAACCTTTTGTTGATAAATAATAAGAACATCATCCGAGCTTCATACATTTTTGGTCCAAATGTGAAAGTACCAGCAAAAAAATTCTTGATTGTAATAGAACTTGTGTACTTATTATTATGGCACCAAGCTATTGTGCTAAATTTTATTAAGTTCAAAAGTTTTACTCTTATACATTTTACTTAAGTGAATTAAATTAAACACATGGATTATTCTACCCGAAAATATTATGTTTTCGGTAAAATAAGCAAACGAAATAGATGATGAGAAAACAAACACTGTAAGAAGTAAATCCTTTAATTTTGATGTTTCACTATATTGTATTTTGTTCCTAATAACAATAAGTACAGATAGAGATTAAAAAAGACAATCTAAAACACATGTAAAGTGGGGGATGAAAATTTCGAGTTCGAATCGAGTAAACGTCAAAACGATTAAAAATGGGACCACGCTTCGCTCGCGCTTCGCGCTCGCTCGGTCAATTGAAAACTGGTTATTTGATTTATTTATGCAATTAAATTTAACTAAGTATACGCGTTTTGACAAATGTTGCGTACCTCTGACAACGCAACATCAAATTGTCTGCAGATGCTAAGGTCTGGCAGGGCCGTTCAGAGAGTATAATAATAACACAATAGGCCTTTCTCTACAAGAATATTGCTTTGGGCATTTTTAAATTCAAAATGGCTTTATTAGTATTTCCAGTTTCTTATAATTCCGGTCATGGGTTATCTAAAAACTTTATTTTTTATAGAAATAAGAATCATGCAAAAATTCGCTCTATAGCACGTATATACCAACTTACGTTGAATTGATACTTAAAACGCTTTTTATAGCTTATATTTGACAATTTATTAAGAAAAGAAATCATTTTGTTATATGATATGATTCAATAATACTAACTATGTAAGGTATCTATATCTAAATACTGGAGTTTCGACATTTCTTCAAAGTTAATTTATAATAATATGTTTTAATATTATTAGAAAAAAATCGCCTTGGTTTTCAAACTACATATTAACAGATGCTAGAATCTAAAGATTTTGTTTATCTTCAGAGAGTCTTCACCATTATGTCACAAAACTTTACCGGCTCACAAGTTAAGTTGAAAAATGAGTCGTGCCGTCGCGTCGTCGTCAGTAGCCGTGTTATATTACTACACAAACATAGATTAGCGATTAACTGAGAAAAATAAAGTGAAACCCTCAAACGGGAGCTGATGAAAAAAAAAACCAACAATAAGGTTCTACTCTCGACTTTATCCCTTAACATTTAGAGTCATGATAAATACAGTTTTGCTGTGCTCGGATCATGCTATGAAAATATTTGAAGAGAGCGCATTGCAAACAGAGAAATCCCGTCAGATTATGTTGTATTCATACAGGAAACTTTTTTTACAAACTCCTTTTACGTTTTGATTTAACATTTTTTTTCTATCATGAATACGTGATTATTTTTTGGCAAGTACATACAAAAACAGTTTGTTTAATTAAAGGAATAGGTATAGAAATATTAAACTATTATGTAGGTAGTACTAATATGTATTCTGTGCTAATAATGTTTATTTGACTTAGGGGACAAGTTTCAATTTTACAGCAGAAATTTGATTAAAATATGATTTAACGGACTGTTAAATCATATTTTTCTAATTTTAATGTATAATATAATATCTTAGAAGTTGCAGCTATAAGATTTAATCGAATTTCAAGAGTTATAAGATATGATATTAATATAAGAAAGCGTGAACTCTTACACAGAATAATATTGATGGGGATAGCAGTCCATACAAATTAATCAACTAAAAGGGACTTGTCCGCGATTCAAAAACCAAAGATACAAATTGTAATCCCGACAACGCAGAGTGGTGATCAATCATTTGATTCGTCAGCCGCACTTATCATCGTGGTACCGGAGTAAGACGTATGCTGGTTTTTTACTACAAGCTTTTTTTTTAACCCTGTTCGGCCTCCACTAAAATCTTTTTTGTTTTGTCCGACTACGCTGAGTAATTTGATTTGTTTTAATTAAACTCGTGTACCGGTTTCTTGTAAGTACTTTATTTCGGAGTTGATTATAATTGATGTCTATGTTTATAAGTCAGTTTTTGTGATGTAAGCTAATTGTGAGTTTGGGATAGATTGATAATTACTTGCGTTTCGGTAGAAAAAAACCTATACAGGCTAGAAATTATTAGCATAAACTGTAGGAAAACCTTTTCAGAATAACGGGTCTGATAAAGCTTTTTTAGGTTATTTAATATGGCAAATATAAAAAGTTAACAATGTTATAACAATTTATATATATAAGTACGACAATAAGTATACAAAATCTAGACATTACATAGACGTTATTAACAAAACCTTGACTGATTCCTTCTCTTCCTTTTTTAAGAAATTGGGCTTATTTAGAATAAATAAAATAAAATCGACTGGCGGCGCTAGTTGGCTCATGTCAGCCCTTTAAGTAAAGCTTCACAAATAAAACCGATCAAAATGGTAAGCGACTGTAACTTTATATTTGTGTTTTATAAAAAAGCGACAGATTTCCGATGAACTCTCACTCATCTAAGACATAAATTTAAAGCTCAGGAGATTTGAAACTAATAAAATATTCATGAGCTGATACAATCTGAGAAACGACGTTAAATTTTTATAGATGGCCGTGTCATATTTATAGGAATGGATGAGATTTTTAAGGCGTTTCCTTTCCTTTGATAGCTTTATAAAAGCTGTTGCCATTCTAACAAGTGTAAAGATATTCTAAGAATTAAAATGGTTTATTATAAGTGGGTACAATCTACTGATTTAGAATATGATACTGAATCAGGCTCTAAATAAAATCGCAAGCAAAAAGTATACTGTGCAGTGCAGATATTATTTTATATTAAGGCTCCTATATACCTCAAGTGGCGCCCTCATTTTAATTAAGTTTATTGCTCGCTAAGTACACAATGTATCGAAAATTCACATGTACAGATTGAAGCTAAGGTTCTATAGTTTATTTACAAACAATAACCTCAGTAAAATTTTGTTCGTTGTAGTAGTAGTTCGCAAAAGTGCTAAAAGTGGCCACTTTTAGCACTTTTGCGAACTACTACTACAACGAACTGTATTTTAATGAAGTTATTGTTTGTAATTAAACTATAGAACCTTAGCTTTAATCTGTACATGTGAATTTTCGATACATTATGTACTTAGCGAGCAATAAATTTAATTAAAATGAGGGCACCACTTGAGGTATATAGGGGCCTTAATGACCAACTCTTAACAACCAACGGAATCTACAGCGAAACGATTAATTTAGTTATCTTCAAATACCACCTACCTGCTATATAAATGCTAATTTTAATCTGACAGTTCCAACTACCGAGGATGTTATGCCATTTTTTCGCAGAATCAGACACAGCTTAAACTTTTAAGTGCTTTAAGTGTTAAAAGATATACCTAGACTCAATGCTTAACTTAAGATATTTGGGGATTTCCCGCATAAATTAGTATTAGTTAGTAAGTACATAAAAGACCATTGTCTAATAATTTTATGACGTTCTAGATAATGTTTCTACTTTAGTAGATGTAGATGTGTGTGCGGCTAATCTAATATTCTGACCTTTGATTTATACAGGGTGGAAAAAAGATGGTAGTTGGAGGGAAACTACCCTAAATATTGATGATGGCTAAGGAAACATTCCTTTATTTTAAAAAATAAGTTAAACTGCTTTCAAAGATTTTTTAAAAAAAAAAGAAGATTAAATTTTAATTAATTATAAATTTTAATAAATAAGAAGATTTTATTTAGGTTAAATTTTTTTGAGCCAAGCTACCATTTTTTTAGCCCGCCTTTAATTTAAGATAATAATATGTTAATTAAAAGAAATTGACTATTATCAGTGACCCTATCGATTAACATATAAAAGTATAGGATAACAGGATTCAGATTTTAGCTCGTTCGATTCTCAGCTGAGACAAGCGATTTATCAACAATTTTAAATGCAGTTTTACTAAAGTACCTACATATTATTAAAAATAAAGGAATATTTCCTTTCGGTAAAATTTTCCATCATCGATATTTAAGGTAAGTACCTACTTTTCCACGAACTACCGTATTTTTTCTACCTTGTATTATTCTGACAAGTAATGATAGATGAGTATACTTATGTAATTTACTATAAATTACTTATTTGAGTTACTGAATGATAGACTAGACTTCCATGCGACATTTTACTATTGGAGCCTACGATCATCCCCTAAAAAACGATTATTTTTTAACACTTTTCAGTCTTTTTTCTTGCCTTAGCATCAAAAATCTTTAAAAGAATAGGATATTTATGGAGATCATGAATTAAGACAAAAAACCAAGTTAGATAAAGCTTTTGAGATAAAGTAAACTTAAATTACGGTGCGCTCGTGTTATAAATATTCAAAAGTTGGTTTGGAAAAAAAATTGACGTCTCAATTATCGGCTTGGGGACGAGGCCGGATACAGTGGGCATGACATCAAGGATAACACAAGCGTTGTAAAATGAGTCTTAAGTATTACGTAATAAAATTGTTTCAATCCAACCATCGCATATACTCCACCATCTTCAATTGTACCTGCATTTCTCGGTTTATATTCTTCTCTCACGTCTTTTATTTCCTGTTCGTGTGTCGTTGTGTTGGAGAGAGCATTCAATATTTTTTCTTAAAATACGGAGTTTAAATAAGTTTAATTTATGTATTATAGTAATGTATGTACTTGCTATTAAATAATGTCAAACACCTATGTTAAATACTCGTAATTATTGAAAATGTTAAACATAATTATTATGTAGTTACTTAATTTAAATGTCAAATAATGCAATATCAAAAATTAGTATTTAGGTATGTCAAATAAAAATAAATAATTATGAGGATGTCAAGAAGTGAAATTAAAATATTATTAAATTCAAACAATATTACTTAACTGAATTGTTGACATCCTTTGTAGGTATAGTACGCAAGACAGCACGGTAAGTTAAACAGTTGGACTACGAAAACAGCTCTTATTACATACGGCGTAAAGACGGTCTCAAGGTCAACATGTATAGTCTGACGTGCCGCTGACTGTACCTATGTATAGAATGTCAACAATTCAGTTTTATAATTTGCAATTCATTGATTAAACAGTGTTTTAAAATCTTTTGGCCGTTATAGTCTAACTTCTATGGATTCCTAAACAGAATATATGTTTTATCTATAAAAAAAATATATAATTAGATTTGTTTTGTTATTAAATGACAATTGGGTATTTGACTTGAGAATGGATTCTAATTTTAAGGTATAATAGAGCAGAAAGGAGAGCAAAATAAACCCCTACGCGAAATTTTGGCTCGATTTGACGAATTTTACTATGATTTCTAAGACTCCATAACTCCGAGATATTTGTTGTTTGTTTTCAGAACTTTTTATATTATTATTAATATGAACTAGCTGCCCGCCCTGGCTTCGCACGGTTGGCGGGATTTAAAATGACGGAAAAGAGAAAAAAAATGTTTACGTCTACGTCTTTACAATATTTTGAACATTTTCACAACATTTTCTCCTAATACAAACCCGTGTCCTGATAATAATAAACAGCAAAAAAGAATTATCTAAATCGGTGCAGTCGTTCTGAAGTTATAAGCTTACAAATATTTCGACGATTTATTTTTATTTATATAATATGTATAGAACATAGAATTCCGTCATCCTTCCTCGCAATCTGTGCTCGCAATTTGCTGTGCACCGTTACATGAAACTTCAACCAACACAACATCAACACCAACAAACACGTATGTTTCTTGCACATAAGAATACCTAAGTCCTAATAGGTATTAAATAAAAGCTTAAGAATAAAAATTAACAATCGCCACGGATCGGGAGCCATAATTTTACGGATCATTTGTGGCACAAAGAGGAGATTTTAACGAGCGCACCATGGAAAGCGTATGCGCAACTACAAAAGCTATAGAATCACAAAGGCACCTCTGTAGACAGTCTGATTGACGTCTAAATAGTTCTAGAGACATTTAAAGGATTTTTTTATCTGCGTTGATTGATGATTGAAAAAAGTTTACCCCAGCTTAGTAGGTAGATTTACACTGAAGCATTGTATTTGTTGTCAAAAGCTTTTGCAGGTATATCGATAAGTTTTGTTTTATAAATTGTGACCTCGCGCTACTACTAACCGCGCGGTACAAAACTAAACAGTAAATTTTAGTTTAATAGATATGAATCAATCTGAAATAACGATAAATGGTAATATTAAAGGGGGTAGACACAAAAACAGGTGGACAGGGGTGCGTGAATCTACGTTGTTTCTTACTTCCTGCGTCATAGTCGTTACTCAAAAATCTTTAAAAATCCAATGCATCGCAATAAGCTCTTTAACACTAGAATAAGTCTAGCTAAGTCAGATAACTATACTACGGTACAAAACATAGCTAGATATAACTATACTATTCACAGCTTTAACCATCTTACTGCGACATGTCCATAGTAAATATCCTTCTGTACGCAATTTTAGCCCGCCATTTGTTTTATACCACTGTTGACTGTTGGATGGACAATAGAAAAAGAGAGCACCTAAATCAACTTTTGTAAACATTTTGATATCTATCGAGTTCCAAGCCAGGTGTCATGTTAGGTCGCCCTAATATACCTTTGAACTGTAAAATACCCCTGAGAATATACCGCACTTTATTAAGAATTTTAAATAATATCCTGATAAATAAGAGAGAAGGCTGATATGATAACAGATAAAAACCTATTGACACCTTTCGTGAAAGAGAATAGTTTGAAGTTTTGGCTGTAAGGAGCAAATGTGCACTTGTTTGTCTTTTCTGTTGAAAAACAGAAAACATCAAACCAAAAAAAGTAAAGTAACACAATAACCGATGACGAGGCAGTATGGTCTAAGACCTTAGCCTATTCTTCGGAACGAAAAAAAAAAAGAAGTAAAATGTCACTTTCGCATTTTGATTGACATGAGTGAACTGAGTGACGTTCAAGTTTTGACAGTTCTCAGTTTTATTTATCTCGATTTTTGTTAAATAAACGAGAAAGTGAATTAAAATCCCTAGCTTAGTTATTTATGTATAGTTCAAACCTAGAAGCTTTTAAGAAAATAGTATTTTGATACCGCACGTCTATCTCCTTCATATGTCTAACTAGTGTTTTTGACATTTGGGTAAGATTTTACTTTCCATGTCGCGTTGCGTTGGGCACTTTTACTCTTTGACATTATGAAACCACATTATTTTGATAGTAACAAAGGTATTTCGATACAATGTTATGGTGATAACAATAATAACCAATATTAATTTGTGACACATAACCAGTTGGTGACAGTTTTCACCGAAAATTTAGCAAAACCTAATAATGTTTTCTTGATTAGAAGGTCGTCTAGAAACCTTCAAAGTAGACGTCGTCTACAAGGTTTCTTCTGTTATTTTATTTCATGAACCAACCAACTTTGGTTATTAATAAGTTGTTTAAAGTTGATGTCAGTTGTGACAGATTCAGGGGGTTAAATAACAAAGGTCATAAATTAGGTGAACTTTCTCTTACAGGTGGCAGATGCGAGATGTTTATATCCTACTATTGATTGTATGCAAGACATTAAATTGATAGTAATATAATGAGTGCTGGTGGGGGAGCAGCTGTTAATAACCTGCCACAAGGGGTGAATCCAGACAACAATGTCTTGCCTGGTGGTCCGGTGATCAATCCCACAATGAACCGGAACAGAAACAATAATCAGAATCCTCTGTTTAATGTGCGGGAGAGGCTGTTCCATGCTTTGTTTTTCAAGTTTGCCGTGGCCTATGCTCGCACATTTCCTAGACCTGTAAGAAGGTTCTTTGAGTTCCTTGTGCTTCTAAAGGCATTGGTCGCTTTCTTTGTTCTTGCATACATACATATAGCATTCTCAAGAACACCAACAACTTGTTTAAATCACATCAAAGACTCTTGGCCTAGAGATGGCATTTTGAGGGTGGAAATATTGAGAAATCCAGCACAAGATTATTCTATTGAACAAAGCTATGCAAAGGAACGGAGACTGAAGAAAGATAAAGAAGAACTTAGCTCGATGCTTGGAATGCTTGCTTCTGAAGGGTAAGGTTTATATTGTTCATAATATCTCAAAATAGCTAACTAATGATATATTAATATATTGAATTACCTAATGTTTTCTTTGTCAATATTAAATATACTGTATACAGTACTCATATTGAATATAAGTACCATAGCAAATTCAAAACTGTTTATGTTCTCTAGTATTAAAAATTTATACAAAAGAATGATTATAGAAATGTTTATAACATTTCCAGGTTTATTAATATAGAGTCATCATCAAGCGATGATGTTGAAGAGGATGATTACATACGAGATGGTACTGATTATGGAAATATAACCCGTATCCATGATGAGAGTCAAGAAGAGGTGGAGTCCGGACGAGTCATGGAAACGTCATACATAAATACAGGACCTGAACTTGTGCCAAATGATGGGGAAACTGATCTTAATGCTACAATTGTTTCTACTGAGGAAATAGAACCTGCTTCTTCTATTTGGGAAGGAATTATGGGGCTGGTTGAGGATATGGACAGAGATTCTAAAGTTGATGTAAGTTTCTTTTATAATTATTTACATTCAATGTTCTTTTATAATATTTGAATAATATCATGTTTAGAATTTAAATATCTTTAGCACTTGAAAGCAAATCACTTAACTGATCATCTTTCATGTTATTATCCCTTTTAATATACATCAATGGCTCAAAAAAACACTCTTCACAGTGGTTTGTATTGCCACAGCAATGTATGTACTACACTGTATGTGTAATTAAAATCAAAAGTGAAGAACTTTGTCATACCTACAATACGAATACAATGATAGATAATGGATTCATAATATTACGTTCTTCACATCTCTTGGAAATAAAGTCTCACTGTGCTGGTCTATCTTTTTCAGGAATCCATTGATGAAGCAGCCGCTAATGATTCTTCCAAAGGTAAATGTTATGAGATAAATCTGATTTATTGTTTTTAAATTTCTATAAATAACATAACATTGTGTTACATTTTAAGTACTTACATAGATAAACTCAAACTATACTAAGTTTCTCTTTTCTTATCTTGTATTAATTCCCCAAACTTTATTATCATTCGCTCACCTAGTTTTAAGAATGTTTGTCTGTGTCTGATGTGATAATTAATTACCTTCATTTCCTCTGATACAAGATTTAGATTATTATTTTTTGTTGCAAACAATTGATTGATGAATTAACTAGGTTTATTCTTTTTATGCTGATCATTATCATAAAGTATATTTATCACTTTCATTTCAGATGAAGACTACATTCTGGAGTATTCCCTTGAGTACGGTTTCCTGCGTCTTTCGCCCAGTGCCCGTTTAAAGCTCAAGATTCCCGTTAAAATAGTCACATTGGATCCGCAGAAGGATGAATGTTTTGGTGACACATTCTCACGGTTCGTCCTTGATGAGTTTCTGGGATACGATGACCTGTTGATGGCGTCTATAAAAACGCTTGCTGAAAATGAAGACAACAAAGGATATTTGAGGTCAGTTTTTTTGTATACCTTTAACTTTAACCAAAAACGGTTCGGAATATGAACAAAGTTTATAGAATAAAAGTTATAGAATAAATATTATAAGCTTTCATTCGATACAAGAAACTGACATACTGTTTTGAAGATGTTAATATTGAAACCCAAATTTGAGAAGTTTAAGCCCAACCCCCCACTCCCGCTCACCTGCTCAGGATTTTATTTTTAAAACTGTTTAATTTAACCTAACTACAGAGCGATTATGTTTAAGGTTTTTTTTTGCCAAAGCAAGTACTTTCGTAGTAAAAATACTAGGAAAGTTAGGAAATTTAATTGTGTGCTAGCCTTTTCAATTGGCCTTCCACGGTAATTTACAGTTGACGTGACGGCTTTGTTTTATAGACTTGTGCTACTACGTAATTACGTGACGTTCTGTAAACATTTATATAATCCCCAATGGCTAATGTGTTTAACAAATTATCAAACATAATTGTGTTTAATATAATTTATATACTTTTCTAGTGATTAACTACCCAAGTCGAATATTAATTTTCATAATGTTTTAGTGGTAACTGACTATTCTGTCTCTTATAGGAAAAAACTGTAAATAAGATGCCAATATAAAGTAGGTACTTAAATTAAATAACACATGAAAATAATAATGTTAGTTTGTGAGTTTATTCAATGATATTTTTTTACAGGAATGTGATCACTGGGGAGCATTACCGCTTTGTGTCAATGTTGACTGCGCGTAGTTCATACATAGCGGCGTTCTTCATCATGCTAGTTTTCGTAAGTAATTACCTACAATTTATTTTGTACTAACTTTCGGACCACCTCCTGTCCACGTAGCATTTCGTATCGTATAAAGTTTTGGAAACAATAGTAGCCTACCCCCATAGTAGGTGCATCGAAATTGGTTCAGCGATTTAGTCTGAAAACAATAAATTAACAAAGTTACTTTTGCATTTAGGTGACTTTCACATTGGACGGATTGTAAGCGGGTATTACCCATTTTACCACTTTTCTACAAAGGACATGTCCTGACCTGGGCCACGTCTATGTACATCACAGTTGGTTTTGTGATGACTATGATTTGGTAATGCTCTCAGTGGAGTGCTTTCAGATCATAGTCACCATTATTTCCTAATTTTCTGTTTGTAAATGTGTATCAATCCCTTAAAAAGCTTTCGATTCCAATATAATTACTCAGTCAAACCATCTTAACCTAGGTTTAGATTAGGACCTATTTATGCTTTCATGGTAAGAGACCATTCGATTAGTATTTTACCGACCTCTACATCGCCAAACAAATCTATGAAGAGTTTAGAAAGTTCCGCTACTAGCCGCTAGAGGCGTTGCAGTGCGGCGTAGCCAATTCAGTAAATGCCATCTAGTGGTGGGTAGCGGTACTTTCAAGTATGCTTTTCTGAGTTACTTTTCTGTATTATTGTAATACAAACATTTAATATAGATGGCATTTTATGCAAAAAAATGGTTGGATTTAATTTTTATTAAACTGTCCAATTCATTTTCCGGGCTCAAAACATCTAAAAATAATAGCCGAATGATGTTGTATAATCTAATGATTGACGTTTTATTAAATTTAAACTGGTATGACTGTATTTGAATGAACGTATACATACCATCTTAAATTACTTGATTATCCTTTGACTAATTACTTACTGAATAAAAAACCTACCTTAAATGAAAAGGGAATGTTTGCTAATGTGGCAATACTAATAAAACCTATTTCTTTTTTCAGCGTCAATCATTTTTATCTTGTTTCTCGAGTTCCGAAGGCGAACATATCCAACTAGAAATTTTTTGAAAGTAAAATTTTTTGACTCTTGCGAAAACTGCGCGCTAAACCACTGCGCCATCGAGCTCATAAAAAAATACAAAACTAAATAAAACTTTTTTATAGTATTTATTATGTGCTATATCAATTAATAGGTATCGCGGGGAGCGGTCCCCGTCACTAAAATCAAGACTTGAATAACTGTTACTGCCCCTTTACAGCCCTTTCTAACTTTATTACTGCACCAAATTTTCTCGTCTGACGGCCACGAAACGAACGTAATGTTTTTTTAATCCACAATGGGATAATGCTTGGTCTTCACCTCACCTTATGTTAAGTGACGATAAGGCCGAAAGTGTAAGCGCACTACATCCTTCACCACTGATGAACTGGCTATCTTACATCTAACTGCCGGAACTTAACAATTTAGAAATTGTTGTTATGGCGTCAGACTTAGGTAAGATGGTGGTAGCTAGCCAGGCGGACTTGAAATAAGCCCTACCACCAACTAAACCGAGTACAAATGGTACCCCCTCCTGGGAATCGAACCTGAGATCCCTGCGTCTTACACGGGTGGGCGATCCACTAGACCACAGAGGCGGTTCATGTTTTACAATACTCCACCTGAAAAGCTGCTTTCCTTGGTATTCCTTTAAAAAATACTTTTTGTGTCATCATCGATTTTAAAGTAGTGTAATGTGTTTATATTTAATATAAGCGAGTCTAAAAGATATTTCTCTTAGCGATTATCCACATATTGTAACACACTGGATGCGTTTTAGTAACAATATTTTTTATACTTATAATATGTATATTTTTATATACACGTTTTTATATTTTATATGTTTAAGTAAAATTTATTTATATAAATTGATTCAAAACTTATGCAACGTTACATTTACTTAATCAGGCGCAATAGGATGTAGGTTTGTGTATAATGATTTAGAAAAAAATATATACTTAATATGTAGGATTTTCTACCTAGATATCTCTTTATCTGCACATCGATCGTTCTGTTTTGTTTTCAAAATTGCACAAAAACTAATTAAATAGTGTTGTCGTAGCTAGTGAGAGTTATGTCCGTTTCACGGAACGCCACAACAGCGCGACAATGCATCAATATTGATCGTGACAGGCTCCATTTCAATATATGTCACTAGACTAATCCGCCCGCCAGACGTCACCGGCCGCACGAATTGCATTAATCAGTTGTCAAACTCTACGCCTATCTCCGATTTCATATGCTGTGTCGGCATGGCAGTATTTCATGTTAAAGGGAAGTAATAATGATATATAACATTCATATGCCACTATTACACTATTCGTAAATATGTGGCAACATGTTTTGCAACGTTACTTTCCATCTTCAAAAGATTTGCTTGAAAAATATTCCCATGACATTGATATCTGGTTGGTTCTCTAAATTGTTAAGAAAATAATGTACAGGTAATATAATAATCGTTTGACAAACTGTACATATGTGATTTCATATTTCATGGTAAAGAAATGTTTTATGTAAAACAATAATGACATAAATAACATATGCGCCGCTATGGCACAATAATAAACTGTCAATGTTAAGACTAGCATCTTAGCATCACTTTTTGTAATCTTATGAGAGATGTTCTGTGTCAAATAATGACTTTATTTATAACTCATAAGTACTCTTAACCATAATATATGCCACTATTACAAAAGTAAACTGTTTGTTATAAAGAGGTAACTTCTCTAGAAGTTTTTACCTGTAAGCCAATGTTTTCCGAAACGGTAATAGAAAATCGATTAAAAATATAACGAAAACAAAATTAAATAGAATTGAGAATGAATTAATAGAATACAATACGTTATAGTCGACAAATTCTGGTTAAAATTTATCCAATACAAAGTAATACGAACATACTAATTAACAGTAACCATATTGTTAACCCTAGTTTGTTCAATGCAGAAAATTATGTCGAAATTAGCACAAAATCAAACAGTCGTATAGGTATTTATTTTTACGCCTAATAACAGTACCCCAAAGTTGTAGAGGCATAATGGGCGATTGGTAGTACTTCACGGAGGTGCGCAAGTTTCGC
Source organism: Catoptria pinella (assembly GCA_963556745.1). Taxonomy (NCBI): domain Eukaryota; kingdom Metazoa; phylum Arthropoda; class Insecta; order Lepidoptera; family Crambidae; genus Catoptria; species Catoptria pinella. The sequence continues at coordinate 6,816,977 of OY750775.1, read as the reverse complement.
GGCCAAAGTTGCGAAACAATGCTGTCGGTGGAGGGTTTGATCGATGGAAGGGAAGGGGGACCAAACACGTGTCCAGATATTGTGTTCAAGCTGCAAATCTTATCCGTGTAATATTTATACTTTTATCGATACCGGGACAGGTGCCTCCGCACTTTAGGCTTGAAGCTATAAGTACGTGGCGGGCGTCTTTAACCAGGCCAGGCCTGTCAGGCTGGCTTCAGACCTATCGGTTTCATTTCTTTGCTTTGCTGTTTTAGTTGAACAGGGGCTACCAGCTAACGCATCGAACTTTGGAAAGTCTGCCGGGCTTCAAATTGAAACAGATAAATCGAGCTCCAATCGGGCCAAAATGGCGAACCCTAATTTATGATGTCACACGAATATCGATATCTTCTAAATAACTTCGGCGAATAGTACAATACGTAACTCCTTACTTTAATTTATCTGTTTTAAGTTGAAGCTCGGTAGACCCGCCGAAGTTCGAAAAGTTAGCCGGTAGGGCCCCTGTGCTTCTAGAACAGCAAAGCAAAGAAATGAAACCGATAGGTCTAAGTAGTTCGATAATCACTCATGCGCCCACCTCCCGCGTCGCATATTCTTCGTCCGTCCACTTATGATATTATGTTAAAGCATATGGGCTGATTAAATAATAACAAGGATCCGAACCTCACATTTTTCTTACTTCCAAAAAAAATCGAAAAGTAATAAGAAATACTTGTCTACCTATAGTAAGTCCGTTTATTCTTAGGTACTTGTTTTATTTGGTCAATCTGCACCTACTATTTATCGAAATAATAATAATTTATGAATGACAACAAATGGTTTTCCGCACATAGATTAGGTATTTACTTACAAAATAATGTTGTCAATTTGATTTCGTAAGAAAGCATATTTTTAATAACGATATAATTTTAAAACACGTATGACAACTGACAAAAAAAGATATTTATTTGAAACGTAATTTATTCACATTTACACATTATAAGCATCTTACTTCAGACACATAATTAGTATAGTACTGACGTATTAATTATATTTAAAAGAAGGCAACCCTAACATCGTCGGAAAAGACAAGAGCTACGCGATAGAAAGAGAGGCAACTTCTAGTCACTTCTAGGTGAACATAAGACTGATATAACGGTTGGGAAGGGAGCGCTGTGCGATTTGAATTGCACTTTATTGTGTCGGAGCAAGAGTAGCTATTTATGTAAATGATGTTGCGGAGTGCATCTTCTGTACTTGTACTATTATGTATTCTGTGTCCATACTAATAATATTATCAATTTGAAAGTAACTCGGTCTCTCTGTCTGTTACCTTTTCAAGCCCGTTTACTGATTTTTTCTGAATTAAAAGACCCAAGTTAATTCTACTATAATCTTTTAATCCTGTAAAAAAATTAAAATCCCTTATGGTGTTGTTAAAAGTAACGTGGGCGATGGTCAAACGTAGACAGAAGTAGCAGTTGTTATTTTGAACGCCAAAGCTTCGTATACATTTCAAAATTTTAATTATTTGTGTTGAATCAAGTTCAAATAGTACTTGAACTTGATTCAACACAAATAATTAAGTTAGCATTGGTGGAGTAAACAAAATGTTCGTTATTTATGCACTGAATACTACTAAGGCCTTAATTGTTTCGAAAATACGACTTAAGCACAGAATATACACTTTAGTCGCATAGAATATTAAATAGCATAGAAGTGGAATTCTCTAAACTAACCTATCAAATTAAGTCATATCAGATACAGCTTTAAACTATTTCCATAAAGTACAAGATGACAGTTTCGAAGACCACCTGATTTTCTTATTGATACAATTGTATTATATTAGAGTTTTAGAGACTGTGTGTTTCTTGGTAAGAGAGTTCGATATATATTCAGTTTAAGAGGTAGTCACTGATAATATAAACACATACATATTTCTTAAATCAAATTCTGGAATATGGTTTACGAATAAAATAGCTTACGTTTATACAAAAAATAGTTTCGAGTACTACCTGTATCAAGAGATCCTATACAAACATTTTCTCGAAAATATGTGTACCTATTGGTAGGTAGCAGGTATTGTCAAGAAGATCCGAAGAGGAAGATATATACGTACACATCTACTATTTAGAGGTGAACTGAACATCCATTATGTAATAGATAATATTAAAAAAAATACAATAGAATAAATAGTTTTGTTATAAATTGTAATTAAAAGTATAATTTTTTTTTCTTTATGAACTCGTCGATAATTCGCAGTATCTTTATTCAATACAGTAAAATAAAAAATACTAATATTAGATTGAGATTTTTCGCATTCACAATGCTATTTTTATATTAAGAAATTACGTTACGATCACAATTACTTATTGCCTCAGCCCCCCCGTAGGTCTCATAAAAAAATATTAATTGTTAATTGCGGTAATCTGCTTGCTACGTAGTTACAATTCGCGTTTGTTAGTAAGACACTATTCCCAATAATATACGCGGGACGATACGGCCGGTCAGTGGTTTACGGTGGCTGTAAAAACCTACAGCCTTGCAGATTAACCCGGTCCGTTGGCCGCCAACTCCACACGCTCCGACGCGTCTCCGTCGCGCGCGTATCCAACAGTTAAAACGAACAAAATGTTGTACACTCCTAGCCCTGGCTTTACTTGATTAGTCGAGCGCTTACGTGTTAGTCGAGCGCTTACGTGTTAGTCGAGCGCTTACGTGTTGAAATTTGCCTAAGCTTGTTAAGATATTTTTACTGTGAAGCATAAACAAGCTTTTGCGGACGTTTTAATGGACTGGAGATTTTCTTATACTTGCCGTTCATACGGAATGTAATCATATGAGCATGAAGCTATTAGTTAGAGGTGGCAAACATTCGCGTAGAAGTTCAACTGAGTATTTTTCTTATACATTTGAAGCAAATGAAAATTAGCTTTCAGTTCAGGGTGACTGACTATACAGAACTTTCCATACTAATAATCACATTATTGTAGTGTTTCGAAGTATAACATACAGCATAGACCAGCCGCCAGACCATACGTTGCTATTGTTTTTCGGGCGGAACTACAAACCAAACTTTTTGGTATCAAACACACTTGAGCAACTAATATCAATTAATGGCGGGAACAAATCGGCTCCTCAAGTTGGGTCCGGTATAGCCGGGTATAGCTAGGGTACATAGGTGCGGGTCCCTCGACCCATCAATCTTTTCGCCACATCATTTGCTCCCCGCGCTTCCCGCCGCGATTGAATTTCATTAACGAAACGCTTAGTGCAGATTGAATCCATTTAAGTAACTGCGATCGGGAGAACCTTATGCAGTAACCTTTGCCCGACCTAAAAGCGGAATTTTCAATTTTACTCTGCTTAATTGCGGTTGCCCGGGATTACCTCTGTGTATTGTGCTAATGCTCACCTTCGTCGATTCTGGGTAGAAAACGTTGCTTCTACTACCTAGTACTAGATTTTTTACATATTTTCTCCGTTATGCAAATGTAAAATCCGTCTGGCTTTTTTTTAAAGTTTTATACCAAAATAACTAGTGACTCTGAAGAACTGTAAACCCCGCGTTTGTGACATTTTTAGAAAATTTTCGAATTGGCTGAAATATGATTTTCCCCATACCTATCTTCGCCATTTAAAAAACTACACAGAACTAAAAACGGAATCGACAAAAAAACTATATAATTATAGAGCCTAATTTCACGAGAATCGGTTGAGAAATGCGATCTGTGGAGGAGAACAGTAGCTCTACCATGTGTTGTTGCAAACTGTTTTCGCTACCGAACACTATAAGCTGCTCACAGTCAATGCGAGTGAAAGAGAAAACGATAGTTTACGATAGCGAAAACAGTTTGCATTAACTCATGGTAGGGCCACAGACGAACACCGGTCAGACATACGGAAAAACGGTCAATTATTAATTCTCTGAAATTTAACACATCTTGTCAACTCTTCTCTCAAAGAAAGTTCTCATCATGTTCAGATTTTATCTCCCTATCACATACAACCACCCGTGGAAACGCCACCATGCTAATAATCTATCTATATAATTGTTGCAGACTGTCTCCATATCGATGCTGCTCCGCTACGCTCACCACCAAATTTTCGTGTTTATCGGTGAGTCACTTTTTTATTAACATTTCCAACATTTCTATTTGCCCCTACCTTTGTTCATTACGTCTGTTCCAGTAATCCTTCGCCTCCCGACTCTAGCCACGATTATTTTGTAACATTTTTCCAGCAGATATAAACCGTAAATACGTACAGTGCAATTACCTGCTGTCGAAATGAATTCAGTGAAAAATTCTCGAGTCGTGAGCCGAGCCGGCTGAGCAGCAATCTCTTTGTAATAACAATAATTGCGAATGGTGCCCGCGGCGACCGCGCCCCGCCCGCCCCGCCCCGCGAAACAAAAATAAAATAATATAAAAAAACATAACGGGCGGGATTTGCCCATCGCTCCCCCCACTTTGATCCGTCGACAATTAGCCCGATAGAGATAATTTGTTTCTTTCCCTATTTTTTCTGCGCAGGCACTTGGCTTAGTTGCTTCAATACGATGATTGTTTTGCGATTCTTTCTTCTTTTCCAATCTCTCTTCGTGAAATGAAAAAGCTTGAATTATTCCTGTAAGTAATAAAATTAATCCTTTTGGCTGGAGTTCAAACGGGCTCGGATGAGTTTGTTTTTTCAATGTTCTATGAAATTCAATAGAAGGTGTTTTAGTCTTATTGCTGGAAGCTTACGCAGTATTCTTGGAAGCGGGAGGAGCGTTGTGCCAATTAATTGTTATTGTGAGGGCGTGTTCTTTCTGTTTGCGATGTCCAGCGATCATGTTGTTATTGTTGTTAGTAATTGGTGTAATTCGATTCAAGTCACCGTAACTAATGAGCTACGTACACCAAGCTCATTAAGACGTCCGGGAATCATGTGACAATGGATCACATATCTCGGTACCGACTTCCGACATTGTATCGCCAACTGTTGTTTATCTCGCGTTTCCGCTAATTAACGAACATATACATTTTCTTCTTGAACTTGCTCTTGAAATATAATATGGTTTGTTTCTGGTAGATTTATTTTTCTCCTTGAGGGTTAAGTTAATTATGTGTTTATTTTTTCACTTTCCCGTTGTTTGCGCAATTATTGTTTTTTTTTTACCTGATATAGATTTTCAAAGATTAGAATAGGTATTATATTAATTTCAAATATTAAAATATTTTAGTTAGAAAAAAATACAATATTTTCACAAGGTTACTCCATGTTTTTTACCTACCCATCTAATAGACGACTTGAGTGGTGCAGTGGCCAACATGCGGGTCTACCACGCTAGAGGTCTCGGGTTCGATTCCCGGCCGGGTAGAAATTGAAATGATGAATTTTAATTTTTGTGTTGGGTCTGGGTATTATTATACCTACAAGGTGTTACAAAAATACCCCTAATGCCGAATATGGTATATAAAGACCTTCAAACTGATCAACTTTTACTATGGAACCAACTCTGAAATCGCGAAAAAAAAAATTTTACGCGTTGTTGATCAGTTTGATGGTCCCTATATACCATATTCGGCATTAGGGGTATTTTTGTAACACCTTGTAAGGTGCACCGGGGCTATTGTAACTAAAAAATTAAGTTGTTTAACTTTGAAGCTTCTTAACTGTTACCTGTTAACTATTTGAATATATATTTCGGATGCATATCATTGTATACTTAATGCAGAATGTTTTAATATTATTATGTAACGAATAACTTGATATCTAAGAGTCAAATATATGATTAATTTGTTGAAAGTAGAAATAGTTACATTTACCCCGCATAGGGGGTAAAAGCAACTAAATGCCATAAAATGAAATTCTAATAAGTTTTGCGAATAAAAATAAAACAAAGATAAAACTCAAAACAAATTTTACAGGATTTTCAATTCTGTTGCCAGCATATAAGGTTAACTTTCGATTAAATCAAACTTTTATTTCTATTGGGGGTAAATGCGACTTTTTGTAGGGGAACTAGTGTTGGGACACCTGGCAATGCACCTACATTTACGAGTAAAAAAAAGACACTGCAAATTTTCACCCATGACATTTATTACGTATAAAGGTTGACTTCCGTTAAAAATCACAATGACATATTTATATTGTCATATTTCTTCTGAGTATTTCATTATTTTTTTCTTTTTATAGTTACGAACCATCTAAAACAACAAAAACCAAATTAATGTATGTAGAATTTATACTTACCACTTTACCGAGATAGTACGAGATTCGACCATAAGATATAACAATGCACATGATATCGATACTTTATCTTCAAATAAGTGTATTAATCGATAATTACTATATCGACACAAGACATCACTAGTGATTTCGGTTCCATACAAAATTTCACGGGGCTATTGCAACTAACCTAAAAGTTGCAATTACCTCATGTATCATTTTTGATGAGGCAAATGTGACTATGCCTTTTACTGACTATAAACAGAACATTGGATCAAGAAAATACAACAAATGTTACTTACGTTTATCGTTTATCACAAACACAATCGATAACAAACGAAAAACTCAATAAAAATATTTTTTTCGTAATAAAACACTGTGCCACGTATCCGAGTCGAAGAGATTCAAAATGGCGGTTTGACATAATGCTTTGCCGCTCGCAAAGTTTTGATCCTACTAGCGACATCTGTGGGTTATAGTGACAATTAATCATTGCAGATCTTAATCACAGATGTCGTTTTTCACCAAAACTCGTATATAAATAATTATTTAGATTAGTCGCATTCGCCTCCTAGTTACAATAGCCCCGGTGCACCTTATATTAAGTGTATATTGAAAAAAAGTATATAAGTGGTATATCAGTTGTGTGGCACCCATATTACAAGCTTTGCTTAATTTGGAGCTAGATGGCGCTGTGTGAAATTGTCCAAGCATTTATTATTATTAGAAATAATCCTGTACAAAATATGTCACATTATTATTCAAAAAGTGAGAAACATTTTTTTTCATATTCGCTTAAATAATATAATATACCGCCTTCAGCATCCCAAACACAACTCCAAATATAAAATAAGATTTACGTCTGAAAGGATCTCGCACGAGTTTGCAGAATAAACTATTTAACTCACAATATCGGATAAAAGCAAATCTCCTCAATAGGATCTAGTTGGTATCTATGACGACTCATCCCTGCCTACCTGTATCTAACAGGCAAAGGATCGGAAAATTCTATGCTTATAATCTCTTTGTGATTTTTGCTTTGGGTTTGTAGTCCTGTTGTGGACGGTGAAACGGGTTTTTATACGAAGGACCGTTGTAGAAAATTTATCGTGGTAAATGCTACGTTTAAAACAACACTTAAGTGTTGTTTTGAAAATAATAAAATGATGTAAAAAAACATAACGGGCGGGATTAGCCCATCGCTCCCCCAACGTTGATGATTAAGATGAGAATCGCTGAGAGGTGAAGTAAAATTTTCAGTTTGTGGGAATAGTTTCTCCGTATTTATAGACTTATCGTCTTATTCATAAAAAGTTATAGGCTTGTTATGAGGAATTTCTTGAAAATCATTATTCAAAATCGTTCAATAGTGACAAACGCTCTATAAACATAAACCTTTGATAAAGTTCTAGAAGGGTGCCTATTTTATCTCTATTTTAGTAAATAACATGGCTGACTTGACTACATAACAGCTGATTGATGTGTCAGCTTTCACGTTGTTTACAACATATTTTTTTTTACGAAATATGTGGATATCAGCCAAATGATTTTCCTGTTTTGTCTATGTATTCGTCAGAACGACAACATACTAATGCTAAAGTAGCCCAATGCGAATATTTTTATAAAATACGCTAATGAATAATCAAACAATATCTACCACTGAACTATTTAACACTTGACACTGGCAAAAATTACTTCCAAGAGGAAAGTAGATTGCCAAAACAAAAAAGAGAAGAAGAATGAAAGCTATATGACGTTTAATAAGCCTTATCAGTATTTTAACTAAAATTGACTATAACTCAATTATAAAGGTTTTTTTATGAATAAGACGGTTAGATTTTTTCTTTATTTATTGTCAAATTATAAAACTATGGTCTATAGTCTTTCCATTCAAATAAATAACGGAGAATGCTTGGTTATTTGTGGCACTTTTTACTCTATTAATATTTGTATCTTCGTATTATTTTGTACCTAATTTTCAAAAAGTATTTTTTTATTATAGTTTGTCCAATATTTCCAATGAAACTATATTGATTTGTAGTTCATAATATAAAAGTTGAGCTCCGCCCCTACGATGCTACGTATGCTACGAGCTACGAGCTACGTACCAGCAAGTCCCGCCCACGTAGCACGAAACCGTAGTACAGAAATGTCGATACAGCTGAGCTTAGTCACTAAATCGAGACGTAATCTTTGTTTAAGCTGTAGCAAACGCGTGTAAATGCATTCAATAGGATTCTAGTTAATGTATGAAGGTATTTGCCTGTGAAATAGCGTATTTTGCTTCACGTGTAAAGAGCATTAAACTAGTACTAAATAAGTATAATACAATAACTAATAAATCATTAAACAGGCAGCGTAGTAAAATAGATATTACTAGCTTTCGGCCCGCAGCTTCGCCCGCGTTATCTACAGGTTTATGTCGTGCGGGCGGAGACCCGTGCCCAGCAGTGGGATAAAATGTAGCCTTTGTCCTTCCCCAAGGTCTCATCTGTATCCGTACCCAATTTCGTTAAAATCGGTCCAGCGGTATAGGCGTGAAAACGTAACAAACAGGCAGTTACTTTCGCATTTATAATATTAGTATGGATTACACACTATGGTAAAATTAAGTTTCAAACTTGTAATCTTGTGATATTACTAGTTTGTATGAAGCATTGTTTTATGACGAGTCAAAGTAGCTCTAACATTTTCGTATCTTTGAAAGTTGATTGCACGTCTATGCGATTTGTACGTCTAAACATAATTATCACACAAAAAGTGGTTATCATATACGTATTATCTAAATAGATAGCTTTATAATAATGTACTTTACGCACGTAGCATTGTTATGTTATGTCTGCCGATAAATCTCCTTTGATAATAATGAAAGGATTTCATCATTGCGATCACAACTGAAGCTTAACAAAGAATTAGCGATTAAATAGCCGCTAATACTGGCAATATTTCACAGCATTACTAATTATAAAACAGCTAGACAGCAGAATACTTATTAGTCGGTATTAAATGACCGCATTTTTGTATGACAAAATACGAATAACCGCAATAATTTCATTACCTACTCAGTAAAATTATGTTCAATAATGCTGCTGTGTATGATGTCAAACGATATTTTGAATGGATTCAAAAATTGAAAATTTTTCATTTTCGTCGCGTAGATATAAATATATATTTTTTTTATGTATGTACACCGATTACTCGAAGACGGCTGAACCGATTGAAATGATTCAAACATTCAAGTCTGTCCCATTTTATGTAATTTGGAAATTGGTTCAGTAGTTTTTAAGAAATCCTGAAAATAGTGCCGTTTTCGTTAATATTATAATAAATGATACGGATGATCGACCATAACGTCTTTGTTTATGAACTGATTTAAATTATTATTTTTTTTTTAAAGAGGGTTCTAGTTACCATATTAAAATGTCGTTCAATCAAGTATACAAATAATATTCATTCATTCAATTAAGTATAAAAATAATATTTTCTAAGAAATCTTTAAATTAGTACAAATGCCAAATTGTTAACACAAAAACAAATACTTTCAGGCTTATAAGAAAACCCTTGCAATTTATTCTACCCCATCTCGATCTCTGGTTACACCGAAACACAAGTATCTCTTTCCCTAATTGTTACCGAGAAGCTCCTTTAAAGAAGTACCCGGAAAAAAGCTTGTACATTTGCATAATTAAATATCGGAATTAACTCCTCGATCTCTCTGAAATAATTAACTGTTCTACAAAACCACAGTTATATCACACCCGTAGTAAAATTAACAAAACCTGAAATGAGTTAGTTCAAATCTGAGATAATCGTTTAAAATTCACTTGTTATTACAAATATGTATTTGCTTTCAAGTCACTTCTAAATAGCAGAATTTTGAAGCTCAAATTAATATTAGTAGTATGATAGACATTTAACTTTCTGAATATTATATAGTTTTAATCAAGTCTTACATTGCTAATTGCTTAATGATGTCAAAATTTAGTATCGCTTTACGTGTCTGTGTGTTGGTGAAAATTGTTGTCGAGGTGCTTTTCACTCTTTTAATTTTGTGAGATTTTTCTTCAAATTTTCTTAATTCTTTTTGCTAGCAGTATCTCGGTATTTTATCGGATGTTTTTCTTCATTATCAGGTATTTCAGATGTTTGTAATTATCAAAGCTAAAATATTTTCCTTTTGCCTTTTTGTCGCTAATGGATGCCAGTAAAACAACCCTATTTTAAGAAAAAACGACGAAATGTTTTGTCTGCTTTTAATGAGAGGAATGTTTTATTCGGAATTTAACGCCCTCAAGATTTCACCACAAATCTCTTTCTTATTACAAAATGTACTAAAGTTACGTATGCCTGCTCCTCCGTCATGTGTTTTTGGGTAGAAACCATGTCGTGTAGTGAGCTCCTTCTTTTATTATTTCTTAAACGTCGTTTTAAACAAACAAAATGCGTAAAATGCGTTTGAAATACTTGTTCAGATTAATATTCAACACGGAATAAATAAAAAATATGAAATCTATTTGATTATTATTTCAATTATAACAAGGAATAAAATTTACACACAAAATCATAAAAACATTTATTTTAATGAAAACAAAAGAAAAGCAAAATTAATCACCCGTTTTTCCCGAAGGTTCGCCGTGATCGAAGTTCGCGTAGGAAGTAATCCTTAAAGTATCTAATTTGCATTTTTTTCTTTCCATAAGGCGCTTTGCCGTGTAATTCGGCCAATTATTGCGCTCTAGAATTGAGCTTAATTTTCCACGGGTATTGTGAGGTATCGGCGTAACAAAATAAGCAGATAATAATGATGTGCTTTGTATACAAAGCTCCAGACTTTTCGTTTTGACGCGCAAAACAAATCGTATTTCCGTTATATGCAAACCTTTTTTGATACATTTCGTTAGAATCTTGAAAAATGTTTATCATCTTTAACAATAAAAAACGTCATAAGCGCATAGTGATTTTCCGACTTGCTTGGCCTTTCCGAATCCCTTGTTATGATCTTTCATCTTTTTACATTTACTTTTGTTATAAAAAATACATATTAGACAACCAATAAAAAAATAAGAGAATGGTAACAGAATAAGCGGTATTTGACGCCAATTTAATTTAAACCTGTGGATCTTTGTTTTTATCAAGTAGCTTCGCCTCTACTATAAATAAATAAATAAATATTTTACAACATAGCATACATAGCTCCGATTCCAAAGTAAGTAGCTAAATCACTTGTGTTTTGAAAATCAGAGACAACGGTGGTATCACAAACACCCAGACCTGAGCCAATGTAGAAAAGTTCGTTTTCTAAATTGACCCAACCGAGGATCGAACCCGGGATCGACGGCTCAGAGATGGTGACGCCTTGAAAACCGGTGTACAAAGCCACTCGACCTCGGAGGTAGTAAATCACGTCTACTAAAATTAATTAGCTTTGTTCTATTTCGTAGAAAAAGTTCTTATAATTAATATAGACGCAATACCACGTTACTGATCCTTAGAATCCTTTAAAGAGCTGAAACCTGCATATTTGAGAAATTAACTTCAAACTCTAGTTCTTTTTTCAATGAAGTCCTATTGCATAATTTTTAATATCGCCCTCCTATCTGCCAATACTTTACGGTAATATGAATCGGTATCAGGGAGCAGTAAATCGTAGAAAGTACGCAACGAAACGGGAACGGGGAAAGCGACGACGAAATTAATATCGCGTCATGAATGATGAACGATGACGTTGCAATTTGAAAATTTTCATTGCCAATAAATATTGAAAGTTCACCAGCATCTCTTCGATTTGCGTAAACGAATACGAATCTCAGTGCTCTATACAGTGACATCAATGATAGTCTGACTTAAATCGAGGGCAGATATGTATTCGATAGTGTTACTGTGCCGGGATTATCCTGCCATAACAAAACAACGGTCCACAAACCCGCCGAGTGGGAACTATGCTAACGAAAAGACGATAAGACCTTTATCTTATTACGGATCTGGTTTTCCAAAAACTCGGGGCGCACTCACTCGCCCCGTCAATCCGGCTTTGCCGTAGTTTTATAACCCTTTTTTCCGGGATATGTAATTTACTTTGACTTTGCACTCCATTTAGAATTGCATTAGCTGCCTGAGTTGTTCATATGCATCAGGTAAATGAACGTTAAATTTTTCGCTGTTGTGTTGCACATATTAGAAAAAAATTCAAAAGATCCAAAAATAAAAATGCAAGTATCTTCATTAAAAGTGACACCACTTTTAACATATGTTTCTTCAAATGAGAGTCAATAAATTGAAGTTAGTTTTCAGACATCGTTTCCTAAGTTTCTGCGGCCGTCGTCCGGCAACAGACAAACCGTATATTTTAAAAGTGCCGTTGTCGGCTCGTAAAGAATGATCCGACGTCTCGTGCGACACCATTACTCGTGTGTCGCATGAAACATTCATACAGCGGGCGATGTCGCGTTAGCGCGCGCGCACTCTCTCGGGGCGTCGAATACGGCTTACGGCGCCCGACTCATAACGCTCCTTTAACTTCACTTTATGTGTCTTCTGCTTTATGTTAACTGTTTTCAGATTTGAAAATAGAAACTCTTTTGTTAGTTTCGCTGAATCTGCTTTTCTGATAGCTTTTGTTATTTTTAGAAATTACTAGTTTAGGACGCTAGTGAGTTATGTATTTTCTTGAAAGTAAGAGTCGTAGTTGGATAGCAGGCCCTTCAATCTCAAAACAGTTGACGCGTTACAAGTAGTTACCCAACTGAGTTAAGATGGTATCGCGTGTTTCATATAAAACCCGAATTGAAAGGCAGCTTTTCAATTTAGTCCCATTATTATTTAAGTTTACTAGTCACATTGTCTGAAAATACAATATAATGATAAAATTTGATACTTCAAATTAAGACCTAGTAGCGCAACGGATTGTCACACTACTGTCGGACGATAAATATCGAGATCAAAACCTAACAAATTTCACAGTTATTTAGTTTTTTTGTTTCGATATCTTTTTTCATTTATATTTTTGTTCTACATGAAGAATACTACAAAAAAACAAACAATATTATGTATATAAGAAACAAAAACACACATAATCAGCGATTATAATTTCATGTCAGGTGGTTAGATGGCGCTAGTAACTTTCTAACAGAAAAACCAGCAAAAATGTTCTCTATTTCCTATATTAAAAAAAGCTTTTTTTTTATTTCTTATTCGACTCTGTTAGGTGTCATCAAATACTTAAAAGATGGGTACTAAAAGTTAAGAAAATTGTTAGTTTGTGGTAGGTTGATAAGTTGTGTAGTCTATACCTAGATAAAAATCGGCCAAACCTACTGTTAATCCCAGTATAAAAGTAAATTATAACGAGTTAGAAAAATATGCCTAAAGAAACTAAATTATGAGTAATAACATTTTTCATTGTTACAGTGGATCTACTGCAGATGCTGGAGTTCAATGTGACAGTGTCATTCCCAGCAGCGCCATTGCTGACCGTCATCTTGGCGTTAGTCGGTAAGTACTATTTATCACAAAACTGTTTGTTTTTTACTGGACCGCGTTGTATAACAAGCTTATGTGGGTTGGTTCATTTTAGGAAGCATTCTAGATAAAACCATCTAATTCCCGAAAGAACAAAAAAGAAGAAGATTCTAGGTTCAACCCTTTTTTATGCCGAAGAAAATGTATTTACGCATTATTACGCTACGCATACGCGTATTTACGCTACGCACGCAAAAAAAAATGGTCACTTAACTCTTACAATATTTCGCAAACGGATCCCTGAATCAAAAAGTGGTTTTCACTAACTTACAATATTATTAAAAGACCTATTCAACGACACACTATTAGTTTCATGAGAAAAAAACTTTACCTCTACATGTAAAGAGGGAATGTTTTTTTTTCTATTTACTCTAAAAAAAGGGTTCCTTGTTGACTTCACTACGGAACTCTTAAAGTGAGATATTATACAAACATAGTTTAATCCTTAGAATAATATTTAATCGATTAATTTAGTATAAACGCGTACTAGTACAAATATATTATTTTTAAATTTTGAGATTTAAGCATTCACAATGCTATTTTATATTAATTTAATAAATAATTAATTTAATTAAATATATTATGTTTATTACTGAATTTAATAGCTAGTTCAACAAATTTTAATTTAATGTAAAATTAGTGAGTGTTCGTTACTTTTGCGGCTCGACTTGAGATCTATTGAATAAGTTGTACATTCAAGGGTTTCCGAGTCTGGAAATTAATATTGTGAAGTCGCGTGTGACGTGCAAAGATGCCGTACTGCCGTCGGTAACTCGAGGCAAGGCGTGCCTCGTAATTAAATGGCAGTGAAATATCGACGTCAGTACCGATATTCAATATGCATGAATATGTTTAAATGTACCAACCTCAAAATACAATCAGGGGCTCTACCGGCTTACTTTTCGAACTTCGGCGGGTCTGCCGAGCTTCAACTTAAAACAGATAAATCGAAGTAAGAAGTTTCGTATTGTACTATTCGCCGAAGTTATTTAGTAGATATCGATGTTCGTGTGACATCTTGAAGTGGGGTTCGCCATTTTGGCCAGATTGGGGCTCGATTTATCTGTTTTAATTTGAAGCTCGGCAGTCTTTCCGAAGTTCGATTCGTTAGCCGGTACGGCCCCAAAACCCGCCTATGGTCCCAAAAGTGAGGCAAGTTTTACTTGTATACAAAATAAACAGGTACATGGTGTAAATCCCGATATAGTTTATTCTAATAACGTCATTAACCATGGAAATTTAAAACATTATATGTACAAAACACTCTATTTCGGAATATTTTTGACTTTTCTCCCCATCTAAATCCTGAATACAGGTGTTGTTTTGTGGATAAACAAGCAGTAGTTCTTGCTGACTTGCCTACCTTAAAAAGTTTTAAAATCCTACCTGAGTTAGCAATATTATAGCAAAGAGAAGGAGAGCAGGTGCAGGGGTTTTGGACGCAGCGCGCGTCATACCATTCTTACTGTCTGGTTTGTTCTGTATCAATATTTAGCACGGTTTCACACGAAGTTAAGTTTTACTGGATTGGAATTTTTACCGTATACGGCAGAACTGAATACTCTGTTCACACGGCATTCGGTTTTGCTTTTCTGAAAAAAACTGAATGGTGTGTCGTGTGAATATGCTATTCGGTTATGTGCAGGAAAGCGCTCAGTCTCTCACTACCTTTTGGAAGCGATGGACGTGAACACTTGCTATAATTATACTGGTATTATCGCCGTCAAAGGCGTCCTAGAAAGAGATTGGTAGCGCTGGTCTTCCCCGCGACTGGCCGTACCTTTTTGCGGCATTCGGCATAAAACTGAATCTGCGCTCGTGGGAATGCATGAATTAAAGTGCTATTGCCACTGAACCGTATTCTGTATTTTGCCGTGTGACCGAATCTAATTGCAGTCGCTAGGTTTTGCCCGTTTCGGTTATTTGCCGGTTCTTGAAACCGAATGGATGTGTGAACGACAGAGCTCAGTTTTCGATTGAATTACGAGCCGCTTTAACTCAAGGCCTTATTACCTAATCAGTGAAAACCTTACTTTTGGTAAAATATTAAGGTCATGACCAGTAAGAAATCGAATAATAATCTTGTGTCCAATTCATTAGGTACTCTTTGTCTATTCTATATAAAAGTCAATATGCCCTCAATGACATCAATAAACTACCATTATCATTGTGGTTTGTATAGAGTAGCATTCGATATTGCTCAATTCTGCAGCATAACTATAAAGGCTACTCAGATACCTTCAACTGGTTTGAATTTCACTCTGGCCCTGCGTAGACTAACAGACTTTTCACAAAGTAAAAGTCGATTACAGAAATTCAATTGACGCATAGCATAGCGCAAACACTTTGCGCTTAACGCATGAAGCATGCAATACCCTTCATTATAAATATATACATAATCTTCTTTAATTTAAGAACCGAACCCTCGACATTGCCATCTCCCTGATCTTCTGACGACGCGACATTTTTATCGTGTCCCTTTTTGCTCCATAAAGGTTCTTTGATGACTCCCCTTCTTAATACCCTTAATCATGTAAAAACCATCATCATTTTCATCATCAGCATTAATTATTTGTCTAGAGTTATTTCAAATTATTTTAACACTTCATCCCTAATACAGTTTTCGAATGAAGTATAGAATTCTCAATATTGTCACATTCGCTTGTCTCTGCCGCTCTGTACGTAATCGCATCCTAAATGATTTTGTGGCGCCGAGCCGGCAAAGAGGCGCCAACTAGACTGGCACGTTTTCATTCCGTCACTTTGCAGCTTCCATGGTAATTCCGTTACAAGTGTCACTTGACGTTAGATACTGCATCTATTAATATTAATTGCGGAAAGATGTTTACGCTTCAACTGCTAAGATTTCCATTCAAACACGCAAATAGGGATGTACGATACCGAAGTTTAGTTAACGGATTATTAATACATTGAAATCTCGGATCATTTGTTTTCAAGATATTCAAGTTTTTACCTACAACTGCAGTTTCTTCAACAATATGGTCGAGTTTTACTCAGACACTTGAGCAAACAAACACTGTCTTTTAACTGGTATAAACATTTTAATAACGTGGATGCATTTAAGAAATAGGGAGTAGCAGACGGTAGTAGATAGAAAGTATAAAAATAGTTAAATATCAAAAGTGTTAACGAGTTAACCCGATAAGAAGTACCAACATTATAAAATAATATACGTATAATGTACGTATTTGTGAAACAGCCCAGCCTTCCCACCCGAATCTATTCTCGTTAGAGCCGATCTAATAAAAGACAAATTCAGTCCAGCGCCGTTTTCCTTATTCCATATCGACACCGATACTGCGGTTCGTCGTTCCGTTTGGCCATTTTTCGCGTGTTCATGGTAACGTTTGTAGGTCGGTCGATTCAACAAGTAAGTCGGGCGCCTGTTGCTCGAATGGGGAGTGAGTGGGGGGTCCTGGAGGGGGGGCGGGATGCCTGTTGCGTCTCCGAGACGCCGCCGCCCTCTGTGACGCCTGTGCTTACCACCATCGGGCATAGTGCTAGAATGACGAATCTATTTTTGGATTTCGGCTGACCTAACTCTTGCTAGTTTTAGGCTGAAAAACTTCGGTGAACTTGAATCAGTCCAAATAGATAAGGACTATTAAGTGAACATATGGTTATTGAACTAATATTTATTTGTGATTAAAACAAATGTAGGAAATTCATTCACGAATTGTATAAATAAAGATCAACAATATGGTTTTTAGTACTTGGGCTTTATAGTTTCAGAATTTGTAACTGCACTTTTCTTAGAAGAGGCAAGACATTAGAATTTATATCGATTTTGCTATCACATTATTTTTTTAAGGTAAAAATAGAACTAAAACTATTTTTGTTAAAACGTTTATAAATGTTTTGCCAAAAGGTAAAGTGGTGAAAAGAACCATCATTTGTAGGCACGTAGTTAGTAAAAAGAAGTCCTGTTATTTCCCTTTGAATTTATTTGCAGACTTTAACGACTTCTTTTAAGAGCTCACATATTATTTGCTTTCGAACGATAACGATTTGTATTCCGCGCCAGCGCAACATCAAATGTCTAGTAATTGAGGCTTACTTTGTACATAACAGCTCATTAGAAAGTATTATATTCTCCGATTCTATAGAAACATCATTTTTTTAAAGAAGTTGTGTTTGTATTTGATTTTTATATGAATAGGTAGGGTACTACTCATCTTCGTTGGTATTTAATGTAAGTTTATTTATACTAATAGAAAAGTAATAAAAAATATTTCTTAGCACCATTTTGGGTTACTGATTAAACAAACAGATCAGTTGAATCATATTTATGTTGAGTAGTTTTAATACAATAACCGACCGAACAGTATTTGATATTGTTGTTTGATTGAATTGAAATTTTCTTAAAATACTTTGTTGATCATTAGTCAATTATTCAATTGGAAAACTCAATGCTCTCTGGACCCATTTCCATCCAGAGTAAACAAACTGGATCAGTGTTTCGGTAAACAATAACAAAACTAAAGACGTTGTTGGTTGCCAACACAAAAGGATTCGAAGGGAAGTAGGAAATTTATAAGTATCGATCGATTGATTAGGCATATATTTATTAGGTATAGGTAGGTCCAAGGAAACACAAAACTCTCTAGTTATTAAAACGTTTACAACAACATTTGAAATGTCTCAGTTTGGAAAGATTAAAATATAATTAGCCTGTAGCATGACGAGCTTGCGCCCGGTTTTGTTTCGACGTCGAAATGTCAAAAATCACATTCTAACGTTTCGTTTTTCCGACAAAAATGACAAGACAAAATGTTTGTTCAGTTTCTTTACGCCTGCTGGTCGTATTTATACTGTAGGTTACTTGTATGACATATACTCCCGACTTTAAAGCGAAATAAACTGCCTACAGTCCAATGACGCGTAATACGTAATGGGTGTTACGTTGAAAATACAGTTGCAGAGCGGCAAATATGCTGAAATTGAAATTCTCTCAGGTGAATTCACAGCAGCACTGAGTGCTGAAGCTCGACGCAATTTCACGCGATCACAAGTAAAATATGAAGTGATATTTAGTATATTTCCTGATGTATTTCAAGGCCTTATTATCTGGTTTGTAATATGGAGGAAGTCGACTTTATAGAAATGTTCAAGTTAGTGTGCGTTGACTTCAAATATTTGGATTATAGAATGACATACTTAAGCAGATTAAAACTTAACTTGGGATTTTTTTTTCATAGAAGAATTATAAATTTTATGTTTTTGATATTTATTAATGAATACCATGTTTTCGAAATTCATAGAGTTTACCGAAACATTTTTCATGGCATTTTCTCTGGTATTTGTCTTAAACTTCTATCTTGTACCAACCAAAGCCACAATCAAGTGTTACTTTAATAAGATCCATATAATCTACCTAGTTTTATGTATCTCAACAATACTGTATACTTATCTACAAACTAAATTGAACTAGCACGAACGAGTTGTACGAATTGCGGTACGTCAGACTCAATTACCGTTAGCAGTCAGCACAGAAATTCTAATCTTAAAGTTGTGCACGTGTGCATTCATATCGTCTGATTAATATCGTCAGGCCTCGTCCGTTCTATGGCTTACAACTTTCGGATACTGCGGAGACTGCTCTCTTATGTGCTAGATATGTTTTGGTGTGTCCAAAATAATTTTATCGTGTTTATGGGTATCTATATATACAACGTGTTACTAAAGTACCCCTAATGCCGAATATGGTGTATAGGGACCATCAAACTGAACAACTTTTACTATGGGACCAACATTGAAATCGCGAAAAAAAAATCAGCTGTTTCATACAAAAAATAAAATTGAAAATATCAAAATGTATGAAACAGCTGATTTTTTTTTCGCGATTTCAGAGTTGGCCCCATAGTAAAAGTTGTTCAGTTTGATGGTCCCTATATACCATATTCGGCATTAGGGGTATTTTTGTAACACCTTGTATAAGCAAATATTTGATAATTTTAGACACTGTAATCACTAAATAATATGTATAATTTGGTTTCCCAAGATTTATAAGTAGCAGTAATTTCTACTTAAATAATTCTTTGCATATTAAGTTTTATTAACCATAATAATTTTAAGTAGTAATGAAAACAATTTTTTTGTTTAATTATATTCATTCAAGCTATCTAAAACTTTTGGATACAAGACATTGTATGCGTGTTGCCCCCAAGTAAAATCCAAATGACTCCACTTACTTTGCTCCATAACGTGATTAAGGACTACATTTGGAAGTTGTTCAGTCAATAATTTGACATTATCCAGTGTAGCATATTTATCATTTTTGCTTACAAATAAAGCGACCTTCATGTTAACATTTTTTAAGTTATAGAGAGGTGGATCGATAGAATCATAACGTTTCATATTTTCAAAATACCCATAGTCATACTGCGCAAATTGCTGCCTTTGTAAGATCTGAGCAAAATGGTTCATATTTTTGTTTGACGTACCTGCAGGAACGTGACCTATGACAATTGGCAAAAACGAAGGTTCCAACTCTTCTGGATTTAATCCAAAGAAAAATGATATAGCCCCTTCTGCACATATCTTGTAGCTAAATGCACCTTGAGTACAAATCAGATCTATGACATCTTTTAACAGCGTATGAAAACCAAATATTTCATGGATAAAATTTTTGAACAATTGATTTAATATCAGTGTTGTTTTTAAGAGTACTGGAATTGGTTCGAAGCTTTTGTGGAGATAACAGACAGGAGCTAACGCAACAAACAATTTAATTTTGTCATTGTATTTAGCTTTCTGTGCACCTAGGACATACATCATTGTAGTTCCTTCAGAATGGCCGACATAACTTAACTGACTCTGACCAGTTTTATCTAAAATAAGGTCAATCATAGCAGGTAAATCGAAAGTTCCATATTCGTGAACACTATAATCCCAAAATTCATGGTCGACATCAGGATTCAACTTCGTGTGTCTTCTGGAGTATCGATTTCCTCTAGAGTTTCCTACCCACACGTCGTACCCTGCGTCGGCTAAAAGTGCAGCCAGTGATCTTCGGGCTCTTATAATATATCCATCTGAGCTATCGAGGAAACCGTGCATGAGCAGAACTGGTCGGCTCACATTACCAGGAATATGGAATAATTTGAGTATATACCCATCTTTCGTTACAGCATCATATTCTTCACACTTGTATCCATATTTTTTTGCTAGAGCAGTAAAGTTCAACCGGCCGTCTTCTGGTACGCGTCTTTTACATAGACTGTCGCTTAGGTTCTGTGTCGTCGTTTGTTGTATTACGGCTAGTAAAATAATTACGAATAGAGGCAAGCAGCACGTTCTCATGGTTCTACGTGGTAACGACTTCTGATCGTTACGCTCAATTTGGAAAATTACCTTTAAATTGAAATTTTACGGTCTGCCTTATTATATCAATATGTGGTCACGGATTAAGAACTAACATTTTTGTAATTGCGGAAATTCCGATTCTAACAGAAGCAATCACCGTAAAATTACTATTTCAAAATTAAAGTCTGATGTGATTGTTGTATAATTCACTAGGTATTTTATCTCTATTTGTATGCCAGATTATCTAATAGGTTTCTAATCGGCACAGTACCTGCATGCTTAAATGATTAAAAAAAATGGAAACCACTGTTGATTTACTTAGCCATTGAAGAGTTTCCACCTCATCGTCAAAATTTCAGACCTTGGTCAACATTAAGAATAAGATTCGCTAAAACTCCCTTTTTATGTTTTGAAAAGAATGCTGCTCGGGCTCACGACCATCATCGGACGTGGATAGAAGAATCCACGTCTCTATAATAAAACTGCATTCTATACGGTGACGGCAAATTGAATGGGCCGGGCGTGGTGTGTTTGCGGCTCTCATCAATCACCCCTGTATGGATTTCATTTTAATGCGGTGTCATCGCCGTCTCGCGTGGCCGCATAGTCATGCCACCCGAGCCGCCATTGTTTCAAACACGACACAATTTAAAGCATACGCTCAGTTGTTTATGTGGGATACGATACGACCTTTATTTCTATAAACTGCCATTTCAATGTCAACGGTGCAAATTAGAAACGAAGAGAGTAATTTTGATAGAACGTAATTGTGCCTTCTATACTATATTTTGGATACCTACTGATTTTTCCTGAATTAGGATTGTCGTGTGCATTTCAAATTTCCAATTTCCTTTATTCTGCTGGTTTAAGTTATTTAGACTTGATGTAACGACACAGTGATTGTTTTATTCTCTTCTTGAATGTATTTTGAATACCTACTGATTTTTCCTGAATTAGGATTGTCCTGTACATTTCATATTTCCAATGTCCTTTATTCTGCTGGTTTAAGTTATTTAGACTTAATATAACGACACAGTGATTGTTTTATTCTCTTCCTGAATGTATATTTCTTAAATCCACTACCTAGTAAAAATTCTAAAGAAAAACCGTTCAACTCGTTACGGTTTGGAACGAGCACAAAGTGTTGTGTTTACGGATACGACAAATTAAACACCCATTTCCGAGGGCTCAAAGAGGGTGTAATCCTCGAGCGCCGAGCACATTGTCTGCCGAATTTGGCCTGCATCGTCCGGCTTAAGAGATGAACCAACGGACATTCTACGAATTAAGCAACAACCAATCGTCGATTTAAACTGCGTGGTTCATCTTACGTCGCCTAAGCCCGAGTCCATTATTATAACCAGTTTTAAAACATTTGCCGAAGACAGTTCAGCTAGACCTCATCAGACTTAATTTTGCTCACTGGACCTCGATATCGGCCGTTCTAGGAAAATAAAGCCAAAGCAAATGTGTAAAATTAGGTACATAACATAAAAAAATATATAATTCATAAAAGAAAACACGGGTTAAGTTTAATACGAAGGGTTAATGTAAATTAATATTCCACAATATTATGTTTTACAGTGGACACAAAGGTCAATCATAATTAATTACTTACATTTCCAATACTTTTGCAGCACGGTTCAACCTGAATTAACCGCGCATTTAATTTGCAATTAATGGAACTACACGGTGAAATTGAGCTTTGAAAAGTGCTACTCAATCGGAAAACGAATATTGAAACGTGCTCGTCAAATATTTGTTTTGAATTCACCACGATTCAAAGACCATCTTTATTAAAATATTTTACTTATGAAACACAATTTTTAAGAGGATCCGTTTTCAATGTACAGTAGCTTTGTAACATTGCACAGGCAAATACTGAGTAAGAAACCGTATAAAAGCAAAATTGATTTTAAAACTAAAAATACAAAACTAATTAATTACTCATGCATTCAAACCAGATATTTAAATGTTGAAAACAAGTAAATAGCGCGGTGCATCCAGGCACTAACAAACAGGGACGTTCATGCCGCCCACCGCTGTGTCGGGATTACTCGCCGGCGCAGATTATAATTCGTCACGTCTCGTGAAATACAATCGTATACTAGCATCCAAGTGATACTCACCACATTCATTCTGGAGGCACTACTATTTCATAAACCATCAAAAACTTTGCTGTCGATATTTGGGACTTTACTGAAAGTGCCGGACAACAAAAAAAAATGGTTTCTACTTACTCTTGTTAGAACTAGCCATTTGGAGCAATAGTTAATATAGCACAAAAGTTGTAGGATTGCTCTGAGCTAAGTTTTCCAAGTTCATTTTCTCAATGTAAGCCAGTCAGTCACAACTCTTCCTCCCCCACTCCGGCTCACCTCCTAGACGAAAGGAATTTTAGTATGTTCACATCCTAAGTACCCTAAACAAGTTTTTCAAGAAATCGCATATCCGCTCATTCCCTCTATAACTCCTTTATTGATTGGGCTACTGTAACTATAAACTATAGTTAGATCATCAGACCAATATTACTTATATTGGCGAAGTCATCATACAAACTTAGATTTACAATATTCCAACCAAATTTTAACAATTATTGGAAGTGGATCAAATGTACGTTATAAAAGTAACTGCCACTGGGAAAAGTGAAGCAATGAATTTATTTATTCTGTTTTACCAAAATGTTTACAGTAGCTATTCCCACGTATGTGGGAGTCAATAGTGCAACGCAATATTACATTACAATAAACCATATTAACTTTCATAACGAAATATGGCATGAAAAGGTTGGAAAAAATTCTGCTGGAACAAAATATCTCTCTATTACGGTGTACAGTAGGCACTCCGATTGATTGGGCATTGTTTTGGATTCCGCTTCCGCGTTTATACTCTATGCAGTACATGCTCTTTAAATCCAATTTTCGGACGTCCGATCTATAAGCCTTTTTCCATAGACTATTCGACTACATTGAAAGATATTTTTCGTGATGACAAATGATGATGATAGACGATATTAAAGAAAAATCTCAATTCCGATTCCAAGCTAAGTACTAGCTAAAACACTTGTTTTATGAGGGAAAAAAAGAACCTGAGTCACCCAGAATCCAGGAGAAATTTAAATAGCCGTATATTATTGAAATCCAAACGGATGAACGCTCTAATAGGGTCGGAAAAATGAGATGTTAGGTTAGTTTTGGCACAAGTCATCTCGGAAATATGAAAAGTAGTATCAATGCATTCAGTACGATGTCTCGATCACAAATATGTAAGATGACAAGTGCGCAATATGCTATAGTATGTTTATATATTTGCAATCTGCACATCGTACTGAATGCATGGACACCACAATGTTCATATTTCCGAAATGACATGTGCGAAAATTGTTTTCTAAACGTCCTTTGTTCAGTTTGCCGACCTACTAAAATGAAAATCGAAAATTTCTTTGTCTGCATTTCATCTTCGTATTTCTTTGCTATTGTTATTAGAAATTAAAAAAAAAATAAGATCTTTTAATTAAAAGTGTTCGCACCTTTGAAAACAAAGTCCCGTTAGAATTTTATTTGTTAGCATGGTTGTGAGATGTGATTATCTCAATATGTCCGGGCTCGGCTACCGTCTGTCTTTATGGCGCTGCTGCAATTCTGTCCGCCATCGCCAGTAGAGAATTATCCGGAGTGCTTTTTTATTGCATTTTAGTCGGCGTTAGTGCGTTAAAACCTAATTTGGCATTGCACACGTGTTGTTGGGCCAGGTGAAAGTCATTAACAACACTTTGTAGGTCTGGTTAAGGTTCCTTGTTGATATTAATATTTTTAAAGTCCATGAAATTATCTCAGCGTAATATCAAAAGTTTGTAACAAAGATTTTAATCTTTAAAAAGCTGAATCACTAACAGCAACTGAGCCCGAGTCCGCTCTTCCGAAGCTTGCATCTTCGGTAATTGTAACTTGATATCTTCCCGATAGTCATAACTTGCCGGGTGAGTTAGAGACTAGATTGGCAATTGGAAGAGTTAGTTTCTGGATTGGCAACTCACCGAGCGAGTTTAAACAACTTCCAGTCGTTTGTTTGATTCCTCCACTGCTCGATACCTCGCCGTGAGGACCGCCGATACTTTTATTATTTCCTTATGGACTTAAGTTCCCAACTTGTTCTCGATAAGTGGAAGTTATTGTATCTGTTGCACTTTGTAACTTTGTATTAATAAAAGCTAATAATCTTTCTCTTCTGGTCCGCAGTCACATAAATTGAACAATCTGTAAAGTTTATTATCTGCCTATAGTTCTTCGATGATTGGTTTTACGTTTTGTCATTCGATCCAATTCCTTTATTAATCTATACCTCATGCAGAGGAGCTCAGCCACTCAATTTTATCTCGGATGAAAGTTAAAACTTCCCCTGTAGATTCTTTCCCTGAATTTAATCGAGAAAGCTTAAATTTTTCGAAAAGAGTCTAATAAAAATTGCTTTAGATTACTCTCAATCAAGATATTGTTACTTTCAACAAATTAGTTTTCTTCTTTAAACTTTCTTACGGTATTCATATTTCGTTTCAATTATTTTATTGTTGACGGGCTATCTAGCAATAGGGAGTGATTATAAAATATGTATTTAAATTTTAAAAACAATCAGTTTTAAGAGCCGATGTTATATAAGTCAAGTTTGCTCTACTAATGAATTTTCGATTGGTATTTTTATTAGATTTTTACATTACGCAACGCAACATATCGCATAACGCATTTACCTTAGCTAAATTTCTTAAAAAGTGTTTTATTTGGATTATAAATTTTATACTTATGTAAATATGAAAGAAAACTTAGCTTAAAACATCGGCTTGGAACCCAACGATAACTTTATACAGGTTAAATTGAGAAAGGAACGAACTGATCGCTTAAACGTCATCAGAGCGGAGTGCTACTAAAACAAAGTGGTATTTTCCACAAGATTGCAGTCCCTCGCCGATTCACTTGGCGGATTGAGGCGGCCCGGACGACGGCTGACCGGTTCTTTCACGGCGCCGGATTGTCATGATTGTTCCACCGATTGTTAGGACTTAGGGTAATCATGTTTAAAGTTGAAGTGATATATTTAGAAACAATTGATGCTCGTAAAAGACATAACTACACGAATACGTTATTTATGTGGGCTACCTCATCGATATTTTTCCGCAAATTCTAGCCGATCCTATCGATAAAGATAATTTATAGTAGAACGCAGCAGTCAAATGATAATATTACGGTGCTCTCAGGTCAAATATATCTGCATCAAGCCTTTATATATTAAATTGGTACGGTATTTATCGTTTATTTTGGTGATAATTTACCATCATCATTGCCACTTTATAAAGAAAAATATCGGTGACCTAAACTTTTTCACCATTCGTATTTTTTTCATAATGTTGGGTCGTGTAGTTATTATACTGCTCTAACGAAAAATCTCACGGTGTAATATCAGAGCGAGTTTCCGATTAAACCGTCCGGCGGCCGACAGTGCAATAACCGGCGCTTTATGATAAAGTTAATTAGATAGAACATTCGTTCCCCTGATCCGGTATACAGATGAGACAACTTAAGACGCAAAACAAATGCAACTGTATAATCTACACCGTAAAGTCCACGCGATCCTGGTACAATAAAAAGGTAACAAGTGTTTTCTTTTACGACTAGTTGTTTGAAATCATGGCTACGATAAAAGTTCGCATCCAATAAACTTATGAGATGATCCGGATCAGTTCACTAATGGTCTAAACCAAACGCCGCGGCGTAAGCGCAGCCTAAGCCGTCTGTCATATGTGTATGGATATGACAGACGCACGGCTTACGCCGCTACTAAAACTTTAGGCCCTTTGCACACGGATCGTAAGCGTATCGTCAAGACGCAACGAGTACGAGACTGCAGAGTTCTACAAACGAATCGTCGCGAAGACGTAGATATTGTTCCAGAATATAATGAAGTGCTTCACGTTGACGTAAATTCACCACCAAACCAGCTAAGTAATTATTTGGCAAAATACTTTTTTAAACCTAGTACTTACTTATCTTCCATGGCAGTGGCAGCATTGTGTACATATTTTTGTTCTATAAAATAATAAATATTAATATCCTGTTACCTGCAGCTGTCCAGTTCATTTTTGACGATATTTCTTCCCAAGATTTATCCATTAATCCTTCGTTAAATTTTATTTCCCTATAGAAAGTATTTTTTACGTTTGCTTTTTTACGCTAGTACGCTACGACTATCGTAATGACGATAAAAATCTCATACGATACGCTGCAATACTGTTTCGTGTGCGGACTTGTTTGATCATTTACGTGCTCATATTGGTTCGTTCGATGCGCGTATTACGATATGCTTACGCTACGACGCCGTGTGCGAAGGCCCTAAAATGCCTAAATGTGAAAGCGCTCTAGGATCTGTAGAGCGGTCGACCTTCACATCTGTTTACCATATTTTGAATAAAACTCGAACCGTGATAATGAACCATGAAATGTGATAAGTTTTTTTTAATGCCACAGTTTGGTTTACTTACAAAAACGGTATAAAATATTTAATGGTTCTTTGGTAGATACTAACCAAACCTCTCGCTATTTTTGTGTTAAGTACTAGTAAACGGACGGACCTGTATAAATCCATTTGCTGCAGCTTTCGGATCAGTCTTTTGTGTTCAAAAGCGATTAGGTAAATATTTTCTTGGATATTTAAATATTATGTCGGAGCATAATGGCAGCCGCATACATAGTATCCTTGTGATAATATAACATCCCAGGGGCAATCGAGCCTCGTTTCTCTACAGGGAAATTACTAGCTAATATTCCAGGCTTTAGGGGGGACGCCAAAGAAGCTGCATGCACGAATCTGATGTTTAATCAACTTTAAGATAAAGATTTTTCTCGAATTATTTGATGTGCATCTTTTTGTTTATAGCCTTCTGTATGTAAATGTTGTTATGCGTATCAAAAAGTTCTTAGAAGCGCATATACAATGTCTTTGGTCTTTATTGACAAATACACCCACATGTTGGGGTTTATCCCCTCTTTTGTTCGAATGACCGCCATTTTAAATTTGACTTGATATTTTAGATGACCATGCCGAAAAATATCAATTTCTCCGGATTCAGAAGTGCTAATACCTATACAGTTATAAAAAAATTTAAAAGCAATTTTAATCCGAAATTCGTGAGTTTTTTTAGTTTTTCTTACATATCTCAAAAGCATTAAAATAAAAACATTAATGTGCATTTTTATGCATTATTCTGATACACAGAGATATTCTTCCTACAAAACGACAAAATCATTGCACTGTGTTGCGTATTTCAAGAGTTATTGCCGTTTGAATATGACTCTGTTTTTTTTCAAATTCATATAATTTTGACCCTGCACCAGTCAAGTCTGTTATTAATTTTAGATTGTTTGTGAAGTGACTCTTCACCTATCCCGCTTCTCCATACCCGCAGCCATACAAAGCGCGTCGCGTCTAGCGCAGACAAGATTTTTTCTTGGTCAGCGCCGGAGCAATGTAACACAACACAGTTCTTGTGTACAAACGACACGAATTCTTGTGTAGGCCCAAAGACTTTTCTTAGTATGTACAAGCGGCCGAACTGTGTGTAGGCTTGGAAACGGACGCTGCAACAGAAGATACAAATATGGCTCCTCGTCAATTTGTGTCGCATGCATTGCATATCCAGTGAGTGGGAGCTTCGATGATTGAAGACTAATCCCCTAACATCAATTGCATGCTAGCATGAATGATATCGGATGTGAGGCTTAAGGCAGACGGCAAACTCGGTAACAAGCGGCGACGTTATTACACGGGACGGCGCGCGGGTAGCATCGCCCGCCGCAAATACGGCGACTCATCGGCAATTTGTATCGAGCGAGTCGCGTGCATGTTAATAAAGCCTATTGTGCTCCTTCACCGCTTCCACGAGATTAGCCTGCGACCAGCGCTCGTAGGGTTACCACAACGAACTTTCAAAATATCGGACAAAAGGCCATCAAAAGCAACTCTGATTCGCCAACAGAATCTATAAAAAGTGATACAGCCACAAATTTACGATTTTCAGCTTTATAATTTTATTACTTATGCAATAAGATTTTGTCATTGCCTTTCATATTTTTTTTCCTTTTTTGTATCCACAACGCATAGCGCTTTGCTTGGGCTTCACGTCACCTGATGTTAAGTGACGATAAGGCCGAAAGTGTACGCGCACTACACCCATCACTGAGGAACTGGGTTATCTTAACCTCTAACTGCCGGAACACAACAATATTGTTGTTATGGCGTCAGACTTAAGTAAGAGGGTGGTAGCTAGCCAGGCAGACTTGAAGTAAACCCTACCACCAACCAAACCGAGTACAAATGTACCCCTCATCTGGATATATCGAACCCGGGACCCCTTACACTTGTGGGTGAACCATGCACTAGTTTACGGAGGCGGTTCATGAATCTATCATGATTCTATTGGGTTTCAAATTACTTTTTCAATACAAACAACCGAATTTAATATATAGCGTTTACTAAGAAGTCTGTATTTTTACAGCTCAAATAAATATGAAATACAAAAACCTGTATTTGATATTTATTTCAACATATACATTTTACATACACGCGTTCCCTTACAAAAACTTAATAGTCCCCGGATATGTCCGGAAAAATCCGGACGTGAGTGACCCTAGCTCGTGGCCTAATCTATACGAACCTACATCTTTACGCCGATTAGATAGACCAGGTTTCACATGGTTTGAGTTAGATTATTGAAGCCCTCAATAGGACTAGATTGGTGTTTCTTAAACTTTATGCAGTCACGGTCACTTCAGAATTTAACTTAACTTTTGAAATTCCACGGACCCCTGTCAAAAAATGTTTCAGGAATAGAAAACAAACCCTATATTAAAAAATCACTTTTATTGGTTCTGATACACTATGGCATGGACCGTAGACCACACTTTAAGAAACTCTGGACTAGATGGTGCCTAACAACTGAAAGCTGAAAAAATCGTTTTCGAAACCCGTTTCGAGAAGAAGTATTTCAGTATCTAATACTTCGACAAGTAAGTTTATGGTATACATATTCTCTATATTATTAGTAGTGGTTACTAAGTCAAAAATACCGTCTTATATAAAACATTTTCAGTTATTAGACAAACGATAAATTACGAAGCAGATTAATAATATTACATCCGATATTGGTTTGAAATAGCCGAATCGAAAATGGAGATTATTTCGGTGCTAAGCGTTAACCGGAACCCCTGGCTGTCGGGTGGAAGAGTCAATCATTAGAGCCGTTGAAGAGGTTAATTTCGATAATCCGCTTTAGCACTCACCTAAAATCTGGTGCCGATTTGTAGCTGAAATGTTGAATTCATTCCGTAAATGGTTGAAAGTAGAATTTGAAGTTTATAATTATTTACCTACTGAGGTTTTTCTTGTCATTGTAAATCTTGTATTTGTGTATGCGTTTCTTCACAAAATGTAGATACAAACGTAAATAAATATAGAATTCTAGAAAAACTCATATTACTCGTATAGCTTTATAGATACGTTTACTAAATCACTACGGACGGTAGCTTATTTTTACGTTACGTATTCAATACTAATAAAATTAAAATAATGGTTCTGAATTTGTGATCATTAGTGCAGTTAGGTTTTTTTTAATAATATTTATGCAACTTTCTTCACTACACCTGTGTACAGCAGCTCAGATTCAATAGACAAATCACATGTTCGCACCTAACACTTTTGTATTGATACACCCGATGTACAGCAAGCCCCAATTCCCAACATGCGCAATGAGATTTACATGTCTGTGATGTGAAATATGCATGGTGTGTGCAATACGTGACGCTCGCTTCGAACCAGGATTTTCGGGCGGGAATAATAACCTACATCGAGCGTTATACATAGTAAATTGGGGCAGAGTTTTAGTCCTCACTTAATAGTGAAAGTGGATCAGAGGCGAGCCCGTGGGGCCAGGAGCGGGTCGAATATGGCCGGCGGTCGAATCAACATTTGCCGTCGGATCGAATTACTGTCGCCGCGTCACGGTAATTGGCTCGCGTCCGGTTTGCCATCCGGCGTTGCGCATTTTTGTCTCCCGCTCGGTTGAAAATTTAAAATCCATCATCGCTAATTCGATATTCTCACGCTGCACTACGCTCTTGCCGAAGGCGTGTAGAAAAATTCGAACTTCAGTGGCAAAATCGTTTAAGTTTTACTGATGAATTTTGTCGTGCGGTTTGATTACACGATTTATGAAGGCCCTAAGTACTAAAAAGCTGTAATTTAGCATGACTGTATATTAATTACACCAAAAAGTGATAGAATAAAATCTGATTTTTTAAATGAAATTTTTTTTTTTAATGTAAGGTGGGAATGAATAAATGTTTTCTCATCAATCTCATAGTGTAGGTTGTCCTGGAATACGTATTTCAATAATATTGTTAGGTTTGTGAAAACCACTTTTTGATTTAGGGATCCGTTTGCGAAATATTAAGCTTTAAAGTGCAAAATTTCGTTAAACTCAAATGTCCTCGTCCCCCGCCCCCTCCCTACCAGGTAAACAGTTGCTTTTGGAATCGAGAAAAAAATCAGGACATAAGTACATAATTATAATGAAGTTTTTTTTGGAAAACTATCACTGCTAGGTAGGCTTTACATGTTAACGTTAAAGTAACATGTAAACGAGTAATAGTCGATCAACTTACAAAATTAATTTATAATGGAAAAGTTTTCGTAGAACAAATTCATTGAATGGTATTAAGTTTGTATACTTAGTGTTATGCGTTAGTTGTGTAAAACAGGAAATAAATATAAATTTATAGCCATATGGTAGTTGTACAAGTTAACTGCGGAACCCTATACTTCGCGTGGTCCGACATGCACTTGGCCATTTTTTTTTAAGTTCATTTGTCTGATCAGTTTTAGATTTAAACAAAAACTACTTTTGTTGTAACTAACCGTGTTGTAAATCTGGGTCAATTTAAGTATTTACAGATTAAAATTGAAGTTTGATCTTTCTTATATATTGTTTACATCAAAGAACGGGAAAACATAAACCAAGATATTGCCTCCATCCAAACCGTAGTCATGTGGAATCGTCTGACTGCCTGTCTAGCTAATAAAAGAAATAATAAATTTCAACCACAACACTCCGGGCGATACATTCGGTGAGTACAGACCCCTTCACGTACAATTGAATGTCAGCCGACCTGGAAACAGATACCAGAACGGTGCAATGTGCATACGACGACGGCACTCGCGCGTAGACGGAAGCAACCCCGACAGCGCTGTGTGCGAGTGAAGCTATGCCCGTGAACGACTCATATCGAGAAACAACTGAATATCGAACAAGTATTCGTATTTGTTGCGAGTGGAAATGTATTTTTAAGTTCCCCTTAAAGCAAATATGGAATCCTTTCAGGAATACTTGCTGTCTGTTAGTCTACCAAGGCCTTTTTAACAGAAAAGCGTAGAAATATCATGTTGAAATTAAAAAAAATGATTCTACTCTTTTTACTCGTTAGACGGATTTCGCTCAACAATAAAATAAAAAAAGTCTTATAATGTTTTTAACTTGAAAAGTCTCGAATCTAATGAATGATATATATATATATCTCTCTCTCTCTCTCTCTCAATCTCAACTGATATTAAAAAATAGATGTTATAGAAATAGTCCTAACCTAACTAACAAAGCGAATGAAATTTAAATATTATAATCCCCCAGCATGTCAGTGCATACAATAAATACTAATATCGCAACTCTGGCAGCGCGAATGTCATAATAAAGTTCATATTAGTTTCATAAAAGAATGAACAGTGTTGTATGCATTTCGAAATGAAAACCTACAAGGCAGCCTCCTGGGAAACGGCGCAAGCAATATTGCGCGATTCGATTTAAAACAACGATAGGTTTTAACAATACAAACAAATGAGAAAAAAACTTAATTAATCATCAAATGAACATTATTTTATTTATAAATCTATCAAAAAAACCTCAGTAAATCGTCTCGGTAACCCACCGTGTGTCTCACTAACCGCATTTAATGCTGCCCTTTGATCTTTAGTAGAAACTACAGGTTACAAAGTAAACCAAACCTTCAAAACAAAAGAAAAGGGTATGGTAAGGTATAAAAACTTTGAATCTTTTTGGTCTTCTTCGCAGACTTTCCGATCGATAGAGCCCGAAATATCAAATTGAAAGACTTCTTTTGTGGTTATATTTTTTCAGGTTTCCAGTGTTCTATACAGGGGTTATAGCACCCTAGCGAAACTAACACCCTGTGTAGGTACATACAATATAGTCATATTCTCTCATAAATCTGGTTTGGCCTCAAATTAATATTCCTAGCAATACTTATCCAAAAGGCGATAGTCCAAAGCTGCAGTGGCACACACGATGCCCCTTGTTTGAGTTCGGCCGGCATCCGGCCCGCAGCCGGCCCGCCGCCGTCAACTAATTATACCTCCGGGCGTCCTCTCTGTTCTTCGCCAACTTTGAAATGAATACGAGTGCGGTAAGTCCCACCGGTGCTAAGGGATAAGGATACTTGGTGAAACTAATTCTTCCAGCCTTCATGGAGATTTGAGTGCGTTTATGGAACGATTATGAATCAACAAAGAACTCAAACTTTGAACATAATAAATAAGATTCTTGCATACCGAGCGAGCGCGTCTCCGTTTTCAGCTTGGGCAAAAATGCTTTCCTATGTTTGTCCGGCTGTCAGGCTTTCCGTCTGTCCGTCTGTTCTCCTCTACAGGGCGCATTTCTTAACCGATTTTCGTAAAATTTTGTGACCAGGTTCTGTAATTATATATATATTTTTTGTCGATTCAGTTTTTCGGAATTTTTCGAATTGGCAGAGAAATGGGGAAAATTTCGAAAAAAAATTCGAGAACAGAGCCACTCGTAATTAAACATTTTTATTTGGACTTGAATGTTTTTCCATGTTGGTTATAACTTATCACCTTGACCTATCTTAGTCCGTCTCTGTTATGGCCGCTCTACACTCCCGCGCGAATCACGCCTTGCATCGCGGCGCGGATAGCGGAAAGAACTGTTCGCTACTGCTACTACATTAGGTTCGCAACATTATTCCGTTGAATTGTATTAAAGATGGATGCCGAAGTTGTTGCAGGTGCACGAGCTAATTTCTGAAAGATTTTTTTCATATTATTTCAATTTGATTTTATTTGAATTTGAGAACCAATTCATTTCTATGAATATTTTCATTTTATATTCTGCAATGCAGTTCAGATTATTAAAGTTCGTCGAAATGCTTTGATATTTAATGTGAAGAATGATATATTTTAGTGGTTGCTGGAACTGAAATATACCTGAATTTTATCGAGGATATAAGGATATAACGAAATGACCGATGGTTATCCTTCGAAAGAGCTAATGAAAGGTTTTAACCGCTTTTTTGAATCGCAAATAGCGCTTTCAATTCCAATTCCTTTGAAATTGAGAGCGCTATTTTGAAATATCACCGAAATTCCTGTAACTCTCTTAATATCGAGGGCATTCAAAGGCCTCAGTACTCTGCGAAGCTTACAACCTCCCACGGAGGAATTAAGTGAAATCTTCGAACGTCAATCGATAGTACTCGTTCAGGTCACGCTAAGGTTTAATTTTATGGGTCCAAGTCATTCAATCACTCCCTTAGGATCCGGATCATTAAGTGGGTAAATGGTTAATGAAAACAGAATGAGCACTAAACATCGAGGCGGAATTTTGCGAGTCACCTAGTCGTCGTTAAACGTCGTTATCGTAGCGATTAAGTAACAAAACAACTGGGCTGAGAAGTGGCCGGGGACGCGGGGGGCGCGGCTCGTCGCGAATAATAATCTCAGTTTACGACGGCAGCCGAGTGAATCAATAAAAACACTAATAATGCACAGGCGTAATCCGGATCGTGCAACGTCGCGATTACCGTCACTAACGAGATCGTAAAGGCGGATCACCGATGCACGGCTTAGCCGAAACTCACCGCGGGGCGGCAGCGGCACATACAATGTCCCAGTTGAATTAACAGCTTCGTGTGTGTTATTGTTTGTTTAATGCTATAATTTTGTTTTGCTAAGTTTTAGACCATCATTTGACGGAGATATTGAAACATTCTGATGATTGACAACGATGTCAATGGAGTCAGTGAAAGTGAAATGTGCTCTATTAGCAAATGGTACGCTTCGTGGAAACATACTAAAATCAAATTACACATAGTCATATTTATTTTAAACAGTTTAGTTTGACAAGGAAATTCCTGGAAACAGTAAAAATAATCTAGGCTGGTGAATATAAAGAAATCATGCCATACTCTTTTGTAATAAGTGTCTTCGTCAACCTGACGTTAAGGTTTTCGGCTTATCATAAGCATATCATTATTATAGGTGCCATTAACTCCATATATATATATCCATTTAGAAATTCATTATAATGTTCAAATCAAACGCCGGCCGCTTTTAACCCCAGATGCGAAACTCGACAATCAGGGAAACTACCCGCCAAAAAGCTTCCACATCAGATAAGATTGCCTTATCAGATTTTCCCGGGAACCCTAAAACACGGGTCCATTATTCTCAATTTGCGAGCAGTCCACAGTAGACGCGACGGGTGTCCCCCTTGATTAAACCCTAGGAAGTGGGGGAACAATTTGTGCATCTTACTATTCGCATAGGGCTTACACGGTCTCACGGCTGGATTGTACTTGACTCTTATATATAGCGTCTAAGTTCCCTACAGCTGAATGAAATGTTTGTAAAAGTGAACTTTTGTTTGTAACCTGAGGAGAAATGCGCAAGAATTTAGCTGCCGCTCTTCTGAGTATAACCCGTTAGCATCTTCTTTTGGTCATCTTAGCGTTTATAGAGTACGTACTTGTTTAGTTAAATGATTGTAATAAACAAGGTAATCGTGAATAAAACGTGCAAAACATCCCACCTTATGAGTCATACTTAGTCATTACTCATTTCAAAACTTTATGTACCTCGGGCTGAGCAAACTTATCGGTTTTTCACCCATGAGCAACCTATCATCGAAACAATAAGCAGAATATTAAATATACATACACAATTATTAAGAAGCGGTTTATATCCCGGGCTGTCTGTCGAACGCACCGGATATCGCGAGGTAGACCTCCTGCAGGCGGCTGTCCCTGACACATGTCCGCGCGGATGTCGGCGACGGTAAATTGTTGTCCTTTTCTTGCTTCCGTCTGCAGCTCAGATGTTTGCTAATGGAACTGATATAAACATGGCACATGACATTTGAATGATTTGAATTAGTGTATTTCATAAAATTTAGGTTTCATAATAAACTGAAGTCATCTTCCATGAATTTTCGAAAGCGAGACTTTACGTGCGTGCCTTCCGCCCATCTTCAGCGATCTCCGTCTAGCGCCGGAATTAAAATTAATAGCGGCCGGGTGTCGGCACGTCGGGCCGGTCCGGTAATTTGTTTACCCGCCTCGCGCCGGATTACGCTGCGTGCTCCGCTGAATAGGTAACTGCAAGCTGGTGACTTCTCGGCCGCGCCTGTCAATGTTGTCGGCTAATTAATTTTAGGTCAAATTGTAGTTGACGTTTTCGCACGCACAGTTTGTTTCATTGTTGTAGCTACTCTCCAAAATTTTTTCTTACTTTGTTTACGCAATTCAAGTAACCCCTTGAATGAAATATTTCCAATTATGTAACATAATTATAAAAAAAAATATACTTAAATTGGAAATTTTAGTCAGAGGTATTTAAAATATCAAACCAGCCTCAACTAAGGGACATCTCACATGACATAACCTTCCAGTTGACTGCGTACTAAATCCAAAATAGTTCCGGTCAGAGCGTAGTTATGATCGCCGGCGTCC
This sequence comes from Catoptria pinella, assembly GCA_963556745.1. NCBI lineage: Eukaryota > Metazoa > Arthropoda > Insecta > Lepidoptera > Crambidae > Catoptria > Catoptria pinella. Next base: position 6,780,078 of record OY750775.1, on the reverse strand, counting down.
AAATTACATATTCATACGGTGGCGTCTGTCCGGCGTAATTCAAAGCAAGAGTTAATTGAGTGTGCAGTCGCGGCCGACACGGCTAAACATCGCCCGCCGCCGCCGGTCGCGTCGGCCCGATCCGGTAGACATGTCGCCGGATCGTATATAAAGTACGAATTAAAATTTCTTAACAGTCGATTGTGTTTTTAGTGTTTACTATATACATATAAATTTGGTAGAAATGTCGTTGGATCATTTATAATTATTATGAACCGGATTAGATAATATTATCGCAGCTTCGCCGCTGATTTGGAATTCCTCCATCCTTCTTCTTTTCAGACAAAAGTGGTGAGATCAGTGGCGCAGTGGCGGTTTGAACTGAATTGAACTTTGTGGAACAGGCCCCAGGTGTGCTGAAAATTCTATTACCAGCTGACAAACTAACACAATATAAGAGGTCAAGAGCATTACAGTCCCGCTTATTAATGCTATTGAACAAATTACAAGAATGAATAAAAAATACATTTCTGTGGTGTGCAGTAAGAACGAATGGAGTGTGGAGTAGATTTCTTGGGAACAGTGACGGAATGGTACATTCAATTTTATTTTGGAGACAAGTTCAGAGAATGGACTTTACATTGAACTAACTTTAGTAAATTACGGAGATCAGACTTTCTTTCGGGTCTCAAGAAGAAGCAAATGGAAAGGCCATGGCAGGAATTTTGAATTTAAAACAAAGAAATCTAGTAAATTTCCTTATAGAGTTCCTCCGTGCTTCGGAAGGCACGTTAAGCCGTTAGTCCCGGCTGCATTTGCAGTCGTTAACACCCATCAATCCGCATTGGGCCTGCGTGCTGGGTTGTGGTTATGGCCCATCCTTATCCACCCACAAGGAAGCCTTGTGCCCCGGCAGTGGGATCATTAAAAATGGCTGATGTGCTGATAGCATCTTTTTACTTTATGTATAGAATATTTGTAAGCTGCATGCTGCATTAGTTAAAAAAACATACCTACTTACATATTTTCAAAAATTTCAACCTAACGTTAATCAATTTTATTTGATTTTATTCTACTTGGTGTTGGTTGGTGTTTTTAAATGAGGAAGAGTTATCTTTTTCTACGATAATCGAATCACTCCCTATTCGGTGGACGGACGGATACCCAGCCGCGGTCTAACGTGTTTATTGTATCAGTGTCGCTGTCCTCATCAAAATGCAAATAAGTCTCAGGCTGGGGCGCTGGACAGATGCCACCGTATTGAGTTATGTCCCACACGAACCGGCCCGTCCGCACCCGAATTTGGGGAAATCAGATATAACTTTGATGCCGCCGTGCGATGCAATCCGGAACATGATTAGGTCGATGGAATGTCTCATGGGTGTAGTTTTTGATTGGTTGCACCGACAATTACCGTCGTCGATAATGGCAATAATAACCAATTATTATCTTAAAACCGAGAGAGATTACTAGAGTGGAGAGACATTCAAAATTCAGGCAACGTAAATATCAATGGGTCACACTCGCATTCAGACGCCTACAGGTCACTTAGATCGGGAGCGCCTACCAGGAGCGCTTATTGATCAAAAATGTTGTTTCTTTTCTAGTATGCAAAATCCGTGAACGTTATTTGCCAAGAAGACTTCTTGTGAAAGAAAATTACCTATTTGTGGAAGAACATCGAGTTGCCTCGACTGATGTTTATGTAAATGATATATGTATTATGATAAGTGTGTAATTAAGTAGGGTAAAACCGGGATAGATGCCCCACTTTTTAAAATAGTCTCCTTATTTAAAAAATATTCATTAATATTAATAATTTCTATGAATGTAGGCTAGCTTAATCATTTATGTGCAATTATAATTATTTATTTTTGTTAATTACAGATTTTGCATAATTTAGCTTTTTGTGGACCCCTTTTTTTGAGGATAGATGCCTACCTGTATGGATAGTTGCCCCACTGTGAAAATACTATGAAGGATAGATGCCAGCAGTGCGGGATAGATGACCTTTATACTGCGTAAACAAAAACATCTTCTACTCTTGAAACAACAATTGTCTCCCAAGAAATATGGGTCGAATTACGAAAAACATTTTGCATTTATTTAAATGTTTTAATTGTTATCGTTATAAAATAATTCCAATATGACACAAATAATCATGATTTTTGTTCAACAAACATATTAAATCTTTATAATAATTGTTATTATAAAATATTAATTATAAAGTTTCAACAGGCATAATCATGCTTTTTTTAAATTAAAATTTAATTCTCATTGAATCCAATCGGATTTAGACTTCGTATTTCTATAGTTTTCAAAACATTCTATGCAGTTATCTTTAGAGTTATCCTGTCCATCTCTCTTAGTATTCTTTACGGGCAAACCTTTAGTTTTCTTTCCTTTAATTTCATAGTTAGGTGGATTGTCTTGTAAATAATTTTCTTACGTTTGTACTGTAAATAATTTTCTTTTTAGTATTGCTCGGCCCTGGTTTACCTTTAAATAATTATCATTTTCTTTATCACACAAATCAGCTAGGTCTTCATCGTCATTTTCACTAAAGTAATGTTTATTTTTTTGTTTTATTTTTGTTGTCTTATTCTTTGTTGGTGGTTCCTTTCTTTGTTTTTTATAGTTATCTTTTTTCTTTGGTAGTTTCAGTCTTGTTTTGTACTTTCGTGGCATGGATCTGCTACAATCAGTAAAGAGTCCAAATATAAATATACGCAAATACATAAAAAATATAACAGTACCCTAAAAATCATTTGAAAATATACACTGACACCATATATGCCTAAGATGCCCCTAAGGGCACCTATACCTCGAAAAATCAGGGCAACTATCCTTTGCGATAGGGATAGATGCCCAAGTAGTTTTTAAATAAATTAAAAACAAAAGAGCAATTATTTACATCCAGATGCACACTTAATGAACCAGTACATTGACGTAATAAAAAATAAAACGGAATTAATAACTACTTAAAAAGTTATACAACGGCAAATACTAAGTTTTAAATCTTTGACGTGTTCGTGAAGTTAGCCGCGGAGATGATTGCACGCACGAGCGAAACGCATCCACGCCGTAGGACAGCCCCTGGGCAATTCTTGTGTGGGGTGACTGCGGCTCCTACTTATACTATTAATTCTTAGTTGCGACTCTGGGAAGTTAGGTTTTTTGTAAATGAGGCATCTATCCCACTGCAGCATCTATCCCGGTTTTACCCTATAGGATAAACACAAGGGTCTTTCAAAAATCAAGCTATAGGCTTTCAAATAGTTCAGTGATTCAGTAGCTTTTCTGTTTTGCTTTCGCAGTTCCGTTTACTTAACAGGATCATTCTTCTCAAACCCTTTCGCAACAATGAAGCAGGTAGCAGCGTATAATCTTGTTCGGATAAATCAACTCGAGCCAATGTGCTTTGCACCCACTAATTTTACGTTAGTATAGGATACGAAAGCTACTTAACCCGAAGCGCAGCATAAATCCGGTCTCTAAAAGACGTTCGGAATGAATCGGTCGGTGCATGCCGAGCGGTTAATAAGCTGCCGGCTCAACTCAGGTTTCGGTCGTTAGCGCGTAATTGTCGACACCTAATTAGAGCCGGCGCTCGGGTGTCGCTCTCACACATGACCCGCTGATATTAATGCGGCGCGTAGCCGCTACGACCTTGTGGCGCCACTGCACTGCGCTCTTTCCCTGCAGGGAATGTCATCTTGCAGCTTCACTCTGTTGAAATGAAAGCCTTTCGACTCTATAAATTCAACTGAAGGTAATAAATGACTTTCGTGACTTTCATTAATTAGCATTAGCACATTTTGCCTTACTTGGCGAATTAGAACATAAAGTCCTAATGAAAAAACTTTTCTTACTTTAGGTATGTATAATAATAATTATAATAAAAAAAACTAAAAAATGCAAACTATTAGCATTATGTTTTAGTTTAAAAAAACTTCTCTCAAAATATTAAAAAAATATTTTAAATCATTAAAAAAATGGGGGGTTTTGGATTTTTATTACATTATTTTCTTTGCATAAAGTTCATGTCTACCTAGTGTCGACTTTTATAATTTGCAACGACGACGGCCGACGCGCGGCACGACTGACTATGGCAGTCTAGTGATGTGATGCATTTTTTGTAACAAACCTTAGACATTTGTGATTGTAACATACATTGATTGTCCTCAGGCATGGAGGCGATAATGTCGGAGTTCTTCAACGACACCACCACGGCGTTCTACATCATACTGATTGTGTGGATCGCCGACCAGTATGATGCGATCTGCTGTCACACCGCCATCGCCAAGCGTCACTGGCTAAGGTAAGTCTTTCTCTTAATTTAACCAGTCTTCTATATTAATTAACACAAAAAGACGAATATAGAAGCTCAAAACAGTTCACGACCTTAACCTTCATACTTAGTGTATTTTTTTATTAGGTTACTTCCTTGTTTATTTGTCCACATTTTTAGCAAAAGATTTTATACTAGCTTCCCGATGAGCTAGAGACTTTGAACATAGGTCATAACTGGAAGACTATGAAAATGCAATATTATGGTGTTATTGAACCGATTTGATGATGAAGTCGGAAGAAGGCCACAGGAAATTGTTATAAAACCATACAACCCCATCCAGTTTGGGCTCCTTTATTTCGTCTTGACAAGTACTCTGATAGGAGACAAGTTCCAGGGTCTGATGATAAAGCCAGAAGAAGGCCACAAACACTCTATATTAAAAAACCATGCAACCCCATCGAGTTTGAGCTCGTTTGATTCGTCTTGGTAAGTACTCAGTCCAGGGTTTGATGGTGGAGCAGTAAAAAGGCAACAGGAACTCTGTAATAAAAACATGCAACCCCATCGAATTTGGGGTCGTTTGATTTGTCTTGACAAGTACTTTGATTGGAAACACTGTCCAGCGTCTGATAATAGAGCCGGAAGAAGGTCACAAGAGCTGTGTAATAAAACCATGCAACCCCATCGAGTTTGAGCTCGTTTGATTCGTCTTGGTAAGTACTCAGTCCAGGGTTTGATGGTGGAGCAGTAAAAAGGCAACAGGAACTCTGTAATAAAAACATGCAACCCCATCGAATTTGGGGTCGTTTGATTTGTCTTGACAAGTACTTTGATTGGAAACACTGTCCAGCGTCTGATAATAGAGCCGGAAGAAGGTCACAAGAGCTGTGTAATAAAACCATGCAACCCCATCGATTTCGTCGATCGTTTGGGTTCGTTTGATTCGTCTTGACTAGTACTCTGATGGGAGACGGTTTCCAGAGTATAGTGAAGGATCCGGAAGAAGGCTACAGGAACTCTGTAATAAAACCATACAACTCCATCGAGTTTGGGCTTGTTTGATTGACGTAAGTTGACCTGTAAGTTGAATTGAAAGTTGAAGCGACTCGGTGAAGACAGACCATAAACGTTTCATTTATTTGACCAATTGTGTCGCCAGTTCTCGCCCATATAAGAAACTTTATGAACATTTTGAGACTAAATTTCGTATATTTAACCCAGAACAAAATTACTCCAACAATTAATCAGTCAGTATCACGTGAATGACCGCATGAAAGTCGGCTACATATCAAAAAGCTGTTACCCGAAACCTCGACATTGTAGTTACATTTTGGTGAAACAAAATGGCTACCCAATTAGCGAAATCGGCGATGGACCTTTAGTTTATTGATAAGTACACAGCTATGCGGTGAACGCAAATTAATTTGGTTACTAAAATGCCGAGCTAACGTTAGCGGACAGTTGGATAGTGATTCGAGGTGTTTTTATACTCGTATGAGTATGAGTAACAATGAAAAGTCATATTTGATTTACGAAATTAGTATTTTTTTATTTTTTCGTGTTTATCGTGCAGGAGACATGGGTATAAAAATATAGAGAATAGAAGGATATCTATCATTTAGTATTGTATAGCATAGAAGGAGTTTTACATTTTGATGCATAATTTAATTTTTATTCAACACGCTGTTATCTACTGCCACGGTAGTTAGTTTAGTAGATCAGAGACGATTTGCAACAGCAAGTTTTAATGTCGAATTATTGTTTTGGCATTCTTTGTTTCACAAAATTGTGAGTACAGAAAGAATGGGTACATTTCATTTATATTTTATTTTAGTGAAGTTGTTTTTAAGTATAATTCCAGCAAATCTTTTAAAGACAGCGATTCATTGATATTTCAAAAGCATGCACTTTACAGTTATTTTGAATTGGGGCTTAATAAATTAATTTAACACCGCTACTTATATCATATGTAAATGTTCCGAAGCCAAAGTAGACAAAATCGTCAGGGCAGCCCTAACGAGCCGATAATTAAATTAATCCATTTGTTATCGCGACACCGTGATCGCTGACAGCCCTGCCCTGTGTTGACACGCGCCGTCGACATGGAGGATTGACTGACCATAATATAGCCACTTCATTTCGCAGTACCTCCTCTATGAATGTTACACGAAATAAATTAAAATTGTATTTAGGAGGTGAAAGGCATCTTTGATCCACGAATATACCCCCCGCATTCGTTGAAATTATTTATCACCCATCATCACACCAGTCATGTTTTTTGTCCCCATTCCTGGGGAACAGCAACAGAGTAGGCGTAATAGGTGCTGCGTTACCGATTTACTTGTGGACCATCCAATGAGCTGTGCATTCTACAAATTGTCTGTCTATACGACTGTTTGCACATATTTTGTGTTTACCCACAGCTCATTATTTCACGTGACGTTTGTATTATACGGTGCGGGAATATTTGTTTGCTGTGTGTGTACCACTCTGCCGTTTTATATTTGATGTTTGATCAATGGCTTGCTTTGCGTTTATTAAAAATATATAATACCGTTTTATTTTGTAATTTTCGAGTCAATAGTAAAATCTTTTTTTTTTCTTTTAAACGCTCTGTTTTGTAGAAGTTCATAAATACGACTCTTCAGACTTGTCAGATCCATCGCTATGATTTCAAGCTAAATTTTGACACACTAAAGTTTAGATTTTCTGAAGACAAAAATTTTGCTTGCTAGGGACAGTATCTAAAATTCTAAATCTACACGGATCTGATACGCCTGAAGAATCACCCAAATTTTAAACTATTTACTTATTTTTACTTCTTTAGAATATAAATACATTTTGAAAGGAATCAACCGATTCAAATTCGATATCTCAATCCAGCATGTAAAGAGGTCTCACTTTGTTTTTACGCGTAGCCGTGCAGCTCCTTAATCAAAAGGCGTCCAGGCACGAAGCAATTTGGCTGCTCGTCCGTACGGGCAATAAGGAGTGAGCGCTATTAAAACAAGCGCAAATAAAGCAAATTGAAAACGGCACCAATTCACCCCCGCTGCCTTGGGGGCCACCCCCCTCATCGGCCCCGCAAAAACAACGCTGTGTCGTCTGGAGACCTTTGCCTCGTCTAAACACCACACAGTTTCTATTGGGTCCACAACTGTGGTTCTCACGTGCTCTTTGAGAATTATACCAACAGCGTTTCTCGATAGTTCTTTGTTTGGTTTTCCAGAATTGTTGTCCCACCTAGTGCAACATATTATACCGGTGATCGTGCTGTACAAAGTACATATTGTACAAAAGTATAATAAAGTCCAAGATGCTAAATGTGAGAGCGTGTAGTTTCGCTATATTCAAACGAGGCTCAAATTCAAAATACAACATGGCGCATGCGCCAGGGGTAGAAAATAGTTTTTGAGACGTAGGTGAGATTATTCTTAAATCGAAAATCAGTAAAACCTAAATCGAATATCAGTAATATAATGTAATTTCAACAAGAATACATAATTAGGGAGAAGAAAATGAACATTAAATATGTTAAAGGAACATTTTTATCACGTTAAACTCTAAACAACTGTTGAACGCTGGACACTAACCGTTGGCCAACTGTTAAACGCTGATCACTAACCGCTGGCCAACTGTTAAACGTTGGACACTAACCTTTGGCCAACTGTTAAACGCTGGACACAAACCGTTCGCTAAAAATATAAATGTAAATCCATTTATATTAATACATGTCGAATAATTATGATCATTTGTGAAAATATTACAGCCGATTTTAGATTTAACCCTATGTCAAATGTTTATTCAATTATTATTTCGAATAGTTCTTAATACTTTTCTTATAACACCTACGATATTATGGTTCCTGTTTGTATCACAGATTTTAAAAAACCCATGCAATATTCTACTATGCACTTGACATCGGAGCTCCCGAGCGCAGAATGAGTAATGCCTCATAAGGCTCACCGGGGAATCATATTATAGGGCATCATAGCCTTTTTATATGAACATCAACTCTTATGGCACGGCGGGTTGTTTTGCTTAAAATAAAATTATTTTATGCCAACATTTATTTTAGTTCCGTCGTTCAGTTTTTTAATATTCGAAACTCTATATTAAAGCTCATTTACTCACTCAAGTTTATTAAATCGGTAGTATATTTTTCTTGTCACATTTTATTTGGATGAATTTTATTGTTTTTTTTGGTTTGTTTTATAAGTAAGCCCTTATTAGCAGATATTGCATACAGGTTTTATTGGAGTACGAATGTATTTGAACAGTGTAGGCAAGGCAGGTAGTGTAGGTACCTCCGCCAAGATATGATACTGCAAAACACGTCAACCGTATAAAAATGGCTGGATCCAAAGCTTTTATGCAAAGTGTGTAAATCATTAGTCGATATCGTGTAAAAACATTTAAAAATATTTTTTACTCCAAATCTCTGTTGGAATTCTTGTGGCTTGCAGGCACGGCGAGGTAACACTTGGGGAATGCGTCGCCATGAACAAGGCACATTTTTACGGTCACTTCATTTACATACAACCTGAAATTTTTCACACACTGGCTAGAGCCGGTACACAACAGACTGTCATAAAGTTCAAGATAAATGAACATGCTTCACAAGAAACATACAGACCGTATAATTTAACAAAGAGTATATTTACTTAAATATACTGGTTTTCAGTTCGTCCTCCTCAGACTTTATCTTGAATTATACCTTAAATAATTTTCTCCTACTATAGTTCGTTACACTGGGTTTGGAATACCATCTTGCGGTTACAAAGAAACTACTACAAAGATATTGTCAACTTACAAAATTACACGGTTCGTAGTGAAAGTGCTACTTACTGCTTCACCAGAACAGGAAATTCTTTAAAATGGGATGCAGGTGCCTTCTTCAACCAACGTCATGTTTTTGTCATTTCGACACCACAGCCCCAAAGATGTTGTTAATGCGGTCAACCAAATACCGTCGTGTGGACCACGAATGTGTTAATAAGTGTTGGGCTTGTGTTTGCGGAGGGTCGCGGCTCGCGGCCTCTGCGGCGGGTCGTGACGACCGGCTCCCCGCATAAATCTCACGACCGCCAATTAAGGCCCGCCCCGACAGTTTGTCTACGACGCCGCCCTGATTGCTTTCGCGACCGATCCGGTGATACATGGACGGAATTAGAGGACGTGATTTTGCTGCGCGATTCTAAGATCAAGAGACTGGGTCATATTGGCACATTTCTTCAACCTGTCCCGCCTTTTGGTAATTAGTTGCGCCTTTAGCCTTTTGGTAACGCTTGCGGCTTTGCTTAAATAAAACGCACATGTCAATAGGGTAGAAGAACACAATCTTTTGTAACCACTATCATAAAAAAAAACAAAAACACTTTGAAATTTTTGAGATTTTAGCATTCACAATGCTATTTTATATAATACCAAATAATATACTAGAAAAAATACGACTCGCACCAGATCATGTTCTCGGACGGGAAACGAAAAACGATCTGGTGCGAGTCGTATTTTTTCTAGTATATTATTTGGTTTTATATAAAATAGCATTGTGAATGCTAAAATCTCAAAAGTTTAAAAATTATATAGCTTTCTCATCTTAATCAATTGTTTAAAAATATCTGGAAAGGTATTCAGTTGATGTCGAGGTAATTCCTTGGACAATGGTGAGATGGCGCTGGCTTGCAGCGTAAGAGTTGATATACCTACTAGGAGAAATTCGACGTTCCCACTAGTGACTCGGTAACTCAGCGGTCAGAGCATTGGACCGGATATCCAAAAGTCGCGGGTTCGATTCCCGTCCGAGAACATGATCTGGTGCGAAACAAAAACACATTAATTTTCGCAAAAGTGGAAATATTTCACTTCCCATGCATGCGATGCATTTTTGTTAAACAACGAATCCGCCTAAATACTTTGTTTGTAACATATAGAGAAGTTCTGAGTTTCTTCTGAAAAAGGTTCAAACAAGGTTTCCTGCAACTCTTTAATGCTGACGTTACAACAATCTGTTACGTTGAAGTAGTTGTAGTAGACAGCGAAGCACTTGTGCAGTTAGGTAATATTGGTCAGTTCAATGTAAACAAGGTTAAATTCCTTAACTAGATTTTAATTGAAACTTTAAAATTTTCTATGCTATAAGAAAGGGTTTTATTAATATATATCTTTATAAGTATTTTTAATAGGTAAAGCTTTCCCGAATTCCTCATAACGGTGGATATTTATTCCAATAACATGTATGTTTATTTTTTTATCTATCCAGTTTCAGTGGAGGTGCGTCAAGGCATTTGTTAACTAATCTCTATGACGTATACTTGTCAACGTCGCAACCCGGCCTCCCTCTCAGTTCAAGGACTTGACGTGTCATAAAGCAAGAGCGTCTTTATTATTTAAAAAATGGTAATCCGTTTAATGCGTGCGTGTTTTATTTATAAGACGGCGGCGGCGGCGTGTTGACGGGGCGTCGTTAGAGCCGCTTCTCGTGTGTCATTTTAAGGATGTGCCAAATTGAAGGCTCCGCAGGGCGTCATCGCTAGGGGAGCCTGATTTATGCCTCGGGCCCCTCGCGTCAGAGTTCGATTAGAGGGTTTATTCACTCGGCCGAGGTCAGTTTTCTTATACTTGCCCTGGTGTCGATGTTCGATTTTCTTATTCGAATAATTATTAGCGGTGACTGTATTTAGACTTACCTATGACTCAAACATCTTACCGTGAATGAAAAGGATAATGTATAAGGATAATAAATTATCCAAATATATTAATTTTCTGTATAACAGAAATTGTTAGCAGTCTTCTGTATTAATGCACGATTTTTCAATGATGCTAAATTAAATCAAGGTGATTTTTAGACCATAATATCACAGCCTAATAACCTCTTCCCTTTTTACGCTGTGATAATTATTATTACTTATGTATTCTATCACACTCCTGAAAAAAAAATTTGGGTACTCACGCAAATACATTAAAATACCTTTAATTAAAGTCTGTATTTCGTTTTTCCCCATTATATTTAACAAGTAATCCAATCAGAAATATGAAGGTTTCAAACTAGATAAGTTTTTAAGTCCAATGGTAGTAATTTCGTTGAAACACCAATGATCACAATTTATTATTCCATTAATTTGATGATTTCGTATATCAAACTCACATAAAGCTCTCCGTCACCTAACACCGTTAGGCGGCGATTAGGCCGACGCCATCGCGGCGCCCGGCCCGGCGCCTACACTCATTTGCATCTGCGTGACGCCCGGTCCTGGAAAATCAAGCTGTTGTCAATGGTGTTTAACGCGCATCATTCGGTTCACTACGCTTTATGTGAGAATAAACTGGTTATGTCATTATTATAATGCTCTCTGCGACTCGGGAAAGAAGGGTCTTCAGGGAAGTCTTGAACTGAGTTTTGCTACATATTTGGATCTGCGTGGCGTCTGAGCCTGGACAATCAAGCTGTTGTCAATGCTGGTTAACGCGCATCATTCATTGCGCTTTATGTGTAATAAACTGGTTATGTCATTATTGTAGTTCTGTCTGTGGAGAAGAGTTTTCACGGAAGTCTTCAAATAAATGTTGCCTCCGCAAACCTGAAACAATGTGCCATAACAAAAATGTTTATTACCCTGTGGCCATAGTGTGCATGTGCGAAGTTTGCATACGTGTTCGTACACGAACACGAATACACACGTGAACACGTACACGCGTACACGAACGTAATACACGTACACACTATGACGCACTGTTGCAGCACAGGATAAAAAATATTTTTGGTGCATGTTCTCGGAGCGTGGATTGAGGTTCGCGAACCTACGTGGGTATACCCTCCTTATGTAGCACTTGTTATGCCATGTATCCACATTTGGCTCGCGAAGCAGCTTGGCGATGTGGAGACGCGTTTGGCTCACTCGCGAAGTCGCGACCCGACGTGATCGTTGCCGTGCGCCTTAGGTGGTACTGCTCAACATGACCATGTGGAAGGCTTCTTTGATGGAGGGACATTGTCGTAATCTCCATGCTTGGCAGGCGAGTTAAAGATCGCAAGGTTAGGTTTCGATGCTAAAACCTAACCTTGCGATCTTTAACGCTGCTACAGATTTTCAGGTCCACTAACTAAGACGTTAGCTGTACTGCGTGTAAGTCATTAGTCGATGTGTAGGGATAGTGCTATTCTACTCTGCCGGGCGCCATACGGCCATTGAAGCTTTGGTCATTGGTATCTTCCAATAGGGCTCTGTCCTCTACTGTGTATGCGTGCGTACAGGTGCTCGTTCGTTCTCCGCCGTCGGTCAAGCGTTATTAACGCTTAGCAGCAGCCGTCACTGCGCATTCGCTCGCTCGAATGAGCGCGACCGATCGGCGGTGCCTACTGCCTACCGTTCACAAACAAACAACGCAAATATTTACGATACTTAAGAAATAGTCGTGTGCTGAATTTTTTTTTAACCCTGAATCAATTCTTATATTTTTTGTTTAGTATTTTGCTATCAGTGAAATAATAAAGATTGTACCTAGCAGAATTGTAACTAATAATGATGCGCCTTCTTATAGATAGTACCTTAGTTTTAAAAGTAAGCATATTATTATCATCACCCAAAACTTCGCAGTCCTTAAGCGACGTTAAGAGCATCATTTAGACTCGCCAAACATCCGCGCGGAATTGTCGAACAGAACAATTACATTAGGTAACGTAATCGTCCGTCGCCGTAATGAAGTTACCCCGTATCTGTCGCCGGATCAGCGCGGCCACACCCGCAATTAAAATCTCATTACTAGATCCGAGCCGGTCGCTATTAGGAGACACGACACGACAGTGGAATAACACCGAATAGGTGCCTTTGGAACGGGAAGGGTAAATGTGCTTGTAAGTAGTGCTTGATGTATTTCTTCAAGTAGGTTTGAACGTTAATTTTTATATCTTAATAGAATCATAAATATACAACCTGCACATTTAGCATAAAATGGAGGTCGATAGATTAAAAAAAAAATCTGGCAATCATCGACATTATGTAGTATCTGGTGAATGTGACAACACCCTAAAATAAACATAATCGAATCTTTCTCTCAACTCTGATGGTTCAAGCCATTATTTTACAAGAATCTTTGAATACAAAAAGTATAAGTATTGAATAATTAATTAATTAAAATTGTAGTCTCATTTTTTTCAACAAGCTTTTATACCCGGTATTTGGTTCTAAGTACTTCTAAAGTGATGTTTAAGATTAAATATTAGTTAGTATAGCCAATTTGGCCCCACCATGAATAGTGATACTGATAAAGTTATAATATGAGTTTGCATTACTATTGCAAAATTGACTGCAGTATAAAGAGTGAAAGGGAAACATCAAGCAACTAGTAGTGTGATAAACTTAAAGAACAAAATACATGCATTTAGTATCTTTACTGTCGTACCGAATATAATCCTACGAAAATGCAACGATACGTTTGCTACTTGGAATTCTTCGTATTTGTGCTTTGAACCTATTTAGTTTTACCGAGTTGATTTGTATATCATTAACATCACACGGTGCCTGTCATTTCGTCTCGAGAGCGAGCGCACTGACATGTTATTTTCATAGTCGACTTCATCGAATAAAGGGTGCATTCACCGTAATGTTCTATAACAATCGAGTGATTTCTAGTAATAATCATTATCTAAATCTTTATTCATAAAAGAGTAGGTATACCTATAATCTGTAGCTACACTTAAAGAACAAACCTGGCGCAAACCAGCAGCAATTTTAATTTATATTTCACAAAAGTCCCATTCAAAGCTAAATTATCCGAAAGGTGGTACAGCATAATATTCAGCTATACTTTTCTATGTTTGTAGACAACGAGTATCGTGAAAACGTAGAATTCTTATAGGCCAAATGTGACCATAATCCGCGTCGAATAAAGCAAGAATTATTTGGACGTACGGCACAAAGGATGATCGGTGGAGTGTTTGCGGGCGGGCGCGGCGGCGCGCCTCTGTTTGCGCCCGCCCCGGTGCTTGCCCGTTGCCGGTTCTTTATGTGACGCCCGCAAGTTACGTGAGACGTGTGCTTTTACAACGCACGCCTATCTTTTTTTCAACAACTACGACTGAATTTATGTTTTCCAAAAACTATTCAGAGGCGACTCGGTTACAGTTTCTCGCTACCGCTTACTTATATTATAATATAGACCAAATACTTACAATCGAATTGTATTTGAGCTTTAAAAGTTTGCATGTCGTTTGAATAAATACCGAATAAACTGTGGGCGGTATAAAGACAAAATATGCAATTTTAATATTTTTATACTTGCATGAATAATGTAACTTACTTATTTATTTAATGAAAAGCTATCATTTGAACACAAAGTTTGTGTTCGTGTCGAGCTGTAAGCACATTAATTAATGCCTAGAAACAGTAATTGCAGGTTTGTCAGAGAGATAACACCACGCATATGATTAGGGCCCAGAGCTAACTAATTTAGATATGATTGTACGCCTGTCTGAATGGTGACAGATGAGTTTGGGAAATTAGACGAATTGAGATGTGTGTTATATATAAATACAAGATCAACGATGCTTGAAATTATTGAAATACTCGTAGGGTTTGGCAGGAAGAACACTTTTCAGAGTTTCATTACATACAAAACGTATTGTTATTTGTATTCGCTACACGTGTAACATAAATAAAAATGTCCTGAAATTAATATTCAAAATGTGTTACCAAAAGTCGACCCGAACCTTCACCTAAAGCTTTTTTAAAACAGTGTAGAATTTACAACTTTTGATGTGTTCGCAGCAACTTCCGACTTCTAATACCTACTTTCTTACTCTTGTTTGTTACACAGTGATTCATATAGAGAGTTTATTTAAAAGCAACCGAAAATAGTTTCAGATCTAGAACTACCATTATTTCATATACAATTATGATCCATTAGAAAATCGTAGAAATTCTTGTAACCTTTACTTTCATCAACTAAATAATATCTCGATTCGTGTGGAAAAACGTCGAGCCAACGTCGATCACGCATTTTGGAAACCATCAGACCGAGAAAGTGTCATCTTTACTATAATGTGTATTGATTGGCTAATTCCACTATCTATACTTTTCCTCTATTACTTTTACTTGCGAAAAATATTTAATTTGCCAAGTTTGGACAGTAATGCTGTTACTTTTCCCCATCTTAGATTAGAATAATGTTGACATTTAGAACTTATGTGTCATATCATATGATTTCTCAAATGATAAAATATAGAAAATCATTAGTTGGAGGACGAAAAGCTGCTCATTTTTAACCGACTTCAAAAATTGAGAAGGAGGAGGTTATTATTATTTTTATGGCGACTGAGTCGACAAGAAATATTGTAACTTTTTAAAATCTTTTAAGTACAGATGACGGCACATCAGATCTAATACACTCGGCGTCAAAAAAATCGCACCTTCTATTACATTAGTTTAGATACGCCTACCTGCTACTGCTAGCACACGTATTATTTATTTAATACTTATATCTATTGAAAGTACATTTATTGGTCTTTTAAACAATCATTTATTGTGTAAAAAACATAACAGTTACCACAATTAAACGCTGCACATGTAATTACTTGCGCATTCATTATAAGGGTATAAATAGGGGTCAATCCAGAAAAATCGGGTAAATTCACTATCGAAACGTTACAAAGAACGCACGTCAACTGCTCAATTAAGAAAAGAAACACCTAAGATGCATACTATTGGCCATGAAGCTTGTCAAATGAAATTGTTATATTGCAAAAAATGTGACAGTGATGTGTTGCTGTGTGTGATGTGTTGCTGGGAAACTAAATCTCAGTCATTTATTCCGTATGACGAGTGTTCCAGCGGTTTGAGAGACTGTTGGTTATATACGAATGGATAGAAGTATATGACAACATTTACTATTAATTAGATATGATTAAAATGGTTTCAAAGATTTTTTTTGAAAAGGTGCGATTTTTTTGACGCCGAGTGTATTATGCCCTTCGTAATAAGAGTGGTTTATGCATTACAACTGTTACAAATATTATTGTGTGTATCGCACATACGTATAGCCCACTTATTTAACTTGGCTTCATCTAATAAGGAAACATATTTTGTATTTCATCTGCAGACTTACACCTATTGAAATATATGTACGTTGATCTAATTTTTTTTTCATATTTTACGCGTGTAAAGTATTTGCACCGAGCCAGGGCCAATATTATTTGCTGTTAGACCAAAAGACGTTCAACAATGTAATCTCGATATGGCCTCCTATTTAAGTAGAAGGGATATTTAGTTATCATAATGATAGTAAACTGAGCAAAGGCAACCATATTCCAAATTGCTTTACTTCTCAGCACCTCAATATTTGTATTTGTTTCCCCCCCTTACTTTTAGTAAGCTTTTAATATTCTCTTAAGTGATGATTCTGTAATGTATTAAATATAATTGAGGAAAAATCAGAATAAAACTGCGGTTGTTGCAAAGATAGAAGCAAGCAACCGTACCAATAGCAGCTAGTGACTCCGAACCAAAAAATAGAAACTGCATGCAAAGGTGTTTGATTGTTCGTATTTGACCGGCTTTCTCATATTATATTTGGTGCATTCATATTTTGCGAGCGAGAGTGCAATTTTTCACAGTATTTGCGGGCTCGGGTGAGGCTCTGTTCGGTATGATTTCATTATTTGCTTTCAATCAGCATTGTGAGCAGGCAACACTGAGCCCCGCGCCCCGCGCCGCCCGCCCTGCGCCCGTGCTACTCCATTCCGAGCGAATTTTGTTTGGTTTCGTTTTCGGATACTGTTTGTTGTCGAGGTTCCGAAGATTTTTACGGCATTACAATTGCTTTAAATTTATGCGTAGAACAAGTTTTTTCTTTTTTCCCTCAACGAAAATGGCCTGCTTTGTTTGCGTATTGAAATGGGCAATGTTATTATTTTTAGACTACGGCACCCAACCGAGTTTCAATATATATGTTACTGTAAAAGCTCTGTTTTTGGTAAATATTAGGTTTTTCTAGTAAATCTTAGGATTTACCATCATGAGTTGGTAAATTTAAGGATTTTGAATAAAGAGATAATTTTTCAGCTCATAACATTAGAGTTTATGATAGGTTTACCAATGGCGGTTGGTATATGTTGAATTTCTTCTAAATAAAACGGTTAAATAAAATTAATTAACTTATGGATAAAATTCACGATAAAGTATTTTTTTCCACTACCTGTCCGTAAAAACTTGCAATATTTTATTTATCTTTCCGATATATTTATCACCATAATTATTTTTATTTATCATATAAGTATCTATTAATCATTAATTACAATATAGGTCCATCAGTCAAATCATTAACTAGTTCAAATGGTCATTATTATGGTTTATTTATTAGTTACTAGTGAAACAGTAGTTTTAAGCACATTTAAAATAAACCTTTTTCAACATTTACTGTATCTTTGAGTTAAAACCTAAGATTTACCAAGTGAATGTTGGTAAAAGTTGGAATTGAACGATGATTACAGGACAACTTTTACCAGTAAAAGTTGGTAAATCTTAGCTTTTAATGGAAAGTATTAGGATATACGTTTCGGGGTTATACAGATATACATTATACGGTGTTGAATCTCGTTCGTAATATGATACTTCTTATTTACACAAAAAATACTGTGTCGAAAGAAAATTCCCATTAGGCCCCAAATACCCGACTGCTTATACAAATGCTATTTTCCAAAGTGTCAGTCCCGAACTCGATTGATGATTTTCTACCTAGTTTGGAACTTGTTAAATAACGTCAGATGTCAGTAATTTACTTATCTTGTTGAAGTTAAAGTAAAG
This sequence comes from Catoptria pinella, assembly GCA_963556745.1. Taxonomy (NCBI): domain Eukaryota; kingdom Metazoa; phylum Arthropoda; class Insecta; order Lepidoptera; family Crambidae; genus Catoptria; species Catoptria pinella. The sequence goes on along the minus strand of OY750775.1, from coordinate 6,762,006 downwards.
AGTTTAATTCAGAATATTTTTTTGTTTATACTGAATACGTAAGTAAACTAGAAAATATGTCAAATAAGATTTAATATCTGTAAATCGCGGTACTGATCCAACTATGTACATAAATATTGAATCTAAAGTTTAATATTAGTTTTGCAGTAAACTTGTGCGCTTCACGCACACGAGTCGCACGACTGTTAAGCACTATATCAGATGTGATCTTATAAGCAAAATACGCGAATGCTGTCAAGCGGAACACTATTTTTAGGGATCTGAGCTGAGAATATTTTAATATATTTCGAAATAAAATAATAATAATGGGTGGTCGAAGCAAATGTTGTTTTACTGTAAGGTTCCTCTTTCTTTATACAAATTCGTAATTTTGTACTACGGTTAAAATCAAATGAAAAATAACTTCTGTTAAATGTCGGTAACTAAAACAGTTGTCTGGTAACTAAATCATTATATCAGTAGATATTGTTCACAACTATGTTCAGTTGTGTTCCGTCATTGAAAACAGCTTCTCTGTCTAGTTGCAGTATTACATAATGTATTCCATATCCAATGGTTTGATTGACCTGATGATAATCGTCACTTAAGCTTTAATATCCATTCTAGAAACGAGTTTATTTGTGAAAATTTGCTAACTAAACAGTAAATTAACTAGTTCACTCTTTAAGTTAATGATGTTTTTCATATCCTTCTAGCTATACAGAACTTATGTATTTGAAACCCAATTCTGTGCTGACGTTTCGGTTTTTTCTGTCGCCGTTATAGCGAAAGCAATATCTGCCGTATCTTGTAGTCAGTAGATGGGTATTATATCCTTCCTTATCCATTATTGTAGTATGCGACTCATATTTTGTAATATACCACTTAATACCTTACAGTATGTAATATTTATTAAATTCACCAAAGTGTCGGAATTACGTTATCACTTTCTTAGATTTCCTATTTATTTCATCCTTTAATAAAATGCTTTGTGTATATATTTATGATTGAACTGGTATATATGAAAAGGACTCAACGTTACACTATTTGAAAGAGTCGTTTCATAATATGCACTTCATATCGTCGACGGCTTAGGTAGCTCGACTCCAAAATATTTTTGAAACAAAACCTTGCCTCACTTCGACATTTAGGTATATGCGGAATAACGAAAACGTTTGATATTGTTGAACTGTTTGCCTAAGTTAAAAGGTGAATCCTTATAAATGCGCAATTGGAAAGAAACCATAATATAAACTGCGCGCTTTTTTCGGCAGCTTTGTCAGTAAACTCAACGTTCTGGTATGGTTCATTTTTGTAAAAATCAGATAAACAGCGATATAATTTAGTATTGGAAAAAGATTAGGGTTATAAATTGAATTGTTTGACTTGAAACCGAATATCTTCTAGCCGTTACAGCAGCTTTGTATTGCAACTGGCTATGCGATTTATTTTATAACACATATATATGTTCAACTTGATAAAGTAAAATTTACCTCTGCTGTCATATCTATTCGTGTGATGCAAAAATACCGTGTTTTTTTTCTTGACCATGTCAGACTTACACAATAGTGAAATAATCATCCCTCCATAACAGAATAATGAAAACTGATCTCTATTGATAGTATGTAACGAGATTACCGTCATTCGGCAAACATTCAAAGTAAATTGGCACTCTTATCCCGTGTAAAGGCAAATGCAACTATAACCCCCCCATTTTATGCCGTCTCGGAGTTAACCTGGCAATATGCATAAAATGCGCTTCCATTAACGGCGACATACGACGATTGTTGCCGTTTAAGGATCGAACTCGACCGCAACGTCGATATTATAGTTAAGTGTTATGCGGGCGACAAGGAAAAGCTCTCTCGTTGCGCCCCCTGCCGGTGAACGCGGTTACTGCCCGTGTGCTGGCCGAAGACTTCGTGGATTTCTAAGTTCAGGTTGAAAAATTATTTGTTGCAATAATTTGCTTACTACCACTTTCCTTCATCACATTTTGCCAAAATAGGGAAATACCAAAACAGGGAATAGGGGCTCTAAATGGATGAAATATTTTGGTTCTTGAACTTTTTGTCGATTCGCCTAAATCGTAGGAAACACTGAGTTTGACTTATATTACGAATTTCGTGAGTAGCTAGTGAGTAGATGGGGAGATTACCATCGATTTGTTCAAATCGTGGACTAATGTTTACAACTGACATTTCTATCTTCAATTTAATGAATGAAAACAGCATTTGTTGTAGTTTTAGTCTGCGTTTTAGAATAAGGGGTGCGAGTTTAGTTTCAACAAACGATACACTTCTGCAAACGTTTCCTTTACGTGCTTTTGAAGTTAAATTCTTCTCAAGCTTCTGCCTCAAAACAAGATGCAAAATCATTTTCCGCGGCTAAACCGTCAGCATCTTAAAGTTGCTCGGATGTGCGCGGGTTTAGTTTGGGGCAAACAATAACAGCGAGCGGCCGCGGGCGGTGGGCCCCTGTGTTTGTGTTTTCCATTTAGGACCCAGCCTCATTTCTGTACTTAGGGCTTTTCCGGAAGAGGTTACTTGAGTTTGACTACGCATACCTAACTTTAGTAGAAAATGAGGCTTGACATACACTTGGGTATTTTCTACTTTAAAATGCATACTTGGACTTTATTTATGATAAACTAAAAGGTATAAACTATGGAAGACAACCATAGTCTGAAACTAATAAATGTCCCAGAAATTACGACGACCAATAGAATTCAAATTATTGTCTAGATATAATGAGTTGTTACCGGTTTTATGGCTAAAAATGACTGTTCCTATGTGGTCACTGCGGAAACAGAAACACGTGCTGATCTGATGTTTGTAATTTAACAACATGCAAGAGAATCAGAATAATTTTGCACGCCGTTCAGATGGTTTCCTTGAGCATACAAGTATATGAATGTGAGGCACATGTGACAGTGGCGGCATATAAAGGCAGGCGTGATCGAGAGCCATGCGTCACCAAGGACGTCCAACCGCGCGCCACCGCGGCGCCGCCCCCCGCCGGCGATCATTGCTCGCCATTATCCACCCCGTATTAAGCCACTTAGCTCAATCATGATTAATGTTTCACCGAACTCGACCCGCCCGAGGCAAATAGAAAAGTTATTTACTCTGGCTCGTAATTAGGCATTCAGACAGAGTCGCGCGCTGCGGGCTGTCTCGCTTTGTCGCCGAGACCGGCTGTCTGCTCAGCTGATCAGTTCGGCAAACATGCGTCTTGCGTCGTAGCTTTGCCCCTGTAGATGCTGGAAAAAGTCGATCTGTAGACGTTGCTTTGCAATCGAATTCGGTTTAGAGAGGATGGTTGATTTTAGTGCAGTTCGGTGATATGTTGTTGAATGTTAAATTTTTCAAAATTAAATTTTCTAAATTTGATAAGTTAATATTCTAGATTTTTTATTTTGCATGGTGACTTTTCCATATTTGGTGATGATTTGATATCATTAACATCTGTCGATATAAAAAATGGTTAAAGCGTATGTCTGTCACTAATACGGAGAAATACCTAAGTTAATTCATTATTTGCTTCGTTAAAACAAATTAATTTACTTGTCTTCCAAAACATCTTCTTAATTTTCAAAGTAGGTAAATACTGACTCACTCTCTAAACCAAACCAAAATGATTGATAAAATGGCTATTCGTACTTCTAATTACAGTCTTCTCCACTGACTCTTTTCTTCAGCGAATTTAAATGATTCGCGAACGCCGCCGGTTGTTTACTTCATTATTGGTTATTTTCTCGAATTTTCGCACAGAACTGGTTGTGACTGGAGAAATACATAAGCAGGCACAAAAAAAAAAACCTTATGTACGTGTCATCTTTACCTGTGTCGATGGCCCTCTAGAATTTCATGTCTATGACAATCGCAATCTAATTAAAAGGATTACGCCAGACTGCACGCGATAAAATCATCTTCACCAAACCTCTGAGTGCATCGGAAATCCTAATTGGGTCTGTAGGAAACAACCGGACGTGTCGGAACTCAACTATGAACTCGATATCGCTTACCGGATAGATCTAACATAACAGTTGCGCTTCCCTTCGGCCCAATATAGCTAATTTTGAACGATAAAACCAAAACTGAAACGTTGTCATTTGTTTATGTTTATAAAAAAATAAATTTAAAAAACTAAAAAGCCCACCTGCATCCAAAGACAAGTCAACTAAAAAGATGGAAAGAAGATCAAATATTAAAGGCAACATAATAACATGCAGTCGGAGGCATGTATACAGTGACATTATGAATGATTTGCCTTATCATTAAAAGACCTCCGGTGTATTGCTTGGATTGGATTTAGATAACTAGGAAGGACAAACTACACTAATTTTCGTAAGTATAAGTTTCTTTTTAATTAACTTTTTATAAAATGGCTTTTATTTGCGTGGCAGAAATTGTTTAAATGTCAAGTAACTTTTTTCTCACAAAAGTTTCGGTTCTAATATCGAAAAATAAAATATATGTTATTTTTATAAGCCTTAAGTCGAGTGTTTATATAAACAATAATGTAATACCCAATTAGATAAATACTCTTAATACGTTTAATAATGAAGCAATTATCTTGTTTTTATTTTGGAGTATCTATTTTCCGATTATTTTGATATCATTAAGCTAATTAATGTGCCAAAATAAGAAACAAATGAAAATATTGTTTTTGAAACACCCGTAAACAATGGAATTAAAAAGGAAAAAGGCCCAATTAATCGCCCAATTGTTTTTATTCATTAGTAAAAGAAATATTATCTTGTGAAACTGGATAATCATGGTACCTCTAGTATGATTTAATTAACCTGGCCCTGTAGCCAAGTGGCTTTCTATAATTTGAATAGAATAGAAATTAGTATGTACGGATAATTAGAAACACCAGTCGATTTTCATACAAGCGAGGTAACAAATATTTACTGGCTTACATGCCTGCCACTAAAAAGTTGAAAATAAAAAAGGTTTAAAAAAAAAGAAAAACCTTCAAAAAACCTGAAAACAAAAACAGCTTTTAAAAAGAAATACCTCTAGAAAGCAAGAAATAATATTCAAATTATTAGTTAGGTAATCATATCAATATTAACTAATGATTTGAATATTATTTCTTGCTTTTTAGAGGTATTTAATTTTGAAGCTGTTTTTGTTTTTTGAAGGAGGTTTTTCTTTTTTTAATGCTTTTTTATTTACATTGAACTGACAGGAACACCATATTATAAAAGTTTCTCATATTGTATTTACTAAATTGACTTGTAATTTGCTTGTACTGTTGTAGGGTATACTCCTCTTAAAGTAACGGTAGTTGTCAATGACGGTTCGTTGATTATAGTTAGTACCAGATGCGAAGTGTATGTGGCTCGCACTCGCAGCCTGGTGCAGGCTATTCAGTTTGTCACGTGTATCCGACTGGCTTTGCCTGACGCAATAGTAATTTAATTAATTGTGTACCTTTGGCACTGTGGCCATGGTGAGAGGAGTAGCGATGGCTACTTCAGAAATGGCCAATTAATTGATGTAGCATCACTATCATTATTGTTGAAAATAAATTGGTCTTTGGATTACATTTAAAATTGCACAGAGTCCGAATTTTGACTATAGTTTTAAGGTAACGTGTAGATAACAGCAAAATACTCAAACGATTCAAAGTTGAGATATAAATTGAAATTGAAAAGTTCTTTATGCAAATAAGCTCACATAATAAGCATTTTTAAATCGTCAAGAGGTAATTTCAAATAAATTTCAAAGTACTTTCAAATAAATTGTCAGATTTTACAGAAACAGAGTGAAACTGACAGCTTCCTTAAGGCGAGGGCACATAATAGATATTAGTACGAAGTAGGCGAGGGTTAAAGAAAATTAACACTTTTTGATTTGATCTGTAATTAATATGTACTGTGCCTTTGTTTTAGTACTAGCGATGATTGAAAGACATGAAACACGCCTTATTTTTATCGACAAAAACATCCACTATGTTGGGGTTCATCCCCTCTCCTGCGGTCATTTCACCGCCATTTTAAATTTCAATTTTTATTTAAGATGGCCCTCCCGAAAAATATTAATTTCTCCGTATTTAAAACTCCTACAGTTATAAAAAAAATACAATTCGAAAGGTTTTCTTACATATCTCAAAAACTAAGACTTTAATGTGCATTTTTTTGCGTTATTCTAATACACAGGGATACTATCTACAAAACTACATCACAATCATGTCTCTTAGTTGCATATTTCGAGAGTAATTGTTGTTTGAATATGACCATGATTTTTTCGCCTAACCTGCCAAATCATTGCAATCTCGCTTAAGTCGTATAGCGCCTCGAGGAGGCCTCAGCCGAATATTAGCTAAGAAGCGTTAGAGTATTCGGGCGTAAACATCCTAGTTGATGCATTTATGCTTAGCAAATCAATAAATAGTATGCAATTTTGTGTCAATCTTTAATTGCAAGATAAATGTTTGCATTAACTTCTTGATATGTGGTACTGCAACAGGAATCCTAGATAATGCGTTTATAAAATCTTAAAACTGGTGTTGCTGATTTATTCATAAATTGTTACTTTGGGAAAGTTTTTGATCTCGTTCTCCTGATGTTAGATAATAATATATATTTAACTCATTTTGAACCAAAAACCAAGATGCTGCGTTTTTCATAAGCACGGCAGAATGAGTCTTTATGGAACAAAACACATACACAATTCCTTTTAATTAATCTCAAATCGGACAGCATATCAAATGTGCCAACACACTTTTCATTAAACAACTTGTTTGTCGTTTGCTTGATATGTGAAGATTTAAATGAGTTAGAAATTAATACTTCTTGTCAAACTGTAGACTTTAACGTAATTTAAAAGTTTATTTCACATTTTACTTTAATGGAAATTTAATCAAAGTTAAAATAAGTCAAGAAATTCCTTAATTAAAATATACCACATTTTTAGATCTGAATAAATCTGTTGCATTGCATCGTTGGATTATTATTAATTGTATCCTATTTAGTAGGTATAGGTATTATTGTTTGTATCTCGAGTAAAATAAAACCTTAATTATGACAAATGCAGAGAAATTATGTTATTGAATCAGTCAATAATAGGTTTTTTTCTTAGTTTATTGGGGTCAAACAAACAGTTTCACAATTGTGTAATAAACACATAGAAAAATAGTAATTGTGGAACCAACATCGTTAACCACTGATTACATATAAAATATTCAGATTTTCAAAGTTTTTATACAAATGTTTATTTTGGCTATGTTAAAGGTTAGTTGATATAATTTAATTTGGTAAAGTGTCGATCTCGTTCAACTTATTTATAAAGAGCCAATACTCGTAACAAATATATCTATATATCAGATGGTCGAGTTATTGAAATAATGTGCAAAAAAAGTAAGTGTTTTCTTTTAATAAAATTTAAATTCCGCAAAGGCTTTTTAAATTGACATGAAATCCGCTATTGGGCCGCGCGTATCCCCAGCGAGCTCGCCCGATTCACGTCACGAACACAGCCGTTTGTTGTACTTCCACTCGCTTTAATACGTAATTTGTTTTGAATGCCACGAAATTGGCACACTGACAGCGACTGCAATTGAAAACGTATCAAGAGAGCCACTGCTCCTACACTGTTCATACATTTGAATGCTTCATTTGTACCGCACTGCTTGTTTTACAGTAAGAGCACCGGTATTTTGGCAATTAATGACGCTGTTTCACAAGGTGGAGTAAAGGGATTTCAGTTCTAGTTATGACTATTATTTTAATGTAAAGTTATTTTAGAGCTAATTATAGAGCGATAGTAGTTATTTTGTAAAATGTATTTATAATTTAATTTAACATCAGCTTTCGAAAGTCTTCTTTGATTAGTGTGTGATTCAAAGATGTTAGTTGACTGTTTGATTTATACTTCAAACATATTTATATTTCTCTAAAACAGGTAACAAAATAAATAATGCAAATCAAATACAAAATCAACAAGTTTACACAATGAGTCTCGAGTCACATTTCTGACTGGTATCATATCCGTGTCTAAAACAAACGACTCGCGTCCGAAATATCTGGAAAACAATCGACTATCCATATGAAGAGAGGGCGATAGTAGTGAAAGGGAGCGACGTATTTTTGATAGACTGCTCGCAACACCGGAGGTCAGTACACTTGATAATAATATCGCAGACAGGCCCTTTGTGCGGGCCCGGCTCGGAAGTAGCAATTTTTCCACGACATCCGGACCCTGCTGCGCTGTCCGCGCCACTCTGCCTGTAGGGTTGCTGCGCCATTGTTATATGAAAAATTTCATGTAAAATCTAAGCATTATAAGCATGAACTTTGCAAATATTTTATTTAGCTTAATAGAGAAAACAATCATTATTTGATTTAATCTCTTCACTAATAAGCTTAGGGATTTGATTTTATTTTACTAAGTATTCTGAATTAAAAATGACAAAATTATCTCATATAAATTCCTGCCTTAAGCGCTTATCATTTTCTCAATAACTATATCCACCCTATTCACCTATTCAAGTGGCTTCCAATCGTTTGAATGCTAACTCCTTTATTGTTTGTATAGAAGACCATAGTTATGGAAATTGAATTTAATACCCAAAAGATCAAAGTAGTGAAAAGAAAGTCTATAATCATCAATGTCAGATTTTCCTTATCATCTATGGCTAAAAGTGAGCTACTGAAGTCAATATATGCTTAAACTAATATATTTGTTATGGTTTGAACCATAACGTTTTTTTAATTTCCTTTTCGCTTGCCCTAATTTTCATGTGATAGCCCTATTGGGTCTCTCCGCCCTCCCGCGCCCCTCCACGACGCATAAAATATTATTCCGCTAATGCTATTCAACGGTATGCTTGAACACTTCCTAAATGAATCGTCAAGTTGTGTTTCTCGTTTGATTCTTACGCTCGGCGTCACGCTATATTAGCCACAGTGGAGAAAGAAGATTTATAGTTCAGACAAGGAAATGTGCGAGAAAATGTAGTGTATAAACTTTAGAAAAATGAATATTTTATGGTATAGTTATCATAAAATATAAAGTTATGAGTGGTAACTTCAATATTTTCCTAGCTATTAGTCTGATCTTATAATCCCTCTTTTATATTCTATATTGCATATATCCAAAAATAGTTTCTTTTCATATAGTAAAAGACCATGAGTTTGCTACCTTGGAAGTCGTTTTTCTATTAGTTTTTTTTTAAAGTTCCTAAGTTAAGGAATACGATGCAAATAAGCGAAATGAAATACCTTCTCCAAAATGTAAATGGTTTAATTCGATAAGATTCATCTACCCACTAACCAATAAAATAGGAGTGCTCCACGGCCTCCGTTCCGAATGCTAAGAGAATACTTTCGTTCGATTAATTTCGCTTGTTCGACAGCTCGCTTTAATAATTTACCCCAAATTGTGTTGACTTTGCATCAGTAAACTGGACATTTCTCGTTTACACTATCGGCTTTATCTCCATTGGTTTAAGGTATAAAACTGGTTGTGGTGTGGCAGCTATTTGGGCTCGTTTCTCTACTTTTAGGTAGTTTTTGTGGAGGGAACGCGCATCGGGGTAAATAAACAAACGTACTACTGACTGTTAAGTAACTCTCAATGGACAAATTATTTCCTGCCCCCGCCAGCATTTGTAACTAGAACGGCGATTCAATAAGGCCCTCCCGCGGAGGATCTATGTAATCCCCTTTAATGGGTATTAATTCGCTCGTTAATTCATTATTTTCATCAATATTATTTTGTAGTGGCTTAATTAATCTGCCAACGGCTTTCGAAATAGCTTTTCGACGTACTTATGATTGAATGTTCTAGGTATACGTTGGAATAGCTTATTTGGCGGTTTTGTATTATTTATTTTATGATTTTTTATGATCTTTACTTTACTGATATTTTCAAAAAAATATATTTTTTGAATACTTAAACTTAATTTTTCCGTTCCACTATCATTACATTTGCACAATATCAACTTAATATTAATAGAGCAAAAAAAAAATGGTTTTACATACAAAAGAAATAATAGATTTTTTAATTTCGGTATTACAAACAAGTTTAAGTCAAAGAAGGTATTTTATTAGCGCTATGTGTTTCAACTTCGAATCTATTGAGGGGATTAAAAAATATGCCACTCAAGTAAAAAAGGCTTTGTATTACCCACTTTACATTTTCTGTTTAATATAGAAAAGGTTCATTTGTAAAAGATATATTGTAGGTGTACAAGTAGCGTGAAAGTGGAGACTCGGATCCGATATGGTTGGCGGGGCGAGGATCAAGGGTAGCCATGGTGATGGCTCACGACCTCTCGCCTCTGTTATTAAGCTCCTCTCAAACAATATGCCACAAATTGAGTTAACTCACTAATAATGGTATCGCGACTGCAGAGGGCCCCACTCGCCATTGAGGGCGAAGGCAATCTTTCCTCCCTCGACAAGCCTCTATTACCTTTTATTCGATTTACCGAGATTAATAACCACGACATGTGTATGTTACGTTACCGCAAACGCTTTTTTTGTGGACGATCGTTGCTTGCGTTTTTTGTGCGAGTCTCGTTTGTGAGATTCCGGAAAGGGGTTTAAAGAAATGGGCAAAGGAAGCCAAAATAAAAGTTTCGCAAAGAGCGGGTGGAGGCGGCATCCATGCGGCTTCTGCATTAGACCCGCTCCGACCGGAACGTCGAGCTATGATTTCAATTATTGTTTGATGTCGTTATTTCTCTTTTGTTTATTCAGGCGCTTTTCTCCATTTTTTACTTCACCCTTCCTCCCACGGTATTTGCTGGCAAACACGAGGTGCGTCTCTGAGTCGGTAACTGATATGTTTGGCGCTTCGGTTGAGATGTTTGAACAAGACGCGGGTACCGCTTGAATTGGATTGAGTGCAGTTACTGTGAGCATCGTAACGTGTCTCGCTCCTTGCGGATTCCAACACGTCTTCATTTCGAGTGGCGCACTTAGGAAATTGTCTCGTGCATACTTTTTGGCTGAAAATTGTCGAGTACCTTATGTGAAGCACAGAGAGAAACTGTTCAACGTAAAAAGCCCAACCCAACTCCATGTCACTTTTGGTCAACAAAGTTATGGGCAGGACACCTTAAGGTTTATTTCTAGATTGAGTGTTCTGACGTTTTTGCATTTACCCAAAAGCAATACAATTGAGATAACAAAAGCATATTTGTATAAAAACAATGGAGGCAGGTAAAGACGAACTTTTAGTGCCATCCTTATGCAAGCGAATTTGTTTTCAAAATGTTAAGGTCATAACTTTGTTGATTGTACATCATGTATATGCTACTACTAAATTTTATTTTTGGATGAAGGAGAGTGAACAATGTGCGAACAATATATTTTGTATGATTTTAGAAACTCTTTGGATATTTTTCATCGGCTAATTGAAAACCCCTGAATTTCATATCACAGTCTCCAGATAACTGCAGAGGTTAAGCGTAGCGCGTTGGGTATACTGTCGGTATCCGATTACCTGGCTCTCCGACACCCGTCCGACGCGCCCATTGTCCGCCATTGTGTGTAACATTGAGAACTTAATGGACGCTCGCTTGGTCTCAGACGCCTTGGAGACCCGTGTGACGTCACTCTAGATAATATTATAGCTTTATTGCCAATTAATACTATCCTGCTAACAGGTGGGATGGTGACGATAAGATTAAAGGTCCACCTTGCAGTATGAAGGCCTTTGGTAGAACTGAAAAAAATCTAAAAATTGTGTTTTTAAATACATAATCAAATAATGTTTAGTTTTAAAGAACATGTAAAGTCACGAATTAAATGTAAGTAAGTACCTTGAAATTAATATTCGAAAAATGAAACTTCCAACTCGTGTTTATCTTGATTTAAAGAATGCAAATGAGACAGACCCTAACTAATACATGTATTTAATATTTTTGATACAACATCTTATAACAAAGAAGATTCTCAATCACTTTTCTAAATCGATCATATTTTTTGTGTTCCTTAACACTTATTTTAAAGCTAACTCGTCGATAATCTTTAATTGTTCAATTAAACAGTCGACCCAACTGAATCCTGACCCACTTTGCCGATAATTTATTTGAAATCATAAACATAATTAGGTTTTCTTCTCTATCGTGTATGTTGCATTTAGTACGTTTTAAATATGAATAAAAATGCATTATTACGGGTCACAGATCTATGCAGTTTTAACCTTAGTTTTTATTACTGCACTAGATATGTTTTTAAATAAAGCAGTCCTGATGAATGAGTAATGAATGACAGAGACGACTACGATTGCATCAGCGTAGCATTATGCTACGATTTCGTAGTAAGACTGAAAATGTAGCACTAAAAATCAGTTGTAATAAAACTTATCTACACTGTCTATATGAGTATTAAATTTGTCTCGTATAGATTTTGAATATGAAATTTGTCTCGAATTCCACAAGCTGTAAATAGCCTTATTAAACCGGATATGCTAGATAGAGTACCATGCATACAACCCCGGAAAATTATCATAAACCCTGAAAACCACCCCATGGCTTGGAAAATTGATATTTTTTTATTTTTGTGGAAAAGTGCAAAATGATAACCTTAGACGTAAATAGACTATTGGATTCGATAATCAGTCCCATTCATGGGCATAAAACAATTTCAGTCTAGGGTTGCTACTGTCAAGTTTATCATATTTTTTTTTTCAAAAAGTGGTGGTTACATGTTTAATAATAATTTTCCAGGGATTTATGCATGGTACCCTATCGTGCCCTATCTACCATATTCGGCTTTATAAATCTATTACCAAACACCCTCTATATTTAGATCAATCTTCGTAAAATTAGCTAAAGTTATCCGTCTTGCAGATTTTGTAAAAACGTCGTGTATCCAATCACAATAATGTAGTAGTTATAATAGCGCGAGCTAAGTGCATAAAACGAGTAACAAGGTGTGACAAGTAGAGTGAGCCAAGATATATGCGGCGCGCTGCAACTGCGGCGTGATTCACACCACGGGATTGCGAGCACCTGTGTCTCGTCACTAAACTAAACTAAAACACGTCTTATTCCAACCACTGAAGGAACACTTTACCTTGACTACGGATCTCAGTCAAAAATGAAACCCGAAATGGGCAACGAACTCTTTAAAGTGATCGTCTTAAAGAACATTTTTGTATAACGCTTGCTGAGGCTGCACAATATTTCAGCGCTAAGAAATAACAATGTGACGCTCGACCGACGACAACACTATAGCAAAATAGCTGGATTGCAATACTTCATACAGCTGCAGTCTGGCTCTTGCATTTACTTGAAAGAATGTATGGGCTAGCATTTGCCATTTTAATGTGTTTTACATAAATTAATATTGAGTGACATCACATACGTTGAAATAATCCCGAGATGCATTATAGCGACGATGGTACCAAAATCCAGACCCAAAACAATTAAGAAAAATGGAATTGTCATGTCCTGATCAGCATTACAACTTGAAAACTTTGAGGAGTTCTCCCGACACTATGTTCGTAAAATGATTTGGTGAAATTCCTGTTTATGCTGTCGGAGAAATCATTCAGTGAGCAATACCCTAACAAAAGAAATATTAAGTCTACATAATCTTCGATGACGACTTAAAGAAATTATTGTAAACTTTGGTTTTCGCTGAAAATCAAACTCCAATAGAGAGAACACGTCTTGATACTTTGGAATTTAAAAATGAAACAGTTAAGTATCTAACAATAGCTGCGGGCGAAGTTTCCAGAAGTTGCCACACAATAGACAGGATATAAGCTCCTGCAGGTGTCAACTTTCAATAGAACTCGAGTAAATATCCTTCTTAATTTTATCAATGTTTAAGTTTGAATGTTTGTTACTCAATTACGCAAAATCGGTTGAATATATTTGAATATTTTTTAAAGATACGTTATAACCTGGATCAAAACATAGGATACTTTTTATCGTGTCAAAGGTTCGCTAGGATTTTTTTTCGTATGTGCACCCGGATGAAGTCGCGAGTGAAAGCTAGGCACAAACATAATGTCTGTGGGCCGTGAGAACCTTAAATTTTTGTTGTGTAAAGGTGTTCTCAGCTCTATTCTGGTCATAGTTTTTGTTGGTAGTATATAAATAATTATTTCTATAAGATTTATTCCTTTTCTAGATAACGTTATAGTGACACTGTAAAATGTTTTACTTGCTTTTTTATTTATCTGGCTACACAATGCTCTATGATCATTTCAAACACCTTCTTCACAGCCTAGATTCGGTTTTAAGTCCTGACCTATTTTATTTTAAGTCATTATAAGAGAAGCCAGACGCAGCTTATTGTTTACTAACATAAGTGTCCGAACGAAACTGGAATTCCATCGAAAACCGAAACCGAACTTTCGGCACCAGTTCCAGTTTCGGTCGAAACGAAAACTTATTTTCACACATTAAATTGACGTTGTTTTTTACAGATAGAGACAGTTCAGATGTGTTCAATAAAATAAAAAAAGCAAAATGAGACTATGTAAGCAAAATAGTTCTTTATTTATGTTAAATAACAATTTCAACCACAAAAATTAAATATACTTAATTATAATCAAATAATCAAATTTTTTAACTCAATATGTAAGTCAACGAACAATTATTTGAAAAATTTTTAATAATCAAAATTATTTATTGTTTAACAATAGTCGTATGATTAGTTAGTTATTTGTTATGATTACCGTACTACCCGTCCTAATTGACTAAGCACTTCGCGCAATAAGAGGAAAAGTTTCAAGATGACTAGTTATAAGTAACTATCGTTAGTAAATATGCTTGAGTTACAAATAGATGTTTATCACAATCAAAATCAATCAAGTAACTGAAGGTAAACACACTAAACCACATAACCTCAACTCAACATGATCGTGCCGATTCAAGCCGCGCGCCGCCGGCCGGAAAACTCAGCTGGCATTGCTGGCAATCACGTTCACTTACCCGAAGTTAGCCGATTGACGCGCGACAATTCAAGATAACAGAGTTTCGGCCGAGCCGAATGTTTCAGCCAATTTTTGTTGAAAACCAAAACTGTGGCCTAATCTAGATTGTTTGGCCGAAATTGGCCGAGACCGAACCTTTTGTCGGCCACTAGCTAAAATTACAGGCAAGCTTTGGAAATACATCGGAAAAATTCCGTAAGTTAAGACTCTTGACTTATGTGACATTTGTGACTATATTTTGAGTATTTTTCCTGTGAGAAATTCTTTAAATAGTTAGTCTACTATTTATTTATACATTACTTGCTTCCTATATCAGGCAGTCGAGTCGAGTCGATACAATACGTGTTTCAAAATATTTAATTAAGACGGTCTAAGCACTTACCGGTTTTCAAACGTGTGAGTATAACTATGTTATTATAGCTAACTAGATATTATTAATTATTTCCGCTCTCGTAAGAGTAGACTTTAAAATTAAATTAAATATAATAGAAGATCTACTTATTTCAATTGTTTTATATGATTAGTTAATTATACCATCCAGTCCATTGTTGATCTGTAAAGTAAACAAGCGGTGTTCCATTAGCGGTCGACTTACATCTGTGCGCATCATTAGCTCGTTTTAATGAGATTAAATCGTCGGTCGTGCCATTGCGAGCTCATTTTAGTACTATCTGACATAAACAATTATTTAATTTATAACTTCTGTTAACTTTTTACTGCAAGCTTTGGTACATATAACTGTAAGTGCAATCTGGACTTAAAATAAATAAATAACATCGTAGGTATTGATTGTTGTGGACAGTACGAGTATGTTTGACGTCTGCTGTCGTTTAGTAATCCACCGTTCGATCTCTTGCCTACTTTTTTTTAAATAGAGTATCCTGCAACAGACCAATATGTATGTAGGAAGTAAGTACCTTATCTTATAAAATTGTTATATCGCTTGAATTAAGCCTAATCATATTTTCGGTATAGGAGTCATTATGAACTTGCATACACATAAATCACCACTACAAAATAGTGCACTAATCAATGAATTATTTAGAGGTATCGGAAGTGGCGGACCGTTTCGTGTGTCCGGGAAATAATACCATTCCCGAAGAGAGCCCGCGGGGTGCACTCGAGATTAGGGAAGAGTCGGGAATTTAATAACACCCCACGCACGGCTTGGGGCAGTCAAACAGCGTGCGCCCAGCCCGACTGTTAATGTTGCCCTAATTGAGTGCACTGTAAGCGAAGCGGCTGTGTTTCTAAAAATATCCGGGAACACGTTGGATGTAGCGAATGTAATGCTCTATACGCAGTACAAACTTTAACGAAAGCTGGTTTATGACTAAATACCGATGCGGAGTCCAAATAATGGTGAGTTGTTTGCATTTGGATATGTGCATAGAAATACTAAGTATAGCTTTTGAATGAGTGTATTAAGGCGAGGCCAGTTCACGATCTGATGAAAAGATTGATTTTTGAGCTTCCAATGTGAAGAACTAATGTAAATAACTATAAGAACTAATGTAGAATAACTATAGACTGAAAAGGATCGTCAAATTTCTGGCGAAGCGACAATTAAGGTTGATTATTGCATAGCTATATTCTAAAAAGATAATAAAAGAGTAGATTTCATGAACACTTAGGCTATATGCGGGCTGCTGACCACTTAGAATCATTTGTAGTGACCGACCGAAGGTTCACTTTCAGCTCGGCTGAAACTCAATTATCGTGAATTGTCGCGCGTCAATCGGCTAACTTCGGGTAAATGAACGTGATTGCCAGCAATGCCAGCTGAGTTTGCCGGCCGGCGCGCGGCTTGAATCGGCACGATCATGTTGAGTTGAGGTTATGTATTTTAATGTGTTACTTACCTTCAGTTAATTGATTGATTTTAGTTGTGAAAAATACAACTAACTCACGCATATTAACTAACAACTATAACTAGTCATCTCGAAACTTTTTCTCTAACTGCCCGAGGTGCTTAGTCAATTCGGACGGGTAGTACGGTAAAACACAACAAAAAACTAACTAATCATATGACTACTGTTAAACAATAAATCATTTTGATTATTAAAAAAGCAGACTTACAAATTAAGTTTAAAATGTTGACTGTTTAATACAAAACAAAAATTATAGACTTTAATTTTAATTATTATTTTTGTTTATGAAGTGGCCACACAAAGGTTGCTGTTGTGTGCTTGCAACTCAATAATCAAAGGCTTGCAACACTCTTTCTGTTATGACTTTTGTATGTGACGGCGTGCCGTGTACTTTGATAATTTTAGATGATCGAAGGCCGTTTCTTAAAGTTTTTTTTTGGATAAATAAAAAGCAAAGTATGAATTCACTACGCATTTTTATTGTACTTGCGTAATTTTGTTATATTTTGTATTAAACATTGACTATTTGATTATGATGAAGTATATTTTTGTGATTAAAATTGTTATTTAACATAAATAAAGATCTATTTTTGTTACAAACTTTCACCATTGTTTTTTATTTTATTTAACACATTTTAAGTGTCTCTATCGGTAAAAAACAACGCCAATGTGTTAAAATAAGTTTCGGTTTAGGCCGAAACTGGCACCGGGACCGAAAGGTCGATTTCAGTTCGGCTGGAATTCCAGCAAAACCCATGCTGTAAAAGAAACTTTATAGTACTTTCAGCCCTTTTTACTATATATAACAGTCTGATAAATATGCCACAAAAAGTGATTCCATTATTTTATTATGTTTTGTAACATGATAATCTCATGTCGTTACGTTATTTAAATGCTTCTTGTTTAGATATAGTAGTATATTGCGTTTCATGATTTATAAGCTGAAACACTACACTCAGTAATTTTCAATTTTATCTGGGACTCCAACCAAACTAACGACCCCTCCGATTGACCCAGTAGTGCTATTAAGTGCCGCCGTAATTGAGTGCTCTGTAAGGGAAGAACTGAACTGAATTGGGCATAATTAGAGACATTTGTGATTCTTTCTAGCTTTTTTTAAGGAACATTAAAATTACCGGAAAATGAAGAAAAAGAAAAAAGTTTTAATATCAAGCGTAGCTTTCCTTTTAATAAAAAAATATTAGGTCCCCCTATGAAATCGTAATTTAAAGAAGTTGAATTTTCCATACAATCATTTAACAACCATGAACGCTAATTGACCGATCGAGCTCGAGGCGCGAGCGAAGCGGTTGCTTCAGCTCGGGCTGTCCGGCTGCAATATGTCCGGCTGTTCTCCTCTACAGTGGCCCTACCATTAGTTGATGAAAACTGTTTACGCTACCGTAAACTATCGGATATACTGCTCACTGTCAATGCGAGTGAAAGAGTTAGTAAGAGAGAAAAGGATAGTTTACGGTAACATAAACAGTTTGCATTAACTGATGGTAGGGCCACTGGTCGCATTTCTCAACCGATTAGTGAAATTTTGTGAGCAGGTTCGTTATTTATATTCATTTTTTTTGTCGAGACAGTTTTTCAAAATTTTACGAAAAAAATTTACCCATTCGAAAAATGTTCAAAATTAGAAGTGCCATCTAGCGTCGAATAAAAAAAAGATATAATAAAAGAGCACATAGTACTTACTGCTATTCAAAAGTAAACCTCGAAAAGTAAAGTTTCAACCTCGTGGCGACATCTATTAGATTAATTTTTAAACAACGTACAATTTGAGCGAGGTCTACAGCTCGCTGAGCCACTAGTGTTCTAAAACCTTAATGCACTAATGTTTAAACACTTAGATAACGTATGCCATTTAGGTTTTTTAAGCGAAAATAGTACGTTTTTGGTAAGTAAAAACAAATAAAGTGGTCATTTCTGCTAACAAAAAGAGGAGTTATTTTTTAGGGATTTTTTTGTATGTTTAGAAAACTATAATAAAGAACTTTACTATATATAGTTGTCTATGATGGTCATAAATCGATATAATATCAAGCAATTGACGAACATTATAGAAGTGACGAGGTTCTTTATTTGTGAGAAAAAAAACGCCAATTTCATAGGTTGGGTGGGTCCTATAAAAATTCCGTTGTTACAAAGAATTTTTAAAAAAGTTGCATTCTCCGTACTCATGATTTCTTAATTTATGTAACAACTAGCGTTGCCCGATTTTAGCGGGACGTCCCGCGAAACAGCCAATTTTTATGATGTCCCGCCGGGACAGGTATGTGTCCCGCATTGTGATATGTTTCAGTTAGACAAAGAAACAAAACAATCAAAGTGTAATATTTCAGTGAATATACATTAGTCAATTATTTTGAGCTTCTATCTCAATTGTAGTTAGTTTAAATTACCCGCGCTTTAGGCTGCTTTACACTGATTAAAAGCGCTGTTTGACTTACGATCGCTGATTGGCCACTGTCACAGCGTTTGCCGCCAATCAAATTACAGTATAGTAATATCTAAAGTAAATTATTTTCCCGCGGTAAAATGCTTTGTCCCGATTTTTTTATTCAATTTAAGTACATGTCCCGAGTTTCTGAAAAAAATACCTGGCAACCCTAGTAACAACGCTAACGTGGCAAAACAGTATGAAAACTTAACTAATACCTAATCTTGCCTAAGTTTACAACTACTAAAGTGGTCATTTTGTTTAAAATAATTCTCTTACTTAATATTTTACAACGCTAAAGAAAAAAAATTTTTGTTTAACACTAGACTAAATTGATATAGTGGTCATGTTGATAATTAACCTATTATTTTCAAAAGTTATAAATCATGATTATTTTCATTTGTAATGAAATTTGACTCTCGCAAATAAGTTTACAGGAACATCAGCTTATCCTGAATCACGAACAAGTAAACCTCATTATAAGTTAGTAGTATTCTAATTTCCATCCTAGTTTAGGTTTCAGCTACCTAACAGAGGAAAGTGTTGTGTTACAGCCGTATTAAAAGTTTAAAACTCTTTTGAGATTAAGCCGGGTCTCCAGCGGTTTTTTTCCGAAAACATTCAACAAAAACACATACACAAAACTTTGTTTTTGAAACAGGTTTCTCTACACACGCCGTCTACAGCTCGCGTGGCTTAGTTTAAAAACTTACAAAACTTAGTTTCTCTAGCAAACAAAATGAGTTCAGATGAGGAAAATATATTTTCAATTTAAGTGATTTTAGATTTGATATCAAGAACAAAAAAAAGCGTCGCTTTCAAGTTAGACCCTATTTACAGAGGCGAAATTTAACATTTATCAAAAATTAAAACTAGCATATCGATATTGTAAAGGAAATTTTTCGCTGGTCGCAATCGGATTTCGAATTACTTTCAATGTTGAGAGCGGAAAACTGGCGCAAGTTGTCAAAATGACAGATGATATGACAGTGCCCTGCCCATCGATCCGCGCAAGGGTTATTTTGTGTACATATTTTCCGACGGGCATGGAAAGCAAAAACATTGTTGAACAAAAATGTGTAGTGAAACAATGTTTTGTGTAGACGATTTTGTTGAATGTTGACATGTTTTTGTTGATTGTGTATGGCAAAATACGCGCAGTGGACCCGGCTTTATAAATCCGCTGGCAGCGTTTTGAATTTCCTCAGTGCGCCTTTTGAGGCACGTGAGCGGAAATGCGCTAAAAACGTTTTCTGATAGTCGCGCGCGTGACTGAAAATTCTCAATTCCCTTAGCAAATTTAAATACGAGTTTTATTTCAATCTTATAATAGTATATTTGCGAAATAATCTTCTAGCAGGTAATTCTGGCTAGATTGTAGTTTTACACTTATTAATATAACAATTGTATTTATATATAATTATAAATATTAGACAACATCACAAACTTTGCTCCGATTCCAAAGTAAGAAGCTGGAGCACTTCTGTTATGGAAATCAGAGAGAACTGTGGAACTACAAATACCCAGACCTGAGCTAATATAGATTTTTTTTTTCTGTATTGACTTAGCCGTGTTTGAACTCGAGACCTTAAAAACTGGTGCACAAACCAGTCGACCACGGTTTCGTCAGAACAGAAAATGTATAGCATATTAAATTTGGATAAGGTTCTGTTGCTAGTTGCTGTTGAAATGCCTATCAATTTCGTATTATTTACAGCAACAACGATTCAATTAGTAACCAAACTTAAAAATTATACTCAGTATACTAAAAGTTCAATTACTTCTACTTCAATTTGTTTCATAAAAAAATGGTAGTGTATGAAATACAGTTAATTAATGAAACAGTCGAGAGACAGTAACGAATAGTATGCGAACCACGCCCATTCATTCATATCCATAATTCATAATTTACGAGTTCATTTAACAGCTAATAGATTATTTTTGTGTAATTTGCCTAATGATTAGGTAAACCTTTTAATTTTACCTTAATTATCTGACTCTTTTAAGATAAAACAGTAGACATAGAAGATGAGCATTTATATTTTATATTATAAAAAAAACTAGTATCTGCGTGATGGAGATTTCAAAAACTAAATTCATAATGATCATTTTAAGCTATAATATGGGTATTATATGCAGATTGTCAACCCTTTCCTTAACGCAATCTTTGGCACTAACAAAAGCAGTGTAGGTACTAAATTCTTTTTTCAATGAATTGATCCATATTTAACTAAAAGCGAGCGCGAAGCATCTCCGTTTCAGCTATTGGGCAAAAATGCTTTCGTTTTACCGTCCGGCTGTCCGTCTGTTCTCCTCTACAGGTCGCATTACTCAACCGATTCTCGTGAAATTTTCTTAAAGGATTAAATTCGGCCCTATGAGACGTTGTTACATTTAATTTTGTACGTAAACTCAATTTTTCAACCAAATTAATATCTCTTTCTTTTCCATAGTGATAGACAACGCGATACTTTAAACTTATTTGACGTCTCTGACTACGGCAATTATAGTTCTTTGCTTTTGAAGGTCAATATTTTATGTTTTGCTTAAAATTCTAATACCTTTTTTAATATAACTATGACATTTTCCTTTTTTTTAAACTGATGTTTATTTGTTTTTCAGTCGTTTCAAACATCAATATTTTAGTCAGATCGTGAGCCTTAACAGCAAATTATTAACCAAAATTAAGTTAATTTCAGCACCCACACTCGATCGAAGGCGGAAATCTGACCCGCCAACCGCGTTTAGGTCAGACTTCCGCCTTCCATTTAGTAATATAATCATGAAAATCATTTAGTAATATAATCATGAAAATCTTAATATTCTGTGCTCGTGCTAAGCAAAAACATTTCCCGAACAAAAAACTAACAAGACAATATTTAGAAATGTCAACGTGAATAAATGTAATGCTAAACCGAATCTTGTGTACAGGGGGTACCGCGGGGAAATCTCCACTCGTCTGCAGACGATGTCCTCATCTCGCCGTCATCACTCTTTTGACTTGTGATATTAGGGTAGCTTAATTTTCTGCAGTATGAATAACCAAATGTTTATCTAAAACAAGTATCTGATAACTAGGGCCAAACAAAACTTTATAAACGATTCCAACAATTTCGACTTAAAGGTGTGCCGTTTGATCCTCCTGGAGTTTTAGTTAATAAAATATAGAGTAACATTGATAATTTTTTATGAGTTTATGGTTATATTTGGACAAATATTTTCTCGATTGCGTAAAATACTAGATTATTTCAAAATTAAATAATTATAGGCAACTATAATAGTATGATGTTTTTAAATACTTTTATTTTTCCAAATGATCAAACTATAGTATCTTAATCTTATTTAATGGGACATCTACACTACAGTCCCGTTTATTTTTGCCCAAAGGCAAGTGTACTACTAACTATCACAATAGGGGTTGGCTTCCAAGTTGCAACCAAGTTTATGTGTCGAACCACTCGCGATCCCAACTCCTTTAACATTTACTCTGTTGTCAACTTCGGTAGACGCTAAACGGGCAAGGCGGGAGCGGTCGAAACTTTGTAGGCATTGTTGGCCTGGAATTCGCCAACATAGAAATAGATTTAGCAAACTTCAATGTATAATTGTATGTAAATCACAAATGGAAGCAATGTTTAAGCTGTTATTTTATTTATATTCACGTTTGCGATCTTAAAGGGTGGTTAAAGTCTTTTAGGTAATTCTGAAGTGTTGGATTTTTGAGTGATAGAAATATAACATCAAGGTTTGGGGCGTTTCATATTGTTGTAAACCACTTATCATTGATCAGACAGGCCGATTGTCAATCTTTGCCAACTTTATCTTATAACAAAATAGATGAAGTCTCCAGATTGAAGTCAGAATTTGCTTTTAGTTACCTATTACTAGATAATTATCAAAAGATACCTATTACTAGATATAAAAAAATCATCCAATAGTAAACATCAATAAACTACTGTAACGTAAAGCTTTTTCGCAGTCGCACGGCCCAATGTCGGCTTAATTTTCACGCGGAGAATCGCAAATGTTGATAGATTCACGGTTTTGCGACTTTTTCATACCATAGTCGCTGCTGCACGCTGGTAGTCGCACGCGATCGCCGCCGCCTGGCGGAATGTCCGCGGAATTTCATTTCGTTAGTGGCGCACCCCGGATTGCGGATTCTTGTGGTCGTATGTTGCGCCGACTCAACTTTCAGTTATACACGCACAAGATGGCGGCTGTCGCGAGCGAGGGAAAACCAATTTTTAGAATCAGTTTTTCGCTGAGATAACCCAATGTAGGTATGTGTGCAGAAAAGTAAGAAATTAAGTATTTACTTAACAAAGTAGGTATTCGTTTTTTCAGATATTTAAAACCTTAATATCAGCAATTTAGTTCTGACCAAATAAACTTAGTTTGTGATTAAGATTTATTTATGACATATTTTTTATTAAAAAAAACGTAGCTTAAGGTTATTTTTATTTAAAAAAAACTTATAATGATTGTTTTGAGAGCGAAATGGCTCTCATAGGTTCAGTCGCTGTAGCTCATGTCATATGACATGCCTGCGATAGTGGTCCATCCTACAGAGCGAAAATCCAACGATTTAGACAATTTTGACATCTATCTTAAATGCCACAAATGTGCAAATAGCTGTTTGATAACGACCTTGTCTTATCAAGTTGATTTGACGACCTCCGTGGTCGAGTGGCTTTGTACACCGGTTTCAAGATGCCACCATCTCTGAGGTGCCGGGTTCGAACCCCGGTTGGGTCAATTTAGAAAATGAAATTTTCTACATTATCTCAGGTCTGGGTGTTTGTGATACCACTGTTGTCTATGATTTCCATAACACAAGTGCTTTAGCTACTTACTTTGGGAACGGAGTAGTGTATGTGATGTTTTCAAAATAATAATAATATAATTCATATAATATTGTACCTAACCTAGGTAGGTACTGACGTTTGTCAGGAATCAAGTTGTAAATTTAATCGTGAACACCTAACGCAATTTTTGTTAAAAGGAATCTCATAACGTGATTGCGCTCATCCTTTTATATTTCAACGACCCATCACAAGCTAAGATGAAGACATGAAATATTCACAAGACGAAATTACTGAATAAGTTAAATGTATGAAAATATACTTTGTTTTTTAACGTCACATTTTTTCTGAGAGAGACAACAATTTTCAGTTTTAAAATCTAATTTAATGCTTATTTGATCAGTTCTCTTGGAATATTTCTCTATAATAAAATTAACGAAAAGATAACTATTTATCCACTTACGAAATTTAAATGTAAAATAACTACTTCTACTTTCCTAAAAAGTCTAAGCTATGAGGACACTGAAAAACTGCTAATGGTTCCTTCTTAAAGAACCTAGTAACTATCCAAGAAAGTGTTTACATAAATACACACACAATACACACATACACACACACACACACACACACACACACACACACAGACATACACTACAAATACACACACACACACAGACATAGACATACACTACAAATACACACACAACACGCAAAATTAACCTAAAAATAAAATATCCTCACATAATAAATGTAAGTATTTAAATTGAGGAAAAAAAGAAAAAAAAAACATGTAAGTTTTTAATAATATACACCCGGTCCAGAGTTGGAGAGGCTGGTTATCTGTCATACAGGTCTCCTAGCGCAGAAACCAGTCTCTTACGTAGATAATTAAATGTTGCCAGCAACTTATTTTAAGACTTTCCTTTAAAATTAAGTGCATTATATCTATGTGAGAGAACTAATAAAGATTTTTTTGTTTTTTTGTTTGTTTGTATCTAATGGTCATTTTGTCAACAAACTTTTTGTTTTGATGATTAGCGTGAAAAATAACAAGATAAGTATTGATAGGAACCAACAATATTTAAAGTCCATTTAATTAATTGTCTAGACACACATCTAATCTCTATAAACACTCACATAATCTCTATAGACGGTTGTTTTTTGCAATCAAAATAATTATATACACAGGATTATTTGAAAATACTAACAACCTCGCAGGAGTGGATTACTAGCATCATAAACGTTTGTTCTACGACTTTCTGAAAAAAAACACAAAAAAATGATCAGCTGATCGGACGTTGTTTGTATTGAAAGTCGTTCTTTTGTCTTTTTTGAAAAGTCGTAGAACAAACGTTGTTGTGTATGATGTTAGTAATCCACTCCTCCGAAGTTGTTGTTGGTGTTTTACAAATGACCCTGTATAAAACTAACTTTAATCAAACTAAACACTGATAGTTAAACGGTTCAACGTAGAGTCAGTCTATTTTTATGAAAAAATCTTATCTAGGTACTAATATCTTACTTTATTCTGAACTAAAAGAAAATATTGATTAAAATAGCTGCCGTGACTATATTTTATGATCCATTCCTTCGTAGCCGTGATCTTACTTATTAGTGTCCATTAATTTATTTTATTTATTTAGGATATTTGGGTTGACAACAGCTTAAAACTACTTAAATTACTACATGAAATTTACTAAGAGTAAAGCCAAAAACGTCATCCTCGAATTACAAAAAAAAGCATTAACAAAATTACATTACAAGAACAAAATTTTTTTTTTTATCATTTTTACAAACGAACTCAAGCAACACGTTTAAAGATATATATAGGGATATAAATATATTTAGGGAGAATAATATAAGAAAAACAAAAAATATAAATGTTATATAAAATATAGTATACATATATTATATCTGCTATGTATAAAAGGTCACATTGTATTATTTTCCTAAGTGATATGATATGTATTGTCTAACAGCAACTTGCTATTATGCTTCCGTCACTCCCGTCCATAAAGATTGGAAAGGCGAGGTTCCATTGACAAACAATATTGACGGCAACCGTATTGTCGCCGCGCTACGGCATCGGCAGCGCTCTCCATAATATTGTGTTATACTTTATCGAATTTGCATGTTTTTACTGAATAACATTCCTTTGGCGCACTCGAGATCAAAGGCTAGGGCGAAAGTGATTTCGCACTGAGTTAGTTCAACAAGATTCAGTTTCGCTCCCCTATCTGCTGAATAATTTTTGATGTAATAAGGAAAATTCTAAATAGGCATTTCGACTCTTAATAATTCATACCGGAGCGGCTCTGTTTGCACATTATTGTAATGATGTGAATCTCGACACCTGGACATCTATTCTGCCAATGTTTACGTGTCTCGATGGAGTTTCAATAGTCTTGCTATTTGTGTTTAAAGCCATGTATTCGTTGAGAAACATGTTTCAGATACAAAGTTTCTGAAACAACACGTAGATGTTTACAGAAATAATGTTTCGACTCGGCACATCGGCCGCGACTCGGCCGTCCACATCTAGTCCACAGGTCAGTTAGGTGATCTGAAGTCGAGCAATCCAATAATATCGGCTCTGTTATATTAATTTGCACTTGACAGTAAAATATTGTTTAGTAAGTTCGATTTTAGCAGTGAATTTACACTAATAACGGAAAGGTAAACATTATTATTTTTTATTTTCGATTTTCATCTCCATCAATTACTTACCTACTTTTATAAATAAAATCTAACTTATACAATATTTTGTTTTGGACACTAAATTGGCTAATGTAATCGCCACCTTGACATTTCGATATTATGTATATTTAGGATTAGTTTATTACGTATATTCACGTAAGAGAGTTGAAAACCTTAACCTGTTGCTTTTGTATTTTTATAAAACACACATTCACTTTCCAAATTCATGACCCCCTCAAATTGAGCGACAGGCGAAAAAGCATAGGACAATTGTGACATCATTATCATTTCCCATTATGGGCGTGATAAAATATTTATGGGCGAAATAACGTTAAGAAAACGCCGTTTGCTCCTTTGTACGGGAAATGTATGTTTAATGCTTCGGTAATCCCCCGTTGTTTGATGTTCAAAGAATCGTCGCCTGCGTCCTTGGTCAGGATCGCCTCAGAGGTGGACTCAAAGGGGCTTACAGAATAAGTTTATACTTTTACAATACAAACCCACACTTCTTTCTTTGGAAGATAAAATGAACTAAGCATTGAATGTTAAGTATGTAATAAGAGCTTATTTCGCAGGGTTTATTTCTTTTGTTACCCTTTAATATCGGTGTACCTAATGCGTAGACGGACTGAATCGCGTTTTGCCTAAATGACATATTTATTAGCAGTATGCCTATGACGGTGTTAGTCTATTTAGAAAATTGCTAAATTTGTTATAAGCCTAGGATCTATTTAGTAGATTGCCTAAATATTCGTCAGTCTGATTCGCGTTTTGCCTAAATGTCATAATTATCTTTGAAAGAATCTCCAACATGCAAATTTCTTTTATCGTGCTTACATATGTACTGGCACTTGAAAGTGGAGTGTAATCAACATGACGGGTGTCATCATATTCATTTTGTTGTTTCATTGCGGTTTTAAAGTTTAATTTAGTTAATTTTCAATATAAACAATTTTGATTAATTAGAAATATTGTTTTGGTGAAATAGGTCTTTTTAAGTTTAAAGTTTAGTTTTCAATATAAATAATTCTTACTAATTATAAATATAGTTTTGCTGTTGCCTCCTTGTCTTCTAACCTATATCGCAGTAGGTCTAACTTTCATGACATGACGTCATAGCATCACGTACTTGGTAGCTGTTGAACTGTAATTCAGATGCCTATGAATCTCTTTGCCTTCCTCTTTTCTAACCTAAATAGTAGTAGATCTAACTAACTATAGATCTACTTCGCACTATGATCAGTCATAAGTCATAACGCGACATTTGAAAGGCTCTTGAAGTACACCCTTTTAAAAAAAAACATCTAAATCGGTTCATCTCATATGTTCTCGTTTCGTTCGTTCGTTTTACGGATTTTCAGGCATAACTATACTTCTTTGTATAGTTATGCCTGAAAATCCGTAAAAACTCGTGCGATGGTAAGCTAAATAATTGATATTTTTCAGGATTATGAAAAAACTACTCGCCAGATCTCTGTAAAATTTTATGGGACTAAACCTGAACTATGTTCTTTCAATCGGTTAACGACTAGCGAACTTATGGTAAAACATATTTAAAAAAAAAGTCGACTTGAGAACATCCTTTTTATTAAGTCGGTTAAAAGGAAAAGTACAGCGCACGATGATGCGGATTCCGCACCTATAGCAATATTATTCCGGTGTATTTCATCGTGGATTTAATCTGAGCGAGCTCCGGGTTAATCTCGACGTACTAATTAGCGAGTGTTGCGCTCATATAAACATGTTAATCGTATACCCTTTACGTTTATTCAGTGTTACGTTCCGTCTTATGATAACTCTCATTTGTAATTCTGGAAAATAAGTAATCGTTCGCCCTATTTCGGGCGTTTAATTTCACTAAATATATAATGCCTTGGAGGTTATTTTGGAAATAGACCCAGCTGGATTTACATATCGGCCGGAAGCGTGGATGAAGATTAAAATTACCTTTATTCTTTTTATTAAGAAAGAATCATACCATACGTCGTAAGAGTACTAATTTATTATCTATATATATAAAAGGGAAAATCACTCACTCACTGATCACGAAATCTCAGAAACTATAAGTGCTAGGAGTCTCAAATTTTGCATGGGGGCTCCTTTTAGGGCGTAGGTGCTCACTAAGACGGGATTTTGCGAAATTCAACCCCTAAAGGGGTGAAACAGGGTGGCAAAGTTTGTATAGGAGAACGCGATTCCTTGGCCCGATTGACTTGAAATTTGGCATAGGCATTCTTTCACAAAATTAATTGAACACGTGTTTCGTATTTTTTAAATATTTATCCCCTAACAGGGTTAAATAGCGATAGAAAGCTACTTTTGGGGTGATTGACTTGACGTCGGAATTGAAACTTCTTTGTGCATTTGATTGATTAATTAAGAAAAATAAATATCATTTGTCATCTCAACGTAGTATTACATTCTCTTTGGTCATTTCCCCTGAGAGTAGGTAGAATGCATTACATTGAATAGTACCTATGGCGTTATGTTGGCAGTGCTGATATTTTTTCCTTATTGCGTTGTAATAAGGTGCAAAATTATTCCATCTGATTATCAGATTAATTTTAGGAGATTACAATATCCGGTCAAGTCGCCTATGCTATGACAATTAATAAAGCACAGGGATAAAGTTTAAGAGCGGCTGGTGTAGATCTGCGCAGTGATTGTTACTCCCATGGCCAACTCTAATGTCGCCTGCTTGAGAGTCAGCTCGCCGAATAGCCTTTTTATTTTGCAACCGGATAACATGACAAGAAATGTGGTAGGTAGGTATACAACATGTTACAAAAATGTTACAAAATGAACAACTTTTACAAAATAAAAATCAGCTGTTTCATACAAAAATTAAAATCTAAAATATCAAAATGTATGAAACAGCTGATTTTTTTTATCGCGATTTGAGAGTTGGTCCCAATAGTAAAAGTTGTTCAGTTTGATGGTCCCTATATACTATATTCGGCTTTAGGGGTATTTTCTAACACGTTGTATATTATAGAGAAGTGTTGGATGATCGAGATTGATAATCCTGATAATGCACAACATGTTTTTATTTAGAACTAGCTGCACCCGGCATGCGTATTGCAATGCTCCGTTTTTTTAGCCAGGGACCTTCTCGGTCGTAAGCAGAACAACTCACCAAAGTTTCATCATAATCGGATCAATGATTTAGGAGTCCCGTCGTCTGTACACTTAGATCTTTTAAATTATGCATAAAAACCGCATCAAAATCGGTCCATAAGTTTGGGAGCTAGGTTACCTCAGACAGACAGACACGCACAGGTCAAACTTATAACACCACTTGCGTAAGTTGTCTACGTCGTATATACATATACATATAGTGGTGGCCACATAATTAAGGACACAAGTCGATTTTCATAGAAACGAGGTAATTTTGAAATCTTGGTTTTAAGCTAGGGATTGAACTAGCTGTGATCTGATGATGGCCATCCAGGGAGTGAATGGAGAAGATTCAGATCGCAGTACACACCCAACTGATCTGGTCAGCATTCTAAGAGATGTTAGCATCAGAATTGTTAGTTGCAAGATTTTCATACATTTTTATGCTATATTCATTTTTTTTAAACATATCCTTACATATCTTAAAATACTGGTCAGATCACTTGGGTGTGTACAGAAATCTGGATCTCCTCCATTCACTCCCTGGATGGTCATCACCAGATCACCGCTCGGTCAATCCCTGGCGGAGAAGCAATGCTTAAAAGTTACTTCGTTTGTATAAAAATCGACTGGCGTCCTTAATTATGTGGCCACCACTATATATAGATATCCTGTAGTCTAATAACTTCACACTCACCACATTAGTAACTACATTGTACCCGTGCGGAGCCGGGGCGGGCCGCTAGTTATCTATAAATCAACAGACAAAAGATGATAAATTGAGTTTAGAAGGACTGCTTAACAAGCAACGGCATAAATTCGCTCCGAATAAAATACAATAACTGAACCACTAACAATAAGCGGGACTCACAAAGAAATGCAACAGGCGACTTACAAAATGGCATCTCCTTACATGCTCGAGTCGCGCCCGAGAAAATGTATATCTCAGTGAATATCGATTTCAAATAAAATTGCAACCTTTTCAGATAACGAGGTGACACTTCCCCTTTTCCGGGGCCTGTTGTCGCCGTCTTACATTGGGAATTTATCCACCGAAATAAGCACATAACGAATCTAAAGTGTCTATACACGACCAGGATACAACGAGATTGGCTTTCAGACTGTTTTGTAACGGAATTTTGGTTGCATTACTGCGCGGTAGTCTTTGGTATTTCTTCTACTGTTATTTTCTATACTTATTCAACTTTTGGAAATCGTTTGACCTTCATATCAATTGCTATTTATTATTATTATTAGTAAACACCTACGCATATTGAAATAAAGCTAAAAGAAAATTTTAACGAAAGTCTAATTGGTACTCTACTTTTCTTGGTGAGATTAAATTATATGAAGAAGCTATGTAAAAATATTCTAATGTTTATTATAATAGCCTCATTATAGGGCTTATTTTCGATTTTTCTATTTTTGAATAGTACTGGAAAAATACTTCGTTAGCTTAAGGGTCTTGAGTGAGCTTCTATTAACGACCTCCCACCGTGCTCGTATGTGCTGATATTCCTACAATATCTATGGTAATAACGAAGGTTGGGTACTGTACAGTTTCTTCAATTACTCCAAAAACGTCGAAACATTTTCTTCTTTTCAGTGTGTGACTATGTTCAAACAAATGACGAAATCATCTTCTTCAACTTCTTCTTACTTAATAAATGATTATTGATTTGATGACGCCAATTGATGAGCTTTTATTTCTTGTAGAGAAAAATCTACATGCATCCACATCCAGACTTATTATTTTGGTTGTGAAACCCACGGCAGCTTTAAATCCTAAACTGCTACCTATCCAATTCATAACTGTTATCGACATGTTTATGTGTTTAGTATTAATAAGGCTCTTCTTATTTTGGAAACTATTATTGCATGTTCTTATATTTTACAACTCCATGCCATTTACTATGTTATTTTCATTGCCCACAGATTCTTCTACCTGTACCACTTCTCGTTCTACGCATACCACTACAGGTTCAATGGTCAGTACAGCAGTTTGGCGTTGGTCACTTCATGGCTCTTCATACAGGTAAATGAAATACACATTTTATTTTATTTTATAATGAAACATTTCGTAATATGATCGCAAACTCCGTGCTCATTGACCAAAGAGTTCCATTAGGTGGCATGAACTGGCAAGTTCATACTTTTTATTTATCACATAAGCCAACCGTCCAAAAGGCAATGGGAGAATTCTGTGCTTATGGAGCCCTTCTCCATTCTCCAAGATAAATGTCATCATGTTCATTGGGATCCGTAACTGCACTTAAAAAGTTAAGTTTTTTTGGATTCGTCGTACTATTACCGCAAGGCAAAAGGCAGTAACCGAATTAGGTATCTTTTATCAAAATTTTGACCAACTAATCAAGTGGAATTTATAGTTTGAGTTTCGGAAATTTATACCGCGTCATCCAGACGATTTTTCAGTAGATGTCGCAGTTCCCGTTTCAAGGGCGTTTGCCCCGGGCCGCACGCACGAGGCCGCATGTCTACTTTGCACAAACAGTTTGTCCGTCGCAATATTAGCTTTCCGCCGCGTTGCCCCGGTTATTAATTATCTCGACTTCAAACGCTCCTAGCTGACAACAAAACTCTGCACCTTAACCACTTTAAAAACGGTGGAATTATGTGCCTGTTTATTTTAACATCATGAAAATATTTCCTTAGAAAGGACCTATACTTTACTTTATTATAATTTTTCAAACCGATAGGTACAAATATGGGTACCTAATGGAAAAAGTTTTTATGATAATATTCCGACCCCTAATTCAAAATATTGCGTGAAATCCAGATTTACTGAAATCAGTGCAACGGACGCGCGTTAGGACTTTATATTCCTTCCACATAAAAAGTTATTTTATCATCAGCACGCAACAGAATCTCTTATTATTTTTAAACTAAAGGGAAAAGCTCCTTAGCCCGCCGAGGGTTCAGGCTGCAAGCATTTGTCAACAAATCACGTCGCCATACGTTATTGTGACTTTGTGACCGAGCGCGCACTTGACAATAATCACCCCACAAAACTCAACTTTACCCTCAGTGATATAAAATATAACTTCCGCTGCATGATGCTTCTGACTACCGTTTGACACTGCGGCGGAGACTTGTCGCAGATTTTGTTGATCTACACTGCCGAAATAGAGTATGGTTTGTTTAGTTTTTTACAATTACCTATAATGGAAAGAATAGTTTTGCACGCGCTTTTTGAACGTATCTTTACTTATTCACGAAAACCAACTTTTACCCTTTGGTTTATTTCTGGTTAAGGGAATACTTATAATATTTTTTCCAGCTTATTAATACTTATAATTTATTAATATAACTTATAAATTATTCGATTTCAGTGTCCCAACCGGTCTTAAATGCGCGGCGACGCGTCGCTGCGCCTAGGTTTTATTTGTCAAATATATCCCGAGACAAACTAAATAACATCTGTGCTTTTGAACGTATCTACTCCCATCCACCAAACAGAATTTTCAATTCTTGATTTAATATTTGTAAGTTCCTAATATTTAAGGTTCAGTTATTATTATTTTAACTATAATTATGTATTTTTAAGATAAATAATATTAGAAAAAATACTAGAAAAAATCGACTTACCCGTAGCACCTCAGACGGGACTCGAACCCGCACCCTTGGGAATCCGGCCCAATGCACTGACCAATTATTATGCTACCGAGTCGCTAGTGGGAGCGGCGAAATTTTCTAGTACTTTTTACTTCTTCGCTGCAAGCCAGCGCAATTTCATCAATGTTAGGAAATACCCCCACATTCGAAAGAAACATCTTTTCAGATGTTTTGACAATCGATAAAGATGAAACAGCTATATAATTATTAAATTGAGATTTTTCGCATTCACAATGCTATTTTGATAAATAATATTAGAAAAAAGATTCCCGGGTGAGTCGATTTTTTCTAGTATTTTTTCTAATATTATTTATCTTAATATAAAAATAGCATTGTGAATGCGAAAAATCTAAATTTAATAATTATGTATTTTTTTCTATCTTCTGTTTAGAGTCAAACAAATACTCAAAACTTAGTAAACCGCACTTAACATCCCAAACCGGTCTTAGGAAGTGCGCGGCGTCGCGTCGCTGCGTCAAAGTTTTGTCAAATGTATCCCGGGACAATCCAAATAACATCCGCGCGTGTAATATTTCCGGACGCCCCGGGGGCCCGGTGACATACTTCGGTCCTACAGAGCCGGCCCTTTTCAATATTTTGTTAATAGAACCGAGCTCGTGTACTGGGAACCTTATTATTACGGACCTATGGAACTTTTCCTTAGACATATGTCTAATGGACGGGGCTAAGTAGCATTTATTGCAGTTTTAAAATAATGCTTTTGAGTGATTATTTTTCGTGTTTTTATTAAGCATAATTATTAAGCAGGACGCAACAAAACTTGAACGCACAAAGGAAAAAATTAAAAATAAATTATTAGCCTCATTTTTGCATAGATTTTGAGTTGGAATTGATGCATGTTCAATTCATTTGCTGTCAGTTCTTCTTTTTTCATTAACAATTAATTTGGACAAATCAAATAAAACTTGAAACTTGTTTTGTTCTTATTTGATGCGTGGAGCAGTGTGGATATTCGATTGCGGCTCCAGTCCGGAGCCGATTCCGACAACTCGCCTATGCGTTCCACAAACAGCCCAGCTTTCAATACCAATAGAACAATCACTTTGGTTGCAGTTTGTTAGTTTCCATCCCTTTTCAATTGTACAAAAATGTTTTATACAAGGTGTTACAAAAGTACCCCTAATGCCGAATATGGTAGATAGGGACCATCAAACTGAACAACGTTTACTATGGGACCAACACCGAAATCGCGAAAAAAAAATCAGCTGTTTCATACATTTTGATATTTTCGTAATTAATTTTTGTATGAAACAGCTGATTTTTTTTTCGTGATTTCAAAGTTGGTCCCATAGTAAAAGTTGTTCAGTTTGATGGTCCCTATCTATCATATTCGTCATTAGGGGTACTTTCGTAACACCTTGTATACTGTGTGAAAAAATAAGTAGTTGGTGGCATTCGTAGGTTGCAGCTTTTCCTTATTAGGCTTCGTAAATTTAATTGACCATCAGCCATTTTTAATGTCTCCACTGCTGGGGCACAGGCCTTCCTTGTGGGTGGATAAGGAGGTTATGGCCCGATAACCCACCATGCGGGTCCAATGCGGATTGGTGGGTGTTAACGGCGGGATCAACGGCTTAACGTGCCTTCCGAAGCACGGAGGAGCTAATAATACATATTGGTCACCCATCCCATGACCGACCCTTGCGAAAGTTGCTTAACTTCCGCAATCGCTAAACCACTTCGCCACCGAGCTCCTCGATAGAAATTCAATAATGATACCTAACAGTGTAAAAAAACATCTGAAATGTCATTAAAATAGAAGAATACCTATTTAGATGATAAATTTCTACCTTAGTATAATAATTGATATATCGATTTCCCTAGATACGCTAGGGTAAATGATTATTGTTTTAACAAGCTATTAGGTCAACAAGACGTCGCCACGAGGCACGCGGTGCCTAATGTTGAACTACAATTATGTAATAATAACAACCATTGGAAATCGATACGTGCCCGAACATCGTCTCCGTATCGTGTAATTCGTCAGTTTGCCGTCCCCCGGAATGTTTGGCCTCTTAGTTTATTCTAGCGGCTCCCAAACTTTTGCTACACCGCCCCTTGAAACCGCAGGAAAAGTAAATATTATGACCTTGAAAAACAAAATGTGCTCCAAAAGAAAGGGCAACAAAAATAGCGTTGGCAAACTTATTGTTTATTTCACAACGGTTATGATGTAACTAATTTCATTGACTAGTTTTAGTGCTTCAGCAAATATAAGTTTCTCTCAGTTGTCTGTAGGTGTTTTATTCGTTACCTACTTCCTTTGGTCTCCCACAGAGTGTCCGTTGGTGGTTTTTGGCAATTTCTTTGGGAACCATGCAGGGGTTTATTCTATAGCTAACAGAATTCGTATTCCTGCCTCAGGCGGTGTCCGCTTTATTATTGTCTAGTGATATTTTTCTTCCATCTGGCTCCCTCGATCACAATATTCTTGAATTGCTGTGTAATTTTTTCCGATATTCACTCGGAAAACACGATATCAGTGAATATTCAAAATTTTGCACGAAATATTTCTTTTTAATCAATAAATCTATGAAGTCAATCTGGATTCTCGCCTCAGTATAATAAACGAGGTTGTATCGAAGTTATTTAATAAAACGTATGTACAATTTTTTTTAAATAAAAATCTAATACCATGGCCACTGAACTATATGTATACATTATACGTCAGTGACCAAGGCTAACCTTTTTTCACAAATTTTCGTTGGTTATATATATTATGTTATTGGCCAACGAAGCCTCCGCGCAGGACTGATAATAGTCGGACAGAATTTCAGAAACCAATACAACAAATTTTGTATTTCATTTTACCAACGCTCACATCCTACGAAAAGTCTGTACTACAAATGGATAGAAAGAGCACAGGGTAAAAAAAATGTGTAGTTAATTATTCCTGTGAAGAAAGTCTCCGCTCAGATAATACCTAACTAACTTATATGTATAGAATCTTTTAAATGTGAAAGATTTACGGACAGAATGTTTCCCCATTTTGCCATTTCATTTTTCATCATATTCATCAAAATATTTTAACGTAATACCAAAATGATTTGCAATTTGAGCATAATTTACTCTTCTTGTGATGTTTGTTATTCGGATTAAGACAGTATTTGTCTAGGTTTCTATTAAATAAAAAATCCAAAATACTAACCCAATTCTAAATTAATGCCAATAACATTTTTTCATACAAAACTGTAAATAAAAATTCCAAAATACTAACCCAATTCCAAATTAATGCCAATTACATTTTTTCATACAAAACAGTAAATCGCATTAATTTTTATGCGGTTCAGTATTTTCGATTTTTTATTTAATAGAAACCTAGACAAATACTGTGTTAATCCGAATAACATCACAAGAAGAGTGAACTATGCTCAAATTGCAAATAATTTTGGTATAACGTTTGTATGGGAAGCTCTCGGTTCGCCGGAGCCTTAATGTTCATAAACTCTGAAAACAATCACGGGAAACCTTGATACCTTGCATTTGAAACAAAAGTTGGTAACACAGTAACATAATAACGGGCTCGCGATTGTTAGATTAAAATAAAATAAGGGAGGCTTCTGTTTGAGAGACCCGTCCGTCGCCCCGAGCGAGCAGGCGCAGGATTACAGGAGCACGACGAAAAACAAGAGGCCCCTTCGGAATGCAAAGTG
This sequence comes from Catoptria pinella, assembly GCA_963556745.1. NCBI lineage: Eukaryota > Metazoa > Arthropoda > Insecta > Lepidoptera > Crambidae > Catoptria > Catoptria pinella. The sequence goes on along the minus strand of OY750775.1, from coordinate 6,724,866 downwards.
GGAGCTTATCTTATAATCATCGAGCGTGTCAGCTTATTAATAAAAATCATATTTCATGAGGTCTCGCGAACGCGGTACGCATTAAAACAGCATCAGACGCTACATTAATTTTAAACCAAACTTGTTGACGACACCCAAGATAAATTTGTACCTAATAGTGAGGCGCTCCCCGTTATTGCCAGCTAATAGCGACAGCTAATTTCTGTCTAGTCCTAAATCAACAGGAAAGGGCCGTCTTCGTGAGACGACGCAAAGTGTTGTAATCTTCGAGATCTCTTGCAAATTATAGCGAAACTTAAGTTAAACATACTCAGCGGCTTACTTTGCGGTAGGTGTACGTAACCCACTAAATGCTTGTTTGTAGTGAAGCCCGAGGCAAAGTACATAGAGCTTTATAGCTACGATCCTGGGAAGATTATCTGTTGTATTAAAATAGGTACTTGCGGACCACCGCACTTCTCTGCTCCGTTGGAATGTGGTTGGAATCTTATGGGTGTCTGACGTCTTTTGTTCGTTTGTTTTAGGTAAATTAAATGCTTGATGTTATCACAGTATTTTCGAAATAATTTGATAACAGTAAATAGTCTTTATTTTAAGTGTCTTTATTCATCGAAAATAATATAGCCCGTAATTCAGCAAAAATAGCGCTGCCTTATCGGTGTAAAAAGAAATAGAGCTAAAAACTCACAGACTGATTCAATTTAAATTTTATTTTATCTCTCCAATGTTTTCTCTTCTAATTCGTGGGCCGCGTACCTTTGCTTGTCTGCTTCAGGATTAGTTAAATGAAAAGGGACTTACTTTTTTGACAAAAAATCTTTCGCCCGACGTCCCGCTCCCGCCCGGCACCGCTTGTTTTTTCCCTTGCATTCTAAATCATAATAACTTTCGACTGAGTTCTGCCGTCTTCGCATAATCAACGCCCCTAAAATGTTTAAGTCAATTTTGCGGCTGTAAAATTTATCATCTCAAAGGTGTATGTCCTTTGAAGTGACAAGTCTTTTCCGAGAGTTGTGCGGTACACCCTTTGCCTTTTTACTGAGCTAGCATAGTTTTATCATCAGCTGTGCACAGCTCACAGGTCAATGCACCCAACAAAAATATTGCGCTAAAGACTGCATCTTAAATGGATGAATAATTTTGTAGAGAGCGCTCGCTTTTCTTTTCATTCATATTCGGTTCAGCTAAAATGTTAGTATTTTTAAGGTGTAGTCTTTTAGCGTTTCTATACGATACTATAAGGGTAGCTACTTTTACCTCATTTATTGTAATGAATATTTTTGTCTTTGTAAGGGTACGTTGTGAATAAGGTTATGTTTTGGTAAAGGGTAAAGTTAGACTTAAAAAAATATTGAAAGTTATCTACCCAAATCGTTTAGTTGATAACAATCACACCGCAGACGTCATTTCTCTCAGGCTTTGAATGGGTTGTTTTCAGAATTCTGCCGAACCCGTAATCTGTTAAAAACGATCTTGCAATTGATAAAAAAGGCCTCGCATTTTTACTCCCGCACGTATCTAACGGGGAGGCTCAAAGCGATTTTAATGGTAGTATAAAAGGGCATCATTTCTGTCCATTAAATGCCTTTTAAACGTTTGATCCTTTTTTATATTTGCCATGGTGATGATCCGCGAACAAATTGGGGCACGTACGGGTCGTGTTAATTAAGCGATCGCAATGTAGGGTACGGACCCACGAGTGTTACACCACTGACATTTATGCACAGTAACACAGTTCCGTTACGTATTACTTTGATTCATGAATTATACTAATCATATTTTTTTTATTGTTCTGTTTTTATAGATTTATTATTATGCAATTACCTGCTATTAGTCTACTTAACAATTTTTTGTTGAAGATGATTACAAAATAAAAACTTGGAGGAGGCCTATGTCCAGCAGTGGGTGTCTTGTGATGGAAAATGATGTCACTTTAAATGTTGACCTCATATTTCAAATTTTGACGACTCTGTATGAAATATACAGGAAGAAAAAAGCAGCCCTTTACGAGTTTCTTGCCGGTTCTTGTTAGGGTTTGCGAACCGATGGCGTAGCTTTTTTGACATTCACAAGTGCTTGTAACAGCCTAGACTGAATAAATGAGTTGAATTTTTAATTTTGATATGATGATGGTGACGATAAAATAAAAAAAGCACTAGCTAAATACAAATTTTAGGGGAAATTATTCTTGCATACAAATTTCATTTTATATATCTATTAAAACATTTTAATTAACATAATTATGATTGTTAACAGATTTTTCAACATAGGTAGTTAAAATCACAAAAAGTATTTACATCATACTGCTCGGTAAAAATTTGATCTTGTTCTGTAATAGCTCGCTTACGTCCCTTGAGAAACAAACTACTATTAATACATCGAAAAAAACGAAATGACTTTACCAACAGCATTATTGAAATGCCTTTCTCACCGTAGGTACCAAAATCGTCAGGCATGCAAATTCTTTGTGCATAATGTTAGAAAAGGTGAGGAATGAAAAACAGATTGCGTCTTCGGCTGCCGGGTAAAATATGAAAGGGATGATACAAAATTCTTTCAATTATCTCCCTGGCGGGCGCACGCCCTCAATAATAAATCATGGAGGTGTCGCAACTTGTCGGCGGCGGCAACCCGTTACACCGGCGACACTCGGAAAAAATCAAAACGAGGGGATCAGAAAATATAATTTCAAATAAAAGTTCAGTCAGGAGCGGTCACAAGTTTCTTAATTAAAACTTACGTCGGACGTCGCGAGGGGGAGAACTCTGACCCAGAAATAAATAAATACAGCCGAGCGCAGCGGCGGTGTCGTCACGAGTCGCTCATTTATTTGTCCAAAGGACTTTTGCTCAGTTCGACGGACGTGTCTCATAATCTCCCCGCGTCTGAGAACGTCTTTTGTTCACTGAGCTACGCTAATGTCCCTCTTTAATCAATGTCCAATTGTTGCAGTTGTTTTATTAGATATTCATTTAATTATTTTTGTTACAGCACTCCATGCTCTACTTCTTCCACCACTACGAACTGCCGGTGATACTACAGCAGGCTCAACTGCAGCAGCTTCTGCTACGGACTCATAGGGGTATGGGCATGATGCCAATTATGGGATTAGCTGGCATCGCAGCATTAGCAAGTGGCGCGGCATACCACGATGCTCCAGGCACTGGCACTCAAGCTACACCCCCAACGACTCAGTCAACCACGCAAACCGTTCAAAACACGGTACAGTCCACCACCCAGACGTCGCCCTCTGTATCGACTGCTCAAACCAATACCACGCATACAGGGGACGTCATTCCGTCCCGAACATCAACCACTGAAACAATCGCAACAGGTACCATTACTACCTCCAACGAAAACGAAGGGAGAGCGGTCGCTACCTCTCCCGACAAATACACCCCTACTGCCGGCGGAGATAGTATTAGAATCGAAGAAATCGCAAGGAGAAACACCAATAACACTGTCAGTGTTTCTGCCAATAGTCATTCCATAGCAAGTTCAAACGCTCAAAACTTGCCTAGTGGAGCTGCTGCGATTGTAAATGCAGTCAGCAAGCAAGTTGAAACTTCGACTTTAGATCGCAGACGAAAGAAAAGTGACGGCCGGAATTCCGAGGAGCCTCCGTCTACAGGCAGATTAGCTTCCAGAGCGTCCCCCGATGCTGACGATCTAGATTAGTATATTATTAAAATATTCTATCTATAGTGCATTAAATATAATTATGTATTTAATTCCGATCAATCGCAGCTTCTGTGAAAGTTGAAGTCGCATTAGATTAATATAGTTCTATGAGTAAATAGATGATACTTAAACGAGGACTGGATAAGGAAAGTTTATCGCTCTAAGAAGGTGTAAAGTTTGTCACAATTAAATTATTTTTCTCGAAAGGGAATTAGGAATTATTTTGTAGGAAGTTAACTATTCCTCAACAGGTGATTGTAAAGACTGCTGCCATCAGCAACAGCGATTGTAAATATTTATAACAGTAAGCAAACTGATATGATCTTATTGTGTTACGTAGAGTTTGTAATTTGTTAGTTTGATTATGCTTTATGGTGGTGCAGAAGTCGGCATACTCTTCAGTGATTTAGTTTATTGCAATAAAATATTTTGTTCTGACATTGGTTTTTATTTGAAGTTCATTAATAGGTCTATCAGATTCCCATTAGGAACATATCATTCAGAAGTTGAGAATTTTTATTTTATAAATTAAAATCTGCTTAACTCACCCTTGAATACTGAAATGAGCTCTGGGCTGGGAGCCCTGTTTTAGTCAGTATTTTTTGCTTCGCTTTTGACAGTGCGCTTTGTAGGGAACTATCGTTCTAGTTCTTGGTTGTAGTTAGTTAGCTAGTTCTAGATGTGTTCTAGTACTCTAAGCTACCTATACAACATGTTACTAATATACCCCCAATGCCGAATATGGTTTCATACATTTTGATATTTTCGATTTTAATTTTTGTATGAAACAGCTGATATTTTTTTCGCGATTTCTGAGTTGGTCCCATAGTAAAAGTTGATCAGTTTGATATACCATATTCGGCATTAGGGGTGTTTGTTGTATATTTTTTGAGCAATTTAAGAATTTAGAGTAAGTTACATCTTTCTCTTCTACCTCTTTCTAGGCGCCATTTGTGCATGTCGTGCGTAATCACTGATTGGTAAGTTTTTTTAACTTTAGCGTGCATCGTATCTTGGACAATATCTATTCTGTGACTTGAAGGTTAGTTTAATTGTAGTGTTACGATATGAGTCAGCTTGGGACAGACTGTCTGAAGACAGCATCAAGTAACAGAAGTATGGCTGGTTTGACATGATCGGCTGATAAGTTCCACTACAGTCGTCATTGGCTGTGCGATCGGGTGACCAGCACCGGTGAGTTCGTAACATGGCGTTTGAATGGCATCATACGGTCTGCCGCCGCCACATTTCGGCGTTTGGTCGCTCCTTGGCGTAGCCATCCTTACCTTTAGGGTTAGTTCAGACAGAAGGGAAAAATGCACGAGCAATTTTGTGGCTTCTTTGAAAATAGGACTGTATTACAATAATCTAAAGCAGAAAATTGTATGAACATTGACGGTTATTAGATGGTCCTATTTTCAATGAAGATAGAAAATTGCTTGGGCATTTTTCCGTACTGTCTGAACAAACCCTTAGTTAGGGGTAATCCAGCAGCACAGAATACTTCAAAGTACTACTAGCAGTTGACTGATAGTGATGATAAGTTATAATATTTTTAAATTATCATAATATGTGTCGGCACTGCTATTCTAGGAAACTAAAGCTTAGCGCTTGAAAATACTTTTTGACTAAATCTTCTAGTGGTTCAGCTATCCATAAAAATCTTGGCATTTAATAAGTAGGGGAATACCTAAGTAATTTTATAAATAAACACAAAAATAACAATTAGGTAGTCATTCATTTTCTGACTAATCCACGATTTAAACAAAAAGAATCATAATCTTCTTAATAAAAGAGCAAATATATTCCTTAAAATTGTTTACTTCCAAAGAAAGCATGGCTGTTATGCCGAGATTCTTTATAAAAAAGGATTTTCCACGTTGTACAAATTCCAGGGAGGTGCCGAAGGGTTCTTACCGTAAAATAAAACGGAATATTCATATTTTTCAAATATTTATTACTTACAGTACATTTTTATTTTAGCAGGAAAACGATAGGTACTTAGCGACATTTTTAACAGATTGTGAATTCTTTTTAAGGTAGTTTGAACAGTTGTGTCTGCCGGAGTTTAGCAGCCATCACCATATCTGAAACAAAGAAAATTAGTTGAAAGAAGATTTTGGAAAAGTAGGTACATACACTTGGATAATTTTTTCCTCATTGGCAACTGGTTACGTTATGTTACGAAACCGTAGTAGGTTTACTACGGTTTCGTAGGCGGTCGTAGGCGGCTGAAATAGCTTTGGTCTTTTATCAGTAGGTACAGTACCTAATTCAGTTGCTACAATAATTTCTTCTCGCATAATTAAACTATAGTTTTTTTTTATTCTGTCACGACTAGTTGGCAATTATAATTTCTTCTGGCATAATTAAACTAAAGTTTTTTATTCTCTCACGATTAGATAAGTATACGATTAGATGCAGTTATGAAAAAAAAAGGCTAAATCCATCCAGACTTAACTATACAACATCTTACAAAAATACCCCTAATGCCGAATATCGTATATAGAAACCATCAAACTAATCAACTTTTACTATGGGATCAACTCTGAAATCTCTGACTCTGAATTTCTTTCTCTTGTTACAAAAATACCACTAATGCCGAATATGGTATATGGGGACCAACAAACTGATCAACTTTTACTATGGGATCAACTCTGAAATCGCGAAAAAATAATCAGCTGTTTCATACAAAAATTAAAATCGACAATTTCAAAATGTATGAAACAGCTGATTTTTTAGCGATTTGAGAGTTGGTCCCTAATAAGATAAAGATGTTCAGTTTGATGGTCCCTATATACCATATTAGGCATTAGGGGTATTTTTGTAACATGTTGTATACGGCCTTACCACAAAAGATTTTGAAACACTGTTTAAATTAGACACTGTTTATTAAATGTGATGCTGTCTCTTTCAAACAATATTGTCAAAAAAGTGACAGCATCACATTTAAACAGTGTCTAAGTTAAACACTTGTTAAACAGTGATTTGTGGTAAGGCCGTTCATCATCATCCCCCTACCCTTATCTCAATTTATTTGGGGTCGGTGCAGTGTGTCATTCTCTTCCATTCCTTTCTGTCACTCGTCATCTCCTCATCCACTCCCTTTACATTCATATCATTCCTCACACAATCCATCCATCTTTTTTGCGGTCTTCCTCTTACTTTCCAACCCTCAACATCCATATTCATTACTCTTCTAGTAACATGCCTTTCATCCCTTCTCATAACATGCCCATACCAAGCCAGACGATTCCCTTTCAACTTTTCTATCACTGGTGCTACTTTCAAACTTCCTCTCACATACTCATTCCTAATTTTATCCATTCGCGTCACACCACACATCCACCTCAGCATTTTCATCTCTGCTACGTGTAATTTTCTTTCATCCATCTTCTTCATAGCCCAACATTCTGATCCATACATAACTACTGGCCTTATTACGGACTTATAAATTTTGCCTTTTAACTTAAGAGGCATCCGCGGGTCGCCATTTCATCCATCCTGCGCTGATCCGATTTATAATGTCGCGGTCAATCTCCCCATCTCCTTGCACGAAAGATCCAAGATACCGAAAACTGGAGCAGACTGGTAAAGGCATCCCGGCTAGAGTTATAGGCATAAGACCAGAGAGACCGCCGAAATCACAAAACATGTACTCTGTTTTTTTTCTGCTTATTTTCAGCCCAACACTCTCTAGTCTTTGCCGCCATCCTTCCAATCTGCTCTGGACCTCTTGACCATTCTCCGCAACTAGCACAATGTCATCCGCGAATAGCATACACCAGGGGGCCTCTTCCTGTAGGTCAGACGTAAGAGCGTCCATTACTATGAGAAAGAGGTATGGACTCAAAGCCGACCCCTGATGTAAGCCTACCGCCACGTCAAAGTTATTGGTTGTACCAACTGAAGTCCGGACATGGGTACTGCACCTACTATACATTACTCGGATCAACTCCACGTACTTTCCAGGCACACCTTTCTTTTTTAAAGCCCACCATAGAACCTCACGGGGTACCCGATCGTATGCCTTTTCAAGGTCCACAAAAACCATGTGCAAGTTCTTATGCGCACGTCTGTATTTTTCGCACAATTGCCGAATTGCGAAAATGGCATCTGTTGTTCCTCGACCAGGCATGAACCCAAACTGGTTTTGTGAAACTTCAGTCTCTTCTCTCAGCCGTCGCTCATAAGTAAATCAATAATGACGGTAGACATACATGATTAAATAGTGGTAAAAAAGAAGTTTCGCCACTGGGCCACTGGGCGGCGCCAATGTCGCTGTCAGTTGACATCTATCAGGAAACGTCATCAACACCTCATGATAGATATCCATTGTGTTTCGTTTCTTTTCCATTATTTTCGACAATATTTCTTCAGTATTTCGTACCGATGAATTTTTCCTTGTCAGCTACGTGTATTCTCAAGCAATAACATCTCATAATGTGTGTTAATTCCCCAAGAATACGCGTGACCTCCAAGTAAGCTAGCTTCAACCTTCTTTTTTATTTCTTCATCATTGGCAGCTGGGGTGGGACATGAAGAAAGAAAGAAAACAGTTGGCCTGTTGAGGTAAGTCCTTACAAACCACACTAAGAAATTTAGAAAACATTATAACCAATTAGTTCAGCGAATATTTCAACGTTCAACGGTAATTAGTCAGTACAGGTATTTTTTTCCTTCCAGAGGCTATGGTCTTCTATAGGAGACAATGTAAGTTTATTTCCTTTTAATAAAATCATGTCTTCTACAAAAGACAGTGGCGTCTATAAGGTATAAAATACCACGTTTCTAACAGAAGATTATCTAACAACATGGTTTATTTTAACAAACAAACAGATTTCGGTTATATATACGTGATCATACGACATAAAATAGTACAAATACTTATAATTTACTTAATTAAGGCTCCTGTATCTTGATTTTTGTACAATACTAAATGACAAGTTTACAGAACAGGCAAACATTCAGGCAGAATACAGTCATTATCTAAAATATTAGGTACATACTACACACATACAGCTATATTACAAATAAAGCGACACAGTTTCTAGAAAGAGTTCATGGTATGATATTTTCATAGAAGTTCTAATTATCATCGAAGTAATTAGCAATAGATTTTGTGCTAACCGGAAAATTGTCTGTACTAGTAACAGTACAGACAATAATATTATTAGAGCCAGTCTTACAGGTTCCAGATATGTTCGACTTATGAAATATAAAATAAAAATTGTGCTTCCTTTTTATTCAAACTATGTTCTACCCGGAAACTGTATAACAAGCCCTTAAAGCGATTTTTCTCTTGACAATCAGTAGGTACTTATTCTTAATTAAATGGTGACAGTGAAGGATATTTAAAAGTTTTTTTTTTATTTTTGCTGCTTTTTGCAAAAATAATATAGTATATACTATATTTGACTATGTAAATGTAGCATACTATCAAATCTTATTGTTTCTATTTGCAAATGAGTGTTTTTTGCATATTTCCGCAGAGGTACTTAATCCTTACAGCCACCAAAACACATACCTATACCTACAAGAATCGAAACACAAATCAATATTTGTTTCTACTTATCTATTTCCATCGACCCGAAGGAGGGCAGTGGGACTAATCGCAGGCGCGCGTGCGGAGTCACGAACGCCTCCACCCGGTAATCCGGACACCCTGGTGTCCGGGTACCCGGACAGCAGTCGGACACTCCCCGGATTTGCTGCGGAACAAAACAAGCCCGTGATTGTCCGAGATTAAACAGCTACACAGAGATTTGTTGTTTAATGCACAATTCGAGGACAGGTAAAAGCATGTTTAATTTAACATTTTTCTTTGCAAACCCTGCTGCACTTCGAAGCAATTGTTTTATTTATTATCTCAAAATAGCAGTTAGAACGTGCTTTCTCTCTCTTTGCTGTGACGCTTTTGGTAAGCAAATGAAATGTATGAATAATATACTAGAAAAAATACGACTCGCACCAGATCAATCTTCTCGCGCTGGCTTGCAGCGTAAGAGTTGATATACTAGAAGAAATTCGACGTTCCCACTAGTGATTCGGTAGCTCAGCGGTCAGAGCATTGGACCGGTTATCCAAAAATCGCGGGGGTTCGATTCCCGTCCGAGAACATGATCTGGTGCGAGTCGTATTTTTTCTAGTATATAGTATTATATTAAAATAGCATTGTGAATGCTAAAATCTCAAAATTAAAAATGTATTTATTAATGTTTGATAATTGAAGTAAAAGATACAATATATTACCTTGGTACCTACTTAGGTAGGTACCAAGTTCTCATCCATCTACGATTTTTTAAATTTTGTTCCTAGGAACGCAAGATTACCAAAATATTATAAACAAAATAGTTTTTTAATAAATCTGCAATTCTTTTAAAAGCTAGAAAGAAACAGCATGTTATCTTAAATCTTTATCGACGTTAGCAACGTTTATCTGTGTTTTCAATAAAAAAACTTTAATTTGAAAGTACGTTTGATCCAGGACTTATTCACTAAGAACCTGTTTACATAATAAATAGCTAAGACGCCTTTTTCAAAGATTTTATTCAGTACTTTTTCAGGATCAAATTCCCTTTGTGTCGCAGCCTACATATTGTTAACCGCTCAACGTTTGTCCAAACTAGCAAAAGATAATACTCCTATAGTCTGTAAGGTGATCTGTAACACCTTTTTAGTAGATATTTCTTAGAACCAACAATCGGTATCAAACGCTTACCCAACAACGAGGTTTTATCCGTGTTATCTGTCGGCGCCTTTGATCCGTGCCGCTTTGAAGTTGCCGCCCTTTGTGCACCCTCCGACCTGTAGACGGTTAAGATACTCTGTGAGGACACTATTAGTAACAGCCAGTTATAACTTTTGTGGAGAGAAAGTATTGCACCACAATGAGAATCCATCGGTTGTGAATTTAGAATGAATATAAAAAAAAAACAAAACAACAATCCGCAAAATAAGCTCTTTATATTTCCCGTTACAATGCCAATAAATTGAAATCACTGTCTGCAGTGTAACATATTCATTTACCCATTTAACGTAGGTCGTAGCTAAGTTTAAATATAAAACGGATAAGCCGGCAGCAGACTGGCTGGAGCAAAAAATGCTAGTCTCATAAATATGAACGGCAATTAGGGTAGCTAACCGTCTGGCAGTCACCTGTTGAGTGAGCGCGGAACTACCGCTTTGGGAGTTTTATTTTAATGCTGGAAACACTGGTGTAGTAGAAACTTATCATTGTATTAAATATTAAGTTTGGCACAAAAGGACATAGTACCCAGTGCCTTGAAGCTCACTAAAAAAACCGGCCAAGCGCGTGTCGGGCCACCCGCGATACAGGGTTCCGTAGTTACCTTATACCTACCATAATGGTTATAAACTTATATTTACTTCCTGTTTTACACAACTAACAACTTTAACTAAGTATAATACCTAATCATTCAATGTAATTTGTAACTACGAAAACATTTCCAAAATAAATAAAATTTATAAGTTGATCGACTATTACTCGTTAACTTGTAAAACCTACCTAGCACTGATGATTTTCCTTTCAAATTTATCACATGTACTGAATTTACACGTATCCTAAAGCAACCGTTTACGTGATAGAGAGAGAGAGGGGGACTTGACTCTAAAAACATTTTGTACTTGATATTTCGCAAACGGATTCCTGAATGCGTCACGGAACGCCAAACGCTAAAAAAGAAACTTATCTATCGTTTAGTAGTCATTAAAATTTATTAGAAGGTGACTAATGAATTAACTGTAAACGAAATGAAAAACAAAAAAGATACTGATATTTGTTCGTTTCGTATTTTCGTAAAGCAGTAGTATATAAAGAAAATTTGATATTTAAAAACATCCCAGCGTTTTACTATTGCTATTAACGTTATTATGGCATCAATTTTAAAACTACTAAAACGGTTTAACAAAAGTTTTCTGTCTAGAAATCGCAAATGACATTTCACACTCGTAGCAGTTGTACTGAGGACTATTTACATAATGCTACATGCCGGTAACATTTACCTACATAATGTTATCCCGATTCAGCTCTCAAAGTGTGCAGGTGAAGATGAATCGAAATTCATGGGGCATAGGGATCAGTATTGATTGGGTGGCCTGGTATTAAGCCATTGTGTCAGTGTTCCAGGGATAAAGGATTTTGTTCTGTGCGTTGGAAATGGAATGCCGCTTCAAAGGTTCATAATGTGATTATTTCACTATTATTTACTATCCTGAAAATTGTGGTTTTGATTTCCAATAAAGTGATGAATATTACCCTAAGTATTTGTAATTTTCGTTTTTGTATTAAAGAGTTGTGAACATTCCTTTTACGACTACAATGCGATTAAATTCACAATAGACAGTGATTAACTGCAACATCACTCGAGAATGTATGGCAAAGAGAAAATTTTACAAATCAAAATACGTCGTTTTGTATCGCAAGCTCTCTGAAGTTGGTCACTTCAGTTGTACATACATTGTTGAATTAATCGCATTGTATCATGATCTATAATGGTGTGTCAGTGTTGTCACATCAAAAGCAGAATAAAATAACAATTTCGTATAACAAAATAATTGTATCGTAGTGAACATTTATTTTTGTAGTAGTTCGACCGAGTGCATTTAATGGCTATAGATTTATGACTTTTTACGGTACAAAATAAAAACGAAACCAAATGGCAATCGACAATGACAATAAAAATAAAATATTGCAAGTTTTTTGCGCGCCTTCAATTAGGGCTCTGAAATGAAAAATGTGATTTTTTTTTTATACTTTTCTTTTTTTTGAAACAATTTCTTTTCATTAACAGTTACACTGTCCTTCAAAACACCTTACCCAATTAAAAACCCTCTCTATTTTCGTTAAAAAACTAAAAAGCAGGAAAAACAAGGCAAGCTTTAAAGTGAAATATAATGTAATTTTAAAGCCAGTACACTTTGACAGGATTGTCTATAAGTTTGGGTGATTATCATAATAAGGCGAAACTGTGTGTATTTGCCATTAATACAAAAACATATTAAGAAGCACATATGGTCAAATATTAATAAATAATTTGTATCTTATCCTACGGCACATAGACACGGTAAATTTTTAAGTATATCTAAAAAACTAATGGGTGTATCTCTTTCTTTCACTAATCAAGTGTGTGCAGTTCAAATTTGAAATATTGTTTCATCATTAGTCAAGATATTGAGAATTGTTTGCGTCCCAAAATTAATAAATAAATATTTGACAACATCACATACATTGCTCCGATTCCAAAGTAAGTAGCTAAAGCACTTGTGTTATGGAAATCAGAGACAACGGTGGTATCAAAAACATCTAGACCTGAGCCAATATAAAAAAGTTCGTTTTCTAATTGACCCAACCGGGGATCGAACCCGGGACCTCAGAGATGGCGACACCTTGAAAGCCACTTGACCTTTTTATTGAAATTTTATTGATTTCTCGATTTAGAGCTCATTTATAGACTTACACGCGCGTAATGAAAAGATACTGTCTTGTTTACGTAAATCACGGAAAGAATGAATGCGTCTGCGCACGCGTTTTGCTATCTTGGTGAGCTTGCCGATTAATCAAGATTTTTTCCGATATTTTCAAACTATTGATTTTTAATTTTTAACTGCACATACATATTCAGTGAGTGGTCCGATTACCCCAATTCATTTTTAGATATACTTAAAAATTTAGGGCGTATACATATCTTTTACCTAAACATGACAACAATCTAACAGAGCAACCGTTCAAAGGCATTCAAAGCTCACAAAGAACAATTCCCAATTTTTCCGCCCTATTATGGTCCGAAAGCTTTTACCAGTTGCCCGCTTACAAATCGTCCCGAGGCGTACTCGCCACAAAAGCAAAATTAATTTTAAAATACACCAAAAGAAATTAACTTTCAGCTCGCGATGGGGAAGGAAAGTTTCAAAACGGGGGAAACACTTGCGGAGTATAAAAATAATAAAGGGACAAACGTGGACCGCGGGCCAGACGGTTTGTGTCGCTTTGTCAGCTTTGTTGTGATTCAGTATATTTATTATTTCCGTGATGATTTAGAATCAACGAAATATATAACATTACAAAATCATTATTTTTATTTTGAAGGTCACACGTTCTTTTTGGTATTATTTTAATTTGTTTTCCCTTTTCTTTCCAAAAAAAGAAAATTACCTTATCATTAGCCACTCGAAGTTCTATTGAGAACCATTTAAATGACTAGGTCGTTAATTGAGAGGCTGATTAAACCAGTTCGCTGCGACATATCCTTATACTGTGCTTCAGCCCTAATAAACCTGTATTTAATAAAAACAATATCACACTTACAGTTTCTACACAGGCCTTCAAAACTTAGTACCACACTTTTAAAACTGTAATAACTTTAAAATACTAAAGATATATTTTCGAAATAATAACTTTTATTTTATTTTTTATAATAATTTCTCAATCGATAACCTTCTTGAAAAAACCTTTTTTTATTTCAAAACTCTAACTTCTATTGTTTAAGAGAAATTGCAATTTTAGTGTAGATAATAATTAATGCTCATCTGAAGTATGGTGTAAGTACTCAAATACCTGATCATTTTTCCTAAAGCAAGCATCTGGCTAATACTACGAAGACTTTAATTCCTTATTCTACCCCCCCACGGAGCGCTTTACCAGTCTGGGACATGGATATTTTTTTATCTTTTTGCTGGAGATAATCGAACTGCCAATCCCGTGTAAGAACAAAGAACTAAGGAGGAGTGGAACTAGCAAGAAACTTTAATAGATCATCTTGTAATATTTCAATATCCTTATTATCGACATTCCACGTCAAATAAGTACTTGCAAATTAGTTTTAGAATCTTCATAAAGATTAATTAATCGCAGTCCCGGTGATGATATAAAGCTTGGTAAAAGGAGAAAAAAGAAAAAATATAATTGTAAAAGCTTCAGTATTTTTTGCTATGAAACTATCTCTGGGGGCTCATTACGTAACTCTGTTGCTAAGAATTCTCGATTGAAATCGATTGAAACCGCAGTTACATTGCTGCTTTAAGTAAGATAGTTGTCACATTGGTTCTTACTAAAGCAGCAATGTAACTGCGATTTCTGTCAGAGTTGATTGCAATAAAGTTACAAAATCAGGGGGCAAATCTCAACTTTCAATGTTTAGTGCATGGTACAGTAATATACTGCGCCATCTATAGCACTCCGAGACAGAGAAAGTGACGTGGTCTACACAAGCTTACGTCATCTTCGCTATCAGTATTGAAAAAACGTTCATTCATCTTTAACTTCAACGGTTTCGTTTAAAAAACAATAAAATAATAAAAAATACAGTGGAAATGCACTATGATAATTTTGTAATGAGTGAGACAGAAAAAAAAACCTTCATTCTTTGCTTGTTACTTAGTGTCGCGCAACTGGATAGTGACGTAAGCTTGTGTTACTCTCGGAATGCCATACCTTGTTTTCTTGGACCATGGTTTAGTGGACATAACACTTTTTCCCCGGTTGTTAAATTAGAGACTGCCTGCTTTGTATTATGAATATTATTAGGTATATTATGATTATCTTTAACCTATTTGATTGAATCAGGCGTCACTTGGCGGAAGTCCCAAACCATTGTGAAAAAAGAAATATAATATCTAGCTTACTTGCGCAAAAGCTACATAAGTAAGCTACATATTATATTTCTTTTTCACAATATCTTTAACTTGTTTCATATCATCGACATCCAATGCGACATCTGAAACAAAAACATTTAAATGAATATGGTGAAAAACTATCTTGGTTTACAACTCTAGAAGAAAAATATTTAAACGAAATAAATATCTTCACCTGTTCATTAATGTTTGTTTTTTCTTTACAGATTGCATCGTTTTTGTATGGGTAAGTGCTAGTTGAAAAAAAATTTTAAATTTTCTAAAGTAAATGAAAAATCGTATCGGGCCCGATTGAAATTCATGTTACATTCTATGATTTGTTAAACTGTCAAAAATATGCACATCCCAAACAAGTAAGTGAGGGCAAAGGCGCAGGTGGCGTCTGCGCGACAGCTAATTAAAATGCTAATGAGCCAGAGACAGCCCTGACAGCTGGCAGCCAAGCAGCCACGCTCCATGGGATTACGAGTCGATTTCGATACCATTTTCCGTTCGCATTCTTGTGTATTGGCTGTTAGAATTCAAAACCATAACCTTCTTTCAAAATAAAAAGAAGAAGTGTCATTTTTTAATTTCAATTTGATGGCAAAGTTTATTGATCTTTGAGTCGTTTTTTATAAATAGTATTAGAATCAAGACTTTTAAATTGAAAGTTTAAAATTATGCAATACGAAATTGTGAAATAAGAAGGCCTTTTTGCAAAAAGGCAACGGTTAACGCTGCTTGGAGCAGATAATTAAAATGTTAATGAAGTGTGGGACAACCCTGTTCCGGCGATGTTGAAATAGCCTTTTGACAGCCTCTTATAAAATGCAGTTAAATAATGGTTGGAAAATTAAAATTTTATTTCATTCTAGAGAAAAGTTTCTAGATACAAACAAAATTTACAAAACTACAAAATATTTATTCTTGAAATTCGATTCTTTTGTTTAACATCAATATTTTTTGATATATTTTTGGTGTAGGAAGGTATTTCCTTTATGCCTTTTATTTACCATTACAAAAAATGGGTAGCTAAGAGCATTGACAAATAGAATTTCTAGGGAAGAGAAATTTCTATATACAAAAAAAACCACAAATATTTATTCTCAAAAGTTGGATGAGATAACACCTTAAGATAATAAGTGTAACTATTTTAATAAATAGAGTGATACATCCAACTCCGTCTAATTCCGTCGCCGCCACTAAAATGTAACACAAATATTCGATCATGACTTAATTACTGGCTGCAGAACTTCAAAGAGATCCAAGGCCCCGAATAATCCCGCGATAACTTTAAATGAATTCGTTAATTACAGTAGTGTTGATTCGCTAAGAAAAGCCCTCGGGGGAGCCTCGCAATTACCTATCGACAAATTAAACTGACTAGTATGGTATCATATCGTAAGCGGGGGTTTTATCCATCTGATTACTAAGTGTTGTTAGAGTTACAAATTTTCAAAGACTTTGCCTTCCCTTTCCGCAAGGTCTAAATTCATAACTAATATGTGTTGCTCAAATCCAAATCTAAAAACTGGCCAAGTGCATGTCGGGCCAAGCGCAGTATAGGATTCCGCAGTTAATAACAATTACCATATGACTATAAACTTATATTTACTTCCTGTTTTACACAACTAACGACTATTAAGTATAATACTCGCCCGTTAATATGAAATTACCCGCTCGCTTAATAAAAATATGAGCAGCCTTTTTGCTTTAGTCCTTCCGTGACCACGGCCCCTGGAAAACCAATAAATACAAACTAGATAATTCTAAAATAACACCTGAATTAACAATATACGCGCTGTAATCCGTTGAGTGTTTTATTTCTAATACACATTATTGCTAAATTACAGCTTTATAGTATTTAGGGCCTCTGAGCAATGCCAGGAACGGACAGACAGACGGACATGGCGAAACTATAAGGGTTCTTTGTTGACTTAACTACGGAACCCAAAAAATACTATAAATTTAATATAAAACGTTAAAAATATCAATATCTAATGTTATTCCAATATGCAATGAATTGCAGATGTTTTTAAATTAATGTCACTATTTATATTTACATTTCTGTTTACTTAGCAGTGTTTCATATAACTTTACGTTTTTTAAGTTGAGATGCCCTTTGAGATGTGTGGGTGTTTAAGTGGAAAGTCTCTTTCGATATGTTTAAGTTATTTCAATGGATTTTCTAATCAGAAGAGCACTTCCAAAAGAATCCTCTTGAAAGTGTGAAAAACAAATCTAACAGACTCGTAATTTTTAGGCAGTTAAATAAATAAGGAACGGTTCGCTCTGAGAGACATAAGACTCGGTTCTCGTCGCACAAATATCATATTACACCCACCCTACACGACTAAATAAGTTTCTTATTCGCGTTTATTATCCCCAGACTAATCTGCGCATGTTGACACTCAATACTGACTTCAAACATAATTATCTTCCCGATTTCCCCCAAAATTGGAGATCCGCAGGGACTCGGGTATCGGCGAATTTCTTGTGCCAACAGTCACCCCGATATTGGCATCTTTTGTTTGGCCATCTCATTATGCTGTGATTGATTCCATCAGCGTTAGTTATAGGCTAATTCTGCAGTGTCACCGTGAACCGTGTGGATATTCTATGCAGTATTGAGATTCTGTGGTCTGTTATCATACTATTATATATTCTGTGCTGTTATATGGAAATACGAATTTGTAATGTGATTCGATATCGGATGCAACGGTCTTGCGACATAATTAGCTTTGTATTAGAGTAACTTTTAGTTTGAGTTCTTTATAAATATCTGAAAGTACTATATCGTCTTAATATTATTGAAAAAGAACAACGATACATGAAATACATATATAAATGCGGGTACACAAATTAAGATATCTTTTATATAAATAAATAAATATATAATAAATATTTGACAACATCACATACATTGCTCCGATTCCAAAGTAAGTAGCTAAAGCACTTGTGTTATAGAAATCAGAGACAACGGTGGTATCACAAACACCCAGACCTGAGCCAATATAGAAAAGTTCGTTTTTTAGATTGACCCAACCGGACATCGAACCCGGGACCTCAGAGATGGCGACACCTTGAAAACCGGTGTAAAAAGCCACTCGACCACGGAGGTCATCGAAGTCGAATATCTGTTACTAGACCGTTAGGAAATAAAATGAATTATTTGAAAGTCAAATGTTAATAAGAATTATATTCTAATCACTTAATACTAAGAAAAAATGCATATGTTAAATTCTCGCACGTTCGCCAACTTGCATATCCTTAGGGTAACTGCACACGCACCGCACCGACACGAACTGGAGCATGGATGCAATTTCGCAAGACACAGGCGTCGTTAGCGGTAATAAATATAACGTATGGCGACGGCTTCGCTCCCAGAATACTAAGTAGCCCCACAAATGATTTTAAGAAACCTCCCCCGCCGCCCCTAACTCGTTTACCCCGTTTTATATTCATTATTTTACCTCTGGCAGCCTTTACGAGACCGTAATCTCGAGCTCAATCTAGGTTCGGTGTAACGATATTATAGTCTGTTAAGTTTGTGCCTTTGGTTTTATGGATAAAGTTTGTGTTCTGCCTCTATTTCAATTGCACTTTATTGGTTGTGCGGTTAAAAGTTGGAAGTTATTGTCAAACTTTTGATATTTATCTAATATTCATTTTACACTTTAGTGCTAAGTTCGTTTTATCCTCGGTGTGCATTAGATTGGAAAAGTTTATTATAACATTTTGAGATTAAAAAATACTTTGTTACATATTATTTTTACAATGTCAATGTTATATTATTTATTTATATTTTGTTTCACACATGTTATTTATAATAGACATGACTAGGTGAAGGAATTAAGTTGTTGTTTTTTTTTTATATTTTTCAACAAATAAACCTGTGCTACTGAAAAGTTTAACTCAAACTCTTAAGAGGAAGGCAAACAGCGAGCTTCCCATAAAAACGTAATACCAAAATGATTTGCAATTGGAGCATAAATAACTTTCTTTGTGATGTTATTCGGATTAAGACAGTATTTGTCTAGGGTTCTTTTAAATAAAAAACAAAAATACCAAACCAAATAAAAGTAATGCGATTTATAGTTTTGTATGAAAAAATGTAATTGGCATTTATTTTGAATAAATTATAGTAAGTACTATAAGTATTAAAATCATGTAACATCACCATTTTGGGTCGTTTTTATACCGCTGCATTCAGTCACAAAATATAAAAAAGACTATGTTTAGATTGAAGACCGTTGAACGGGATTTAAAAATTTTTACGTCTGTTCTTATGTTGCGCTAGGAACTTTTAACAACTGCTACAGTACTGATAATAGGATGACTGGCCTGAGATTGCCTGTACGAAATGTCTGTGTGTGCGTGCACGGGAAACCGCGATTCGTTCCGAGCGGCCCTTCTGTCTAATATTTTGTGCCGCTGGTACGTAAAATATACTTTATTTGAAATTTTGAGATTTAAGCATTCACAATGCTATTTTTATATAATACTAAATAATATACTAGAAAAATAGGACTCGCACCAGATCATGTTCTCGGACGGGAATCGAACCCGCGACCTTTGGATATCCGGTCCAATGCTCTGACCGCTGAGCTACCGAGTCACTAGTGGGAACGTCGAATTTCTTCTAGTATAATATCAACTCTTACGCTGCAAGCCAGCGCCATCTCACCAATGTAGAAGGAATTAACCTCGACATTCAACTGAACATCTTTCCAGATATTTTTAAACAGTTGATTAAGATGAGAAAGCTTTATAACTATTTGAAATGAGTTTTGAGTTAATATACTAGAAGAAATTCGACGTTCCCACTAGTGACTCGGTAGCTCAGCGGTCAGAGCATTGGACCGGATATCCAAAGGTCGCGGGTTCGATTCCCGTCCGAGAACATGATCTGGTGCGAGTCCTTATTTTTCTAGTATATTATTTAGTATTATATATACTTTAATTTGGCATCGACTATTCCTTTTTGCTATATTTATGGTTTTTTTAAATGGCACTGCACTTTACTTTTTTTTTAAATAGCTATATCGGTCGGTGTCCGCCGTGCACATCATCCCAGGGAGTCATCTGAAACGCCCTCCCTAAAATTAAACAACAGAGTGGTGATCCATCAGCTTGCCACACCAGATCAGGCGGCAAATTTTAATTCCGAATGAACCTCTTAAGGAGGTTTATTGCAAGCCAAAGTTAATGTTTCACGTGACTCGAATAGAAATATAATTTTAATTTTGCCATCCCCTTTCGTCAGTAGCCGACTTTACATATTTTTTGAGAGCGAATAAATCTCCTTTGATGAAAAAAGTATTACGAAATAAACAGGCGGGTTTTAATGGAAATTTGTCTTTTCGTATTCAGAGGCGTTAAATTAGGAGCGACAGATTTGAAAATCAAGTGACACATACGCGATCGCTGCTTAAAATATTTCAAGAAAACATGATTATGAAAATCAAGAATTTTATTTCCTGTAGCTAAAATATCACAGATATAATTTATGCAGTTTAATTCTCGCAAGAAATTTATGTAATCAATAACTGAATACAAGGAGAAATTGTAATCTTTTTTTTTATTACTTAAAATTTACAGTAACTTGACTCTAGTTTAAAAAAAAATAACTATGTAATTTACATTAGAATTAAAGAGGATTCTTCATCAAAAAATACAAATACACGTTAAATTTAAAAGTATAGACACCACAAAATGTACCCAATAACCGGATCTAAATCGTCCCGGATAATAATATGTCCAAAACTCAAAGCGCCGGATTCGGCGACATTTTTATTATTCAATTATGGCTGTGACCGGCAATATGCCGACGTGTAAATGATACTTGCTCTCCCTAAACCCGGTCTACAACGCTTTTATTCTGTTTTTTGTAACCCGGATAAATGTCTAAGCTTAAATATGCATGAGATGATAGATAATATATTTAAGTGTTGTAAGTAGGTATATTAATTTAAGCACTGTAAGTAGGTACAGTCGAGTTCATTAATATGTAAGCACTTTTGACAGATGTTGACTTTTATTACAAAGGTATAAGGTTGATGAACTGTCAAAGGTGCGTACATATTGTCTTATGATCACCAAAGTCTATATTATGAGCAATATGTTTATCTATGATTTATATTTAGTTTATTTTGTTAGCCATCATTTTATTATTTGGTTTAATAGCTGTACTTTTTTCATTTGACTCATTTAACTTTTTATAAATAAGTTAACAAATATTAATTCTAGTTGTTTTATGGTTTTTATAATAGAAGTGACTCGTGTCTGAACAAACTAAACGGTACACTTGCGTACTATTTACTTGTACTACTAGTAATACTAGTTGTACTATTATGTGACCGCATGCACTCGTTTCAGTTTGATGTCCTATAAGTTTCTTGCGCTCATTTTTCTTGTCATAATGGGTGGTAAGAAAGAATTGACGATTTATAAAAGATTATCAAGTGAGCTTATTTGATTTTGATTGATTGATAACAAAACTCGATATTTCATTTCATTAGTGGTAAGTACTTTTGTATTTTCTAATCCTAAGACAACCTTTGGAGTTCTATCGCCTTGCCCTGGGTTAAGTAAAATAATTTACTTAAACCAATGAGAAAGAGTGCAGTAATCTGCGTAAAAAGTTTTATAAATTGCCCTTTATTTGAACAAATTTCCGCCAAAACATTTTTTTTTAATTTTAAGGAATAAAATCAATCTAATTACAGTATTATTGAGTAAAACAACGCAACTCGAGCTTAATCTGAGTCAGGTGTTAATGATACCACCGGTACTTAAAGAGATTAATCCTCTCAACTTCTCGAATGAAGCAGAACAAACGCGTGTGTAAGCACGCCGTAATTGAATTTGACAAACTTCAGCCAAACTTCCGAGGTGCATCTTCACACTAAACTAATTTCGCCAGAATTTATGCAGAACAATTTTAGGTTTCCCGAAGCTTATGTGTACAGAATTAGCGAGCGAATTCAGGAACATATACTTGTTTGTCTAATCTAATCTTAATCTTCTGATATTTATTTATTTTTACTCAAATTTATACTAGTAAGGTTTGTAAGGAGGTTTTTAAAACGAGTTGATCTACTGTATCTAGTCGTCACGAGTTTTAAAAAGCCTTAACAACCGTGTACCATACGCCGTTTTTCAATAATTTGCAAGAAAACCTACTGAAATAAAAATATTTTTCAGCGTAATAATAAACCACATTTTTTTATGAAAATTGCGCCTTTTTGTACGCATGCAAAAAATTTATTTTCAGTGTAAGGTTCAAAACATTCAGCCTTATACTACTTAAATTAAAAAACAAAATGGTCAAAAATACTTAAAATATTTTGCAATTTATTACAATAATTAACATCTATTGACTATAAAAACAATTCATTTCATTTACTCCCCTTATTTTGTACGTATGGACTCGACACCTTTTAATTCTTATTACAGAAACTTTTTGGTAGTAATCATATTAGACAGTATGTATATATTGTATTAGAAGTTAAAAAAAAAGTAAACAAAAACGCACGCCGTGCGGTAAAATCAACTTTCCGCACGCTGTACTGTCATCGAAAGCATACATTTTCGAGCAACTGTATTGAACTACTACCGTATAGATACTACCCAATATTGTCTTATGGACTGTGTTTTGTTTTTAAACATGAAATTGAATTTGGAACATATCGTAACTTTTTAAGAGTAACAGGAAACAAAAGAACCCATAAACGTCTTCTACTTTATCGAAACCCTCCAAAGCGTACCCAGTTGAATACAAATACGTATCACTCCAACTGAAGCGTACTCTCGCAAATGACGACATGCAGATACAGGGCCCTCCAGAGACGGTCAGTGTCGAAATGTGCAACGGGTTGAGCGCTCGTGGGACGGACTGAGAACATTCGTCGTCTTAACCCTAGATTGCGATCACCTACTGGCTTGCCGCTAAGTGGATTGGAGAGGGACCTCATCTGTTCGGTGTCAGACGGGGTGGGCCTCCCCCCTGAATTGCGTTAAATAAAGTCAAATTGAGCAATAAAGGCGGCTCCCCGCGGTAATGCAATAGAATCGCGGTCGGGCGACACTGGAACTACAACCACTAATTTACACTGTATTTTGGCTCCGTTAGTTCTTTAAGCTCTTATATTAATTAAGAATTTATTTCTTAATTTAGTTTGGTGGATTTCTCAACAAACTTTGAGAGGAATTCACAATCTTTAAGGTGGATTTTGTGTTCTTCGTGTATGAAAGAAAAGATTGGAGTGGCTTAAAATGGGATGACTGTATGGCAAATAAATTTGTTGGTTATCGGTTTATTGAAAAAAAAGACGATTCTATTTTGTACAATATCAGAGAAAATACACGTTTAAAATTATTATTTTTACTGTATTAGAATTTCATTTTCCCGCTGTTTATCGCGAGGCGAAACACCGCTAACTGCAATAAAACGGGTGAGCTTATAAGTGAAAACAAAGTGAAACAGAGTGACGAGGGTAGCGAACTTTGTTGTTATGAAACGGCAGATTTAAGCCAAGAAATCATCGCCTCCATTACAACACTGGACAGGGCTGCCAACGGGTTGAATTGTTTCAAGTGTAATCATAACCATCAGACTATTCACTCATTTATAATTTGATGGAGTGACGGTTACTTAATTCTTTAAATTGTCTATTTATCCTCTTTGGATTATCGTGTGATTCTCGTATAACAATATGGTGTGTGGGTGACAGAAAATCTCCACATAGTTACAACTATTTAAAACCGAAAATTGATTTGATCTGGATATAAATCAAAATGAAGCTTAAATTAAAAAAAATTACACTAAATTGCAAAAAAAAAAACTTGTATTGCGTCATAGAAAAATGCTAACTTAAATGCAAAGACTTCTATGGGGATACTATACTAGACAGGCTGTACAGTACCGAAAAATTGCTCATTAAGTTACGGTGCAGGCACCGCAACTCCTTTAGTCTATTGCGAGCGACCGAGAGAAACAGTTGATGCGCCGCGAAGGTTGGTTGTGACACAATTTTAATTTTGAACAGCTCGTCTATGTAATTGAAGTCATTGCTTAAATGGTTCATAAATAAAAAAAAGGTTTCTGTATCTCTTATTTATTTACGTCTTGATACCTATAGACCAAATGTTTAACTAACTAATCAGTAAGCATTGGAAACTACTGCAAACACATCACAATATCCTCAAACATACCATAATGATGATTATTCCAGATAAAATTCTTAGACATTACTTAGTATCTATACTTCTTTGACATTATTTTTTGACACTAAAACATTCAACTCATCTTTTATGTTTACTCAAACTTTTTTATAAGTAACATGAAGTGAGCGTTTCTTTAAAATAAATGCTAGTTTCTTTGCAATTAATTGTACTCGAAAGGATCTGCATCGTATCGGGATGCATCGTATCTCGGCGAAATCCACAAGCGTTGGCTATTAGCATGAAATGAGTTCTAGCTGTTGTACATATTCACTAACTATTTTCATAAATATTCACTGAAGTTTACGACAGTCAGACGACATACGACGACTACCTCCGTGGTCGAGTGGATTGCACGCCGGTTTTCAAGGCGTCACCATCTCTTGAGGTCCTGGGTTCTATCCCCGGCTGGGTCAATGTAGAAAAGATCTTTTCTATATTGTCTTAGGTCTGGGTGTTTGTGATACCACCGTTGTCTCTGATTTCCAAAACACAAGTGCTTTAGCTACTTACTTTGGAATCTAAGCAATGTATGTGATGTTGTTAAATATTTATTTATTATTTATTTATTTATAGAATATCTATTGTTTGTTAGTCACTGGACAGTCAAGTCAACCATCGGGTTGAATACACACTTATGATATTTTTGCTTACAATATAGGTGCTCTGTAACCTACAAACTAAGGAGAATTCCTAATTCGATTTATAAAGTTGGTTCTTGGAATAGTAGCTAAGTAATTCCCGAACATTGATGGCGTCAGCCCTGTCGCAACCGCTACGCTGCGGCGTGTTCAGTCACTCGAGAATCACGGCCCGAAACTGGAGATTGTAATTATTGTCAGACCCTGACACTATTGAGGCCATAGACAACTGTCCTGGAGGATGCCACTTCCCAAAGTTCCACTAAGTTTGGAGCCAATATTTCATTGAAAAAATTGTTGAGGTTTAACTGAATTGAAGTATGTGTTTGCTAATCTAGATATACTTGATATTCAATATTCTAATTGAGTAAGTAGGTTTTTTATTTGGAGATGATTCCTTTTATGATTAATCACAATTAAGTCATGAATGTAAGATTTCTGACTTAACTTACTAAACCTTTATATACCTAATTTAACAAAGCCACTTGAAGCCATAATCATTTTTGTCAATTTATCAATGTATACCGCGTCACGACTTAATTTTACACAGGCCGCAAGCAGTTAGCCTTGCGCGGTTTAAAATATTTTTATTAAAGCATACATGTGACATATGTTCTGAATAAAAAGTAACTTGTGATCTCTTAGTCAGTCGCATTTCAGCGCATAGTACTGTCGATACCCTTTATAACACTCTTAAATTTCTGCTACACAGCTCTTAAGCAGCTATGTGAACTTAAGGGTGAATAATTTGTGCCTATTTAAGAGTTATAAGAGCTGTATAAGGTCGTAAACAGCCTTTATGCAGCTTCCTTATTCAGCTTTAAGCGTGACGGAAATCCGTTATTCGGCTGTTAAGCAGCCTCGTGTCCTACTTGGGGTAGGTATTCCAACTTCATATAATCGATCACTATAAAACAAAAAAGTGTTACTAAATTACAGTATCTAAACATCATCTTAAAATCTGTATAATATAAACTAGATAGACGTATCATACTTTTTTAATATTAGAGGCAACCCTTAAATAGGAAGTAACCCGTCTTCTTCGCATCTCCAGGATTCGGCTCGGCGCGGCGGTGGCTAGGTTTAAAATTCAATTTATATCAATTTGTGTGTAATCACCGGAGGGGAGTTTAACACAAAAATACGTCTCAAGCCGGCCCTGTATTGCGGTGTAACGCAATCACTTACGCTGTTATGTATGAAAATGAGATTTGCACCTACTTTGTGCTATGCTTTGAAAATGCCAAATATTGTGCTCAGTTTAGTATGAGAATGGAATTTGAATCGTGAAAAAGATTAATATTTATTTATTTGGAAATAAGCTGGTACAGTTATCACTTTGTTCCTTTAAGATTAGTTTACTATCTGCAACGGAAACCTGTGGCTCTACCAATCTAGTTAAATTAGAGAAAATTGCTATTATCTTGTAGACTGCCCCGATAGAATTACGTAGTGGGTTTTTCAAACTGACATTTGAATGCAATTTCCTAAAAAAAACATATTTTCACCGAAGTTTTATTAAATACTTACTTGTTATAATTGAGAACATAAATATGAGTTTAATTTAGTTACTAGTGACAACTAGATACTAGTGGCTCTGTGAGCGGTATACCTCGCGTTTGTGGCACTTTTGATCATTTTTTGAAATGGCTGAAATACGTCTTTTTTCGAAAAACTGAATCAACTAAAAAACCTGCTCATGAGGAATGCCTATAAAGGAGAACAGCCGGACATCCGGACTTATTTTGGTTTTGCCCAAGCTGTAACGAAGACGCTTCGCTCGCGCTTCACGCTCGCTTGGTCAATTGGGGAAAAAAGTCTACCCAAATTAACTAATTTGATAACCAAAATTAGAAATATTTGATTCGATCGACAGCGAAGTAAGTTCATAATAAAAAACCGCAACTAACATATAGCACAAAGCAATAGAAGCACAGACTACTAAAATAACTCCTGAAGTATTGCACCAAGGTATTTACTACCAAAATTGAATGTAAAACATCTTGAGCAAGAGCTTAATAAAAACCGAGATAGCGTCGAACTTCACTTGTCACGTTTTAAATTCAAATAACCCCGAACTCGCGAAGTCTGTGTTGCCCTTTTAAAACCGTTTTTAATATTCCCCAACCGTCTTTGTTCGTTCTATGGCAATATCGCCTTGTTTTAAAGCGAGCAAATTGAGCTTTTTTTGTTTATGCAAGTTAAGAGCAGTTGGAGCGTAGGTAATCTCTTTTACGTTTGTTAGATTTTAGACTGGGAGCATTTTTTCATTCCTCTTTCAGTATTTGCCGTTCTTTTGCAGATTCTTTTACGGGCGGACGCGCGTTCGGGATGCGTGTAAATTTTTAAGCTTAGTAAATGTTTCTTGCATTGTTTTTTTGTTGTCTGTCTTTTATTCGGATTGTTTGCAGTCGTTGCAGCGCTTTCGAAACACACTTTTGTTTAATTTTCTTCCGCTTTCAACTTTTAGTCACTCGATTATGATGAAGTTTTCGTGTGGTTTTATAATTTGAACTTGGGAACTTTAATGGAGTAGGAAGGGAAGACAAGATTTTTCATGATTTTGTTGTTTGTTTTGTGTTTTTCTATGGTATTAGGCATAAGAGTTCATAAAATTGTGACTTAAATGTTGTAGCTAAAAAGTTTGTTAAAATGCCGTTGCATCTTAACTTTAAATTCAATTTGGTGGTGTTTAAATAACTTTAATTCATTATTTCCCCACTAATTCGAATTGATACAGCTACTATAATGTTACCAAAATACCTGCAAACATTAACATGTATGAAACCGAGCAGTTTAATAATGCAATTATTGGCTTACATTCACACACCAATTAGTAAGTGAACCTCCAAATTTACTACTAGCACGTGAGAGGCAGTACCGTAAGGAGACCTCGAGCTGTATTAACATGACAAGCCAACTAACAAAGCGGCACCGACGAATACTAATTTAAGCCACTAAATTGTATGAAACTAAATCATTATCTATTTTCGGCTACTGTGAGAGGCTCCTACTGTTATGAGAGAAATAATATTATATAATATCAGGTTTAACCAAGTAAAGAAAAATGGAATAGTATGACTTGATTCTTTTCAACTGAAAAAGTCGTGTTCTTAAACATGTCATGTCAAAATCGTTGAATTAATTATTAGGACTTAATGACATTATAGCACATACTTAATACATATCAGTATTATAGGTGTTGTTATGATAAGTTTTCTATATGTTTCATTGCAATGACCCTGAAACTATTTGATATTGTAACGAAAAAGTTTCAGTGAGTAATTTGAATCAACCAAGGGCCGTTACGAAAAATATTCGAAATAATCAATGTTAATGTTCGATTTAATTTTAAAACCTTATTCCTGTTGTGCTAATAGTACACACAAAGCAGAACGAACGTAGTCGGGTGAATCTACATTGTTTTGTTATGTTTCTTACTCGACGACCTCCTTGGTCGAGTGGCTTTGGACACCGGTTTTCAAGGTGTCACCATCTCTGAGGTCCCGGGTTCGATCCCCGGTTGGGTCAATTTAGAAAACGAACTTTTCTATATTGGCTCAGGTCTGGGTGTTTGTGACACCACCGTTGTCTTCGATTTCCATAACACAAGTGCTGTAGCTTCTTACTTTGGAATCGGAGCAATGTATGTGATGTTGTCATATTATATTACTTCCTGCGTCAGTGTCGTTTACTCGAAAATCTTTAAAAATCCAATGCATCTCAACGGAATTTGCCATCATTTACGTTAGAGTACGACAGTAAATTATATTAATTTGCATATTTTTAACTTATTTATTGCGATGCATTGGATTTTTAAAGACTTTCGAGTAAACGACAACGTCGCAGGAAGTAAGAAACAACGTAGATTCGCCCAGTCCGATTATCGTAGTTTGGTTTTCAAAGTAGGCCCTCTCTGAATTCCCTTTTTACTGTGTAATTGAGCTAACGACTAAAACTTAGCTGTGAAAATACTTAAAAGGTGAATAAAAATCCGACTGTGAAGCAATCCTGCAACTTTTGAGAGCTAAATTCAACTAAGAGCTATTTAAATTTACAGACGTTGAAAACAACTGAAAATAATTCATAAAAGTTCAGAATAGCAAAGGCAAACAGGCCCACGGCGCGTCAGAGACGGACTTCTCATTGTTAAATACTTTTGAGTTGGAGCTATTTATATAAGACTCCAAATTTTGCTTATACAAGGTGTTACAAAAGTACACCTAATGCCGTATATAGTAGATAGGGACCATCAAACTGAACAACTTTTACTATGGGACCAACTCTGAAATCGCGAAAATAAATATCAGCTGTTTCATGCATTTTGATATTTTCGTAATTAATTTTTGTATGAAACAGCTGATTTCTTTTTCGCGATTTCAAAGTTGGTCCCATAGTAAAAGTTGTTCAGTTTGATGGTCCCTATCTACCAAATTTGGCATTAGGGGTACTTTTGTAACACGTTGTATAGTAGGTAGGTTATATTTATTTTATATTTAATATATCAACTGTAGATAATTTATGTTGTAGCCAGACACAACAGCTGCCAACAAGTTCAAAAAGATCGGCGTCTGACATAAAATATACACATATTCATGATTCGACGTCAGAGTTGAAATCCGTATACTTCTAATTTATAATCACGTGTTTTTCTTATTTGTATAGTGTAATGTTTTTTAATACAATGTGGGAGTGGTTAATATTGCTACCGATAACAATAACGCTTTAGTATGAAGGTTACTTGATGTTTTTGGAAAATGTGAAAACATTAAACAAGCATTTTAAAACTAAGAAAAGGACAAAAATACACGAATTTATTTTCAAGTAACCACTTAAAAATATATTCGTGTGGCACTACCCAATACCTCCCTGCTCGAACGAGCTGGAGTTCTTATTATCTTTTTGTCGACTCTTCATTCCTTAAGAATTCTGTTTTAAATTGTGTTTGGGTCTTTGCCTTTTTGCGGCGATGTCCTTTGGCCGCATGCATTAATAACGGACTAATATTAGTTCTTTGTGGATCCGTATGTCTGTTAGCCGCTGCTGTTTTCATTTGCCGTCTAAAAGGCTTTAGGGGATGTGGAAAAATGTTTTGTACTGACATCTGTTTTATTTTGATACATTACTTAATAATTACTATAAAAAAATACGACTCGTCACCAGGATTGTCTCAGGCGGGAATCGAGCCCGCGACCTTTGAAAGTCCGGTCCAATGCTCTCACCAACTGAGCTACAGGGTCACTAGTGACATTGTCGAAATTCTTCTAATATATCCCACTCTTACGCAGCAAGCCAGCCATATCATCAATCTGAGGAACCACTTCGACATTCAACTAAAACATATTCCCAGATATTTTGACAATAATATATATTTTTTTCAAACATTTTGATAAAAAGCTATATATTTTTTGAATTTGAGATTTTAGCATTCACAATGCTATTTTTATACAATACAAAAAAAATTACCGGACTTCTAAAGGTCGCGGGTTTGATTCCCACCTGAGACAATCCTAGTGATGAGTCGAATTTTTCCCAGTATATTATTTAGTATTGTATAAAAATAGCATTGTGAATGCTAAAATCTCAAATTAAAAAAAAACTGTTTTATCTATTGAAACTTGAATTTCTTTTGATCTTTAGTCATTTGTAATAATTGTGTACGAAGGAAGTTACTTCAAAACAAACATAATTAGAATTTCTGATACGTTTATAGGTATGTTTTTTGTGATTATTTATTAGATATCTACTATATTAGGCAATCAATTTTAGTTTTCGTGACTATGTTTTTATTAATTTGACGACCTGAGTGGTTCAGTGGTCAACATGCCGGTCTACCACGCAAGAGGTTCCAGGTTCGATTCCCGGCCGGGCAGAAATTAAAATGATAATTTTAATTTCTGTGATGGGTCTGGGTGTTACTATATATGATAAGTATATTTTTTTAAAGTATATAAGTAGTAAAATATTAATTGTCATGCGCCCATATTACAAGCTTTGCTTAATTCAGGGCTAGATGACTAGACATTAGTTAGATCCCAACTGGAATATGCAACGGTGGTCTGGAATCCATTCTATAATAAATATAAGAATAATATAGAATCAGTGCAGCGAAAGTTTCTTAGGCGAATATCTTTTAAATGCTGGAGAGCAAAACTATCCTATGACCAACTACTACAGAAGTTTTCATTACCACAACTAGAGTCGCGAAGGACACTTTTTGATGTTCTTTGTCTTCATAACATCATACATAGTAAATACGACTGTACTGATCTAACTGATGGGCTCAAGTATAGGATACCCAGCACTTCAGCTCGCATCCGAGAAAGGCATGTATTCAGGCCTTTCGATCTTGGATTTACCAATAGCAACGCTGGTTTGCGTGCCCCGCTCAATAGAATCATGGCCACTTACAACAGACACCTTAGTGACCGTGACATAGATATCTTCTCTCTCTCTGCGTCTTCATTCAAATCCAGGGCTTTCGACCTGCTGTCGCAATAGGCTGTCTGTCATCTGCCTCGATTATTATATGTACCTATTTAACTGACTACAATCAACTCAATTCTACTCAATTTTCATTCAAATTAAATTAGAAGCTAATGCTTATATTCGCGGGTTGTCTAACGCTGCTGTTTGTATTACCGGTTTTAGTTTTTAAGTTCAATTCTATTCTATAGAATTTTTTATCGCACATTAATCTTTAAAAGTAAGCTGTGGATAATGTGGTTGGTTGTATAATTATTAAATATAGTTGTTTGTAAGCATAGCTGTTAACACAATATTGTACAGCCGTTTGTTATCCCTGAAAATAAAATAAATAAATAAAAATAAATAAATAAATAGATGGATCTGTGTAAATTGTATTTATTATTATTTATTCATTAAGTGTTTCTATAAGTTACAGTTTTAAATAATTCATTTCAAAATAAGCCCAAATGCAGTGTTTTGATTACCCACGGCAGATAAAAAATTGCAAATAAGTACAACACTGGCATCGCAGCCACAGCATCTCATCGTGCCATAACCCTTGAGTGGCGCTGTATCACTCCTTATCAAATGCAAACACTCGCGGGTCGTTCCGGCCATTGGGCGCGAATGCTGCTTCTATTATTTTTATTTCTACGCTTCCCCTACTTCGAAACAAGGGGTTGATCCGTGACGCGTTAAACGTATAGAAATTTAGATTGTTCTTGCTGTGCTTGGCTATTTGTTACTGGAAGTAAGAATGAGCGATGATGACAAATGGATTTTTCTATTTCACTTCATTTTTGATATCGTTTAGTGAACGTAGTGTGAAAAGTATTTGATATCTAAACTGTTACTTACATGACGAGAATCACATTGAAAGCAAAATGCTTTTTATTGATTTATATAATATACTTATGCTTATACGCTCCAAATGTTTTGTTGATATTAGCTGTTTTAATTTATATTTATACATATCTATCATGGAGCAATCTGAGGTCAGCATTTACAACGTTTAAACCAAAACATGGACACAAAATGATTTTCTCAGTTGTTTCAAAGAATATAACATTTTGAATTGTAGCATAAAAAATAATGCACTCAGTGATATCATAACTATACTCGAGTAGCATATTATAGACACACATGAGGTGTACGCCACGCGTATTATCTGAGGGTCGTAACGTAACGTACGAGTTGTTAGCGGGTCTACGCGACCAGCCCAACGCACTTGAGGGTTGAAGCAAAAACTTATAAAATATTTAAGTAAGTAATATATTTTTTCTATGAAAACAAAATAAACTGTCATCACATACACTATGTGACAGATTGGTAGTAAGTTAGCCTATTACCTACTTTAAACGGTTTGTCCTAATCTTTCGAGTTTTAAATTCGGAGTTCGGAAAGTCGGAATCCAGTTGCAAATTCGGAGTTTAACTGCATGCCCAAGCAGAAATCAAGACGACAAAGAGCGATCAATACCATAATCTTTTCAAAATAACTGATATTTTTTTCCAAATATATTTGTAAAATATGACCTATCTTCTTATTATCCGCTGATATGACAGCCCTACAAGAACCCCGTAAAAAAGTAATAAAAACCAAATAAATCCGCGCCCCTCCAGTCGCCTGTCGTCTTCTATTATTGTTATGAACACCAAAATATAAGGACTTTGCCACAAGCACTCTCATACGTAACGCGACGACGCAAAGTTTGAGAAATACTGTTTTTTTTTAAGAAAAATGTGTGTGACTTTTCGTTTACTTATGTTTTTTAGTAAATCTTGAGTCTACTTTGATGATAATTATTCTTAAATCAAAATTATCGTTATGTGATTAACTTTTACAAGAGTGATTAATAGACTACTTATTTTAAAATACTTAATTGATTTTTAGATCAGTCTTTTATGATATTTAGTTTACTTAATATTTTGATAGTTATTACACTAAACTAGGATTCGTTATTCGCAATTAACAAAAAACGTTGATATGTTCAAAGGTCAATTCCTTTTCGTTGAATCGAATACGGTAGTATTGGTACTCGCGTGTCCCTTCGTTCTGTCCTAAGCTTTTGCATCGAGCAACTGTACTGAAAGTCTGAAACCTATCAACAAAAGACCAATATTATCCTGTAGGTTCTATACCTATATATTTTTACAGGTCAATTCATTTACGTAAAACCGATAAGACTCCATGCTTGGTATTTAAAAAAAATGTTTATTTCATACTAGTTACTTATTTGTAACACAGCCCATATGGCTTATTAGATTAGGAACTTTCTTGTCCCATCATTATGTCTTAAGCCTTTACAAGCACAGCCACAGTGGTGCCTAAATGCAGTTAACGACTAGCACCTAACAGCAAAAATTCCAATAACTTTATAAAGGTTTAACCGACTTCAAAAAGGGATTCATTTACCAAGAACCTTAAATGATTTTAGAATTGTAACTCGTGTCGTGTGTTCCCTCGTTCTTTCCTAAGCCTTTACAAATACAGCCGCACAGTGGTAAGTGCAGCTAACGACTGGGACCTATTTTCCGGCAATCATCCACTCGAGACGGCCGTTGTCTGAGCCGATCGCTGATTGGAATCGACCATCGGAAAAACTTCGAGGAAATTACGACCAAAATCCGACTCTATTCTATTTTCAATGAGTTGATTAATAAAAATACGCGTTTAAATCATTTGAGATCATCAGTTTTTTAATAATTATTATAAAAACCTTTTTGAGTCTTTAAAAGAATAGTTATACTAACAACTTTAAGTAGTTATTTCGAAGCCGTACGGAGTTTTATGATGCTAATGATATAATTTATAAAATTGTATAGACGACTCAGACAGCATAGAGACTGACACAATATTTTTTTTCACCCAGTTTAAATAACAATTTTAAAATAAAAAATAAAAAAATTTTGTAAGCTAATAAACAGTACCGAAAGATAGATGTTCAATGCTGCTATTAATAATAATCATAATTTTTGCAAATATTTTAGTGAGTGGAATATTTATTATTAGTATTACCATCTTTACTAGTAGCGTACATTCAACGCAATAACTCTTTGTTCACATATTTTAGGCATCAAACTATTTTTTTTACAAATCATTGACTCCACAGATTTGCTGTTTTGCGCCTGTTCGGGGGCGTCGAGTTTCCCCTATTGATTACCCAAAAAGCGGAAAATAAAATCGCTCGTGTACCGCAACAATACTGAGGTGGTCTCGAGTAAACTTAGATTCACCCTAGCACTTAGGGAATTAAAACGATTCTCCCATTTTAATAATACGATTCATCAGATGATGCTTTAATAATACGCAGAATTTAACGGATAAATAATTTTAATACATACTGGGACCGAATTTCTTCCATTTAGTAATCTTTTTGTATCTGTCGTGGATAATATTAGGCGTTTAAAATGATGTACCAATAAGTAGGTAAGTAGGTACTTATAAATCGTATTTTTTCCTTTCATACAAGACATCCTTTTGCTGAGAAATGGACGCGAGAAACTTCAATTTGATATGTATTTTTCCATTACACCGCACTTGAATAAAAATCTTACTTTCATGACAATGTCATGTGAACTTATTTTAGTTTCTATCTATTTTGGGTGTAAAAGTATCTTTTTTGGTAGCAAAAGCTAAAAGCTCTGGCGGGAGTTGTAGACGCCAAAGTTCGGCACCGCACGCAAGCTCCACCGAATAAAGGTGTTTATTGTACAGGAATTATCACCGAACCATTATTGACCGAGCGAGCGCGAAGCTTCTCCGTAAAGTTTGGGGAAAAATGCTTTCGTCTGTCCGTCTGTCCGGTTTTCCGGCTGTCCGTCTGCTCTCCTCTACAGGTCGCATTTCTCAACCGATTCTCGTGAAATTTTGTGAGCAGGTTCTATTACTTTTTTTTTTGTTTGAGATTTCTGCATTCACAATGCTATATTTTAGCATAGGTAATAGAATATAGGAAGATATATAGAATATAGGAATATAGAATACAAATATAAGTTGTCTGGGTAAAACCCGGATACCATTTGTGTTACGGGAAAGGGTGTAAAGTTTTTTGTTTTATTGTATTTTTTTTGTCAAGTGCGTCCGGTAAAATTATTAATTTCACACAAATGTCCGGGGTTTTTGCATTTTTTGTCCGGGTTCTGTAATTTAGGTGATGGCAGGCCTAGCCCCAAATCAAAGTTGTAAAAGCGTTAGAAAAATTCACAGGGTAAAGATGTATGAAACTGAATCTTGAATAAGTTTTCATTTACTACCCTATACATATAGCTAATACATATAGTAATAACGGTTTAAAATGTCAAATTTACACGTATTATGACGTAAGCATTCACTAAAAAGTATTTTTGTGAACTACTTAGTAGATTCCACAAGAAGGAAGTCGATGGGGAAGCTAAGTAGCAAACGGTACAAAACATCTTTTCACTTTCTTTACTATATAGGTATGAGTACTATGTGCGTGTATGTAAGCTATATCTATACATATAGCTATATCTACACACACACCGGCTGTCTCAAGTACATGATTGCCCGAATAGATCCCACTTCCTGCTCGGTAGTGTTTGCGGAGGCTCACGACAAACGCCAGGGGCAGACTTTAAGACAGCCAAACTATATTTATACGCAAAGGGCCAGTTAATTTCATACAAGTCTGTTTAATTTTAAATAAAGCCAGAATAATATTATCAACCGAGCGAGCGAAGCGTCTCAGTTTCAAGATTGGCCAAAAATGCTTTTGTCCGTCCGTCTGTCTGTTTTCGCCTACAGGTCGCATTTTTCATTTATTTCATTTTTTTAGTTGAGCGCGATTTTCGATTGGGGGAAAGGGGAAAGTTTTCTCTAGCATTATTAATCGACGGATTTCAA
This sequence comes from Catoptria pinella, assembly GCA_963556745.1. NCBI lineage: Eukaryota > Metazoa > Arthropoda > Insecta > Lepidoptera > Crambidae > Catoptria > Catoptria pinella. The sequence goes on along the minus strand of OY750775.1, from coordinate 6,688,351 downwards.
CCAAATTTGAGAGGCACACTTAAGGACTCCATTCTACACAAGATGTTGCGAAAAAAGGAGGAGTGGAGGGGGAAAGGGGGAAAGTTTGCTGTAGCGTTGTCCTTGATAGGCGATATGTATAAGCCAAATTCAACCTAAATGAGGTTGCAATTGCATACAGGCCCCAATAGATTAAAACCTCTTTCGTGTCTCCTTATACGTTCGAAAGTATGTTAAAAGAAACTTTGTGGTGACAACCATTAATACGATAGTCAATTGTTTTACTTTGTCATTGGTTTTTCATACTCAAAACTGTTATTGTGCAATTATTTTGTACTGGATTTAATAATATTATTCTTTTGTCGATTCAGTTTTCAGTCATTTCGAAAAATGTCACAAACGCGAGGTCTACAGCTCATAGAGCATAGGTTCTATCCGAAACTTCTAAAACAGGCCCTAAGTAGGTACAAAATAAAAGTACAACAATACACCGTAAATTTTTAAATAAGATTTTTTTTGCGATTCCTTGGTTGGCCCCACAGTAAAAGTTGTTTATTCACGTGGTTTGAAATCCCCATTTCATTTGTAGATAATATACTTAAAAATTAACGGTGTATATCTTCTCTCTATAGTTTTTAAAAGCCTGGGACCCGTTTACACTAATTTATAATTTGGATCGTTCGTTTTGGAAACACTAGCAATGACGTTTACGAAACAATGTAATTGTGGTACTGTGGTAGAGCCAGCTGATTCGTAGAAGAGCATGGTGGCGCAGTAGTTGAGTGTCGGTCATGGGATGGGTGACCAAAGATGTATCATCTAGTTCGAGGTACTCGACCTCCGTGCTTCAGAAGGCACGTTAAGCCGTTGGTCCTGGCTGCATTTGCAGTCGTTAACACCCAATAATCCTCATTGGGCCTGCGTGGTGGGTTATGGCCCATCCTCCTTATCAGTCCATAAGGAAGGCCTGCCCAGCAGTGGGGACATTAAAAATGGCTGATGTCTCATATTGATTGTGACATTACGTTTAATTTTAGTTAAAAACGTTTGTCGTATTGGGTTCCTAAGCCCCATTTATATTTTATCTAAGGCCTTATAAAATAATTTCACCTTGCTATTGAGTTATAACATTTTATTCTTAAAATAGATAAGATGACTAATAATTAAAAAAAATATATATCAATGATTACTTTAGCACGTTCACGGGAGCTCCGTCGAGGCTGTATGGTACTACAGTACCATGTACCGTCGCTTACAAGCTACGGTACCGCCTCTCAACGAAGCGTCCGGGACAACAGGTACATTATTTGATACGTTTTTCAGAACACAAAACACGACTTAAAAATCTCTTAATTCCCATATAATTAGTCAAACCAGCAAACCCCGAACGTAACCTAATTAATTTGACTCGGAACAATCGATTAACGACTCTTTTGCATATAAAGGTGGGTCGCGATCACGTGAGCGGCCGGCCTAATGCAGCGGTCAACGGAATAAGTGTTTAGTGCCGACTGGACAAGGTGCAAATTGAGTGGGTGGTAAACGTAGAGAGGTGACTTAGTCATAAAAATATCGTTTATCGATAAAAATACGAATAGCTAAAGATTCTTTAATCGTAAAAGTCGTCAGGATTTGAAGTAATGGAAAACAATTCATTCCTAAGCCAATAAGCTTATTACACTAAGGCTCGGTTGCACCATCTTGACACAAACTTATCTGAGCCGGTGGCCAGAACTGTAACTCAGTGATATTGTTACCTAGGTTACGCCATAAACGACAGCGACGCTATCCCCGTGTCGGATAAGTTTGTATCTGAAGTTAATGTCTGTTAAACTTAATGAATAAAATTACATTAAGTACATCTAATGCATAAAACGTGTGCTTTTTTCCTGTAATTTTCATAAAATGTGTATAAAAAGTAAAAATTGAGTTGGTGTTGCAGAAAAAGATGTTTTAATATAACAGCCATTAGTCCACTGCAGGACAAAGGCTCCCCTTTGGGCGGATGTTGCTAAAATATCTTGGTAGGCGGGTTGAAGGTAAATCCAGTGTTGAACTGTTTTCACCGGAAAACAGTGGCGCCTTTTATCTTTAACTATTCGCCTTTTATGACACCACAAGGGTTGTTATTATTCTACTTTGCTATGCTACACGGATGCTACATATCAATACCTGTTTCTTTTTTAAGATTTTAAATCATTATTTCGAAAGTTATGTTATATGCACATCACTAGTGGCTAATGAATGGAGTAGTAAATGGGCGGGCGCGGCCGGGAATCGAACCGCAAAGTGGATTAACCGCAAAACTTACGATAGGTACGTGCGATGTCCGGTAACTAAGCTATTTCACACCGCGTGTCCATGACGGTAAAAGATAAATTACTATTGTCTTGCAATCTTGCACAAAATGTTTTTACGAATTCTTGTTATTTATTTTCAAGTATAATTCATGCATTCGTTATTCTTTTTAACGTCATGTTATTATTCTTCATTGCGTTTATTTAAAAAGTTTAACGTTTACAACACTTTAAAGGGCAAGTTATATAAAAATCAACTAAGCTACTTCAATCATAAGAACAAAGCACCGTTAACGAAGGCGTTACTTTTAAGTCTGCACACATTTTTAAAGACTAATAGTTTTAATAACGCGTTGCGGCCGCGCCCTCTCTGCGAGCCATACGCTTAAGTGCTAATTTAATTAATTGTTCCATTTCCCGACCACCTCCTCCCCTCACCTCCAACTACCCAACAACGATATTTTTCACTTACACACAAACCCCAACAAATTGGCCCCGTTATTGCTAAGCTTCCTCCGTGATAAAAATTCATGGAGAAAAAATACACCCCCCATAAAAATTATAACTCCGAAACGATACAAAGTTACAGCCGTAACGATCGTGTAAACTAATTTATTCCAACAATTTTGAAGAAATCGTAATGGATGTCACCTGTAGCTACCTATCGAGTACAACTTTGCCAATTTAACTTTATTTGTATCGGGGCAATATTCGCGACTTAAATAAGTTCTCGTGAAGTGCCCCGTACTTATATATTGTGCAGGAAATGAAAAAACAAGATAACTGATTACGTAAGAATGCTATCGGATCCGCGGAGGGTCGCAGAGGGGAGAGGGGATCCGTGAAAAGAGATCCTTCGCCGGAGGGGCCGGATTATTGAATTATCAACAAAACATAGCACGCCTGAAAGCTTATGAACGTCTAATTACTTTCTACTCGTCGGTATCTCAAAATCAGATGAGATTTGACGAGTAATCGATCGCTCTTAATTGCGGACGCCCTGATTTGTTGGTACAGTAAATAAAAAAGGGAAAATTTACACACGCCGAGTAAATAGGCGTATCAAAAAGGAAGGTTTGAGGTGGATTTTCCGGCGAGTGTTTTTAAGCGGCGGGCGACCCAATATGTTGTACCCGGGCAAATTAAAAGCTGGCCATGCGTGCAGGCATTGTAAAGTAGGCCCACGTTTTATTGTTACCGGTGTCTGGATGGGAAAACACAAATGGTGCGAGTGGGGTTAAGCCTTTTGTTGATCGAACAAGCCGATAGCTTCACATCTCGATCAGCCTAACATTCTTTCATGCGCACGCTCAGAATTTACGTGCTGTTGTAAAACCTCATTGCTGAGTACTTAAATACTTTGGGAAAGGCACAGGTGTGTTTTATGTTTTCAAATTTTGGGAAAGTTACAATAGAAATGGGAGACAAAAGCGGACATAAGAGTTTGATTATACTTGGACATCGCTCCCTGTGAATGTTTGTTATCTTAAAATAATGTATTTATGTAATTTTAATTTCTTAATTGTTTTTGTATTTTTTTAAATATGCTACGCATAGGTAATATAAAATTCATAGGTAATAGGTACCTACTTTTATTGGGTGAAAATTACGATTATATTGTTCATAAAACACCTTAGCATTATTGAAACACCAAGAGCTGAAAATATCAACTGCAGTTGCGAATGATGAAAATAATAAACTTATAATCAGAATTGGCAAACAAAAATCCAAAAATAAAATATCGCCTCCCGACTTTTTGGCGTTGTGACTTGTACCAGGTAACAAAACGACGAGACTTCTCGATTTGCACGTTCAAATATTTAATAGCGGGGTGGGGGGTTGAGAAATAGCAGCGAATATCTCCCGACTATCTGGGGATTCTTGTCCCTATTTCCCCGGGATCGGCCAAAATGACAACAGATTTAGGGAAAGCGTGTAGCGAGGTGTGAAATTTATCGGGTGTCACGTCTTATATGACATTCTTCGCTGTAAACGTAAGCGCTGAGCCGTTTTCGTAATCTCTTTTTATTAAAAAGTTGCTCTGCTCAATGGGTTTCCGAGCTATTTAAAGGGTTATTTGTGTAATAGAGATTTTATGGTGAATGTGGACGGATAAATTTTTCATAAACATCATTTTTCCGATATACGCTTGCTTTATAATATTTCTCGTTTTTTTTTAAATAATGAAAAATGAAAACAATATCTGGTGTTCACAAAACAGCAAACCAATTAGCTGAACTCTTGTAGTAAAAAAACTTATTTTTATATAATATTTTCAATGCTTGCTTTTTATCATCTCACTTTTGACATACACGCTTGTTGCTTGTTTTACACAGGTAATATTTAAACAAAGTTTTGGTAAAATATAATTGACATACAAATAAAATAGTAAAATATTCGAAATTCAGAACAAAGCAATAGATAGTGATGATGACTAAACAAATGAATAACAGTAAAAATATATTTGAATTATATAAGTCACAGTAGTCACAAAATATATCGTGGTTCTTGACATAAATAATAATAAGTAGACGGAAAAGTTCGCGACTTTTTTAAGCATGAATTTTGTGTTATATTTCTGGCAATACTAAACTTAGGTGGAAATATAATACATTGTTATCAGCTGACTTTCTGGTAATAGCGGTAAAATTCAAACAAATTGATAGTTGTGTTGCTTTTTCATATTTTTGATTATTTTTATTAGATATGTTTTGCAAATTATTTTCGATAAGGGATACCCTTAACGAAAAAAATTAATGCTGCTAGTGCTCAAAATCAAGTTTGTAATGATTATGGAGTCGATGGACGACGACTTAGTCGAATACAACTGCAATAAAATGGTTCAGCAGATTCAGATCTCATAATTTTGATGATAAAAAGATGTTCAATAAGGCCGCGAACTTTTCCGACTACTTATCTAATACATATTTTGTTCAGGGAATCTCAGTTCAATCAAACCAGGTTAAAAAGTCAATACAAATGATAGAAGTGTTTTCGAATTCTGCCAAAGCGGCGCCCACTTCTGTGTACTTAACATACACTTAGCAGTCTTCTAGTACGTTTATTTTTGATGACAGATAAGGAAACAATTGGATTGTAACTTATCAAAATATTTGTATAATATAACTAACAATTATCATATTTTTTAAAATTAATTGTATTAATTATTGCTGTAGGAACCGCTACATCCAGACCGGAAAATTCATATGTTAAGATTTCCACGATACAGGCTCCGCCTAGTGTGGAAATTTTAGTTTTAAAAATCCTACTTGTAATCAATTTTGAAATAAAGAATTTATTATTATTTATTAACAATAAAATATAATATACTTAACATGTAGTATCCTGGTTGTAAAATAACTATCGCTTTTGCCATACCAGTACTTGTATTAAAATTGACTTGACATTTTACAGTAAAAGTTGCAAAGATGGGCCGAGAACCAAATAGTTAAATCGCTTTTTCAATCTGGTCGGAGGGTGAGATTTGCATAGAGCCTCTCCGTGGAATCTTGACGGCTGTTTGAATATGTGATTCCGGCGAGCGGAACCTTTTATTGCCTCTTACTGTCATACAACTTGTCGATTATTGGTAAAAGAGATATGTTTTTAAGAAAATCTTTCTCTTTAAACGAAGCCGAATAGAATTTGCAGTTCTGGCTGATAGTTTTATTGTATCATAATAGTAATTTGATATTATGACATTATGTAATTGAATTTTAATTATGATTTTGTTATTAAAAAAATCGCATTATGTGAGCTGAAACCGCTTGAAACAACTTGCGAAAAATTCTAAAAATGGGAATGTAGCCAAATTGTAACTTTTATTTTGTATTAGCTACTATAAAGCTTGTTTCTGTGGTCCGGTTTCGTTACAATTAACTAGATTGACAGATAATTTAATAAACTTCTGTTTTAAAATAATAAAATAAATATTTAGTGTAGCAATCCGTAGCGGCTACATTCGTAGCAGCTACGGATTGCTACGATAAAAATAGGAAGAAATAATTGTTTCCGATAATACATTCTAATAATAAGAGGATGTACAGTCATGTCTATAAATATGGATACAGTTTAGAACTTTGTCAGTCTACAAGATATTACTAATGTTAACAGAAAGCAATGACAAATGACAACCACAACAAAGTGACAAAGTTCGAAACTGTATACATATTTTTAGACGTGACTGTACGTTAATTTTTAGTTGTTCACCACTTCACTTTTGTATTACACATTTTTTTTAATAAATGGAAAAATCTGTTAATAATCTTTTTAATTATCGATTATAATAATTGTATTATAGGAGTAACTCTAAATAATGCACGATGATCATTTCAACAAATACAATAACTACCTTAGATTAATAAATATAAGTAATTAAATAGAAAATTAAATCCCTCGCAAAAGTTGAGCTCAGTATCAATGATTGCCGGCTACAGATAGGATGTCGGAACACGACTCTTGTAATTATCTCCGTAACCAGAGACTATGGAACCCTAATTAAAAATAAACGATCTTTTTATTACCGCGATCCCTAATAAAATAGACCACTAATTATGTTATTGGGTTTATTTTACGCTAAGTTTCAAGAGATTTTGATTGTTTGCTGAAAGAATTGAGCTTAACATTTAAGAGTCCGGCGAACAGTGAGCTTCCCATACAAACGTAATACCAAAATGATTTGCAATTTGAGCATAAATAACTCTTCTTGTGATGTTATTCGGATTAAGACAGTATTTGTCTAGGTTTATATCAAATAAAAAATCCAAGATACTAAACCAAATAAAAAATAGTGCGATTTACAGTTTTGTATGAAAAAATAATAATTGGCATTTATTTTGAATTGGTTAGTATTTTGGATTTTTTATTCAATAGATCTTTATGTAATAGATTTAATCTAGACTTATACTGTTTTAATCCTAATAACATCACAAGATTAGTTAATTATGATCAAATTGCAAATCATTTTGGTATTACGTTTGTATTGGAAGCTTACTGTTCGCCGGCGTCTTAAAGAGATGATAAAAAAACTGTTTATATTTTTTAAAAGCATGTTTTCTTTATTACTTTTGTAAATGGAATTACTTCATTGTTACTCTACCTAATATTAAGATTTTATTAAAAACATCATCAATATAATCATAACATAAATTTATGAGGCTGCAATTTTTGCATGATGAGGCTGTCTATAATTAGCGTTGCATGAATCAAAAACTAATACGGACTGTTTTTAATGTATCATGATCTTGTTAACTCTGTTGACGGTCCAAATAAATAAATAAATGAGTATTAAAATTTTAAATCGATTAAGAATCACACAAAACGATTTTGATTACAACACGAGCGGAGTTAAAAAGCAATTTGTAGTTGTAATTTATAAAAACGTGTAGTTAAAGTTATGTATTGTGCAAGTTGGTCATTGTTACGACTGACCTTTAGACAGTATCAGCTATTGTTATCCAGCCCCTTAGATATAAGGAAAAGTAATTGCAAATAAGTTGACATACTTTAAAACTTTAAAAAATTAATCTGTGTATCATAAAGCATAATACATCGAAGCCACCCATATCGATTGAACATCACACAAAACGGTGTTGATTACCCTAGTGGAGTTTTAAAGTGATTAATATTCGGGGAGTGAAGTTGGGCATCGTGTAAGTTGGCCATTGGATGATATCAGCCGACCTTTGGGCAGGGTTGGCAGTTAATTAAGGTATTTAGGAATTGAGCCAACATACAGTAAATAGCGTTTAGTTTTAACCATTACAAATATTTCAACGTTTTTAATTTTTAATTAAATCATAATGAAATCGCTCTGATAAATGAATAATGTCGTTATTGTAGGGATATTAAATACCCCTAATTAATTTTATTTATTAATCTCGGTATAGTTATTTTTTTTGCTTCAACCAATTAAATGTAACGCCGCATGGACTTACATAAATTTAATATACTTAATCCTTAAAACCATTTTTACAATTTGGACATCCCTAATAGACGCTGAATGGCCACAATCAAGCCTGTACCCTAATTTAAATATCAAAACAGTGTCTATACGCGCGGTCGGCCGCCTACCTCCAGCCGCAACATAACATAAACAAATTAATTCCAATAATGAACCCTAATAAATAGGGATCTGTTTATCCCATAAAGAATAAATGTTATAATAATTGGGCCAAGAGGCTACAAATTTAGAGTTTTGAATACGAAATTAAGCAAGGGTGAATAAATTCAGGCTGAATTTCAAGAACAGTAATAAAACAATGGAAAGTTATACTTCAAGTAAGTTTGCGAATTCGATAGGTTGGTGCCTGTTATTACTTTGGGATGTTATTTAATATCCGTCGGTAACGTCAAGTTTCCCCTAATCCACGAAACATTTTGTCGATGATTCTGTCATCAATAATTAGTCATAATAACGAAATAAAATTGGGTAATCGAGAACTTTATACATACATTTTAATGACTTTTGGGCTTCTTTTAGAGTCAGTATCACAGGCTTCGGATATCCTATCTTTCGGCTTAAGTAATAAAATATGATAAAAATGATAAAATGTAAAATATTTTTTATGAAATATCTGCCAAAAAAATTAGTAAGACAGAAATCCGGAACCTTTTCAACTGGCCCTTAACTAACTTTGAACTTTCTAATAAGTCACATGAAGCTTTATTAAAACTTTGATTTAACCTCAAGAATATTTTCACCTCCTTTCCTAGATAGCCTTAAAATAATAGATAAAACCTGCTTTAAAATAGTTGATAAAACCTAATAGGTACTTTAAATTTAATTTGAAACGCAAATAGATGCAAGAATTTAGTGTTTAAACACTGAAAACGTGACTTCACTTCAAAGTTAAATGCGCTCATTGACGCTTTGAAAAACACAAGCAAAAGTCAGACAATGGCGGTTTAAAACAGCTGTTCCTTGAACGACAAAGCTAGGTGTAGGCGAAGCGTTGCATGAAATACACTCTAAATTTGTTGCCAGACTATAAAACTGCACGAAGCCCTTTCAATTAAAACTTTCAATGGCGCCCGCTAATTATGGCGGAGGGACATCTATTAGGACAAGACTGCCTGCAGCGGGAAAGGGTGCGAGATCTGTAAGCAAAAATTGTGAGCTTTTTAATTTTTCGTGAACTACGGCGTTGATCCAAATTCAAATTAGAGAGAGGAAAATTATTTTAGAATCTGTGGGTATTCAAAAAAATCCTTCATAACTACCGCTAAAAGAGGTGTATGGTTTATTTTAAATTAGGTACCTATAACATTTGACAAGTTGGTATACAGACACAGAATACATAATAGTAGAAAATACAAATAGATATAAGAAAGGCGCGCTATACTATTAGTCGTTTTTATAGCTGTTGCCGTAACAATTATTTCCTGATTTTTGTTACTTATTCTACAATATCAACAAAAAATCAAACAGGAGAAGCTCTATTTTTAAGTTTATTTATTACTAGCAACCGCCCGCGACTTCGTCTACGTGGAAAGTTTTCTTGCTATCCCTCGGGAACAATTATTTTTTTCGGGATGAAAGGTACCCTATGTCCTTCTCTGTACCCATGACAACTTGTAGGCACAATTTAATACAAACAAACAAACGGACTTTCGCATTTATAATATTAGTAATGATTTTTGAGACAGCAATTTTGTTGTCACTTCAAAAAGCTAATAATAACGCTGGCATCTTAATGAATCTGAATGTCAGACCTGCAATAACACAGAGTAAACAAAACTATATTACGTCTTAATACTAAGTAATCGATTCATACAGTAAGTTTATGCAAATTAAATAAGTATTAAATCTGCGATATAAGTAAGTAATTATAGATGTTTTAATCATATAGCGAGGAGCTCGGTAGCGCAGTGGTTTAGCGCCTGGCGCTGCGATTGCGGAGGTTAAGCAACATTCGCAAGGGTCGGTCATGGAATGGGTGACCAAAAATTTATTATATCGAGTTCCTCCGTGATTCGGAAGGCACGTTAAGACGTTGGTCCCGGCTGCATTTGCAGTCGTTAACACCCACCAATTCGCGTTGGGCCTGCGTGGTGGGCCTGTGCCCCAGCAGTGAGAACATTAAAAATGGCTGGTGTCGAAGGATATAGCAAACTACAAAGAGTAATGGAATCAGTACAGTCGTTAAACACTCAACAATTACAAGATCCAAAATGATCTAGTTATGTAGTAACAAAAATTTTATATTATACAGTACCTATAGCTATGAAGCTATTCCGCCAGCGCAAGAAGTGACCGCGCGTTTCCGCGACGCGTATCGCCACGCCCGGCCCACGATAAAGTGAATTCCGTTAATTAAACCATAAAAAGTTCGATAAATTAAGATCCTAGCCAATTCCCCCACAGGCGACGAAGATTTCAGATGCAAACGACATCGGTGGGGGAACGGCGACATAAATTGTTTCGACCTCTCATTTACCCTTACATCTGTTTGTGGCTTCATTTAATTTTACTATTGTGCTCGCTTATAGAAGCTAGCTAAGTAATTTACCGTATTGTACCGATGTCGACGACCGTGTTTTGTTTTCTCTTTTCATATCTATTGCCACAGAATAGATTGCTATTGCGTTAATTTGAAAATTAGTTTCTGAATCTCCAATGTATTAATGTTCTCTCTTCCGCATGATTTGTTAAGTAATTTGAGTATTTTTAAAGATTTCATGAAATATAACTCATAATAGCGCCCACGATATAACGATTCCTACCTACACATAATGGTGTTTATTCATGATTTTACAAATTTTTATTTTTCTTTAGTTAATACCAAATAATATACTAGATACTAGCTACCGAGTCTACTCAGCGGTCAGAGCATTGGACCGGATATCCAAAGGTCGCGGGTTCGATTCCCGTCCGAGAACATGATCTGGTGCGAGTCGTATTTTTTCTAGTATATTATTTGGTATTATATAAAATAGCATTGTGAATGCTTAAATCTCAAGATTTAAAAGTTTGCTTTAGTTCTTTAAATCAGTGAATTTTTTATAATGTTTTTATTACATCTGAATTTTTCTAATACTGGCATAACTAACAAGCCATTATGCGAAATTATATCAACTAAAATAACTAGGTCGACTTTCATTCCGTTAAAAAATTAGACTGATAGTAACTTCGCAACATTACAAAATGGACTTTACTCCATCACAATTTTAGCATGCTTTTCCTGAACAACTTCGAAATCGACCTACATACACAGAAACAATGTTAATGAACGGACAAAGCAATAAGCCACAGATAGGTGATAAGGCGCACCCCAGCCAAGTACTGAAAATTTCATTAGTGAAATTTAACTGGTTGTGTGCTTTAGGTAATTGGTGCCGTGTGTGGTGCGCTCCCGACTGGCTTATGGCTGACTTTTTGTGTAAATTGCTGTGTATCAATTTCCGAAAGCCGTAGGATCGGCTTCCACTGTTTTTTGTGGGTTGCGGGAAATCTTTGTTGTGAAAGTTTTGTGCTTAAAATAACTTTGTGATATACGAGTTTTGGTTTTGCTCATGTTATTTCGGGTGCAGGTATTTTAATTTAGATTAAACTTTAGTTCTTTTAACACACAATAAATATTCACGTAGTCCATTACGAAAAACAGTTAGCAATTACTATTAATTTCAGAATTTTAATTATTAAAAAAAACTATTTAAGTTTCTTAAAGCCCTCAGGTGGCGCCCATTGCTATTTATCTTAATTAAGTATTAAGTGGCGAATTTTTGTTCCACATTTTCTTTCCCGTTCCTTTATAAAAAACGAAGTAAGTCGATGCACTTAAATTCCTAAATCCAACTCCATTAAGCTCTTTAAAACGAATTTAAAGCTAAACGTATTATAAATTCGGCAGACATTTCGTATGTACCCTTCGATGTTAGATGCAAATGTGGTACAATTCGATAGACATTTATTTGGTGTAATAGCAAATGTACTGTTACATTTATTTGGTGTAATAGCAAATGTACTGTTACATTTATTTGGTGTAATAGCAAATATACTGTTTGACTCAAATATTGCTTGAGAATACACGTAATATAATAATACAGATCCTTTTATTTTCCTTTTAAAATTCATGGCAAAAGTCTTGTCTAGCTTACAACTAATTAGTTTTCCCTTGGCACGTGTAATACTGCTAATTTTTGAGTGTGGAAATAATTTTATAATATTTTAATACTTAAGGTGAAACTTCTGCTTTTCAGAGCCTTTTGTCAAAATTTCTACACTTGTTCACTGTGGACTAACTGTTCGCAGCGGGCCTACAGTGCTCTCAGGGTACAGTACAATAATGCCTTAAGAATGTTATTGAGGTTGCCTAAATTCTGTAGTGCATCAGGCATGTTTGCTGATGCAGGGCTTGATGATTATTATGCAATGATGCGCAAAAATCTGCATCACTTGTGAACCGTCTAAGGCGGAGCCCTAACGCTGTGCTGAGGTTAATTGTTGACAGTCCGGAATGGGTAGTGCTGGGGAGGTTTATTAAACTTCATGTGCTGGATACTAACATAGCTGTAAGAAAATACTAACAGTAGCGTAACACTAACTTAGTTTGTAAGATGTTACTAAAAATAATATGGACTAACTTATATTTCTAATATAGTTACTGTTTTGTAGAAACAAGATACTTACATAAAAAAATCAAATCAAGTTCTATAATGTCTCCTTAAGCTCATTCACGTCACACATAATGAAGAAACATCGATGAAATAAATGTCCCTCAGGGTAAAACGTTTGCATATTTCTTTAAAAGCCATCTTAGGAAAAGTTAAACGGCCACAAAAAATAATCCGTAGCGAATAGAACGGAACCATATTCAGCGTAAGTTAAAAGCGTTCAAACAGAACTTGATCGTAAGTCGGAGCCCAGCAAGCGCAGGGTTGACAAACTCGCTTTTTCGTATATTGCCGAAAGAAATATGGTACTTTTAAGTTTTGTATGAGTAAGTAAATAAACAAAAAATAAACAAATGCTTGGACAATTTCACACAGCGCCATCTAGCCCCAAACTAAGCAAAGCTTTTAATAATATGGGTGCTAGACAACTGATCTACTACTTGTATACTTTTTAAATATATACTTATTATAACATAGTAACACCCAGACCCGTCACAGAAATTAAAACAATTAAAATTCATCATTTCAATTTCTGCCCGGCCGGGAATCGAACCCGGGACCTCTTGCGTGGTATACGGCATGTTGACCACTGCACCTACAAATATCTTCATTGTCGAGTTCATCCCACTGTAACCGCATATACCAACACTTTTGCAACAATACCTATTTCAGCAATTATAATCGTAGGACTTAATAGTCCAAGAAGGTCATATACATATAGGTACTTGAGACGCACAAGATAAAATTAAACGATTTGAATTGGAACTTGCTTCTTGTTCCAGTTGAGTATGAACGTATTCACTGTAATATTATTAAAAATGGTGATGAAAGTAGATGAAATGAGAGAAATAAAATAGGTGCGTAAGGATCGTAGCAAAAGTAAACAAGTTAAAAGTATCTATCTACCTGTATGGGAGAAAAACATTACCTTTGCGTGCTAGTACAGACATACAAAAATTTATTGTTATAATAAATTCTAGTAAATATGGTGATATATATTATATATTATCCCCCTTACTAATAAAGAGTGTTACACAGTGTTTTGTGCCTTTCTTTTTAATGTCAAACTTAAATAGTTTGACAGAGAGTCAAAACTGTGTAACTTATAAATCTGCTATACAATCTTTATTAAAAAGGGGGTAATTCTAGTTTTATCAACATACTGAGAAACTTTATAAAACTTTACAGCATAAAATTTAATAATATAGAGCTGAATATTTGAGTTCATACTATAATAAGTATCATTAAAAAATCTTTTTTTTTTCAAAATGCAACCAAGTGCCATCCCTGCAGTCAACATTCCCACAAAATCTTTTAGAGAGCGTTCTCTTTGAGCTGGAGTCAACAGGTGGCTCCTTTTATCAATTTGAATGTAATCGTTCCAAGTAGCTTTTGGAACAGCTTTTTGAACAACTTCACGCACTCCGGATCCCGCAATGAAATCTCGCTTGTTCCCAAATCAAATTGTCGTTATGAAATAATTTGCTGGAATTTAATTAGCTTGGTCGTTTGCCGGCGTTTTTCCTCTTTGGGGTACATTTGAGACAGTTTGACTTTAAATATGAGCGTTTAATTCAGTCTATTATTTTTAAAAGCTGTGTTTTTCTTATACGTCGACATATTTAAGACGACTTAAATAAATTGTTTATTAATCATATTCTTGAATGTTGCTTCTGATTTCTGGTAAAGCTGATAAGTTTCTTGCGATCATTCTTCTTGTCAGCTAAAAAAGTGTTGAATAAATATGGAATGGAAGGAAAATATCAACGACTAGCCTCCGCCCGCGACTTCATCCGCGTGGACAGTATAGAAACATAAGGTTGCCAGTTCAAATGACCTTCTTAGTGTAAGTAGTACTACGGAGAGTTCAAGCTGTTTCCCTGGTTCCGCCTACCTGAATTATATGAAACATGGCTTAGATTTTAAATTGGTCCTCAAGCTATCAAACAATGAAAATTTCATTTAAATCCGCTCAACGGTTTTTGCGTGATACGCGCACAAACATTTATAATTTACAGTTTTATTATATTAAAAATATATGTAAATCAGAGATATCCAGTAGTTTCAGAGGGCCTACTTTAAAAACCGAAAAACTATAATATTAATTAACTATAGTAATTAACGACTAAAATAGGTCGGCGACCTCCGTGGTCGAGTGGCTTTGTACACCGGTATTCAAGGTGTTGCTATCTCTGAGGTCCCGGGTTCGATCCCCGGTTGGGTCAATTTAGAAAACGAACTTTTCTATATTGGCTCAGGTCTGGGTGTTTGTGAAAGTAACTATGTGATATTGTCAAAAAAAAAATTTGACTTATGACTTTATGGTTAACTTATAGATTTCACAACTGTTATGGGTACTTGAAGAGAACCGGATAGTTGCAGTACGCTAGCCAGACAAAATATTGACTCAAAATAACTCAAAGAGCTTATATCGAGAATCGACGCAAGCCGATTGTGAGCGGCCATTACTCGGAGGCTGCTCCAACTAAAAGCCGCTTGAGCCGCGTCAATCAGCTGCAAAGCCAGTCCGTATGTTATCTATCGGCAGCTGTAATCCTGCGGTAACTTTCCTTGTCTGATGGATTTTCATCGAGGTTTTCTTTGCGTGCTTTATTGAATGTGATATTAAAAGCCTTGTTGAAGAGCTGGGTCTTTGAAACACTTGGTCAAGAGCAGAACGATTTCTGAAAACTATTTTCAATAAGAGGATGATTTAGGTTAATTGAGAAAAGGGACCAAAAGCGCTTTCAAATTTTGAACGTCTATCATTGATATCTCATAGTATTTAGAAAGTATATATTTTATAAATATCAGATGCAGTCAATATCTAAGACTTCCAGTTTCTTTGAAATACTGATTAAAAACTGAAAAATTGTAGTGAACAAAAACAAAAACAAACTTTCATTGCGAACTCGTACATTCCAACGCCATCCAAGCAAATGCACTTTTAAAAGCAGAGACAAAGATTGTAGATAGCAGAAATCCCAACAGAAACAAAGGAGCAACGAAAACAAAAGACATCCCAAAAGCTGGGAACTTGTTGCACCAAGAGTGAAAACTAATAAATGTTTCTAGTGGCCGGTGGCGGTTGACTCGGGACTGTGTCTTGGGCACAAAGTGAGCGTGCAATATCGAGTTAGCAAGTTCCACCGACCAAACAGTCTATTCCGTAAACTACTTAAATCTTGACACGCCTTGGCGTCCCGTGAAACTTGAAGTGGTGCTGGATAAGTGTGTGGAGACAAACGTACCGCCGTAGTACATTCCGTATGTGAAAGTTTGCTTTGCTTTTAATATTAAGGACATATTTAATAAGGTAGTATATTTTCGAATGGTTATTAAGGATCGCAATTCGGAAAGGTTAATCTGTAGCAGAAGATAGAAACTGTTTAACTACCTTATCGTACCTACCTCTTCGTAGACAACATTATTTAAAACTTGTGATAAATGGAAATCAATTTTACGTATAAGTTTACTTTTGATGTTTTTGAACAGCCAACTGTTTAATTTTTGTCTGTTGTCTAGTTACTTCCTTTTTGAGACGAGTATTAATTAAAGTCAAAAGAGTTCGGAGTTCTCTTTTCGGTAGCTCCTCGCCAATCACTAAGTAATTTTGCTTTAATGATTGTGTTCGCTCGTCCATCGGATGTAAAAGCTTACGGTTGTATTAAAGCAGAATTGATGATGCACTCCTGTTTTAAATGCCGGGACTCAATCTGGGCAGGCGTAAAACGGGCACTAAACTCAGATCGACCGAGACGGGTTGTGGTGCAAACGCTGGAGGCAGCGGAAACATTTACAAAATTTGTAAGCCCATTAACTTGCTAATTATAAGTAATTCTTATTTTTTACCCATTTCCCACGTAACATAATATTTAATCGTTTTGAGTGAATTTAATAAATACATTTTGAGCTGTAAATAACACGTTGGATTAGCGGCTTGTGAAGCTTTTACTGAATTTGGTGTAATTATTTGTTTTTTTGGAGAATTAAGTAAACTTAAAAAGTATTTCTCAGCTAACAGATAAATTCTTATCCAAATAATATAAATGACATTTAAATCATTTCACAGGCAAGTCAATGACAAACATTTCAATTTGGCGGTTTAATACGTTATCAAGTGAATAAATTTTATTAAGGCATTGAAAAGGCTTAATGAAATAAAATACTTTTTAAATACTAGCTAGCGCGGTTTCATTAAAAGTATTTTGGTAATCAGTGGGTATTTTTGTTTAATTTTTTATTTTACCGACGTTTCGTCATATTTGTAGTTGCCGTGATCCGTTAAAAAGTGTTTTATTTCATGTCTAGTGAGCGCGTAAACTTGAGAGGTGAATATTGTCAGTTTTTATTTATTTATTTATTTAGATTTACCAACGTTTTACATCGATTCTTATAATAAATACAGTACAATTAATGAATATCTAAAGTTAAATGTAACAAACACTTATAGGTAAATTCAACATGCATTTAAAAGTACCTAACTATGATTTATCTATAAGACTGAAAAATAAAGAAAACATAAATAAGTATAAAGAAGGATCATCAAAATATATATACCTAGGTATCATATTAGCTGTTGGCGATAATCTTACGGACACTACCAAGCGAGTCAAAATTAAAGTCAACCATGACACTGTGGTTGTTCACAATCCTGCAGAATCGGGAATTGGAGTTATGGATCCGTAAACTGTCCTTCACAACGGTGCAGAAAGGGGAGTTATTTTGTGTCTAGGATATCTTCTAGGCACACGTAGGTTTAACATAGCTAAAAGTGAAGGGCTATCTATGCAGTGATTTAGTAATTTCCATACAAAAGAAGCATCCGCTAGTTCGAAACGTTTAGATAAGGACATAATTTTAAAACGAACTAAATGTTATGTACAACAGTATTTTTAATATTAGAACAATCGCTTACTCCACACGTTGCCAAGGTGGTTATGATATCCCAATAATATTATGGCCTCGGTTAGCATAATGCAGTCGTAAGGCCAAGTGGTCTCGGAGGCAAATCGAAAATGTTAAAACTTCGGAACTTAACGTTGGGCATGTGCAAGCGCTGGTTGGTAACGGCTTAACTTCAGACGTTTTGATCTGACTGAGACTTCATTATGGACCGAGAGGATTGTTAGTCGACCTGATAGTTTGGGACATGTTTGCTTGCACCGCAATGCTCGGAGTGACTTAATTAAGTTTGCAGTTATGATAAGAGATGGCGTTATTTTTTAACTTGCAGATAGGTTCATGATTTTGGATTCAGCAGTATACGAAAGCGTAGAGACTCAAAATATAAACTGTGTGTGTTCTATAGATATATATCCTCCTTATCTTATCGCCTTCTTGCTTTAATTTTTTAGATAACTATTTTAGACACTTGTGATATAAATTTTAGTAGATCCTTTACCAAACCTAAGATTCCATGCACAGTTCTAGCACAACTTTATGAGGTTACACTGGGGTCTCGTGTAGTCCTAGGCAGAGGGATAAATACTAATAAAATTGGTTTATTCAGTAAATTGCAACTCTACTAAAAGCAACGCTTAAATTGAAGGGCCACAGGCACAGTACTTGTATATGTGAAATGTTCAAAATACTTCTTTAGCGGACTCTACCTCACTTTAAAAAAGGTAAAGAATTACTTATTAGTTTCGACTACGTGAACTGACTGACGTTAATGCCCCAGGTGCTGATTCTGACAGTAAATTCGTGTTCGACAAAAGTATCAATTTATAAAGGCACGTGCAACAAACACCTCTAAACACGTGCTGCACGTGACACGGACCGACGTAAAAGGACGTAAACAGTCTGCTGGTCGACCCGCGGTTGTCTAAACCGCTAGCGATGGAGACGGTATGGTCGGTACGTGAATGGTATCTCTTTGATTAGGGCTGACAAAAGACCGATTTTTTAATCAAAATATTATGTAAAAAGTGCCGCTTTGTGCATCGGTAACGATCCAACATACTGTGTCAAAGGTTCGAATCATGATAGAGGCAAATATTTATAGGATTTTTTAAGTCTCTACATACAAAAGTTAATTTTAGTATATAATAAAAAAAGTTAATTTTAGTGTAGATCACAGTGTGTGTGTACTGTACATTGGTGCAAAACTTTTGTGTTATTCCTATATTATAATCGTTTTGGATTCAACTTGAATATAACAATTTTTTTCAGATTATCATTAAATAATGCGGAGACAAACACTCAGCATTCAACAGTCAATATGCTGGGTTCTTTTTTTTTTATTAAACTATAACAGTCATTAACTGTTCATTATACTATTGATGTAGTACTGTAACCGAATAAGAGGAAAAAAACTTCGTGAAATAAAATAGGACTATTTGCGAACCCTAGCAATCGGCAGTGGAGAGTTTCCAGACAAATATTTTTCCATTTCCATGCTGCACTCCAAATCGAGGATTAACCATTGTGCCATGGACTACTTTTTGTTGGTTATTGGTCCCACGATGTGGTCTGCTACGGAACGGAGAGTGCATTTGTCCAATTCCAACTTCTAATTAAATGTTCAACCCTAATTGGTTTGTGTCACTGCCAATTTCCAATATCGGGCCCGGCTAATAACTACCAATTTTACCAATATTTTTAAAGTGTACATTATGATCTAATCTATAAATAGTATTCACATACAGAAATAGGATGTGCGAACGCAATATTCAGCCGCGATACTACATTATTTGTGAAGAACACTCGACATAAAATGAGAAATAAATTTCGCCCTGCAACACTCACCTAGTGTAACGGAAATGTGAAACTTGTCGTCGCACCCTCATGAAATTCTTCTCAGAACTCGGTCCCTACCTGCGCAAACATGCGGCCTCATCCGGCCCTATGCCACAGTATATAATATGTTAGCTCAAGCAGTAATGTAACCAGGCCAGGTGCACTCCGCGCTTTAGGTAACAAGCAAGTAGCCGGCGGTTCCGGCCGGACGGAACAAATTCTTAGGGCTAAAGTCGTCAGAAAAGATAAGAGCTACACGATTGAAAGAGAGGCAACTTCTAGGCGAATATAATTGTAGGGAAGGGAGCGCTGTGCGACCTGAATTGCACTTTATTGTGTCGCAGCAAGAATCGCTATTTATTTAAATGATTTTGCGGAGTGCATCTTTTGTACTTCTATTATTATGTATTCTGTGACGTAACTAACTACCTACTTACAAATGACAGAATTAACGAACTCAGACAAATGCACGACGACACTTTACGAGAACTCTAAGCAAGGTTTGCAATGTGTCCCAGTAGCGAGTGCCGTGTGTCGTACAGGGGCCCTATTTTTTGAAAGGCGTCGGCGTCGAGCGCTCTTTACTGTTCATTTTCATCGGACAGCGATGCTGTCGAATAAAAATGAGTACTAAAGATCACTCGACGCTTTTCCAAAAGAGGGCCCCAGCTCTCATAGCGTCAGTAAATAGTGTCGCACTCGTTCCATCCACAGTTCCACACCGCCCAATGCCAAGCGCTCCGAGTCCGACGGGCGTAACGAGAAAAGGGACTTAGTTACCGTACTGCTTCAGCTAATATTTATACTGTGCCTAGGCCCACGTCAAAATGACGGCAATCCCATATTGCGTCGTGGGGAGTAAGCACGATTTTATAAGTTAAGGGATTTGTGTCAATATTTTACTAGGATAGCTGTTCGCGTCACGTTCGCGAGTACCGCATCATTCACCGAAAACTTTATTAATAATCATGCATTGTTCCCAAAGAGGCTTTGCTGTACTTAACGTTTTTGATATTTTGGGATGCGAAATCAATCATTAGAGAGTTTATAAATGTTCGGATTAATCTTAAAATTTGTATAACAGATATGGAAAATCCAATCTTAAACGATATAGGTAATAGAAAAATAAGTTTGACTCTTTATTCATATTATTATAATAGATTTATCATTTGAAAATGGGTCAGAATTTCAAAGTTAATGAAAAAATTGAGAAAGTAAATTATGCCTAATAATAGAATCTTAATTTTAACATCCTAAAAGTTGAACCACCGTACGGCATCTACGTAACTCTCATATCTCCGCTTAAAGAAACTTTATTAATGAGACGAATGTTTAACATATATATTTCGTTAATCGTCCAACTCGGCGAGATTGTTAAAGTAAGTATTTTTGTTGGCCGCCTGTTCGAAATTCGAAGTGTATCATGATTTATGGACTACATTTTAACGCTACACGCCTCAGTTGGCCGCGAGGAAAAATACGAAAATATGATCAGGGCTGAAGTTTGTACGCAGAAGTTTCGGCAGTGTTTGAGATGTTTAGATAGCTGCGATACGATGGCGCGATCGCTCCTATCTGCGGCGGTGCGTACGAACTTTTTAGATTTATATTTTTATCGGTACCTATAATGTACGTGAAATGTACGGAAAATTAATCTTTTATTTGTTGTCATACACTGTTTAGTTTCCAGATAACAACCAATAGGTAGATTTTAGGGTTCCGTACCTCAAATGGAAAAACAGATACCTTATATCACTTTGTTGTCCGTCTGTCTATCTATCTGTTTGTCTATCAAGACCTTTTATTGGGAACGCGTGTAGTTGAAATTAAAAACATATACTCAGGTCTAAAGTCCCTTGAAACTGTGAAAAAAACAAACCTCTAAGTTAACGTAAAGCGCAAGTAATATCGTCAAATACTGAATACTATACATTTGTAATTAAATAATAAAAATATAGTCTTTATTTAATTACCTATTTTGTACGGTGGGCGAGTCCGACTCGCACTTATCCGGTTTTTTTATAACGTGCCTACTTTGTTTCAATCAAAATTGATTTAGTTAGATCATAATACAAAAGGAAATAGATCATTCTCCATGATTTTTACGAAGAGTTAAAATCATGATTCCTGTTTCACAGATAAAACACACTCCTTAAGTTATAATAAACAATCAAAAGTAATCCTTACTTCACTTCAATGTAAGTAGTCTCAAATTGAATTAACTATCACAATATTTAAGCCACAAATTGCACAAAACTTTCTCAGTACAAAACGCTAAAGAAACTACTCCAAAGTAATTACAATCTGTGCCCACCTTAAGTGAACACAGTGTTTACTTGCTGTTTAATATACGCGAGCGTGCGCTGTATGGGTTAATTAAATATGTTAAAGGGTGTTTTGTAAGACAAAGAAATAGGGGCTGTGCCTTAGGCGCAGCGCGCGCTATACAGGTTGATTTGAGGAAACGATCGATAAATTTGGAAAATATTGTTTAAAAGTTTGAGAGAGTTTGAGAATTTGAGTTTTTTTATCTTCTTTATTTTAATAAATTGAGGTTAGCGCATTTTGCATAATCTTCGAAATCAAAGTGTCGAGAACAAAACATTGCAATACTTTAAATTAAATAGTATATTTTAAAATAAATAATTAAGTTTAATGATGCCATATTAAATTATAATGTATTCATAGTGGTCGTCCCGGAAAAACATGTATCTAATTTTCAGCTAAGCGTTTCGACACATGACAAAAACAGCCGCAGCGTGTTATGTATTCCTAACTCAGGGATTGTAAATTGTACCTACCTATGTGTGATAACAGTAACTATTATTTGATTAATTTGTTCCCCTTCTAGCTGAAGTTTTGATATGAAAATTCAAGTAGTTACTTATAGCTCGCAGAAAATGTCACACCGCCATATTTCATCAAAGGTTTCCCAGTTAGCGAAATTCTTCAAAATTTTCAAAGCCACTGCACCCCAAAGTAGAAATGAGCATTTAGCGGTCTTCGAGCAACTCAACCCCCAGGCTGCTTCCTAAATTATTCGCCAAAAGATTCTTTACTTTTCTCATTGCCTTAGAAATTTGGCCACCAGTCGAAGTTTAGTAGGAAGCCACACAAATTAGCGGGCTTTCGATGTGCTTTCAAAAGGCGAATGTTGAAAATGAGGTCATAGTTGACAATGAAAATTATAATTTGATATAAAGCTTTACTTTTTTTTACCTTTAAAAGTTAGAAATTTACTATGAATGAAGGAAATCTTTTTAATATTTTTACCTTTTTGGTTCGGTGAAAGATTTCATTATGATATTTTGTTCTTATCTGTAAAAAGTCTTAAAATGTCAATGGCAAATGATCCGCGACACACTATAAAAAATGAAGCGACATTTTAACATTTAAAACATTTTGATCACTCTATACAGGCGGGAAAGTTAACCCCGCGACTGGCGCGCCCTCTTAAATTATTCCCCAAAAGATTTCCTAATTTGCTCGCTCGTCTCGCTCCTTTACGGGACCGCAGCAAAGCACACGTGGTCTGGAAATACTTAAGTGGAGTACTGAGGTTGGGACCGTGTTCACGAAGCTTTTTTGTAGGGTTGATTGTTTCGCGTGAAAATTTGTTTCATTGAGGAAAATATTTTTTTGATTATTTTACAAATATGCAACGTGTTATAATTTATCATCTTTTCTTTTTTGTTAATAGCCTTTTCCGTTTCGTATGTGCAAATTATAAGGGTATGTTAAAGAGCTCATAATATTAAATAAGTTTTTTAAGGAACTTACCCTAAAAGCAGCAAAGAAATCAGTTTATTCATACTTTTTTAGAATAGTCGTATGAACAAGAAAATGCTGAATCGGAAAAAGGAGAAAATTGAGTATCGGCTCATTTACCGTTTTTTATGAAGATTTTTGCATAAATACATCATTAAGATAAATAATATTAGAAAAAACACTAGAAAAAATCGACTCACCCGTACCCGTTGTGAATGCAAAAAATCAAACAATTTAAATTAAAATATCATATTAAGTATACAATAAAAAATATAAAAAATAATATCCACACCAGTTACCCTCTTAAAAGAGGACCCATATTAGGCCTACGTCATTCCCCTGGAGTACATATGAATCGTCTTCAAGACGCTTGCCTCTTACTGCCACATGCGTACAGAAAAGTGTTCTTTACTTCTACACAAATATGATTCAAAGTACCATAGCATTATTTTGGTTTGTGGTGTTGTATTCGTAACGCGTACGTCCTTTGGGTGATGTTACGTAATAGGTTCGCGGGAAGCGTGATTTCGTCAAAGGTAAGAAAATTGGTTATGTTAGGATAATTTCAGGCCCGTATAAATGTGAGATATGGGGGGTTAACGGAATGTCTTTTATTTCTAGAGGTAATTAGGAAGTTTGTGATGTTGACGAGATTGTTGTGTTGAAATTGTGATTGTTTTTATTTTTAGGGTTTCGTACCAAAATGGTAAAAACCCCTATGGTGCGACTCGGTCTGTCTGTCTGTCTGTCACAGCTGGATATCAGAAGAACTACTAATGCTATCAACATTAAAGGAATAGTTTCAGATGACGTTTGCCCAACTATTTTGCAAATAAAAAAGAAATAAAAATATACATATAGTGGTGGACAGATAATTAGGGACACCAGTCGATTTTCATACAGGTAAATACGAGGTGTACTTTTCGGAAATTCGACAGAGATTATCTTCGTTCCACTATCAGGCAAGAGATGGCGCTGACCTAAAACTGCAATATTCTACAACCGCAGTGTATTTATATTATATATTATGATGGTACAGAACCCTCGGCGCGCAAGCCCGACTCGCTCTTGAGCGGTTTTTTTGTGCAAAGTGCAGTATTATAATGATTGACAGACTTCTAACATTTGATAAGTGATAGTGTATGAAAGTTTTAAAAAATCACAAACTTTATTAAATACATATCTGTTGTTTAATGTGGTGTTTATTTTAACATGAGAAAACCAAAATCTATTGGTAGTAACTTCTCTTTCCTCTCACTCAATTCCAAAATTACATTAACACCCACAACCGAATCTAAAAGAAGATTGCTAAATGAGTTTCGTTTTCTTCAAGTACCGAAGTGGCCTAAGAAATTTAAAAATTCATAATTTAATTACATACAGAGCGTTGGCTCGCCGCGGTGCAAGGGGCCCTCACCGACCCAATTTTGGAAACCTTAATTCGCTCACTTAATTTTCGTGGTTCGTGTTTGTTCAGTGAATGAGCCGCCTTAACAGTGCGATTCTTTTTCTTTTGTGAGAACTTGATTCAAGTAGAAAAAGATCGACTAGGAATATGAACAACAAAATATGAAGTCTGCGTGTTCTAGGTTCTATTCTAGACGTATTCGAAAACGCTACCTTCATTTGTTTTCTAGCGCTAGTAGGAACAATCCCCTACTCTTGACGGGAATAGACGGGATCGAGTTCACATCAGATCGAACAAAATCCAAAAATCTGTTATTTTGGTACATTGAAAACGGTTTTCATGGTTTCCATATTACCTACCGATTATTGACGTTTACTCGATTCCAACACGATCTCGATATTCTCGATCGCGTCGGGAGTAACCCCCTACCATTGGTCCATGCCCCTACCTTTTTAATTAGAATGACTAAGTAATAATAATAATTTAAATTATAATGTTCATCAATGTTTGTATACCTTAAGGTGAATCATGGCTGTACTTTTTTAAATGTGACATCTTGTAATACCCATTCTTATGAACTAATAAATGATTTGATTGATTTGACCTTGGTAACTGCTACTGAATATTTGTATAGCCTACCTGAGATTGTATGTATACGTAATGTCTATCTCCCATATTCACAAACATTAGTCTCATAGTGCCTGCGGACGCACAGGTCCCAACTCAACCAATCACACGTAATACGTAAAACAAACGTATCAATCACAGATCTCTATTTCAACGCAGTGCGTTCGCTTAGGCAAAGGTCGTTTGCTTGAATACGGGTATATGTGTGCGAACGCACGGAAAACACAATTTTTCTTCCATGTTACCACAAAACTATATAATTTAATTTTGCCCAGCCATACATTGTTGAGAACAACAAACTCGAGAGTCGTCGTACCATAATAGCGGCTTTTAATTCCTCCGAAACAACAATTTTCCTGTAACACGAGAAATTAACTTTGGTCCCTCTATCTGTGCACAAAAGTCCCCCTATAAACATTTATTGTCGGTGTACATCTCACTAACTTTACTTTTACCCAGTTTTATGTCCTAAAAATTTACGCGAGGAACGAAGCCTGGGCCTTTATTGCTACGACGGAATGCCCCGGGCGGAACCACGTAATTGAATCTAATTTCTTCAGCTTCTTTCGTTTGCTGTTGTAAAATAAATTTTTATGTCTTATTTATTGTCGCGAACAATATCTGGGAGCCATACACAGAGTGAGTAATAAAAGCATCCTTACTGCACAATCGGATATTTAATACACCTAGCTAGAGTAAATGTGAGCATTGTCAACAGTGCCAAGTTTAGTACCAATAAAGGAAATGGTGTGCTTCAACCGATCGTTCAATTAATTTGCACAATAGCTTTTTGGGCCCCGCCATGATGGATTTTATTTTGAGATTATTTTTGGGAGTAATAAAATAACTGAAGTAGGTAGCACACAGGGTAAAAACGTTTGGCTAGATAGATATTATCAGAATAAGTGTAATGACAAACTACTAATAGACCGAGCGAGCGAAGCGCCTCTGCTTCAGCATCTTGGGCAAAAATTTTGTCGTTTGCCCTTCCGAGTTCCGGCTGTCCGGCTGTCCGTTTGTTCTCCTGTACAGGGCGCATTTCTTTGTGAACAAGTTTAATAATTACATAGTTTTTTTGTCATGCCAGTTTTTCGAAATTTTGCGAAAAAAATCACCTATTCCAAAAATGATCAAAACTAGACGCGTCATCTAGCTTCAAACACATAAATGTGTTGTTTGGTTCTTTTCAACAGCAGTGTCAAACCTCGTGGCGACATCTATTACATTAATTTTTAAAAAACATACAATATCACTGAGCCATTAGTTTATACACAACTATCTGACTAATTGTTCCACTTACAACATGACTGATGATAAATAAATGAATGAATGAATTGCCAAAAGGTTTTAAAATAATTTGAGCATCGTGCTTGTCGCATACAAGAGTATATTGATATTTTCCGATAGCATAGCCTAGATAAGCGGACAGATAAAGTGCGAATATCGATCAGGCTGATGTCATCGAGTGCCCTCCATCGTAACCAGTAATAAGCCTTTTAAAATGCGCCATTTGTCACATAAATGGATGTGAACTCCGATCCTTTGTGATAATATTAACACAAAAGAGTTTAACACTGTCCCAAAAATTAAACGAGATACAAGTACTTACTTGCACTACAATTTGTTTTTTAGCTTTTAGTTTTGCAAGCGTAATTTTCGCTTTTCGGCGGTAGATGGCGCTGTACAAATTTTCCATAAAAATTACTCTATCGAATGTTTTTACGCGCGTTATTTTTTTCGATAGCTGTTCGTGCTAAGGGTACAGACTTACGTTTAATTTTATACGTCAAAGGGAAATTTCATTTTCAACATAAAAATAATAATCGTTTGGAACGTCCCTGATCCCATACGACCAGAATGATATTGTTATAGAAAAACCCATCTTACTTAAACCACCTTACGATCCCCTTAAAAGTAAAATCAACAAAAAAATATAAGTAGTTCTTTTTCCGTAAAATAGGAGATCACTCGCAGCTGCCATAATTCACGGTGTCATTATTTCGCTTTGACGGGGACTGTAGAGGGTTGTCATGGCAACACCAGCTCGGATTTGCCGAAAATGCGTCGCAGCATACAGATTATCTTGTGTTTTAATGTTGGAAACACGCTCGCGGCGTGCGGCATCCGAAACTTGTAGGTAAATAGTTTCAGTTTGGTGCGCGTAAGTCGTAACGCTAAGGTTGCCAGTGTGAAGAAATCTTTTTTCCTTTAAGTTAATAGGTCAATTTTATTGACTACCTGCCCAGATATTAGTTTGAAAGTATAAGTTTATACTAAAGCATTTTCCATAGTTGGTTTAAACCGACCAATGCAATGGTTTTGGATCCTTACTATTAGATTACCTAATGCAAAAATTTGTTTGTTTATTACAGCTACGCTTTATCATCTTAACTATTCTCAACCCATATCATCATGAAATTTTGAATAGGTACACGTTGTCAGGGGCACAAAAAAGGACATAGCGTAGGGTACCTTTTATCTAGAAGAAAAAACACACGAGGGGTAGAAAAATCGGGGCAGAAGTCACGGGTGGCTACTTTACTGAATATTTTTTAAATATATTAGTTCCACACATTGACATTAAACGTACTGAAACTTTAATAAAATGAACGAGCTTGCTACAGAACATTAGAAACTTTTTATGTTAACAGAACATCGTGGGACTTTTCATACGAAATTATATAAAACCCTTTACTATAATAATAATCATTTATTTGTGTGAATAATAATCATTTATTTGCAAGAGCGACAGCCCTGGAGTAATTCTGTAACGTCAGCTAGTAAGTTTGCAACTTGATTTAATCTATGCGGTGATGACTCCGTCTTTATAATCTAACAACAGGAACAACGTCTAATAACAGGAGTAAAAATCTAGACCTAAAGTAGGTTCTTACCATTTATGACCATGATTACGTGATAATTACCCTATCCTCAGTAACAGATGTCTATGGATCAGTTATGTTAAACCTAATTTCAATGAGTTGGCGATTCGATTTTATAAGCGATTGTCGATAAAAAGCGCTATTCGATTAAAATCGACCACCAAGTCACCTGGAAAATCGACCCGTGCAAATAATTTTTGTAGTTTCTTGGCATTTAAAAGAAAAAAGGCAACACATTATTTTATTTAATAAGTTCTATCTTTTACTGTTACTAGACTATTGATATGAAACATGAATTTTTATTCGAGCAATTGAAGACGCCAACATGACAAATAAAATAGCAAAGTCTTTAGTAAAATTTTTGACCAGCTGTTTGTTTTATTGCAATGCTAATATGTGTCATACAACGTATAACTGAAATAACGAAAAACTGCAAAACACGAAAAAAAATCAGATGTTTCATATATTTTAACAAAAAATTGCTAAAATTTAATATGAAACAGTTAATTTTTTTTTTCACGATTTCAGGATTGCTTCCGTACACAAAGTTGTTTATTTTGACGACCTCCGTGGTCGAGTGGCTTTGTACACCGGTTTTTAAGGTGTCGCCATCTCTGAGGTCCCGGGTTCGATCCCCGGTTGGGTCTATATTGGCTCAGGTCTGGGTGTTTGTGATACTACCGTTGTCTATGATTTCCATAACACAAATGCTTTAGCTACCTACATTGGAATTGTAGGAGTGGTGGTACATAGCAATGTATGTGATGTTGTCAAATATTTATATTTATTTATTATAATTATAAGCCCTATTTAGTTTAAAGTTTTTGCGTTATTTCAGTTACACATTGCATAACGTTACTGTCTCGTATAAATTACTCTACCGTAGGGACACTAAGGCCGTCGTAGTCAAACAAAAAACTAGCCAAAAATGTAGTATACACAAAGTTTATGTCATAATTATATCTAAGTAAGTACCTTCAATAAGCAGAACAATATTAACTTAATTTAGGACACATTCTTTGGGCGCTGATTGCCCTTTCCAGGAGTAACATAAAAGCGAGCTTAATTGTCTTCATAATGAAATGTTTGTAGATGTGGAAAATTAAAAAAAAAATAAAGCTCTTTAAATCAAGAGAGAAGAAAAATCCGTAAGAGATTAAAATGTAAGGTTGTAAGTATTTTCTTTTGTTCATATTAATATCGCTATTTAGTTATTAATTAAACTTATAGTACGTACAAATAGAGATTTCATTCAATCGTTTCCTTCTAATTTATACATTTTACCGAAAAGATTATAGAGAGGGCAATTTTGATATTATTTTTCATAAAATAATTTACGATGTCCGGAATATCAAAACTATAGAACCTCCTCCTTTTTTGAAGTTGGTTTTACTATACCAATGTAACTGATACATTCATACTTAATTACACTGAGATTGAAATTTATGACCATCATAGACTAATATTTAAATAAATGAGCGCACTAAATTCAGTAATACTTGTAATTCTCTGTAAACCATCTTACAATGAAATAAACACGTTATTTCGCCAATTCCAAAGAAGCAATCTGGCCTTAAATAAACGAATACAAACCCACTAAAACATTTAACCTGGCCAAGAAAAAGACCAAAAAGGAACGATTAATTCAGCCCGGGATGCAATATGTGATGCCATTAATTTAATTTAGTTCGTGCTGCCTCGAGACACGGTTTTAACCGTAATTGAGATTTAAGAACGGTGGGGATGTTTTCTGCCTAAGGCGGACGTCTTCCGGGATGCTTTGTAATTGTGTGGTGCTCTTTATAATTCAGCGGGTGCTTTATGGGAGTAGTGTGTCAGAGGTCACAGATTTGGTTAGACTGTGACTTAATAATTATTTAAAATTGTGTATTCGTATTACATACCTAATTAAAGTAGTTTATGGTAGAATCATGAACACAGCTAGTAACCTGATAAAAAAAAAAATTAAATAAGTGCATCGTAATAGAAAAATTTGTATTTTTTTTTGCAATAAATATATACATAGCATCAGCTATGAATGTTGATGGCGGCCGTGTGAAAATGCCCCATAGAAAAAGTATCAGAATAGTGACGTCACATTTCACACCGCGCAAAAGTTTGTGAATCTAAGCAAAACATTTTTTTACAATAGTGTTTCCTAAACATTTTTTTTATTACATATGGATTCTAATGATCAATACTATTTTACCACTAGAGCATTTTGTTTTTTTATGATTTTTTTACCAACTTCGGAGTCTTAGAAATCATAGTAAAATTCGTCAAATCGAGCCAAAATTTCGCGTAGGGATTTATTTTGCTTCCCTTTTTGCTCTATTATACCTTAAAAGTAGAATCCATTCACAAGTGGAATACCCTAGTGGTGCGCTTTATAATTCAGCGAAGGCTTTAAAAAATTAATATATTTTCACTATGTTATAGTTACAATTTGGTACATAATTTCATTTAGCTTGATAACTGACCCAAGATCAGTTGAAAATAAATTCTAAAAAACCCCGATGAAAAAAGACCAGGCGAAATATTTTTACATATCAACATACTGAATAAACATTATATTTTGTTTTAATTGCCTCAAATAACGAGCATGTTAAACATGTTATAAACCGATAAATAATATTAGTAAAATACTAGAAAAAATCGACTCACCCGTAGCACCTCAGACGGGACGTGTGAGTCGATATTTTCTAATATTATTTATCTTAATATGAAAATAGCATTGTGAATGCGAAATACCTATATTTAATAATGTTATAAACTGGTTTACTTTTACAGAGTTTTTCATCATAGGGATTTTCATATTTATTAGTATTCTACATTCATTGTTCAGTATGATGGGCGGAAACACCTGTTCAAAAGATCGTCTTGAAAATATAACAATGCCCTATTTAATTACCTACTTCTGAAATTTCAAACCAGAGCTCAGCCTTTACAATAATTAATTAAATTATAAACAAACGTTTCCGTTTTCCAAACGAAATCAAGGGTTTTTTGTAAAGCACACCTCATATTTTATTCTCAAAGCAAGGAGATGGTTAATATCTTTACAACTCATACAAAATTTGTTGTATCTAATTCAAGGCTTATCTTGCTATCTGTAATCTCCTTTCTCTTGAGATACCTCGAATGCCTTCCCGGAGGCACCCTCGTAGGGCTCACTAAAATAATAATATACGTACGTACAGTATGTTATCTCGTATTATATATTTTATCAGAAAAACAATTGAATTTAAAAAAAACAAAATCTTTAGAACAGTAAAGCGAGATAGGAATGAGAAAACGACGCGCGAAGCGAGACCGATTTGGCAGATTAGGCGAAAAAAACACGAAACCACAAAAGCAATTTTGACTTGAATACCTAATGTTGTTTCTAAATAATTTCAAGTTTTAGACCTTTTAAGAGGTATTTTCGCAATACATAGATACATTTTATCTAAATTTTCTTTAATGATCGCCTTATTTATAAAACAAGAACCTATGCAACCAACATGCACGGGCAAAGACTCCTTAAATATTAAACGAGGGCTGGTCGTGTGATCAAGGCAAGTGGAAAAGCCATTACAGTTTTCTTTTCAGTACGGTCTTACAAAATGGCGAAGCACTAATCGTAATCAGCTTTCACTGAATAAAATATTCACATTTCAAATAGCATTAGAAACTACTTTCTTCACTAGTTAGTTAGTGCGGAATCACTTGACTTTTTAAGGATTACTTTTAAAAACCGAATGTTAACTATACCCTTAGCACGAACAGCTATCGAGAAAAAAAACGCGCGTAAAAGTATAGAGTAATTCTCTCTGGGAAATCTCATTTCGCTTTTCGGCGGTAGATGGCGCTGTACAATTTTTCCATACAAAATTACTCTATGTAATGTTTTTATGCGCGTTATTTTTTTCGATAGCTGTTCGTGCTAAGGGTACTGTGGCCCTACCATGAGTTGTTGCAAACTGTTTACGCTACCGTAAACTATCGGATGTACTGCTCACAGTTAATGCGAGTGAAAGAGAGTAAACGATCAGTGGATCGTAAGTTTCCATACTGTTCGTTCGTGCCTTGCCGCGCTTGAAGCGCCCTCATCTTGAGTCCTCACCAGAAGTTCATAATACCCTATTAGTACGCACGCGACCGATGAAAGCTGAATTGTGAAAGCTGACTCGTGTATCTTACTGCCGAAATAAATAAACTTTGATATTATGTGTTAATTGATGAAAAACTACTGAATTAATAATAAGTTTTTATTTATAAAGTAACGTTGTTAGAGGAGCGAAAGATTGAGCTAACTTTCAAAAGCGTAAAACATATTTATAACAAACTTTTTTTTTTTTCAAAAAAACTGAGTCTGTATTTTTTTTTTTTTTTCTAACCTAACATCTGTGTGATGCTCTAAAGTAGGTAGGTATTTAAACCTGATTTGAAATAAGTAATTTCGTTAGTTAGTATCCATTATACAAGCTTTATTTAAAAATAATTTTAAACGATGGCTGTAGTTTGTAAT
Source organism: Catoptria pinella (assembly GCA_963556745.1). Lineage (NCBI taxonomy): Eukaryota > Metazoa > Arthropoda > Insecta > Lepidoptera > Crambidae > Catoptria > Catoptria pinella. The sequence goes on along the minus strand of OY750775.1, from coordinate 6,655,525 downwards.
TTCTATGGTTTCAAATTAAAACGTAATACGAACTAATTTTGTTACAAAGCACCCGTTTTAAATATTAAGTAACAGTATTAATTTAGAAATTTTAAATGATTGTACTAGCATAATTTTTTTTATGTCTTTCTAAGGTACAGCAAACTTAAACAGTCGTCACGGAAGAATACCGTTACTTAATAAGTAGGTAGATCTCCCCAAGGAGGCTGGTTCACTGGAGCGAATAATAAATCTGTTGACAATCTTTAATTCGCTTCGTCTGATAGAAGTTCATAATAAAAATGAAGGCTCCCTCCGGCCTACACCCCTTGTTTTGTAAAGAGTACCTACGTTCGGAAATGCAGCAAACATTTTTTTATTTTGTCAAATATAATTAGTTTTAGCCATGTCTATTTCATTTTCAACTTTGTTACCTTTAAATTTTAGTACAAAATCATTCCGACTCTCAACCATCGACATAATAATAGGTCATAAAATTATCATTTTTTTTTACTGCGGGCGTTTACTTATAGAACAATATACTCGTACGAGAATTTTGTTTCTTTTGCATTAAAAAATCATTTAATATCATTAGGTTCCTATTTAATTTATAAATTCTTTTCGTGTGTTGATATTTAGTCATCTTTTGTTGATGTACGATGCCGTAACAAAATTAACTAAACTCTACCCCTATCATCTGCAGCTGAGCAAAATAAACAGTAACCTAATGTTCGTAAGGGCGGTCAAATTGTCTGGTAAATGCCAGGCTAATAATACGGCATCAGGCATCCCGCAGTAAAGGGCACGTGCGATCCCCTCAACAGCGTATTCACGACTGAGACTCTAGATAGAGCATAAATTACCAACAGTCGATGTGAATTTCACATTTCCGCCATTTCTGCTAGTCTGAAAATGACATGTCAAAATGAAACGAGAATGTCTACGTTGTCATACATATAGTGAAAATAAATGTGAACCAAACAGGAACTAATGAGATCACTATGAATAAAGAAAGTGTCATCAAATATTTACAGCTGAAAACTGTATGCAGGAGATCCAATTTAATAATTTATGCAGGAGAATTTATGGTGTTTACCGCAATGTATCATTTTCAACTTTTTGAGTAAGTACTCTGTACGTACATGTCAGAAATAAGGTAAGAAAGGCACGAAATAATTTAAATGTTTGGAAACATTTGGACCTCTCGCATAAAACGCAGTACGTACTAACAAACACGTGCTGCCTAGTTGACCGCTTTAACACGATTGACCGCACCAAAGCAGTAAATTGCTGTGCGGGTAGACGCACGAAGCACAAATTACGAGTAAATAAATGATCGTAGATTCCGCACACAAAACAATTTATGTAGATTACGTTGATTGTTTCAGAAAAGAACACAGCCTAGATACAAATATTTTTATTCGGCTAGTAATTTAGTTTTCGTACTGATCAAAATATCCAGGTTTTTTTAATGTAAATACTGCTTTACAATTATAATTTTGTGTTGCTTGCAAATTCGTAATACCAATTTGTTCCAGGTTTCAATTAATATTTTCATTACGTACAAATAAATAAGTATACAGAAAATAATTAGGAATGTAAATCTGCGTTACGCAATAAATCATAAACGATACGCTTATTGAAAATTGATAACAAATACTTTTCTTAAATATAAATCTCGTAATAATTGAAGATCGATTCGAAAGAAAACATTACATCACACAATATATATATTAAAGTAATACGTACTACACTGGCCTTCAAAACTTGGTACCACACTTTTAAAATTGTAATAACTTTTAAAATACAAAATATACTTATATAATTTTTGAAATAAAAAAGGCTACAAAAAGTTTTTTTTTAAATAATAACTTCACAATGATCCGTCTTGAAAAAAAAACTTATCTTATTTCAAAACTCTAACTTTTATTGTTTAAGAGAAATTGCAATTGTAAAAGTGTGGTACTAAGTTTTAAATAATATAATATAAGCCAGTGTATAATATTTCGTGGTAATACCAAAAATATGACACGACCTCGTCAAACTCTGGTCGAATTACACAAAATGCTGCCTCCGTTTTGTAATTACCGAGTCCAGTAGGTACCGAGTATTCCATGGCAAAATGTGTAATCGATATACCTAGATAGGCTACAATGCGGCGATACATTTACCAGTCAGGATTGTGTGTATTTTTTCCTCTATCAATCAAATGCATTGATGTTTCTTTTTACCATCAATGCATTTGATTGATATCCCTATATTTTGTCATCCGAGTGAAAAAACAGGACTATCCTAAGAGATTTATAACGGAGTTTTGTTTGTTTATTATTATCATGGTTCGCTAATTGTTACTTACGTAAAATACTAATGAATATCATTGATACTAAGTGTTAATCGAAGAACAGTGGCAAAACTCATTTAGGAGAAGTTAATTACCATTGATTCAAATATCAGCATACCATTCTCACGATAAAAATTGCATGTGAGAATACTTTTAAGTTCATGAGACCATGAAACGGCATCAACCTACCTATAAATTATTTGGTTGTCCATTATGAAATACCACGAGAGGAGAGCTCAAACGTACAATGACCATTAGTCGGGATCTGCAGGACTTAGTGTGGCCTATTCAGGGGGGCTTACAGCGAGCCTGCTACAGGGTTGGCACATAGGCTCGAATATTTAGGTCGCTGGAAATCTCACGAACTAGTAAATTGATGCTTGATACTTGTTGAAAATTATTACATAAAAAAAGAATGGTTTACTTTTATGGTAACATAGCAAATTCCAACATATTTGATTAGTCAGTCGGGTGATATTCAGAGGTGCTTACAGAGAACTGGGTTTAAGGTTGAAGAGCAGCGAGGAATATTTAGGTATTAGGGTCAGTGAAATTTTAAGAGCCAGAAATCGAAGCTTGAGACTTGTTGAACTTTTATGCATATAAATGGGTGGTTTACTTATAGTAACATCGAGGATTTCGAGATTAATTTAGTGTAGCCTATTCAAAGGGGCTTACAGTGAGCCTAGGGTTGAGGGTGATTTAGGTATTTGAGTCGGTGGAAATCTCAGGAACTAGGAAACTGATGGTTAAAACTTGTTGAACATTAAATTGTTAAATGTATGCTTAGCTTATTAAAATTAAAGGTTCGGCCTTGGTATTATTAGGCCATAATTATGGCTTATTTATTATTTATTAAGTCAGTATTGATTACTATCTCTTTAAGCACATCTCTTTAAACCATAGTAGCAATACTGATACTTATTGTTATGACTTCAAGTGCGAAATAAATATAAATATCTTCCCTATACTTAGTTACGTCATCAGAAACTTTTATATTTACACTGACAATCTAAACATAAAATGAATTTTAGGAAAAGTCTTGTGGATTAGATGTAATTTATGAACTTACTTCAATGAAAATGATTTCACAATATCTAATCACAATATCTAACAGCTGTTGAGAAAAAAAACACTCGTAAAAAAAAATTGTGTACAATTGTTATTGCCACTGTACAAGATCTATTAATTAATTTATTATCACATAATCCATGCACATAAATAATAACAATAATTATCTTACAAACTTAGCTAAATACCAATAACGGATTTACACTTTATTTAAGTACAGTCAACGGCACGTCAGACTATACATGTTGACATTGAGAGCGTCTTTATGCTGTACATAATAAGAACTGTTTTCGTAGTTCAACTGTTTAACTTAACGTGCTGTCCTGCGTACAAAACTGCTCTAACGAATTTTTTTTTTAATCGCGTTTTGCATGATATATGTTTGTGCTACGGGTACCTACTGATGAGATATTTTATTAATGTAGTTGAAACGATTGACAACCCTACCTCAAGAGGAGTCATTTACACATACTGGCGAAATATACGCCTAAAATTCCATGAAACAAGTGATGCTTAATTAAATGTTTATGCTAAAGGGATCATTTTACAAAATGTCAGTTTAAACTCGCCGAGTTTATCAGTTACAGAGGGCCTAGTATGAGTACGCCTATCCGATAGTTAACATGTGAGATGTGAAAACACTATTTTCACATCTCACATGTTAACTATCGGATATACTGCTCCTAATCGATGTGAGTAAGTGAATGAGTGAACGAGAGAAAACTATAGGTAACTATTCGAAAAGTGAAAACACCAACTCGTATTTGGCCCATAGAGTCAATAAAATATTTTACAAGTCACCGAACAATATCAGAAGTATATGTACTTATACATAAAATTATTTGCCAGTTTAACGTTTTTTGATATTAGGTTTGGTTTTTTATTTGATATCAATCCTAGAATGCTATGAGTATCCGTAAAAAGTTATGTTTGTTTTTCTTTCTCGTTAACTAAATCTAAAAGCTAAATAGGTAGTGCACATCACTTTGTGATCAAAAACTTAAAACTGAATATTTTCAAATACCTATTTTAAACGTTTTGAATTAAAGTAAGCTACACTAAAGTAAACAACAAACTTCAAATAAAGTGAGTTTCGGAAAGCACAGACACGTAGTTGTCTACGTCAGTGCATTTTCAGCAACATTATTAACCTTTTCACCGCCAACGTCGGCATATGACGTCATAAAAAAAAAGTGTCCCGCACGCCAACGTCGGCATATGACGTCGCCCAAATTAGATGCAAATTTAAGTATTCTACCAATCAGTTTAATTTTTTTTTTGTCACAACATGAAGTATTCAGCCTTACTAATATATTTTCACCAAAAACACTAGAAATTATTGCATATATATTGCAAAATCTATTTAAAAATAATTGGCCGTAACCAAGCAATACAGTCCGAATGTCCTCGGCGCCAGCGTCGGGAGCTGCCGACAGCGACGTCACAGGTAGTGTTGTGCTAATGTGTTTATTTTAAATGGCTTTAGACCTTTGCGCCTATTGTTTTATGCAGGTGCAAGAAATTCTAAAGAAGGATTAGAAAGAACAATACGCTGGCACCGAGGCACGGCGTACTTTGATCAATTATTGCGAAAGAAAATAGATAATTTGGCCGAAATATTTTTATGACTGCCCATTGTTTTTAAAACAGCTGCAAGATTTTTTAGGCTGACCATAAAACAACAATGGGTACGTCGCGGCATCTATCAATACACTAAAATACTTTCACTTTTTATAAAATAGGTACCAACAAAACTGTTCTTAATATTACTTACGAAAATATTTAGGAATAAGTCAACAGATTTTCCTTCAATTTAAGTATACGATGCAATGATATTGAATAAAAAATTAAGTAGAATCAAAATAAAATTTCTATCTAATATTGAAAGCGCTATAAAGGCTATCTTTGTAATGTATTTAATTAATCATCACGCAATTACATGTCACGAGGAGAGAAAATAAAGTACCTACAAAAGAATGTTATAATTATTAAAATTATGTCGATGTATTAGAGGAACATCACTATTGTTAAAGCACGCGGCTTATATAAAGTATGGTCCCTGTACGCCAACGACGGCAGCTCACGTCCGCCGAGGCGACGGGAAGCTTAACTAGGGACGTTCCATTTTCAATCACAATGATTTATTGTTTACTTGATATTTTGGTTGAATGTTAATTTAAACACACAGTTATTGCTGTGAATTGTTATGATTTACGGAATCTAATAATTGGATTTAAATAAATGCAAGAAAATTCATAGAATATGGGTAGGAAAAGGTAAAAAAGGGGTTGTCGATTGTAATCACTGGACATCACTATTTTTTGGAACCTGTTTTTATTGTTTTAGTGGCGTGGCGTGGGACAATAGATTTTTTTTTGCTATACTTGGCGGCGAAAAGGTTAAACGTAGTTTGTTCGTTCGAAAATTTAATAATTTACCGACGTTTCCCCGAGGTTCCGCGGTGAAAACTAAATAACGTCTTAAAATGTGAAAGTTTCGTGGCATCTTGGGGTGACTGGATCCTCGTCTAAACTTTATGGCATCCCCTGAGCATAGAGTTGCAGAGCAGATGACGTTTAGGAATTTGCAGACACTTTGACATTTAAAAGAATGTTTCGTTCAAATCGGTATCTAGAACAATTTCCTATAATAAAATAAAAATAAAGACAAAATTGCAGCTATTTTGGATAATTTGCAAAACAAATAATTTGGTAAAAATTTACCCAAAATTCAGAAAAAACGTTATTTATAGCTAGGTACATCACTGAAAATTTCTCTGGATGCAAAAAAACTTCTTAAGTTTTTCTCATTTTAAAATATATTTACAATTGGTATTAGAATTGTAATTAGGTATGCAAAAAAAATCTTAAACTGGCAAAGGTATTTTTTTTTTTATTTACTAATAAAGGTACTACGTTTTTCGTTCATCATTATATTTGCAACAATAACGCTACAATTATAATGATGAACGAAAAACTTAAGTCTGCTTTCATACAGTATAAATTATTAACGAAATAGACTATCATTTTGAACACATATAAAAATAGCTCCGCAAGTTTCACGGTATAATAGTACCGTGAATATTTAACTCTAACACAATAAGCTGCTCTGTGGCATGTCTGAGATGGCAGTTGACGTATTTATTATTTATTTGGGAATTCTCGCGGCGCCATCGCACCAGAATTATGGAAAAATAACTCATCTCCTACGACATATTGACTTCGCGAGCTAAAAAAGAGGCTCCTGAGGGAATCGCGTTTGCTAGTTCGTTTACATTTAGGGGTTAGTTGTGTTTTGTTTCATGTACGAAAAAGTAGTTTTAATGAATGTGGAGAAAACAAAAGCTTTTCGGCATAAGAGTGAAGAGTCCCTTTTCAGTCAAAGTATCAAACATCACAGTTGATTCTTCGTTGATCTTCTGTCATTGTAAATTAGTAACCAACTTATTGGGGTAAATCCCTAATGGAAATAATAATCTAATAATTATAATCACCAGAAGTTCCCTGTAATAATAGTATACATACGGTCGCCGTAGCATTAAATTTTTCTTAGTACAGCACGATATGCGTGCTGTACTATTTTTCACTTTACTCCTTATTTTTTACTAAGCGAATAGCATTACAAACTATATTGACTACATGAATCCCAAAAACAACAACAAATAATATCTAACAAAGCCAAACGCTTTGACTCCGAAAGAATCACAGCAGAGGCAATCAGCGGGCAATAAAGGTCTCTATACATTCGCAACCCCACCGTTTATTATTCCAGAATCCGCAAGAAAGGCTACTTTAACCGAAACGTCGACTTCAATAACCGACGAGTTCATTGAATAGAGTTACCTCATAACATTTTTATTGAACAATAAGAGTTTCGTTGAACGGGGAGCGCGAACTCGCAGACATTATATGATCGAAGCAGATATTGCTTATATATGCCATATCGAGCGTTTATTTGGTATCGTTCGAATCTGATAGACGCGACTGTCTAATGTTTCGGTGGAACTGTCTCGTTGACGTTAAGTGACTTAGAAACTGCGATTATTGAGTTTTGAAGAGAATAAAGACGTTTTTATGAGATATTAGACGCTTGTAGTGACTCTTAGTTTTGCTTTGCCTTTTTTCCACGCAAGTATTGGGAAGTTATTCTACATATTTGATCTTTATTAATGAACTTTAAGATTTATTACACTTAAGATAATTAAACCCATCGCTATTAAGCCCGAGTAATAGACCCAGACGGCAACCCAGACGGCCCAAAAACATCTTAAAACTTTTAATCGCGCCTTTCGCAAACAACTCATTAACCATTTAAAGTTTAATTCTACAAACTGTTAACCATAAAATGGTCCCTAAAAATGGCGTAAAAAGTTTTATTCTTCAGATTAGAGAGACGCTCTGCTATCTAGTAGTAAAGGGGAGATAAACAGAGTCCGTAACGTGTATAGAGGGCCTTTAAACTATTTTCTATGTCAGCAGTTTATGAATGGTGTTTTACGAGGACGGCATATTGCCATAAAGCAGGTGATAATAACAGCTTGCGGTTTGCGAATTCTGGAGTTTTAACGATTGCTCCTTTGAATTATTTCGCACTTCCCCAGGGCACGGTGCAGATTGTCGTTTTGCACATTTATGAGATGCAAACGTGTATTTTTAAGTAACTTTCTAATCGAGATCTCTTTTACGAATGTGTTCGTTGTTACTGTTTATTGGTGTTAGATTCGTGTTGGTGATTTTTATTTCTTTTTCTGACAATGCATTGATGCCTGATAATATCATAAGAGCAATGTATAAAAAATGATCTACGCTTTACTCGTTTACTTCAATTAAAATCATATGGCACTGACATTGTAAGCATACATAATGAGTAAGTTGTTTTACATTGCCGGTTCAAATCGTTTTGTGTTTTTCGTTTTCCATCAAAAAAAACATTTGACGTTATTACCTTGAGTTTTACACATAAACTTCAATATTCGTTTGAGTTCGTTTGTCAATAGTAGAAGCTATTCTACAGGTTATTTGTCGTAGATATTGGAAGTTCTCCAACGTTCCCTGATATCCGGCGCCCGGGACCATATCCGGCGGGTGGACCGTGACTGCCTCATTTGTCAAAACCTCTTCGATCTACTACTACACTAGATTGTTGCTACTGTCAATTACTGTTTGTAACGGATGTTTTTTGATGTAATGCATATTTTACAGGAGCTTAGCTACTAACTGTAGAACTACTGAATGTAGTTTCAAAGGTATCCTACTTATAACATTATAAATCCGCAAGTTTTTTGTGTGCGTGTGTGTGTGTGATTGATTGTTACCTCTTCAGGCCTAAACGGCTGGAAGGATTTCGATGAAATTTGGTCTTTTTTTATCCTGGTCAAAGGTTCCCTAGAGTCCATGCGGACGAAGTCACAGGCGGCCACTAGTACACGAGCATAATACATCTGAAACTCATGAGCAATCGTTTTTACCAACTTTCGAGTTCGTATCAATTCGACGAAAAAAAGTGAAGGGCCTTCGGAAGATACGAAATAGATTTTTCATGCCTGTTGACTTCCCTATTTTATACTTATAAGGATGGCACAAGTACGACAGCGGTCAAGCACCGAGACAAGTTTTACCCCACTTTGGGGTAAAAAACGAATTGTTCCCGAATACGAGTATTATTGAGATGGTTCTGCTTTATTAAGATCTCATTCAAGTTGCCAGTATTTAATTGGGTTGTTCCTTTTACCACAAGATAAATAATAGTAGGTACACCCTTGTCTGTTTGACCAGGGCTTGTACTTAAAGAGTATTTATATTGTTAAACTATTAATGGTCGGTATATCTATTACATATATTAATCTGTAAAAAAGTTGTGTCTTTACAAAGGATATATTTGGAAAAAAAGTAGTTGGAGTGTTTAATAATAACCAATTATTAAACACTCCAAGGCGGTGTTAATGATACTCAGCGGAATAATGACGTTCGCACATAATTGTCGTATTTAACGTCCTGTAATGTATGAGTATATATAGCGTGCACTTATGTATTAGGACAGTTAGTAATAAAGTACTCTTCAGATCTAACACTCATTACTCTCTCGATAGTCCTTCATTGCGAGGCAGTACGCTAGGTGCGGACGTACCTCGCTCGCGAGGCAGGGCGTTTGCCGCTTGCGGCAGGGCTCGCGCGGCTCGACACACCGCACTCGGTTGCGTACGCGCTCACCAGAGGACAGCCGCGCGCGAGGCACGTCCACACCAAGTGCGCTGCCTCACAAGGCAGGACATTAAAACACAGAATACTTTTTATCCTGGATAAAGGTTCCTTAAGAGTTTTCTCAAATGTTCTCGCGGGCGGACGCTAGTATAAAAATAATAATAGTATATTAAAGTTTTTTTAGTTAATTAGACATCTCAAAACGAAGAAATTTTGCTGCGTCAGGGTTTAAGAAAATAAGCTTAGCAAAAAGCTTTATAAAATCATTAAAAAACATTTCTGTCGAACTTGCTCTTTGACCCTCATCATATTATATCTTCATCCCGGGTTCCTGCTATAAGGGAAGCGTCCAGGTAGCTTCAGGCTGAAAGGGTACCACCAATAAACCTTCACTACAATCCCCCAACAGTAAACACTCAGAAGGGACAAATGTGAATATGAAATGATGTTTTCCGTAAGTTCCCATGTTTTTTCAAAGGGTCGAAGTATAAATTGAACTCCATATTAAATATAGAAAAGGAAGTTAGGGCACTATGAATAAATTAGTGGGTGTTTTAAAAGATCTATTTTATGTTAAAAGTATACTGTAATAGTATTCGCAAAAACTTATTCAAAATATTTTATTTTTGTAATTTTAACAGAAAGTACCCGCTTAAAGTTTAGTTAATTTTATTCATTGTCTTACTTATTGTCTTACAAGATGTTGTAATTCGTAAATATATTTTTTTAACTCTTTTCCTGTTTTATATATCGCTAGTGCTATTAAATAATGTTGTCGTCCGTTTCAATACATCCGAAAATCTCGAAACATCCGCCTCACTCAAGTAAGAAGTCAACAATCACCCTCAAACTCAACCCAATAGGCCGTCAAACAAATCTCTTTACTCGGAATCCGGCAATTTGGAATATTCGTACAATCAAATTTTACACAACACTCGAAACCGACGCCGACCTAATTTATTACTCGCGATCTCGGAGACATATCGAGTAGCAACTCAAACATACTCGACCTAAGTGAATAAACGGGGTAATGCGACACCGAACCGATATTTTCTCATGAACAGTTCTTGGCGATCAATCATCGAGAACCTATCGATGTTTCCGAACTCTTTCATTTATCTAATGAGTTTGCGCCCCTCGAGCTTATGTTTGCAAGGTGGGGCATACTTCGACAGCTCTTGATGGCTTAATCGGGTGGAACCAACAAGTGAATTATTACGGCACGGTGTTTTCCTATAGTACACCCTGACCCCTAATAATGGATTATTGAACTCAAACATACAATCCATAACTTCGTTTAGAACTCGGTAAGGAAACACGGTGCCTTGGAATCATAATATTATTAAAATGAGTCTATCTTTACTCTATAGCATTGTAGCTTTACTTGCGTTATTCCTATACTTTAACTTGATTTTTATTTAAAACTACCAAAGTGTAATTAAATATCGTCAAACTTTATAGCGTGATAACATACGAATACATGTTCCAAGTTTTTGAATAAGAGTTATGATAGGTAAAATATATTTAAATAAAACAGGCTTACTATTAGTTATTCTGTGGCTTTAACAAAATTGTTGTTCCACAGGAACAAAGTAATATTGATCGTTTCCACTCCATTTGCCCTTGCGAAATCCTTAAAACGCTATATTGAGGTTACAAAGTGCAACCACCTCCATAAGCTTGCTGTCAGACTTAATGTTGGATTCAGGCTTAACCAGATCTGAAATGCGCTGGCCTTAATCCACTTAGAATAACAACATAGCTAATGTCTGCCACGGTGGAACTTCGCCGTTTCTTATTGTCTCGTGTTGTAGGGATTTCGCACCGATTTATACTCGGAAGAGGTAGGATAAGAAAAATACGAAACCATTTTTGGCAAGCCCTGCCCTGGTCTTAAGATTATGGAGAAAATTAATTTGTGGATCAAAATACTATCATGACTTAATATGCAAAAGTCATTCTGTGATATGGTATTTATACGAGTCGACTTGACAGGGAACTTGGCAGGCGATTTTAATTAGCGCCTTTTATCGACAATCGCTTGTAAAATCTAATCGAAAACCTAATTTCAATGAGGTGGCGATTCAATCTGTAGGTTTTCAATTATTAGGCAGTGTATATATTTTTTTACAGAATAAAAAAGGACAACAAATCTTAAGGAAAAATATATAGTGACTACTGATATGCTGAACAAAATTATAACCATAGCGGTAACAATGAATACACCATAGATTTTAAAATTATTCATGACTTGCTAAATCTTCGTAATCCAATCCTTAAATTCTTAATCATCTTTTAAATAAATAATCTGAATCCATGCAATTACAAAAGTAGAATGTAAAACTTTCAAAGAAAAAAAATATAGAGACTCGTACGAGGTGCAACTTAATTTAAACTTGGAAAAACCTATTCGTTCCGAAACAAACGTTTAAGTTCCACTTAATAATTTTTGCGGCGACTCTATCCTTTCAAAAGTTGCCGGATCTCAATGAAAATGTTTGCAGAAAACGAAATCTCACCAGGATTTTGAGTGAAATTAGTTTTGAGTGGTTCTAAGTTGTCAGTCCCCGAGGGATAGCGTTTTAGATCCACGAGCACACATCCTCCGGTTGGGAAGCTCTCAAACTTTGCGTCGGAGTCTGAAAATACTTTAATTGGAATTAAATTTACCATACGAGGCGTACGCTTTCTTGACGAAGTTATCATAAACTGGTATTGCTCTTTTGCTGTTTTCAACACTTTTGAATGTTCATTTATCATTATTTTTCCGTTCGTGTATTCGTGGAAGAATATTGTGGAACTAGGTTAGGAAATACGTGGAAAAATATTGTGAAACTAGGTTAGGAAATTCGTGGAAAAATATTGTGGAACTAGGTTAGGTGACTCGGTAGCTCAGCGGTCAGAGCATTGGACCGGATATCCAAAGGTCGCGGGTTCGATTCCCGTACGAGAACATGATCTGGTGCGAGTCCTATTTTTTCTAGTATATTATTTAGAATTATATAAAAATAGCATTGTGAATGCTTAAATCTCAAAATTTAAATAGGTTAGGCAAGTAAGGTAATTTTGAATTATAGGTAGGTAATTATAAATAGGTAATTAACATAAGTTTATATTACCTAGATTAGATTATAAACAATGATCAAATGATCCTGTGGGTCCAGTTTGCGCGCTAATTCTGAACGATAAAACCAAAACCATTGTCATTTAGGTTATATTTACCTACAAATCTTTGTTTAGCCAAAGATTTTAAACTAAAGCTTTAGAATTCTCAAATTTCAAAATAGCATTGTGAATGCTAAAATCCTTACTAATATTATAAATGCGAAATTCCATTTGTTTGTTTGTTACGCCTTCACGTCTTAACTACTGAACCGATCATCATGAAATTTTGCATACACGTTGTCAGGGGTACAGAGAAGGACATAGGGTACCTTTCATCCTGAAAAAGTAATTGGTCCCGAGAGATAGCAAAAAATTTTTCCACGCAGACGAAGTCGAGGGAGGTCGCTAGAAAACTCAACAAAAAAAATCCTCGTTTAAATTGTCCAACATTGGCATCCTAGGCTCCCTAGACTTAGCTTTCAGCAATTGTAACATAACTAAAGTTATTATTTATATATATTATTATATTTTATTTTCTGTAAACGAAACTGAAAATGCAACGATTTAGTTTTGGTGTTATCGTTCAAAATTAACACAATTAATTTTGAATTTACTATCACCGTATTATATTTTATACCAAGACCACTGTCTTTGATTAGCTTCTTTTAAGGGTTCCGTACCCCAAGGGTAAAACGGGACCCTATTACTAAGACTCTGCTGTCCGTCCGTCTGTCTGTCTGTCTGTCCGTCTGTCACCAGGCTGTATCTCATGTACCGTGATAGTTTGACAGGTGAAATTTTCACAGATGATGTATTTCTGTTGCCGCTATAACAACAAATTCTAAAAAACAGAATAAAATAAATATTTGAGGGGGCTACCATACAACAAACGTAATTTTTTTGCTCTTTTTTGCTCGATATTGATAACGGCAACATGTAAACGCTTGAAATATTCGCAGAATATTAAGTTATATATGTACACACGACAGCACGTCAGGTTATACAGTTAAACTACGAAACCAGATTTTATTACGTAGGGCATAAAGGCGATCTCAAGGTCAACATGTATAGTCTGAGGTGCCGTCGTGTGTACTTTAAAAATAAATAATTAAATAAAAATAAAACTAATATTTAAGGGGTCTCCCATATAACAGACATGATTTTTTTGCCGTTTTCATAGATGGAATGGTACGGTACCCTTCGTGCGCGAGTCCGACTCGCACTTGGCCGGTCTTTTTTATTTACACAACATTTTAGGTCATGCCACTCCATCTCTAAAGGGAATTTTTGAATTTGAATCAACCCACGAATATTTAATTCCGCTTTCTACCCAAAATCTATTCCTTTTCCTACCACTTACCTACCTACCTTAGGTAGGTAAGTAAGGGAAATCTTTTTGAACGTAATCATGAAAAAAAACCTATCATTATCTGATCCACATATGCTATATCCTTTTTTGTTTTTCCTATCGTGTCAATAAACTCCGAAGGTAGTAGGTAACTACGTACAAATAAATATATCATGTAAGTCGAGAGCTCGTGTTAGTAAGTAATCAGAAGCGCTAAATTGTTTGCAAAGAGTCGTCCAACAGCTTTAGACAATTTCCTCTTTGTTGAATGCAGACGCGATAAAAAGTTTCCCTTTAAACCTAAAAAAGAGAAGACCACCACTTTACGGTGAAACAAAGCCGCCGGCTTTTAGGAGTCGTGTGAGCGATCGCTATACAACTTCCCAGTTCATTAGAAGTTACTATGAATTTCAGCAACTTTCCGCTATAATGAACACTAAAAGAAGGCAAGTGAACACTTCAAATTTTAATACCTCGTTCGTACGGGCTTACTAAATTGGCCGCATGGAATCTGTAGGTAGACAGGAGTTAGAAATCCAATATCCTCTACCTCTAACTTCGTTTGAATGAACTTTGCTGTTTGTCTGGCTTTTGAGCTGTTTTCATATTACGTTGTTTGTTCTATTGATGTGTGACGTGATGTTTGCATGTGTGTGATTCAAATTACTGTTGTAATTGAGTCCTTTGTGAATATTTTCATCAAAACAATGTTTTAACAAATAGGTTTCTCCTAATTTTTCGTCAAAGGAACGAGTATTAAAAAGGGTATTATTTAAACAGTCAACTAATGCTAAGATATACAAATAAAACTTCGCTTTTAAAACTTCTTTATTTATTTTTCGGTGAATCCTCAACTTTACAATATTTTTTAAATTTCAACGTATAAGTTAAAAAAGCCAATAACAGATTTACACAGTTGGAGTTAGTGTAGCTAAATCAAAATTCTTATTTTGTTGTTTTTATGAATTTATTATTATTATTTAATGTAAGTGTTCTTAAGTACTTGTTTTGTCGTATCTGATGTCATAAATGTGTCAAGCAGAATTCCAGTGCAGCAGCCCCCCGCTTAATATTGAGCTTGGCACATTTTGGCATCACGCAACGATTCGCAAATGTGTACCTATGTTCTTAGTTTCTGTTGTTTTTTGACTTAGTATAATAATTGTGTATCGTTGTGTGGTCCCTAATATATGTATTTTCTTTCTTTTTTTTCTAAATAAAGCTTCAATTAAGTTAATCTTAATGAGTTAAAAAGAATGGTACAATATGAAAAGAAGTAACAACGAGATTATTCGCCATTGAAGAAATGCCTACTAATGAGTATCTTCACCGTTAAGATACTGGCATTAAATATATACAAACCAAAATTACTTGGTCACTGAAATACTTACTTGCTAGATGTAAGTACGAAATATTTTCATACTTTATGAACCAGCGCTCAACAAAGGAACTTTGTAAATGGTAATTTCCTTTAAAAAACTTAACCGTTTTATATTTATGTTATTTTTATTTGAATTATCAAAATTACCCAACCCTGGTTTTCAGATCTTGATTTCATCGTAGGTAGAACTCTATTGAGACTTGTATAAAAACGGTCCTTTTTTCCATTTACAATGCCAAAAAGTATCATAATTTAATTTTGTTTTCAGAACTAAATATTTTCTTTAATTTATTTTCATACTAGCCTTTGCCCGCGACTTACAATGAGGTAACCAGTTTATTATTTATGTGTTATTAATTTATTATTCATGTCAGTGGGCCGCGTTGTTATGGCTGAAAATTGACTTAGAGTATTTTTTTATATTTTTTCTGTATGAAAGGTGGGGTCCTTTTCTGTACCCCTGTGAGTAGTTAAAGGTGTAACAAACAAACAAACTTACTTTCACATTTATAATATTAGTAAGGATATTTAGATACTTTGTTACCATTGCTTTAATTTTATTAAACTATTTATTGAAGTGAAATAAGTAAAACCACAGAATATGCTAAAACATTGTTAAGGATTATTATCCATAATATTTTATATATTTTATTAAATAACATTATTCTATTAAAGGTTTTTTGAATTTATGATTTTTTTTTTACATTTAGGGCGCCTTTGCAGCCTGCCAAGCGTGGTTTACTAAAACGATTTACTCTACCTTACATATATAGCAACAAAGTCAATAAATTAATGTAGAAAATATCTGCAAGTAAACCTATAAATTAACGCAGCCAACATTAGACTATCGCAAAAAAAAATAACTATTAACTTTAATTCAAAAAGTAATTTAGTAACTGTGTATAAGGTGCACTTTTCAATGAAGAAAAAAACGAATAATTAGCGTTCAAATAGTAACTATATTATGTTGAGTACAAGTTGTTGTATGTGGGCATATGTCACTGCCCGCATACATTCTGTTATCGCGCGACATGGTACGCGCGTAGACTTGGTAATGCGCGATCAATACTTCTTATCATCACTCCAAACTTTAGTTATAAACCGGCCCCAGATTAGCGGACAGTGGGGTGATACGGATAAATATTAGTTGGATGACTACAGACTAAACTGGGGTGATGGAGTTATTAATGATAAAAATTGTTCTGAAATGAATGAGTTTTTTAGAGTTCTATACCATAAAAAGAAACTCGGAACCCTAGGATCCTTTTGTTAGTCTATCTGTCACGAACGTTTTTCTCAAGAATGCGTGAAGGTATTAAGGTAAAATTTATATCGGGAAGTATGGTCTACGGGCCCTGTGACACCGGAAAATACAGCCATTCAAGTCCCTTATTTCGAGTATGGATAAACTAAATATAATTTATATGAACGGGAAGTACCCCAAAGGCGTCTTAACTTTTTAGTTAGTTTATGGCAGTTTTTTTTTTTTTTTCAAATTGTAACTGAATTTTCCGAAGTAAGTAATATTATTTGCTTTGCATTATAATTTTTAAGAACGACGCTAAGTTTTAACTTAACGTTATTTTTTCTGTCAATTGGGTAATGTATCTATAACAGTAATATATACTTTTTATAATCGTAATCATTTTATTCACCTCAAACATGGTATAAATTAATAATCTATCATTAAATAAGAGAAACCAGCCATTGCCCTTACTTCTTTATGCAATTAATGTGTTAAAAGATATTTTAAAAACGCTGTTAGTTTAAAAAATATTGTGGCATTTATTGAAAGGTTGGTAGGGTTACAAATGATAAAGACGACAAATGGATGAGTGTGGTTACTTAGTCATCCGCCATAGTTACACATCACATCTTAGTTATCCGTAGTTAATTATGTACAATTTTCCATAGTCATTTCTTTGATTAAATTACGTCTCATCACTAATCGTAAATATATTCTATTAAATTAAAACAGTATAGTAACAGCCATTTTCTTTGCTAAGTCAATTTTATATTTTATTACAATTGAATTTATTTAGTTTAAATAAATTTAATTAAATGGAATTTAATTATAAATTATTTTACAAAATATATTTTGAGGGGGGGTCGTAAATGCATTTTCTCCGGCATAAAAAAAAATTCGTGCCTTAAAAGAAAACCAGACCCCAGATTCCTGCTCCCCGTTCCCCGTCCAACTGTCTGGTTTGAAATTAATATCAAATAGGTACTAAATCAACGGTCACTTTAACTAGTGAAAATATCAAGCTGCTAAGTCTTAGTCTCAACCAAATAAGGTACGGCCGTTTATGTCACATATTTCACTCACTCGACTCGTACGGCCTTACCACAAAAGATTTTAAAACACTGTTCAACAAGTGTTTAACTTAGACACTGCTTAAATATGATGCTGTCACTTTTTTGACAATATTGTTTGAAAGAGACACATTTAAACAGTGTCTAAATTAAAAAGTGTTTTAAAATCATTTGTGGTAAGGCCGTAAGTGTTACCTATGAGGTATTTCCCGGTGACCTTGAAACATAAAATTTGGTAACAATCAAGGTCTCATAGCACTAGTAAAGAAAAAAACCGAATATTATCATTACCGACTTTAAAAGGAGGGGTACTCAATTCGACCCGTATTTTTTGTGATTAAAATATTGATTTGATTCGTATATACCCTCTGTGCGAAATTCTGTCTCATTCGGCTTTCAAAAAAACTATATCTTTGAAAGGCTTTTAGTTTTTTTCTTTAACCATGGGAATTCCAATGTGACTGTCATAAATGTATAGCAAAATATTTGTTCATTGATTTCAGAATTTTTCAGATGGCGGTGATTTTTAAACTTTGCTCAATTATTTGAAAATGAGAGCTCTTATAACAAAATACGTCTAAGAATATTCTGACCACTGCGCCGGTAAATATTTTTAGTGAAGAGAAAATAAAAATTTGTTGCGTAATCTAATTATATTATAAGTTGCGATCAAATCAGTTTGTAACACGGAACGTAAATTTTTACAAATAACAGTTTTATTTAACGTAAGTTGAAAATAATCACGGATTGAATTCCCTTTCTCTTTTTTGAAATAATGAACGCCCGTATTACTTTATTTTAAACAGTATTGAATATTTCTTGGGGGGGAACGTGATAACTTCCATAATTTTATCAAACGGCTCAATAGCAATTTAACAAGCAATATCTCCGGAAAAACATAATTAAAGGATCCCCTTGCCAATAATAGTTAATTTACAAAATCCCAGCGCAGTATAAAAACAGATCCACAGTTTAATTATCTTAACAATAAATTACCGGCTATTTAGTTACAACGCAGTATCCTTCGCGATTTATATTACCCTCGTTTCGCTGCATAAAAGAGATATTTCAGTGGAATTTTCGCTGAAGAAAGCATGAAATTTAATATCATAAGCCCCCAGTTGGTAATTAGCGCAAAAAGCTGCTCGGGTGTTTATTAGCCGTTAATAGAATTGAGGAGGTTCCCTCGGCTGCAACCTGTTGCCGACGGCCCGCCTTCCGCCCATCGCAGCCTTGCCCTCAACCGAATACGACTGTCTCAACTTATACATCAGTGCCCCAAATACTTACCTCCAATCGAAGCGCCATCGCCAACAGCAACATTTATTATGACACAAAATTAATGACGTAAAACAAATTAATGGTATTTTTTCAGTTTTGTCTCATTTTATTAAAATCAAAATCATATTTTAAAAAACCCACTGTATACAAAAAAACGTCAACGGCAAAATAAGTTCGTAATCGGAAAATTAATCAACGAATAAAAAATCGAGTTTGAGCGCGAGCGGCGGACTAGTTGTCGAGTTTAGTAGTTGGTGCAGGTGCAAAAGGCTGGAGAGCTGCCGAGGGCAGACGCGCCGCCACCGCCGCGGCTGACTACAGAATGGTGGCGGGCTGAACGGCCACCGGCCCCACCCCTAGCGCAGGCGCCCTGCCACTCGCACTCTGCGCATGACCGACATCCTACCGAAAAGTGGAAAAGTGACTCCTCCAACGTAGATACACCATTATGTACTAAATAAATATTGTATCCTAATAGAATAGATGCTATCCTGACTACATAATTTTGACCCAGTTGAAGATTTTTAAACCCGCATTGGAGTACCCCTGAGATCAGAAGCTGAATCACTACACCCCACTTGCTCCTAGCACATTCGCCCTAAAATTTTCACGTTTTACTCGCAACATTACATATTTTCAAATCCATCCTTTCACACAATATTACGAAGGTTTTTTATAAACACATTTATTCAGAAAAATCCATATTGATTCTCTTTTGTTATAATGTTATACATTTCTCTGATGCCGCTGTAGTAACCATTTCGTAAAGTTACGTCGTATCCCCGCGGCAAACTTTGGAACATAGACATGATATCGTTCTCTGAGCCGAGGAAAACGCGCATTTCGAAAGCGTACGGAATAGAAAGCATTTGGTGAGCATAGTCCACACTATGTCCGCAGTGGGCTCTGTCGTTCAACTCGAAAATACTCTGATTTGTGAATATGTTAATAGATCCGGCTTTCTGATTGACCTTCGAAGTGACCATTGCCGCGACCTTCTCTAATTTGGGCTGGGATACAGCGGGAGAGGAATCGTAACCGTGCGGATAATTAATAGAATGGCCGTCTCTTCTCAATGAGATATACATTTTGATATCCTTTCTATGTTTATCGAGCACCGATTTTATGAATTGTGTTTCGGTTTCGGAACCAGCTGATGGCCCGGGATATATTGGGGAAAAGCCGCTCTGTACTTTAGGACAAGCTCTCCATTCACCCTCGAAGTTCCGGCTGACATCCACACCAAAAGAAAGACCGTCAGCAGACGGATTTGTATTTTTTCTCCAATAAACTCTATTCTGAAATAAAAACATATTAATAGTTTCAAATAAAATGGTTACAACTTACTTTATTTTAAATAGGGAGCTCAGTGACGCAGTGGTATAGCGCCTGGCCCATCGATTGCGGAGGCTAAGCAACATTCGCAAAAGTCGATGATGGGATGGGTGTTGCATTTGCAATCGTTAGCACCCACCAAACCACCAAGGAAGCACTGAGCCCCAGCAGTGGGTACAATAAAATGGCTGATAGTCAATTTTAAATATTGCATCTAGATTCAGAATAAGGTTTTGATGAGTTCACGAGCTATAAACTATTCAAAATAGTCCAATACCTACCATGCCAATGACAAAACTTTAAAATTAAAGGAACTTAACTCGTTTATCTCTCAGTAGGTGTTTTAATTCAATTATGAGTGGCAGTAAAAGATAGAGCTATTTAGTATTTCTTACAGATCGCGCGTACTCCTGGCCATCAGGGTTGGTGGAAGGCATAATAATCCAACGGACTTTCGAGATCATCTCGTTGTTGTCTTCGCAGGAGGTCAGCTGCTCAATCAAGTATAGAGCGAAACCAACTGACTCTGTATCGGCCTCTTGACCAGCATCGATCGCTAATATGGGTCTATCGTCCTCTTGAGTGCCCTCAAGGGGAGTTTTTATATGCACCTAAATTAAATAAATTTTAGTTAAGATTTAACATTTTTTCATTCACAATGTTATTTAAAAAAAAAACAACTTTCCTCTAACTGTATTTTTATACTATGCAAATATGTCATTATTTTCCTGCCTTTGTCCCAATATAATTGGGTTCGGTGCAGTTTTTCTCTTCCATTCTTTTCTGTTTACCGTCATCTCCTCATTCACTCCCTTCATCTTCATATTAATGCATGCAACCCATCCATCTTTTCTACAGCCTTCCTCTCCCTCTCGCTCTCCTTCGCTCTTCAACAGGAGAGGAGAGAAACAAAATAATAATATTGAAGAACATTACATTACCATCAGAAACAATTAAAATGATACAACCAGCCAGACACAAAACGAAGTGATGTGAGGCATAGGTACTGAGATATTGTATATAAGTTAGTTTTTTTGAAACGTTCATTCAACTGTCGGTTCAAACTTCAAAATATAATTGTTTACAACATTTCCTTTATTGCGAAGACATTCGATTTATTGCTTATTTCTAAATTTTTTTTGTAGTTTTTATAACTGACCTCATAAAGATGTCTCTTTTCTTCTGTGTATTTTTCGGATTGCACTGTAATTATGTTTTTGCAATATTGAGCAATAGCCTTCAAAAATATTGTTATCTGAAAGTTATGAAATAAATAAAAATCTTTATTGTGGTAATAATAAAAAAATGCGATAGCTAAAATGTTAATCACTAATCTAATTTTCAAAAGTGAGTTTTTTTTTCTATAGAGAAATAAATGGAGTTTTGTAATATTAACGCCTGTGGATATAATATAACTTATATTATATCATAACTAAGTATAAGATCTAGTTAGCTTTTTTAAAATGGATTTCATCTTGAATGAGCAGTTCATTTGCTGCTGGGTAAGCTTATAATAAAAGCTCATTATGAGCTTACCCAGAAGGTGCCTATTCACCCTACCTTTAAAAATATAACGGTTTTACAAAACAATAAAACCGTTATTATATGCCCCGAAAGAAAACATACAGCATTGTTTATGAAGAAGCAGTGTGTACTCAGCTTTATGTAAGTAAGTAAAGTAAGTAAGTAAGTAATTTATTCACAAACAATATACATTGTATTGGAAATTATTAATAAAATAAAATTAATGTTAATTAATAAATCAATTTAAAATAATCACAAAAGTAACAAAATCAAATTCACTTATTTCTATCATTTAAATACTCATCAGTGGAATAGTAACATTTTTTCAGTAAGAAAGACTTCAGCTTATCTCTAAATTTGTTTAAATTATAAATAGTTTTTAACTCCACTGGCAAGGCATTATATAACTTGATTGCTTGGTATCTTACGCAGTGACTGACAATATTTAATTTCGGTACTACAGCAATTTGCAAGTTTTTTCTGCGTGTGAGTTCTCTCCGTGTTCTATCATCACTTGACTCAAAATTGTGCAAATTTTTAACTAAAAAAGTTAATAAGGTAAAAACATATAAAGACGGGACGGTTAGTATACTGAAAGTTTTGAAATATGGTTTACACGATTCCACTTGAGGAATACGTTTCATAGTGCGGATTGCTCGCTTCTGTAACACAAAAGCTGCTGAGATGTTATATTTATAACTATTCCCCCAGAACATAATACTGTAACGGAGTTTCGACTCAACAAGTGCAAAATAAACCAATTTGAGTTGATCTAAAGTTATTTCATCTCTTAAAGTTCTTATAGCATAGCATGCTGAGCTTATGCTAGACTCTAATACCTCTATTTCCCTTTTCCAATTTAAATCTCTGTCAATGTGGATACCTAAGAATTTAACTGTTTCCATAGAATTAATACCTAACTCATTTACTATAGGTTCCAAGGAATCTTTGTCTCTTGCATTTGT
The DNA here is from genome assembly GCA_963556745.1 of Catoptria pinella. Taxonomy (NCBI): domain Eukaryota; kingdom Metazoa; phylum Arthropoda; class Insecta; order Lepidoptera; family Crambidae; genus Catoptria; species Catoptria pinella. The sequence goes on along the minus strand of OY750775.1, from coordinate 6,632,679 downwards.
CCTGAATAACACAGCAGTTGTTTTATTTGTATTTAATAAAAGATTGTTGTAAGCAAACCAATTTTCAAAGTCATGAAATGTACTTTTTAATTTGATATTCAGTTCTTCTGTATTATTCGCAGATATTACAGCGTTAGTGTCATCTGCATAAATAGTTAACATAACATCCGGTTGTTTTGCTCTCATGTAATCTGCTAAGTCATTCAAAAATATTATGAATAAGATGGGTCCCAATATGGAGCCCTGCGGGACGCCTCTTTTTATTAATTTTAACCCTGATCTACATATGCTTTCCCCATCATTAACTGTTTCTTTAATTTCAACAAATTGCTTACGATTGGTTAAGTAGGATTCAAATAGCCACAAATTTGTATCTCTAATCCCGTAATGTTCCAATTTTTGTAGCAGGATTTTATGATCAATTGTATCAAAAGCAGAGCTTAAATCTAAAAAGAGTCCTCCTACTTTTAATTTCTCGTTTAATTTACATACAACATCGTCAACTAAGTTATTTATAGCATCTATAGTTCCTACACACGTCTGATACCCAAACTGCCTATCACTAAGTATGCCGTTTCGACGCAGGTGTGCTAACAGTCTAAACTTTATGAGCTTTTCATAGATTTTTGACAAAACGGATAACAAGGAAATTGGTCTATAGTTTTTGGGATCCAATTTACTTCCTTTTTTATGCACCGGAAGAACTCTTGCTAACTTAAGTTGATCAGGAAATACATTTAGCTGAATACATTTATTAAAAAAGAGTGCCAGGGGTTCAGCCAATACGTCAATGTGGTCTTTTATCACTTTTATCGGTACTTCATCAAACCCAAAAGAGGTTTTATTTTCCATTTGTTGCACAATTTTTAAAATCTCATGCTTATTAGTCCTATGAAAAAGTATATTAGCCTCAACCCTTTTTACATTCTGCTTCAAGATAGATATTGCTGAAAATGGATCACTTTCATTAATTAGCGAATTTGCTGTATCAAACTGGTCTGAGAAAAGATTCGCTATCTCTTGTTGCTTGCTCACAATATTATTGTTAACTTTAAGTTGTATGTTATCTTTTCTTGCTATCTGACCTTTTCTAGTTTTATTTACGATTTTCCAAATTTCTTTATTACGGTTAGAAGCAAGCATAATTTCTTTTTGTGCAGCTAGTTGTCTTGCATTTCTAAGTACTTTTTTATATATTTGTAGATATGTCTTCTTATATTTGCAAGCAAATTCGCCACAATTTATTTTAATATTAAGTACCAAAAATCTTTTCATCTTACTAGAGACTCTTAAACCCTGTGTTAACCACTGTAGTTGTTTACTTTTATTACGTTTAATTTTTCTTGTTCTTTTTTTATAACTAGTTTCAAACGAATGATTAAATTTGTTTAAAAAAGAATTTACATCTAAATTAGCCCAATCTACTTTACCGACCTGCTTTTCGAAAAGTGCTGCATTTTGTTTATTGTAAACTCTACACGTGAATTGAATAGTATCATTGACATTTTCAGTTGTTTGTTTTTCTAATTTTAACGTGCAGTATAAACCTGCGTGACCATCTGCTAGTCCATTATGTTGTACTCTAGTTGTTATTTCAGTACCATGCATGTTGGTGAGTATATTGTCAATACATGATTTTGTGTTGTTACGCACATAAGTCACCGAATCAATCAAATATTTAAAGTTATAACATTTAAGTAGTTTCAAAAAATCATTTTTCTGCCTATCATCATTTAATAAGTTGACATTGAAATCACCACATAATATGCAGTTCTTATTGAAAAAATGTTCTAAGAATTTTTCTAGGCGCTCTAAAAATAGATCAAAGTTATTTCTTAATGGATTTCGATAGCAACAACAGACATAGACATTGGCGTCTGTATCTTTTATACCACATATTTCAAAAGACTCTGATTTATATAGTTTCTTACAAAAAGAGTTCTCTTCATATTTTACGTCATTAAGCCCTAATATCATAGAACCACCTCGTTTTTTGTTTGTGCGGAAATTATTCGCTACTGTTTTGTATCCTTCTAAGTTAAAAAAAGGAGCTGAAGACTCACTTAAAAAGTGTTCACAAAAACATACATAGTTTAATTTGATTTCTGTTGAATGTACATACATTTCCAATTCAGCTTTCTTGTTAGTTACACCACAAACATTTTGATAAAAAATATTCATATCGATTGTTTTTGGCGGTTGACTGGATATACTGTTACGGTCGAAAAAACGAGTCGCGAATTTGAGGGGATAGGTTAATAGCAGTGGTTGTATCGACTGCGTTATCAGAAAAATTACTATTTAAATACTGAATTAGTTCGACGACATCATTCAGTATAACGTGAGTACCATTTATATTTATTTTGCCTGAGTACTTTGAGAACATATTAAATGAGTATTCTAAGTTTTTATTAGAATCCAATAAATAACAATATTGATGAAGATAATTATCTTTGTTCAACTGCTCATTAAAATTTTCAATCCTCTTATTGAATATATTAGACTTAAAACTATATTTAAAGCTAGGTACACATAGTATAACATTTGTGTGTTGCACAGCCAAAATTCTTTGCCTCAAGATGTTTACAATTTCTTTATAATTTTTAGACACATTAAAATCATTATTTCCGATCATGATTATACAGTAGTCGTTAAGTGTGAAATGTTCGAGCTTCTCTTGTAGTCCTGCAGAAAGTTGTTCTATGCCACCTCCAGGCGTGCGATAATGACAACAAGTAAATTTTTCCGTAAAATGGTTTCTTACTACTGATGAGGTTCTATTCTGTTCAATACTGCTGATTAGACAGATTTTTGGAGCTTTTTTACGTTTCATCTTTTCGATGTTAGATGATGTATAGTTCCCAACTATAGGTGTAAGTGTAGGTTTATTACTTAAAGGCGCCATCTCTTCAACCATCTTTTCAAGTTTTTTTCTTTTATAATTCTTCGGTATGTTTCTTTTTATCTCCTTCTTTTTGACTTGGTGCCCCAGTGGAGTAGACATGAATGGGCAATTGACTTTACTTGTGTTGATATCTTCAACACTCACTGTTTTTAATAATTTTATAACTTTATCTTGCTCCTGATTTTTCTTCTGTAAATTCAGATTCATAGAATTTAAATTATCAATTTCATTATTTGCTATAGATAATTCATTCTTTAATCGCTTTATTTCCATTTTTAAATCATGAATATACCAGTTTTCACAGTTGTTTCCATCAGGCAGGCTGTTGTAACTTTTTGTGTGAGGAGGCGTCTCATTCATGGATAGGAAGGATGTGGAGAGTTTGTGGTGCAAACCATAGACAAACTCGTACTTCCGGTCGTTGTCCACACACTGCTTCTTCATAAGCAATGCTGTATGTTTTCCGGAGGCACATCAATATTCCCATTCAGAAATACAGACACAGCAAGTGAGCTCCACTCCTTTGCTGTGCGTATTACAAAAGACTATTGGCCGCCCGCAACTTCATCCACATGGACAGTTAAGTATTTTTCTATCCCACGGGAACAGTCCCTTTTTTCTAGATGAAATGTACCCTATGTCCTTTTCTGCACCCCTGACAACGTGTACTCAAAACTCCACGATGATTGGTTGAGGAGTTAAGATGTGAAAGCGTAACAAACAAACACTTTCGCGTATAAGCCTCGGCCGCCCTCGTATCACCTGGAGATAATCAGTTGAGAAAGAGGCTGCATCAATTGGTCATGGCTGGACGGATCTTGAGAGGCCGCACAAAACCTGAAGAAGTGGTGGTACATTTAAAGAGCCCTATATCCTTCACAAGGGATAAGAAGGCATCATCATCATTGAGCAGGTTGTTGAGTGTAGTAGCGCTTGGTGAGTTAGAAATAGCAACCAAGAAAGGGTGTTGTTGGTAAGACCTACCGTACTAGTACCTATTGAAGCATCTGAGATACACGTTGCTTCGTCGTTAGTTCGTAAATCGTAAATCATATCAGAGTAACATTGTCTTACAGCTTTACATCTGAAAATTACATGAAAATTCTTTATGAAACAGCTGGTAAGTATTTGTTGCATAATGATTTTTCTTGCGATTAATTTAAATAATAATTTCTAATAACTAACTTAACTTTTCAGTTTGCCATATTTAGCTTAGCTATTATATTGAAATAAGTGCTTTGAATTATTGTAAAACTGGTACATTCAACATTTAAACTATTGAATGTACCAGTTCCACACCCCTGACCTGATAGTATTCGTATTATAAAGCAGAATAATACAGCTAAAGAATTTAATATTAGTAGTTAATATTACAAACCCACAACCAATAGAAAGAGAGGACGGTATGTTTGCTAAAAACAAAGAAAACACAAAATATTTATTACAAACTCCATAGGTACTTCATTGTATAACTATTAAGTTAAATATACTCGTACTATTTAATATAACTAGAATAAATATTATTTTAAAACAATGTGTATCCATAATATTGTCAATACAAGAAAATTTATATCAAATCCATAACTAAATTCAGAAACGGTTATGCCGTGTAAATTTTACGGCAGTAAGTTAATCGTAAAACGAACTGTACACTGCGATAAAACTCGAAAACACAATATAGGAAATCAATTTCAAATAAACAAAAGAAATCTTTAAAATATATATTTCACTTATAATATTTCGTCTAATAACATGAAGCATTAATCAGTCTTCGGATTCAGATGAAGAAGAAGAAGAAGAGTATCTTATGACTCGCTTTTGTCCTATAGGTTTGAATTCGGTTCTTATTTGAGCACCAAACGCCTTGAAACCTTCATAGAATTGCGGGAGAACTGTGCGCAGATGGCCTTCTGGGAAGACGAACTCATAGCCGTCTGTCAATTCCATAGTGTACGAATATGGGACGCCGATTGCGCCAAAAGCATAATCATCACTTCCGCCAGCAGCTGCATACCACTTTCCAGCACTCAACACCTTGAAAGGCAACCCACCCGCCTTCTGAACCGCAGATGACACTCTCTTCGCCAACTTATCCAGCTTCTGCCACTCCTTTGGGAGATAGTCTCCCGTGTATCCCCACGGATATACAAGGTACTGCCCATAAGCGTGTAGTGAGACGTACAGCTTTATCCTCTTCCCATACTCCACCATTACATTTCTGACCATACGGGTCTCCGGTTCTGAAAAAGGCTTCGGACCCGCGTAAGTTTCTTTGTTGCAGGGATCCTTGGACACTCCACTGACGGCCCATTTGAATCCGTAGTTTCTGTTTCCGTCCACTCCGACGCAATCAGAGGTTGATTTCGATCTTGTCTTCCTCCACATACGATTCTGAAATAGTTAAACTTGGTCCACTAGGTTTCTTAAATGTTTAAATGATAAGTGAAAGTCAAATTAAATATTATGCACAATACCATAACAATCATTCATTCAAAAATTTTATTGAACGCTATGCTGCCCTAACAAATATTGCGTTCATAGGTTGCAACGTTGCAAGTTACAAAATAAGCCCTATACCGACAAAGAACTAAACTGCTCTGAGCAAGTAATCACTGTTCGGCCAATTTTAAGGTAGGTACTATATTTAATGTAGGTAGCGGAACCGGAATGTCATTTACAATAATTGTATTGTCTTTTAATAACCACGACTTTTAAATAATTACTATATCAATCATACTTCTGATTACTACTGTTAAGACCGTTAGTCGCTGCCGGTATCTTTAACAGTCTACTTACTGATTTGCTAGCTCTTGTGTACTCGTATCCATCAGGGTTGACAACGGGAATAATGTACCAGTCCACTCCTTCCAATTCCTTTCGTCTTCCATCGATGCTAGTCAGGCGTTGGATCATGTACAATGCCATGGCAGGAGCTACCCATTCTCGAGCGTGGATACCTGGAAAAAAACATGCATTGCACATCCCTTTGAAGAATGCCAGTTTTGTAAATCACGTACTTTAACTATAGGGTTATTAACATTAAAAAAATAGTCATGTAATCTTTAGGAACAAATCACGTTGCTTTTTCTAAGAATGGTCTGAACATTACGCTGTCTCTTTCTAAGATGGCCATCCCAATGGGTTATCGTTAGGATGGAATCACATTTCATTTTTTAAGAATGGTCCCGGCAGTTAGGTTCTCTCTTTTTCTCTACATGTAGAGTCATTATTGTACTCACCGGCATCTATAAGAATAATAGGGTTTCCGGCGTTAGGATTCTTAGATATTTTCACTAGCTTCACCAATCGTCCTTGGTAGCTGTTCCCAAGCGACTGAAGTTTAATTAAATCGGGATTTCTTAACGCCATGTCATCTATATATTCCAGTATCTGTATTGTAAACAAACAGATATATAAAACAATAAATATTGATAAATATTTGACAACATCACATACATTGTTCCGATTCCAAAGTAAGTAGCTAAAGCACTTTTGTTATAGAAATCAGCGACAATGACACAAACCTGAGCCAATATAGAAAAGTTCGTTTCCCAAATTGACCCAGCCGAGGATCGAACCCGGGACCTCAGAGATGGTGACACGTTGCAAACCGGCGTGCGAACCACTCTACTACGGAGGTCGTCAAAAACCTTGTGCCCTTGTACAATTGTTATGTCTATTTCTTTTCTGTTTAAACTTATGAGTGTGTACAGAATTAATAATCATAATAAAAAAAACAATACTTATTAAATTAAATAGCGAGATTTTTTTGTTAAATAAGATGCACTAATAGCGACCCGCCTCTCGTTCACCGAAGTAAAGCTAGGACGGGTCGCTTAGAAAAACTAAACGAACAAACCGACAGACACGAACACACTTTGTTTATACTATTTAGTGAAAGGTCAGATAGTTCTATAGTCTTCCTGCTAATATTTAAGTGTGATAGTTTGTATGTTCGTTACCCATCACGCAAAACGGCTGAAAGGATTTGGATGAACAACGGATACTTTTTATCCCGGTCAAAGATTCCCTAGGGATTTTCCAAATTTCCACGCGGTTGAAGTCGCGGGTGGAAATAAATAAAATAAAAGGTTAAAAATACTCACGGTCGTATAAGAATGGTATCCAAAATTATTAAATTGCTGCATAAGCCTTCTTTTCGGCATTCGGTCTTGCTCCAGATCCAGATGCCTATTCAAGAAAACAAAAATATATTAATAACAAAATGTACTAATAGAAATAGTTCTTCTAATGATTATAATAATCTTATTATTTGTTTTTGGGCATTTTATCTCGCAGAAGACGACGATTACGCACAAGTTACTTAGCTTCACGATCAGATAATTTCATATTATTTGAGGCTTCACCTTGAGTTCCCAAGCTCGGTTAATTACTCGTAACTTATCGTTTTTAAAGTGGAATAGATTTTTATAAAGTTATCTGTCAAAATAATTAAATTGGAAAATAACCGGATACAATGCTCAGCCGTGGGCGTCAAGCTGACATGAATCCCTTCTTTCAAGTGGTGTGAGCAGTGTTATAGAGGCATAGTGACACTTTGCTAAAGTTAACAGAGTTTCTGAAGATATACCTGCCATAGTAAGTCTGTTTCACTTCAAAGATGAGGTCTTTATCTTGAGCATAGTCTTGCACGAAGGCGATCCGGTCCGGTGGCACCAGGACATCCAGGCTATCATTTAATCCCCTACTGGTTTTCAGAACTTCCACCTCCCCCAGGGGATCTTTAAAATTCACTGCTGATGCCACTTGGAACTCATCGCTCGGGAACATACGCACTAATGTGTAGCTACAAAATAAATAATTATAATTAATATTTTGCATTAAGATAAATAATATTAGAAAAAATACTAGCAAAAATCGACTCACCCGTAGCACCTCAGACGGGACTCGAACCCGCACCCTTGGGATTCCGGCTCAATGCAGTGAGTCGATTTTTTCTAGTATTTTTTCTAATATTATTTATCTTAATATAAATATAGCATTGTGAATGCGATATCGAAGCGAATCGTATTTAACATAAGATCAATTTAAAGTATTTTATACTTAACTATTTAACTATTACAATGGCGTGCAAAACTTTGAAATATTTTATAGAAATAGAAAAGTTATTTATTCGATATAAAATCTTAATATAATAATACAAGTGGCCATTATAAATATATTGAAGGTACATTATGTTTTCTACATTACATTTATCAAGAATTATTAGATTACAATATCAAATATAAGACCAGGGGGGTATTACAATCTGTTAAAACTTGCCAAGTTTATGAATTGCTATAGTAACACTTCTTTCTCGCTGTACAGCAAATAAAAGAGACGCATTGATAGCCATTCAGAAAACTGGCAAGTTTAAGAGGTTAATAGGCAAGGATATTAAGAAAAAGAAGGTACATAACTATTAGGTATTATTTGTAGACTAATTAACTTCATATAATCCCAACACCGTGTGTTTCGAATTTGTGCGTCAAATACCATTTTTCTGATGTCTGTCAATAAGATACTTTTAAATTTGAGATTTTATCATTCACAATGCTATTTAATACTAAATAACAAACTGGAAAAAATTCGACTCTCACCAGATCATTTTCTTAGGCGGAAGTCTGGTCCAATGCTATTCCAACTGAGCTACCGAGTCACTAGTGGCATCAAGTATATCCTTCACTTAAGAGTTGGATAAACTTAAATTACCACAAATTTAATACTAAATAATATACTAGAAAAAATAGGACTCGCACCAGATCTTGCAGCGTAAGAGTTGATATACTAGAAGAAATTCGACGTTCTCACTAGTGACTCGGTAGCTCAGCGGTCAGAGCATTGGATTTAGCATTGCGAATGCTAAAATCTCAAAATTTAAAAAATACCACAAATTTCTCTAGTATATTATTTAGTATTATATAAAGATACTTTTGACTAAAAATTAATTACATAATCATAAAAATTTAGGTACTCTAAATATGTACTTACTTGTCATATTTGTTTACTTTTTCACAATCCACGTGCACTAACAATGGGACTATGCCTGCAACAAATATTTTCTTTGAAAATACAATAGAAGTTGTCATTACAATGATATCATTATAAAAATCACGAAAAATATTTTAAATACGTAAATTCAGCTCTTTTCAAATGGCTGATATTATATTAATTCGCTAACTTTAAGCTTAAAAATAATATTAAATTATTAAAGTCACATGTCGCAAGTTTATGTAAATCACAGACATTGATGTATTATATGGAATTCACAAGTCCAAAACACGTAATTTTAGTGCTTAATTTTAAGCCTTAAGTTAGTGAACGAATAGAAAATTGTCCATTTGAATCAAGCTATGTTTTCTCTTCATATCATATGTTATATAATAACTTCTTCCGTGACCATGGCGCATGCAACTGCGCCGAAATATAGGAGCCTCAAAAATAAACAGGTAGGTACTTTAGTGTAAATCCCGACATAGTCAATAACCATGGAAATAAACAATAAATTCATATGCTATCTCAAATAGATAACAAAATTATATTTATCATATCATAAATTTATTACAACATTTTATTTTTTAAGTCAAACGGAAAATTATATAACTTCCTTTTAAACACAAGAATTTTCTGCAAAAGCACAAGGTTCTTAGGGTCTATCTGAGTCCTCTTAAGTCCTTCATTAAACGGAGGCGATATTTGTGTCATGATTTCATAAATGTTAGGTTGACGACACAACAGCATAAAAAAATAATAAAAGTGGCCATTTTTAGCACTTTTGCGAACTACTACTACAACGAACAAAATTTTACTGAGGTTATTGTTTGTAAATAAGCTATAGAACCTTAGCTTCAATCTGTACATGTGAATTTTTGATACATTATGTACTTAGCGAGCAATAAATTTAATTAAAATGAGGGCGCCACTTGTGGTATATAGGAACCTTAAGGACAAAACTTTATCTTCCTTATACACTTCTAATACTTTCGCGCGTACAGTTCATTAGAAATAAAACACTTTTTACGGATTATTAGATACGGAGTCCCCCCGTGACCATGGTCCCTGGAAAGGGGTCGAAACGTCGGGAATTCTAAAAACCAATAAATACAAACTAAATCATTCTAAAACAACACCTGAATTAATAATATACGCGCTGTAATCCCTAAAAAGTGTTTTATCTTCCTTGTTTTTCTTTCCACACTTTTAGCCTTAATTAAAAAAAAGTAATTTTGAAACACTTAAAAGCTTTTTACAGGTCCCGGATAGTACCTACAGTCGAGTCGAGGTCATAATTTGTCAAGACTTTAGACAAATTATGACTTTTGCCTTCGGATTAAATTTAAAATTGGAACATAAATTCTTTTAAATTATCTGTCAAGTGAGTTAAAAACATAATATTTAACACATTAACATAAAAAGATGTCGTAATTATACAAACCTTTAACACATGTTGTAATTATACTATACGGATTCTACCCGTGACTTCGTCCGCGTGAATATTCGGAAAAAATTCCTTAGGGAACCTTTGACCAGGCCATCCAGGCCATAAACTATCTGTGTGCCAAATTTCATCCAAATCCGTTCAGCCGTTTTTGAGTTATAAATGGTGTAAATAACACGTTTTTTTATTTATGACAGTATTTTTTTGCGACCAAAAATAAAAGCGTTTGTCCGACCTAAACCCAGATTATTTGCGTGAAGTGATTCTTTAATTTGTGGCGACATCAATGTTTCTTGGGCTTCATGTAATTGAACTTTCTTCGTGGCACCCATCGGGTTTCCCTGAACCAATTTCTGTGCAATCGATGTCATTAGCCACTCCCTTTGATGAATGAACGCCTCTCTCGACATTTTAATTTAATAAAAATCGAAATGTTTTCGTGGTCCCAATTAAATGCATCCAATAAAATTTGCTCCTTTGATAGAAGCAATATTGAGCTAGGCTTAAATTGAGTTAATTATCTTTTTCCTTCTTATGTGATTAGATTTATCGAATACCTATCGAAAGTTAAATTTCAACCATCTTGCGTTTCAATAAGTTCATTTAAAGTTATGATGTAAGTAATATGTATTTTATTTTCGACGACCTCCGTAGTCGAGTGGTTTGTACGCCGGTTTTCAAGGTCGCCATCTCTGAGGTCCCGGGTTCGTAACGTATTTACTTTGTAATTGTTGTTATATAAATACAACTAAATGTCTATTAAATTCGCCCTACTTGTATGTCAAATCACATTATTATACAGTTGAGTTCATTAATATGTTGGCACTTTTGACAGGATGTTGACTTTTATTACAAAGGCATAAAAGTTGATGAGCTGTCAAAGGTGCGTACATATTATTGAACTCGACTGTACAACTTCTGACATATCACTGACTGACAGATAGAGATTGAAAGAATTATTATATATCAAAGTTTTATGGTGTGTACATCTACCGTTGTTTACAAAAAAATCTTGTTTATAACGATAACTTAATTAAAAATGAGAATAAAAACTCTCTCTCTAGGGGAACTGTAAGTGAAACCGAGCAAATGCAGTTAAAACTTAATTAAAACGTTGGAAAAGTAACGAAACGTAGAGTAAAAATAGCTTTTAATTATTTGCCGTTACAGACCTTCTTTTTAAATTACTTACTTCTTTTACATTTTCAATGAAATATATATGGCTTCTTTTTAAGTTCACTTTTGACTTTGTTTGTTTAAGAACTTAACATTAAGAAATCCTTTCCTAAAAAACTTTTTGACGATGTTTTTTTTCTCCTAGTGCGATTAACATAAACATTTTAAAAAAAGTCTGGAATAGGTGGTAGAAAAATAAAGCGTTTGGTTCATTTGAAAAAAAAAGATATTTTAAATTTGACTTCGACTTCAAGGCGAATCAATTATTTTTACGTGATTATTAATTTATTACTAAAAACTGAATTGCATTATTAAAAATATTATTTCAAAAATTTAAATCTATTATGCATTTCAAATATTGATGATTTGTAATTATTGAGAATTAAATGGAATAGAAAGTTAGACAAAAAACAGTTTCATTGTTCACTATTATATCAAATTAATAATTTTACCGACATTACTGTTACCTGGAAAACTTAAATCAGTTATTTAAAAAAATTGTTTATTACGCATTTACTAATAGAGGATTTTTTTTCCTAGCAATTAATACTTGACATAAAATAATAAATGTGAGACAATATTATTATTAAATAACGATAACAGATTATTGAAATAATATTGTCACTTTCTCAGTAAAACTACTGAGTGTGCATGCGCGACAAATGGGTCACTTTCGCCTAACTCAAAAACATAAGTCACTTACCGATTAAAATCAAATTCAATGAGAACATAATGTAAAATTGTCACACACAACTGTAACTACAGATACAATAGTTAAGATTTAAAAAAAAATGCGCGGGAGTTGCGCGCGGCCGGTGCGCGCTGTGTCAAATAACGCAGGGCACTGCGAGATCTGCGCGCACGCACTTCTCAAGATGTAACGCCTAACGGTATCAAGAAAGGACGATCATACGTAAAAGGATGACTAACTAGTTGAACATTTTTTTTATATCGGTCAAGAGACTTTCAAACGCCACAGTGTTTTGTTATGCATATCAATTAGTTGATAAGTTCTAAGTATCTATTTTCAACCTCCGTATATGTAATTAATCTTGACTTAATTAAATATTCTGATGTAGATTTTTTTTATTTATGTATCTATTGTTCTTGACCGTTTAATTTTTTTTTGGGACTAGATTTGCAACAATTTATTTTACTGCAACATTTTTGATACATTCTTTCTTTTTATATTTGACAACATCACATACGTTGCTCCGATTCCAAAGTAAGTAGCTAAAGCACTTGTGTTATGGAAATCAGAGACAACGGTGGTATCACAAACACCCAGACCTGAGCCAATACAGAAAAGTTCGTTTTCTATATTGACCCAACCGGGGATCGAACCCGGGACCTCAGAGAAGGCAACACCTTGAAAACCGGTGTACAAAGCCACTCGACCACGGAGGTCGCCGACCTATTTTAGTCGTTAATTACTATAGTTAATTAATATTATAGTTTTTCGGTTTTTAAAGTAGGCCCTCTGAAACTACTGGATATCTCTGATTTGCTTCCTAAAAGCATTTTGTTACCGTTAAAGTGCGTAAATCAGTTAAAGTGCACATTAACTAGTTAATCTACAAACTACAAATACACGCGAGCCGAGCCAGCAGAGCGAAGCGTCAGAAACGACGTTTTTGTAAAATTTACTTTCTATATAGGTCGTCAACTTAAATTTCCTGAAGCCTTGGCTATTTCATTCACTGTCTTTTGCAATTAAACGGTGTAGCATCCGTTATTAAAGTGCGGAAATCTGCTACTTTAAGAAAAAAATTGCATTTGACCGTCTCTGTGGTGGTGTGGTGGTTCGCCCACCCGTGTAAGACACAGGGGTCCCGGGTTTGATTCCCAGGAGGGGGGTACATTTTTACTAGGTTTGGTTGGTGGTAGGGCTTGTTTCAAGTCCGCCTGGCTAGCTACCACCATTTTACCTTTTTCCATATATGTAACTTAGTCAAATTTTATCATCTTCCCTTTTTTTGATGTCATTAGCACCTTACTTTACTGTGATTTTAACTTAGCAAAAAGCCTACTAACATTACCAGAACTTGAAAATTAAGAGACCGCGCTTCTTTTAATTGTTTAAATTTTTTTTTTATAAATATGTTTTGAACCCTCGTTATCAACTTACGACATTGCTTCTTTGTTTACATTTTTTCCATGTTAAATTAAAACAACTCAAAGATGTACAACAGCAGATCTTGCAACCTTTTTACTACTCAAAGCTGCATTAGAGTATAACATGTAACTGATTGTAACTAACACATAAACATTTTTCAGTAAACTGATAATCCCACGTAATATATCATTGTTGATAATGCGGAAACGTGAAAAGAAAATAATTATCTAGATACTTAGATTTTATTATAACTTCATCATATCACTTATCTCTCAAACACACGTATTTCACTATTTCTCTACACAGATATCCTTAATGAAAAGGAATGAAATGAATCAGAATGTTATTCACTCGACCGTTCATTCTTAATGGTGCCATATAAAGGTTGCAAGAGCTGGTATTTGCACCATAAGGTACAATTCGATACGCTCCGAAGCCTGTATAATGCAAATAGTGTGTACTGGTTGGGCCAGTGATCCGCTGCAACTTCACTGGAGAATGTATGGCAAAGAGATCTCTAGCACAAATGTAAAGGGAACATTTGGGAAAAATTTGTCCCCCCATGACGACTGGGAAAAAAAACCCAGTTTTCACCCCCGGGGGACAGTGTTAGATGGGACACTTGGGAATAATTGGATTTTACAGATTGAAATACGTCGTTTTGTACCGCAAGAGCACTGAAGTTACCGCAGACCACTGTCTATTGTCAATTTAATCGCATTGTAACGCATGACTGCTAGTGCATCGCCATTTTACACTTCATTCTCACTTACACCGTTAGTGCACTGATCTTTATTGCACTTAATTGATGTATTACTTACCATTTCTACTAAAAACGGTGTTATTCTAAAATGATGTTAAAGCGTTATGTCATTATGTAAGGGATTCAAATTAAGTATACCACCATCTTACGATTTTTGTATAAGTAAAGTACCTATTTATTTTGTGGACAAATAATTCGAAACACCAGTCGATATTCATATAAACGAGGTAAATTTGAAGCCTTGATTCTCCGCCAGGGATCGATCGAGCTGTGATCTGATGATGGCTGTCCAGGAAGTGAATTGAGGAGATCCAGCAGATAGCTATATACACACCCTACTAATCTGATCAGCATACTAAGAGCAGTATGGATCCGAGTTCTCAGTTTCAAGATTTATATATAACTTAACGCTATTTCCGCGGTTTTTTAAACATATCTGAATCAGCTGTTATCTGAAAATTAAATTAGTAAAAAAAGCTTCTCCGGTTAAACACTTGACATGACCTTCCACTGAAGTTTTGGCTCATCAATACAACTATGTAGGTATATCATATACATAGGGATGAAAAGATCCCAGTTGTCACCCCGGTGACAGTGTTAGAGGGGACTCCTGGGAATAATTGGTTGTGTGCCTCTGTTTATAACAACTAAATCAGTCACCTTCAAAAACAAAAATGTGGTTTTCTTCGAGAAAGTCACTTTCCCTGTAGCGATCTCTTAAACCATCTCGCATGATGCGGCAAAGAACTTCAAGTCGGATTAAAACTGTTTGATAGGCACCAGTTAGATTGTCCATTATTCTGTCTAACGAAGTTATGTATAACGACATTTTAAGCCGGTTAAGGGGCATGTTAGCCGTCAACTAGCGCTGCCAATGCATTTATTTTTCTAACTCTTTAAACAGTTCATTATTTTCAATGTCAGTTTCATTTAACCGCCTCTGTGGTCTAGTGGTTCGCCCACCCGTGTAAAACGCAGGGGTCCCGGGTTCGATTCCCAGTAGGGGGGTACATTTTATTCGGTTTGTTTGGTGGTAGGGCTTACTTCAAGTCCGCCTGGCTAGCTACCACCATCTTACCTAAGTCTGACGCCATAACAGCAATTTAAAAATTGTTGTGTTCCGGCAGTTAAAGGTAAGCCGGTTTCGTGTTATTTATATATTCGGTATCAGCATTTTTTTCTACAAACTGGTAAAACCATCAAAACTCTAAGTTGTATTGATTGCATTTTAAGACGGTCTTGCCTGTTACCGAGGCTACCGAAACGACCGTTTGTGTCGCATCTCAAGTTCACACACCAAATTGGAAAATGATTTACAAAATGTGAACGTATTAACTTTGGCTTGAAACTGTACTGCTTATCATGTTGTATATAATGTATAAAAGTTGTATAAAGTTGTATGGTACGAAAAATAATTGCCCTGACGGCTACATGCCCCTTAAGTTTGTGGGCGGATTAGTGTCACTTGAGTTCAACACACTCTAAAGTACCGAATCTTTAATGTTAACGCATTTCTTACACCGGTACTTGTACGTAACAATCGTCGACCTGAATGTCTTTTTCCATACAATAAGGTAGAGTTGATTGTGGCGCCCGCCTTTATGAAGAAAAGGATGTCGAATAGATGTTGTTGTTACCACAACGGGGCCGTGCTTGGTTTTCATATCTCACCTGGGGCCCTACCGGCTAACTTTTCGAACTTCGGCGGGTCTGCCGAGCTTCAACTTAAAACAAATAAATCGAAGTAAGGAGTTTCGTATTGTACTATTAACCAAAGTTATTTAGAAGATATCGATGTTCATGTGACATCATGAATTGGGGTTCGCCATTTTGGCCCGATTGGGGCTCGATTTATCTGTTTTAATTTGAATCCCGGCAGACTTTCCGAAGTTCCATGCTTTAGCCGGTACGGCCCCAGAAGTGACGATAAGGCCGAAGATGGAAGCGCACTGCTCCCGGAATCCTCAGCCAATGAGGAACTGGTTATCTTACTCTGTTATACAGGGTGAGTCTGTGATACAAGTAATCTTTTAAACTAAGAATCTAACCACGATTTTGATAACTGTCTTCCTAAAAATCGACCCGTGATGACATTTGTCGACTAGGGTTTTTTATCGACCAACGCTTGTAATTACGCCAGGGTTCTATTGTGAACTATAATACAACATATACATTTTATTCTGTTTATCATAGTTATAGGAGTATAAACGCAGCAGGTTAGCGGATTTTATTTAAGGTACTTATTTACTTAATTACAGTTAAGTCATTCATTATTCCGATAAAAGTTATTAAAAGTGACATCTATGATTCTCTTCCATATTTGCTCCAGTGCGGCTTTACTCTCAGCTCGTTTATCATGTGATCTCAAAAAGATATCATAATCATCGTTGTACGGCTGCATAACAAACTCCAGGGCATATGGGATACCGTATACCTGAAAATGTTGATGTCCTGTTAGAACTAAGGTAAGGGGATACAAACTATCTTTTTTTCATTAAACTTGGTGACACCAACAAAAATATCTTCGTTGTTGATATTTTTTTACAAAAGTGGATGGATGGCTCATCCTTCTTATCCACCCATAAACAAGGCCCGTGCCTCAACAGTGAAATGACTGGTGTATCTTAATCATACGAAATCTGCAGTGCGATTCTCTTAAATAATATCCATAAATAATTTTCGACCTTCGATTTTTGAAGTGGTCCGTGTTCGAGTGGTTTTGTACACCGGTTGTTTTGTACAAAGTGTCGCCATCTCTGAGGTCCCGGGTGCGATCTCCGGTTGGGTCAATTTAGAAAACCAGCTTTTCTATATTGGCTCAGGTCTGGGTGTTTGAGATACCACCGTTGTCTCTGATTTCCATAACACAAGTGCTTTAGTTACTTCCTCTGCCCCTCTAGCATGACCAACAAAACGATATGATATAGCGATTTATAACGTTTGACCGGCAAAAGACAATGGATTTTGACAGTTGGGCGTCGATAAAACGTTATATCACGCGATATATATCGTGTTTCGTCGTTCATGCTAGGGGGGTTGGAATCGGAGCAATGTATGTGATGTTGTCAAAAAAAATCGTATTTTTTCTGACTGATGTAGGTATAGGTATTAGAATACCCTGAGTCACTCGATATAATGTGATAGATAAAAGACCAACCAGTAATGAGAACATGACACCTGCCACATGCGCAGTGACGAATACAGTTCAACCATACCTGTGATGTGAAATGGCGGGTCGCTGCTGATGAACAATAGTGAATATTAAAATGTCATTAGTGTCAATAATCTATGGCTGCAAATCGTAGTTCCAGTTTCCACCATTTCACAGATAAGTTGGTTTGACTGTACGAGTAGTGTGGTGAACACCACTTACAGATACCACAGAATATACAGGGCCATTTGTAAAACACCAAAAACCTTGCAGGAGTAGATTACTAACATCACAAATAACCCTGTATAATAGTAGGTATGTTAGTCAGTCTGTAGTGTGCGTTAGTCGCTGGGATTTGGCTCTATTTCTTGATATGATGATCACTCACCGTTGCAGCGTAGTCCACACTTGTGCCGCTTACTTTGCCATACCAGCTGTTGAGAGGGTCAACTGTCACAGATAGAACTCTAAAGCTAGCATTCTTCATGGCCTCGTCTATCTCACCCTTCAAATCAATATATTTATCATCTTCACTCTGAACATCTGTAAATCCTTTCGGGTATAAAACCGCGTCGCCCTAGTTACGAAATCAAAAAATATATATATTAATGTTTTTCTGTTAGTGTTTATTGTTATTTTTTTTTATATGTTCACACGACGGTACCTTAGACAATACATGTTGACCTTGAAACCACCTTTATGTCCTACGTAATAAAAGCTGTTTTAGCAGTTTCATTGTAGCCTGACGTGCTGTCGTGTGTACGTTACATCCTTTTTATTTTGTTTGTTGGGGCTTCACAATGATAGTTTTATCAATTTAGAATTCTTACCATTTCGGTTAAGTTTTTTCCAAAAATAATTAAAATTAATGATTTAATAACTGTAACATCGCATAAGCTTTGTATGAAATCACGTCGCATACTTTTGAATGATCTTATGCTTCCACTACACACTACTCCACAAAAGTCTTACAGATACCTCTTAAGATGTAAAACTTTTCATCAACGAGAGCCAAATATGCTGTAAGACTGATCGAATCTGCAGTTAAAGCCCTCCCTGCAGATACATGAGTCAAGCACTGGCAAAATGAGCACCCTCGTCCAGCAGCACATGCTGCCATATCTAAAAAGCTCCCACCTGGACACAAACTACCTTGGCCAATCGTAAAACCGCCTGTGTACCCGTTGTTGTTGTTGTTGGCTGCTGCAAACACAACCCCACAACCCACAACGCGAATGCGGAGATACCTCGCGAATAATGACGCATCTGCGGGCGTACTCCTTGTGTCCTACTACCTGCAGTAAACGACGATGGGGGCAATAGGCAGTGCAATTCGGGTCGCTTTGCTACACACTAAACCAACTAGTGTCATTTGAGTGTAAATCATCTACACGAAGAAGAAGAAGAAGAATAATAGATAAAAAAATACAAACCTTTTTAATCCTTGAGTCGTACGTTCCAGCATGAACATGTATGTATGCGAAAATCTTGTGGCTGTAGTGGTGTAACAAATCTCTGATTGCCCTTGTCTCAGGCTCAGAGAAGGGCTTAGGGCCCTGGTATTGAGGACTGCAAGAGTTGCCTGCGGCGGAGTCATTCCAAGCTACATCAAAGTTCCTGTCTAAGGCCACCCCTTTACAAGTGGATTGTGGCGAGTTATTTTTATTATACCATATATTCCGAGGATTCATCTTTAAAATAAGAAGTAAAAATGTTTTGGTACCATATTTCTTTTGATTTGATATTGTATTGAACATCTAATTCTAGTCCTGCAGTAGGCATACAAAGATTTGTGGAAAGAAATATAATTATGATTGATTATTTAAAACTAACAGCACTATGGAAAAACATACTTACCATCCCGTAGCCATCAGGATTGGCCAATGGTATAAGAAATATATCAAACTTGTCCAAATGATTGAAATAATATGACATTAGTTGCCTTAACCAGCAGACTTTTACTAAACAGGGAAGATGAACTATTCCCATTACACTAAGACCGTGAACTATTAACACGATTTTTTTTTCGGGAACATCATCCTCGTATTTATTCTCATCGGCTCTGAAGTGTCTTTTGTCATCGGTCATTTTTTCTGTGACTTTTAATAAAACAATGTCATTGTATTCAATTGTACGTCCTATGACCTCCAGTGTGACATTTGCTTCATCAAATTCGTCTGTGAACTTATTCAATTGTTTTTTTAACTGTAAACCAAAAAAAGGTTATCTTTATATTGTTTTAAATTTCCATGGTTATTGAAGTAATTAGAATAAACTATATCGGGATTTACATCCTACATTACCATGGTGTAAATGCCGACATAGTTTATTCTAATGAAGGTTATCTTATAATTTAAGCATAAATTATAAGGAGGTAGTAATATCCTTTTCTGTACTTCTGACAATGTGTATGCAAAAAAATTCATGATGATTGGTTGTGCTCTTCAGGACGCGGAGGCGACACAAACATAAAAGAGTAAAAAAAAAATAGCTAAACTTACTTTCGCATTTATAATATTAGTAAGGACCAGCATTTGCTTGCGACTTTTCGTTCGCGTGGACATTTTAGAAAATCTTTAGTTACATAGTGCTCACCTACACCATTAAAGGAATTCGTATTTACCAATTGTGTTTTTATCTTTAGCCGGTAACAATTTCAATTTTCCTATAAAAATTCCCACACAAACTTTCATCCCCTATTTCATCCCCTTAGAGGGTAAATTTTAAAAATCCTTTCTTAGTGGTCACCTACACCATATTTTTTTTATTTAATATATTTTACATCTAAGATATTATAAGTATAAAGATTACGAGAGTCTGGCATCTAAGCTAAGCCATTGGCTTGTGGTTCAGTGCACCAGTTCCCTCCCCTCTTGAGGTAACAAGTATGTAGTAAGCAAAGAAAAGTATATTATAAACAAATACAATCGGATAAGCATCCACGTTAGAAACAGTAACAGTTAAAAGAAATGTAATATTAATACTAGTACCTAAAGATTACAAAAAACTATTTAAATTATACGAAATGTGTGTTAGGTGTGAGTGTAGAGTAGTTATGTGTGCGTGTATGTGTGTGTAAAATGAAAGGTATCTACTATCCAAAAATGATATCTTTACCTTCAGCCGTTAAGGCTCTACGCGTATCCCAACAATCAGTCAATGAAGAGTTTTATATGTATAAAATATATGAGTGTACATATGACAGCACGTCAGGTTATACAATTAAACTGCGAAAACAGCTTTTTTTACGTACGTCATAAAGTCGGTCTCAAGGTCAACATGTATAGTCTGAGGTGCCGTAGTGTACGTACCTCTCTAGGTAAACTTACCGAGTATGGACTCAATTGTTCTTCATTATCTGCTTTAGTATCGCTCTTGTGGTGACTAGAAAACGTTATTTTGTAGTAAAATCTATAGATTTTAGTGTATAGAACTACAAATTAGAATTAGCTCGCGTAACTAATTATTGTTATTAGATATTTCAAACAATATTGATTTTACAATTTTTCTTGCATCTATCGTTACTAAAGGATAACCGATTTTTTTTCCTGCAGGCTTACCTAGAATCTAATAGTGATTACTACCAAATATCCTACCCAATAATTACTTATTGATAATTAAAAACCGTTCTCCTGAATTTGAGAGTTCTTATAACGGATAAATGAGAACAAACGCCCATACGAAAGCATTTTTGCCCAAGCTGAAGCAGAGATGCTTCGCGCTCGCTCGGTCAATAAGCTCTGTCAGCAGCAGCAATAAACAAAACAATAAAAAAATATCTGAA
This sequence comes from Catoptria pinella, assembly GCA_963556745.1. NCBI lineage: Eukaryota > Metazoa > Arthropoda > Insecta > Lepidoptera > Crambidae > Catoptria > Catoptria pinella. Next base: position 6,611,346 of record OY750775.1, on the reverse strand, counting down.
TCTCGTACAATAAGTTTTTTTTTAATCATACTCACTCTTTTAAATGTTCCGCCATAGGCTCATTTCCTACCATCCTTGTTGAACTAAAACAAAGTATTTTCAGTTAAGTGTAATATTATGCCAACACTCCTAATATTATTATAATCACCTGCACATCAACACAGCAGGATGTCAAATTTTCTCAATAAGCAAGTATATTTTTAACTTCTCACACGTTTAAAATCATGATCTACATAGGCGTTTAAAAATTTATAAGCAAAATAAAAAATGGTTTCATTGACTTATGGATTTATTCAATATTACGATTCAAATCTGAGTTAAAAAGTTTTTAATACTTACCGTAATAAGAACCGTGTGGTATGCTTTTTTTGCACTCGTGGCCAAATCTCACTTTCGTCTACTCCCATACGAAGACTTCCTTTCGTTGTTTTGCTAGAGTTCAGTGAATTGATAGTTATAACTTTACTTCTCTGCTTAATATCTTTTTTGTTTTTGGCATGAGACATATTATCAATAGCTTCCGGCTGTCTAGAAGAAAAGAATATCAATCAATCAATCAATCAATTTATTCTGAACAATTCTCATTGTGTTGAATATTACATTATAATTATGATAAAGGAACATTACACATAATACAATAAAATGCGAAGGTGAGTTTTTCCGAGCGTTTGTTACGCGAAATGAATACACATTAGTCAGGGGTACAGAAAGAGAAGGATTTAGAGTACCTGGAAAGGTATTTATTTATGGTTAAAACCAGAAATTAAAAACGGTCAAGAGCGAGTCGGACTCGCGCACTGAGGGTTCCGTACCATCATTCTGAAAAAGTTTACTTTTTAGAGACATCGTTTTATTTTTCTTGTAATCTTTACATAAACTTCTAGCACATAAAATAATTTCAGATTAACCTTATTTGCTATTCAGCCCCCCCTTATCTCCGAAGTTTGCATAGAGATAAATAGAGAAAAAACAGTATTTTTTTTACATTTTTCATCAAAAGTCGAAAACTATGTGGCCTAAAAAAATTATTGAGAATATACAAGCAGCGTTCTTTCATATGATACTCCACATGCCCTAGTAGTCCCACTTCGAATTTTAAAGACCCACTTTCAATCCCTGTTGCAAAAATTATATAATTATTTTTATTTCTCTCTTATTTGTAAAATAGTTGGGCAAACGTCATCTAAAACTATTCCAAATTTCAAGTTGATAGCATTAATAGTTCTCGAGATATTCAGCTGTGACAGATATACAGACAGACTAAGTCGCACCATAAGGGTTCCTTTTTACCATTTTGGTACGGAACCCTAATAAGTTTGCATACGTGTGTGTGATTGTGTGCCTTTTTGAAGTAGGGCATCTCATACAAACTTTCAAGTGGATAATAGTTGAAATTATTAAAAAGATTCTAATGAAACTTGCATATCATACAGTCTACGGATTACAGACATACCTAGACCACTTCGAACTTTCATCAACTCCCAAACGAAGACTTTCCTTCTTCATTTTCTTAGCGTTGGGAGAATTATTGAAATAAATAATTTTCTTTCTCGGCGTAGCAACCATTTCATTTTTCGGGTGAGACATGTTACCAGTAACTTGCGGCCGTCTGTACAAGATAAAGAAGAATAAATTTTGTGTGAGTGGTTGTGTGTGTGTGTGCGTGTGTGTGTGTGTGTGTGTGTGTGTGTGTGTGTGTGTGTGCGTGTGTGTGCGTGTGTGTGTGTGTGTGCGTGTGTGTGTTATTTAGTACATTTCTGCATGAGTATGTGATTACGAGTAGGCAGTAGGGCATTTCAAACAGAACGTTTGTATTTTCATAATTTTATTTAGCATTTTCATGAAATGGAAAATCTTTGATCTGAATAAAAAGTCTTATAAAACTTAAAATATAAGCAATAAGCATTAAATTTTGTAAGTAGACCAAATTTATTAATTTATCTAGTTCTACAGCTGTGGTAAATATTTTTTTCGGAATGTTATTAAATTTTAAGACCTAAGTAGGTAAATTATATGTTAAATTCATTAGAATAGCTGAACTCATTTCAGAGATTTTCAACATGAAAATTTGTTATAAACTACTTTTGTGGCGATACTGGCTGCATTTATCCCTACTAATATAATATTATAAATGCAAAAGTATGTGTGTTTGTTAGTTACGTTTTATTGTCTTAACTACTCAAGTGAACATCATGAAATTTTGCATACACGTTGTCATTGTACACATTTTGCATACAGGGGTACAGAGAAGGACATAGAGTACCTTTTATGCAGAAAAAATGTGCTGTTCTCGAGGGATTGACAAATAACTGTCCACGCAAACAAAGTCGCGCGCGGTTGCTAGTTAGAAAAAAAAATAGTTTTTTGATTATCAGAATATTTATTTAGTGATGATTAAAAACTTACTTTTCCATGTTATTGTCATGATGAAAACTGTGTCTTTCGGGTTGTGGTAGAATTCTTCTGCCGCTTTTGAACAGAGGGTCGCGAACCCTAAAAATTTGTCTGCATTATTTTGCTTGCACAGTTGATAAATTGGTTATTATCATAAAACCATTATTATTAACCGAAGGCATACAGCTAAAATAATCGGTATATACATGCTGCTTGTCCAAATGACTGTCAAATCAAATTAAAAAGATGAATGAACGTAATTTTCAATAAAATACTCATAGTTTTATATTATTTTTATTATATAATATATGGAAGTCAAGGAGTTTGATTTCACATCACTGGCAACACAGTCACCCACGTGAGCCCTTGTCTCTCGGAATGCTATACCCAGTATTGTAAACCAACCAGGGGCCGTACCGGCTAACGCATCGAACTTCAGAAAGTCTGCCGGGCTTCAAATTAAAACAGATAAACCGAGCCCTAATCGGGCCAAAATGGCGAACCCCAATTAATGATGTCACACAAACATCGATATCCTCTAAATAACTTCGGCGAATAGTACAATATGAAACTCCTTACTTCGATTTATCTGTTTTAAGTTGAAACTCGGCAGACCCGCCGATGTTCGAAAAGTTAGCCGGTAGGGCCCCTGGCGCAGTATATTATAGTACCATGTATGTCGAACTCGTTACTGATAGAGATCATTCTTAGCCACAGAAATACATAATGAGCGAAAAAACAAAACTCATGTCAATGCGCGCGTAAAAGCGCGTCATCTGGACAAAAGCTGAGGTTGAAACTTTAGGTTGCTCATTACTACAACTTCTGAATTAATTAAATTAAATTAATAAATGTTAATAAATCCTATATTTGTTTTCGAATCTAGAGGTAAATTTAAATTGTATTGCTTTTGCCAGTCTATGCGATTAAATTATTATTTCGCTTAGTTAATTGAAAGGCAGAAGTTTTTAATAATGTTTTTAAATTGTCTTATAAGACTGACCACACACACGGAATTTGATTCGGAATTCCGAAACGGTATCATTCCGAACGCAGCAAATTCATGCAGATCTGAGGACCTACTACACACATGCGGTACTTTCCCTTTCGGAATTTTCATACTTCATCGATATTGCGTTTCGGAATTCCGAATTAGTTTATAGATCAATTAAACTGTTCTTACCAGAATTGTAATTGGTCGATACCATTTACTGCAACATTGAAAATACGAATTAGTGTTTTTACAAGTAGGGTATTTTTTTAAAAAGTTCCACGTATAGTTTACTCATACTTTATTACTAAGCGCATAATAATATTTTCTCCTATAACTTTTTATTATTTTTCTATGAGTCTAAACCATGGATGCACAGACTTATTAAGACTAGGGGCCACTCGGGCAAATTATGAACTGATGGTGGGCCACCAGAAGTATAGGTAATTAAAGACAATGAAAAATTGATAATAATGTATTCAAATTGAAAAAGAATTTATTAATTTGAAGCGTGGCACTGCATAGTGCTTACAATCTTTTTTATATTTGGCTCAAATTTACTTGTAGCAACACGTAAAACTGCTTCCAAACTTTCATTTGCAAGGCGGTTTCGATTTTTTGTTTTATTATTATTTAGGATTGAAAAGGTTTGTTCACATATATAGGTAGAACCAAATAAGCTTGCACATTTCAGAGCGTTTATGCGCAACTCTTTGTACGTATTTTTATCAATGCAGCGGTAAAAGTTCAGCAAGTCTCCTTCGTTGAATTTGTTGCGTAAATCTTGGTCGTTCTGAATGTCGATAATTTCTAACTGCATTAACTCTGGCGCATTTTCAACTGAAATCGTGAAAGGATTGCTAAATATGTCCAACAGAGGTTTCACTGTTTTAAACTCCGAAAATCTGTCTTGAAAAGATTGAATCAAAATATCTAGCTTTTTTACATAACTGAAATTAATAGCAGTTTTTTTGAATTTTTCAGCCATTTTCTTATAATTCGGAAAATGATTGTAATTTCCAGAATTCAATTGCGATCTGAAAAGTGTCAGCTTGCATTGAAAGGATGATACATGTGCGTAGAGCTGGGATATCAGTTGATTTTTGCCTTGAAGCCGTGTGTTCAAGACATTCAAATGATTTGTAATGTCAACTAAAAAAGCCAAATCACACAACCAATCAGGACTTTTAAGTTCCGGGACGTCCCTTTGCTTTTCCGCCAGAAAAATATCAATTTCTTCTATTAAATTTAAAAATCGTTCCAGTGTCAATCCACGACTTAGCCATCTTACTTCTGTATAATACAATAAATCTCCATGTTCGCATTCAATGTCATCAAGGAATTGTTTGAATTGCCTGTGATTGAGTCCTCGTGATTTTATGAAATTCACAGTCGAAACTACCACTTTCATGACATTTTCAAATTCAATTTTTTTAGAACAGAGGGCTTCTTGGTGTATAATGCAGTGAAACTGCATGAGATCTTCAGCGTTTAAGTTTTTTTCTTGCAAATGCTTTTTCAACAAAGTAACTAGCCCAGAATTGACACCAATCATCGAAGGAGCACCGTCAGTCGAAACTCCCGATAATTTCGATAAGTCCAAATCAGTTTTTGAACACTCGTCCAAAAGTACATTGAGTATATCAACTCCTCTGGTTTGACCTTTCAATGAACACATTCCTAATAACTCTTCGAAGACTTCAAAATCTTGAGTAACACCTCGTATGAATATAAGAAGTTGAGCTGTGGAACTAATATCAGTGGATTCGTCGAGTGCTAATGAAAAAAAATCAATTATCTTAGTTTTTTCATTTAATTGTTCCGCAATATTATCTGACAAAGACATAATTCGTCTTTGGATGGTCATACGATTCAGTTGAATTTTCTCAAACTTTTTTGCTGCTTCTGGACACATTTTCTTAGCGGCAATTTCTATGCATTCTTTTACAAAATCCCCATCATTGAAGGGGCGACTCCGCTTTGCTATCATTCGAGAAATTTCATAACTAACTTCTGTAGCTGTTTCTGTATCTTGAATGGGTTTTGTAAACATAGCTTGTTGACCAATAAGCTCCCGTTTTAAAGACAAAACTTTTTGCTTTCTTAATTCGCCTGTAAACTTCGTAAAAGTAGGATGCTGCGTTTCATAGTGCCTTTTTACATTATATTCCTTTGCAATCGCAACAGAATTCTTGCAAATTAAACAAACGACTTTGTTATGCGACCATACAAAAAAGTATTTCTCAGTCCAAATTTCTTGAAACTGCCGATTTTCATCTTTAACCTTACGTTTTTTACTAGTTCCTGGCATGTCCATGTTGCGTTTTAATCCTGACTAGGATTACCACAGCACCTAAAACCAATTACAGTTCCTAATTAATTACCAAAAATAATTGATAAAATATGTAGATAAAATTAATAACAGTTTTACTTACGATTTCACAACACAATTATACACGGCACTTGACGGGAAATCTACGTTGAATGTGGATCAAAATATATTATAATTATGACACCGGCTAGTCGAGTTAAAATCTACACTAGAACTAACGACACTTTACTCAAATTAAAACCGAACTGTCGGTCGCTGCGGTTAGCGTGGCTTTTATACCACGCGCATAGAGTCGAAAACTGTCTGGAGAAATCTCGAAACCGACTCTGGAAGCTTCGTGTATCTACCTACGCGAGCTATCGGGAATTTGGGACTATTGCTATCTCGCTCGCTCGAACAGTATAACGCGGCGCGCTTCCTCAAGAAAACGAATTTAACCGAGATCAGCACGAACATTACCGACCGCTGTTACCGACGCATGCACGGCGCACCGATAAGATTGATAGAGCGCGCGCGCGAGATTCAAATTACTTTTCGAACATTTGTTATTGGTTTTATTCTGGAATAGAACTCAATATTTTCGAATGTACGAGAGTATTATTTTTGCTGTCGGCGGGCCACCAGTATTCGACCGGCGGGCCGCATGCGGCCCGCGGGTCGTAGTCTGTGCATCCCTGGTCTAAACAATGCAACAAAACGTGTCAAATAATTTTAACTCAAAATAAAAATAATTTCATAATTTTTTTTCTACCGTATTCAATTCCACATAAAAACGTGCAAAATGTAAGTAAAAATAATGCCATTATTCGATTTGTTCGTAAACTTGGTGTAGTTTTATCACTTTCCGTCGTTGTTTTGATATTACTTTTCGTATATTGGTTCAATGTTGCACGCCTAGGTACATTTTATGACTATAAAAAAATATTTTTACTCTGTCATAAATTGTTTATAGCTGCATGAAAGTAATTCAAAATTATTAATTTCTCTGGCCTACAACATGTACTGTAGTAGGTGTCTATCTACTATACATTTATTAATTAGTGGTTCTGTTTGTGTCATTTTTCGAAATAGCTAAAATGTGTTTTTTCCGAAAAATTTCGATAAACTGGCTTGACAAAAATATCTAAATAATTATCGAACCTGCTCACAAAATTTCACCAGAATCGGTTGAGAAATGCGACCTGTAGGGAAGAACAAACGGACAGACATACGAAAGCATTTTGCCCAAGCTTCGCTCTCGCTCGGTCAACATATTATTAAGATAAAAATTTCATGCAATGGTTATGAAATTGCATAAGTAAATAAATTATACAATTACTAAACTTTATAAAAAGATAAAGATATTTTAGAAGTAAGTACTTATCCTTTAATAATAATAAATAAGTTTTCAATTAAAATTTGAAAAGGCATTTCAGAATTATGTAAGTTGTAAATTAATCTTTGTTAAAGGTGCTATCGGGACAGGATAAACAAAAATATTTCTTGTGACTATACTTTCGAGAACAGAGATTTACTTAAAAAATACCTCCTTTATGCATTTTAAATAAAATTGCCTCAGGAGTGTAGCGTACCGAGTACGCCACGTGACTGACTCACGTGCTGCCATGGTCACTCGCCCCCCTCCCTCGCCACCATTCCCCCCGAACCTATTCTTACCCACAATTTCCTTTTCAAAAACTTCCCCCAACTAAACTCAACGTAAAGCTATGTGAAAGCGTACTTTGTACGGGTTCAAAGTTTTTATTAGAAGCGGGAGTTCAACATTCAAATCTAAAACTAAATTATTATGAGCAGCAATCCTTTGAGTAGGTAGGTAGTTGGGGTTGTCCCAATTTGGTTGCGAAACGCCACATCCAATTACATTACATCGAAGCTCATGAGATCGAACACGTTACATCGATGGCTTTATTACATCGATCGTTCATCACATCGAAAGTTCACGAGATCGAACGTTTATGAGATCGATCGTTCATGACATGGAAAGCTTATGGAATCGATCGTTTATGAGATCGGAGCTTAACAAATCGAAAGGTCGAAACATCGAAAGTTTTACAAAGATAGGAACGGAAATGTAAACTAAATTTTGTGATTGAAATATATACACTTACGACAATATATTTTTACCTAACTTTATGTCGATTTCTCGCTATTTGTGGATCGTATCGCGTCGATATTACGTTAATTAAATCTATGAGCATTTTGTATTTGTATTATTCTACTTTGACTTGATAAAACTTGAATGCTTTTGTTGTTTTGTTACGTTGTTTTGAGGCATTGTAATTTTTACCATCCATAATTATAATCGATATTTCAATCACAAATATTTGTTTATATTACCGTTCATATCTTTACAAAACTTTCGATACTACGACCCTTCAATTTGTTAGAGCTTCGATCTCTTACGTTCGATTTCATTATTTCGATGTCATGAACGATCGATCTCTTAAACGCTCGAACTCGTTAACTTTTGATGTGATGAACGATCGATGTAATAAGCTATCGATGTAACGTGTTCGTTTTCATGAGGTTCGATGTAGTGTAATTCGATGTGACATCTCGGACCCACTCCAATGTCTCCATCCATTCAAGGGGGACAATATAAACTATTTCATTTGCATTACAAGATACCTATTCATGCCGCTTTTAACAAACTCCATGGATAAAGGATTTCAATCAATTTTAAACTTTACGATTTATGAGATAAAGTAGTGTACAGTTTAACAGTTTCCTTGGAGCTTGTATTTGACCCGGGTTGTTATAATAGCCATGTCAGAAGCACAGTTCGAGTGACGTGGATGCTTTCCGAGCACTTGCCTTCATTTTATTGCGCATGTTTTAATATTAATTGTAAGTTTTCCAGCTGGTTGGAAAGCCGTCAAGTTAGCAACTGCACTGAGAAGTGAAAATAATGTTTTGTAAACGGTTATTTGAATAATTATTTTTGAAATGTTGTGAGTTTATGATACAAGGTTGGTAAGTTAGGGTTAAGGTTTTCAAAACGAGTTGACGTTTTACACATCGTCACGAGTTTTAAAAAACCTTAGCAACCGTGTACTATGTGACGTTTTTCTACATTTGTAAGAAAACATTATAGGTGCCTAATGAAATTGTATTAAAAATTGAAAAAAAATCTGGATACTAAAACGCACAGCGCGCGGCAAAATCAACTTTCTGTAAGCACGAACAACTATCGAAAAAAACGCGCGTAAAAACATTAAATAGAGTAATTTTGTATGGGAAATATGTACAGTGCTATCTACGGCCGAAGATCGAAATGAAATTTTCCATAGATAATAAGTACTCTTTCGAGTATTTTTACGCGCGTTTTTTTCTCGATAGCTGTTCGTGCTAAGGGTACTGCACGCTGTACTAAACCGTGAACAAAAACGCACAGCATACGGTAAAATCAACTTTCCGCACGCTGTACTGTCATCGCAAGCACCCATTTTCGAGCAACTGTATAAGTAATTTTGCTATCTATAGCAAAAAGAAAAAGATAAAGGAATTCAAAATTAAGCTGATATCTATCTATCTTTATAACATTAAACCCGATGATAAAACTTTAATCTAATAAAAACAGAAACGAACTTAACATAATGAACTCGACGATGCGTGAGAGCATTCGACGACATTACCATAAATTGGAGTCTAAATAGGGATGTGCCAAGTCGGTCGACTGCGAACAAATACAGTCGACTTAGCACGAACATCTATTGAGAAAAAAAACGCGTGTAAAAGTACTCGATAGAATAATTATCTATGAACAATTTCATTTCGCTTTTCGCCGATAGATGGCGCTGTACAAATTTCCCATATAAAATTGCTCTATCGAATGTTTTTACGCGCGTTATTTTTATCGATAGCTGTTCGTGCTAAGGGCACAGATATCACCTCCAGCCTAAAATAAATTATCTATACATACATATAATCATCAAAACATATAATCACGCAAAAACCACAAAACGGATTTGAAGGGTTTTTCACAGTTTAGCCTTGAAGTCCAACTTAAAATCTAAGCCATGTTTCATCTCATTCCGGTGGGTAGAACTAAAGGGAAACGGGTTTGAACTCTCCGTAGCTCTATTTTATAGTGAATGAAAAAACTTTCATACACTTATAAGGTCATTTAAACTGTACCTCTACCATGGGTTTTTTTTTACGTTTACGGTACAGTACAGTACAGTATAAACAAAAACATTTGTCAATGACCTATACCACAGAGTAGATACCACACCACAGACTACATCCTCAAACTACACTGAAGTTAGCTTTTACTGTAGTCAGTGTGGTTTTTACGTGACGCTAAACGTAAAACTTAAGTGAAACCCATGGTACCGATTTAACGTTTACTATTGTGGAAACGGATTTTACGTTAACGAGAGTAGTTACGTTAGCCAATTTTACTGTATTAACTTATGGTAGAGGTACTGGTCGCGGAATTGGTATATGTTTCATTCATAATTATTATAATTGTTTCATCTTCAATCTTGCCTTTTTAGATTCCCTGACTGAAGCGAGTGGCTAGTGTGACGATGATTGTGTCAAGTCCCAGAGGCCATCACTTGAGTGAATAACTGTGTTAGGTACGTTTACAGAAACACTGAAAAACCTTGAAGCTATAGGAATATGTATCGTATGGGTATTTATTTGGTATGCATTAAATGGATTGGTCGCTTAATTAAAAACAGTGTTGTGATCAATTAAGTAGGTACTTTTATTCCAATCAAATCAAATCCAATTTTATTAAGTTGTTAAAAATTGACAATTATGAGATAATTTCATACATTATGTTCCATTTTTAGTGCCGAAAACCTGAAACGAAACTAACTTTGCTTTCTGTTAGAAGATGTATGAGGGCCGCTACCACGACATCTAGCGGTCGTTCGAGTTCTAAATCAATGGAAAACCGCAAATCGTTGTACAGGATAGCCGTTTGGCATACGTTTATACTTACAGTCAAAACATTTTTTTTTTAAACCGCAAAGGAGAGGAGTTATGGACAGTTATGACGTCATCTTTTTCTTTATGGGATTTTTTTTATTCTTTAACCTATCCTGTGATATCCAAATAAAGGCTTTCTGAGCCATTTCTAAAAATATATCACATTATTACATTTCAGCATTAAACCAAAAGCATTAATACAAACATAAGTTTGGGCAAAAATTAAAAAAAAATCAAAATTATTTTTTTGAGATTAGATATGAGGATATTATATATCATTTCAGGTCTATTTTACGAAAAATAATTTAAACGCATCGGATCCGATTTAATTTAAGACAAATGGCTGAAATGTAATGATGTGATATATTTTTAGAACTGGCTCAGGAAGCCCTTCCATTCGATACCACACACGATAGGTTTTAGTACGAAATATTTATTTTTCCCATACAAACAAGATGACACCATAAACTCCTCTCCAAAGGGAGTTTTTTTTTAAGAACTGCGGCTCATAAAAAATGTTTGGACCTCAGCCCCCCTAGCATGACCGACGAAACACGATATATATCGCGTGATATAGCGTTTTATCGACACTCAACTGTCAAATCCATTGTCTTTTGACAGTTAAACGTGATAAATCTCTATATCATATCGTGTGTCGGTGCTCATGCTAGGGGGCAAGTATACCTTATGCCATACGGCTGTCCTGTACATCGATTTGCTGTTTTTGTTGCGTAAAACTAGCACTAATCACCACGCGTGCTTCTTGCGTATCGGCAACCTGAGAGGCCGACATCGAGACAGCGGCCTTAGTAAACGAAAACGTATATCAATCCCGTACTTCTTCAATCGATAGCTAAGGGCTACATGCCATAAACTAAATATTGTTTAGGTTCCACTTAAACACAATTTCGTGTACGAATTACTTAAACAATATTTAATTTATGGTGCAAGTCGGGGGTAAATTTATTATGGCTTTGCAAATGTGGCTTAAGGCCAATAGGCTACTGTAACACGACTGTAGCCTATTAGCCGTAGCTGCTAGAGCAACAGTAGCCATTACAAGACTGCTACAGTAGCCGCTACAGGACCGCTACAGTAGCCGCTATAGGACCGCTACCGTAGCCGCTACAGGACTGCTACAGTAGCCGCTAGAAGACCGCTACAGTAGCCGCTACAGGACCGCTACCGTAGCCGCTACAAGACTGCTACAGTAGCCGCTACAGGACCGCTACAGTAGCCGCTACAAGACTGCTACAGTAGCCGCTACAGGACCGCTACAGTAGCCGCTACAGGACCGCTACAGTAGCCGCTACAAGACTGCTACAGTAGCCGCTACAGGACCGCTACAGTAGCCGCTACAAGACTGCTACAGTAGCCGCTACAGGACCGCTACAGTAGCCGCTACAGGACCGCTACAGTAGCCACTACAAGGACAGTACCTTTTCCTCTCTGTTTTTAACTGATTTTCTTGGTAACAAGCATATTTGTTATAAAAAAAACTAGAAGCAGTTTTTTGCCCTATATCCTTTGTTAATGATTATGGTGGGATTTCAACTACTCGGCTAACGCAAGCTTATATTATCAATAAAAAAAACAGTACTTAAACAGTTTTTCCCTACCTTCTTCAAATATGGTCTAATTTCAAGGGTGAAATACATACTAGTTTAATTATCTTGTTGCTAAGTTAAAGTATCCACCACGCTATATAACATACCTATGAACAGAAACATTTCGAGTTGTAAGCGAATCCGACCCCAGAGATTTAGTTCGATTTCCGTATTAGTAGATTGGATGCCCGTCAGCCATAAAACGCCCGAGCACACCCGCCATCACTTCATTGAACAACGCTCCACTGTTTATTTTTTTGTCTGTAGTTAAATGTGTTTCAGCTACGAGGATTTTGAGATGCACTTTAATTTGATATACCTAAGCATATTGTTGGTTGGTTTCTTGAAGTTGCACATTCACCGATGAATAAATTAAAGATTTTGCTGCAATGAGCTTGGGAATAGTTTATTTTTAATTATATTATATTTTAACTTAAAATATGACATTACATTTTTTTCTGTAGCCCTTCTACATACTTCACTATACATTTTTAAAGATTCGTGAAAATTACCACGCGTCGTATCGATGTGAAATAAAAACAGTTGGTTTTGGAATTACGGCTTATATAATGGTATAGGGTATAAATAAACTTTTTTTATTCATTTTTCCCACGTCCATTGAGCAGCGCAATAACGTGTCTTAGCGCTTGGAACTGCGGGAATTGCTATTTCTTGGGTCGGTCATCGAATGACCAAAAATTCATCCATCTTGCACTCCTGCGTGCTTTAAAAGGCACAAAATCCGTTAGTCCCCGCTGTATTTGTATTTCGTTTATAGATAGATAATACCCATCGCTTTGCGTTGGCGCATCCGCCCGCGAGATCACTAAAGTCTGCCCGAAACACTCTGGCTTTTGTAGTAAAAAATTTCACTACAAAAGCCAGAGCGTTTCGTCCAAATACCTGGCTGAAATCAACAGGATTTCGAAATCTCGCCGCCCGCCTGCGTGCCAAATTCTCTTTTTATTTATATATTTTCTTTTAAATGAATACTTTATATACTGACGCATGTCATTATTTGATTTTTTTGATTTTAAGGTGACCTTAACTTGAAGATCGTTTGAGTATTTGGCTTTATGTGTCAAGAAAGTTAATTTGAACTTAACCGGAACCATTTCTAAATGACTCGTTTTATAATCGATTGGAAATTTCCTTGTTTACTTTACAACAAGATTTACTACTTGTTCGACACACAAAACCTACATGTGTAATTAACCTGATAACCATTCTGACTAATTACCCTATGTCAATGGAGCCATAAACGGGCAGTTGTAATAAAAACTAATGATTCTACCTTATCGCTGGATCGACTGTCGCCTTGTCCAATCGAGCGATCCCACTATTGTACAATTACTGTACAAATTAATTTATCACCCCCTTTACTGGCGTTTTCCAATTTCAAATTAAGTCTTGTTTGGTTAATAATTTGTAAAGTATATTTTACTTATACCCTATGCGTTAATTAAGTTAATTTCTAGCCAAATAAAGAATTTTCACCTATATACATTGTCTATTTAATCAATCAGTAGGTAAGTACTTATAAATTCTTTTTATACTACCTGCTCGTCAATAGCATATTATGTGTCATGCAAACCTTTCCTAAAGTAAGTCATTTTTCCCATGGGAATAATGTGATTTGAATTTGGAATGCAACCTATGTAGTCGTGCTTGATCGAGGTTGGTTTCAAAAATGTTAAGATGCAATGAGATTTTATTCAGAGTTAGGCTGTATGTTGACGACCTCCGTGGTCGAGTGGCTTTGTACACCGGTTTTAAAGGTGTCGTCATCTCTGAGGTCCCGGGTTCGATCCCCGGTGGGATCAATTTAGAAAACGAACTTTTCTATATTGGCTCAGGTCTGGGTGTTTGTGATACCACCGTTGTCTCTGATTTTCATAACACAATAGTGCTTTAGCTACTTACTTTGGAATCCGAGCAATGTATGTGATGCTGTCAAATATTTATTTATTTATTTATGTTAGGTATCATTTTCTTTGCACTGCCTACAAATTAAAAAAAAGAAAAACATGAAAACTTTTTACGAAATTCATTTTCACCCGCGCACCAAGAAGGATTTATTCGAATGTCGAACTGACCACTACAGAATAGACGACAAACAAATTGAATAAATACTTAAGTACTTTCTTTATAACAGTCAATTGGTTTCAATTGCCTCGCAGAAAGTATAAAAAATAGAGTATGCATCGCGGGCTTAAATGTGTATTTGTCTTGGGCCATCTCGAACACCTCGTACTCAGGATTCTAGCCTTAACTCCCTCGTACTCGGGGTTCAATATAGCGCCCGTGACATAATACACTACTTTAAGCCCTTATTGCATAATCTACTATTAATGTTGTGAATTTTGATCACGTAAGTCTGAGATAAGGTAAATAAGTACAGTTATTGCTTTGGCACTTAAAATTCGTGACCAATTAAATAATAATTAATATTTGACAACATCACATACATTGCTCCGGTTCCAAAATAAGTAGCTAAAGCACTTGTGTTACGGAAATCAGAGACAACGGTGGGATCACAAACACCCAGACCTGAGACAATATAGAAAAGTTCGTTTTCTAAATAGACCCAACCGGGGATCAAACCCGGGACCTCAGAGATGGCGACACCTTGACACAGCCACTCGACCACAGAGGTTGTACAATTTACGTAATAGAATCGTGATTTTATCCAAATTATAATGTACTACTATTTATAAAGACTAAAATAAATACTTACATACTTAAATATTTTTCATTAAACAATAACACGAATCGCGGATTATTCGCCTAAAATCCGCTCACTCTTAAACTGAACACATCAATGAATTCCACAGAATTTCATTTCAATAAAAGAAAGCATCATAAGGCAGATTCGTAATAAAAAAAAACGTTTATTATTATCATTAAACTGCAACAACCAGAAGACTAATGCGCAATATATTACACAATTAAGAACAAAACACTTCCTTCTGACTGCTTAATTCTTTTTTCCCTTTTATTTCACGAGGAATTTAAATTCATAACTGATAATAAATGTCGAGTCATTGTAGTAATAAAGTAAGTAGGGCGGCTCACCCTTCTAACGTTTGAGTCCAAAAATTACGGCAAGCTCTTTTGAAATGTACGGAATTGTAAATTACAATTTGTAAAATGTGTTATATGAATGTCTTCATCATACGAATAAAAGCTCTATATGTAAGTTGTATGCAAACTATGCAATTACTTGATTTCATTACAATTTAATTCAAAGAGAATTTTACCTACTTATTTATTATTTAATAACTATTATGTTTAATTAAATATTTTTATCGATGTGTTTTAAAAACCATGCCATTCAAAATTATAAGTAATAGTAAGTAGTGGAAATATAAATTTTCAACAATAACTTAATACGTTTAGGTTTTTTAATCTTTTTAATTTAACTAGGTAATATATGAAAAAAAATCTTGCATCTTATGGACGAACAAAGCCTAAAATGAAGCCCGTTTTAAAGTCAATTTTGAAAGTAGGCATACTTACGTCATTCTTATTGATTTTTTTACATTTTCTGTACCCCTGACTGCGCCCATTTATGATGATCGGTTACAAAGAAACAAATTAACTCACATTATTATATTATAATACTCCTATTTAGTTAGCATTACGTACCAAGTTTATGTTGAAGTTCAATTGTTATGTTATGTTTTCGAACATACACAGGTTAATTGTGAAAATGGCAAAAGGAGCCTATGTCATTCTTACCCTATAATCTCAGCAAATTGTATGGTTCTTTTTTTAATACAAGATTAAGTTTGTACTCGTATATTGTTTGTATGTTCTTACACACATAATCCAGAAAGCTGGTCACCACTGACCCTTAAATCTGACCGTGTAGACATTAAAAATTTCATGACCCCTTAAAAGTGTTGTTTTACTGTTCATGGCTGTTATGGCAAAGATCTGATATGGAGCAATTATATAAGAGGTAGCGAAAACGTGACACAAGAGCTTGGACGAATTAACCAAATTTTAAGACCGACAGAAGCACAGCATGTGAGTTGTATGAGTAACATTACCAACTGGAGGTACTTAGACATACAAATTATTTGTCTACTAATAATTGCAAAAATCGAGGCCAGCCAGCCGCTAGCATGCGCATATTGCGCATCGCGACAAATTCGATGAGACTTTTCTCGCGTAGCGCATGTCTGTCCCGCTAAAACTGCATTCATGTAAGCGGGACTCGGGTCAGTTATTGCGAGTCGAGAGTTGACAAATAATCGTGGTACAGTCGAGTTCAATAATTATGTACGCACCTTTGACAGTTCATCAACTTTACGCCTATGTAATAAAGGACAACATCTGTCAAAAGTGCTTACATATTTATGAACTCGACTGTACATTTTCTAGGCCGGGAGTTGTGAAGCAGACGTATCGATCATCTTTATTCGTATTTTATAAACCGCCGCATTTTTTCACTTGGACACTCGACGAAACCTCGTAAAGGGGCCTCAAGATTTACACCTACACAAAAAAACTGTTAGGTCCGGCTCAATCTTCATCTCAGGGTGCTGTAAATCGGACGGCCTTTAAAACGCCTGTTAAATTTAGGGGTATTTAGAACATGCGCTTAGGTTAACGGCCATTTTCTAAGTCGCCGACCGCCGTTAAACCCTGCTGTGAACATGCTTGTTCTTTACAGCTAAATGCTGAGTTTTTATTTGGCATCAAAAAAATCCTAGAAAATGCTAATAATTAGCTGGGAAATATTACCATTCGTAAGATAGGTATGCAAATTCAATATAACTTTAAAAAGTATTGGTGGTATACGTATGCAAGAAAAGTGATGTCAATAAAAAAGAATATATAGAAAATGCTGAAAAAAAGCATCGCCAACGCGTATCGATATTTATTACTAAGTAATAAAATTATTATGCTATTCGTAAATGTCAGTTAGTTAGTTTAAGTAACTAGACGTAGGCACTTTAAGTTTAAAAGCTTTTACAACATTTTTACTATTGGGAGCAAGTAGTTACACGTGACAGAAATAAAACATTTAACTTGTTGTGGAAACATTATTTGGTGCTAAATTTAAAAATGAAACAAACAATGTGAACAATGCCGAAATAGCTGGCAACATTGTGCTTTACGACAGATTTATAAGTTGTAAACCCCGCCGTAGCACTGTGGTCACGAAATCATATTTGTTGGCTCTTAGAACCAACGTAGTTTTACTGCATGCCACGTTTCAGTGATATAAACCAAATTCATATTATTTTATTTCTTACTTTGTAAAGGAATTTCAAGTAAGAGCCGGGGAAATCCCCCGAGAAAACCAGCAGAATCCTTCAGATCGTTCAAATGCTGTAATTTAGGTACTGAGATCGTATGAATTACCGCACTGCGAGCTGGGGCCGTACCGGCTAACGCATACAACTTCGGAAAGTCTGCCGGGCTTCAAATAAAAACAGATAAATCGAGCCCCAGTCGGGTTAAAATGGCGAACCTCAATTCATGATGTCACACGAACATCGATATATTCTAAATAACTTTGGCGAATAGTACAATACGAAACTCCTTACTTCGATTAATCTGTTTTAAGTTGAAGCTCGGCAGACCCGGCGAAGTTCGGTAGGGCCCCTGGCCATTACCGCCGTTGCTGGCTGGAGTTAATATGAATTATTTGGACGGTCGCCTGTCTTGATTTTGAATTGGAAAAAGTGTAAAAAAAGGTTAAAGTTGTTATTGATTTATCAATTTAAAACGACCTTTTTAATGTCTATGCCCCTTTTAGCATGTACTGTTGCTTGTGAACTAAAAGATGTTAAGTTGAAAAAAGAATCATCGAAATCGGTTCATTAAACAAAGAAGTTATACTTGAAAAAAATACGTAGGTACAAACTCGTGCGATGGTAAGCTAAATAATTGTTATTTTTCAGGATTATGAAGAACTACCAGCCAGATCTCTGTAATTTTTTATGGGACCACACATGAACTATGTTCTTTCAAATAAAATAATAATAATTGAAATCGTTTACTGGCGAAGTTATGTTAAAACATACATAAAAAAAACATACCGTTGACTTATAACCTCCTCCTTTTTTTGAAGTCGGTTAAAAAAGGTAACGGTACTAACAATACAGACTGACCAAAAACTAGTTGCTATTTCGACGAGAAAGAGCCTCACTTATCTCGAGATCTGCCACGAATACATTTCCAAAAGTTGATAACTACTTATGTCAGTAAAAGATAATTCGACCATGATATTATTCATTACACTAAAGTAACTTAGTTATAATACAGTGTGTAAAAAAGTTACAAACATTTTAAGGGATCAATCAAGATCGTGTCACAGGAAAAAAAAAAGCATCCGCCATACTAATGAAACAAAAATGATTCAACTCTCCCTAGCAGCTAGCTTAACATTAAACAATAATGGTCAACTATAAAAGCAAGCACACTGCTTTTAAAAATCATGAAATAAGTCTCATACACACACAAGTGAATAACTTATGTCATAGCAATTTCATTTTAATTAGGGAAGTATTTTCTGCTAAAATTAATAACTCGAAACCATTTTCTATTTTGCCCGAATTGATTTAACAAACACACTGTAACATTCAGTTAAAAATTCTGCAATTTTCTTTTGTTTTCATAATAAAAAGACAGTGTTTATCAGAATCATCTTTATTTCACTTCATTATTTCATAAAATCAAATGTCATATTATTTTTCTATGCGTCCCTAGACATGTGCCGTTGCTCCCAGGGTTTGTCCCTCGTTTTTACTGTCCCAAGTAACGACGTGTCAGTGTTCTTTCCCATGTATCTCTCTCTTCATCTGACGGCCCCTATTTCAGTTCTTCTTTATATTTATGTCAAGAGATCACAATCACGTTTGTTGAATACGGCTGACAATTGACAAGCGGGTATGATGACGTCACTGAGGTGCGGTGTTTGTATTGAGCAAAAACTCACTATCTACTTCTTAGATTTCCACGCGTACTATACAACATGTTTCAAAAATGCCCCTAATGCCGTATATGGTATATAGGGACCATCAAACTGAACAACTTCTACTATGGGACCAACTCTGAAATCGCGAAAAAAAAACAGTTGTTTCATACAAAAATTAAAACCGAAAATATCAAAATGTATGAAACAACAGATTTTTTTTTCGCGATTTCTAAACTACTTATTATAATTTGACAAATGAGGTACCGTTAGAAGCGTCTTAATCGTCCGCTGGTATAGGCTACGTGACGTAACATTAAATTAATATGGCGCCCCCTTGAGAACTTAAAGTCATGAATTAAAAAAAAATCTCTTCTAATGATGCCATGTTAGGAATCAAATGAATAGTTAGTTAGGCTTAATTAGCACTTTTCAAACACACACTTTATATATATGGGTGGATTTCCCATTTGAAAAATTTACGCGGCACGGATGAAATCGGTAGTGTAAAACGTTGCTTTACAGTTCTAATATTTTTTTCTATGTAGAAGAGATCGTTGCCTATAAGAGGCAATAAATATTGTTTTATTTGGATTGCAGTTAGTTAGGAAAAAATAATAGTTAAGCCCCGATTTTATCATTTCGGTAGCTGTCCAGAACACTTTTTTCAGTGTAATTTCCCTCGTACAACAAAAACTATTGATTATTTTGATGAGTGGTTACTTTTATTTTAATCTTGAATAGTGAGGGTATTATCACAAAGTAATTTTATAATTATATCTACCGAGTTTAGTAACTGGTATGAGTAAACGCATGTGTCCCAGAAAGTCTATTCATTTCGGTGACCTAAAGTTTATAAGGTATATTTTTGCATAGAACAACTCTAGCTCCCCCCTCATACGCTTAAAACTTGCGTACCAGTGCCGCCTAAGTGCTTGTTGTGGAAGAAAGTGCGCAGCTGGCCTGCGGTTCCCGCCAAAAAAATAAGTATTGCTGTTCGGTGGTCATGGGACAACTTTGTTTTCATTTCCGTTTATGGGTATGACTCGTCTTCCAAAGAGCTAGTATATTTAATTGATTGTTCATAAGTACGCTATTTCTACTACGTTTATTTGAGTAGTATTCATAACAATCTATATTAAATAGTTTTCTTTTAATTCCAATTTTTGTTCTTGTTTTTAATTTCGGTGTCTTCATTTCGGTTGATTCGGTGGCCTAAACTGTCAACCGAAATGATTAAAAACTAACCGAAATGATAAAAAAAATCATTTCGGTGAGTGATGAGAATTTCGGTGCATAATTGTTTCATGTCAGTGGATTGTTTTATCATTTCGGCTTATTATTATTTCATTTCGGTGAAAATCCAGGCCAGCAGGTGATATTTCAAAATTTTTAAGTTCATTTTTTAATGTGCATGTACTTTAAGCGATACTAACTTCGACCTTTTATTATTGTAACCACTACTTGTTTGAAAGGGAATTATATGTTTCTTTTTATGAAAAACTGGCCAGTGACAACCTGCCTAGACCGACATAGTGTAGTGGTTTTGACCATTTAAGTTATGGAATATAGTCCATCTGCGTCTAGGGTTGCATTGCCGTTTTCCATAACTACAAATAAAAACGCAAAATTTCTCAGATATACGATGGTTTTCAGACTTTATAATAACTTTACGTGGTTGTATCTTCTCTTTTTAGTCAGTAAACTTGGCAGGGTGGTCGTGGCCGTCATAATCCTTCAGCGGAATTGGAAGTGACCTGCATTACTATTCATCGGCATTCTTCGATAGTGGCTGCCTTCTTTATGCATACGTGCAAGCGGTCATCAACGGCTGCTCTGACTTGGTCCATCCACCTCATTGGCAATTTACCACTTGGCTTGACCTAGCCCTGCACCGCGACTCGTTCGATAGATGCACCGCCTCGCCGGGATACGTCGTGTCGTTGCTACCTGTGGCTGTGGCTTTTCCGTTCTTCAAATGTTTGAAGATGTGTGTTCCGATCATGTCTGCATGCTGGTTGGGATGTGCCTAGACAAGACGCAACAGACCGATAGACTAAACAGTTTAGTTCTCAAACGGCTCCTAAACTCTTCATTATCTGTCTATCCTCAATCAGTGCTAAAGTAGTGTCGCTCATCTAGTGTTGCCGTTTGATGGTATCCGCGAGTGGTTCAGACTTTTTGACTGTTCCTTACCATAATTTTGGCTTGGCCCCAAAGTTGATCTGTGTTCTCCATATTCATTTCTGCATACAGAGTTGGAGTCTATGGACAGCCATAGACTCCAATTCTGTTCGAGTATTGCTATAAACTTTGAGTTATTCTCTATTTAGATTTTTTTATTTCTCTATCTTTCTGGCTGCTCTCAGTTTTAGCCGTACTTTGGAGATAAGAATTTGGTGGTCTGACCCGCAATCAGCCGCAAGTAGAGTGAGAGCATTTATGACTGATATCCGCTATCGAGAACTAATTAGAATGAAGTCAATTTGGTTAAGATACTTGTCGTCAGGTATAAAGTCTTCTAGGGTGATTCTGGAACAGGCTGTTTGTCGGCCGCAAATTGCATCAGGCGTTCACCTCTTTTATCGCACTGACCTAGTCTCAATCTTAGTCGGTGGAAGTCAGCCCCAATCTTTAGCATTGAAGTGTGCTGCTAATTGGCCCTGTCTCAGCAAAATTAACTTCTGGGTCATTCTTGTGATGTTTAGAATGACCCAAAAGCACTGGTATCATGACAGGGTCAAGGAGTGATAGAAACTGACATGTGCGTGATGATAAATTATAGAATAGAAGAAAAAAAAACAAATACTTAAGACATAGGGATTATAAACACAAAACAACATCATGCAGGAAATAAAACACAAAAATAAATATTTACACAGACATTTATCTGTTAGAGACCTTGCTAATATAGACATCCTAGAAAGATTTCAAAGCAAAGCACTACGGACAATGCTCTTTATCCCCCCAGTGCATTAGCAACAAGTATACATACTTAGACCTTAAAATAAACACAGTTCGGCAAGAAATAGCCCAGTACACTAAAAAGACAGACCAAGACAGGGTTGTTACCCATGCGAACGAACTGGCTAAGACCCTAAGTGGAGAGAAAGGTGTACAACATGCCCGTTTGAAACGACATGACATTTCGACTTTATTTAAAAGATCTTATAGCCAAAAAGAGTGTTAGCTGTAAAGAAATATTACATCTAGATTTGGCTCTCTTAGATGTGTAAGATCCAGATCTGGGATCAGCCAAAGAAAAGACTTATTGTGAATACACAGATCGCCATGAAGCAGAATAAACAGGAAAAAACAGACCTTGCTCATGGCGCTCTCCAGTTCGGCATAAAAACTCTCCAGGTCAGCCTCCGTTGCAGTGCTGGCGCCGCTTTGAGCTTGATGCTCAGTACTCGATTGCCGATTGGTTATGTGTGTTTCTTATGAGTTTTGGAAGAAGGACGGCAACTCCATTTCGGGTCATGTTGTCATTGCCAGAAAAGTTGATGGCGTGTGTCTCGGTGGGTAAACGACCATTCCATTCCAATGAGTTTCACTAAGCCCGCAGATGTTCAGTTCACATCTGGTTATTTATTTTTCCAAGATCTTTAGTCCCGGGCTGTAGTGAGCCAAGTACATTTCAAGTAGCTATCCTCTGGACTTGCCGCAGCTTAATTAAGATACAAGTAGTATTTAATTCCATGCGTTACCTGATCTCTCACAACGTCATGGCCGGTATCCAATTTTCCACCGTTGCCCCGGACGCAGTAGGGCGCCGGTTGCTAAGCGGATTTGCATAGCCATCTTAAGATCTTTGATTGTGATTTCATGATAATTTAAGGAGTGATTTAGATTCTAAAGTAGTATTTAATTCCATGCGTTACCTGATCTCTCACAACGTCATGGCCGGTATCCAATTTTCCACCGTTGCCCCGGACGCAGTAGGGCGCCGGTTGCTAAGCGAATTTGCATAGCCATCTTAAGATCTTTGATTGTGATTTCATGATAATTTAAGGAGTGATTTAGATTCTAAAGGTCACTGAAGCCTCTTCCAATTGGTTTCAAGGCTGGGTGTATGGCTATGGTGTACTGCCATTGCTCGGTTGTCAGAGCCTCGTCTGTTATTCAGCAGCAACATGACGACGACTGGAAGGTTATTGCCGCAAGCTATTCGTACGAACCACCAGTGCGTGCAGGTGAAGTTGACAGTAGGGTAGGGTCAGATAAAGATGTTGTTACCGGACCGGTTACCTTACTTACGTCTTACTCACCCATGAGGTCGTATGCATGCATGATAATGCTATCTATCATATACGGGATTATAAGGGGATTAACAAATACCCTGTATAAGTATTGCGGTACACCTGTATATGCTGCTTCGGTGGATTTTAATTTCGGTGTATAAGTTCATTCATTTCGGTGACTAGTTATTTCATTTCGGTTAACGACCGTTTCATTTCGGTCACATCACATTTTTAAACACGTATATCTCATAAGTCTGTAAAGATATTTTAATGGTGTTAAATATGTGCATTTAGAGTGTAAAGAAATACAATAAACCACGGTTAGAATTTAAAAAAACTTGATAATAAAAAATTCAACCGAAATGAAAGAAAAAACACCACTTGTTGAAATTGACCCATATACAACGTGTTACAAAAGTACCCCTAACGAATATGGTAGATAGGGACCATCAAACTGAATAACTTTTACTATGGGACCAACTCTCAAAACGCGAAAAAAAAAATCAGCTGTTTCATACATTTTGATACATTCGATTTCAGTTTTTTTATGAAACAGCTAATTTTTTTTTAGCGATTTGAGAGTTGGTCCCATAGTAAAAGTTGATCAGTTTGATGGTCCCTATATACCATATTCGGCATTAGGGGTATTTTTGTAACACTTTGTATATAATATTGTTAGCTTTTGCTCTTGGCTTTGCTTGCATTCACCCGATTAAAATAACCTATTTCAAAAAACCTTGTTTACTTTAACCATTTCTTCTCAATCAATCAATCTGTAATAAAATAAAATAAAAATAGGAAAAAAGTAGCAGCGCCCTCTTTTTTGAAATCATACAACAGTAATATAAATAGTATGGTTTAGCTACTCGTCGCTAGATGGTGTAAAAAGCAGAACTGTGTAATTGAACTACTGCACAAAAGATGTCACCTTTGATTTGACTTTAGTTAAATTGCTAAAATATAGATGGCGCTATTTGAAGTCACAATCAAGAATAGATGGCGCTCGTATAGCTTGACTATGAATGAAGAGTTAGCAAAAATTAAGAGCACCACTTTCTTTCTGCAAACGTCAAAATCATTAATAACTTAGCAACACTGACATTTTGTACTGAAAAATGGTAAGAACAATAATGTGAGGAAAAATGATCCATTATTTTTTAGACTTTAGAGCATTCGGCCAAGCTGTAAATAACCGTAGACAAGATAGTTATGGACAGGATCACCGCGGCAACATTGGTGATTGGTGGCAATATACCAATGTTTCCAGCATTAAAAATACGTCAAACTCAAACGTCACGTCAATCAGAAGGGAGGGGCTTGCCCGAATGCGTGCTGCCCTGCCCCGCTCCCGCTGCCACCGCTCTGGCTGGCTGGCTGACTGACCTGCCTGCCTCCTGCTTATTTTTTGGTTGAATAATGCTTGCCCCGCGCCCGCCGGTGGCCCTGTGAATTGTCAAGGAAGTGTTGTGTGTGGTTAGTGTAGTGTTTTGTTAATTAATTGACACTTTTCTTAGGTTTTCTTCTAATTTAAACTGAAAGAAACAAAAGGTAAGTGATGTTATTATAAGTTGCTTGTCTTCTTAGGATTCACACGGAGGGACGGGTGTCGGGTGAATGTTTTATGTGATTACTCCTCATTCTTAGATTTTCTTCAAATAATTATATATTTATTATAAAATCTTGGTCTAAATGACATTCACCACATTCATCAAGTTGATACCTAATAGTCAACAGATATTGCAGTAAAGTCAAATGACTGTTCCATGATATCATCGATGCGATGGATGACTCGTGTCTTGTGTAAACAGTGTAATGTAGAGAGACTAAAGTTTCTCTTGGACTGTGTACCTATCTTGAGGTACCTACTGATATTTGATGTTGACACTTACCACATAAACTAACTATTTATTGGGAAAAATCAGTTTTAAACTCTTCAGTCAGAAAGAAATAAAATGGTTAATGTTATTAAAAAAACACTAATACTGCAGGTTTTATGTAGGTAATGAAATGGGCACCTTATCTTTTTTATTATTAAAGTTGGTCACCTCAATACCTAGGTATTAAATTCTCACAAATACTTTAATACACTGCAACTCACTACAAAAACCAAGAAAAAAATGTTATTAATTCATTTTTAGAACTCTTTTTGAAGGGGTCAATGACACCGCCTGTCTAAAATAAATAAGAGAAGTAATACCTTTTAGCATGTTCGCATTAGCAAGTTTAAATGTCACCAACTGAATAGAAATAGGTCAGTCTAGTGTTGTTGATCTGGTCATATAATAATTTAGTGTGTATGAGTTAGTCCAAAGTATTATTGCCCTATCACAAATAAATACCTACTAAATATTACCTAATTCCCCTTACAGAATTTATGTTTTGACCCTTACAAGACATAATCAGAGAAAGCACCATTTTGTATGCAATTTTAAAGTTCTACTGCTTTGCATTCTATTATGTTACTGTGGGTAGGTTCAAAGCTTAATCCCACATGATCCCACTGTTTTGCTCCCACTTAGAGCATACAAAACCATTTACCTACAACTACAAGAGAGCATATAGATGTCGAAGAGTTCCATACGCTCACACTGGGTGCATATGGACATACATGTATATAACTGAATGTTTGGGGAACTGGGTGAAATGGTTCCGATTAGGGAGACTGATCACCCATCCGTTTGCTGGCGTCCCCCATTTCAAGTAATAATATAACTGATTACTGAATGTGTCATATGCTCCCAGTGGAAGAGCATATGGAACACTTAAGTTTTGTATGCTCCCAGTGGGAGCAAAACAGTGGAATCATGTGGGATTAAGCCAAAATAATACCTATAATTAAAGAGTATTTTCCTATGACGGTCAAAAAGGCCCGTATAATATTATACCATATATCATTCCCAAAAACATGTACTTAGCTGTATACTGAAAAATAGTTTCATTAGGTAGCATCTGGATTAACCATAGACATATTTATACTAGCTAAAGTATAATAAGTTTATGGGATTAACTTGCCTGCACCCTCCCTCTATGCTAGCCATGTCAAACTCAAAATCATTTGTGTTGTGGGCCAAATACATAGATCGTAGGATAAATGGTCTGCAAAACCTAACTATAAAGAAAAAAACTCCTTGGCCGAATGTTTGACATAGTCAATAGTGACTTTATTTTGTTACTTTCTATCACTCTATTTGTATGAAATAGGGAAGAACTGCTTCTAATTTCAATTTACCTTTTGTACCAAAATATTGTGGAATGTCTTGTCAAATGTTCATTTATCTTATATTTAAAATAGTGGTTTTTAGGAAAAAGTTTTTTTGTCACCCAGCGGTGGCGAAAATGGTGGTAACCAGGATTCACTTATTATTACCTTTCAGTTGTAAAAGACCAAGATTATGGTCTAATTGATTGCCTTGGAAAGATTTCAGATTAATCAAGGAGCAATCCCACAATCATAAAATTGGCGTCACCATCCCCCTGTTAAATTAATGATTCATTGCAAATTTACCCTTATAGTAAGGTGTAACAACTACCAAAATTAGTTCCTTTTTTTGTACAACAGTTTGTTATAGTCAAGCTCATTACAATACAAGGGTCTCCCGCTTAGGGTTTGCGAACCGATGGCGTAGCTTCTTTGACATTCACAAGTGCTTGTAACAGCCTAGACTGAATAAAAAAGTTATTTTTTAAATTTGAAAGGTTGTCAAGTACATACCTCGCGTAATACGCACATTGTTTAAAAAAACTGTACTTGTATATTATACCAAATATACTTTTTTAACTATGACGCTGTTTGTTCCCAATATACAATATTCATCTATGGTTTGCTCAACTTGTAAATCGGCATACGAAGTCGTGTGAAGTCAACCAACCCTTGTTACGGTAATCAATTTCATAGATAATTTAACTGAAAATAGCTTAAATTTAATGAAAGGGCTTTCATTTAAACCAGCTTCAATCACTATTAAGGTTGCTGCTGCGTCTGGCTCTCGTCTCGTCGAAAGTGGTTTGACCCACTTTTTTCCATTTGCATATTTAAGACTCCTTGCTTAATAAGACTCTCGAAATTGAAGGCTTGCAACACGTACTTATTCAGTTTTATTCACTCAAAAAAGTTTTAATAAAAAAGCCCGCCTTGCGCACAGCCTGCCAGCACTGCTTGAGAAAGTATAAAACGCTTTCAACATAAAGTACATTCAAGGTAGGCTTTTCCATTAAAAGTTACAAGTTACAAGTTTTGTTCCTTTTTGTTTGTTAAAATTTAAATATAAAAACTTGTTAGATGATTGGCCTCTTTCGGTTGTAAGCGTTTAACTACTGAAAAAAAAACTAAAAAAAAGGTTAAGACACTGCCTTGTAAACACACGAAACAATGTAGGATTTTAGGCCGAGCAATTTAGCAATGAAGACAGTACCTAATAGGTAGGGACGATTTATTTTAACCCATGGCATGCCTGGTGAGGTCCCAACGACTCAACATGATAGGAAATCTGTCATATCTTTTTAAATATAAATTTAGGTGAACTGTCGCTCTTAGTAGCTTCGGTTTATGAACTGGCCATCATAACAATCCCCTCCCCGCAGTCCGGACCTAGCTTCCAGGTGAGTGAGTAGGTCGTGCGTTTTTGTCGATGAGATTCATACTAATGAATGATTATTATTTTCATCAGCATAAAATAAAAATAAACTCATCGACAAAAACGCACGACCTACTCACTCACCTGGAAGCTAGGTCCGGACTGCGGGGAGGGGATTGTTATGATGGCCAGTTCATAAACCGAAGCTACTAAGAGCTAGATGGTACTTTTGTAACACCTTGTATATAAAAAAGTGAATAAGTATTCACTTTTTTATATACAAGGTGTTACAAAAGTACCCCTAATGCCGAATATGGTAGATAGGGACCATCAAACTGAACATTTTTTTTGCGATTTCAGAGTTGGTCCCATAGTAAAAGTTGTTCAGTTTGATGGTCCTTATCTACCATATTCGGCATTAGGGGTACTTTTGTAACATCTTGTATACGTAATATACATATTTTTAATATTTCGCAATTTTGAGGGTAAATCAAATAGAGGCTACTTTTTGCTTGTAAAGAGCTTTTGTAATTTAAAAAAATATTAATAAATAATTTTTTTTTTTCTTATTAACTAATATAGTATTTTAACCGTATTATAGAAAAAACAATTAAGCTTTGAATAATTTTTTGTTCTAAAATAAAGAGTAGAGGAAATGAGATCGCATGTATGTAATAAATATAAATATGAAATTAGTGTTTTATGATTGTAAATGAATAAATAAGATGGAATATTAATATCATTAGCTACGCTCGTGATTCTAATATAGACTACTGAGCTAGTTCATGATTTAAATTCGGCACTCGCAGCACAAATCGAGTTTGCTCTCTTGTATAACAAATAACTATTATCGTGGCAACTAATTGATCTCAACGAACGGGTCATAATTTTTTTGTTGTTTTATTAATAGGACTTTACGAGTATAGCGGCGCTAGTTTTTGTATTCGCTTTTGTGATTGTTGGTATAGTTGTGCTTGCATGGCAATGACCTAGCGAAAGTGACACATAAAATCATAGAACTAGCTGATGCATGGCGTCTTTGCCGTGGCTCACGCGCATCCATCATCACCTATTGGTGGCAAATATCTGAAAAATTGTTTCAGAATATAGACTGCATGTTTTTTTAGAATATAGATCGCATGTTTTTTTTTGCGCTGACTGATGTCTGAAGCGGATCCTGTTCTAAGTATTATTCTAAGGTTCACTTAGACTTAGTACCTATAGACAAATATTTAATTAATTTTGCTATGCTTACGTAATACCTACCGCTTGAATAAAAAGACAATTAAAAAGAAGAGCTTAAATGGTTCTATGATCCAACTTTGTCAAGTTCTAAGCTATCTAAAATAAGCAATTAAATTCTTTAAAGTTGTTTAAGATATACTTTTGAATAACAATATACAATATCCTTATTCTCAGCAGGTTAATGAATTTGCACCACTATATTTATTACTTAATCGCCTTTATAGCACTTACATTTTTTTCCAAACTCTTGCAATCAGTCTGTGTACACATCGTTAGCGAAGCTTTCTTTTCAGCAAACTCAACCTTTTTCCAAAATTAACCCACAGCTCACTGCTCAATGTAGGGCAAGGACAGTAATTTGATTTTTAATGAGCCGGCCTGAAGCCACATAGATAACGTCTGATGTAGATGGGAATGATACTAAGATAAATAATATTAGAAAAAATACTAGAAAAAATCGGCTCACCCGTAGCACCTCAGACGGGACTCGAACCCGCACCCTTGGGATTCCGGCCTAATGAACTGACGCTTTTGTTGGGGCGAAGAAAGTTTTCCGAAATCAAATCGCAGAAATCGATTCGAACGAAATTTAGATTTTTCTTTTTTAATTATATTTCCGTTTAACCAACTGGTAAAACGCAGTACTCATATCATCATATATATAATGATCCTATTATTATGTGTATTATTTAGAAGAGTCAAGAGTATGACTTAGGTACTTAAAAATCAGGGCCTCATATTATTATAGAACATAATAAAGTGTTAACTTACCTAATCTGGAAGCTTATTGATTCAGATGATAAACTTAAGTACCCTGAACCATCGCTTGTAGGTATCGTTAGATGAGACCCTAAATTTTGGAACAGGCAGTTCAATAGCCGAGTTACTGATTTCAGAACATCCCGCCCAACCCTTCATTGTTTCAGTGTCATCGCGGTCATATTGGTCAATAAAGTGATTATTCAGGCCGTACCGTAATGTCCAACCGACACATAACTAACGAACACTTGAATTAGGGCCACTTGCATCAACTCTACACAATTGATTGTTATGTGTATAAAATAAAAGTTATTATAAACCTACTATAACTCTACTTTATTACCACGTTACACTTCTAAAAATACTTAAGTATCATCATTCGAACATTTGAAGATGCGTGGATGAGTTATTTACGGTATCTTCGATGAATAAAATGTAAATCAACTTTCTCCTTTCAACGCCCTTAAATTATCATAACGATAACGAGATATTCATTAGTAAGTCAACTAAATATTATCGTAACTGTATTTGAAGTATATTTTCTCACATAAACTTATCTTTACTAGTGACAGACATATAGGGGCGTTGAACTTTGTAAGGGCTCCGGATAAACTGTCGGCTGCGCTTGCGACGCCCATAGATCAAAAATTCAAAAGTAGTAGAGAAGATAGGACACTTCATTGAATCGAATTATAAATTAAGAATAACTTATAAAAGAAAATATTGTTTTAGTTAGTGTACTTTGTATCCCTATAACAAAGACGAATAAAGTTTCGGTTGTTTCTTATTTTATCAGGTTTTAATTTTTATATATTGCGCAGTTTAAAAAAAATCATCGAACGACTAGTAACATACTAATCTGCAATCCTGTATTCTACGTTCGTAAAATACAATTATACAAGTTATTTATTAGACTTACTTAAAATACTTTTTAAACCCCAACTTGTTAGTAGTAATCATCTTGAAACTCACAGGCCTTTATTATTTATTGTACATGTTTCAGTGTCACTATTATGCGATATTATATAAATTTATTTTATGCATTATATATTTTGATATAAAGTTCTCTAAATAATTAGGCACAAAACAGAAAATGATGTTACTTACTCTTTGAATGTTTTATGCCCACAACCTTCGCCTACGCCAAACAGCTTGTCCGATTACTAGCATGCTGGGATTACAAGTAAAAACAACTCAAATCTCACTAGTACTATTGAAAATAAACAATGAAATATGGCATGTGGTCGATATTTTTTATTTCTGACAGACTTAAAAAATTTAAAAGCAGGAAGTTACCTATTTGTCGCGTATATTTTTTTATGTATGTACACCGATTACTCGAAGGCAAAATGATTCAAACGTTATTACATCAGGTTTGTTCCAAAGTTGGAAATGAAATGAAATTTTAAAATCGGTTCAGGAGTTTTCAGGAAATCCTGAAAATACTGAATTTATGATGATAGACCATAACTTTTAATGTTACCAAAATAACAAATTGACATAAGTGCTGCCATATACAAAATGTTACAAAAATACCCATAGTAAAAGTTCAGTTTGATGATCCCTATACATATATGTATCTCTCTCAAATCGCGGGAAAAAAATGTTTCATACAAATTTTAATTTTTGTATGAAACAACAGATTTTCCTTGTCTAAATTTGTAATATTTTTTTTTTTTAAATTGCCATAGAAATAATACATTTATACTGATTTTTTGATGTCATAATACATATTTAGATTATAAATATCTCGCAGCACTGGTCGAGAGTAGGGTGGCTGTTTATTTTTGAAGCTGTTTTTGAAGGAGGGTTTGCTTTTTATCAAAACTATACGATACCACAGATTACTAAATAGTTACTAATGATACGCTCCATAGTTTATACTATACTATAAACACAGAATAGATATTAGTACTTCGTAGTAAGTTAACGTTTTAGGAGGCAATTATAGCCAGTTACCAGTTAGCCATAATCAAACAGCACATAACAAGCACATAAGTGGTTAACTTGTCTTATAATAAAAACTTCAGTTGATTTGTTGATATGTAATGTATTAAATAAAGTAGTGTAGTAAACATCTTCTTTTTTTGCTAGAATTCAAAATGACGCTTAAATTGAATTACGTCACAAAAAAATTTTGTCTAAACTCTCACTTTATGCGATAAAAGATTTTAAAATGGTGTGTCATTAGTTTGATAAAAGTACCGTTGAGTAATTTTTTAATCAAACTTTTAGCTTATTCTGCGGACTCTATTGTGGAGTAATAAATATGTCAAGTCAGTATTAGCTCATATATCACACACATGAAAGAACTCTACACGACACGTGGAGAACTGGTTGTCACATTTAGTAATCATTCAAATTACAAACACAGATATTTCCGTCATCTAAAATAATTCTAAAGGAACCCTATTTTAAACAACATATAGTAGTTGACTAATGGACCCTGCATGTGAACTTCGTATCACCTACAATTTATAAGATTAAATATAATTTTTTGGAAACTAGCGCCGCAAAACGAAAGCACCGAGCTTTTTAACCGACTTCAAAAAATGAGGAGGTTATCAAGTCGACTGTATGTTTTTTTTTATGGATGTTTTAAGATAACATTACCAGTTGTTAACCGATTTCAATTATTCTTTTTTTATTTGAAAGGACACAGTTCGTGTGTGGTCCCATAAAAAAATTACAGAGATCTGGCTAGTAGTTTTTTCATAATCCTGAAAAATAACAATTATTTGGCTTACCATCGCACAAGTTTTTGCTGATTTTCAGGTATAACTTCTTTGTTTATTACTACTCATTAAAGTCAAATAAGATATGTATAGTGATTCAGATATTGGTAGGTATAAACCTACCAATATCTCAATCACTCGGTTTGTTTTGGATTGTCATAATTATCATTAACTGATCAAAATTGTCGATGTTGAATTTTCGATTATTAAGCTGTTTTTTTAACCAATTTCAAAAAAGGAGGAGGTTCTATGTTCGTCTGTTTATATGTTTTTCTTATTTATGTGTACCGATTAGTCGAAAACGGCTGGACCGATTGAAATGATTCGTGAAACGTTATTTTATCATGTTTATTCCCAAGTTTGTCCCATTTTTTGAACATTTTTCCTTTTTTCTGTTTCTATTTTTATATTAGCTTGTAAGATACATTCGACTACTTAGCTTAGATCATGACTTCATGACCATGAGACCATTTTATCTTTGCCTATTGCTCTTGTCAAATTTCAATAAAATGAGACCATAACTTTAACAATCACAAGAAACAAGTAATGTTTAGTTTACTAACTTATCAATATTTTTTTACTTATTTTGAAATCAAATACTCTATGTAAACGCTTTAAGATTTTTTACCTTGTGCTTCAAGTTTTTTTATAAGAAGTGAAAATAAATCTGACTGATAAAACTTATGTTGTGAATAATATTATTACCCAGTTTATCAATAAATATACAAACATTCAGTGGCCAGTTTCGTAACGAGGTCAGTCTATAAAATGCATCGTAAGTAGATACGACGAAATCCAATACGTTTCTGCCATAAACATCAATATTTCATAGAACTGTGATACATAATAATAAAAACGGGCTAATAAAAAAATAGTCTAAAGGTTTCTTTGCACGAAATCAAAATAACTTTAAAAATGAATCCATTTAAGAGTGCGTCTTGTTATTAACTTTCTTTGGTTTGATTATTAATCATTTTTTTACTTCCAAACAAAATAACCTTGTACTTACATCGTTGATTACCTCGAAAAGCCTCGGAAAATGTCAAAACATGAATCCACTGGAGTTTTTCATAAAATAAAAAGGTAAATTGATAGCTCTCTAAAGAATAATTAAGCTGCGTAGCTGCGATGTGACCGTTATTATATTGTCAAGGTATTTACAACCCTCCAATGAATTGTGTACCGGCAGATGAAATAAGCAGATTTGTAGGGAAAAAGCTTAGGAGTAAAGCATTTAGAAAATTAGGATACCAAATGCATTATGTAAATGTTTCTGTGAAATGTTAAATTTCTTGCGCCTTACAAAAAAACATTGCTCTAAAGAGATTTTTTATTAAGAAGGTATATTAATAAAGTTGAGATTTTGTATCATTAATAAACTTCAGCCATTCATGATATTCATAAGTTTCGGCATGTTTTCTAACAAAATAATCATATTAAAACCACAGAATACATAATAGTTATATGTTCTTCCATGCCGATCCCCTTTTACAACTACCTATGTCTAAGACCTACAGCCAGTAGTGGTCTTCGTAGTGATTTTTTTAATAAAAATCTAGGATTAAATTATACAAAAAATAAAATGCTCAGTCGGAACAAACCAGGTTTCTCATACAATTTAAGCAGTTATTTAAAAAAAACAGCTAATTTCACAAAATGTAATGACTGCTTTTGATCGTAAAACACTTTTTTTATTTATTTATTTTAATATATAAGCTCATCCCGCTTCTTGGCACAGCCAATTTAATAACACAATTAATTTAAGTAATTAAAACCACAGCGTCTGCAGAGTTTCACTTTCATTTGTCTTTTAATGTTTGTGAATTATATTTTAGAATGTTAGAAAATTATTTCATTTACATACTTTCTCGTCAATTGTTGCCAACTTCTGTTATTCTGTTTATCTAGGTCAAATTCCTTCGCTTGCTATTTTTGATAAATTAAACTGAACTGAACCAAGTGTACTGTGTAATTGAAACGAGATAATAAAAATAAACCACACTAACAAAAGGAATTATTTTGATTAATAGAAATCTCCAACACATACACATACTGACATTTGACAAATGGTTAAAAAAGAAATGACTAACATTCCTCGAGTTAATTATTCAGTAACCAAACATTTCACACTCGGTTCACATATGCGTCGCTGTCTTAATCCCTTCTAATTCTAAATCGCTTTTTTCGTTATTTTGTCAACCCTACTTCAATCACAAAATTGGTTTCCTTTTGGACACAATATAATTTTGTGATGTCAATATTTGTCATAATGATAATGTGAACTTAGGTAATAAAGTCTGTTTACAATTTATTATGTCAATTTGCATTTCAGAGCACAGCAGACTGGACGTAAATTTTGTCAGCAAAGACAATATTTGCATCCGAGAACTAATGTTTTTGGTCAAAGAGTCTAATGTTTTTAATATGAAAACAAACGCTTCATGGGCGGGCTTCACATGTCTGCCTGAATATTGCTTATTGACAGTTAAATAATAATTTTTCATACACGTTGTCATTGTCAGGGGTACAGAAAAGTACATAGGGTAACTTTCATCCGAAAAAACTATTTTTCCCGAGGGATAGAAAAATGAATGTCCACGCAGATGACTAGTAATTTGACTTTGACAAGGATTTGCGACCGCAGTGGGATCTAGACTAGACTAGAGTTAATGGAATTGTCAATGGTGACAAAACATCCGTAGGGGAGTTTTAGTTGGACCCAAGCGGAATCATTATATTATTGTTATAATAATATAAATAACAGATGTTATTATAACATACAAATATTCGTTGTCATTTCTGAAGCTCATAAAAGTCCAAACAAACATAACAAAACAAACATGTTTGTGAATGATGCAAATATAAGAAGGATTGCACTTGCACATTCCCAAGCATCATTAATGATTTAGATTTTTGCAGAAAAAACATGGACGTACGCTTATTCTTGTAATGCTTTTAGGTAGAAAAATCAACATGCGCGATATATTTACAAAAATTCAAACTCGTCACTCGCGTAGGTACAACTTTAAAATCTGCAGTCACGCGTGGCGTGACGCAAGGTGATGTGTGGCAGTTTGAGATCCATTTCATATCCATCTAATGTGCGTGAACCGCATCGTGCAGCTTGCACGAGAATAACCAATATGTGCTTGCTATAAAATGTCAAGATCCTTATCAGAGCCTTTTATATATCATAGATAACTTCTAAGCAGAGTTTTTTTTTATATTTCACAACTGGGAAAACAGATGGCCATACTTATCTCATAAAATACCAAAGTTCCGTCTACGATAAAATTGTAGTTCTTCGATGTTGTTCGACCAAAATAGTCGACTAAAATACGTTTCGTTTTACGTTACGTTTTGGTCATCAATCAGCCTAAAACTCCAAGAGATTATCGTTATGTAGTTCCGTGGGTGTTAACGATCGCTTCAGGGCCAAATGATTAGATGTAAAATATTTATTTCTCCAAATTCCCTCTTCGCTTTGTAAGGTCCGCTATATTTAACTGTTTTTATTAATACTTCATACATATTGCGATCGATCGATTCATAAAGCAACTTTGTCTTGGGTATCTCTGTTATCATACCATTACGGCTCCGGCGAACAGTGAGCTTCCCATACAAACGTAATACCGAAATTATTTGGAATTTGAGAATAATTAACTTTTCTTGTGATGTTATTCGGATTAAGACAGTATTTGTCTAGGTTTCTATTAAATAAAAAATCCAAAATACTCAACCAAATAAAAGTTAATGCGATTTACAGTTTTGTATGAAAGAAATAATTGGCATTTATTTTGAATGGGGTTAGTATAGTACGTTTGTATGGGAAGTTCACTGTTCGCCGGCGTCTTAAACGGTACAAACAATTAAATTATTGGATACAAAAGACTATGGTCCTGTTTCACAGGTCCCAGATAACTCGTCTTCGGATTAAGAATGTCCGTGAATCTATCAAATTCAACTCTGGAACTTAATCGAAAACCTTTGGAACTGCCCCTAATCCATGTAAGATGTGAAAAATTAAAGATTGCGTGTATTGTCAACGACGCCACTGGACGACACCACTGAGGTGTCGTTACAATATTTTTTTGATAACAACTCCACCGCAGTAAAGTTTTAATACAAAACTTGTATTTATCGATATTAATTAATTATCATTCGTAAGATCACGCACGACATGACATCTTACACATCACAAGTCAGCAGTGGTGTGGCTACCAAAAAAAGTGAACGCGACACCACTGGGGTGTCGTTGACAATTCACCAACGATTGCCTTTGAATGCTGATAAGACCCGTCTGTACCGTATCTAAAAGCAGGATATCGATAATACTGAAGCACTTTTTTCTCTAACATTCAGCTTAGCTAAAATTAGGTCATTCCCAGCAATTCCATCGTAAATAAGGTCTAAATTCGCAAAGCGGCCCGACTAATGAGAGACGCAATTATGGAACCCGGCCTATCCTGAGCGGAGATCACGGCTATATCTCATAATTAGAACGGTCAGATTTAAATAATCATCTTCTGTGTGTATTAACTTTCGTTAATGACATTTTGACTTTCTCACTTCCCGATATAGTTAGTAACTTTTGAGAGACTACTATAAGTCACTTTCTTCTGTATAAGTCAATTTCTATGAACTTATCTGTCAAGTAAATTAATTGAAACTTTATAGTTATGTAACTTGTCAAACCAAACATAAATTGTAACCGCCTCTTCTGTGGTCTAGTGGTTCGCCCACCCGTGTAAGACGCAGGGGTCCCGGGTTCGATTCCCAGGAGGGGGGTACATTTGTAGTCGGTTTGGTTGGTGGTGGGGCTTATTTCAAGTACGCCTTGCCAGCTACTACCATCATACCTAAGTCTGACGCCATAACAACAATTTAAACATTGTTGTGTTCCAGCAGTTAGAGGTAAGATAGCCAATTCCTCAGTGGTGGGGATTCCGGGTGTAGTGCGCTTACACGTTCGGCCTTATCGTCACTTAACATCAGGTGAGGTGAAGGCCAAGTTCTATGCCGTTGTAGATAAAAACTTAATTTCGTTCTCAGAAGAGTAAAACATTTTGTTCAATCAAGTTTAACAATGACCATTCAACATCAATAGTCTGCTTTTAAACAAGCTCTGCTTAATCTAACATTTTTTCTGCAGTCTGTATCTTTTTCTTGTTTTATTAGATAATTAACATGATGATGAATGGGGAACCTTTTTTCGGATGTATGGGTAACAATTTTTTTATATTTAGTTTTCGGATGAGTGGGACATATCAACTCGGATGAATGGGGAAGGAAAATAATTCGGATGAATTTTGCGGATGAATGGGTAATAGATCGAATTATTAATATGATATGTGCTAAAAAAAATTGATAACCAACTTAAGAATTTAATTAAAATACTAATCACACCTACCTATAGGGCCTATAGAATAGAAGGTTCAAACATTGAAGGTTGTTTTGATTCAGGAACCCAGTCACGCGTCCCCTATCAAATATTAACCAGATCACATCGTAATGCGTATGGTTATTCTGACCTCCATTTCGCAGATGAGCCGTTTTTGCCGCCCTTTGCTGTCTGCTCAATTTATAATAAGTTCAGCTTTCTAGCGCTCAAGTCGAGTGAAATGAAAATTGAACTTTTTGCCTTTCTCTGAACTACCTACTTAGGTATCTCATTAAACTTGGATTAATCTTATTAAACAAAAACACAGAATAAATAATAGTGCAAGTACAAAAAAATTCAAGAAACTTAATGAACAATGAACAATCTTTCTACATTTTAAGGGGTACATAATAATAATTTGCGTTCACTGATGTAATATGAGTGTGACCAAACACAATACAAAATTTCTCAACAAACACTAATAATTATTATTCTTGGTACCGTCAATTTGTTGTGGGCTTACTTTTCTACGTCTTCCGTTCCATCTTGTATTATAGGACTTTTAATTAAATCTATTTTCTGCGGTAGGCAATAAGGATCCTGAAATTCCTGGCCGAAATACGGTTCGTCGATCAAAAAAGTTGAGACAACTTTTGTCGACACGAAACGACGCCATACTTAAACTGCAATTACGTTTTAATCATTTAAAAAGAACGAGATAATTTAAAAGTTTGCTATGTAAGATCACGGTGATGGTATGTAAGATTCTCATGACATGTGACATAAATAATTAATGCTGTCTATGATGGTGATTTTGTCGTGGTGAAATGTTTTAATCATTAGCAGTGCTCAGTTTTTCATTATTTTTCTATAGTTTTACCCCTAAAAAGATTTTAGTTGGATGCCAAAAGTTAACCTATTTGTAATTTACACTTTCTTAAATTACTTACAAATTACAAAGTTAATAAATTTGTAAAGTTACAAAATGAATACATTTATGAAGTTACACAATTCATTTTGCATTTTGTAACATAGACCTTAATGCTCGTATTTTTTTAATGTACCTACCGTAGGTACCGAGGTACTTACTGAAAATGTTAACGTAAAGAATTATAGGTTAGTACGTTCTAGTTACTTAGTCTGTATCATAATGTTACATATTTTACAAAATTAAATTCGACTCTGTGGTTTGATTTACTCGATTGCAAATTGGCAGCATTAGCTAAAATGTATTAAATTAATTTCCTATTAACACGCCCCGTTTTACATACCTACAATTATAAGGATAACTTCGTGTGAAATTGGAGACCGCCAAACCGGAAACGGGTAATGCCTACAGGAAGTCCTCAATTAGTACCTGATGATAATGTTTAATTAGCATTTTATTACTGTTTACAACAAATAATCTTACATTTCCTGTCCTTTTTAGTAACGCAGTTTTTGCGAATTATTACTTTTCCTCATTATCATTGGTATGTACGAGTATTGTCGTTGAGGCACAGAATATATAACAGTACTAACGTTGAGTGGTTAAAACAGAGATTAAGTAGTTTTTAATTCTTTTACAAGGCCATTTTTTTATTTAATTTTTATGTAAAGTAAAGCAAGCAGAATCAGGAAGAATCATACCATATTGTATATTTCAGTTTTCAACACGCGTATTTTGTTAACTAGTTTCGTAAAAATAATGAAATTGTCTTTACAGTTATTCTAAGATTTCATTTGTACGCTCGAAATAGCTGTGAAATAACATTTTTAGTCCCGCTTCAGTAAAGCTAGGCATTAACACACAATAGCTGGAACGTCCATTGATGTCGCTACCGGATCTAGACTTTCATTGCCTCACTGAAATCATCTGGGTAATAACGGTAAAACGCTTCCATCGCTATTGCTACCTTTGTATTATTGTATCGTACAACCGTACAATTGTTCTAGAACTGTTCAAAAATTGTGAAATAATTACCACTCAACGATGACTTCAATTACATAGACGAGCTGATCAAAATTAAAATTGTGTCACAACCAACCTTCGCGGCGCATCAACTGTTTCTCTCGGTCGCTCGCAATAGACTAAAGGAGTTGCGGTGCATGTACCTTAACTTAATGAGCAATTTTTTGGTACCGTACAGCCTGTCTAGTGTAGTATACACCATAGAAGTCTTTGCCATTCAAAGCTGCCAAAACTGGAGATGGAGAACCTTTAACTTACAGTAAACCGCAGCATTTGGAAATGATTTGTTTCTGTTGATAAAGGGGGTTACTAGAGTAGCAGTAGACATCAGCCCCTAGCTAGAAAAAATCATGAAAAGCAATACTTAACAAACTTCGCAAACGAAAAATATATGGATATTACCTTTTGATTTTTGTCTAGCGAAAAGCTACATCAATCCCATTATAATATTATTTCTACGGAGTTCGTTATAGCTTTTACAAAATAATGTAATATTGTCTATCTATGTATAGTCAGGGTCAGGACGGGTTATAATCGCTCCAGATTTTCTTATCAACGTTTACGAAGTTATTTTATTTGGCATATCAACAGCAACCTTTTAAAACTTGCGAGCTTATGAATTACTATAGTTACATCTCTTTCTCGCTGTTAGCAAATAAAAGAGACGCATTAATAGACATTCAGAAAACTGGCAGGTTTTAAGAGGTTGTAATTGTGATACGGAAACTGACTAATAAAAAACGGCTCGCATAGAGAGTCCATTTGAAATAGTATAAAGACCATTTAATGAATATTAAATGGTCTTTATACACTACTGAACCATCTTCCTTAGCTGGTGTTTTTTGAAACGGACTTAGTAAACTCCGTTTAAAAAAACACCAGCTGAAAAAAGAACAGCTGGGTGGTTTTTTCAATCCAAAAGCGGAAAATCGTACGCCTTACTTCTCTTCGCTTACTTCAGTT
The DNA here is from genome assembly GCA_963556745.1 of Catoptria pinella. Taxonomy (NCBI): domain Eukaryota; kingdom Metazoa; phylum Arthropoda; class Insecta; order Lepidoptera; family Crambidae; genus Catoptria; species Catoptria pinella. The sequence goes on along the minus strand of OY750775.1, from coordinate 6,570,299 downwards.
TGATTAAACCAGTGTGAGCCATATTCGAGTAGGTTTCAAAAGCGATTGCTATGCACGCTCTCAATGCGATTCGTGGACCGTGGTAATCAATTTGAGATCCAATTGGTGCACTTTCGTGAACCGTATGCCCACGCCACGGATCTATGCATTTCGTGAGATGAAAAGTGTTCCAGGAAGATTTACTATTAACATTTCAGTGTTTATTTTATAGTTTATTCCATCACCGTAAAGCTCGGTGAGGACAAATTGCGAGAATCGTTTGTGGATTTGTTTCTACTCAACCACCATTACCACCACAAAACACTAACATTAATAGTATTTACCTCAACGGTGTCATTTCAATACCACTGAAAGGTAAACTTTTTCGCCAAAATATAAAACTTAATTAAAGATTCTTAAATGAGCCCCTAATTAATTATTTATATTTATTTTGTTGCAGGTCAATTAGTCATTGACTTTCGTGAATGTCAATGTTTGAAACTCCACACTTCCGTATTGAAGGTAAATAATATAGCTTTTTGAATCTACTTCGTCTTTAATTATATTATTTTCTACAGGCTTGTTTTTATTTATTTAACATTTTGCACTAAACGATCAGTTTCATATAATACGTACAAAAAAAACCTTTAGGGTACAATGAATACAACCCCGGAAAATTATTATAAACCCTGAAAATCGCCACTTTTTTGATTTTTTATTTCTTTTCATGATAAACTACATAGTGGCAACCTTAGACCTTAATTGTGTTTTGCCCATTAATGGGATTGATTATCAAAAACAATAGTATATTTGCATCTAGGGTTGTCACTGTTGCAGTTTTCCATACAAGTAAAAAACAAAATTTTACTAGTACGTACATTTTACAAAATATGGAAAGAGAATATTATTGTACGTTCCCCCATTGAGGTCTTGCCGAAATTCATTAAGTATTAATAGTTGCTAAGGATTTCTCTAAAGGCATCAAAGCTTTCATTAGGCCATTATACGAGTTTCACGTTACACTCGTTGGGATGAAAACCTCGGCATTTAGTATTACTATTGACATTAATACGATACGGTACGTGAATTGTGAGTATTTTGTCAAGGTTTAACATCGAATAGCAACTCTATAGTAAATATTTAACATGTCGTTTTTACTTGACTCGGCTTAAAGTTTCACCGAATAATTATATTGCATTGATATTTGAAATAGTACTTACACAGAATATATGTACTTATCTTGTATAATCGTATCCTGTTTGTAGACGACATGCTTGCTATTTCTCACTAATGTAGCACTAAATTGGCCAACTATAATATAATTATTTATTTGTCACTGCCAAAGATTTGAGTTATTCAAAGCTTTGTACTAGCCCTTTTTTATATCTCAAGCAGGTAATTAGTTAGGTACAAGGATGTTGATTCTTATTACAACGGTATAAAGGTTGATGAATTACTGTCAAAGGTGCATATAATTGAACTTGACTGTACCTTTTTTAAACATCTTCTATTTGTTTGATAAATAGGAAAAAAGAAAATACTCTTAATTTACGAGTTTGTTTCAAGTCCCCATTTTTTCGAAATGAATGTACCGATTTTAATGAATCGTCATACACATAAGCAGAATACATTGGTCTTAAAAGTTAATTGGAAATCTTTTTTAAAATAAAACATTTCAAAAATGTTCTTTACTTCTTTTTAGATTTATGTATCCTACTTATTAATTCAGTCTACTGGCCAGACGACTAGCCAGACATCTCTTTAGTGTTTAAGTTAAGGCCCCCTAAGCGTAGTTAACAGTTTTTTACACTCCTTTGCTAAAATTCTCGACTAGAAGCTTTACTGCAACTTGAACTTTACGACCGAACTAAAAGTTACCTTCAAACTACTCTGCGTTGGTCTGCATTATGGGAACTTTAAAGTTTCCATTCTAACGTGTCTAATGGTGTGCAAAAACGAATTTCCTCAGCGCCCTAACTTTTATAGCTTTTTATATGGCTTCGATTAGTCTTAACCTAGCCTAGCTATACATTCGCCGCTGTGAATATGCATAAACTTTCTTCATCTAGCTAGAATGTGACAGTACTGTCTGCTGAAGGATAGATAAGACTATTATTCTGCTGGTTCCTTTTTTATGCTATTGTGTCTGCAGCAACAATTATGCATTATCCATTGTACTATATAACTTTGATATATGATTACGTGACTATTTAAAAAGTAGATCTTTTATATTAGATGGCCAAGGCCGATATAACAAATTTGAGAAAAACTTATGTATCTTGAAATTAATCTGTTTAATTGCCCCTAGTTGTCAATGTCAAACTAGAGTCATCTAGGGTTAATTCAGGTTTAGTTTCAAAATATACATAAAATATGTATAGTTTTTAATGCTATGACTTATCGTTCAAGGAGTCCTTTATCACTTTAAGGTCATAATGAACATTAAGGAAGGTCAACAACATTAGACTAGTACCTACAACCTCTTTGTTGCGTTCGGCGCCCTACAACACTATAGACTGTGCCTACAATGTTACATCACAAAACATGCCGTAATAAGCCTACGGCTAACTTAGCGAAGCACGCAACAACTCCTGAATCATCCGACCATTCTCGACTAGATTAACGAACAAAAAGTTTGCCGCTTCACCCCGAACTGGCTTGTAACTTCCATTTATGTTATCCACCATTTCTTGCCACCACACGTTCACGTCACTGGTAAAAGTTTCACTCGCTTATGACTTTCCTATAGGTGTACTATTATGTATTCTGTGATTTACGACTTATATCACAGAATACATAATAGTACAAGTCTTAAACAAAAAGATTCTCTACTCTAGTACCCAACGGATTTCGTCGACTCCTGATATTTCAACACACACCTTACATCCCATACTTATCATTCTTTTCCTATTAAAGGTTTAAGTTAGGCTACCTTCTGCATCAAATACAATTAGATTCAGTCCGGTAAGACTATTAAAGAAAGCACATTTTTTCTGAACCTGATTTTAGTTGATAAAAAGTAAAAACAATTATCAAAAGACGTTCTGCAAACTTTATGTTGGTCTCTTTATCAGCATTTGACTGACATATAACTCGAAAAAATTCGTAACCCAAATAATTTTTAGAATAAGTATTTCTTAAAAAATTCTGATCATGCAGTAGGCATTTGCTTGAAAAATGTTCTTGGTGAGTAGCAAGTACTGTCTATACCATGGATGCACAGACTTATTAAGACTAGGGGCCACTCGGGCAAATTATGAACTGATGGTGGGCCACCAGAAGTATAGGTAATTAAAGACAATGAAAAATTGATAATAATGTATTCAAATTGAAAAAGAATTTATTAATTTGAAGCGTGGCACTGCATAGTGCTTACAATCTTTTTTATATTTGGCTCAAATTTACTTGTAGCAACACGTAAAACTGCTTCCAAACTTTCATTTGCAAGGCGGTTTCGATTTTTTGTTTTATTATTATTTAGGATTGAAAAGGTTTGTTCACATATATAGGTAGAACCAAATAAGCTTGCACATTTCAGAGCGTTTATGCGCAACTCTTTGTACGTATTTTTATCAATGCAGCGGTAAAAGTTCAGCAAGTCTCCTTCGTTGAATTTGTTGCGTAAATCTTGGTCGTTCTGAATGTCGATAATTTCTAACTGCATTAACTCTGGCGCATTTTCAACTGAAATCGTGAAAGGATTGCTAAATATGTCCAACAGAGGTTTCACTGTTTTAAACTCCGAAAATCTGTCTTGAAAAGATTGAATCAAAATATCTAGCTTTTTTACATAACTGAAATTAATAGCAGTTTTTTTGAATTTTTCAGCCATTTTCTTATAATTCGGAAAATGATTGTAATTTCCAGAATTCAATTGCGATCTGAAAAGTGTCAGCTTGCATTGAAAGGATGATACATGTGCGTAGAGCTGGGATATCAGTTGATTTTTGCCTTGAAGCCGTGTGTTCAAGACATTCAAATGATTTGTAATGTCAACTAAAAAAGCCAAATCACACAACCAATCAGGACTTTTAAGTTCCGGGACGTCCCTTTGCTTTTCCGCCAGAAAAATATCAATTTCTTCTATTAAATTTAAAAATCGTTCCAGTGTCAATCCACGACTTAGCCACCTTACTTCTGTATAATACAGTAAATCTCCATGTTCGCATTCAATGTCATCAAGGAATTGTTTGAATTGCCTGTGATTGAGTCCTCGTGATTTTATGAAATTCACAGTCGAAACTACCACTTTCATGACATTTTCAAATTCAATTTTTTTAGAACAGAGGGCTTCTTGGTGTATAATGCAGTGAAACTGCATGAGATCTTCAGCGTTTAAGTTTTTTTCTTGCAAATGCTTTTTCAACAAAGTAACTAGCCCAGAATTGACACCAATCATCGAAGGAGCACCGTCAGTCGAAACTCCCGATAATTTCGATAAGTCCAAATCAGTTTTTGAACACTCGTCCAAAAGTACATTGAGTATATCAACTCCTCTGGTTTGACCTTTCAATGAACACATTCCTAATAACTCTTCGAAGACTTCAAAATCTTGAGTAACACCTCGTATGAATATAAGAAGTTGAGCTGTGGAACTAATATCAGTGGATTCGTCGAGTGCTAATGAAAAAAAATCAATTATCTTAGTTTTTTCATTTAATTGTTCCGCAATATTATCTGACAAAGACATAATTCGTCTTTGGATGGTCATACGATTCAGTTGAATTTTCTCAAATTTTTTGCTGCTTCTGGACACATTTTCTTAGCGGCAATTTCTATGCATTCTTTTACAAAATCCCCATCATTGAAGGGGCGACTCCGCTTTGCTATCATTCGAGAAATTTCATAACTAACTTCTGTAGCTGTTTCTGTATCTTGAATGGGTTTTGTAAACATAGCTTGTTGACCAATAAGCTCCCGTTTTAAAGACAAAACTTTTTGCTTTCTTAATTCGCCTGTAAACTTCGTAAAAGTAGGATGCTGCGTTTCATAGTGCCTTTTTACATTATATTCCTTTGCAATCGCAACAGAATTCTTGCAAATTAAACAAACGACTTTGTTATGCGACCATACAAAAAAGTATTTCTCAGTCCAAATTTCTTGAAACTGCCGATTTTCATCTTTAACCTTACGTTTTTTACTAGTTCCTGGCATGTCCATGTTGCGTTTTAATCCTGACTAGGATTACCACAGCACCTAAAACCAATTACAGTTCCTAATTAATTACCAAAAATAATTGATAAAATATGTAGATAAAATTAATAACAGTTTTACTTACGATTTCACAACACAATTATACACGGCACTTGACGGGAAATCTACGTTGAATGTGGATCAAAATATATTATAATTATGACACCGGCTAGTCGAGTTAAAATCTACACTAGAACTAACGACACTTTACTCAAATTAAAACCGAACTGTCGGTCGCTGCGGTTAGCGTGGCTTTTATACCACGCGCATAGAGTCGAAAACTGTCTGGAGAAATCTCGAAACCGACTCTGGAAGCTTCGTGTATCTACCTACGCGAGCTATCGGGAATTTGGGACTATTGCTATCTCGCTCGCTCGAACAGTATAACGCGGCGCGCTTCCTCAAGAAAACGAATTTAATCGAGATCAGCACGAACATTACCGACCGCTGTTACCGACGCATGCACGGCGCACCGATAAGATCGATAGAGCGCGCGCGCGAGATTCAAATTACTTTTCGAACATTTGTTATTGGTTTTATTCTGGAATAGAACTCAATATTTTCGAATGTACGAGAGTATTATTTTTGCTGTCGGCGGGCCACCAGTATTCGACCGGCGGGCCGCATGCGGCCCGCGGGCCGTAGTCTGTGCATCCCTGGTCTATACAAACAACACCGTAAATCATCGTCGTAAATAAAAACTATGGCACGCCTTGGAAAGATTGACTTCCCCAATACAATGTTTATATTACAAAGCATACAATTTTAGCCTGTTTTATCCGGGCTCTGCACACATTCGGCCACGCCACGTGTCTTTACCGGACGTGTTTATTTCTACATTCTTACCGACCACAAACTTTCAGTCAACTCATAATTATCCACATTGACGACTGAAGAGATACAGTATTGAATAAAATATACTCCCCTTTCTGTCCATTTATAATTTTTACCTCTTACAGAAAACGAAGGAGGAGCTCAGTGGCAAAGTGGTATAGTGCTTGGCCCAGCGATTGCGGAGGTTAAGCAACTTTCGTAAGGGTCGGTCATGGGATGGGTGACCAATAATTTACTTTCTCGAGCTCCTCCATGCTTCGGAAGGCATGTTAAACTGTTGGTCCCAGCTGCATTTGCAGCCGTTAAAACCCACCAATCCACAAAGAGCCTGCGTGGTGGGTTATGGCCTATCCTCCTTATCCACCCATAAGAAAGCCCTGTGCCCCAGCAGTGGGGACATTAAAATTGGCTGATGGTCGACAGAAAACGAAAGGATCCTTCATGTATCCTTTCGTTTTATGTCTGTACCCTATTGACAAAGTTAAATTGAAATTCAAAGTCACAAATCAAAACTCAAGCGGAAATTCGAGTGGTATAATAGCAAACAGCCCGTTTAGTGTTTACAAGAGAAAATGAAACAACAAGTACACTGAGTATTATGTATAGTGCAATGAACAAGTATAATATTCTTGAACTCAACGCCCGTTTTCCTTACCCCTAATTGGCTTTATCGGAAAACAGTTTGGCGAACTAACAAACTCAGGTATAGGGAGAGAAATCCTTATCTGGATTCGGAATCTCGCCTACATCTTGTGTTTTATCAGAAGTGACGTAAAACTAACAATCGAGCACTCAACGTAACGTCAGGTTTAACGGGATGTTAAACCTAATTTGTAGTCGGATCTAAGCTCTTCTATAAGTTGCATAAACATATTGGTGTTTGTGAAGGATAAGGGAGTAAGCTTGACATTGAAGGCCAGCTTGCGACCCGAAGCCTGTCCAGATAAGGCCAAGAGTGCGTGCCATATTGCTATAAATAAAACAGATAAACGAACCGCTGTGTTTAATTACAGATTTAAGAGCGTTGATATGCCGCTTGTAATGTATGCAAATGGTATGTATAAAGATGTCTCATTGTGATGTCTGATAATTATAAGGATTGATGTCAAGTGTGCATTATGTGAATGCATTCACCGTTGTGATGGATGAGGCATGATACTGGGGCAGAATAAGTTGAGAACTTGAAATGTCTAGCAATCAAACTAATGCTTAGATCAGTAAATATTTAATATTTCTATAAAACTGTATTTTAAGGAATCCAAAACTTTAAAACCTTACAAGCAACCCAGTTTTAATGCTCAAGAGAAATAAAACCTAATCCGTCCATCCGCAAATAAAAACGTGAAGTGAGCTTTTTACAATGATTTAGTTCCTTGCCATGCCGCGAGCTCGTTAAAGAACTTCTACCATTTTAGGATTGTGCCGTCTGTTGACTTCTCCTAATATGGCGTCAAATGCCATTAGAATGTCCTGTGTATATGACTTACGATTTCTCGTATCGACAACCCGCTGCATTGCATATTTAATAGTAGCTACTGGTCCTTCCTGTATGACAAATTTAATTCATGAATTAATCGATGACTAATATTCTAATAATAGTTTTACAATGCAAGTTCTGTTTAACAGTTCAATGCGTTTATTTTAATGCCGTTCCTGTGGCCGGTGTGTTGAGTCAGGCGTTATTTCGGGCTCTTTGATGCGCAAACGCAGTGCACCGTACCAAACGCACACTCCCTCTTGGAAAGTGTTACCACTTCCAATTCACGCGACATTCCAATAGTTTACAAACAGATCAAACTGAGCGTTCGTTGGCGTGCTGTAAATAGAACAGGCAACGCACTCGACCATGTCCGTTCTTAGACGACATTGTACGTTCAGAGTATTGCCTACAAAGGTACACCGCAACGCAGCGCAGCTCTTTCATTACTTACCTCTGCTTTTAATGATTAGTTTGGATAGTAGTAGATTACATTGGTAAATCACATTACTGATTAAGTTATTCTTGGGAAGTCAAATCTTCATGCACAGTTTACCGGTGGAGCCTCGTCGTTGGATCGTAGTGAAATGGAATGAATGAGGGCTTCTTTACAAATAATGAGATACGTGCTTCTAGTAGAAAGCTCATTAATTAACCTTAAAAAGTTTAGGATTCTACATTTTAGAATTAAAATTAAAAAATGTTTAGCTATATGAGACAGTGTCCTATTACTTCCATTTAAAATAAAAAAAGTACCATAATGCCTAATTATAAACTCAAAAGCCATACAAGCTCACTCAATAGAAAGCAATTAAGTCAATTAGAATCATCAAGTCGAGACGAGTCAACGTTCGTGAAAAGTATCATAATATCGTTTAATCAATTTGATCGTGTGCAACTCAGCTGGGGCCATTGACATTATATACTAGTGACTAGTCCGTCTTGTTATGTAAGCTTGCGAATACGGACACCGCACTCGTACTAATTAGACGCGGCGATTCATCTGAATTAGCAATAAGCATTCGTTCAAGTATGGTTCAAGTTATAATAATAACGTTATTTCAGGACGAGAAATTATATGTTGAGCCAACTTTCGGTTAGTTCAATAGTGTGAGAATTTTGAAGTCAACATTAATGCAAAATTGATAACATTAGCTGGTTTATGTATTCTTAATAGCTGAAAGTGATAGGTGCCTATATTTTTTCTTATAATTGTAATTACTTTAGTAAACGATGTAGGAAATGTAGTATAAATAAAACTAAAGTCAAAGAAACAGTAACTAGATTATATAATGTACAAATATAATAGTTAAAAAAATTTGAAGCTATAAGAGTAATACGTCTTTTAGAAGAGTGTTGATAATAAACTGAATAAATTATGTGTAATTTGTATGGTGATGTTCATACAGTGCCGTAATGAGTAGCGTGCTGAGCGGTATTTAGGTCGTCTTGATTGGTGCAATGCCCGCTTTCCAGTGAAAATGCTCACGATACCCCTTGTATGTTTGCCTCGTGTTATTTCTACTTTGCAAAGAAAAATTACTCTCTGGATATAAACACTACAACGCACAACATCCTTCGAATAAATTGAACACAAATCAATTACATATTCTTGGACCAGAACATCGCATTTTTGTTTCCGAATCGCTTACTTTTAAGACAAAAAGATTGTTTCGCATGGCGAGGGACTTTGCGGCTGAGAAGAAATATTGTTTCTGTTGGACTTCCCACGGTACTGTTTACCTTAGACAGAAAGAAGGCTCAAGAGCCCTAAAGATTACTTCCGAAGACGACCTCAAAAAAGAAGAGTCAACGCTTAAATGACTATTTGAAACGGAATCAGCCTACTTTAGTTCATATTTTACGGATTATTATATCATTGTTACTTTATATACACTATTATTGTTAACGCTATATACTACACACTCACACACAACTGTCCATCAATACTTAAAACTAAATCTTACACACATATATACACATTCACTTTTCTCTTTACTCACTGTAGCTATCAGGTTTATATTACATGCATACATATTACATGGTTTCATAAATTCTATAGTAGATATTGAAAAACACTCGATTATCGGATGTTCTCGCATCTCGCAACAGCATCTATTGCCACTTCATAACGTAATTATTGTACGCCGTTTCTCGCTTACTGTCATCTTATTAAACCAAATATGGGTACATTGAATAAAATAGTTACGGATATTGTTGACGAGACTGAATTAGTAAAATGTCACCAAATATTGATTCCTAGTAGTTGTTCACAAGTTCTCGCTCCAAAATCAGCTCCTGATGACAAATCACTGTGTATATTAAGCTATAATGTTAGAAGTATTAACAAAAATTTGGATGATTTTCTGCTATTTTCATCATGCATTGACTTACAGATTGATATTTTTGTCTTTAGTGAATGTTGGACTGATGCGGATTCCAATCTTCCATCAATTGCCAATTATAAACCATTTCACACAAAATTAAATTATAACCAGAACGACGGAGTGGTAGTGTACGTCGCGGATCACCTCAATTCAAATGTATATGAGCCGGAAGGCGTTACTGATTGTAACTGTCTTATTGTTGAATTAGACACGAATGTAACTATTATTTGCATTTATCGACCTCCCAGCTTTAAAAACCTAACAAACTTTTTTTCCTTTTTGGATAAAATATTACGTAAAATTAAAGCCAAGACTATAATCTTCACTGGAGATATAAACATCGATACACTCAATACTAGTGATAGTGATACTACTGAATACCTTGAGCTAATAGCATCAAATGGGTTAGTTCAGGGTATCACAAGGGTCACTAGACCGTCTTCCAAGACATGTCTAGATCATTTTATGGCCAGGTGCCAGTTTTCGTGGGAGACAGCTACTTTCGAGGAAATGACAATTACAGACCACTACCCTGTTCTGTTCTATACAAACAACGTTGACATCACGCATAAACCTTACAAACCAGGAATGAAAGTAAAGCTAAATTATGACGCAATAAGAGAATACTTGGAAAAAGCTCCCTGGGATGATTATTATGCAAGCTATGATGTCAACTGGTGCGCGAACTTACTGATTGAGAGATTGCAATCTTCAGTGCGTAACTTCTCTGTCTCCATAAAGATAACAAAAAAGCGGATGCCTCTTAAGCCTTGGATAACTTCAGGAGTAATTAGATCACTACGTAAAAGAGACAGAATACATAGATCTTTAAAAAAAAAACGCTACAGTGACAACTTGAAATCTGTGTATGATAACTATCGAAATTGGTGTACTAAAATAGTGAAAACTCTTAGGCAACAGTACTATAGAACACAATTAACAAAAAATTCTAACAATGCAAAAGAGACCTGGAAAATTGTCAAGGAAGTGGGAAACCTAAATAATAAAAATCAATCCGCCTCTAATTTACTTGGTATCAGGAACAATCCGATTGAATCACTTAATGATGTTAATAAATATTTTACTTCTATTGGCTATGATTTGGCAAATGTAACACTCAAAAAACTCAATACAAGTGAAACTGAACTTGCAGTGAAATCTAGAACTGCTTCTGCCCCTTGTGATTCCATGTCCCTCTACTTAACAGACCCTCTCGAGGTCATCACAGAAATAAATAATCTTAAAACTAAAAGTGCCCCAGGTTACGATAACATCTCAAATGAATTTTATAAAAACCTTAAAACCATTCTAAGCAAACCCATTGCACATTTATGCAATATTAGTTTTGAAACCGGACTTTTCCCGGATATCTGTAAAGAAGCATTAGTCTCCCCTATTCATAAAACTGGCAATACCACTAATCCCTCCAACTTCAGACCAATCTCTTTATTAACATCCTTGTCAAAAATAATTGAAAAACTAGCTGCTAAACGGCTCACTAGCTACCTTGAATCAAAAAAACTACTCGCGTCTAATCAATATGGTTTTAGATCCAAAATTTCAACAGAGGATGCAGTTCTAGATTTATCAACTAAAATATACAATTTACTCGATGACAAACAAAAATGCATAGGAATATTCCTAGATCTGCAAAAAGCATTCGATACAGTTTCAATTCCAATACTAATTTCGCGTCTAGAGAATATGGGGATCAGGGGAGTCGCTCTTAAGTGGTTTTCGGATTACCTTGGCAACCGCAGCCAAAAAATTCGTGTTGAGGGACTACTGAGTGACACTGCACCCTGTATCTATGGAGTTCCTCAAGGTAGTATCCTGGGCCCAACGCTATTCTTAGTTTATATTAATGAACTCTGTAACATGCAACTGCACAATGGTGAACTGTTTATGTTTGCAGATGATACTGCCCTTATATTTCGTGGAACTACATGGGAAAATGTCCGTCATATAGCAGAAACAGGATTATCTAAAGTGACAGCCTGGCTTGAAAATAGCTTATTATCCCTCAACATAAGTAAAACTAAATATATCTGCTTCAGCATCTTGAGCCCTGGTAAACCCGATAATACTTTTTCACTGACTATTCACACTTATCCATGCAACCGTAATGTGAACGCTCCAAAAAAACGGTGTGATTGCTCTAGTTTAAACCGCACTAGCACTATTAAGTACCTAGGTGTAATGATCGATGATCAATTAACATGGCAGCCTCACTTGTCTCTGATCTCTGGTCGAATTAGGAAGTTAATGTTTGTTTTTAAAAATCTGCGTACAGTAGCCAACTTTTCACTGTTAATTAAAATTTATAAGGCTTTAGGTGAATCTTTACTATGTTATTGCATTTGCGCTTGGGGAGGAGCTGCTGATGTACACCTTCTTCAACTAGAGAGAGCTCAAAGGGCTGTCCTAAAAGTTCTCATGGCCTTACCTTTCCGTTACCCAACCTCAATGCTTTACGAGAAAACCAAAATACTAAGTGTTCGCAAACTGTTTTTGTATCAAATTATTCGCAGATTTCACCAAAAGTCAGTACCCATCATTCCGGTTCCCAACTCTAGACTGAAACGTTATCATGTTCCCTTTTGCAAAACCAGATTTGCAAAGAGGTCATACAATTTTTTGGCTCCTAGGGCATATAATATGATACAGAAAAAATTAAGCATTGGATCTTATTCGAACAGACATATGAAGGAACCATTATTTAATCACCTGTTTAATTTAAGTAATGAGGAAGTTCAACGCCTACATACTCCAATAACGTGAAATTAAGATACATTCACACATAAACTCTCATAGTATATATAATACAAAACTTTAGGTATACATACACGCACTGCAATAAACACATACACATTCATATAAACACTCACGCACACACACGCACACACACACACACATACACATACACACACACTCACGTACACGCACACACACACACACACACACACACACACACTCAACAATTGATGTGCATGCGTATTCTCTTACTGTATAATTTTCAACTTATTAATTTATTTCTCTTGCATACCTTATTAACTTCATTGTAGCAACATTATAAACTTGTTACGTTGTATTAAAGGCTAGCACAATCCGGGAAGTGAGGACCTGGTGTCTTGTATTACAGGTTGCAACCCAACCCATTTCAAGCACCAGTCTTCACAACTAGTAATCTAAGACTAAAATATTGTTTATATTTACTGTTGCTTGTTACTACTACTTGTGAAGAAATAAATAAAGATTTATTTATTTATTTATTTACTTTTAAAACTTTTATAATGTTCCTGTTCTATATTACCGTCGCCAATGAGAAGTGTAACATAGATACTTCGATAAAACAAAATGTCGTGTCGATATCCCACATAAACAAGTTTATTTATTGATTTGCGAATAAAATTAAATGGAATTTCCTAAAGCAGATCCTTCGGCTCAGCGCGATTTGTGTGGCTTTGGATTTTTACACAACGGCCCAAAAAAATAGAGAGTGTAATGTGTTCAGGGTTCATGTATGTTTTTACACGCTTGCCCAAAAAATCAGAAAGTGAAATGTGTTCAGGGTTCATGTATGTTTGTATATGTGAGTTTCTTTATTCCAAACTTCTAAATGCTTTAACAGATTTGGATGTGTGGGGTATCGTTAGAATCCTTACATCATCCTAAATGACACTGGCTATATTTTTTTTAAATCAATATGGCGACTGAAAACGCCACTTTCAAATTTAATAAAAAAAATCTTCTATTATTACAGTATAGGCATCAAATATAAGGCCTGTTCACTAAAATGACTGAAATAACAAAAACAAATTAAAAAAAGGACTTCCCTCCCAAAAACGAACTAAAAAGTAAAATAATAGTGTCGTTGCAGTCGGGGGACCAATTTGAACAAAAATTGATCTACAAAAGGGTCCTCCGACTGCAATGACACTTGTTATTTAACTTTTTAGTTCTAAACCGATAAACAATAAAAATAAAGTAAGAAAAGGTATTAATATCCTATAAATTATAGTCTTTAAGTACCTTCGTTTCTTCCATCATACTTAGCATTTAGAGATTACGTGCAGTGCGAAAATCTTGCCGAGCAAACCAAATGGAAGGAGAAAACATTAAAGGAACGGGAAGCGGCGAATACTAATCCTAGGCTGAAAAATGTCCCGACTTAATTTGCATACAATAACCGGCTGCGAATGGCGGGACTGTACGTGGGCACAGTATAAAGAAAGCAAAAGACGACCACAGTGAAAATGGTAGCAAGCAAATCATGCCCCCATAATCCCATATTATGATGAGAAATATCCTTACATAAAATCTTACACCACGCAGGTAGTTACGACTTCAAATCACAACTTCTCAATAATTATAAAAAATCTGAAGATAAAATTTAAGAAAAATTACGCATTTCTTGTTAGCGTTTTCTTCTTTATACAAGGTGTGATGTTATCGTAAATCAAACGTAAATATTTTTTTCTGTGATATAACGTGGATAATTTACACCTTTTCGTCATCTGTCTTTGATGATTGTTTGAACTCACGCAATTGATTTTTATTAACGACTCGTACTCGGTCTTATTTCACTATGTTGTCACTGATGGGTTCCTTTTGTACGAGTGAGGAATTACACGATTTTCATTCTGGAGTCACGTGACGAATTCCCACACATCGTGCACCCGTACCATCTGAGGAAAGAATTTAATTTGCCAGAGCGACAAACGCGAATAAATTAAATTGGGAAATTCAGAACAGACAGCAGTGTTTTCCGGTTTGAGGAGTGTGCGAATTGGAACGAACGGCGGCGGTGTTAGCCTTGCAATTACATTTCATTACTTATATCCATTGCTTTGTAAAACTTGAAAGCATATAGTTAGATATTTCGGTAAATCCTTAAGTACCTATCCATAAGCCTGAAATCTCATCTACAGTTATCGAGATTGCATTTCGTCCACAAACGTCTATTGTTTGTTTCTCGGCATTATCCTCGCTCGGGATTTAGGCGCAGCCTCTCTCCTCTCCAACATTTCTCAGTCAATAAGTCAAGACGAAGCGTGTTGTCCTAATAATATGATCGTTTAGATATTTCCTTTTTATTTGTTAAAAATTGTTTAACCTGTTAACGATATGATATATTATTTATTCAGTGCCATCAACCTTGTTTATATTCTCAATTGTATTGACGTTTAGTAAAATATTTTCAGTGACTATACTACATTGATTTATCATCATTCGTAAACATCTATTGTTAAATTACACATTATGTACTGAGTGCAGTGTTGCTCACAATGTTTATTTATTTGTGGTATACATATGAGCACAATTCATTGAATTATTCAATATTACGAGTGTCAGTTCCATCCGTGTTAAAAAAATTTCACTGTGACATTAATCAGTGACTAATTTCAAAATTGTTGTTAAACAATCACTTTCGCTAATACGAAGCATCCGTCCCCCATGGTGGCAGTGATGGATTGAAGCCATATAGACTATAGACACACTGTCTAGATAAGGAAAATTTATTACACCAACGTACATATTGCTCTATAGTAATTAGATCAGTCACGTCTATAGAGAAGATGAATTCTAATAACCGCAAATTTAGGTCATGATGTCCCAATTCTCTAGTTAGCTAGCACTGTTGTTCACTAATAGAACTATGTTGAATGCTGAAGATTTGAGTGCAGGAATAATTACTCGCCGCCAGTCATCTAAAGATACAGCAAATATTTATATTATAAAAAATCACGACTTCATCTTCACATTTTTTGTTGCAACTATTTTATAAACAGCGCTCAGAAGTGTACCAAACCAATTGTATTATAGCATTTCTTGCTTTTTCTTTTACATCTCCAATCCAATAGCACATATTTTATGTTTTCACATTATTATGTATTTCTTTACATTTCAGTTCTATAATAACCAGCCAGTCTGGCCAAGATCTTGAATCTTGTCATTCGTGTCCCTAGCTAATACAAGCCGCCTTAGCTTATCCATCCACTCTCAAGGGAAATCGATTGCTTATGAGACAAGTGCTTATTAATCTCGTAATAGATGAACATATCTGTATCCTCAGGTATTGTGCCATTTACTTACCTTGTGAACGGCATATCCAATAAATAGACGATCAAAAGATTTGCGAATGAATTTTAATTAGCCGTTTATTCATTTAATAAAACATCATCTCATCCTATATATCAATGTCGTTAACACGATTCGTTACGAACCACAGGCTTTAAGCTTATCATGTTACGTTATGGCTCATTCGATTTACAATATTCATGTTATCAGTTAAAATTGAAACTAAATTGTAATTATGAGATTCAAATTCGATAACAAAATTATATAACAAAACACAATCTTAGTATCATATTATTTTATGAGGTGATCAAAAGGCAGATCTGAGTGATGCAAAACTAACAATATTTATTGTAACTAAAACAACCCAACTCAACCTATCAAAATTTACCTTTACGTCATTAACCTACATAAGATAAGACATAAGAAACTGAGGCTGAACTTTAGTTTGCTGTCTTGATTCAAAGGAACTTACGAAAATTATATACGTCATCTAACTGTAGAAATAAATATACAGTGTGCTGTAGGTATAAATAATGTTTGGCCAAATGGAATGCATGATGTTCATTGTTGAAAGCAAATAGATTGAACAGCCGATTGTTATTGGCTATTTAATTTGTAAAAATAGGTCGCCATCAATCGGCCGATGACCCTCGCCTCCTATTGTGATCCGAACCCAAACTAGAAGCGTACACCCAATTATATCCAATGTAAACAGTAGTTCGGCGGGAGCCCGAAGATATTGTTCATCGATAACCTTGTTGACATATTGATGAGATGTCGGAACGATTTGCTAAGCGATTGTGATGATAGACATGGGCCAGGACAGGAGCGGTGAGCTCCGCGACGGCTATTTCTGTCTCAAGACGTTGACCTGTTACTGCATCTTTCAATGCATGATCGTATTCATAAGATTAACTATCAAGTCTTGGAACTTTCACATGTTTACGACATATATTTCTCCACCTTTTCCTGCAGTGTAGTTTAATATGTAGCCTATTCGTAAAATGTGTAGCAAGTTCGAATACAAAAGAATTTCGTCCCATGCCGTCATAGGTCGGTCGCAACCCGGGACCCTTGTATCTATTGTCTAAACACAATGTGTTCTATCTGCGTTTGTCCATGGGGACAATTTATGGTTTGTACTCGATCTGCATGGCATACTTTCGACGACAGTCCAGTCAGACCTATTTCGTTACCTCAACATGTTTTATCGTAAATAGTTTCTTCTCGAACTAAGTAAACAACTAAAGTGTCTACATTAATTGAGAGAGCTCATTGAAATTAAGTCGTGTTTCCCTGAATATAGCTGAGTGTTGATTTGAGAACGAGCCGCCAGTATTTGGGAAAGCCGTCGTCGTTTTATTCTTACTTTTGTAATATGGACCGCTTTTGGTATTGATTTACCTCACGGCGGAGAAATTTCAGTTAAAACCACAAACTCTGTTGTTCGGCCTTCAAGTAATAAATCTAATTTTTAAGCCATTGTTATCCTCGCAAAACTTTTCGTTCATTAGCAATTTAATTTTCATACACAATAATGAAATTTCTACATACAAGGAATGAAAATCCCCAGTGAACTACAAAACGCCTTTATAAATCTTAGTATACCTACTTACCGTAAAGAAACGGTTTATAATTTGAATCGCTTCTGAAAGACTGTTAATTGTGAGCATCTCTCATCTCGATTATCATTGGGTATTTGACTTGGGAATGGATTCTACTTTTTAGGTATAATAGAGAAAAAAGGGAAGCAAAATAAGCCCCTACGCGAAATTTCGGTTCGATTTGACTAGGATTTCTAAGACTCCAATGTTAGTAAAAAAACAAAATGCTCCAGAGAAAAAATTATGTGGATTACTGGAATCCATACGGAACTACAAAAAATGCTGTTATGGAAACATTATTGTAAAAACATTTTTTGCTTAGATAATCACCTTTTGCGCTCCATACATAATTGGGCCGCGTGGTTAAAAATGTGACGTCACTTTTCTGATACTTTTTTTATGGGGCGTTTTCACGCGGCCGCCATGATGTCAACATTCAAAGTATATCTCAATAAATATTGATCGCAGAAAAAATAAATTCACTGTTATTTCTTTTATGATGCACTAATTTAATTTATGGAATAAAAAAAATGTCAAATCTATGGAAACAATGAAGCCTGCATTATTGGTTGATACTTTATCTAATGAGGAAACGGTAAATAATTACGATTTGTTTAATTACAAAATTTTATAATACTCAATAGAAAAACTCTTTTAAAACCCAGTGACACTGATTGAACATTAACATTGTAACAATGAATTCAGAATTGGTAGAACATGTGCCTTGCACGTGTTGCTCAAATTTGAATTCTCGATTTCAATGTTCTGCCTGTAATTGGATTTCACTGTTAGTAGCTGTTTAGGTACTATATGAATCTTCGTTTTGATATATGAGTGTCTAATATATCAAACGAAGATAAGATTCATATAGTAATAATTAGAGTATATAATACAATTTTAATTCTAGTCTTTTATATGTTGCGGCATTTCTTCGAAATATTCTCTAAGTATATCGCAGCGTAACAACCGCTATGACCTGTTAGAATCGAACACTATTGGGTTTCGTGTTAAGACAACAAAAGGGTGTAATTTCAGCGTCAACCGCAATATTCCCGAATTGTCTGTTGCATTCTTGTAATAAAGTTGTTGCACATAATACTTACTTGATCTTTTAGGCCAGTTACCATAGACACAAAAATCGCTTTAGGATGTTGTTAGGATAGATACTAATAGTGTAAAACCGAGTTTGCAACCTTGAAGGACCAATTTTATCTTCTCAAAAGAATGCATGTTTTAACAGTTGTAAGCCAAAAACTGAAAAAAATCCGAAAATTTCAAGGTTTTTCGAGCACCACGAAGTTAGCACAGGTCTTTCAAGGTTGTAAACTTGGTTTTACACTATTGGTATCTATCCTAACAACATCCCGAAAATTCAGAACCATGCCATTATTGGCGACCTAGAATGTTTTAGATGACTGGGCTATTTGTTCTTGCAAGCATTGTCTGAGGTATGTGCTACCGTTGCTTAAATAGAAACGTTTCCATCATAAAAACTTGAATTTCTTTAAAAAATACTGTTCGCTCTTGTCTGCGGCGGTATCGGCTAAAAACATTGAAGTTCATGTTAACTGTGTTTTGACAGATGTATGTGATACATTGCTATTTTTCTTTGGTAAGCTTTTATTTGTGCCAAGACGAAGTAGCAATGTATAACATATATCTGTCAAAACACAGTTATTGTGAAAAGAGAAATATATGTAGCTTACTCCCGCAAAAATATATGCAGGATGCACCGCCCGCCCGCCCGCAAAAAAATGCACATGCACACCACAAAACACACCGAGTCATTCGGTGTTGGTTCACGCACGATCTAACTCCTGAGGATGCTCCGGGTTGGGGCGAAACACGTGTAGAGTAGTCTAATTGGTGAAGGTGCAAGGTGTGTCGCTGTCATGCTAAATGCAAGTATTGTGCACTGATATTTTTGTGGTGTGCATGTGCATTTTTTTGCGGGCGGGCGGGCGGTGCATCCTGCATATATTTTTGCGGGAGTAAGCTACTTTTCACAATGGTTTGGGACTTCCGCCAAGTAATGCCTGATTAAATTAAAAAAAAAACACAGTTAACATGAACTTCAATGTTTTTAGCCGATAGAGCCCCTGGTGTGTCCTGAATACTCTTGATTTTGCAAAGTGTCTAAGAAAGAAATGCAGCCATGCCTCATTTTACTTAAAAAGTAAGCCGCGTTATTGTCTATTATTTTTACGATGAGCATAATCTGCCCAATGCCTCTTTCATTAATAATAACTACAGCTGTTCTTGTGAACTCAAAGGAATCATTCACGTTTTGTTTGTGAATCATTAAACAAGAGCCGGCTCCATAATTATGAAATGGTAACTACGTTTTGCCAGCGTCTACATTTTTTATATTTTAACAGCTATGTTAACATTAAAAGAAGTTTTTGTTGCCTTAAAATCAACGTTTATCCAGAGTTCATGAACTGTTTAATATAACTCAGCTCCAAAAGTATTTCAACCGGTTCTCTGAAGATCCCTTTTTAATGTTTTATTTTGGACATGATTAAAAGAGCGAATCGCATCGCATACCTCACGTTGTCTTTGTGGTTTCTACAAACAAAAGTTCAGTATTTGAAATAAAAAGGAGATCCATAATGACAATCCGCACATTTTTTATGCGAAGGTCCGAGTTCTTTTCACGTGGCATTGATTAATGACTAGAGGACAGACTGAAAATTTACTGAGATGTCTAAACGAAGCTTAGATTTTCTACGTCATTAGCATTAGTAATTATGTCGTGTGTTTTATAAAAACCCTATATTTTCATTGTATAATGATGCTTTTAAATTCACTTCTTATTTATTATTTAATGACATGGAATCGAAACACTACTTTATTCCTCATAACCTGGTTTGGTTATACCTGCTTTGTAACGATTTTATGAGTATTAAAATAAGTGGAATCTTTCTATTAAACTTGCTTACTAGTACCTCGCAGAACCTTCTCAAGAGGGCTATCGAATAAAGCTTCCAAAATCGTCAATAAAAAATTCAGGGAAGAAACTCTCATTATTGATATCCTCTTACTTATTGTTTCCTCAAACTCTTTTGTAAGCCAAGCTGTATTCATAGTACGCGACGGGGCGGGCGTTTCTGTTATGTTAAATTGTGTTTGTACATCATACCTTATTATGGCCCCTTTATATCGTTTCCTCTGCTCATTGTCATTGTAATCGGGTTCGCTGACTTAGACTTCGTAGAAGATCCTTCAGTACGAATAATTCTGATCAAATTGAATTTCGCACTGTGCCTCTTTCTGTAATGAAGGAACTGGAGAACACTAATTTACATACGTCAGTACTATTATTAATTCTGTGATTTAGATTCATATTATTCTCAAACTATCTTCAATTCATATTGTTTTGTTTTAGGTACAAATCTGAAGTTTGAAGACTTCCAGGATATTTGATTAGGTAAGTGAAGAAGGGTAAAAATAATTGTCAATTTTGAATAATATTTGTACAATTAATTTGCTCGTGTAATATCAGCTGATTCGAACGGCTTAAACCAGATGTGTCGAGGGGCGGATTGAGTAGTTGACTCGCTGGCTGGCTGGCGGTCTGGCAGTTCTGGCACACACAGGCAGTCTACCTCGCGTCGCCGCCGCCGACAGACGGTCGACGCCGCACACCCTATGCTTTTATTAAATTTAAAAAAACTTAATAACTCCGCATCTTAAATTTTCTGAATAAAAGTGAAGTTTTTGTGCCAACCAGCTTAATTGGATTTCTATGGTGTTCAATTGGTGTAATAAATTCAAAAGTTTGGAATCACTGCTAGTTTTTAGTCTAGCCGGATTCAAGGTAAATTCTACGAAGTTTATACAGTCACTAAACATTAGATGGAAAACAATGTTTGTTCTTGAGAGGTTTTGAATAGGTATCTATCTACCATAATAAAATCCTAAAGACATGGAAATTATGGAATGTCAATAGGAATGCTTTCTAATGCACGATTAATTACATTGTTTCAAAAACTTTTGCTAGATATTGGTAATGGTCGTACATAGCTATAAAATATAAAAAGGGTCTTATTATAGAACCGTGTATTGATTCGGAACCCCAATAAAATTCGCGTGTTCGAACTTGATTCACGTGAGAGGGAAAGGCAGCCGCCTAGGGGATGAAGATCAGTCAATTTTAGGGATACATTATGAGTTATCGATTTGGAGCAAACTCGAGTTATAGAAGTACTTACAAAATTCAATTCACAACTCAGAGTAAATTGATGGGATTTTTGGGACCTGTGTTTCTATAATGTGCTAAATTAAACTTTGAACTTCATTTTAAAGAGAACGTTTTATTTATGTTACATAAAACTTAATGATTGTTTCACAGCGATCATTAAGTTGGTTTTGCTTATAACGAGCTTATAATAAACCGCCATAATAAAAGTCTTTAAAATTCTCATTAAGTAATTTTGTTTGTCTAGCTAGTGTAATGAAAAGTACTAGCTTTCATCGTATTTTTATTGTTTCAAACACAACGTCGGCTTTTATTATATTACTGTTACTACACATGTAATTTCCGGTATTTATAATTTAAATTCTATTCGCTTTGATATTGCTGTCTCATTATTTGACAGAATCAATATCAGTTATAATAAATCCAGTTATATGACATATTTCTTCAATATCTATTTGCCTGAGTGAGCTTTAGATAAGTAAGTTTTATTTAATCGATTGCTTGATGATGGTCATATCTGTTGTTTACATATTTGACACATGCCTCTTCCCTGATGACATTCCGTGGTATCACTAAATTTGAACGTTAGAAAACGTTACTATAGTATAGTATCCATAACATCTGAGAAGCACGCCATTCCGTCATGCGCCGGCGCCCTCGTCTCGCGTTCTATGCTCTATGCAGCCATTATGACCACGCTGCTTATTGCGTTAGGAGTTAGTCTCATTAGTTGAATTACGCTACATTTCGTACAATAGTAAAAAACTTATCTGGCACTTACGAGTATTGTAAGATTATTTCGTTCGCATTTGCATTGGAAAAACCATAGACTAAAAAAAATAATTCGGGGATAAACAATTCAACCAGTTATAAGGTTAATGAGAACAAACTCTTTGCTAATTATGTCATATCAGCGTCATCAATCGTCCGAATAAAGACCCACTAGTTTTTTTTTACCTCTAACATAATGTATCAATTTCTACTTAGAGTGATGTAATTTAAATAAGTCACTGTCGACGACCTAAGTGGTGCTGTGGTCAACATGCCGGTCTATTTTGAAATCGCGAAAAAAAAATCAGCTGTTTCATACAAAAATTAATTATGAAAATATCAAAATGTATGAAACAGCTGATTTTTTTTTCGCGATTTCAGAGTTGGTCCCATAGTAAAAGTTGTTTAGTATGATGGTCCCTATCTACCATATTCGGCATTAGGGGTACTTTTGTAACACCTTGTATTTAGCACTATTACACATACATATCTTGGAAGCGCGTAAAGATTTTAGGGTAATATTTAAATTACCTGCTGGTACACCCGCCGTGTGTGCAATGTCCGTGGTACCATCATTAAAATAGTTAACATCACCGGGATGCTGTGGCCACGTCTCGCTAACAAGTTATCACCTCAGCCGACTACATGACAAAAAAATTAAAAAGAAAAACCTCCTTCAAAAAACCTTAAAAAAATTGCTATAAAAAAACAGCTTCAAAAAACAGCAGCTCTAAAAAGCAAGAAATAATATTCAAATCTGCATAATTACTATTAAAGTATCTACGCATATCTGATATTAAAAAAACGTCTTTTGAAGTCGGGTGGGGCTAAAGATATTTTTCTTTTTTAATCATAATAACATTTATCGTGGTTTCTCTTTCTCAATTTGATTTTTTAATTCCTTAAGCCCCACCCGACTTCATAAGACGTTTTTTTAATATCAGATATGCGTAGATACTTTAATAGTAATTATGCAGATTTGAATATTATTTCTTGCTTTTTAGAGCTGCTGTTTTTTGAAGCTGTTTTTTTATAGCAATTTTTTTAAGGTTTTTTGAAGGAGGTTTTTCTTTTTAATTTTTAAAAGTTTTTTTATTTTTAACTTTTTTGTGGTAGGTATGTATAAGTAAATGTAAGCGATGATATAAATATATTTTATTCATATTTCACACATTTCAATGGTATAATACGCCTAGTAACTCAATATCCACTTTTCGCACTGTTAATTTTAGCAAGGGTCAGACATGGGGTAGGTGACCAAAGTGTATTATCTCCTCCGTGCTTCAGAAGACACGTTAAGCCGTTAGTTCCAGCTACATTTGCACATTATCACCCACAAATCCGCATTGGGCCCGCGCGGTGGGTTATGGCCCATCCTATTCATCAGCCCATAAGTAAGGCTTGTATCCCAGCCCCAGTAGTGACAATAAAAATGGCTGATGCGAAACCTTTCAATACCGTAGAGTAATCACTAATACACTATCATATTTGATTTTGAAGAGTTCTCTTGTGTATCTTCGAAGTCCAAGGTCCAATGTGAAGGAAATTTGAATGAAAACATCCTTAAAGTATCCCCTTTCTAACGAAACAAGAATCATCTAAATCGGTTTATTAACAAAGAAGTTATGTCTGAAGATCCGTTAAAACTCGTGCAAAAGTTACCTAAAAAATTACAGTATTTTCAGGATTACTCGAAAATTACTGAACCGATTTATAATTTTCAAAAAATGGGACCACCTGGGGAGCAAACCTGATAAAGTGGCGTTTGAATTATGTCAATCGGTTCAGCCGCTTTCGAGTTATCGGTGGACATACATAAAAAAAAAAAAAAACAAATAAACAGTCGAACATAGAACCTCCTCCTTTTTTTGAAGTCGGTTAATAAAATATACTTAAATTAAACTGTCTCATTTCGGAGCGAGTACTAACATAATTAATTATATCAACCAGAGATTTGTAAATATAAAATTTACAATAAATTGTGATGTAAATTATACAAAAACGATTAAATGTTAAAGGATTTTTATGAATTTAGGTAAATAATGACGGATTTTATGAAAATAGTTTTAGACTTGCATATTCTGCTTGATACTGCTGGCACTGGTGTAACGTGTAGCGATCGGAAGTAATCGATCGCTACCATAGATAATAACCTATTATTCAAGCAAGTCCCATACCGCACTGAAGTATGGCCACTTTATCCACTGAGCATTGACAGCGCCAGAGACAAACTCAACGCAGCAAGAGTTGCTTCCGTGTTGAAAATGCATTTATTTATTAATATGCGCATTTCTGCACATAAGGAATGCCGAAATTTAACCATGTCACAGCATGGACGATAATAATTCTTCGTCGCGAATACATACGAAAATAAATTGAAGAATGCAGTACACAAGATAACGAATCCCAAGTCAATACGTAACGTAAAGAACGTAAGTACATTCCAAACATTTTACACGACTTAATAGTGCTAACTGACTTCACTTATTGTTGATACCATCAATAGTTTTACAAAAACTATTGATAGATAATAATTATTAATAGAAGAAGGTACTTAAGTACTTTCAAAAAAGAAAGAGTTTCTATGTACATACAAAAAAAACAGCCTCACAGATAATAATTCTTTTAAAAGTGATAATGAACTTCACATAGTAAAGTGTGAGGATTTTAAATTTTATAAAACACTATTCTTCGTTTGCTTACGGTGAGCAAAAATTAAGTAAATCTTTCTTGATACATTTACAAATCGTTGCTAAGTTCGTTATTGCTTTCACAAAGTTCCTCATACTCGTTGTACTCATAATCAATCTCTCATAATCAAATCAATTGGAGCCCTCTGTCCAACCAAGCCCTTGATTTCGATTAGGGCTTATTGCATTTTCAGCTAACATTCAACGCTTCCAGCTAACAACCAATATTGGAGCCAGGAAATTTGCTTTGTAAATGGCAAGAATGTTATTCCAAAATATAGCAGGCTCAACGAGTGAAAGGTGGAATTTTAATGGAAATTAATGAGAATCGCTCGTTCTGTTATTTTAAATATCGTTGACTCGATTGTATTTGTGGAATAAATCGATGTTTTAAGGTTTTTATTAATGGAAATAAAATATTTTTGATAAGATACCTATATAAATACTAATTTGTTAGTGTCCCTAACATCCTTGTGTATGTCTGACATTTTGACTTTAAACGAACCAGCTCCAAATCTTTAATATGACCTGTTAATTGGAAAATCTCCGCCACTAAATCCCTATCTTCCAATATAAACTCGAAATCCATCTGATTGATTAAACCATATCGTTTATACTTCACGTAGTAATATTAGCAATTCTACCAGTTGCCCAGATCGAATAACTGAATCAATTCAGTGGTGCTGAGGCAGTCGTACTACGTCGGAATATGATTCCCTCGCTTATTTCACCCCGATACCTTAAAGGGTTCCTCGATTTTGGTGATTCCGTGCACTGGCTATGCGGTAACGACACGGGACTTTATTCAATCGAACAGCTTTATAAAATTGGGTTTTGTTAAACTCTCCGAATAGGACAAATGGTTATTAATTATTTATTTTTGTTAACGCTTGATTTTAAACTATGAAATATTGTGTTTCTAAAATAGCCAAGTTAGCAATACTAGACATTTTCCTCTGTCCTTCTGTACTTTGAGTTTTTTTTTACAATAACGAGAACATCTCGTAAAGTGGTGAATTTAAGAGTGGCTTTTAAATATGGCGTCCGTCGGCGTCGTCGGCTCGTTTTTCGTCGAAAGAAAGACTTGCCTGGCGCTAGACCTAGAGCACTTCCCGTCAAGTGCTTTGGTGAAGTGTCGAAGCGTAGCACGCTTGCAAGCGCAATACCTGTCTCTCGAATTAACAGGGCTTGGGTGAGGGTAGGCAGTGGAAATCAACTGTATCAGGGGCCCAATCGCGAAAATTTTTAGCTATTAAGCCGAAACTAAATCGTTACCGTTTTAGTTTTGTTTACAGAAAAAATGCTCGCTTTAGTTTTGTTAAAATTGTTGAAAGCTATGCCTAAGGACTTAAGGAGTATAGGATGCCAATCTTGGACAATTTAAAGAAGAGTTCTTAAGCTAAACCAAAGATTTTTAGGTAAATATATCCTAAAAGATAACGTAACGTTTTTGGTTTTATCCTTCAGAATTAGCGCGATTGGGCTGGTTTGCTTTTGCTCCTAAACAAAAGAAATTGCATTCTAGAATCAAACATCAGAAGATCTTGGTTCGTGTCATTCATGATGTATGATCAATTTACTTACTCGTCAATCGTCATGCTCCAATTGGGAACTTCCATTGGCCCAATAAAGTAAAACCTGCAAATCTGCATGTGGTAGGTTATGTACCCTCAGTCCGTATCTTATATATTGTATCATATTCAGTGCTTATTTTCTACTTATTTATACCACTAAACATAATGCACGTGCCATCTTTTCAAGAACGTTTATTGCCAAACAGTTTTATCGCCATCTGAAGGCTTTTGGGTTTTTGGGCTCTGCTATATAATTTTACTACATTTTTTGTCCACGAGCCATATAAACTAAACGACACATCAAATGCCTGTAAAATATCACTTACGAGAGATCTCGTGTAATAAAACGATACTGTAACTTTCGTAATGTGCGCTAATAATGATATTAGCCGTAAGTATAATAATTCAAGAAAATACTTCATAAATAAACACAGTGCATTAATCTATGGCTAACATTCGATAATTTACTGGTAAAATCGATTATTTATTGTGAAAAACTGTCTTATTGTAACGATAAAAATAAACTGAAAGAAAGAAATATACTTTTTACAGACTGGTCAGTGAAAATAATAACACTCATTATGGGCAGATTACTGGCAAAATAGTTTAGTAATGATGTGATAAATTGCTGAAGATTACTTTTTTTACTTTAATGAAATCTCATATATTGAGAGAGATGCTTACATCGTACTGAATTAATGTTTCGCGTAGATAAGCAGAACTAAATTTTCAGCATTTGCTTAATAAGGTATTATTATTATTATTTAGAAGGGGACGGTTGATCAGTCTCCCTAATAGGAACCATTTCACCCAGTTCCCCAAAGTAATAAGGTATACTGACTGTCCTTGTACATAAAAACGTATAACAAGTCTCCACTTTTGTATCTAATGTAGTCAGAACTTAAATTTTTAAAATCCGTACATTTAGCTAGGCGTAAAATATGTCATGCAACTGTTTTTTGTTAGCCTATGTTTCACCGTCGACGGGAAAGCATCATTCTTTATAGATAATACAGAAAAATTTGGCGAGCAATTACGAAAAGGTAAGCGAAACAATATAGGTAACAATAAATAAGCAAAATATAAGACAACAGTACCGAATAATAATAATATCGTTATTTCCAAGGGCGCTGGAGGCGATTTTGCGAATCACATTGGAATGGAAATCCCTTTGATCAATGAATGCTAGAATAACAAACGCACACATTTTCACAATGTCATTATTTTATACAAATGTTTGATGAATAATGCGCAGATATTTCTTTAGATGTAAAACGAAAACATTTACCTATTACGAAACTAATTTATTTTTAGAATGTTTATATGGTACTTATATTGTCATGTGTGGTTTTTAGAAACTGTATTGAGAAATGTTATCGGAGTCAATCATTAAGTATTATCACAGAATACCTAATATAGTATTATCACAGTCTGTGGTATCATGTTCTTTCTTACGGTTACCTTTGGTAAGTTTGCAAAGTTTTACAAGTATATAAGTACCTATTGATTTATCTTTTCATTGTTTTATTTTAACGTCATAGCGAATATTAATTACATCCATTTCATTAGTATTCAATATTCAGCCAAAATCCTATTGCTGCCTATGATCACCCATTGTATGCAATGAACTGAGTTTACATAAATTTTTCATTTATATTTTCATTTGTCTATGAGAAGAGAACATGGATGGTCATATAAATCTAAAATTACTTCTGGTTACAAATTTGACATCCTTACTGATATCCGCACTGACATAAAAAAATATCGTCTTAGACCCCGGTTAAACGAAACTTTGCTATGATTGTTGTCTACACAATTTTTAACGTAGTGTCGTTGCCAGTAAATGGGACAATTCCTATCTATGCAACTCCATGTTGATGCTATCGATTCGTTAATTATTATTAACCTAACTTATTACCATTACTTATAACCCAAAGAACTCGAAAAAAAATCTGATCTGCTCCCATACTCAAATGGCCAACATTCTATACGTTTGAACGCTACGCTAACTATGAACAATAACGATTAAAACTAAATCACATGTCGCCAACTTATGTAAATCACAGACTTTGATGTATTGTATGGAATTGACAAGCTTAAGTCATACTATGGCATAAGATTTTTTCGCAGAATGATCAATTCGCAAAACATTCGTTCCGCATAAATACTATTATCATAATGATCAAAAATCAGAAAATTTTGTTGCATACATTTTTTACCAATAACGATTACTAATCATAACATTTATTAGCATTACAACTTGTGGCATAATGCATACACGCCAGCAAGTCGGTTTTGACATTGCGCCGGCCGTTGTCGTGGCACGCTTGCTTCGCTCGCTCGGCTCGTGCGTTTTTGGTCCCATGGAACCTTACCTCCTCCACGCTTACTACGCTCGTTCGTCGTCGCACCTAATCGTCCGTTTACCTAAATTTTGTATGGAAAAATAATGTTTAATAGACATTTCGACTTGAACGAGCGTATTATTTTCCCAAAATCAAATTCTAAGAGAGTAAATTGGGGTAAATAAACCCAAGAAATCGATGTTGTTATTGGGGAACTGGAATAACAACGGGAACGAGAACGGGGACGGGAACGGGAACGGGAACGGAAACAGAAACGGAAACGGAAACGGGATCGTCATTCCTCTGGATCAGTGTTGCCAACCCCAATCATGACTAAAACTGCAAAAAAGCTTTCAAAAAGCTGTAGAAAACTAAAATCAAACTTAAAAAACTGTAATCTACAGTTTTTCTTATTTTGTATTATTCAATAGCAATAATCAATAAAACAACATAATAAAGCTAGAAAAATAAACTTGTATTGAATAATCAACAACAATCAACTTTAAAACTTAATTTTCAATTTGTACATCCTCCTGATTTTCGGTTTCATTAGTATTTTTAAAATCATACATTATGATTATTTAATTTCTTTAGATGGTCATTACTTCTAAATCTAAATCTGACTCATTATCACTGCATTCACTGCTATACACTATTACGTATGCCGTTAATGGCGTACCGTAGACTTTACTAAAACCGAGTTGATATTGGATTACGCAGCGTATAAAATAGATAGCGCTAGTACAATAAAGAAAAAACTGTAGTTTTGGATGTCTGAACTAAAAACTGTGAAGATATCGAAAAAACTAGATCTACAGTTAAAACTGTAGAGCTGGCTACACTGCTCTGGATCCAATTCTGAATTTTATAAACTAGCTTCCGCCCGCGTTTCCTCGCGAGACAACGCGCTTGGGTGGGACTGGGACGGACTGCACTGCGGACCCGCTTAATGACATAAAAACGGCTAATCGGATTTTGATGAAATCAAAACAGAATACTTTATATCCTAGATAAAAGCTAGTAAGAAAATCAAAATTACTACTTTACTTTATAATGATTGTAATGTAACTTGAGAACCTTTTAGTCTGGGTTCTAGAGGTTGTTACTAAACTAAATGTCAACAGAAACTATTTCTGATTATGAGGCCTTAGTGAGAATCCCGTAAACACAACTGTTTGAATTTAACCAATGTATTTTGTGATTTAACGTAAGAATCACTTATAGAACATCTTTGCAGATCAACTGCAAGAATTCATTATTATAGGTGTGCTGGCAATTCCTGCGACCATAATACGCATATAACTTTAATGGTGTGCTATAAAATCCAGGACGGGCTGAAAACTCGTAAAAGTTTTCAGGGCCGCCGTCTCAGCCGTACCCACCCACCACTGTGTTGTTATATTAGTTTTGCAAAACAAGCTTTTTTTATTTCGCCAGTTTTATATCTGCTTAGAGCAAACAATAAAATTTAGTTTAATGGTGCACAGTCACGAGCAATGTATTGTACAAACCACACCATAGAACTTTGTCACATTTTCTATCAATGTGTCAATGTGATAATGTCATACAAGGTAATGTATCATAAATCTATTGTGTGTACAATGATAGCGTCTGAGGTCTATCGACTATCTTTTTGAAATGTACCTTATTCTCTATGATTTCATCTAACATACGTGATTTACTGTTTACAAAATCCGTCAGATAATATCTGCTGATAATTTCGATTATCTATAGATAAGCGTACACAGCAGCTGAGATGAGATGAAAGGTAATGCTTGCCACATAATATCTTTTACTTCAGATAGTTTTTCACCTACATCAGTAACAACTTTTACTTACAACAAGCAGGGTAATCAAACCGTTAAGTTTTTTACAAAAATCTTATAGTGTCCGAATGTAAATTCCTGCCTTTATTCATCAATATAAACTACTATCTGCAGTATTGTTCACAAATAGGACGATGCACGCACCATTTACTCCACATCAATACAATAAGGCACGTTCAAACCCGATTAACCTCTATGAACTCAGCTAAATTATCTTATAAACTTAACCATCCGTTACATGCACTTCGTAATGAGATCTAATGGCTCTCGGTAGTAACATTTTCCTTAGCACCGAATGCACTTGTTAAAGTCAAACTTTGACTCAACTTTGGAGTAACTATCCTAAAAGATTTATAACACAGTATCTAGTATCATCTTTTGCTAGACTTTCAAAGCAGTGTGAAACTACCTAAGTCTAAATTTAAATTAACCGCTCCTCCTTAATACCAATTTCATCCTTATTGCCCCCTCAGATGGACATCAAGGCGCATTAGATATACGATTAAATGTTATTATGACCATAACCAAACTGAACAATACAAGCTTCGCAAAAAAGGTCAACGAACAGCAGTTAGGGTCGGTTTTATACAGCATTAAGAGTTATGACTAATTGCGGTCTTGGCGAGTGCAAGACAGTTCAGTCACACCTTTCATACAATGGCGGATCCGCTGCCGTGTGACCTCATTCACCAACCTCTGCGATCAAATAACAGCTTTATCTCTATCCAATGCCGTAAGACTGACAGTGACAGATGTAACGAAATCGAAAACTATCCGATCGAATAGCGTTTGTGATGGCCTAATTCACAACAACTTTCTGCTTCGACGGTTTTGAATTTACTTTGCGTGTCTTTGTCTTCCAAGTCTAGTGATGGAGATAGCAGCTTTTCGCGCAAATAAATAACGTGCATTGTTTCACATAGAAGTTTTTACAGTCTTCAATAAAATTGTTAACGTATATTTTCTTCTCTAATTTTTATTTCATTCTATAAATAAGCTCTAGAGAATTGCTAGGAATCGTAAAAAATAAATGCCACACACTAATAAAAAATTTACGGGTTACTAAAATTAACCGCTATTAATACGTATTCCGTCAATCAACGTCTGTCAACAATTTCTAGTATTAGTAGGTAACGTATAATTTTACGGATTCGTATTTCGACTTGTTGTCATTGACGACATTGCAGGAAATCTCATATATCAAACGTAGCACAAACATGAATCAGCAGTCACTAACTACACTCAATTATCGGACACATTTCCACTG
Source organism: Catoptria pinella (assembly GCA_963556745.1). Lineage (NCBI taxonomy): Eukaryota > Metazoa > Arthropoda > Insecta > Lepidoptera > Crambidae > Catoptria > Catoptria pinella. The sequence continues at coordinate 6,538,070 of OY750775.1, read as the reverse complement.
TAATAAGTTTCAAACAGTTTGTTTCAAAAACACGTATTTAAGCTAAGTAAAACTGTTAGGCTGTTGGAATTGAAGCTATGAATTTGCAATTGGAACTTTGGTGAATCAACTTTTTAATGTGAAGAAAAAACGACCCGTGCGTAAATCATAAATTTAAACTTAACTAGATAATAGACTCTTAAAAAAACTGTTTTACGATATTTAGATTCATAACCAATTAAATCCTATTTAGTTTTGTACAAAAATATTCAATAGTAGAAAAACATGGGTAACCCAGGGGACAATTTGTCCCCAGCTTTTGTATGAAAAATAGGGGGTTGTCCTGGGTCTTCAATGTTTTTCTTTAAAATCATGTTAAACATTTCATGTCTTTTAAGTTTTCTTATAAGTTGAGAGTATTAGCAACTACAGATTAACTGGCTTGAGTAGATATTATTTAAGAAATGCCATGAAACAACAAAAAGTTGATTCACCCACTCGTAGTTTTGAGTTGTTTGTCAACTGGCGAGTCTGAAACTCTCGAGTGCGTGCGAGTTGGCATCTTCCGAATTTACCTTTTTTTTTGTCGTCATCTCGCTCGATCGTGAAAATCTGACCTTTTTATATTTATAGGTTTTGTTATCAAACCGTTTTTATTTGACTGTACTTTATTTAGCGCGCGAGTTGACGACATAAAAATAAAAAAATCCCGTCGACTTGATAACCTCTCCTTTTTTGAAGTCGGTTAAAAAATAGGTAAACTTGGAAGGCGCCAACTCGCGAGTTTCACACTCGCCAGTTGACGAACAAGTCGTAGTTTTATTTTAGTTTCTACAATTAATTAGCAATTTTTGTCTGAGTCAAGGCAACTTAACTTAAGTAAACAACTTAAGTAAAGTAAGTAACATTAATAATTACCTCATAGACTTTGATCTTACAGAAGTTATTTCGATATTTAAATTGTATGCTACTTGAAAAATAATACACCATAGAAGTATGGTGCGACAAAGCTGTCATTGATATAAATGACCTGAATAATGTTTCATTTGGTACTGCCAATGAAATCTTGTGTAAACTTATTCGATTGACTACAGTAAAAACAGTTTGTTCATAGGCATTACGCAAGCCAGTGTGACAAGTGACCAATGGCCTAGATGACATCACACCAGGCCATGTCATTGTAGAATTCTCCATAGAACCAATAGAACTAAACATTGTTAGTATAGTTCTTACTAAACTGGCACACCACGCAATTTGAAAGAAACATTGCAAACAATAAAACCGATGCTGTAAACAATAAAACCGATGATGTAAACAATAAAACCGATGCTGTAAACAATAAAACCGATGCTGTAAATTGTATATTTTTTCTATAATGTAGCAAGCCACCAACTTACTTAGCTTTGTCTTCTTTCTAAGTTGTTTTCAGCAGTGAAAATTACCGTAAATGTATCTTGTGCTAGGAAATAATAACAAACTCTCAAAAAAAAAAGTCCTTGAACTAACATTTACCTACCTAACGTTTATTTTATCCAGTAGAGTTCTGTTTTCTTGTTAATAAGTGGCGGCACTCTTAAAGACTACGCAGTTATTATCAAATTCAAGCAATTTTCTTGTGTTTCCTTGTAAAAGCCAAAGCAATAAAGCCTCCCGACATCATATTTGTATTGTACCACATTTATTGCTTCATTATTTTCAATCGACAAGAGGGACCTTTTTGCGCCCACGCCACCATTTTCAATTTCTTTCTAACAGGCTGTTAAATTTATTTCGATAACAGCTGCGTTCAATCACCAATTAATCCAATCTACGGTAAATTTATTGCTCCATTCTTGTTGCAGTTACTCTCTACGTGTGTGTTTTAGGGTTCTCTGACATCTAAACTCATCGATACTTATAAGTATGTGTAAAATAATAAGCATTACCATAGTGCTACTTTTGTCTGGGATACAGTTTGCAAGTGTCTAAGGGGTCATATCACGCAATTTGATTGTTTAATTTAAATCTTTGACAAGGTTCAGTTTAAAATCTAAGAGATGCCATTTGCTTGCAAACGTACCCTTACTTTCCGTGAGGCTGTTAGTTCACAAATTTTTAAATAAGTAAGCTACAGATTAAGTGTTACACACATTACTACACATGAAAAAAATGCTAAAAAGAAAACTTCTTTGTCGGAATTTTTATATGATTCAATATAATAAGGCTTACTTAAGCAGCTACTTATGTACAAAAAAGTACAATAAAAAAACATGACATGGAATGACCCTAAAGTACTGTCATATTTTTTGTTCCAGGAATAGGTCATCAACTATTTCGTACTAACTTCATTTACATCGACTCTAAGCAGTAGAGTAGACATAATTATATATATCCCCTGATAGACATAGTTGCTTCTTCAGTTGCTTAAACTGAAACCTAACCTTATTTGTCATTCAACGTTACAAAACAATACGGAACCCACCCACCAATTGTCTTAAGTCACACTATTTGTTTTTGTTAAAGCTTTAAAATTAATGTAATCTTTTTCCCGAAAAGCCGAATCGTAAATTAATAATTAATCCTTAAAAACTTTATGACACGGCGTTTTTCTCATACAATGTAAATCACATTCTAAACAAATTATAAATGTTAGACATAGTATTAAAGTACTCTAAACTAGAGATTTTCAAATCTTATCAAGTAATAGTACAGAGTACAATGACTCAGTAGCCAAGACGGTTACTACAGAATCATGGATCAAACCTTGATGTGGAAAAAGCTAACCATAATTTATTGGATTCGATGATACATCAATAATAAAGGCTAGAGTCAAACTTAATGTTAACCAAAAGCCACTTAAAACCTTTTAACGTGAATTTGCAATATCATTTGACTTTTCTTTACTCGAAGACACACTCATGTCTACTATGTATTCTGTACTATTATGTATTCTGTGGCTTAATAAGGCTAGAGACACGGTTTCTTGCCTATTCATCATCTAGCTATAAAATAAAAATGAATCACCGAAATGTATGTAAGCGCATAACTTCAGAACGACTGCACCAAATTAGATAATTATTTATTTGTTGTGTTTGGTATAATCAGAACAACTCTTGTGTAAAATAAAACTTTCAAAAATTGCACGGAAAGACGTAAAAAAAAATCTGTTTTCCGTCATTCTAAATCGCAATATAACTAAAAGATTGCGCCGCCCGTGCGAAGCCGGGGCGGGCAGCTAATATAAAAAAAATAAGTTACCTCTTTTCAAAATTCTTTTCGTCTTTTTTGCATATTTATTATTTGGAAAGTTGCGCAATGTTCTTAAGTTCGCAGTCGTGTAAAATTTCTGCTCAACGCTTTCTAGTTAAAATAGTAATTTGTTTGCAAGAAATAAAAATGTGTTAGTGTAGTTTAATTCTCGATTATCTTTAGCACCCATCATAAACAGTTGCAAACAAAACACAAAATTAAATAGTCATTCATGATCAATAATATAAGTAAACACATTTAAATAGGAAGAAAACTAAAATATCATTAAAATATATCCATCCATCCTTTGAGTTGCAAATTAGAGAAAACTTAATTACCAGCATTAAACGTTAAACTAATTCATTCACTCTCGCTTTTTGTTAAAATGTTTAATGGGTCTCGTTACGCTTCATACTTTCTCAGTAGGTTAGATATTCTGACTGGTATTAAGTTATAACAAACGAGTCCCGCGGGCGAACAAAAATGGATTAATATGGGTAATGGAGCGCAATAATCATACGAGCCGTTAATAAAAAGTATAACGCACCAATGAAGCTTTTAACGAACAGCCAATTGGGATTCCACAAATGGAACTCAAGTTTCATTAGGTATATCTGTTTGGGTTGGGAGCTATTAGATACAAACTTTGTAGGTTAAAGTTATTGATATCTGGTGAGGCTTTTATCTGTTTAATCATAAATCATCATCTCTATCCCACTGCACAATACAATGGCATACTAAAGACAATAGCTTCGTTTAGGACTTAATTAGTAGGTATTTCCAATGTCTGCAAATCTGCTAATAAAGTAGTGTTTTGTGAAGAAATCCATATCATCAAGAACAAGGTTGGCAGGAGCATTGATTTTGACGGTTTCTGTTTTCTATAAATATAGAGTTCTTTTGAAAAAAGTTTCTTATGATCTTCTAATTTATGTAGCAATTAATGCTTTAGGTTTTTATTACATATATATATATATATATATATAGCACATGTATATATAGCATATACTAATATGCTTACTAACCAGCAATATCTTTAGGTGAGCATAAAATAGTCGTTTTACATTATGAACTGTATTCAGAAATTAAATCAATAACTTCCACAACTAAAGTTTAACCAACATCAGCTCCATTCATACATTCCTGACAACAGCTGCAACGTGTTTTTCATTTTCTATCTAGCAGAGAATGCCCGCAGTATGTAAACAACCAACAAATATACAAACTGTAACAAAAATAATAATACGAGTTGTAACAATCAACAAACGTTACCTTACCATGCAACTTCTATAGGAAATACGTGACTGGATGTGTTGGGAACATTCCCTATTGCGAACCCGAAGTGGGTCAGACAGGAGGATGAAGTTGCCTGTTAATACGGCCTGAGTAAAACGTAAAGGTTTAATGTGGAATAATGTGTAAACTTTTCTGCTTGCATTCGTTGTAGCAATTCTTGTTATTAAGCCTAACATTATTGATTATGTTTTGTTTTTTTTCTGAAACAACAAGACAAATGAGAAGAATATCTAAAAGTTGGTCGATAATAGTCGATATATGACGATGTTTATTATTTTACTACTTCGATCATTTTTTACTATAAATACTTTTGCAGTACCTTATCGGTACAATGGTATTGATGAGCAAATATAATATCTATGTGTAGTTTACATTGTTTATAAACGGTTTTATTTAAAACTAAAAGCTAACGAGACTCACTTATTTGAGCATTGCAAAGTTCTAACCGTATACAATAAATTTAAGTCGGCCATCTTAGTGGATGAACATTGTAATTGTCATAAAATTGTCTTCAATTCACGTCCATCAAATTTGAGAAAATTAAATCTCAAAAAATTTATAGTATCTAAATACAAAAATTTTTACGGCAAAAGAAATTGGAAATGTTTGCTTCCGGAACTACTAAACGAAATGAGTGACGATTTCGTCCGACATAGATAAGACAAATTTTAAAGCAATTGTTAAGAAATATTTTTTGGAAAACATAAGTTCGTAAGATACTACATTAATTTATGTAATCTCCTAAATTAAGACCTTTGTTCACATTATGCTTAAATGGCAGCATGTTCTGCTATTTACTTTTTCTTAAGAAATCATTAATTCCCAATAATTCACTTAACCCAACCCCTCCGCCACAGTTAAAGCCGAAACGGCTTTTGTAGCGGTGTTTATTTTATGTATATCTAACATTGTATTAATTTAAACAATAAAAAAAAAATATACATACATATTGTTCCAACTCTATGTAAAATAACTGTGACGAAAGTGATAGTGTATTATTTATTGTTATAATAAGTGTGGTTGCGATTAACAACTTGCGAAGCCAAACATAACCTCTTTTTCAGTCCCATTTTCTTGGCATATAAGTACTTAGCATAAATGTTTTTGTTTTTGTTCCCCAGGTCATAGTTCCTGTAACGCCCCGTCCACGCGGTTAAAATAAACAAGTGAGTATTTAGATTGTGTCTTATATTATCAAAATGGATGTTTGTCTGTAGCCGATTATAATGTTTTGATCATTTGTTTTCTGTTGCTGCTGTTGTTGTGTAATAAAGGCTTCTTGGACTCTTAATTAATCTGCAAGTTAATAATAGATCATTTTGTTTAAACATTGGAAGTTCGATAAACCGTAACTACGTTTTTAAACGGTATATCAAAAAGACTCTCATTCCTTGCTCTCATAAAGCGTCATAAATCCGATCTCAGACATATAATGCGCGCTATCGATGGTCTTATTGTGCTTGGAATCATACCAACACGATTCGCAGATTTGAAGGTATGCCAACGTAGCTAGTTATATTAGCACATTTTAGCTCTAGAAGTTACTGTTAAATCTACATTAATGGTTCTCATGATGGTGTTCACAATTCTCCTCATTAAATTCTTCAGAATGTAATCGAAAACGCTAGATTTATCCTACCCTGCCGTTTATGATACAAACATGAAGATTTTTCGCATTTTGTTATCCTCTTACCTTATTTGTTGGACTGGATCCATGTTTCTCATTCTGTTGGAATGTTTAATTCATGATTTTGATATCTTCTTTTCAATGCAAAGTATTCAGTGACCCATCTAACTAATCCGCGCGAAGTACCGATACGTCAATGGCATTAACATTTTCGAACATTTCCGCGATTATGCGCACCTAATTTCAATTGTTTTAAATTTTTTAAAGTTTCAGCATGTTAATATTAACATGACATTAAAAGTATACAACAATAAATTTGTTCTTTTTACCGTTTCTCATCGTCCCTTTATCCATTTTATTTTGTACTTGTAATATCATTTGTATTACCAAATAGTTTAGAGCCTCGCCACGCCACCCCCCCGTCTAGACTAAAGACACATGCGTCTGAGACAGTGAGTTATTAAAACAAGCTTTTTAAATTTTACCCCATTGTTTGTACTTCCGACAGTACTTACTTAACTTACCTACTAAAATTTTAGGAAAACATTAATTGTGTCCGAGTAATGGGTTAATGTTTATTCTAGAAAGTTTGTATGTATAAGTAAATAAAATTAGTACTATAGCCTATGTTTAATCCGTGATTCCGTGATACATGAATCGTATAAATAAATGTTACCAAAATCTGAACTGGCATTTTTACCGGTTGTTGACTTCAATTTGCAAAATGTTTCTATTACAATTACGTAATCTGGGGTGAAAAACAACTACGGGGGTAATTTTATTTTCTGCAGTCGAAGGATCGAAAAAAAAGCAATTTTATTTGACTAAATTTAATTATAAAAGAAATTAAAATTACAATGCGTGATAACGGATCGATGTTAGAAACAATTATGACGAAATTACAAGCTACAATAAAATGCGACGAAAAATGTAAATGACCGGGGCACGTTCCGCTGACGCTGCGCCTCGTGCTGCTTGGTGCCGTGCGCAGTGTTGATGGGCCGATGCCGACGCAGCGGTCTTCATACATTAGGGTACCGTAACACCTCCCCCCGTAGAACAGCCTCCACCGAAGATTTTCGTAGTAAATTGAGGTGGGGGATGCCTTATCCTTGATTTCGCTTCTGGAACGGTGTAGATTTGCTCTGGTTCATCTCCAGCATCAGGAACGGTGTTCGGGACAGCTCTTCTTAAATATCTGCGGCCAGCGACGATAGTAATTAAGATGATTGCGCTTATCAGTACTACATATAAGGGAATAGTAGTATGATATAAGATGTGATCTTCATTTTTCTCAAAGTGCAGATCGGGATGCTGTGATATCTTCAAATTAGTTGCATGTAGATGCTGTAGGTTGATTGAGCTGAGTTTGAGCGCGGGGATTGAAGATGCTGTGTGGTTTTCCTCTCGTGGTAGATCCATGATCTTCAAGACGTGTCCCTTCAGTCGATCTTTCGTATTAGTTATAGTTAGCTGGGGCGTCTCTATAAAACATTTGTGCGGGATGATAGCGAGATGACTGCCTTGGTACTCTTCATATAGATCTTGACCGCATGAGAGATGAATCCTGGTGGGAGTCGGGAAACTAATGGTATAATGTCGGTCATCAAGTTCTTCATAAGCTGGCTGGTCCAGAGAGATAACAATAGGGTTGCAGATAGGGCTACGACGTTGCGTGATGATGAGCTGATGAATGCAGTCTTGAGATGACTGGCGCCGCAGGCTCCTTTCCTCTTCGCATAGAAACCACTTACTGGTCTTCGGACATTCTGTCTCTATGTGCTTGAAATCTTTCTCATGGATTGCTAGGAATGGTGAAGGAGGAATCAGGATTTCATGGAGTCGATTGGGTACAATGGCTAATTTATATAAATCATATACTTCGGGAATATATATAGGGAATTTATAAACTATAACTATCTCGTTTCCTACGTAATAGGATCCTAACCTAATTATATCATAATATTCTCTTAAATCTATGTCCAAAATTTTATCATTACCGTAAACCTGGTTTAATCTACGGATTATGTCATGGATTTCGTTCATACTAAGAAAGGAATGGTGCATGGTAGATATTCTAGTAAATGCTAGAATATTCTGTAACCTAGCCAGTTCCTGTGATACAGAATCTACGTTATCACTAAGTATGAGAAATATCTGAGCAAGATGAGCGTACTTTATGAGATCGTTATCTCGAGTAGCATCGCTCTCTATAATTTTATTTATTAAGAGTTGCATATGTTTCTGATTTTCTACAATAGTGGTTATAATATTACTATACTGCGTAGTTAAGTTTTTAGTCAAACTAACATGAAAATTAAATTCTGCTAATAATTTATCTTCGTTATTCTGAATGTTTCTTATAGCTTGGTTATAATGTAATGCGTCTGTGTAATCGAGATTTCCAGTTATGCTTTTTACTACAGAACCGAGGCCATCAATGAGTCCTCTTTTGGTACGTTTCACTTCAAAGGTTTGCAACTGTTCATTTATAGTATTAAGTTTAGTATATAAGTAGTTAATATGAGGTTTAAATAAGTCATTAGTTTTATTATTTAGTTCTAAGGTACTGTTATTTAGCTGATAAGTTATAGAGTTAATTTGGTCTTGTAAAATATGTAAGTTAATATGCTGTAAAAAGGAATGATAGTGCGACAGGATTCTACTAGGACCTAATTTAAATGGTAATACTCCAGGACCATTGTCAAGACTCTCAAGTCTTATCTCCTGGGATAACGCCGGATGCAGGATCAGATGAAGTACCAGGATCGTTCTGTAACAAGTTTGAGCTTTTAGGTATTCTTTTAAGTCTATTCTTAGCTACAGGGCCGCGCCTTTTCTTTGTGTACACATGTATAGGGAGATCGGCCATAACTGTGTCCTGCATGAATCGCGGAGCTAGCTTCTGCCTGGATGCTGTGGGATTCCTAACAAATATCCGTTGTTCAGGAGAGTATTCTATTTCCTGTTCCCTAGTTTTATTAACATTTTCCATAATTTCCTTACGTCTATCTGTACTAAGTTCCTGAATGAATCTGTATGCACTTGTCATTTTATCTTTATGATTAGTCATATACTGTTGTAATAAGTGAGCGCTAAGGTCTAAATCAAAGGCATCTCGTGGGTCATAATGACCTGTTATAACTTCAATGGGCCGACACTTAGTAAAACTATGAATACTACTATTGTAAGCTAAAATTGCATAAGGCATGAGATTAATCACAGAATCATTTTTGTGACTAATCTTTAGGATCCTAAGGTGCTCTAAAATAGTTGAGTGAAATTTTTCTACTATACCATTTTCGTTAGGTGCGTGAGGGGCTACCCTATGATGCTGTATTCTATGTAGTTTAACAAATTCTGCTATTAATTGGTTAGTAAACTCCGGTCCATTATCTGTCACTATCGTCATTGGCATACCATGATGGGTGCAAAAGCTGAGCAAAGCATGAAGTACGCTAATCGCAGTTCCGTCTCTCAAATAGTACGCTTGAGCATACTTAGAAAATGCGTCTACGATGGTTAAGAACTTTTCACTTTGAATTGTTAGCAAGTCAAGATGTAAGAGTTCAAAAGGTTTACCGGCTGACGAAACTACTCTGAACTGTGGTTTGACAGGGTTACGATCATATTTCGCCTGTCCACAGACTGTACAATCGTTGATGAATTTTGTTATATGCTCGCGCATTTTCGGCCAGTAGTATTTGTGAGACAGAGCTAAATAGGTTTCGTTTATACCACGGTGGTTAGTTTTCCCAGAGTGATATTGGTTAATAATTTCTTGCTGTTTTAAGTACTGTCTAACGTTTTCAAGTTCCTTTTTAGTCAAAACTAATTGCATAGCGGAGCTTTTGAATGTGTTTTGTATGATAGGTATAATGGAATACATAGCCAATGGTGGGTTAATAAGCAAACCGGTTTTAATTTTAGGATGAACGTACTCTTTTATAGCACTGATAACATCTTCCTCTAAAGTGGACTCTGATATCTGTACTGTAATTCGAGTATGCGTTTCGAATGGTTTGGAAACGACTGGTCGCCCTTTAATATCGCCTACTACGTTAAAAATAATCTGTTTTGTGAACTTATTTAATGGATCATCTGAAATTGGTACTTCTAAGATGGGATGTTCGTTATCTGTATGTACTGTGGCAGTTTCAGAGTTATCTGAAGTGTCTCTCGCAGTTAACGTTCTAGACTCGTCTAATGGATCAGTTTCAGATGGATTAGCAACGATCGACATTAGTTCCTCGTTATTTAATTCGACTCTAGAAAGTGCATCTGCGTTAGTGTTGTGCTTTCCCTGCTTGTAAACTACTGAAAAATCGTATTCACTCAATTTAAGCCTCCAACGTGTAAGTCGTGAGTTCGGTTCCTTAAGGTTCATAATCCATTGGAGCGGCTTATGGTCTGTAATAATTTTAAATTTTCTACCGAACAAGTAGGGCCTAAAGTATTTAGTGGCCCATACGATAGCCAAAAGTTCTTTTTCTATCGTACTGTAGTTTAGTTCGCTAGAATTTAAAGTTCGAGAGGCGTATGCAATTGGCTTATCCGAACCTATAATGCCTTGGGAAAGAACAGCACCTATGGCGACATTGGACGCGTCTGTGGTTAGTAAAAATTCCTTAGTGAAATCCGGGTATTGAAGGATGGGGTCGTTAGTGAGAAGCGTTTTGCAATGTTCAAAGCAATCTACATATTTTTTATCCAATGTTATTTTAGAACCCTTTTTAAGACACTGCGTTAATGGTTTTGTTATTTGTGCAAAATTAGGGATGAATTTCCTGTAATAACCGATAAGACCGAGAAAGCGCTTGATTTCAGTAGTTGTTTTAGGTAACGGATATTTTTCGATAGCGACTATTTTATCAGGATTGGGCTTAACACCCTCTCTACAAATAACGTGACCCAGAAAGCTAGTCTCCAACTTTAAGAATTCGGATTTGTCCATCTGAATTTTAAAGTTGGATTCGCGTAATTTTTGGAAAACTTTTTCTAAATTGACTATGTGCTCCTGAAGGGATGTGCTGAAGACAATAATGTCATCCAAATAGACCAGACAGACTTGATTTTGAAGGTCCTTCAGCACATTGTCCATCACTCTTTGAAAAGTTGATGGAGAGTTCTTCAAACCCATCGGCATTCGAAGAAACTCATAATGACCATTTTCAACGTTAAAAGCGGTCTTATGAATGTCACTGGGGTCCATTTCTACCTGATAAAATCCGCTAGCAAGGTCTAAAGTGCTGAAATATTGACATTTACCGAGTTTATCTAAAACATCTGTAATATTCGGAATCGGATACTTGTCGTCAAGCGTCTTATCATTGACCTTTCTAAAATCTATTACAATGCGCCACTTAACTTTACCGGATGCGTCAGATTTCTTTGGTACGATCCAGATGGGAGAACTCCAGGCTGAATCTGAAGGTCGTATAATATTTTGTTCCAGCATCTTATTGATCTGGTCTCTTATCTCCTGTCTGTGAACGTATGGATACCTATAGCTTTTGGTATGAACAGGTATTTCATCGGTAGTACGGATTCTGTGTTTAATCTTGTTGGTGAAAGCTAACGGCTCACCTTCTAGATAGAACACGTCAGCATAACGCGCACAAAGATTTCGTAAGTTAACAAGTTCTTCGGGATTGAGATGATCGGTACGTAAACGAGATAAAACAGCATCAATACGTTCAGGAGGGATTTCGATACCATCACTTAACTCGAAATTAAAAACTTCGGTTTCAACTGGACGGTCCATAGAAAAGATGACGTCATTCGATGAATTATTAGTCACTTCTACCCAACCACGGTTATTTTGTACAACAGTTAAACAATCGGAAATTAAACAGTTATATATTGTCTGATTAGGGATAAAAGCATCACCATCTGAAGTGTTAATGGGCAATCTTACGAGTTTAGATGAGTTAGCAGGAATGATTTCCTCATAGAGGTTCACGTTACGCGAATCGTACATCTCAATAGGTATCTGAGCGTTTCTGGTAATTAATAATTTATTTTTAAGATCAATCTTAGCTCCCCATGTTTCTAATAAGTCAAATCCGAGAAGACCGTCGAAATAACTGTGAAATTTGTAAACGAATAAAGTTAAGTCATTTTGCTCTTTAAATTCAGGAAAACATGGCAAGGTAATAGAAAAATCATTTTTGCTAACTCCATGCACGTTAGTTACTTCGAATGGTTCATAGTTTAAAGGTATGTGACTAAAATATTTTTCGACAGCATCTGGACTAATGAAAGATTGGTTAGCTCCAGTATCAATCAGGAATTTTAAAGGAGGGCTACCTATTTGAATAAAACCTAAGTGCCTCTGAATATGGAAATTTACTTCTATGTGGGCTTTTCTGATAGGGGCGGTTTCTGAAAATTTTCAGTAGAGGGTCCACTTTGATCGACCTCCTCTACTATGGGATTCTCTGGATAAGAATAGGCCTCTTCGTAATAGCTAACGTTCGGATACTGTTCCGGCTGATAGTAATAATCGTAATTATAATCATTCTCATAGTCGTTGTAGTTATAATAATTAGAATAGTCATAGTCACAATTATACTCATTCATGTTTAGTTCGCGACTTTTAAAATAGTTACTGGGGGGTGGATTCCCGTAAATTCGCCAATCCCGGCCGGAAGGTGGTAACGTCTTCGGCACGAAAGGGGCTACTCCACTCATAGGACGCGGAACTGAATGCTGCTGCGGGGGCTGTGCACCCTGCGGCCTATTAGGTAATCTAAATACGTTGCTATTAGCATTATAATTAGGTGGCTGTGCACGGAACATCTGTTGGGTACGAGTCATACCACGATTAAACTGGGGTTGCATATTATTAGGTTTCCAACCCTGGGCAGGAGGTTGCATGGGCTGAAAACGGGAAGGACCTGGCATATTGAAAGCGGGCTGCCTAACCGGTACGTTAAAATTTGGAGGTTTCTGACTAAAGTGGTTAAGCGGTAAATTATAACTGGTAGCTGGTGAATTAGGATTATGCTTAGGGTGTTCGCTAACGTTACGAGATTGCAAGTACATAGTGTTTAACTCGTCTTGCACAAACTCGAGGGCTTTTTCCATAGAAACAGGTCGCATACAGCGTATTCTGGATCCTAGGGGGTCTTTCAGGCCTCGTAAGTATGATTGGAGGGTTAATTTTTGATATAAAGTACGCTTAGCCTCTATAGTAGTTTGTACTGTCTCGTGAAGTGAAACGTACGTCATGATCGTACTAAACAAGTTCTGGCACCGTTCGTAAAACTCCTGGGGTGTGCTAGACCCTTGCGTTTGTAACGACAAATCACTGTACAAAGCGGTCTCATCTCTGTGATCGGCAAAGTTGTTAATAAGAGCGGCTCTTATACCTTCCCAGTTTTCTGGGATGCCATTCGCGTTTATAAATCTCGCGGCGGGGCCAGTTATCTTATTTAGTATGCCATTAACGAGCGCTAAATTCGCAAGTTCATTTGCAGCTGAATTAGGTTTCAAATAAGTAAGTACTAACTGGTCGCATAAGTGAATAAATCTCGTTAACACATGAGGGTTACCGTCAAAGTCAGGCAATAACCGTAAGGATTTAACAATTACGTCAATATCAACTTCTGCCATTTTACCTTCTAAATCTCTATGCTCGTCTATAACACAAAGCCTGGTATTCCGCCTACTATCCCTAACTAACCTACTATTACGCGCTTCTAGTGGATGAAAAATTTTGGATGACTAATTAAATACACACAATAAAAAGAAAAACGAAATACAGAGAATGATAAAATATCATGCACTAGAAAAATTATAAGGAAAGGAAGTTATATAACGTATAAGTACATATAGTATTTTATATAGCTTAAGGATTAAAGGAAGGTAAGGACTTGAAAGATTCAAGGACTTACAGCATTGCTTCTTCTTCTTGATCAATGTCTGGATCTCCTCGTGACTGCAGCTTCCGTAGAGTTCGGATACCCGTGTGCGCGCGGCTTAAGAGCCACTCGGGCGCGGTAGCGATTTCGGAAATTTTCTCCTAATTAACGCGAACCGACCCGCGAGTATCCTACCGACTGCGCCAATTTTATTTTCTGCAGTCGAAGGATCGAAAAAAAAGCAATTTTATTTGACTAAATTTAATTATAAAAGAAATTAAAATTACAATGCGTGATAACGGATCGATGTTAGAAACAATTATGACGAAATTACAAGCTACAATAAAATGCGACGAAAAATGTAAATGACCGGGGCACGTTCCGCTGACGCTGCGCCTCGTGCTGCTTGGTGCCGTGCGCAGTGTTGATGGGCCGATGCCGACGCAGCGGTCTTCATACATTAGGGTACCGTAACAGGGTGTATAACAACAGCAAATTTCTCTAGAAAAGAAAACAAACATGCAAAAAATCTTTTTTGTTTTTATAAAATAAAAGATTTCGTGAACAAACATGAGCGGTTTATTTTGAATGTTTGTTTTTCTTGTTTTCAATTTTATATCTTTGACTCTGGCTCTTCTCGATACTATGGCATCTAACGAAAACAAAAGAGAACATAATCTATACCTAAATAACTTGCCGGTAGGCTAACTACCTATTATAACTTAATTTCATCTTTGCTTGCTACATCTTCTAAGGTCTTCTAGTATATTACAAAGGATGAATAGTTATTGATGTTTAATATATGGGTGCAGTTTATTTCATATTCCAATAAAAGTAACTGCGCGTGTTCGCAATAACATTCGTGGGTACACGAACTCAGTTGATGTTATAACGATGACCCAATTATTGCCTTCATGTTACTTAGGTACTGTAACTGTACAAAAGTCTTAAACAGACTATTTTATTTCTCAATAGTTTTTCTCCTTTTATCCAACAGAACTACAGTATACTTATTAATTAATATGTAGTTTTGCCGGTTCTGTCCAGACAGATACATACTTACAGAGGCCCAAAATGTGCATGCATACGCTTTTAGCGGAAGGTGCGGGCATGGCCTGTAAATCACGAATGCGGATGCAAACTGTATCGACGTAGTATCGACAAGAGTGTGGCGTAAACGAAACGACAGAATGTGACCTGGCGAGTTTTTAAAGAGGATTTTAAATGCTGACTTTGATTTCTAAAGACTTAGCTTACTACTTTTATATAAACGCTCAGGAAAGAATGATATGAATTCCAAGGCAATTTCACAAAGTTGACGTTACACAAATCGTGTTCGATGTTCATTAATACTAATTCCTTAAGTTCCATTTAGGTACCATTACAAGGCGATAAATAACTGTTACTTATTACAGAGTAATAGTCAGGAAATTGCGACGATTAACTCTGCATGGATATCGAGCTCACGCGCTGCTCGGTGGAAATAGGGCTTGAGAAAGGCACCTAAGGTGTTTATTTTGTACATTACCCTGTTAACGAATAATTAAATTTAAATACGGAGAAGGAAAAGTTTTATAAGTTTTAACACGTTAGCTGCCAACAACTTAATTTCTTCACTTTCATGCTTCAACAGGATTTAAAGGAAAGCTTAGAGTTTCGGTGTAAGTTAATCCCTTACAACTTGTGAAATTCAATGAGCTATTGGAGTTTATGAAGTCCCAGAAGTTGGCAATTGGGACAATCTCTGGTTTGTTTTGTTGCAAAAAGTTCACAACACGAATGATCACGTTACGTTACCCAATAAAATGTTTTGAGAACAACATTACTGACTTCTCTAATTATTGGACTGAAAACTTCCGCAAATCGCCCATAACTTGGACCATTTATGCAAAAGTTTATCTGAATACCCCCTGGTCTGCACTGCACACGTGTTATTACATGGGAGTTCCGACGCCCGTACTCTTTTTGTCACTTGAATTTATCACCAAAGCAGGGAGCGTTCACACCATGCGCACGCACGATCGTAAATTTACCTTTCCGGCAAATTAAAAACATGTATCTTTAGGAGTAGCGGATTTTTTTCTCTTTAAACGGTGAAGCACCTTCAAAGATCTCTACGGAACTAAAAAAAAGTAATACTTAGGTACTTTATTGCAGAAAATCAGCAAGAGCCAAAATAGCAAACTGGATAACTTTGGTTCTATTTTTAGCACGACTGGAAGTGTTATGACCGCCATGGAACTTGTAGATATATCATATAACGTAAAGCTGATTTTAACGTTATCTCGCGGTTTTCCTTTTCCATGTCAGCATTCCATTCCATACTACGGCTGTATAGATTAACAGTCAGGATTGCTGACTCAACAATAATAATAAATATCATTTTGGTTCATAGATTTATTCTGCTCTTGCTAACTTCCCGAGACCCCAGTTTTGAAGATGTCTCGTCTATCCATCCTTACCTGAATATTATTACAATTCGAACGTCTTCATTCATTTAAGTTTGATTGTGCCTTCCCTAAAATTAAGACACCCTCAATTATTTTTAAGAAGGTGTAATTGTAAGACGTTTTTTATTGTCCTATTTGGATAATCTCAGTGTAATTAGTCTGTAGTGCATTATTCTTTGCCTCAACAACATTTTTCTCAAGGAAATGAACTACGCAATTTTATTTTAATTATTAACTACTATAGTGATCACGATTGCCAATAGGTTCATTGCTTGCAATCAATATCAATTAACTCCGTTTGATGCACTTGCGTGCTTCCCTGGTCAGTTTGAAACTAAACGTTTTTGCTTCTAAATTACAACGTTGAGGCATCTTCTCTGTTATTTGTCAAATTCCTCGTGACCAGTGGATAATCTGCTGGAATTTGATTATATTAAAAAAAAGCATATACGTAAAACCGATTCAATTACTTACTCATTTTGAACTTTGGTAAATGGAATTATCCATGTTTATGAAAATTACAGCGAGAAGTTAGTACCGGGGTAATAAATACTGAATTTATTATATACTGCTACCTATGTGACCACCCAAAATTGTGATGAAAGCACTAGAAATATTAGCATCTTTTGCCTTTGTTGTATATTTTTTGTCTCTACTGTTATGCTACCTACACAGCCTACACTACACTTGGAACTTATGGGCATTCATATGGTTTTTTGACATTTGGAGAACAACGATGCATTTTTTATGGTTCATGCCTAACCGAAGTGAACGGGATATTGAAGAAAAATGCGAGTCTCCTGTAGAATTTTAGAGAATCGACATGACATACTGAACAGACTGTTCAAAATCACATATGTAATAGGTGAACATGTCATCAACTGAGTCGTCAAATAACAAGTCTCTCCCAACTCAATTAAGGGAGGTCGTAAAATGCGTCAGCTTTTCCTGGCCGCAGACAATCAATTGGTTTGACGACGAGTTTGTAAACTAGTTGGACATCAAACTTGTAAACTTGTTGGGATTGTCCGCAAGCACTAAATGTTTACAGATTGAAAGCACTACATTAGGAGGCTAACAAAATTCAATCATGGAAAGTGTGGTGTAGATAGTGCCCTGCTACGGAAAAACAAAATTTTGCCTATTTCTGTGTTTGAGGCATAAAACGACCAAAAAACTACAGCCAACTTCCGAAGATTTAACTTTATTCCTTAAAAATCATTAGTACCTAACCTACTCTCTCCTCTATTGCGTATTCTGTTAAGTACCTATATTAATACCTCGACGTAAATCATTGCACTTGTCCCTTTCTATTTTTTCCCTAAGAATTCTCGAAGAACAACCGTATAATGCCGTTAGCAGTCCCTCCAATGACATTACAGTCCCTAATGTCCATTACCACTATTCATCACGTCACCTGCAGCGCCCTCTGCACCCCACCCGCGATAACAATGCGGTTTTTTGTTCTTACATTACGCACAATGCCTGCATGGGTGGTCCGTATCAATGACACAGGATCGAACAGTAAAACTTAGTGCTATGACCAGCAATATATATAAGCTATGTTTTATTCAACGTAAATACGATGGAAAATGAAATGCCATAAGTGTTCGGTCACTTTTGTCTAACTTTCTTTTATTTTGACAGCTTTCCTTTATGTTCTACCCTATGCTCATGCGCACATCATCACATGTCTAGTTTGAACTCTACTTTGAATTTTGAAACGATAGTCGAGTTTATTATTTTGGTAAGCCCTGTGTTTGCTGACAATGTTGGCTGCTGAACAATACATATTTCGTAATGTGTTGTATGTCCCAAGACTTTCTGGCTAATTGCTCGTGCACTGTGCTGCTTAACGCACCTTGTGAAGATGCGAGCATATTTATAGCGTCACTACTGGGAACTATGGATATTACGATGCACACTGGCGCAGCCGGCACGTGACTTCCGCCGTCGAAATAGATTGACTGCGCGTACGCCGGTTGCTTCTAAACGTCCTTTTGTAATACAGAACAGTTGCGCCTGCGGCTGATATATTGTCAGATTGTCACTAGGCAGAACACCTGTCTTTTTTTAAAAGATTTTGTTTTTATGTTAGCCTATCCAATAGGTGGTTCCTATCTTTATAATCGCAGATTGAAAAACTACAAAAACCCATAGTGGCTGATGACTAGGTATCTTAAATATTTCCTTTTGTAATGTAGTGTCCTATAGGTTTGTCCTTTAAGATGATCAAAGTGTTAAAAAACTACGCCCTATAACTAAGTAGATCTTAGTTTCTCGCAGATTTAGTTATGTATACATATATTCCTTTTAGATGTGCCATTGCGTATAAATCTCCATAATCCCAATTTTGCAGTAATACAAATTTCCACGTTGGTACCTGGCAGATTGGTGCCGTACGTACGTGTCGACCAAAGTCTGCCAGTTTGCAGGGGCTTTGCTGTTCGATTCAGCTGCAACTTTAAAAGCTACAGACGTGTCTGAGAAAATCTTAAATTGAATCTGGACTTTAAAAAATCTTGTTATTTTTTCGTGCACCTTCACGAACATTTCACGCTACCTGCATTTCTAAAACTGACGAACATTTAAAATGTTATATTACAAAATATTTACCAAAAGAAGGTAATTTAGGTGCCTATATTAATAGTCTGTTTGTTTATCTGTTCAGTTATAAACTAACCAAATTGTGATAGCAAATTAAACATGCATGAGATAGAACCGCTGATAAAAGCTACGGCTATTTTGTCATTAATATTTCTGAAGGTATCAGAGCCATCGTGGGCTTATGACTTTTCCCACGGCACTTATTTCGAATCAAATTGATCGAACAATAAATTTAATAAAAATTAAGATCTGCTCGTTGCAAGATTTACATACTAATACGAAATAGTAGGAGAATAGGGATCCAATAAGCTATCTGAAAAATTAACAACTATTAAACAGAAAGAAACCGATGATCTAGGCTGATGATGATCTAATTCAAAGGTTGGAGCTACATACTGGAAAAAGGGTACTTATAATATTTTTAATTTTGTGATTTTAGCATTATTATTTAGTATTATATAAAAATAGCATTGTGAATGCTAAAATCTCAAAATTTAAAAATTATATAGCTTTCTCATCTTAATCAATTGTTTAAAAATATCTGTAAAGATATTGAATTGAATGTCGAGGTAATTCCTTGTATGTACATTGGTCAGATGGCGCTGGCTTGCAGCGTAAGAGTTGAAATACTAGAAGAAATTCGATGTTCCCACTAGTGACTCGGTAGCTCAGCGGTCAAAGCATTGGACCAGATATCCAAAGGTCGCGGGTTCGATTCCCGTCCAAGAACATGATCTGGTGCGAGTCGTATTTTTTCTAGTATATTATTTAGTATTATAAGGGTATAATAGTAAAAGGATTCGAAATTTTGATACTTTATTAAGAAATAGGTCAAGTAGTCAAAAAGGAGGTCAAAATATGATTCCTCCTGATTTTATTGAAGCAAAAGCATTACCCTACTTCGTGAATGATTTACCAAGAATGTTGTAAAGTAATATAGTTGATTATATTTGTATAGTAAGTAATATTTCTGAAAACTTCAGATTTCCAAACAAAAAGGTAGTTTACCAATGCTCGAAGTCTTATACATAGTGAAAAGTTGTATGTTTAACACGAGACCAAATTTTTGTTCTACCTCGTGCCTTTAAATCACAAACTGTGCTCAGTAGTCTATATTAGAATCACCAGACTACTTCACTAAATCGGCACTCGCAGCACAAATTGACATTGGTCTCTTGTATAACAAATATCTAATCTATGAACTTGATGGTGTTCATATTCTCATATCTATCATAGGTATACAAATAAAAGTGAAAAGTGATAAGTTGACTAGTAATTACAAATAAGAAAATGTTTAATAATAGTATGTTTATGTACTAATTCTGTTTCCACAAAGCTTCCCGTTTTGTTTATGTTGCAGCAGCTGCTTACATTACAAAAGCATATTTGCTTTGCCAGCTCGTACTTTAACGACATTAACTTAAGATTCAACGCACGTCTTTTTCTGATGTTGTGCTTCCTAAGTGAAATGTTTTATGGATTTGTTCTGAACTGAACAGATGAAAACAGGTTTGTTTCTTCGAGCAATATTGGTAGAGCCGCGGGTTTGTGTAGATAGGTAAAAGTTGTATAGTTGACGAGATTTTGACGGGGGAAGGTTCCATTGTGCTAACCCTCTTATTTGCGATCCCCTCATACCAACAGTTCGGCCACGCGAAAAGCGAACCGGCGGTACGCCGGGCGAATTCTCTCTTTTCTTTGCCCGGTCGAAAAGTTACCGCACCTCACGGCATCGACAGCGACAAAAGCTATGAAAATTCGCTGGCCGCGCCGCCGTTCGCCTCTTCGCGTGGCCAGGACATTGGATAAGCTGTGTGGCCCGGTTTGCCGTTTCTAACTCGCTTACAAACTCACTGAGTAGTGAGTAAGCTTGTGTTTAACTGAACTTCGGAATCCAATCATTTTAGTTAAGATACTTCAGTTAGTTTAGTTGAAATTAAATTAGTTTGTGAAGTTACTGATTTTCCATTTGAAGACTACCTTTATCCAAAATTTATAGTAATAAAATCATTTTTGTCTGAAATACCTAACTATATACGAGCACATGAGTATTAGGTATGTACGAAGTTATAGAATCTCGTTGTTATATCAACATAGATTACATTCAACTTTGACCTTCATTGAAAACTTAATAATTTAATCAGTATTTGTGTCCTGTTCTGACTTAACTAATGTAAACAGTATGATATATTGAATTAAAAAAGTGTCAACAATAGATCATTTAATGACGATAATCGATAATGATATCAATATTTTAGAAAAAAAAATATGTAAAAAATATGAATATAAATATTTTGTTATATCGTCGACTATGTTTACTTTTCGTCGACTACAAACGAAATTCAAGCTCATCCTCAGACATCTTCACAAAGTAAACGTTTATGACTACGCGAAATTCAGTGGTATGAAAAAGATACCGGCTTACCTTTGTGTAGCGAGCCTTTAAAATGAAATGAAAAAGGTCACTACAATTCTTCTCAATGTTTATAATTATTCAAATTTTATTATCTGTTATATTCTTGACGACTTCAGTGGTCAACATGCCGGTCTACCACGCAAGAGGTCCCTGGTTCGATTCCCGGCCGGGCAGAAATTTCAATGATGAATCTTTACGCATTTTTGTGACGGGTCTGGGTGTTACTATGTATAATAACCCCCTTACTAATAAAGATTGTATAGCAGATGTATAAGTTGCACAGTGTTTTGTCCCTTTCTTTTTATGTCAAACTTAAATAGTTTGACAGAGAGTCACAACTGTGTAACTTATACATCTGCTATACAATCTTTATTAGTAAGGGGGTTAGTATATATTTAAAAAGTATATAAGTGTAGTATATCAGTTGTCTAGCACCCATATTACAAGCTTTGCTTAGTTTGGGGCTAGAGGGCGCTGAGTGAAATTGTCCACGCATTTATTATTGTTATTATTATTGCATTCTTACGTATTGATTATAACATCTATAGACACAACAAATAGTTGAATATTACATACTTATACTTCATTTCTTAAAGATATCCTATCTATCTAACGAATTCCATTGCCTTTTGTCAACGAACAAGAACAGTCAATTATTGAAATCTAAGTAAAGTAAACATCAAGTCTCCCCACCCTTTTGAGCAGCCCTTAACATAACATATTAATCAAACGAAACCCAAACAATATTTTTATCTACCCTTAACATGTCAGAATAAGTAAAGAAAACCATTTTTTCCCTTATGTTTGTAAATGAGCATATGCAATGCAATGCAATTATTATGTAAATTTATTTAATCGTACTGTTTATCAATCACCACATTAGTATAATACTTCTCGTTTTTAAGGGTTACCATTGAACACGTTTAAAAAGTTTAATTTACAGGTACAGTCTAATATGGTTACTTAAATAATTAATACGACATTCAGACAGCCTTTGTAAATAACAGAGAGTGACCAATACAAACAAAACGGGTTCTTCATGAATTTATAAATCAAATAAGGCCCCTTGTTAACGAGACTGTTTCTACCCGGGCCGGTGCTGGCTAAGCTTGTTTATGAGCACGGTTTGTACCGGTCTTGTACCCGGCTGATTTTTTTTGTTCGTCATACACGAGATCGCGCTGTGCGTATACCTAGAGTTGAGTCGTTCGTGAATGAATCCTTCAATTGGACTAGTTCACTTATCAAGTATATCTCCTTCACTCATTCATTCGGGTCCCAATTACTTCAGTACTTCATTTAGTTCACACTTCACTGAAGGAGAGTAAAGCGGACAGATAAATTACGAACACCGCGTGCTGAAGCGAGACAGTTGCACGGCTCGGCGGCCAGCGGTCGGTCAGAGTCGGAGTCCGCCTGCACTCAATTTGACTTCAACAACCCCTATTGCGCAAACATTAAGGCTTAGTTTTACATAACGACAAAGTGACTCAAATGGACTACTGAACTACTGAGCCGAGTGAACTAGATGAACTAATTGTGTGATATATCACGAAGTATACTTCATCTAGTCCAACTGAACTATATCACTCTTTACACTTCAGTGAAGTATTTTGCGCATGTCTACGTACACCCGGCCTCGTCAAACAGCCGTAATTGACTGCCATACTCGACTGCGCACCGGTCCTACTCAGACACGGTGTGCCCCGTGCCCAAACCGTCGCTAGCGCCCGGTGTCGTTAACAAACCTCAATGGTGTCCCATACCTAAAGTGTCTGCTACACGGCTGCCAACCACGTCCCAACCGAGGTGACTTTGGATGGCAACCGACACAGCTTGTTTCGAAATTTGGTTGTAAACCACTTAAGGTCACCTTGGTTGTAAACCACTTAAGGTCACCTTGGTTGGGACGTGGTTGGCAGCCGTACCTATAGCAGGCACTTAACTAACGACCGGACATAGACACGGTTTAATACCGTGCCTAGACCCGGGTAGAAACTTCTCGTTAACAATGGGCCTTACGCAGCATGACACCGGGGCCACCCTTGTTATTTCCTAGTAGTACTAAGTCTGGGGTAATCCTTGATCCATGGTACAATCTGGGGACCTTCAAGCCGCTGGGTTACTTCCAGGCAAGCGCGTTACATCGTAGGTCGCATCATCGCTTACCAGCAGACGTGAAAGCGGTCAAGCGCATGCTTCAAAAAATTTGACACTTTTTCTACGGGCCCATCACATAACATCTTCCGTTACAAAACCTTCGCTACATAAGCCACTTTAAATTATGAGTATCATTATTATTCTCTTGAATCAATAAAATCTCAAAGAGGCTTAATAATTCAGTGAACAAACAATGCCCAAGTTTTTCTTGTTGAATAAGTAAGGGAATTGCTTTTCTCGTTCCGCACCAAATAAAGACTCCGGTTTTCTTAAAGCGCGATCTTATAAGTATCTAGAACACCGTTTTATTCCCAAGTACTTTTGTTCCTAATGCTTCCCGCCTTGCTTGTTAAGAATAATTGAGGAGCCTGCCTGCCTGGGATTATGTTAGCCTCCTTGACAATTTTGTTTACTTTTCGTAAATGCTTTATTGTTATAATTGTTAATTTACTAAGGACTTTCCAAAAGTGGTTTCGTATTTGTTTTTATTGATTTATTTTCGGAATACTTCTATACGATATTAGTTATTTGAAACTGTTGTTAGCCTTTTGTCACCATCTTTACTGGTGTATCAAAATTCGCCTCTCTTCTTACTTATCATATTTTGATTCCGTTGAGCACCTTGTTTAGACACTATTGTATAATCCGCGTGTGATGAGAATGGGATGGAACCTTGTCAAAGTAAATAACTGACTAATTAGTTAATTTTAATTAAATTAATTAACTAATTGTTTACTTGTTATTCTACTTGAAGTTGCTGCAGCAAAAGTTCCCTCACCTCGGATGCGTGAAACCGTGTTTTTGGATACATACCTACCTGTGGCTGGCCGTCGAACAAACGCGTCTCGGTTTGACAAGGTTTCACCCCATTCTCATCGCGCGCGGATTATAAAATGTTTTACATTCCGTTTTACATTTAGTGCTTTCAAGTGGCCATTACGCCAAACAGTTCTGAAGGAGGCATGTTTCTCAAGTAGTTTTCGCGACAAAGTGCAGAAGGCAAGGCAAAGAGCGTTCAAAAGCTTTGCTTGTTGTGGCCAATCATTATGCGTTCGCACGCGCGTTTAGCTGTATAACAGTACTCATTTCCTGCTGGCACTTCACATCACTATTTTATATTTGCGTTTTTATTCGACTTTGTTAGCTACATTCGTGTCCGAATAAAAACAAAAAACATCGTCCACATCGTCATCACCAATACATGTGATCGTGTATTTGCGTATTCGTCTTTTTCTTGAAAATAGACGGATAGTAGACGAAAACAGCTACTTCCAGTCGGCGTTGTATTTTGGCGAATAAGTCGAATACCAGCATAAACTGCAATCTTGTATGCTAGTTGCCATAATAAGAGTAAAACCAGTATGGAATACGACTTTATCGCTTAGTTTTTCTATATTTCTTGGAAATGACGACACATAAAAAAATGATGGAATCGATTAAAGAGCTAATAAAGTTTCGGTTCAACTTTCTTTATACTAGGTGTTACAAAAGTACCCCTAATGCCGAATATGGTAGATAGGGACCATCAAACTGAACAACTTTTACTATGGGACCAACTATGAAATCGCGAAAAAAAAATCAGCTGTTTCATACATTTTGATATTTTCGTAATTAATTTTTGTATGAAACAGCTGATTTTTTATTCGCGATTTCGAAGTTGGTCCCATAGTAAAAGTTGTTCAGTTTGATGGTCCCTTTATACCATATTCGGCATTAGGGGTACTTTTGTAACACCTTGTATAGGTAGAAACGCATTAACACACTTTGATGTGTTCCTTAGTGTAATGAAAAGTAAATTAAACCTTAAGTTAGAATACGCTTTTTGAAGTGTTAACAGAATTCGTAAATTGTCTTAGAACGTAATTTGTCGATATTTGCACAAATTCACACGAACAACAAAGGAGAAGGAACAATGACTAAATTAACGGGCTCCTCTCGTTCGACTACCTCAGGCGTGTGCCGTTATACAAAATTGTGCAAATATATTCATTACATTAAACATTATTTTATGTCTGATACCCTTTGTTTACTTCCCCTAATTAGGTGGAACGTTTTGTTTTGTTTGTTTAACGTAGGACGTCAGAATTTTTGATGTGGAAATTAATCCTCTTTTGTTTTTTTTTTAATAGGTAAGGTAGCTATTTCATTGTAGAGAAAAAACTCATAAGAAAATAAAAGAACAAAGCTTGGTGATAAACTGATTAGTGATTCGACACCGAGACATAAGTTTAGTAAGAATGTGAAGCGAAACATGCATACGTGATAGTTTTGAAATATGCCTTTATCAGATCTCATATCTTAAAAAATATTATAAGCAATCAACTATTTATTTATCTTTTAACTTTGTTTTTTTTTTAAAAAAACTTCGATCATCTATTAATACGTTTTATCACGATGTATGAGAGTAGATTAAGTAAGTAGTAAAATAACTAAGTAGGTATTATAAAAGTGTAAGAAAATTTTCTATTTTTGCTGATTTTCTTATAACTTTAATTACTAAAATCTAGGTAATTCACTATAATTATTTTTATTATCTAAAAAAGGTTTTTAGGCATTTAGACTGGTTAAGAAAGTTAGTATATACTCATTTTATGCAATTTTTTAACTAACTTTCTATTTATATTCTACTACTAATCTTTTAATGATTTTCTACTAAATGTTCTACCAATTTTCTACCTTTTTAGTACTAATTTAGTACTGATTTTGTACTTATTTAGTAGAAAATTAGTATATATAGATTTTCTTGAAATCATTGTAAAGTTTACCCTAAATAATGAAATTCCAAGTTCTTAACACATTCACTCCATTCCACATACTTACCTACATAAACACAAAAGCTAAACTATAATTTAAAGAAACTTCCTTCTTTCTATTTCACGTAAATATTAAGATCTATTCCATTACACTCACTCAAAATTGAGAGACGAACAAAAAGTATATTCCTAGAGATACAGCATTGCGGCAAACTAGTTGGTGACTCCCTTGAATAAAAGTAAATTTCATGTACATGTTTGTAAGTATTATTTTCTTAGACGCTCTCCCTTAAGTGTGCCAAAGCGAAATGTTTATAAATCATGATGTAAAACATGATGCCACTGTCAGATATCGGAACTCGTCTACAGCGGCAATTTAGACCGCAAGTTTACTAAACAATGAGTCATTGCGTATTGTTTGACCACAAAATAAAAAGTCTATGTATGTTAGACAGATGTCCGCTCTGACTGTATTCGTAAACGCTACCGTCATTTGTTTTGTTGCGCAAGAAACTCCTTGGTAATCGGTACAGTACTGACCGGGTTGTCCTGAGATTGCCTGTATGAAATATCTGTGTGTGTGCATGGGAAACCGCGATTTCATCCAACTTCTTTGATTGTTACCAGATAAGCAGAATGTGTGTGAGCTGATCCTGGCTGGTATTGACTGATGACGGTCGTAATGGGGCGGACGCAGTATATTGCGTGCGCACTCCTGCTGCTGTGCCCGCTCGCCTTGAGTCGCCACGACGACGACTTCGCCTTTGACAATAGTGAAGAGTTCCAGGTTAGTTTCTGCCATGATTAATTAAATAATGCAATAAGTTCAGATTGGTAATTAAATTAAACTTAGACAATGAATTTCAACTACTTTTAACTTTTTTCTGCAAAAACACGACAGCCACTTAAACTATTTTCTGCAACAACAGTCACTTATTGAATAAAAAACCATATTAGAGTTCCACTCCACTAAAATTAAGTCGCGTTAAATGATTATACTCCAGTTGACATAGTTTTCTAAAATGTTGTGTAACAGCAGGCAGGCATGACACGTATTCCGGCATAGGTACTTTAATATTTACCCACGCAGATAAAAGCAGTTGTGCCTTTACCAGCTCTTAGCATCTTATTAAAGTCTTTCATTTGGCCACGGAATACGTTTAATAGTACTATCTACTAACCTACGCTACGTACATTAAGTTAGATTTACCACAAAAATACTTTCGATTGAAATGATGCTGTAAAGATGCTGTAAGCATAAGCTTACCTGGCAGTGATAGTATTTCTTTTATAATATAATGAATTTAAAAGAAAAACTATCACTGCTAGGTAAGCTTCAAAGTAGATGAGTAATCGATTCGATACTCGGAAAAGTTTTCGTAGGTACAAATTTTATTGAATTGTAAGCCAATGGTATGGTATGAGGTTATTACCGAACCCTACACTGCGCGTGGCCTGACACGCACTTGGCCTGTTTTTTATTAAAATTCAAGCTATCTTTACTCAGCTCTGCCACAAAGGATAGTAGAAAAACCAGAAACCAGATCAGATTCATAAGTATAATAATTAATACACTATTTTTATCATTTAATTTTCAGGTTGATTTAACAGCGAACCATTCCGAAATAGCAAGAAATGGCCTAAAAAGATTATGGGGTGTAGCAGACACATCGGCCTATGTCGGTCATCTCTTTCGGATGGAAATACCCAAAGAAGCATTCACAGGGGAAGTTTTAGCTTATAAGGTAAGTCAAAGTTTAAAAAACAGGAAATATATAATATCTACAATATGAAACAAAGTAGGTAATGCAAAGTCGTGATCTTCTATTAGTTTCGAATCTGATAATCTTCCTTTATTTCACGTATTTGTATATTATGTTATTCATTGATAATAATATTTCCAGGTTCGACGCGAAGACGGCCGCCGTATGCCCGGCTGGCTCGCCGTGGACTCAAAACACGGCCTGATCAGCGGCATCCCGCAGCAAACCGACCTGGGCTCACACTCCTTCACCGTCACCGCGCATGGTCGCACTCACGGACTCACCGCCACTGACTCCTTCACCATAGAGGTACTATACTGTTACAATAAGTTTGCTATAGCCTGTGGACTAAAACACGGCCTGATCAGCGGCATCCCGCAGCAAACCGACCTGGGCTCACACTCCTTTACCGTCACCGCGCATGGTCGCACTCACGGACTCACCGCCACTGACTCCTTCACCATAGAGGTACTATACTGTTACAATAAGTTTGCTATAGCCTGTGGACTAAAACACGGCCTGATCAGCGGCATCCCGCAGCAAACCGACCTGGGCTCACACTCCTTCACCGTCACCGCGCATGGTCGCACTCACGGACTCACCGCCACTGACTCCTTCACCATAGAGGTACTATACTGTTACAATAAGTTTGCTATAGCCTGTGGACTAAAACACGGCCTGATCAGCGGCATCCCGCAGTAAACCGACCTGGGATCACACTCCTTTACCGTCACCGCGCATGGTCGCACTCACGGACTCACCGCCACTGACTCCTTCACCATAGAGGTACTATACTGTTACAATAAGTTTGCTATAGCCTGTGGACTAAAACACGGCCTGATCAGCGGCATCCCGCAGCAAACCGACCTGGGCTCACACTCCTTCACCGTCACCGCGCATGGTCGCACTCACGGACTCACCGCCACTGACTCCTTCACCATAGAGGTACTATACTGTTACAATAAGTTTGCTATAGCCTGTGGACTAAAACACGGCCTGATCAGCGACATCCCGCAGTAAACCGACCTGGGATCACACTCCTTTACCGTCACCGCGCATGGTCGCACTCACGGACTCACCGCCACTGACTCCTTCACCATAGAGGTACTATACTGTTACAATAAGTTTGCTATAGCCTGTGGACTAAAACACGGCCTGATCAGCGGCATCCCGCAGCAAACCGACCTGGGCTCACACTCCTTCACCGTCACCGCGCATGGTCGCACTCACGGACTCACCGCCACTGACTCCTTCACTATAGAGGTACTATACTGTTACAATAAGTTCACTATAGCCTGTGGACTAAAACACGGCCTGATCAGCGGCATCCCGCAGCAAACCGACCTGGGCTCACACTCCTTCACCGTCACCGCGCATGGTCGCACTCACGGACTCACCGCCACTGACTCCTTCACTATAGAGGTACTATACTGTTACAATAAGTTCACTATAGCCTGTGGACTAAAACACGGCCTGATCAGCGGCATCCCGCAGCAAACCGACCTGGGCTCACACTCCTTCACCGTCACCGCGCATGGTCGCACTCACGGACTCACCGCCACTGACTCCTTCACTATAGAGGTACTATACTGTTACAATAAGTTCACTATAGCCTGTGGACTAAAACACGGCCTGATCAGCGGCATCCCGCAGCAAACTCACCTGGGCTCATACTCCTTCACCGTCACCGCGCATGGTCGCACGCACGGACTCACCACCACCGACCCCTTCACTAAAATATATATTATACTGTTACATTAAGGTTCTCTATAACTTGCCAACTGTTTAATCAGCCACTCAATTAACGGTCATTTAATTAAATAGCTCCGCTTAATCACCGGCCTAAATGTCATTTAGCCAATGCGTTTAATACAACATTTAATTAACGGACTGGCAGATGCTTAGGCCGTTAAAAACAAATCAAATTCATAATTAAACTTGTGACAGTATCATTGCCACATATCGCCTACCTAACAAACCATAAATTGCGAAAAATTACACAAAAACACCTTTAATACATGCTATTGGTCATATCCAAAGAAATTTTGGTTCAAATTTTATTTAAAACGTTCGACAGCAGATAATTTTTTTTTTTTTATGACCACAGACTTCCATTGAACTATATTCTCGTGCAAACGTATTTAATCTCGTTAAATCGTGAGAAACACTAAAATTATCACAGCTGGTCGACGCCATATTGGCAGCTCTGCAGCTCTACAGCGCTCTGGGTGACAGAAAACGGAACTATATTTCAAAGTCTTGGCTAAGCAAGTTATTAAACGTCATTGAACTAAGTCATTTGCCTAGCTATCTAATCAAATAGCTAGATATCATTTAGGCTGCTGATTGAACGGCGCCGTTAAATGAAAAGGCTAGGCCGTTAATTGAACGACTGATTAAGCTAGTTGGCTGCGACATAAACATAACAAAACAGATTAAACAGAGTACTATGGCTCTAAGTTCAACGTATTGTTACCATATCCCTAACTCATCGCACTGTTCATCAAAATATAGAATCATAATATAATTATTGACATCAATGGCTATAGCTAAAAGATCTTGGCTCACCAATTGAGTTCAATTATACAGCTATGAAATTAATGAAAAGTTTATTTGATATCAATAAAAAAGACCAACTGACAGTATGAATTAGCTATTCATCAAATGAATGCATAGCCTTGATTCATCAAGATAATTGATTTTTTTGTATTTTCTTTTCAGGTGAAAAAATCAGAGGATAAGCCCCATTCGAAGTATGGAACCTGCGTCGGCAACGAGAAGCGTTTGGTCCTGATCATTCTCATAGATAGCGCCTTCCACCAAATATCCTCGCGGCAGCGGATCCGAGCGCTTATGGAACTTTCCAACTTTATGGCCATTGATGGGGTAAGTCTGCTTAAGTACTGTCGGTGTCACAATCATAATCGCCCCGTGTTCCCCGCGCGGGGTTGGTATTATGGTATTTTGGCGACGAAAGCATTTTCTCCGGGAAAAAAAAATAGTTGGGACACTTGCCAATATCACACTGACGAATGAGCTTGTTCGAGAAGTTACAAGCGTACTATGAGAACGCAGTAATCGGTGTGTTGTGTTTATCTAAGTACTTCTGAGGTGGATGGCCAAAATGATCTGAGCAATCAAACCTACCAAAATAGTTAAACATTTGACCAAAATCAAACTTATCTTAAGACATTAAAGTGCACTTTCATTTGCTGTCTGGGAACAACCGAAAGCGCTCCTTAACGTCTTGAGATAAGGTTGATTATTGTCGAATGATTAGCTGTTTTGGTAGGTTTGAATGCTCGGATCATTTTGGCGCTGTCTGTACCTCTTGTATTTCAGACATGTTTCTTAGCACAATGAGATTGTTATTTGTGTTACCGAATGCTAATAACCACCAAATATTTTTGAGTTAGTGTTTAATACTCATCAACTAGTCTTCATCCGACCACTAAATCTGGTACTTTTTTATTTTGATATCCATTAATTTTCAGAGTAAGTATTTAAAATATACATTGTAATCCAACTGCCAAAATTACAACGTATACATACTAATGTGGTATATCTCTTTCCAGGAAGAATTCTGGATCGCCCCTTACAAGTCTGACTCTGAGCAGGCGCAAAGCGTGCTCATGACTGGCCCGGGAAGTTCGCATCGCAAGCGCGGAGACGCCACTACCGCCATCTATTTGAACGTATGTAATAAGCCCACAAAAGCTTGCGGGGTAGGAAGTATAACATATTTTGTTAAAAAACGATTATGTTTGAGAAAAACGAATTTAAAAGTCGATTATACATAAATGACATAATAAATAATATAGTGATTTTAATAACCAGACATCTAAGCCATATCTACGCCATTTATCTGATTTAAATAAAGAAAATGTAAACAAAAAAAACAATATTTAATTTATTAAAAAAAAATGTCTGTTCTTATGTAATTTGTCAGATTTGACGACTTACAATTTACTTCCAGGTCGGTTGCGCAGAGAAGCTGTGGCCTCGCCACAAAGTGCTCGTAGCCGGCATCCGCGAACAGTCGCGCGACGGGACCCTCGCGCACGTACTGCGCCTGCCCGTGCGGGGCTGGCGCCTGGCCGCCGCCCGCGCGCCGCCCAGGCACAAGCGACAGGTACATTACCTCATTATCCTATACGGTTATCCCGTAATACTCCGTAATACCCCCCTAGTAAAGTGTTGGTAATCGCGCGACGAAACTCTTGCGCACATACTACGGCTGCCCGTACTGGGCTCCAAACATCCAAAATTGATAGCGAACGACAAAATGAAAGGTTTACATCTACACTAGCGCCGAGTTGGCCTTAGTATGGCGACTGATGGACGATTTGTGAATCAGTCGAATTATCCTGGCATTGATCGACAGTCGAACGCCGACGAAGGCTCCGGACTGGACGACGTCTACGACGACGAGGGCGACGGTGACGACGCGGAAGACGAGTTCAGCGGCGACGGGTACGACGACGAGTACGGAGAGGTGAGAACTCATCGCTATCACTCGATATATTATTTATGCAAATGTAGGAAGTCTCAGGGCCTGTTTCATAGGTCATAAGTAGAGATTGGATATTCGGATGCATATTTACTTAAAGTTCAGATGTTGGGTATTATGGAAAGCACTTTTTTATCGAAAAATTCCAGGGATTTCGGGTTTTTTGTGTATACTCTTGAAACGTAATAAAAACCCCGGTTTGACATAAATGACAGTTGCACTGTTGCAACCTTCAATCATATAAACCCTAGATGCAGCGTAAACGCACTAAAAGTGACGTCACGAACAAATGCTCCAATCGAAAGTGAGCATTAGATCGATCTCAGTAGTCATTTGACCGCCCGGACATAACGATGTCTATTCATATTCATATTTTCAGTAAGTATTGAGCGTACACATAATTTCACTATGAATTTAAAGTCAAACATGTACCGAAACCATTTTAATTTCATCTATTCAAATTAAAATATTACAATATTCCATGCGGTGAAACCATTTCTTCTATTTGTGTTAGTTAGACAGAGATGCGTAAGAAAGACTAACGTCTGTCGATCGACGAAACTACTGACTGGCGACGGACGACTTGTGAGCATTTCATGTAATAAGATCGAAAGTACCACCACTGCCGTCCTAATTTTAAACGTCGAATATCAAATATGGCAGCGGCAGTATTCGGAAGCGAAATATCTATATTATAACTACAACTGTTTAGCACTGTTGGTATCACGGTTGGTTGGTTGGATTGTATATCTAGGATTTATACAATCGAAGGTTAGAACGTAAATGGTGGCTTTTCCCTACTTTTGTTGACAGTGAGTTTTGACGAAGCAAACACAACCTAAATACGTTGTAGCAAGTGTCAATCGGAATTTTTAATATTTCGAGAAGCCGCTTCATAATATGTTAGCCAAAAGTCAACTTTAGGTAAATAACATCCGATTATACGATCTCTAGTCATTAGTTCATAATATTGTATA
Source organism: Catoptria pinella (assembly GCA_963556745.1). Classification (NCBI taxonomy): domain Eukaryota; kingdom Metazoa; phylum Arthropoda; class Insecta; order Lepidoptera; family Crambidae; genus Catoptria; species Catoptria pinella. The sequence continues at coordinate 6,504,439 of OY750775.1, read as the reverse complement.
TGGTCTAGTAAAATGAATTTGCATGAAATAATCTGTCAATTATATTACTTGAAACTTTACAGAAACCTTAAGAATAGGCTCTCAACATAATATCGAGGTTCCGTAAAGGCAGGTGCTTTGATCCAAATTAGGAAAGAGGTTTAACTTGCCGCTATCACTAAACCGCTTGAGTAAATTTTGCTGTTATAACATATGTTCAATATTTGTTAATATCATAACAGTTTTTCCTAGCTTGGGTCAAAGTAACCCGCATTACCCGTTAACAAAAGTTTAGATATAATTTGATATAGTGGTGGCCACATAATTAAGGACGCCAGTCGATTTTCATACAAACGGTGTAACTTTGAAGCCTTGGTTCTCCGCCAAGGATTAATCGAACATTAATCTGATGAGGTTATCCAGGGAGTGAATGAAGGAGATCCCTATCACTGTAAGGATCAGTTCTCAGTTTCCACATTATGATGCTATTAAAACGTATAGAAATCCTTATATCTCTTAGAATGTTGATCAGATTAGTTGGGTGTGTATAGCGACCTGGATCTCCTCCATTCACTCTCTGAATGGCCATCATCGGATCACAGCTCGTTCAATCCTTGGCGGAGAACCAAGGCTTCAAAGTTACCTCGTTTGTTTGAAAATCGACTGGCGGCCTTAATTATGTGGCCAGCACTATTTGGTGGCACTACTCAAGAAAATTCACTTTACTCAATCGTAATAACTAAGATATTTTTATTTCTTTAAACATAATAAAATCGTGACGAAAGTAAAGGTATTATTATCATTAACTCAAAAGTTAAAGAATATTAAGATGAACTATTCTATGCTTTTTTTAAATAACGCATAGTTATAAAGATTGTATTAATCCACTTGCTTGGGTTTGGTGGCACTAGGGTGATTTCATCTTTATAACTGTGCTTTATAATGTTGTCGGTCAATCGTCTGTTTATTTAATCATTAAGTACTTCTTCTGCTATGATACTGTCATGACTGTCATACATGCAATATTAGTCCCCTGCATCTCATTTATTCATTGGAAAATGAGGCATCACATTTCATCCATAATTTCATTATTTTTATTATTTAAAACTCCGATAAAATATCACGAAATAAAGCATTTCTCACCTTGTTTTTGCATGTACAAATGGTTCCAGCCATCCGTCAGTCTCATTTAGGGTTACCATATCGAAATATTAGCCGGACACTCGGAAAAAAGTCATGAAACAGTTTTTTTTTTATTTCTTGATGAAATGTCCTGCCTGAAGCCCAAGCTTGTATAACTAGACAAATCCAAACGTATGGTAACCCTTGTCCCGTTAATTTTCAACACTTTTACTTTAAATCCGCCATCTTTCAGTTTATTTCCAATGAATAAAGTAAAAATTAGTGTCCCGAGACTATGGAATGCATAACATGCACTTGTCATTTCATAGATGCATTTGTCAAAACCACACATAGCATGGAATGTTGAATGACTGGTTTCCTTGTACCCGATTAGAATTTCTTTGATTTTGTCTTAAAACTTAATTTGAACTGTACGAATTTGAAACTTCACGTAATCGCTAAGCTATACGTTTACAAATACATTAGTAAACATTGTGCCCTTCAACTAAACCAAGATTCATGTCTTTAGCGATACAACGGTTATTAAATTACAACCATAGAACGTAGGGAAAAGAGATGATATTTCTATGGAGCTGCTATTCAACTCGCAGAATTCTTTTTTTTAACATATTAACATAACCCGACCATTAAATTCGCTATTCATTACCATTCATTCGTTCATACTATGATAAAGAAGGATTTTAAAATTGACTTACATATAATTGTGGGCTTTGTGTGTGGTTATTTAATAATTCTGTCTCGGTATGCTTTTCTAAACACTGCAAATATAAGAAAATGAACATTAAATTTTAATTCTAACGTGTTTTAAGTCAATTAACAGCCGGTGTTGCTTATTCAGTGTTGCATTTTACATGTGGCTAAAATAAAAGAAAATAATTAAGTCACTGTTATTATAATGCTAATTTAATCATATTATATGAGCGAATCTTTATTCATGATCTATATGGTTACATACAAAAGCTTTTTATCACATCGATTAACACAATACTTTCCTCCCTAGCATGACCACCGAAACACGATAATAATTTAATTATACATTTAACAGACATCCTCTGAAAGAAATTCTATAGTCTCGACTCGACAGTTAACGATTAATCGACACTCGACTGCCAAAAGACAATATTTTTTCTGTAAGGGGATGTCAGTAGGCGTCGATAAATCACTACAAATAAATAATATAATTTATCGTCATATCGTGTCATGCTACGGGAGTTGACCTAAAGCTAATATATCATAAACCGAAGGCCGCCGCCACCGCTTGCAATAAGCACCAAATAACCACGCACAAGGCTAGGCTAGTCCCCGGTGGCACCGTGGCAGTACTAACGTGTGTGTATGTCGGCGCGTCAGGTGGCCCCCTCCCCGCACCCCCACCGCCACCACCACGGCGCCCCCACGGCCCCCGCCCCCGCCCCCACGCCCGCCCCCGCCCCCGCCCCCGCCCCCGCCACCGCCACCGCCACCGCGACACACACCACCGACACGTTTCAGGCCGAGACCGACCACCCGCCCACCGAAACCACCCAAACTCAACCCGAAACCACCCAAACTAACCCCTCGACCGCCCGAACTAACCTCCCGACCACGATCCTTTCGACCACCCTTCCTACCACCACTGAAGAACACACCACCGGCGTGGGAACCAGTCCCGAGCCCGCCTCTACTAATCTGTATACGACGGAGGTTTGTCGTAACCCGCTCTCCGCTTTGTGTGTTTGCGATGCTATTACCGGTAGTGCTTGGTTGTTTAGAGATGGTAATATTAACCAGTCGTATATTAGTACTAAATTTGCAACCGCGATGTTTTTTTTAAACATAAGAAAACTAATAGCTGAAATCCAATATTCACCTCAATCATATCATCTTAAAATAATCATTGACAGTTAATTGCAAATATTATAAAGAGAAAAAGATAGCTATATGAAAATTGGACTTCAGCCATTCTTCACTATTTAGACTATAGACTAGCATAGTTACCGTGTGAATGAAATAGTTAGGTATGAAATATGTTTTTATGATTCTTCATAATGTAGGCTATGAATGTAATTAAGTATCTATATAAATCTTGGAATGCTTTTGTTTTAGCATAGTAAGTTACAAAGACCTCAAAGAACAATTTTACCACTTCCCATACAAGCATTGACCTGTCAAAAAGTTTTTTAAATTTTTTATGTATAATGATAATAAAATTATATTTTAATAGTTGCTATGACCGTATAACACTAGTATTTATTGAATTTTAATTTGGCTATCGGGAAAATATGTAATGGTATATTCAAGTTTATATTAATTGTTATTATTGCTATTCTTTATTATTATTTTTCTCTAATTCCGTATTTCCGACAAATAACGACAAAAATGCAATTTTATGAGCTATAATATAGCTTCTCTTTACACGATAATTAATAAAATCAACATTTTGACAGGTCAAAAATGAGTATCCTTCTTTTGTTTATTGATAATGTATATTTTATTACTATTATTTTTACTTACTTCATCATTATTTACTATCATTGTAGGTATAGTGTCATTGATTTATCTAATTTTATCATTTATTTTAAAGCTTTGATATAACACATCACAAAATAGAAAATATTAAGTGACATTTTTCAGACATCGCATTTATTATTTTATACAGTGAATGTAGCATGACAGTAGAACCTTTTAGTTTTCTAGTCAATCAAAAGTGTGCTATTAATTTCAGCCTTATTGAGTCTTCTTTTACGTCAACAGGAGCCCGAAGTGAAGATAGATCCTATATCTGAGCCGGTGTCAGAGTCTACCAACGTCAATTTCACCCAGGAACTACCGTTTGACTTTAGTCCAAGACGTTTCCCGGTAGAAAAGGCAGAATATGTACCCGAAGAAACTGAAATTGCGCCTACAACGCCAGAAGCAGAAGTGGTATGTAGATTTGTAAAATAAAAATATCATAAGTCACTGAACAATTTAGTACCATGTCAGATTTCCTAATGTTATATTATTTCCGTTTCATTACACTTTAATATACTTAGTACTAAAATGTTTGGTGTATAAGTCGATTATTCACTGTATTTCTCACTAGTAGTGGAAACTAATGTTGATAGTGTGGAATTTGAATTAACTGGGAAATTTTTGGTGGAGTGGAGTATTTCTAATCTAGTATATTTGCGCCCCATTATCATCTTCAAAAATTCTTATTTTTGTGGCCCAATTCGATTTTCATGGAATTCTTTACTCCTAGTACAAAATGAAAACTAATAAGCGTCGCCGTCGAAAACTATCATACTATCTCTTGTGTTGTCGTATTTACTGTTTTGTCGACTCGTATTTAAGGTATCGGATTGACTGTTTTGCCGACATGAGCAGTATTTCATCTGATAGTTTTCGTTATCGTTATCAGTTTACATAACCTCGTACCAAGGCTACTGTAAGGTGTTCAAGTTATTTGTGACTTTTCGTTTTGGGCTGTCAATAATAAGTTATACCTACCTTACTAATTATTCATCACGAAAAGACAACGAGTAGGCAAATAAGATTTGATCTTTTTTGGGGTCTAAACTCATAACTATTCTAGTGGTTTAATTGGACAAATAAGACTGCATTGGAATGTGATTGTAAATTTGTAAATATTGATTGCGCTCCAGCATCTTGTCTGTAATGTCTATGGTTCTATCTTTCTCTAACCACCCGTTGTCTTCGCGTCTCTTCACAACACATTCGTGAGCGTGGCATGGCACTTTCAGCAAACAGTTATAATACGCGGGACGTACAATATACCTTCTTCGGAGTCGCCTGCGCCGATGACGTCATCCGAGATACCGACAAGCCCGGTACCGGAATCGACCCCGGTATCTTCGACCTCGGTATCTCCGATACCGGCTGCGATACCTCCAGTGGTATTTGCGGCGATTAACACTACGGCGGCCTCTACTACGGAGCAACCCACCACGCCGGTGGCCCCCTCCACCACGGAAGAGGTTCCTACTACGACACAGGTTTGTAGCAGCAAAACTCACCGCAAACAGAACTTTATTTATTTGAAATAAGGCTGGGAATGAATCATCAGATATTGTTTAGTAACATATAAGTCATTGTTGTAGGCAAACCATTTCTAAATCTAAGCAAGAGTTTTGATTGGTTATAACTGAGTCATATCAGCCGTTTTACTAAAGTTAACGCTAGTAGAATAGAATAACAATGTATGGGAATGACATAAGCTAACGCTTGGCTCCTGTCAATCCCATACATTGCCATTTTATTCTACTAGCGTTAATTTCAGTAGAATAGCCATTTCAGTAGGCCCTCTGCTGTTGTTTGCGCTGAAATTTGGTGCCAGTTCGAATCATGTCAATCTACTGATGATATTTTTGGGTCTTTTGACATGGTTCATCCATTGATTGAATTGAAGTAATAAGGTGAAACTTTCAAAAGGTGATTGTTTATAAAATTTCCAATACACGAACCAATACTGTACTACATATACTTTTATTAATTTGTATGAGACACCGCACACTGTATGATTAGTTGACTAGGTACTAACTTTCTGGATGGGTTTTTCGATTGGAATTGGATATTAACTTAACACGGTTTTCAACTTTCTTTTATCACCTTTCTAACAATAACACACGTAGATTGTTTTCAAAATTTCACTTACCATCCATTTTTGGGTTTAAAGATTTATTTTAAGTTCGTGAACTTATGAACTGTATTTATTCGCAGTCAGTAAGTATTTTATTTACTGTATGTTTTAATGTGTTAATATCACTTATCACAATTATTTGTATAGTGCAATTATATTTTTACTTAATTATATAATTATTTATGTTCCATTGTGTTCGATTCCAATTGCATTTTACATAACACACAAATAATAGAACATAATGTTTTTAGTCATCTTTCAACAAAACTGTTCTAAGTTGATTTGCTATTATTGTAATCCTGACTTCAAAGATTCTCAAAAGATAATATCTTCTGAATATTTATTGTAAAAAGATTTAGTTCAATCAATTTTTTTTCTCGACCATCGTTGCGCGTAGTCAAGTAAGTATTTTCATATTTGATACCCTTCTTCAGACGGATTTTAAAATGTGACGCAACTATAACAGGAGCCAGTGGCTTCGACTGAGAAGTCGACCACGATAATCGGCCGGACGACAGAAACCGTGCCGTTCCCCGCGCCCGTCACCACGTACACTTCGATCAACCAGCCGCCCACGCTCAAGCACCATATGAAGAAACTCGCCATCACAGCTGGGAAGGCTTTCAGGTTAGTTTTTAAGATTAATGTCCCCTTTCCATTGCTCGGTGGCTTCGACTGAGAAGCCGATCACGACAATCGGTCGGACGACGAAAACCGTGCTGTTCCCGGCGCCCGTCACGGTATACACGACGATCAACCAGCTGCCAAGTTGAAGCACCATATGAAGAAACTTGCTCGCCATTATAACGGGCAAGGCATTCAGGTTAGTTGTTAATATTATCAGCCATTTAAATATGGGGACATTTTCTACAAAGTGCTAAAGCACGTGAGTGGCCGATTGTACAGTGAGCAGCACGTACAAAGCTGTCAAAAATCTGCAATTTATTTTGAACTTTAATGTTTTCGCATTTAAGTATAAAATTGATTAAATTTGACTATCCTGTCGTGATGTTTGATTAGCCCAGCGTGCTGTTGACGACAGTACGGCATGTTAAACAGTTGAACTTCAAAAAATATTATTATTGGTATTATAGTCTGATGCGCCGTCGTGTGTACATTAGGTATCGTTCTACCAATGAAGTGGTCAAATCAAAATTCAACCATTGTGCTGAATTGTAACGAACTCTTATTAATTTCACAGATATATAATCCCAGCCGACCTGTTCACGGACCCAGAGGAGGGCAGCAATCTCACATTCACCATGTACGAGGCGGACAACGTGCGGCTTAGCAAGACTTCGTGGATACAGTTCATACCGTCCGGCCGGGAAGTCTACGGATTGTAAGTTATTTATAATAATGGATTATATTAACTACCATCTTTTGTTTTCTGAATCCAAAAATACTATTTAAAAAGGCGTTAGATAATAACGTAACATTTAACTGAAGTTAAAAAAAATAAAACAATTTTATCATACATAATATTCGTAAGTCACATAACTGGCAGGCGGTCACCCCGCTTGCTCCGGTTGGAAAGTTATCCGGAATTTTGATTTAGAAGAGGAAAAGCAAATAACTTACTATTGCACTTTCACTGTCACTAAACTAATTATTGTGCGCAATGCGATGCGACACTTAATACTCACTCACACACTCGATACACTTTTGACATAAGCACAGAATTACATTAGACTACTTTGAAGGAGCTTGCCACCTCATTATCACACTTGCTTCGAGTATAATCCTTAAAAAAATCTACTTCTATCCAGGCCGTTAGAGTCGCACGTTTCTCGCTGGCACTTCATCGTCGAAGCTGAAGACAGCGAAGGCCTAGCCGCCCGCGGCCCGCTAGACATAACAGTGCAACAGCACAAGAGCGGTCGCACTATCAACCATAAATTCGTTATGGAATTCAAACTCCTCAAAGACTACAACAATACCATAGATTGGCAAATAAAAGCACTGGAGGGATTAGTCAACCTCTTTAGAGATACAGATATGGACCACTTGACTGTGTTGAATGCGACGCAGAACGGCGACAGCTGTGAGTTTGTGTGGACGAATGATACCCTGCCTAAGGATCCGGCATGCCCGATGGACGATATAAAACGGCTCATGAAGGTATGTAAAATATTTTGACACTAACAACTGGTTTCCTTATTTCCCACAATATTGAAGACTAGCGGCCGCCCGCGACTTCGTCTGCGTGGACTTTGGCTTAGTTGGCGTATCAAAATGATTCATGAGCCAGATTTTAAGTTAAACTCTTAGAAATACAACTATGAAAACCCCATCCAATTTGTAGCAGTTGTTTTTGCGCGTACAAACATTATAGACAGACAAATAATTTAAAAATAATTGTGTTGACTTCTTTATAAATCCCTTCTCATTTATTTTTTTCTTAAATGTCTCGTAGGTAAAGACAGACATCGGCCAGTCACAATTTTACTATAGGTATAGATATTACTTAAGTACCTACCCAAAAGATTTACTTTATATTCGATATAATAATTCGACTCCAGTCCCGCCTGAGAAATGATCTAGTGGCTATGTAGGAAGATGCTAAACAAATCCCTTCAACAAGGAAAACGACGACTTGCTTGAAACAGGAATTCAACTGGCGAAATCTATTCAATCACTTAAATTAACACTTCATTTTAAAAGGATGACCAAGTTATTTTTTACACCTTGTATAGAAAAATACATATCCCTTACAGATAATGGAATCAGACAGCGAAGCGGGCAGTCCCTCCGCAGGGTTGGCACGCGCGATGTCTCCGGAACTAAAAGTTAGCGGCGTCAAATGGGTGGGCGTCGGGCCTTGCGCCCCGCCGCCGCCCGCTACTGGCGCCCCCGATACGTACCCGCCCGTGACCCGCAACCAGGTGGACCACCTGCGGGCCACTGCTGGACACCTGTTCGTGTATAAAGTGCCCGAGGTGAGTGTTAGCTATAATGTGCCCTTGTGCCCCGCCGCAAGTAATATCGTCTTATACTACAAGTACAGGGAAAAGTCTGGAAACAATGCATTTGTAATTAAATCATAAAAAATAGATATAGTCTTCATTTAATTACCAATAAAGTACGGAACCGTCGGTGGGCGAGTTCGCCTTGCACATGTCCAGTTTTTTTTACATTTAGCGGCTAAATGTAAAAAATGTGCGAAATTTTAGCCCATTAAAATCATGTGACTAAAAATTGTTGTGTAAACTGTAAGAGTAATTAAACTACCACCCATCAAAAAATCTAACCATAAATTCTTATCTCCAGGACACGTTCTTCGACCCCGAAGATGGTGGCACTCGCAACTTACACCTAAGCCTTCGCTACGACGACCGATCAGAACTTCCGGCCGGCCATTGGCTACAGTTCGATGCCAACAACCAGGAGTTCTACGGACTACCCGCGCCCGGCGACGAAGGCCGCGTGCCATACCAACTGGTAAATGTTTATTCAACAAATATTCAAAGTCTGTTTCCGGCGAGTTGATAGTAAACAATCTGGGTTTCTTAACTCATTACAAAATATCGGCCCGCTAATTATTGACATGTAACAGACGCTCGAGACTTTGTTATCAAAAATGACGAAAAAATTGGACAGAACGGGAGATGCTGTGAATTTATGAAAACTTTATTTCTTTGAAATGAATAAGGCTTTTAAAAATAGTTATCAAATAGTAATAAGTAGGACTCTTATTGTACTATTTTTCCCACATTTTTGTCTTATTTTTCATCTTACAGATTGCCGAAGACTCAAGCAAGAAGAATGCATACGACAGCTTAGTGGTAGAAGTTCTAAAAGCACCACCGATCCGTCCGACTGTCGAGTTCCAAATGACGATGGAGTATCCGTTCCCCAAGTTGGCGTACGACGCGACCAACAAGCGGAAGGTGGTCGAGAAACTGGCGGCCTTGTTCGGACAGAGGGACACGGACAACATAAGGATTGACAAAATCACTGATAATCCTACTACTATTATTTGGTGAGTTATCATTTCTAGGCATATTTCATTTATGGTTACAATACGACTAATTGAATAAGTTTTATAGTTGATATAGCACGATACGTGAACATCAACGATGCGTAGAACACAAATTCGATGTAGGTGTGTGAGAGAGACATGTGATGCGGCACGGCTACGCGCATAGTGGCTAACTTCACAGCGGCCAATAAAATTTTATCGTATTATTTTATCACATAAAATAACATACATAAGTGTTATGCTACTTCTGAGCCCGACTGTACAGTCAACAGTTGTTTAACTACGTTAGTTTAGTAACAGTTAGTGATATAATCCATCCATGGATCGGATGATTTTTATATGTTGGAATTTACGATATGATTGGTAGAAAATATTTTTGGTTAGGTAGAGATCGAGTTTGAAATTCATTATACTTTATCTTCCTTTTCATTATGTTAAAGGTACAACACCAGCTTACCAATGGACAGGTGTCCAAAGAAAGAGATAGAAGAGCTACGAAAGATGATAATCGTAGACTACCGAGGGTCAGCCGGCGCTCTCAAAGAAAACGTAGACCACGTGTTTGACAAGGACCTTAAAGTCATGTCCATAAGGCTCATTCCGCAAGGGTTATGCGCTGAACAGAGCACGAAACAAAAGCCGGTGCCACCAATGAATGCTGGAGCTACGAATCAACCCAGCAATAAGACTGCGAGCGCGGACAATGGATATCTGGTCACGTTCATAATACCGGCCGTCGTTATTGTCTGTATGATATTGGTAGCTGGAATTATTGCCTGCGTGCTGTACAGAAGACGGCGAACAGGTAAGGGGCAATGTATGTATTTCCGATCTTCTTATCTATAAAAGTTGGAGGGCTTCTCGTTATACATGAACCCATCAAGCTTTCCGTTTTTAACATTTGTTACTTTTTTTTAATTAATACCAACCAGCTAGACCGCATGTTGTGTCATATATTCTAGAATGACAAAACCCATATACATATAGTGGTGAGCAGATAATTAAGGACACCAGTTTGTATGAACAGAAGCCTTGGTTCCCCGCCAAGGATTGACGTAGCTGTGATCTGATGATCCATCAAGGGAGTGAATGAAGTAGATTCAGATCGCTATACACACCCAACTAATCTGATCAGCATTCTGAGTTTTCAGTTTCAGGATTTCCATCTATTTGTATGCTAATCGCGGTTTTTTAAACATATCCTTAAAATAATATGTCTTGTAATGTTGAGCAGATCAGTTGGGTGTGTATAGCGATCTGAATCTCCTCCATTCACTAAGGGAGTGAAAAGTGTCCTTAATAATCTGGCCACCACTGTATATACCAAGCGTTTCTCAACAGCGAAAAGTAGTTATAATTTTACACCAACAATATCACTACCATTTACTTAACGTGTTTTGTTTTCTCCACTCATAGGTAAAATGAGTGTAGGCGACGAAGAAGAGAGACAAGCCTTCCGCTCCAAAGGCATCCCAGTCATATTCCAAGACGAGCTCGAAGAGCGGGGCGACACGGAACCAGTGCACAAAAGCCCCGTCATATTGCGAGAAGAAAAGCCCCCCTTACTGCCCCCCGCGCCAGACTACAGGGGCGGGGAAGACGCCCCTTACCGCCCCCCGCCCCCCTTCGCCGCTACGAGAACCCCCCCTCGACCTAAAGCCACCCCCACATACAGAAAACCCCCTCCGTACGTCCCGCCTTAAGACACTGCCTCACTAAGTAAGTATAAATAGTAGTATAGAATCGCAAAACCGTGTGTTTGATATCGAAAACGGTTATAACCCTCTCGTTTGCGTTACGTACTTCAAAATCGAGAGGATTTGCTTCTTACGCCGTTATTGCGATCATTGCGATTATTCGTTTATTCAATTCAAAAACAGTAGGTAGGTACTTATATTAATTTCTCAAACAAAATAACTGTAGCTTTTAATTAATACTTCATTTTCTTAGTGTTTCGATTGAACAATGATCGCATATACGGCTGTAAGATTGATTGTAAGAAATCGCATTACAAATTAATCATTAAAATAAGCGTGGATGAACTAATAAAAGTTCATCCACAACTAGTCGCGTAGTTCAGTTGGCGTTGTTCATTTATATTTATTACGACTTCTTAATTAACAATCTGTATTACTTTGGCAGCATTTAATTATGTACACGTACGCATTTTAGTTTATTTAATTAAAATAACATGCATTTATTAACAAATGAAAATTATTATGTAATTATCGTCGAAACAAGGAATTGTTCACATTATGTGGGTACGAATTTTAAGGTCATGAAATAGCTCGTGAAGTAACGTGGTTTGATAGGTGTTCAACGTTTCAATTATGTAAAATGGGAGACTTCGCTGAGATATGGCTATAGGTAACTATAGTGTTATTGTTGAAGTAGACAATGTTACTTAGCTTTATAGGTTAAGCATTGATCAGTACCTTAATATTTGTACGAAAACACGTTAAACTATTAATTACCTCTCGAATTTTTGAATGCAACATAGTTTTACACGTATAATGATATGGCACAAAACACAAACATGGTAATTTTCATGTCACATGCCTAAGTTAGTAAAGTCAATCCTAACTTATTTCTTTTTAATTTGAACGTCTCAAACTTATTCAAATAAGTACTTATATGAAAACTGTAACAGTCTATTAGCCAATGGCAGCTTATATTCACTGCCAAAGAAAATATTTTTAGTCTTGTCTCCATTCCTAACCTAACCTAACCAATCAATATTTGTATACCTGCCTACCACTATTTAACTTAATTTTAATCAATGTGTCAAATAACTTTACTGTTTCTATAAACCCGTACTAACCTAAATTAAATAGCTCAAATAACAAACTGAATCAACTGGTATAAAGTTTGGCTAAATGTGTGCCATTGAGTGAAATTGTTATTAAATATAATTTAAAAAAACATATCGAAAATGTAACGGTTTAGCCTTTAGCGTAGATCTTCCATACACGATATGTTAGTTAGAGCGTGTGTGTAAGTGTATATGCGATTTAAAGCTGTATTGTATGTAGAACAGGGTGCTGATCTTGACACTTGAGAGCCTGTTATGGACATTTTTGTAAAAAATATAACGAAAATTGTTTATCCGCACTTAGACATTGTCATTGGCAACATTAGACAAATTCGAAGACTGATTTATAACTTAAGTTTTGTATAGCTGTTTATACAACATTCAATCGGTTGAGAAAATGCCTAAATACGTGTAATTGGGAAAAGGTTTGATGTCATTTTTTTTGTAATCAACGAAATGTATAAGTACTTTATGTGTGACCATAACAGGCTTTCAGCGCGCCGACATTGAAACGAATCGCTGTTTATTGCATGGTTAATTCGAAATGATTAGATGATGTGTACACTATTCAATATAATAACTTATATCGTAATGAATTATACAACTGACTCTAGTTTTAGGCTATGAATAGATATTTTAAGGGTGAAATATCATTTTGTACTTGTCTAATTAATTATTACCATAGGTGTAAGGTTAACAAATGTACACTATAGGGACTATATGAACGAATGAGCTAAAAATCTTTTTTATTTGGAAGAATTTTTCTTTTCTACTTTATACTCATGTAGGATTTTGCATGTATAGATCTTTTTAGCGTTATATATACAATGTTTCGAGTTGTTGGTATTATTTTTACTTTCCTTGTCTCGGTTATTCAATGTACTTAAAACATAAAGTCCACATAAAACCGTACCATTTTCATCTTTTAGTGTGTAATGTTTATATGTTTTGCAGTACTTCATTTTAAACACATTTTATTGGAAACGCACATTATATATTATTTATGTAATTAATGAGCTTTTTATTTTGAAATAAATAAATTGATCTAGTAAAGGGTGTTTTAATTATTAAAAACGGACCCCTACGTAGGACGTTTATTGAAGTGGTAACTATAGCAGAACTTACCTTGCCGAGAAAACTAACTTACGTAGGTAGTAACTAATACCTAATCTGTGGCTAACTTATTAAATATGGTGTCAAAATAAATAGTCTAGTCCAAGAAACATTATAAGTTAGAATGTGAATAAGTATGTACAGTCTGCAGCACCACGTGCATCCATGGGGGACATTTCCATTCAAAGTGATATACCAAGCAGCTCCCCCTGACCTTTCTGAAACAGGCTCCTAAGTCTTAACTAGTAGTTATCAAAATTTTGACGCTTCTCTTTAACTCTATAAAAAAATAGGCTAATAGTATCATGTTTCGTTGGTTCATGCGGGGGCTGAGTACTGAAATCACTGACCTAATTTTTTGGGAGTTTTTGGCGCCATTTAGTCGAGTTCGGTTTGGTGTCTATTTTAATTATTTTCAAATTGATTCATAGTGGATATTGTGTCTTAAAATTTGTTGCAGTTATATGGTACAAGTGTCTACGCAACTGAACAATATGTGGGATAATTGAAATAGGCGCGATCTTGGTTATGTAAAGCTGAGACTTTTATTGAAGTGGTGGCTTCCATGGCAGAACTGACCGAGTAAACTGTCTTGATATACTTGGTGCCAAATGCTCCAAGTAGCATTAGAATACGATGCACCCGCATTCTAATGAAAAATGAAACAATATCGACTCAAGAACTGGCAGTATGGCTTAGACCTTCGCCTGTCCTGAAAAGGACGAATATAACTACTACTACTACTACTACTACTAAACTGTGTGATCTGTGGCCGATTGACAGTTGAGAGACAGTTCTGTCTATGAATGAGGTTCTGTCTGTCACTGTCAGACAGACTTCATCAAGTTTTTAAGTCATGTCAGATTGCAGTACTACATAAAAAAATACAAATAAAATAAATTACGTTACAATTTCTACCACAGTAATTAATCTCACCGTTAAAAATATAGGTAATTAAAATCATGGATTCTGTTGTAAGTGCAGAAACACGAAAAAAGTGCCGTCATAAATTTAATTTACGGAAACTTCGTCTCTCACTAAAATATCGGCCTGAAATTATGAAAAAAATCATAACTATGAGGCATTGTTTAAGGAAGAAAGATCGTTTGATATCTAGTATGCACCATGAGCTAAAAACATTGGTAAGAAACCTAATCTTACAAATTTTTGTCAAGCAACTTAACCTAACTAAACTGTTGATCAATCAATTTGTTGCATGTATCATCTCTAAACCTATATGTACATTTTGTTCTTCAATTGATGTTTGTATAGAAGTATGTTGGGTTGTTTTGAAACCCATATATAAGTACAGTAACCACTCTGACAAATTTTCTATGTTTTAACATACCTATTACAGGAGAAAAAATTAAAGGAAAAGTTTTCTAAAGAGACTAATTGCCAAGAATCAATCTCCACCAAAGATGTATGCATACAAACAGATGATGATCATTTAGATGAATGTAATGGTAGGGTCAAAGAACACAAAAGAAGCAAAAATGGTGACATGGAAAATGAAAAGAAGGATGTGGGGTGGGGTGTTGGCAAAGGTGATGCAGAAGCTGTCAGTATAGCAGATCAGGTTAAAGAAGTCGCACAAAATGCTCTACAACAGACTGGAATGGTGTATGTGGAGTCTGCTGGCATGTACTATGACTACAAGTCGGGTTATTATTACAATTCTGTAAGTTTTTCAAATAAAAACTTACACTTAAAATGTGACATAAACTTAAAATGTGTCAAGGTCACCATCCATGCTGACAGTAACATGGTTGGCAACTAGCAAAGTCATATTGGTCAAAGGGCTTTAATTACAGTATCTACCATTTTATTCAAATGAAAATAATAAATTAATATAATATATGAATCTTAAAGTAAATAAATCAGAAAAACTTTATTATTATTACAGGAGCTGGGCTTATATTACCACACAGATACTGGATGCTACTATTATTACTCAAATGAGAAGCAATCTTTTGTGTTCCACTCGTACCCGGACAGGAGTCAAGAAGTTGCAAATGCAGCACTGATTGCTCATGAGAAAAAGAAAGCTAAGAAAAACAAAAAGGTTACTTGATTACATTTAATTTACCTAAAATAATAAGTTGAATTGCTTTATTATTTAATGAAATCCTTAAAATAATTATGTTAATATTCAAATGAAGAACACCTAATTCTTTTTGTATTTTTACAGGGATGGAAAACAGAAGATGATGTTGATAACCTGACGAAAAACTTATCTCAGGTTTCACTCCGAGGCCAACAAGCCTTAGGTAAATAAAATGCACAAGTAGCTTCTCAATACCAACATGAATATTGTATTACAGGACAAAGAAGAAGATGGAATCAAACCGACTAAGCCCAAAAGAAGGAAGATTCAGAAAAAGAAGCAAGTAAGTGAGGAAACTTCAAACAGTGATAATAAAAAAGAAAATGGTGCACCCAGTAAAGAAGTAAATGAAAATGTAGGAAAAATAGGAAGCAAAGAAACAAATGATCAAAAAGCTAAGATGAGAGTGACAGATGGAGCAGGAGAAAAAGATGAAAATGAAACAAAGATTGTTGAAACAAAAGATTTAGAAGATGGAGAGTGTAGTGACACAGAAAGTGAAGACTTGGATTTGGAACTGGAATCGACACGTGACAGCACATCAACAGCAAGTGATGATGGTAATAATGGATACATGTTGCAAGTGCTGATGTATAGTAGAGAATTTATTAGGGCTATATTGATTACTTAAATGTAATTACCGCTTGACATAATATTAATAAATAACTTAAAGTGCTTAGTGGAATACAAAGCCCACTACAGTCGACAGCTCATGGTAGAAAGCAAAACCTGTGGAGAAACATATAGTTAAATGTTTAGTAAATTTTCGCAAGTTGTCATACAAATTTCAATCATAAGTTACAGTATTAAGGTTGAATGTAATATCCCCTTCTTTACCTAGTGAAATTTTGTTACAGAAACGGTAGCTAGACACCACCCGCCGTGCATGCGTATCATAGTGAAGGAGACCACTCTGCCCAAGTTGAAAATGGGCAGTTTGTTTCTGGTCACCAAAGATGGCGGCTCTATAGGCCGCGAGGGGGAACACCATTGCATTGTATTGAGGGACCAGAATGTATCTAGAGTGAGTCTATGGTACCGTTCATTACTTTCCGCACGCTCTTGAAAGATTTATTTGTAAATAAATATGCTATAATATGTTATGATTAGTAGCAGAGGCACTTGTGTTTTAGAAAAGTTGACAATATGGAAATGATGCTGAGCTCACAGAACCAGTGTTAGGCATTTGACCACGAAGGTTGTTATTGTAATGATTTCATAATATCTTTTTTATATAATCCTAAATAATATACTAGAAAATGCTATTTTTATATAATCCTAAATAATATACTAGAACTTTTTCATAATATCTGATTTTTAAATGCGTGTTCTCTGGTTGTTATTTTTAATTTAAAAATATATTTTTAATATCCATAAAAATGACAGACAACTATATTCTGCATTGTCTTATTATATTCATCTTTTTTAGAATCATCTAAATATTACGTATGACATGGCTAGAAGAAGTTACTTAGCAATGGATTTAGGATCCAAGAATGGGACGATCCTAAACGGAACTCGTATGTCGGAGAGTCAGACTGTCAGTAAATCTTTAGAAGTGAGTACTTTTGACCGATACTTAGGTATAATAATAAACGAGCTTCGACCCGCCGCGCCCGACTAACGTTCTGCCTCGCCGAGGCTGCTCGCTCGGTCCCCACTAGATTTTCTCGAATATCCACACGGACAAAGTCGCGGGCGGAAGCGGAAGTTTTAAAGTGTGTAGTGTCCTGTAGTTTGGGCTGTGCGTTGATTATCAGTAAGTCAGTCGCTTACTGATAATCAACGTCACTCACTTAATTGACAGTCAGGACTTTATAATTTTAAATATAAGCAAATTTTGATTAGTTTAGGTACTTTTTATATTTTACAGATTGTTCATGGAAGCTCTTTAGAAATAGGAGAGACAAAGTTATTATGTCACGTGCACCCTGGAACAGACACGTGCGGCCATTGTGAACCGGGGCTGCTTATGGAGAGTAAGTAGGCCAATGAGACTTGCCGAATATACTAGACACAGATTGCCTACCTAATAATAAGAACATCATCTATGAACAAGTCATAAATATATGACGCTATTACACTCTAGTTCCTTTATCCGAATTCCCATGTATTCGGGCTGGCGTCTAGTAGTGTAAATAAGCGAAGTTGAGTTCGCAAGCTTTTGCACAAATTCAGCCAGTTTCGTGCTCGTTATTTGCTACCATAAACTGGGGTGATTTGCAACTTGCGTGGTGAATAACAACGGTGGTATTTTCTATAGAAAAATTAGCAAGAAATCAAAATGAAATGCTGTTCATAGAACATTTTTCTATAAAACTAAAAAGAGGATATTTTTTTCTATAGAAAATGTCGCTGTTGTTATTCACCTCACTACGCAAGTTGCTAATCACTCCAGTTTACCGATACCTATTTGTTGGTTGCCTGACTCGAAGTACCCGAACGCGGATACGCGAACCTAGTTTAATCGTGCCATTACTTATGTTGCTACAAAAACTAATATAATAATATGTTTATTACTTGGAAAGTCATAGCGTCAAAATAATCTAAGCGCTTTAAGGCTCCTATATACCTCAAGTGGCGCCCTCATTTTAATTAAATTTATTGTTCGCTAAGTACATAATGTCTCGAAAATTCACATGTACAGATTGAAGCTAAGGTTTTATAGTTTATTTACAAACAAAAAAGTGCCCACTTTTAGCACTTTTGCGAACTAAGTAGTAGTGTGTTTGTTTGTAAATAAACTATAAAACCTTAGCTTCAATCTGTACATTTGAATTTTCGATACATTATGTACTTAGCGAGCTATAAATTTAATTAAAAGAGGGCGCCACTTGAGGTATATCGCGCCTTAATCATTTCGCGCCGCTGACACTACCATCGCATTATATAGCTACCTTTCTTTCAGCGCTAGAAGAGAAGAAAGTAGCTTACACACGAACGTGTAGCGTCCAAAAGCAACATCAGTTAGAATTGGCTCGATTGAAGAACAAATACGCGCCTAAGCCGTTGGCCATAGAGGCCACAGAATACAACGACAGGGCGCAGGCGCGGAGGGACAAGGTTGGAAGCTCACACCACTCGGAGAAGACGCAGAGCAGCGATTTGGACACGTAAGATATATTTTTTTAATTGTTTTCTCTTGAAATTGAAGTAAATATAATTTACTAGCTTCTAGTGGTAACGAACCACAATAAAAAAATGTATATGAGTTTATCCAGGTTATAAACTATATCCAAAACCGTTCTGCGGTTTTGCGCGATTGATTAACAAATATCCAAACATACGAACTTTCGCATTTATAATATAAGTAGGATGAAAAGTACGAAAAAAATGTACTTAATTTATGTAAATAAGGTGTTTTCTTAGTAAATTCTTTTATTTGCAAATTGCGCCTGAAGGTATTACATTGCAAAATGTAGTAGTCGGTTGTAACAGAAATGTTTTATATAAAGCTGAAACAGCATTGTATGTTTTCTTTTATATATTGACAGGTTCATAGCTCCAGAGAACAAAGGATTCAAGCTGTTGGAGAAAATGGGCTGGTCGAAGGGCGAAGGCCTCGGGAAGGACAACCAGGGCGGCACAGAACCGGTGAGTGGTTTCTTTTGCTCATAGCTATTGTGCGCTTCTATAATGTTGCGATATTACAGGGAACGAAGTACAGCATTTTTCAATAATTTTACTTTCAAAACGAGTTGTTTTAGTCTATGTCGAGAAAAGTATTGAATAGAGATGCTTTAATTAAGTTTTTTTTTTTAAATAAGGACCTACGTAATAATATGCAAACTTCTGATAAAACTACAGATATTATTTTGCCTATTTAATGGCCATAAACGTAAAACTTAGGTATCCATAGTTAAATTATTACTTACGTGTACTGACAATATCAAAGCAATTTAATGAAAATGATACAGCTTTATAGGTTTGCACATATTTTTTTACGATTGGCGCGAGCGAACATTTTCATTTTGATGGCAGGTTTTACCGAGACCCTAAAAAGAGTTTTAAACTTTTTAGCAATAACAGGCTGTCTGTAGGTCAGGCGGGCGCAGCCCTACCTGCCATTTAAAACAATTTACCCGCTGTTACTTTTTTCCGTTTCCCGCTTTTTTTATGATTACGTTCCGTTTCACATTGGAGCAGACGAATTATGGCCTGCCATTAAGTTGGTGCTCAGACGGTGACGTTTAGGGCTGTTTTAGATTCTGTAGTCTCTTTTTTAATGTGGTTTTGACCTTATCGACATTGTTGCTTTACGGATGACGTCACGGTCTCGTATCGTTTCTGAAAAAGTTTTAAATGTATTTACGTTAAACAAACTACAGAAAGGCGTTTCCATTTTTCGTGTCACTTTTCTCAATACTATTCAGTACGTCAGTTAAGTTTAGCGTAGCTTGCTTGTGGTTTAGCGCCACCAATGTTCAAGTTAATGCAGGGTTTCTTTCCCGGACAATATTCGTATCAAGTCATCAAAGATGTCGTTTCTTTTGTTTCGGCCTCGTATATTGGATGCGGTCTACCCAAATCTACCCAAATCTTGTGAACTATCAATCACTTGATAATCCGCGTATCAGCGAGGAGCACTCATCAATTTAACGTAATAAATGTGTTTTTAAAACAAACAGTCAGGTCCAAATGTTGTGTTAGTCACCAAAGTTAGGGTTGTCTTTAAGTTGCGCGTCCACTGGGTCAGAATCGGTATCCCTAGCATGAACATTTATCGAGAAACAAAAAGCGCATAAAAGTATTTGATAGAGTAATTATCTATGGGAAATTACATTTTGGTTTTTGCGGTAGATGGCGCTGTATAAATTTCCCAAACATGCTCTATCGAATTTTTTTATGCGCGTTTTTTTTCTTTTTTACGAAGTCTGCTACGGGTACAGAGCGTAGGCAGCATACGGATTTGTTGCTTTGTAATTTTTATTGATTTCTCTGACGAGAAGGCTCATCTGTATCTCATGAGCCTAGAATTTGAATAATAAATCTAAAATCGCTATCGGTTTAAGAAAGTTATCAACGAAACTTATGACTGATCAGTTATTTTAACATACGTACTTAACTAAAGCATGATGAAAATTTTTACTCTATCTTCTTCTATTCTATAGCTATAGCTCAACAACGATCCAATATTAACGATCAAATTGGACTCTATTATATGCAGAAAACCGCGGTTGCCATTGCAAAACCGTCTTTCTCTTCAGCCCTACAAGCAAACCAATTCTATTTTAGAATAGCTGTTCAACATTTGGTCAGTCATTGAATTCAAAAGATAGCTTGATGTGAATCAAAATAAATCAATTATTTTATTGATTTGAACAAACACAACATTTCAAACTTTATCTCTGTATTTTTGTAAGATCTATTTCCGTTGGCATTTGACGTGGCACTGTATCAGCAACCCTACTTGCGCGTTTTGTTTTTAAGGAGTATTAGCTTGCCAAAGGGCTACACTACACTACACTCATCAATCATTCGTCCAAGTATCGTCTTAATAAGCCCCTTTGCATTCCTACAAGACTCTTGCGCAAACCTTTGAATTTATAAGCTCGCTCATAAATTTTGGATCACTGTTCTGTTTTCGTTGGATGCACTTCAGATTAGTTCGTATGGGTGCTATTTTGTGTGTTGTGTAAGTTTAAACGTTTAAGTAGCGGCGTGATATTTTCGTTAAAGTAAAGTAATAAAGCGAAAAATTATTGAAATATCGCTGTCCCAACCGTGTTGTAGGTACAGGCTGTTTGGTAATAGCATTAAAAAGCTGAATATGGTAGTTAGGGTACCATGCATACAACCCTGGAAATTTATTATAAACCTGAAACCATGGCGGAGATTTTTTTATTTGTATGGAAAAATGCAAAATGACAACCCTAGACACAAATAGACTATTGTATTCAATAATCGATCCCATTAATGGGCAAAAGCAAAACACAATTTCGGCGTAGGGTTGCCATTATGCAGTTTACTATAAAAAGAAAAAAAGGTGGTTTTCAGGGTTTATAATAATTTTCCGAGATTGTATGCATGGTACCCCATTGACCATAATCGGCTATTACCAATTAAACCCAGTGGAAAATAAAACAAACGTTTGTTAATTATTAAAGTATTCTTCATGTTTCGTCGACTCTTAACAAATCTTTTTACAGTGGAACAAATTGAACAAAGTAGCAGTTTAATATTTCGGCAGTAAATTTTTTTTATTTTCTTCAGAGCATTTTTCGACCGGAATATTTTATGATATGATTGTTTATTTTGTATTTGATTATAAAAATAACTGTATTTAATACCTGTATATCGACTTTTAAATCGGTGTCCCAAAATTAAAACGCAATCAAGAGAGTCAACAAAAAAATAAAACCGCCATAAACGAGTCTTAAGTTTGGGACATACGACCCCTGAAATTAGTTCCGAACATTTTAAAATTAAACGAAGCAAGTCAAGAGCTGGCGTGGCAATGTCTCCATATTGTTTTTATTATTTATCAAAATATTGGCAGGTAGTTGCATTGCTAGTGACGAAGTAGGCTAGCAGCCTTATACTTTGATAAGTCAAAATAATAACAAGTTCGTCAAAAAATAACATGAACTTTTTTGTAGAAATTAAGAAAAAAACTAGATGTGAGAGATTGTATACGTTTAGTTTATTAACGCCGCATATTTGTTAAGTAGGTACCCATCGCATGTCAGCTGTCGCGTTTCATTTGTTTCATTTAAAGCGCTTACAAAAGCTAACAATACTCAGCACAGCTGCTTGTGTGATGAAATATCACAGCACAACGTTTCTTGATCGTGATTTCCCGTTATTGGCTGCGAGGTAATTTAGTCATTTATCGTGTGTCAGAGCAGACCGCAGCCGCAGGCATTCGGCAACATTGTTGCAGCTAATGTTCCCAGGAGGATAGAGTTCCCGAGGAAAGTCTGCCTGCATTTTGGCCGGGATTTAATATGAAACGGACGTTGCTCTGATGCTAATTTGGTTTTAATATTGATATTAAAGCTGACAGCAGTATTATTGTTGAAAAAGTTTTTGGTGTGCATTTTGTTGTTCTTCTTGTCCATTTTGCCTACGTACAGGATACAGGGTACTCCTGAAACACAAAAACGATCACTGAAACTGACTACCAAAATGGCAAAAAGATCTTGTCAAGACTCCTTGCATATAATTATACCTAAACATAATTTGTCAGTTCAAACTTTTTTGTTTTCTAAGTTTCCGTGGTTCCTGCAACGCCTGCGAAAATACTAACAATTGATAAGTAGTTTGTTTGCAGAAAATATTTGTCTAAAAAAGGTCTTTCTAATGATAATCACTCTTTGGTAGAGGGTGTGTAGACCAGCTCCCTTGGATCTTGCCCATCATACAAATTTTCAAACTTTCTGAGCGAGTAGCTCAGAAACGGTTGGGTTCAAACAAAGTGTATAGAATATGAAATAATCTTTATTGCACAGAAGATTCATGTTACAAAAGTGTACAGAAGCCCCCAAACTAGACAGAGCCTGTATCTTGGGAAACCATTTTTTCATTACTTGGTCATGCGACCCGAGTTACTACTATGAACCTACCTACTAATAGAAACAATTTATAGTTCGAATATCTATTAATAATTAAACTTAGCCTAGAAAAATGTTACTTCCTAATTTAATTGGTGGTTGTAATAGAAAGAAATGTTGTCTTAAAAGGACTACAATCATAACTGTGAATTGTTAATTATCTGTCTGTAGTGCACTGATGATTTTTTTCCAATGGCGGCGCTAGTGTGCAGACTACGCGCTCTTAAGGTAGAAGAACACTTTTCTCTATGACGCACCGTTTTGAAGATATCAGCGAAAAACCGAAAAGTGAGACCTTTTATAAACCCTTCTCCCCTTCCGTCTCACCTCCTAGACGAGAGGACTTTTAGTATGTTCACACCCTAAGCACCCTAAACAAGTTTCTGAAAAAATCGCTTATGTATTCGCTCGCGCCCTCTACAACTCCTTTATTGATTGGACTATTATGAAAGTCCTTGAAATACTTAAAATATAGTCAGCCTCGCAGAGTGACTAAGTTTTACACCTCATATATTATCAGGAATGAGTTGACGCGCGCACCAGACGGATATTGCATGTCTTCAAGACGGACTTAAAGTGACTGTTTTCAATTTAGCTTTTATAATTACACGGCATTTTTCATAAAGTTGTTATGAATTTTTCATCAGTTTACTCTTATAAGTTACACCATTTAAGGCAACTCTGCAGGTGGCGAGATAAATAATCTCTTCAATGTTTCATTTTAGAACTAAAAAGTGTTCTTACTAAGTTATAAGTATCGGCCTAATATTTTATTTAGAGACAGTATTTGCATCCAATATTTGCATCAAAAGTGATCAATAATATTGTTTTAACCAGTCTTTTAATTTTCGACAACGTCTTAGAACGCTCTTATATCTTTATCATCTTGAGCATCTTGTGAAGTTGTGACCCAATGCAGATGTAAAAAAAGAATGATAGTATTTAATATTGACTGTAACTAGTAGCTCTCTGAGCTGTAGACATCGAGTTTGTGATTTTTTGAATATTTTTCGATATGCCTAAAATATTATTGCACAAAACGCTTTGAGAGGGCTTTTAGCAACATTGTTGTACTGATGGGAAAGAAATCGTGATGTTTTGTGGCGAAATAAGTTCTCGCTTTTTACTAGTAACAGACATGCACGATTATATCAAATGTTCAAGTATTTATTGCACCTTAAACGCATTTAATTGTGCAATTATCATTATTCTTTATGTTTCCTTAAAACTTGGTTGTAGACCAGTCAATTGATACTCTTAACTTGATTGTAGACCAGTCAATTATACTTCTGTTTTACCACAAATTGGTCAGGAGCTACCATTAGTTACACAGAAAATAGCCAGTTATTATAAAATGTTGCAGAGATTGGTATACTTAGTAAATATTTATTGCATTCTTACATTATTTTCGCTGGCGAGTGAATATACTCAATAAAAAGAAAATAAAACCTTAGTTTAAAACCCGGGGTCGACTATAGCCATCATTTCTTTCCAAGGTTTAGTGCGTCCAGCATACGGTAGGCCTTAACCTTTTTCACGGCGTGCGTAAAACCGAAACATTATCATTTGCAAGTGTCAATTTAGCACCGATACGTAGGAGGCACTCGTCGCTTATCGCTTCTGATGCTCTAAAAGTGCGAAGGTTGCGATTGGAAAAGTTCCCATTCAATACGAATGTTTACGGTTCTCTTTATGGATTAAATGCAGCTTATTATGTAAATCGCGTCCGTAAGTGGACAGTCGCCGCGATTCGGAATTATCTAGCTTTTAATTTTTACATGTTATAGCGACTGACGTGACTGTGTTGGTTGGCGGCTTATGTTGAAATCGATAGAGAAAAGATGATTGCAACAAATATTTCAGTTTGCCGAAAATAAGTTCCGAAATAGTTAAGAATGTTATCATTTGAATTAATGATAAACACATTTTTATAACTATGATTTACAATATTTTATCTTAATATAAAGATTTCATTTGAGTTTAAGGATTTTGAATAATCTACTGCAGTTTGTGATGAAGCTAAAAATGCTATGAAAATCGACAAGGATATATAACTAAAGAAATATACTTATCGTATCGACCTGTTTATACCTTTAATAAAATAAACTTATAAGTTAAAAACCATCTTTAGTTAAAATTTTCAAAGCCGACAACCGGACACTGTAATGAAACATTCGTCTGCGAATTCGCATGCGACTTACAAACTATTCGACTGGTCCACATTAATAAGAGTGCAACTCACAAACCATCGTGTTTAGCGTCGCTAGGTGTAAAGTTCGTGATTGTTCGTCACTCAGACTGCAGCGGTGCAGACTGCAATTTGTATGCAGATGTGCAGCCAACAACTGCACTGCTAATATTTATGTTTCGTGCTGTATATGGGAGCTTCTGCAATTTGCCTCACGTATGTTTGTTTATTTCATGTTGTATTTACAGTAATCCTTATCGTTTGGGTTCGCCACTTTGACGGAATAATAACAATGTTTTTTTTCGATAAAATTATACCTATCTTTTTTAACCGACTTCAAAAAAGGAGGTTATCAAGTCGAAGATTTTTTTTATATATGTTTTTTGCAAGACTTTGACTTTGAATTCCTTCCGTGAGAAACGAGCCAAACTTTACACTTACTACGAATTTGGTTGACTAAACTAACTAGAGTAACTAAGAACAACAAAAATTACTTTAATTGAATACGAATAAAAACACAAGTAAACTGTATTGTAGTCTCGGACTGAATATGTTGTCTGTCTATCGGTCGAAATTGGATAGCATTATTTACGAGTATGGTTCTTACAAAAACTTCGACGACCACCGTGTTCGAGTGGTTTGCACGCCGGTTTTTAAGGTGTCGCCATCTCTGAGGTCCCAGGTTCGATCCCCGGCTGGGTCAATTTGAAAACGAAATTTTCTATATTAGCTCAGGTCTGGGTGATTGTAGTTCCACCGTTGTCTATGATTTCCATAACACAAGTTTGCTTTAGCTACTTTCTTTGAAATCAGAGCAATGTGTGTGATGTTGTCATTTTTCAGATGTTCTTTATTCATAACCATTTTCTTTTAAATCCTTAAACGAAAATTAATTCATAAAACCTTTTTTGTTTAAAATATATTTTTAACGTGTAAATTAATCTAATTAACTTAATAAGTGTACATGGGCGTACGTGAAAAGGACTTACCTCATTATCCACGTGGACAAAATATCCACATGAATTCCCTCAGGGGAGTCTAGCAGGGAATCCTAGTGGACAGAGGATATTTTTTTAAACGTGTGTAATTTTTTTTTCATATCTGAAATATAGAGCTCTATCCTAATTTCTCCCTTCGTTAACTCGTCGCACTCTTGATAAATTGCGTGCGTGATGCACTGATTGCAATGCAATGCACTTTATGATCAGATTTTGATTGCAATGGCCTTTTAGTTTATACTTGGGAAGTACTAATAAATAATTAATAAATATTTGACACCATCACATACATTGCTCCGATTCCAAAGTAAGTAGCTAAAGCACTTGTGTTATGGAAATCGGAGACAACGGTGGTATCACAAACACCCAGACCTGAGCCAATATAGAAAAGTTCGTTTTCTAAATTGACCCAACCGGGGATCGAACCCGGGACCTCAGAGATAGCGACACCTTGAAAATCGGTGTATAAAGCCACTCGACCAAGGAGGTCGTACCGGAAGTACTTTTACTTTTATTCTTTGATACTATTGTATTGGTTAATACAGTAGATACAAATAGTTTATTGATTATAAATAATGAAAATACAGTTTGTATACCTTTAAGACAAACGTATCAACATATTATTAAATAATGTGGAACAAAGGGTAGATGTTAATATTTTTTTATAAAACCATTCATTTTGTTTATATTAAGTTAAATAAATACTAGAAAAAATCATCTCATCCGTAGCACCTCCGACGGGATGGGAAGGATAGATGCTACGGGTGAGTCGATTTTTTCTAGTATTTATTTATCTTAATATTAAACTAGAGTTGTGAAATGAAAAAGTCCTAAAATTTACTAAGTAATTTTGTGTATTTCTTTAGAGTAAGTAAATGTAAAGTCTTCAAGTATTTTTTGTATCAATGCGAAATTCCTTCAAAGATGAGCATTAGCTTTTGATACATAGATAATTTTCCGGTATCTTTAAGCTAAGTTATTTTATACGATTTTGTATAATGACCTTTCAGACTTAATATATCCTTACAAAATTGAAAAAAAGGAAAAGTAGCCTTTAACAAAAGCAACCTTATTCATGCTGCTTTCAGATAAACAACTGACAACTGAGCTCCTCTTATCTCGCTTATTTTTATGTTTTTCTTATTAAAAGCTACGTTTCATGTCAGCAACTATAATCATCTGGCGGATAACAATGATGAATGCGTCATTATATAAACTACGTATTCTTGCCATGTTTATTCCTATCTGAATATCTTAGTGGCTGCATCGCATAGACTTGTGCGGTAAAATAAAGTAAGTAATAAAGTAACAAATGAGCATTTCAAATAGTTTGTATATTTAGAAGTTTATCGGCTCTTTTGAACTGGTTTGAATAGTGAATAGATGCATATAATTTCCCTCTAGGCGTTTACGGTCGATTCACTATGTTAGATGATCTGTTCAAACCTTTTATTTTTTTAAATGTTTAATAGGTACTCGGTAGTACGGACTTTCTTGGGAAAGCAGTCTGAAAACTGAGCTGTTGATCTCTTCATAAAGGGATAATAAGACTAATATATCGTTTCATTGCTTTTTTTTTGTGCAATTGGATAGACCAAGCAGGCATGCCAGAAGCACATCTATTTTTTAAACGTAAAAAAGCAGGATGTATATAAGTAGATTTTTTATATGTTAAACTGTGAGCTGTTGATCACTTCATAAAGGAATAATAAGACCAATAAATCATTTCATTGCATTTTTTTGTGTGTGTAATTGGATAGACCAAGCAGGCATGCCAGAAGCACATCTATTTTTAAACGTAATAAAGCAGGATGTACAGAAGTAGATTTTTTATATGTTAAACTGTTTACATAGTAGTTCGATTTTGATTATTATTTTTAATGGATTTGAAGTCCAGTCAAGAAAGGAGTTGTAGAGTGCGCGAGCGTGTACATAAGCGATTTCTTCAGAAACTTGTTTAGGATGCTTAGGGTGTGAATATACTAAAAGTCCTCTCGTCTAGGAGGTAAGCCGGAATAGGGAGGTCGGGGGGTTAACGGTTTCACTTTTGGATTTTTCGCTGATATCTTCAAAACGGTGCGTGTCGTAGAGAAAAGTGGCTTTCCTACCAAATAAAAGCTTATGAAATTCTCTACAATGATGTAAATACTCGACTATTATTCTATACACTTATACACCTTGTACGAATTTCCAACCGTTTTTAAGCCACTCGCTCAGGAATTTTGATAATTGGATGGATTGGATTACTTGATAATTTGGATGATGGGCAAGATCCAAGGGAGTTGGTCTACACACCCTCTACCAAAGAGTGATATATCATTAGAAAGGCCTTTTTAGACAAGTATTTGCTGCAAACATACTTATATCAACTATTAGTTTTTTTTTCTACTGCCCCTTTTGAGCCATTCATTGACTGGACTAATAGTAGTATGCTTCGAAGTTGGTCCTTTTACAACTTCAAAGAATGTTACCCCTAATGTCAGAAAATAATTCAAAATCGTTGATATTTTCCGGTTTTTAACTTTTAACCATCCTTCACTTCGCACTATGTTGGCAATACACGAAGGTCGCAAATCTTTCCGTGATTTCCTCATTTAGTCATTTTGCACGACGTATATTATGTGGCGCTATCTAAACTGCATCGTCCAATCTGGGTCTGCGCCTGTAACGACTTATAACCCGCATTCACCAACTATAATATTGTCTTTAATGCCCATATTAAGATAGTCTTCGAGATTGCCGTGAAACATAAAATATATTCACCGTCTGAGAATTTTAAAATTATCGCACTTGGTCCGTCTGAATCATATTATATTTTTTCCTAATCTCAGAAATGTTACCGCTTTTTTGTAGAGAATTTCCGTTTATTATCCGAGCGCTATAAAAACTTGCCCATTGATTCAATAAGAATGACCTTATAAAATCACAGGACAGTTTCGATTATTACTGAGAGATCGTTCAGTGACAATATTAGCATATAGATGAGGGTTATTCCTGAAATTGTTCTGGTCGGCATTCCAGGCTCCCAATAAAACCGCAGTAAACTCGAAACCGTGAGCTGACATATAGTAGGCGATCCTCAAAACTTTTATGACGTTACCATATGACACACTGCAGACTATTGAACATATTTTAATGCGTACCATACACCAATAATAATAATAATTGTTTTATATGTAGGTACTTACCGGGTAAAGTCATTTTGACCCACGAGGAAGTTTAGCGCAAAATTTTAATAAGTTTAATACGCTTTTAAAAGTCAATGGTTTAAAAGATATAAACTACATAGTATGAAATGCTATTAACTAACGAACGTTTAAAATTGAACTGCGAATTACAAAAGTGGTTTAGACATGGTGGAAGTTCAAACTGTTGGACGTTTAGTACTATTATACAACATGTTACAAAAATACCTCTAATGCCGAATATGGTAAAATCAGATTTTACTATGGGACCAACTCTCTAATCGCGAAACAAAAATCAGCTGTTTCATACATTTTGATATTATCGACTTTAATTTTTGTATGAAACAGCAGATTTTATTTTCGCGATTTTAGAGTTGGTCCCATAGTAAAAGTTGATCAGTTTGATGGTCCCTATATACCATATACGGCATTAGGGGTATTTTTGTATCATGTTGTATATTGTGTGATGTAGGCCTTCCTACCAGTGGCATTCATATCCGCCCTTATCAAATTCCTACAAAACTATTGCCCAGTTTGCGCTAAACTTTGTTCTAAAACTATTGCAGGGTTGAAAAACATACTGAATAAATTAAAAATTATGTACTATAAATGAACTTGTGTTTACCTCAATAATATTGTGAAATGTTTACTAAGTTCTTAGCTTTTGTCACTCTTAAATCATTACCAATAAATATTCTGAAATATTTTTCTCTGATTTTCCTAAGTTTTCAGTCATACATTGACTTGACTTCATTAAACTTAGGAAAATCGGAGAAAATACTTACCAAAAACAATGCATATAAATATAATATAATAAGGCATCTTGTGGAAAACTAAAAGCCATATTAAATCATACAAATATACCTACTTGTTTTTAAACATCGGTGCGCGGTAATTCACGAGCGAGGGCAACGGTCGCCGCCTTGCAAAGATTAAGTGACAATTTGTGAGTAACATTATTTTTTTTGTGACAACTATCGCCTATTGTATGCCAATGGTCTAGCAAAAAAAGAGCGCGTACATGCCATTGGGTGTGCCATACATGGGCTTGTTTTGATCCGTGCTGTTGCCCCCCAGCGAAGAGACAGGAAATCTGGACTTCCGCTGTCTAGGATAACAACCCGACTAGGCTAGACAATGGATGACGTCTGTCTGTGCTTTGATGGCGCGACGCGGTTCGCTTCAATAGTATTCCTAGAAAATCGTAGTTAGTCTTATGTAGCGAAATAAAACACCAGGTAAAGATGATCAAGCAAAACACTTTTAACCTATGAAATTGGTGTTTTTTTTCTCACACACAGAGAACCTCATAACTTGTGTGATTTAAAATATTGTTCAGTTGCTGGATATTACATCAAATTATGACCATAGCCGTCAACTATCAGCATCATTAAAATCTTTTATTTTGTTTTCTTAGCATTAAAAATATACCTTGAGAGTGGCTCCCTATTTTGTTAGCGAAACTGACCAATTTATCCGTTGTAACTTAGCCAAAACTTTTTTCGCTTAAGTTATGTTGCTCAAGTTAGCTTAATGTTCAAACATTTGAACATAAAAGTTTTGACACAATAGCATTCACGGTTGTTAAACAAATTATGAAAATTCTAGTATGGAAAATGCAATTTCTTAAAAATTCTCCATATAAAACGTCAATTTTATGTTTACCTAATAGTTTCTTTTTTTTTCAACTAAACAAATTGAGTCAACTCCTTCTTAAGCACTGAGGACGTAAGCATTTCACAAAGACAAAGTATCCATTGAGATTTCGGTACCATTGTTTAATAATGAAAGTTTTTGTCAATGATTTCCCATAAAACTACCTCACGAATTTGTTGAAAGGATTTGTATTTTTTTTGCACAAACCACTGTAGCTTAATTAAAACTTATTTTTATCATTAAAAAGAACATAAGTTCGATTCACCTGTAAAACCTTAAATTCAAACAAATAAAAATGGGGTCAAGTCGGTCGTAAGCTCGTAAGTCAGAAATTTACAAATAATTCGCACATCACGAACAGGCATTTCACACCGTTTCACACTTAAAAAGTTTAACTTATTTTACTCAGTCACACTCACTTACTAGAGTTACGCTAAAAGTAAATTCTTTTACTTTGTGCGATATCAATTTCGAAAATCAAGACCCTTAAAATTCCGTTACTTAAGCTAATGTAAATTGTAGTCATATCTTTTACGTTAAATAAATATATATGCAAAATAAAACATTATTTATTTATTAGTCAGAAACTTGCAGTATGGTAAACAAAAGGTATTGAATTATGATTTGGTTGGATTGTTGCATTTACAATGATATTTTTGTATTTTATATTTACTATGTTAAAGTATATGCTGAATTATAAACTGAATAGAAATGAACTAAGTAAAGTAATTTATTTTAAAGATAGATGGATATAAAATGTTTTTAATATAGACTTCTCTAAATTTGAGATTTTAGCATTCACAATGCTATTTTTATACAAAACTAAATAATATACTAGAAAAATTCGACTCGCACCAGATCATATTCTAAAAGTCTTTAAACACTACTTAAGTACTGTTTAATGACTTTTAGAATATGATCTGAAAATTAGAAATTACTTTACTCAGTTCATTTCTATTCAGTTTATAATTCAGCATATTTTAACATAGTAAATATAAAATACAAAAATATCATTGTAACTAAGTAGTGTTTAAAGACTTAAAGTACTGTTTAAAGACTTTTCTATTCGAATTTCTTTTATAGTATCAGTTTCTTTGTTCCAGGTACCTTTGATCAGCAATGAAGGTAAATCCGGACTAGGAACTGGAAATGCACTACCCCCTGACCCAGCCCCTCCTTCACAGCCCCCCAATAAGCTGGGTACTGCGACCCTTAAACTAGCTAGCTTGACCAAAATGCTCAAACCACCGGCTAAGGCCTTCCAAAACGATGATAATGACGACGATGATGAAGACTGATCTACGTTAAAGCAGCTTGAGAATATATAAAAGCGCCTGAAATTATAGATGAACAGATCGTATGGAGGTTTGCTATTTGAAATTCTTGTTTTTTTGTGAGGATTTGGAGAACATGCAAAGTTTTAACCCTTCAACGCCCGGATAATGCGACCCAATAGATATTCCATTGTTATCCGGCCGCCTGTGTCCGCTCGGGCGTTGATGAATTAAACAGACTTTAAATAGTTGCTATTAAAAACATTTCCTAAATGTACAATTTTGAATTAAATTAATTGTTACTTTCGGTAGTACCATTATATATTCTGTGCTTTCGGTTTTGATTTAAAAAAATAATACTATGAGTTTTTCGTCGAAAAATGGATTGGTGAAGTCGTAGAGTTTTAAATTTTATTAATAGAGAAAAATTAGAAAAGCCCTAACATAATAGTTAAGAATTATACCTTCTTGAATGATCATTTTAATTTATTTAACTGCAAATGTCATATATGGCAGAATATAATAGTTTTTTAGAGTTATCGTAATTATGTTGATATACACACATGTATTTACATTATTTTAACTGAGTTAATCGGAAACTACATATTATGTTGGTGTATTTGTTAGAGCGTATTTGTGATTTGACATAGTATTTAGAGGGTATGACGACCTCCGTGGTCGAGTGGCTTTGTACACCGGGTTTCAAGGTGTCGCCATCTCTGAGGTCCCGGGTTCGATCCCCGGTTGGGTCAATTTAGAAAACGAACTTTTCTATATTGGCTCAGGTGTGGGTGTTTGTGATGCCACCGTTGTCTTTGATTTCCATAACACAAGTGCTTCAGCTACTTACTTTGGAATCGAAGCAATGTATGTGATGTCCAATATTTATATTTATTTACATTGAATCTAAACTGTAATTTATTAACATACACGGTTATTGGCAAAACACCAACAACCTCGCAGGACTAAATGACTAACATTATAAACAACAACATTTGTACGACTTTTCCGAAAACAGACAAAAAAATCGATTTTTCATACAAAACTAGATCAGCTGTTCGGACTATACAAGGTGTTACAAAAATACCCCTAATGCCGAATATGGCAGATAGGGACCATCAAACTGAATAACTTTTACTATGGGACCAACTCTGAAATCGTGAAAAAAAAAATCAGCTGTTTCATACATTTTTATATTTTCGTAATTAATTTTTGTATGAATCAGCTGATATTTTTTTTCGCGATTTCAAAGTTGGTCCCATAGTAAAAGTTGTTTAGTTTGATGGTCCCTATCTACCATATTCGGCATTAGGGGTATTTTTGTAACACGTTGTAGTATAGAAAGTCTTATTGTTTTAAGTAGTTATATCTATTCTGTGGTCGTAGAACAAATGTTGTTGTTTATGATGATAGTAATCTACTCCTGCGAGTTAGTTGGTGTTTTACAAATAATCATGTATAGACGAATACTGCTTAGATTGTTAAGTTGTGCAAAATGTATTTTTGCCAACTAATTAGGTATTTTATAATTATAAAGACTTTATTTATTAAGAACTAGCGGCCGCCCGCGACTTCGTCCGCGTGGAATGTGAATTCCACATACAAAAATTCACCACCTATACCACACCCTTGGGGGATGATTAAAAAAAGCATATGTCAAACTATCTCTGTTTTCGTAATTTCATCTAAATCTGTTCAGTGGTTTAGGCGTGAAAAAGTAGCAGATAGACAGACAGAATAACGTTCACATTTATATTAGTATATGGATAGCTTGTGCCCACAACTTCGTCCGCGTGAAAGTCAGAAAACATCAAAATATACTGTAAACAATGGTACCTATACAAGGTGTTACAAAAGTACGCCTAATGCTGAATATGGTAGATAGGGACCATCAAACTGAACAACTTTTACTATGGGACCAACTCTGAAATCGCGAAAAAAAAATCAGCTGTTTCATACATTTTGATATTTTCGATTTTAATTTTTGTATGAAACAGCTGATTTTTTTTCGCGATTTCAGAGTTGGTCCCATAGTAAAAGTTGTTCAGTTTGATGGTCCCTATGTACCATATTCGGCATTAGGGGTATTTTTGTAACACCTTGTATATTTAAATAAAAAAACAACTATGAAAAACGGTAAAGGTCTGGGTGTTTGTGATACCACCGTTGTCTTTGATTTCCATAACTACTTGCTTTGGAATCGGAGCAATGTACGTGATGTTGTCAAATAAACCATTTATTGATTTAATTAAAAAAAAATAATTTTCCAAAATAAGAAATAGTTATCATTTCAGTTATTAGTTATTGTTTAAAAACGGCAACGTTGTCAATAATGTCGATAATTTATAGAATGAAAATTTCTTCGAGCGTTGTACGCACTCTTAGCTCATCATTAATAGTGTCTGTAAATATATTGCAATCGCTTATTGTTATTGTCGCCTAAGTTAGCTTAATGTTCAAACATTTGTACATAAAAGCGTTCACGGTTGTTAAATAAATTATGAAAATGCAGTATGGAAAATGCAATTTGTTAAAAAATCTCCATACAAAATGTCAATTTCATAGGTAGAGACCTAATATAACAGAAAGCGGGATTTGATTTTACTGCATTCTCGACTCGTTTTGTTTACCTTTAGCCATTTACTATTATATTGTGTCAGATGTGGATACCGTTAACAATTTGAATAGGTATGTTTAATACAGCTGGGCCCTATTTAATAACGTGACAATTTGTCAAATGTCATGACAATTTGTTTTAAATTACGGTGTAGCTATGAGTAGTTTGTTCTATTTTCTAATTGGTTGACGCAATGGATATTAAATTGTCACGTTTATTAAATAGGGCACTGGTCGTTCTGTAACAGTGTAATTCCCCGAAGATATTAATTAAAACCAATTCATCATAAACTCTTCTTGAAAACTAAAAATTGGTATATCTTGTGATTGAGTGAGCCGATTGCGATGAAATAAATACTAAATTATTACCAAGATACACAGTATATTTGTATGTAAACTTTAACACGATTGGGTTAGCACTTTTTACGTCATTAGCGCGCAAACATACAGATAAACAGACAAACAAACAAAAAGCGCAAAAATACAGATAAACCAAACATACAGATAAACAGACAAACAAACAATAATTCCAAAAATGTTCTATTGGTTATTATTAAACACTCCAACCACTTATTTTCAAATTACTTATTCTACAGATTAATATGTATAGATGAAATAGTACCTACCTATGCATAGACTTATTTTATTACCTATGTAAAATGTTTATGCAATATTAAAATAAATATTGCTTAGTAATTAACTTGGTTTTTATTTGTTTGAGGGTAAATCATGAATGACTCGCTGCATTGCATAATCTAGTCTAGAGTCTTCTTTTGACTCAAGAATGAAAACGAACGACCACTTTGAAAATTAGCTCAAATCGGGAATAAAGACAATTTTTGAACAAATTTGAAAAAATGGGACGGGACACTTTTTGAAATTCCAACAGTAAAATGGATGACCAAATGAGGCTCGATAAGATTGTGCAGCCATTTTGAGCAGCCAAAAACGAGAGGGGTGACCAAATCAGGGATAAAAAAATACTGTGCAAACACTTTTTCAGTGGCCTTTCAAACCCATTCACCCATCTTCCTTTTTGCGCTTGAAATAGTACATGCATATTTTCAAAATCTTTGTCGAGCCTGGTCACCCATCTTTATTTTGGTCATCCAAAAGGTACTTGCACACTCTTTATCGGGCTTAATTTGATCACACACCTTTCTTTTAGCCACTCAAAAAATACCTAAAATAAAATTGATATAATGGCATTATATCTATTCAATCTGTTTATTTAACGTAGAAATTTTACAGTAGCTTATAAGTATAATGAAATATTTACTACCAAATCGACCCATTATCGTTGGTTGTATGACAGATTGACGAATTCGTATACTAACCGATCGCTATCTATGCCAAGCGAGACTACAGCAGGCCCAGGTACAGAAAAAGTGTAGTAGGCTTCTGTCTGTGTGAACCCAGTCTTATGGGATCACACAGAATGTTACTGCATCATAGTTTTCCTACTATAGACCTTCTTAGAGGTAGTATAAACATAGCGTTGAATTCGAAGGTCGCAGACGCATTCCCCCGGGATGCGCTGTCGCCGTCCTTGGTCGCACCTGTTGCTCCGCAAACTGCCGGGTCACAGACAATCTAATCTAGAGAAGATTCAGAAGGACCATTATTTGATTCCAGGGTGGAAAGCTAGCATCTATACTTTTTGCAGCTGATTTACGAAATGTGCATTGCCTGCCTACAGTTATGATATGACCCAGGGCACGGAATATATAATAGCCCAGGGCAATGCCCTGCCCTGTTGATTATTACTTGAACTGGTCCAGTTAGAATCTTAGACAAAGTCACATTTGAAAAAGCCATAACCAACTTCGTAAACTTTGGTGTGACAAAAGTTTTAATATATTACGTACATACATGTAATATTAACAAACGCAACGTGAACAATTTCTTTGCGCGGCTCAGTTGCCGCCTCCGAGTTCCGTTCCGACTCGACTTATGTCAGTGCGACACTCCTACAGGCCTATCGCCTAACTCAATTGCTTTCAAATTGCTATTAGTTAATAACGTCAATGCACTGTGTAAAGATTTTTTTAAATAGCATACGATACGATACAAATTGATACAATACTTACGTAATAATCAAAATTTAAATGTCATGGTGTTACTCAAGAAAGAAATATCGTAATGAAAAAAATCTTTTTTTTATTTTTATTTTTGGTAGGTTCGATGCCTGGTTAAGGCAGACGATTTTTCATAATATCTTTGAATGCAGTTCAATCAAAATGAAGTCTTCACTTAGTAAAATTATACCTTTAATATTTAAGGTATACCTGTATATAAAAAAGAATCCCTATTTTCCTTGGTTATGGCATCCCGCGTGGCTGGACAGATTGACGAATAGTCAATCCATTCTGTCTGTACCTTGATATTCTTTGCCGAATGGGAAACAACGCAGACACGCTCCATAAAACAGAGGTCGAATTTCTTTTGGTTCAAGTTTTATACTTCGCAAATTAGCTGTCTGGCAAGCTAATATTATTTTTTGAACCTTAAGTTTTGGCAAATATGTACATACTTAGGTACATTTACGACCTTATTGCGTTCTCTAAGGCATTGCATCACGTGGCATGACTTCATCAGCTAGGAATGCCATTGATGCCCACCACGTCTGGCGAAAATGACAAAAAGAGAAAATTCAATGGATTGTTATTTTCCTGAACGGAGTTTGTAAGTATTATGATGTCATCTTTTATAGGTTTGGATTAGAAAAACAACTATTTAGCTGTTTTGTTTTAAAAGCGTAATCCAAACTTCCTAACTGATAACTACTAATAGGTATTATTCTATTATACGTAAATGTGAAAGTGAATTTGTTTAAGTAGGTAGGTATTCGTTACGTTTTCATCATTATGAAAGGAGAAGCGGCACTCGTCATAGAAAAAATGCTTAACTTGCTAACGATTGAATTTGGTTTTAAAATATATTTGCTACATTGATCTAGTTCTGTCTTATTTTTAGGGTATGTAGAATAAAGTTATTTAATTATGATCATTTTTTTATATGGAAACACTACAGAAACAACGAGTCATTGAAAAACATTCCGTTATCCACATTCCATTTTCAAGGGGCAGAACTATGGAAATGTAAAAGCGTGGCTGCTTAAACCATAATTCTTTTACTTTTTTCGAAATTAAGAAAAGGAAATGTCAATTTGACTTTTGATTTGGCAATGATCTGTCATTTAGTTGACAGATACCACAAACTAATAAGTGAAAAGTACAGCAGCGGCGGTATCAGCTAAAACATTGAAGTTCATGTTAACTGTGTTTTGACAGATGTATGTGATACATTGCTATTTTTCTTTGTTAAGTTGTTATTTGTGCCAAGACGAAGTAGCAATCTATCACATACATCTGTCAAAACACAGTTAACATGAACTTCAATGTTTTTAGCTGATAGAGCCCCAGTTTATGAATCACAGATTAAAAAAGTATAGTTACAAATTTAGCATAAAAGGCCTCTCCTTTTACATACACGCTGCCAGTGGTATCTACGTAAAAGGACATACATACGTAAAATACCATACCTACCTATCGCTATCAGTCAGAAGGTTTGGAAAGAAGTGCGTTCTGGTTCGTAGGGTACCTACCTTTCATCCAGAAAAAAGTAATTGAAATGAAATGAAATGAAATTTGTTTATTTTGACATTTTACAATGTTTCTCGTATTACTAGTTAGGTAATAACTTATTTAGGTAAAATTGACCTTAGAGCAACCTTATAGCAATTCCATGTGTTTTTTGAGTAAAACTGTAGTATAGAATAGCAACTAGTAAAAAGTAAAAGTTGGCTCCTACCCTCCACACTAGTAGAAACTGTGTTGCGGCAGAGTAGTGTGTCCCCGTCCACTTATTACCGATTGTGCATGAATGGTTGGTGGAATTACTTTACTTACTGTTCCCGAGGGATAGCAAAATACTGTCTGTGTCTATGCAGACGAAGTTGCGGGCGGCCGCTAGTCATTATAAAGAAATCATAGTGAGTTATTTAGTTTTCGACACGTTTGGCGACACGTGTATGCAATGCACTAAAAGTTAAAACTGCTTTAATTAAACCGTTTAAGCCTACAATGACAAATTAACACTCGTAAATTAATATTTGCTATAACGCTCGTAAAACTTGTCTGTCTATGTTTACCCAAAATGAGCTCTGAATAATGAAACTAATGGAAGTGCCCTTAAATGCAATACTTACAAAGCATTCTTAGCAATTCAAAGCATAAAATTAAATATGAGGCGTATTCTTATTTATGACAGCTGAAATTTTCGTGGAAAAGGTCTCTGTCAAGCTTTGAAATTCCACTTGAACAGATTGTCTTCGTTGTCTTCGTTTCAAAAAACCTTATAATATATTATGTATTTCTCTCTATACGGCACTAATTTAAGAATTTTGCTTCCTAAAATTAAAGTTTACATGCTTTCATTCCTCAGATTTCTTCTTTGGAAAAACGCGAAATTTCATTCGAAATAAGAATATACAGTCGTATAACCTATTTCAATAAACATAACCTATAGTTTAGCTTTGGCATTTACAAAAGCTCAGCACGATTGGGCTTAACAAATTACCCAGAAACGTAGGTAATTAGCTACGCTTACATAACGTCATGATTTCGTAATACCAAGGGCGGGGTGCAATTCCCCGTGGAATGGACGAGCCTACCTTATTAGTATTCGGCGGTTTGGGCCGGCGGCGGCGCAGGAAGCAGGGCAGACAGCGGCGTCGGCGCATAGCTAATGCGAGGCGCCATCGGTGGGTCGCCCTGACCTTTTACCAGTGGAAAGATGGGTCATATTTAGGGCAGACGGACATACAAAAAAGTGTAAGATATACTAAAGAAATTATTAAATTTAGATATTCGCATTCACAATGCTATTTTTATATTAAGATAAATAATATTAGAAAATATACTAGAAAACACAGATTCACCCGTAACACCTCATTATTTATCTAGTTAAAGCCATAAACACATTCCTTCCTCTACCACCGTCACTCCGAGCATTCTATAGAAAATAATTGTACTCATATGGAGAAAACGTACTCATAAAATATAATAGCTTCATTAATTCGCCTTTTCACATTTTTTCTTTATTTGTGCAAGGGAAACCAGAGAAAGTTCATGATTCTAACTTAATAGGAACTAAAACTTTTGATTTATTGTGTGTATTGTACAGTATATGTATACTGTGTATATATAAGCCATTGTGTGTAGTGTCAATTTTTTTTTCTGTAAGTACCTACTTAGGTATTTCGTAATTGCTCAAACACAGAAGACATCTTTAACTGCTTTTCAGCTTTTAAATTTTGAAAGTGTTTGTTAAATTAAACCAACAAATCATGCAGACTGCGTTTGCGATGCCGTCTAAAACCAGGATCACAGCAGTTGAAAACAACAAAAATTTGCAAGTAAGACGCGCATTAGTTTTTAATTGTATGTTAATTTAATACGTACCTAGTAGTTAGGCGCAATCAGGCTTTTAAGGCGCGCACGGACGCACGCGACGTCTGAGCGACATTTCTCGTGACGTCAAGTAATTAGTAAATACTAGACTAGAACTTTGTACTTACTTAAAGCACAGAATAAATGAAGTCGGTTAATAAAAGGTACCAGTAACAATAGGGCTCCATTTGGCTCCTTCGGGTACGGAACCCTAAAAACACAAAATACTTTTTACCCGACTGCAAGGAAAGGGTTATGTTTTTCGCGCGTATCTCGTAAGTATGTAATTTTCTTTATTACCTCATATCTTTCAAAGGCTGAAAGGATTTTTTACATTAGTGTATCGTTAGATTTGTCTTGACAGCTCAAGTGTTCTTAGGCAAGTGACGTTAAAAAAACCAACATGGCAGCCGCCATGCGGTGCTATTAAGTATTTAAAGTAAAAAAAAATTTTTTTTAGGATACTGCAATATGGGTGTCAAATTAAAGGGCTTCTCATAAGGATTTAAAAAAGAATATCATGAACGTAATAAATAAGAACTAAAAAGACATAAATAAAAAATAAAGAAAATGCGCCTGCATCAAAAAGACAAGTCAACTGAAAAGATGGAAACAAGATCAAATATTAAAGTTAACATAATAACATGCAGTCAGAGGCCACGGACTAGTAAAAGAGGCATATAATTTAATGATAAGTCATGTCATTCATAATGGCACTTTATACATGCCTCCGACTGCATGTTATTATGTTGCCTTTAATATTTGATCTTGTTTCCATCTTTTCAGTTGACTTATCTTCTGATGCAGGCGGTTTTTTTTAAGTTAAAATTCTCCAAATGTTTTGCCCAAAATTTACGTTTAGACCAATTTTATCATGTGTCAGAGCACATCATCGAGTTGCGCACTTCATATTACATCGATCTGCATCGAAGCCAAGAAGGAGTCCGATAAAAGTGTATTGAAAACCTATCTGCCTACCTATTGAAAAAAAAAACACAGACTTTTTTCAGCGAAAATAGGTGTAAATTTTTCCCCCTTTTCAACTACACAGTAACTAATTCCATTTCTCCATAAGTGTTCTGATTGAACCTAAAACCTTGAATATAAAAGAACATTGAACTGCTTTTTATCCTACTTTTCATAGGAATGCTAATTATGTAATAAAAACTGCAAATTCTTCAAACTTTTTCAATTAAGAATTTCTGAAATATTTGATTAATGAACAATGCAAGTACCTATCTAATGATAATTGCTTGTATCTCGGTATTATTAAATCTTTAAGTAATTACTGTGTTTTTTTGAGATTTTTTTGTATTAGGTGCATTTAAAATTCTCGTTTAAATCAGTTAAAAAGACCAAATATTTTTTCTCTCAACTAGTTTTAACGAATAACTCCACGGTTGCTATTTTCTTTAAAAAATACATAATGAGAATCCGATCCAACTTTGTGGAAATTCCGCAAACCCACTTTTGCTCTAAAAATCCCATTTGAAGTAAATACGTAGAAACTTACATATTTTATTGATAATACTGTACTATAATGCCTAACGCGTTTTAACAACTGCAAATAAGAAAGGAAACAATCTATTATTGTTCTATATACGAATGAATCCCTTTGATTATACTGAAGAAATCACAATAAAAATTAGTTACTTACGATTTATTTAATGATGTCAATATCGTTTAATGAACAGAGTGCATACTTATTTTAGCCACAGATAGACTGCACGTAATGCGTGTTTCTCACAGTGCGTTGAGCGCAATTAGCCGTTCTGCGTATTATCATAATGAGTGTGATTTTGTTTCGCTATTTCCCTTCGGTTTGCACTCAATCGTTTGCATTTCCTCCGCGACACGACCGGTAATTATTTATGCGAATGCATTACTTCTACAGACCGATTGAAAGCGTTTTGTTTATAATTAGGGTTGTTGTCAAGCCCTTGTTTGTTAAAGAATCAAACTATAGTTCTATTTTAAACGGATTCTTTACAAACTGAAAAAAAAGTATTATCATTCTTATAATTTTTACCACTTAACCATTTATGTAGACACAAGACAGTTTTAATAATCTCTTTGAATTAAGAAACAATACAACAAATTGTTACTTGTCTACCCAAACGGGGAAGACCTAGGCGACCATTTGTCGACCAAATAAAAATATTTTTAATAAGGGTTAAAGAACATGTGGCTCGCATTTAATACACCAAGTAAGTAAATTATTGTTTGCATGCAACAATAAAGCGTCTCCTTGAATTGTAGCACAATTACAGTCAAGCACGACATGCGGGTGACAGCCCTGACAGCGACGGGCAAATTGGCGGGCGGCGCAGACGCAGGACTCGCTTCGCTTCTACGAAATGTATGCAGAGACAGACTGTGGAGAAAAATATGGGGCTCTTAAAAGTGGGCTACACTGTCACCACGGTCACCATCCATGTGGTATATGGTTTGCGAATTGCGAACAAATGACACGCGTCAAGTTTGGAAACTAGCAATGTCGTGCTTTTACGACCTTGTAGCTGAGGCCTTAAAATGTATGTTGGTGACGATTGCTGGTAACTGCTGGCGTTAATAGTGAAGGCTGTTCTGAATGTGGCGCTGCAAGCGAGCAATGACGCAGTTTTAGGCCTTGCAAGAGCCAAACTTGGAAAGCAAAGGAGATATAAAGCCGAAAGCCACGTATAGTTATAAAACTGTCCTTGTTGAACTGTTACAGCATTTCAAAAGGTTTGTAAAAAAACTGTTCAACGGTTATTTTACTAATACTCGTGCTTTTTTTAGGCGACTGTAGCCCTCAAGTGGTGCCCTCATCTTAAATAAATTTATTGCTCGCTAAGTACATAATGTATCGAAAATTCACATGCACAGATTTAAGCTAAGGTTCTATAGTTTACTTACAAAAAATAACCTGAGTAAAATATAGTAGTAGTGGGAAAAAGTGCCTAAAGTGGCCTCTTTTTGCTCTTGTGCCTACTTTAAAGGCCCTATAGGGCCCTTAATTTTATATGATCCTTCAAATTTTAAGAGAGTGTTGAAACACTGAGGATGATAATATACCTATCTCATATCGTTAGTTCGAATTATAACTCCTAAAAATCATATCAACAACCTCCGTGGTCGAGTGGCTTTGTACACCGGTTTTCAAGGTGTCGCTATCTCTGAGGTCGCAGGTTCGATCCCCGGTTGGGTCAATTTAGAAAACTAACTTTTCTATATTGGCTCAGGTCTGGGTGTTTGTGATACCACCGTTGTCTCTGATTTCCATAACACAAGTGCTTTAGCTATTTACTTAGGAATGTGATGTTGTCAAATATTTATTTATTTATTTATATTACATATTG
This sequence comes from Catoptria pinella, assembly GCA_963556745.1. Lineage (NCBI taxonomy): Eukaryota > Metazoa > Arthropoda > Insecta > Lepidoptera > Crambidae > Catoptria > Catoptria pinella. The sequence continues at coordinate 6,460,418 of OY750775.1, read as the reverse complement.
ATTTCAAGGGTTCCGTAATCATTGTCAAGTGGATATGACTACCAGAAGTCCCCAAGTACGGCCCTGTCATAGGTAGGTACTTTGTCATTTCCCTGGCTGCATTGGAGTTAGAGAAATTGTTGCTCACTATAGTGGCCAGCAACACCCGTTCTCACCTGTATTCCAGTTAAGGATATTCAAACTATTTCCGATGTATTTAGAACTAGCGACCGCCCGCGACTTCGTCTGCATGGAAAGTTTTTTGCTATCCCTCGGGTATGAAAGGTACCCTATGTCCTTCTCTGTACCCCTGTACCCCTGTCAACGTGTACGCAAAATTTCATGATGATCGGTTCAGTAGTTAAGACGTGAAGGCGTAACAAACAATCAAACGGACTTTCGCATTTATAATATAAGTAAGGATTGTACAAATTGTCTCCAAGAAAATAAACAAATTGATGCGCAAAAAAGGTATAGGTGTATCATAAATTCCCAAATCATGGACAAAAATGTTTATTTTAAGCTCTTTTTGTTTTAAACAAGATTTTTAAGTTCATTTTGCAACATTGTGACTTTAATGTAGGTAGTAAAGTAACTTCACTTATGTTATAAAACCATCAGATAAGTAATAAAGATATTCGGTACTTTTAATGAAATGATATATTTTCAATTAATTATTCAGGTAACATTTATCTCGTAAAGTTCAAATACAAGCGAAAAAAAATCAGCTGTTTCATACATTTTGATATATTCGTAATAAATTTTTGTATGAAACAGCTGATTTTTTTTTCGCGATTTCAGAGTTGGTCCCATAGTAAAAGTTGTTCAGTTTGATGATCCCTATCTACGATATTCGGCATTAGGGGTACTTTTGTAACACCTTGTATAGCAATTTATGTCAATTTTTATTTATTTATTTATTTTTTTAACATATTGTGGTGTTTGAAAGTGTACCTTAGCTACTCTCTTCTGCTTGGATGATTTTCCCAATGTTCATTCATTTCGAAAAATAACGACTGTAAGTTTGTATGAAACACCGTGACGAATCAATTTATTTATGTATGTAGGTAAATAGCAAAATTAATTTACTAAATGATTACAAACTTGATTATTGGTGGACAGGCCAAATTACTTCTGTCGGATCAACTAGTTAATTTATAAACATTAGAGACAAGAGGTTGCAACCTATTGCGTATTTTTTTCAGTTCGCAACCGTCACAGCTCGTTAATTCGTATTTTTCCCATCAATCACATCTAGCACGGCGCGGTAATTTGCGGATGGCATTGTCTCGTGTCCGGTGCCGTCTGTCCGGCCGTGTGTGCTATGTATACACAATCGTTTGAGAACTTATCTTCGACACAGACGCCAGAATAGTTCACACGCTCAATCGTGGAAGAGACAGCATTGAAATTTTAAATAATAACAAAGCATTACCAAAGTGATTTATTCAAGGCATTTCTGCAACAGCAGTTTGTAAAAGCAGTCTGTCTTTGACACTAAAAACAATAAATTTTAGTAAAAACTTGTTATGAAAAGATAATTATTAAATTTAAATTTTTTCAGCTTTCAGTCATTGCTGCATTTAAGTATAGTCCTATTGCATTTAAAGTTTCTACAAAAAAACATATAATTAGAGATTGAAGTAAGTGAAACTCTGCTATGTTTTAAAGTAAAGAAAACATGACGAAGTACTTGATAAGCGATGGCGTAGCTTTCCCAAGGTAGGCATTTGACTATTAGCTAAAATTAAGAATAACTTCAATTTATATACGCTATTGTGCTTATCAACAGAATGAGCTGTCACTTCCAGCTCTGCGCATAAGCCATGCATGACTCATGTACTTCACCAGACATGCACTTAGCATGTTCGGTCGGCCGAAACGTGATCTCGCAAATCACACTCGGCCGTCTAGACAACGCCCGCGCCGCCCGCTGTCTGGCCTAGCCGCTAGCCTGCCCGCTGCCCGATCTTGGGTATTAACTCGCCCAATAAATGACCCAGTTCAAGAAATCACTAAGTCCATTTTACCACTTGTGAGTTTCATATTAAAGATATAGTTTTAATCCTGAAACTAAACCGATAAAGAAATATTTCAAAATACAAGGTGTTACAAAAGTTCCCCTAATGCCGAATATGGTAGATAGGGACAAACTGAACAAGTTTTACTATGGGACCAACTTTGAAATCGCGAAAAAAAAATCAGCTGTTTCATACAAAAATTAATTACGAAAATATCAAAATGTATGAAACAGCTGATTTTTTTTTCGCGATTTCAAAGTTGGTCCCATAGTAAAAGTTGTTCAGTTTGATGGTCCCTATCTACCATATTCGGCATTAGGGGTACTTTTGTAACACCTTGTATAAGCCTAAATAAAAAATGATTTTTACTTCGAAAATGAACAATATTCTATACACTAACTTCATCCCCTTTTCACCCATCATCATAATACACCCAACTACCGTAATACATGAAAAACTAAGAATTCCAACTGCTCTATAATATTTATCCTGTGGTTATAGGTAGGTACCGTGCAATCAACTGTATATAAATAGTTGTTTGTGCTTTTGAGTTACTTCGTCACGGGCTACGTTGTATCAGAAAAGTTATTACCTAGTCTATTAAATGAATTAATTAGTATTTTATTAGATAAACATAGGCATCTACAGTTTCGTATCACACAGCGCTATCTACGCTGACTGCACCGATTAAATAGCAAATTACTGTTCAGTTTCCTTTGTTCCCCTCGGGAAATAAAATAATCTCGTTGTTACTAATTATAATTGTTGATCATTTAATTTGATTGCATCAATATAAAAGTAGAATAAATCTATGACTTAAAGATACGCATAGGTAGGTACTCAACGCGAATCTAGTTAGGAATATTATAACAATGTAAACACAGACGATCGCCAGACGGTCATCAATCGAGAGCGGGTAAAAAAACAAACGAAAAACCTGCGCGCGCGCAGTCCGTACGCGGATGGGCGCGCAAAAACGTGCTGCACTGCAACTCACGCGCACCGGCCGCGGTCCGCGCGCCACGCCGCGCCGCCCGCCCCGCTACGGAACGCACTTGAGAATTTATTTTTTGTTTTTCTGATTCATTTACCTTATTTACTTTTAAACTCTCCGCGTATATTAAAATGATACAATTTAACGGGCTCTTATTTCTGATGCATATTTTTTATATTTTCAATTGGTTTTTTATTCGATTTTTGCATCGGGAAATTGCTATTAATTTTAAATATTATAATGCATTGGTTACTATTCTTAAAAGTGGTTTGTTTCCTTTACCATGTGACAACTGCCACTAGTAGTAAATATTTTTAAAAACTTAAAATGTCGTTGAGTACAACGGCATTCTATAAGTTTTTAAAAATGAATCAAACGTCATCGTAATAAACAGCTGAACAACGGACGAACAGAAAACCAATAAATACCTACCTAGGTTGGTGATTTTCTATTATATATTTTTTACCATTTTAGAATTCTCTGTGTAAACAAAAATATATTTGTTAAAAAAATTGTGTGTGATCCAAACTGACTCTATTTTACTTGAAAATTTTCATGGAAATTGTTTATTATGACTATTATTATGAGACATAATTGTAATAAAGAAGGACTGTTCGTTGTTTTTCACTTTGTCAACGTAGTAACGTTATGCAGTCCACATTTTTAAGACTGGTAAAGTCATGTGAGAGTTACATAATATTATCTTATGATAACTATAGGATGAAAATATGGGACAACATCACCTCCCGAAAGACAATAATGACCATTCAATGAAAATAACAGCACTTTGTACGTACGGAATATCTTATTTTATGCTCGTAGAAATGGCAACTCGTAAATCGTACACTACACTAGAAGTTGGAACTAGATACCTATTGGGTTCTATACGATACCTACAGCACGTACAGTTTGTATTCGGTTTGGTATCTTATAAGACACGGATACTGATTGAGGCTAGACATGAACATGTGCTAGTTTCAGATGATGTCATATGATATTTTCACGCGTTATAATAAACTCATGGACACAGTACAGCTATAATGTGATCGTTACAACGGTCGTAAAAGCAAAATATTTGTAAATGTAAAGTCCTATAAGATGGGATGGGTGTTCGAATAATAAATCCGAAATGGAATGGTTTCACCGGCTCATTTCTGAGTTTCTCTTGACCAGTTGTGAACATTATCTTAATTATTTGAATAAAGCTAGTTGATAATCATTAAAAATAGTCTTTATTAGTACTAAGTTTTAGTTAATTCACCATATGCTTTTTAAAGCATATGATGAATTGATAATAATAAATCTATTACCATTATAGTCTATAAAACCAGAAAAAATGCGGATAAAATGCGGCGGTTCACGTCCAGTAATTAGGAAAATGTAAGCTCATTTTTAGGAAGGAACATAATTTAATACATTTTCAAAATTGATGCCCCAGGCAACGTTTTAAGAGCTCGTAAATAATACATTATGAAGAAATAGATTAACAGCTAATAAATAAAAGTAAAATAACTGTTAGAATAATTTATGGGCTCAGTAATCACATGGTATAAAGACTACCTTGATATTATTTTAAGGCAGTATAAGTTACGGGCGGGCACGTCTAGGGTTGCCAGGTGTCCGGATTTAGCCGGACATGTTTGGCTTTTCGACCTCTTGTCCGGCTAAATTTGACTGCGTCCGGCCTGTCCGGCTTTGGTTGGGCTTTTTGTGTGGCTGCCGCGCGAGTCGCAAGTAATGCCACGACACTGACTGACCGCTGTTTGCAAGGCGATAATAAATATTGTCCGGCTTTTAGAACATAATATGTCCGGCTTTTAGGGTAAAATGTCCGGCCAAATTAAGCGTCGAGTCCGGCTTTTGTGTTTTTGAACCTGGCAACCCTCAAGCAAGCACGTCAAGGTTTTATTTATGTAGGTTAAGGTGCCTTAACATAGATACTTACAAAGTGAAGCAGTGGGTTAATGTGAGGTTGAACCCTTCGCCATCTACCGCCGATAAGCAAAATTATTTTTTTCCATAGATAATTACTCTATCGAGTACTTTTTCTCGATAGATGTTCGCGCTAAGGGTACGTTCTGTAAAGGTGACAAACGATACCTAAGATTTCTGTTCAATTTCTGTTCAGTGTCCAGCTCAAATGGCAGTGAATGTGTTATCGTTTCTTTAAATCGTGCAAGTATACTTACTAATCTAACTTGTTTTGTTATCTGACTTTCAATAAATACGAAACGACTTTAACGTTATAGTTTGATACCGTAAATCCGATAATTCCTCAGTTAACCAGATGCGAAAGTTTCTAAAACGGATTGTGTCTTCTACCATACTTATTTCTAACGTATGCAATTTCCTTTCCAATGTTACCTAATTTCCGATTGTACTACATAATAAGTTAGAACATGTAAACACGTTAGACCAAAATGACAATTTCTGTAAGAGAAAACTCTAGGTCTAGCATGAACAATTCACTCAAACTCTTTTGTGGTCGAACGCTATCACCTTCATACTGAAGATAAGCGCTAATACCTATAGCTGCAATTGTCATTCGGTTTAACCGCCAGGCCACACGAAGAATGATTCTGATGTGAAGAGCAAAGCGAAAACACTTTTTCACTCTTCACATCAGAATCAGGGGGCGGTAACACTGACGTCCACGGCAATATCATGCTGTGCAGAATCATAAAAGCGCACAATGTAGGTTTAACACGCTCAACGCACAGTGATCAACTCGCGGCATCAAACGCCATGTATGAATTCGCGCGTCGATCACTTCACTATTCGCCGCTTTGCGTGCGGACAGGCCGTAATGCGAAAGCAATGGCTAGGAACCCGATATGTTTGGCGCACATTCTGCGAAAGTGAGAATCGTGGAAACACACTGTCTGCGAATCGACCACGTCGGCCGATTCAATGTCTCTATTGGTCGGTGGTTCCAGTCTCAATAAATATTGTTTACATAAGACCTTTGCAGTCAATAACATTTCAGAATTAAAAGTTATTTTCTTATTTTTCCCCTTTCAAGTTGCAATTGTTTTATTAAGTTTTCTTACAAAAGCCTTAGTTAATTAATGTCGGTGATAAAACATGAGTTACAGAATAAAAAACCGACCAAGTGCGAGTCGGACTTCGCACAGTTAAGGGTCCCATACTAATTATGATAAAATGAGGGATTTTAAAAGAAAAAATCCAGAATTAGTCTGCGGTATTTATAATTATTGATTTTGATATGACTCACTTACTGTTAAAGTTTTTGCATCATAATAACACTATTTTTTATAAATTTACAAAAAAAAGTAAAAGCACCTATTTAGGTTCTAATAAAGAATAACATTTTACAAAACGTTAAGAAAATTATTTATTGAATTGGCAAAATATAGTTACGTTAAATGTAAATAAAAAAAGAAGTTGAAATATGGAAGCATAAAGTCAAAATCAACATAGTTCTAGCAAAGTTCTAGTGATGTACAGTCATAGCTGTCTATCGTCATCAACACGATCCCGTCACTACCTCAGTAAAAGAGTTCAACGAATATTGTGCATCGTTAATTTTAAATTGTATACATATAGAATCATGTTTCATCGTAATCGTAATAATGGCCCCTAATGCAGGCTGCCTAGCAGGTGGTGATTATAAGACGTGCATCGTCACTGTTCTGGGATCTCATTAGTCTGCTCCTGTGGTGACCTACCTTAGGGCAGACTGATTTGGGTGTCCCCTGCAACCTTGCAGAACATGACTAATAACTTTGTTGCCAACCTAAGTTTAAGAGCTAAGCTCTTTCTTAGTAAGCTCTGGTAAGTTCAGGACCTTATTATTACACATACGGTGTTTGATTTGTGTATTATTCATTTTTCACCTCGAACCAGGGAAAACTTTGTCTTCCACGGGCGGTAGAACCCTAGAATGGTCAGACTTGGCGAACATTGCTTAACTTTCACGTCAGATTTCATGTACCAATGTGTATTGGTCAATACCAATACATCAAACAACTCCTTGATGTAGTCCTTGTAGTATGTCCTTGTCGTAGGGTACAAATCGGATATTAAAAAAATCCTAGTATGATTGCAAAAAACCGGCTAATTAGAATCTGAGACAGATTTTTGGAATCGTCTGAGATACGATCTGATCTTAGGTAAATCGCGAATGACCGTCATTTTGCGCGCGCTGATTGGCTGACGTCATCGTTATGGACTGACGGATGCTCTGATTGGAACTACCTATAGTCCTACAAGAAGAATCATGTTCTGACCAATCAGACTAAATCGACTCTTAGATTATCCAATCAGCATTCAAGTTTCCAATTGTCTGAACATACTTGAATTTTTACAAAGATCCTCAAATTGCTCGGACGATTGCGAAAATCTTATCTTAGCTTCCTATATCCGGTCCTTGACAATCGACCTAGGATTTTTGCAAAGAGCCGGTTTATATGATTATCCTACGACATATACACAACAGTCTCAAATCCCATGGCAAGAGTTGCTTTACTTTCACAATCATTATACCATTATATATACAATTGACATTTAAATATCAAGTTACATCTTCCGAAAAATGTAGGTACCTACCAATCATTAAAATATGTGCGTAGGTCAAAGATTATTCGGTGCACCTGGGTAGAATTTTTAACATAAATTCGTAACCGTGGCTGGCTGGCCCTAGGCCTAGACAAACGCACAGCTTCCGCTGAAACCAACGTTTTTATCGGTTAAAATATCCATGGCTGGATTTTGGAAAACTTACTTGATTCGATGATCATTATAAATAGCACCTTTAGCTAGGTAGGTACTGCGAAACATGACGTGACATCATCTAAATATGCGTTCTTTCTTGAGATTAGTCTCAAACAGCAACCGTGTTTGTTAGGATAGAAATAAGCCGCTGAAATCACCGTTTCTGATTTTTTCGGTCACCCATCCTATAACTGACCTTTATAAAAATTGCTTAATTATTGTAATTGATGCATTAACTCTCTATTTGCGACAATGAGCGTTTTATTAATAAATCTTGTCATGTGACATCATCTAAAGCACGTGCGTAATAGACCGTCTGGCCTCAATCAACAACCGTGTCTGATCCTAGCTAGACAAACGCAGTCAGCCAGTGAATCCGACATTTCGGAGTGCCTACGCGGTGACTCACGACTTAAGGGTTGCCAAAACGTAGGTACAAGATTTTACTGGACTTCAAACTTGCTTATTCTATAGGTGTTATGTACACACGACAACACGTCAGGTTTTACAGTTAAACCGCGAAAACAGCTTTTATTACGTAGGGCATAAAGGCGGTCTCAAGGTCAACATGTATAGTCTGAGGTACCGCCGTGTGTACTATGTAGGTATTTGCTAAATATTAATATATTAAAAAAATAGCACGCTATACAAACACACTAAAGTGTTTAGTTTTATTGTTTCCATTAAGGATCCCGCACAAGATGTATGAGAAAATTGGATTTTGCAACAGTTGTGGAAAATTAAGGCTGGATGTATATTATAAAAAGTCAACGCAATGACAAAAACTGCAATTTATGATGCATAATTTGACACACCAATAAAATATGCAAGGTAATTTCTATTTGCTTCTCCAGGGTCTCAATAAAGGAACTCTAAAGGAAACTCTACTAAAGGAATTAGATAAGAAAATATTGCACTTATACCTAGGTACATTTGTTTTAGAAATTTTCTTTTGAATGAGTTGGCAGCCCTTCCTATAATTGACACATTTTTTATTTGTCGCCGTAGGAACCTAGACATTTTGTTGTCTTTTTATGTAGGTATCTGTTATGGTTTAGAATTTAGATTAAGCGACTTTACATCCTTCATAATCTGGTTTTATCTGGATAATATTGGTATTCATTGTTTTTCCAATTATTAATATCTAATACTAAATAATATACTAGAAAAAATACGACTTGCACCAGATCATGTTCTGGAACGGGAATCGAACCCGCGACCTTTGGATATCCGGTCCAATGCTCTGACCGCTGAGCTATCAAGTCATAAAAATAGCATTGTGAATGCTAAAATCTCAAAATGTATCTAAAAATTATAAATATTAATATCTTGTCTGCAATGATTCATAAGTAGTAACGTAGTACAACTTTCTGCACTGTAAAATTTTCTTATTTTATGTCCAATATCTTATTTGGTAATTGTTTGTTTTCAAAAAATGTTGGCATCGCTTTTTATCAAGTCTACCTACGCATACGAAAGAGTACTAGTGGAGTACCTTCGCGAAAATCGGGCGATATTCGTCGTTCGGAACTTAGAATGGAATTAAACTCGGGAATTTAGAATAGACGTGTCTTTTGAAGGAATATTAAGATTTTATTACATGGATTGTATTCAAAACTATTTGTTTTAGTTCGGGTCTCAATTTACATAGCAATATGATCGGCAAACGTCTGTATTTGACTGTTTGTGCGAATCTAGACGGATGGCATAATGTCGTCTCCTTCTGGCAAGGCTGATCGGAAAACGGACGGATTAAAAAAATGTTTGCATACACGTTGTCAGAGGTACAGAGAAGGACATAGGGTACCTTTCATCCCGCAAAAAATAATTGTTCCCCCTCGGGAAAGTTTTTTTTGCTATCCCTCGATAGCAAAAAAAACTTTCCACGCAGACGAAGTCGCGGGCGGTCGCTAGTATTTATAATAAATGTTACAATTATTGTCTTCTGCTTTTAATAATGTAAGTTGTTATTATTTGATATATGAACAAATAAATAAATATTTTGATGATAGCTTTTGTATTATCTTCTGTCTAAAAGGCTAATTGTAAATATTTTTTCGTTTTGAGTACATAGACATTTAATTCTATTCGTCTAGTCTCTTGTACTTTTGTTAAAAATTCTAGTTGATTCAAATTTCGTTCATTAAAATAACCTAAATATTTTTGCAATTAATATCAAGGTAATAAAAATGCCGAAATTCTCCAAATCTGTTCATTTATTCTAAATTTAGCAAAGATTTAAGAGTTTTTAATATCCAATTAACAGTTAAAGGATTCCTTAGTCTCATTAGGAGCTTGAATGTATAATAACGGAATTTTTAACACTTAAAAACTTGAAAGAATGCAGTAGTCTATTTTTGTTCAGTGAAATCGTTGTCTTAGTTTTATGAACTTCAAATATTGGTTCATGTAGGTAATTGGCATATACTTATGAACTTAATTAATAAGTAATGATACATCAACATAAGAATGGCTTGGGCTCCAACTGTAGGGACATAAAAATACAGAAAATTTATTGTGAAATTAGTCTTAAACCTAAAACAAATTGAAACTCGTTTGAGAGTTCTGTTAAAACTTATTTATCACAAAAAACTCAAGGATTACAAAAAAATATTCGATTAATTTTGTCTAATACCTTACTTAAACAGTATTCGATCAATTTTGTCAAGCTGCAAGAACATTTTCAACAGCGCAAATTGAAATTCTTGAGCCAAGTTAATCCATCAAGATTCAAAGGCAGTCGACAGGTTAGCCACATCAGCATAATTGCCAAGTCAAGCTGTTCTGTTAGTGTGTGCCCGTCATTATCAGCATAGTATATAGTATAGCATAAGCAAGTCATTATCAGGCCCATATCATTATGATCTGAAGCGTTTTATTGTGTTTTGTAATAATCCTACCCATCAAAGTGCAGTTAGAAAATATTATACAACTATTTAGCGTCATTAAGACACATTTAGACATTTCGTACTGAAAAAATTATACATAAGTCCCCCATGAAAATTAAGTTGAATAAATTAATTCATTTGGATGGATAGTGACAACGAAGGCTTCTCAACATGAATTTGCATTCAATGTTTTAACAAATCTGTCCATTTGCATTGTCGGAATTTAATTGCTTAAAATTAATATTAAGTTTGCTTCTAAAAATTGTTACAAATAGATATTATTATGAAAGGGGCTTTGGAGGCTTGATTGATTGGTTTGATACTTGATTTGATACTTTTTAAAGGTTCTCGTATTTCAAGTTGACCTAGCTAGAGTCTTCGTCCTATTATCACCTAAGATAGACTTAAATAGTACCTACCTATTTGTGTCTAGAGTCTAGACTAGCCTGTGACCGGCCGTGCAAGCTACGCAGGATAGAAAGTCGTTCTCATTGGCGCGTGATTTGCAAAATTCGCCGCACATTACTGAGCCGGCGCCGGCGCAGCAGCCGCGCCGCTTTCGGAGGAAATTCGCGAAAGTTTCCATTACCTTAGGCCTTCTTAGAAGTCATAAATAGCTTTTGAGATATCTGTATCTTTTTCCATAAACGTTTTCAAAGGATATCCTTTTTATTTATCAGTTGTATTTGCCTCAATAACTAAGAAACTGATATTATTTTCATGGCGTGGAATGGATTAAAGAAAAGAACACGTAGGAAATCAAGAATACACTCGGGGAAAGGAATTTTGTGTCATTCAATTGCAAATAAACAAGTAATAATGAAAAAGGATGATAAGCGTTCTGGTCTAAGACTCATCGAGCAATGAATTTTACATCATTGGAAAGGTATTTAAAGGAACATTTTATTGTATGACAGCAAACGTCAACTATTAGTACGAGTATTTTAGAAGTTATAGGTATATAACTCTCTGAAGTCAACAATTTTACAACTTTAATGACTTATATTATAGCTCCGAAAATTGTAACAGCTGATAAAATTTGTTTCAAAAAGACCTTTCCAATGATATATTACTCATTGCTAGAGAGGGGTTAGACCCACTACCTTGTCTCTTGCCTATCATCCTTTTACAAATTAATCTAAGATGTATGTTTCTTCCTGAAATAATGTTTTTATTCCGAAACATGTATTTTCCGAACTCATCACAAAATAAAGAGTTTCTTTGTAAAAGAATCAGCTAACAGCTAACATTTTGTATAACTGAAGGTTTCGTGGTGCGTAAACAATGCGTTGATAGTGCGCGTGCGCCGCGCCCCGCTGCACTATCGGCGTGCTTTGCAGACCGATCTAGTTGGCCGTAATTTCCCGTAATGTACAAATTAACGGTACCGGGACCTATCGTGGTTGGTAGAGGAATCTCTATTGGTGTGTACCCCTGTGAAATGAAGTTACTTCGATGATTTTTTCGTATTGTTTTTCTTGCCAAATTGACTTTAGTTTGATTTTATAATTGTTTTTAAGTGTTTTGATAGATTCGAAGTTTTCTTGTAAGTATGTATTTTTTCCTTTCATGCCTTCAAATTGACGATTGTAGGTTGTGATATTTACGAATTTTTTTTTAATAGTGCGAGACATACTTATATGCAAAGAAAATGTAGTAAAATTTCCCACGGCCCATAAATGAGATGAGTTTCGTTATACCAACTTAACTTATTCGCTAAAAGACGGAACGTAAGGTACTAAATACGTTTGTGGATGAAATGATGACGAAGGCGCGCGCTGCGGGCGTGTGCGCGACGGGCGCGAAAGGGATTCATATCATGGGTGTACATAAAGTCTTGTATGCAACTGTTCTGAATTAGGTATTAAAACACTCATGTGATACTATTATCACACGAGGCGAATAATTCCCCTCATTATAGTACAGTTGCATAAATAACAATTATTTCTGTTAGTTTTATAATGTTCTGTATAATGAACTTTCAAGAGGTTTTTTTTTATAATTTAAGCCCATAGCCGGATGAAGGACCTTTTTATTATCCGTTTCGCTTTCCTATTGCGAATTTTGTTTTTAAGGATTAATAATGCGACCTTTTACCACGCAAGCCATTTTTTCTGTAATTGAATGTTCCTTCGGGGAAATAACTTCTGAAATTTGTTAACACCCACCGCTCCTGTATCATAAGTCGATGGTATCAAATACTTATTTATCTTATAGTGCCATTATTGGCATTAGAAAATACGATTTTCTCGGTAAAATTATTCGAATGATACCAACATCACCTGGCTAATATTGTCCGCGTATTCAGAAATAGCCGTCTGTTCGCGAGGTAAACAAGTGCTATGTAAAGCTGCCGATTCGACCAAATTCTTGGCATGGCCGGCCCGCCCGCATATTTCAATCGCTAAGGGCGCTCAACCACTTGACACGCTAGCTGCAAGCGATGCCTAAACAAATATGTAGTTTTGAAATGTGTGGGGTTTTGTGTTGAGTGTATTTGGAGTACCACCTGCGCGTATGACGGAGAGCGTTTTCTCTACTTGCTTTAACTTCCATGAATACTAAGATGATTATGCATTTTCGCAATTTGTCTTTGATGTGAATAGAAAATCACCACCAGCCACTTTAAATAAATTTTACTGCGTTTTTTTTCAGCGATCTACTAAAGTTACTAAAAGAGCTTAGTCTTTACTTTATTCCGATGAAATCGAGCAATGTTTAGGAATTCCTATTTAAGTTCACTGAAAACAAAGTAAGAGAAAAAAATAGACAAAAATTCTTAAGTAATACTATGAACTTTTTTTGTTGTGCAAATGGGAAGTCTTAAACTGACAGCAAACAACAGCAAAAAATAAACTTCTATATTTTTATTCTTGCAGTGGAAAATCAGCCGAACGTTTCCTGCCAGACAAGCATTGCATTGCTTGCACCTTGGTGTCATACAATAAAGGTGCTATTGGAACCAAATGTTCTAACCGCGCTATGTCTAGGAATTCGTTAATAGCCGACAATACTTATAGCCGAGCTAGCAGTGAACGTAAGACTAATTCCACATTTGGCCTCCAAACGCAGACTTAACGCAAGAAGGGCGGTTTACGTTAAGATTTAAATTAAATGCATTACTGGTGGCTCTGTAGAGCTGTAGACCTAGCATTTGTGACATTTTTGATCATTTTTCAAAACAACTGAAATATGATTTTCCCCATATCCCCGTTATTTAAAAAAAATCGAAAAACTGAATCGACGAAAAATTATATATAATTATAGTACTTGCTCACAAAATTTCACGAGAATCGGTTGAGAAATGCGACCTGTAGAGGGGAACAGACAGACAGCCGGAAAGCCGGACACCGGGACAGACATACGAAAGCATTTTTGTTCAAGTTGAAACGAAAACGCTTCGCGCTCACTCAGTCAATTACATAATTTATTTAACAATATGCATACTAAATCTCAAAGTTTCGACAGTGAATAACACCTATTTTTACACTCTCATTTCTTTTCGGCATACAGGAGCAACATCTCAATCTTTAATAACTTTTACAAACAAATTACCTACATTATATGATCAGTGTAGCATACGTATTGCACTATTCATAAAATAATAATTGCTTCAATTATTACCCTGAGAGCTCATGGTAGCCAGGCATGAGAATAACCAGACATTTTTGAAGATAAATTAGTCACACGCAATACAGTCTTAAATAATGCTCAAAAAGAGTGATTAGTTACATTTTTTAAAAACTTTATCCCATACATGCTTGCACGGTGCATTTTACGTCTGATTTTGCTGCACAAAAAACGACATTCATTCGATTAGGTCACTCCGATCACGATTCGTAGTTTTAATACGACAGTTACTAATGGTTTCTGCCGAAAACTACACCGAAAAAGAATAAGTTTATAAGACCATTTGTCTGACGATATTTGTCATGTCTGGGTCGCGGAAACGAGTGTCCTACATTTTATTTTTTCAGTGGAACTATATTACAATCTACCAATTGATTTTTTTTTCCATTAATGAATATCTAAGTGACAATAGTATATTATGATGATACAAATGAGCATCATTTTTATTTGTAATTTTAACAAACAATGATATAATGTTATGAAGTTCTGTTGGGCTTTCGCAGTTCAAGTCTGGTTTAGAAACCTATTAATATTGGTTATTTATATATATCAATATACAGGTTCTTTTTATTTTGAGGAGTTCCCTTGTGTATCTTCAAAATCCAAGGTCTGATGCCAATGAAATTATGGTAATATCCACAAAGTATTTTCTTTCAAACAAAAAACTAATCATCTAAATCGGTTTATAAACATAAAAGTTATGGTTGAACATCTGACTAAATTCATATAAAATGGCAACGAAAACAACAGTATTTTCAGGATTTCCTGAAAATTACTGAACCGATTTCAAAATTTAAAAAAAATGATCCTACTTGGGAACAGACCTGATGTAATAACGTTTGTATCATTTCAATCGGTTCTGCCATCTTCGAGTAATCGGGGAACATACCTAGAAAAAAAAGTGACGAATAGATAATCTCCTGCTTTTCAATTTTTTAAGTCGGATAAAAAGTTAATCGTAACAGCATGGTAGCAGCAATGAATCTTGCAATTAACCCTAAATTGAGGTCGGAACTCAAATTAAATGTGTTTCAATTAGATATAATCTGTATTCATACAATTCACATCATGAGTTGCAATACGCAAAAGTATCTTGTCATACCGCTGTCGCGACGACAACGTACGGTAAGTATAGAGGCAGGGCTGCAATCAGGGCGACTATTACAACTAATAGTCGGCAGTCGGCAGTCGGCCGGCTACTGGACGGTTTTAAAATCATTAGCGTGGAAATCAGGTGCGGATTTAAGGGACGATGTTGGTACAAGAATTCCTTTAAGCAGTTAAGTTTGGTTCTAATTCACGTTCGCTCGTTTTGTAAGAGAAGAAAAGCAATTGAAAAAATTAAAGTTGTACTAAAAAAACAATAAAATTGTAATATACGCCTAATTACTTAATTGCTTCATGTCGAAATAAATCTTATTGCTATTTTTCGATTATTATGCTTCATTAACAGACAATGGTATGGTGGTAAATTGACAGGACTAAACTAAACTTAAGTTTGCATCTTTTTCTTTCAGTATCGAAAAGACAAGAACGGAATGCTAAAATAAGTATAGTCCTGCCAATGTAGTTCAGTTGTCTGCACCGAATCGACACCAATATATCCTCTGTTTTTAGGTTCATTGATATCAAAAATTACCTTAATGCAGCCCTGGCGAAAGCTTGCAGCTATGCAAACCTTTCAAGTGCATTTTGCTTTATGATGTACAATCAGCATTTCGGCAACCATTTCACTTAGTTCACTAATTGGTGTCTGATCCTTATACTTTGAACTAAACATTATGAGTGCTTCACAACGAACCATACAAGTGTTTTATTAAAACTTATTTTCTGATAAAATTTATTTTCAATTTACTAAAAATACATCTAATATTTTAAAAAAAAATATACTGTAAAGTTTATGAATAATAAAATGCGTAACTATCTGCGTTTATCAAGACAATTTACTTTTATGAAAGTGAATTTACTACATACTTGTTAAAAAAAACTCTACTTATTAAACATATACATTACACTCACACACATTTTATTCACAAAAATTTTAAATGAAGAAGATAAAAAAATACCATAAATATATCTTATTACAGACTTTTAATTATTAGTAAGTCCTTTATTCGCTCTCAGGAGTCGAGATTCTATGTTTTTCTGGAGGCGGACGTATGGCGCCCTTGAAAAGACTTCAACGCTTAAAAGAGGTTAATGTACCGTGTTACGATCGAACTCAACTTAATCAGATTAACTGCGAACACTACGTTACGTAATGACGAATCATTATGTTGTTGCTATGCTGGCAAAGCTCTATGGACAGATGAGCCACATAATATAAAGTATGTTAATGAGCTTTATTTCACAAACGATATTCAAACCATACTTCGTTGGGACTGGGTTGGGTAGTGTTTTGTTTTACATAGAATTTAACAATTATTGTAAATGTTATATGCTGGCAAAGCTCTATGAATGAACAGTTTAGCCACAAAATAATACACAGATTTAATATTTTGGGGATGAGCTGCGTAATTTTTTCTTATTGACGACTAGCGGCCACCCGCGACTTCGTCTGCGTGGACAGTTTTTTTTCTATCCCTCGGGAACAGTTCATTTTTTCTGGATAAATGGCATCCTATGTTCTTTTTGTACCCCTGACAACGTCAGACGTACGTTGAGTAGATAAGATGTGAAAGCGTACCTAACAAACGAACAATGTTACTTTTGCATTTAGAATAAAAAAAAAATCATGAGTAAAAATTTGTAATATTAGTAAATTAGTAATATTTGTAAATTAGTATTAGTATTATTAGTATAATAAGGATATAAGCCGTGTTTTGTTTGGACTGTGGATAAAGTATTTTTTACATGGATTTTTATATTGTAAAGAATCTTTATGAATATAAGTTATATTAATGAATCTGGTGTAGTGAGCAATAATTTTTTATCTCAGAATATAGACATTCTATAAATAAACCTTTAAAAAACATAAGTTGGAGCAGAGAAGTTTCAGTTTACAAAAATCATATAAATAATTCTTACTTAAGAAGATACTTATTTGCAACTTTTAAGTGTTGGAAACAAATGTTTGTTTAATTTAATATTAAATAAGAGCTAATACACAAAGTAAAAATCTCGAACAATTATAAAATATATATGAAATATTTGTTCTTATTATGTTATGTACACATGACGGCACCTCAGACTATACATGTTGACCTTGAGACCGCCTTTATGCCATACGTAATAAAAGCGGTTTTCGCAGATTAACTGTATACCCTGACGTGCTGTCGTGTGTACCTACCAAAATATTAAACAAAACCATAGAAAATTTATGAAGTACCAAGTTGGAACTAAGTGTTTTGCATGTAACAGACACTTAAATATATTACTTTTCGCTAAATTATCCGTGTCATACTTTCATAGTTTACATAAAAATAAAATCTAAGAAAATATTTCGTATAATACTCGCAATACTTTTTTAGTTTTTATTGTCCATTTGAATAGGTTACAATAATGTTATTAATGTAGACAGAGACATAATATAAGAAAAAAAAAAAATACAAAGAAAATGCTTAAATGTAATATTTATGTATGACTACTATAAATAAGAAAAGCGTGATAAACTAAAATCATTAACCTAAACTCTGTAACACTATGTTACAATGTTGAACTAAGACCGCATGGAAAAGAAGAACAACAATTGGGTAGTAAAAATTTGAATATGGTAATACCAACCCTGTGTAAAAGCTATGGTATAAAAGTGTCGGCGCTGCTAGACGATTGGGTGGAGTGCAAAGGTTAGCAGTTTAGCACATGGCAGCGAGACGAGCCAGGCGGAAGGCCGCCGCGCGCGGTCGTCGACTCCGCGCTGCACTTGCACCCGACACGCCGCGCGTCTGACCGCGCAAACCGGTGTTGTCACCTAATAAATATTTGCCCAATATTGTTGGGAATTTGACAACTTGTCGTGAGTAAGATAATGGTTTTACAAAAATGTGTTGTTTTGTATGTTAACATGATAATTAAAATAGTTAAGATTTGTTGCCTTTTGTTTCATTAATGTAAAAAGTTAATATCTTACCCATTTCCCAGATTTAGTAGTAATATCACTATGTGGACGGCTCTTCATGGCTTTACTGCTTTTAAAGCAATCATCGCCGTAGTAGTCTCCGGCAGTCTACGTTGAATACTCGAACGGCTCAGACGGCAGACGGTGCCGATGTATGCGCTGCGGTGCGACGGACACCTGTTGCTGACAGACTAACCGGGAGTTAGAACTTAATTTTTTTAGAATTTAATGCATAATTGTTTTAGAAAGACTTTTTATTTTTTATTCGTTACTGTCAGGTTATAGTTATTGTAAAACAACGGATATTGTACAGCTGAACCAATTAAGTAATTCTATCGTTAATTCCGCCGTTCATCTTCTAAAGAAGAAAACAGACCAAATTGAAACACACCGTATGTTCAGCGAGTGGTAGCAAAACAATCGGGTAATTATCACCGGTGGCGAGTCGCACCGGTATCGGCGGCAGTGGTTCGCGGCGCGAGTACGAGGCGGGGCGGATGTGCGGTGCAGTTGGCGCTAGGCGTGGGTGGCTGAGCGCGCGCGTGCCGGCCGGCGCGCCGACCAGTGCCGCGGCAGCCAGCGCCGAGAAAACGCCGGCGGCATGTGCAAGGAGCATGCGGCTAAATCTGCTGCCGCTCCTCGCGTTGACGCTCGCGCGCCCAGCGGCAGGTCAGTGCAGTGACAGCACAGATTAATTAATATCACTAGTGACAGTGCTAATCACACAAGTGATTTTTCTTTAATTATTAAGGTGCCATAACATAACCCAATCGACCCGGTAAGACAGACTACTTTTT
Organism: Catoptria pinella; assembly: GCA_963556745.1. Classification (NCBI taxonomy): domain Eukaryota; kingdom Metazoa; phylum Arthropoda; class Insecta; order Lepidoptera; family Crambidae; genus Catoptria; species Catoptria pinella. The sequence continues at coordinate 6,441,318 of OY750775.1, read as the reverse complement.
ACGCAAACCGGTGGTCTGTTTAAGACTGCATACGAGAATTTGTAAATTTAAATCGGTGCATTCGACAGAACTTGGCAAACAACGTGAGCGAACTTGCCGCCAATTTCTGTAGGCACAAGTTTTTTTCCTCATAAACTTCAATGAAGTTTTTGTTTATTTTGCTACTTGTTACATCACCTGTCCGCGTTTTTGTGGTAAGACACTGTATAACAAGCTTCTACAACAGAAATTGTCTATGCATGAGTTACTATTACAACTTAGTAGACGCCTATATAATTTAGTGTAAATTTATGTCAACTAATGACCGTCGCTCAAACCGCTCATGCATATTTAATATTATTAAAATAACTAGAAAAGCATCATTTCTTCACATGAAACATTATAAATTGGTTGCAATAAATAAGTAAGTAGTTATAAGACAAGTTATTGAGTACCTACTTCTTACGTTTTTGCAAAAGTATTATTATTTTATCAGAATATTGAATTTCAATGAAATATTGGTCAAAACCTGAATGTTATTTTCCCTTACATGTGAAAATGAACATTTTGTTAAAACTGCATTTTGCTGCAGGTTAAAAAATAAACAAAATGAATGCTGTGTGCAAGCATAAAGTACTCGCACTTTGTTGAGCGAGTAAATATATGAATTTTCAATAGTAGGCAATGATTTTACAAATATTTTTGTTATAACCCAATATTTAACAATCTTTCTTTTATACTATTAGTATTATTGGAACTAAACGTATCATTGACTACCTAGCTGAACCGACAGACGTTGTCATGCCGAAACTTCCATAATTTGTTTAATCGTTTTGTAAAATTCTCTATTCTCCTGATTTCAACAAATTGGTCCCGCCGCGCCCGTCACAAAACAGCCAGTGTACCGTTTCATTTTTATTATTTAAAATACACAAACAGAACAATAAACACAACAATCGCAAGAAAAAAACAATAATATAAATCTGAATGTCACGTTGAATTGGCTTTTAGATTGTAAACAAAGCAATTTGATACGAATATTGTAACGTGAAAAAATCGTCTGAGTGCGATTTTAACGACATTTTAATTGTGCCTCTTCTGTCGTTATGATGTTTTTAGGGTTCCGTAGTCAACAAGGAGCCCTTATAGTTTCGCCATGTTCGTCTGTCCGTCTGTCCGTCCCCAGCCTAGCTCATAGACTCTTCGTACTAGAAAGCTGTTATTATACATATTAATCACGCCGAAAAAGTGGTGAAATATTATTTTTTTTATATTTTTTTAGATTACCTCCCTACACGTGAAGTGGGGATATGATTTTTTTTCTTGTCTACCCCATAGTGTGTGGTGTAATTGGATAGCAATTTATAAATATTGTGGATTTGTGCAAACAGTTTTTTGATTGAGGCATCCGTTTGTGAATTATTAGCTTTTAAGTGCAAATTGTTAGAGTCACAACAGGGGATGGGGACACTTGTCCCCACCCCCTGCCAGCCAAATGTATGTTTGAATACGTGAAAAAATTCACGGTGGTTATATATATGACGAAGTTAAAAGGAAATCAGAACTAAGTAGGCTTAACAAGTTTATGGGTAACAGTCGACCAACTTATAAAATCTACTTGGCGCAGTACAAATTCCTCATTGGGAACTACTTAAATAACATTGTCAGGTGTATGTATTATCTACATTTATGTAAATGAACAATGGGCTACGGAACCCTACACTGAGCGTGGCCCGACACGCACTTGGCTGGTTTTTTATTATTTTAAGTCATCAACAGCTTCGATGGGCCTTTCATTTTTTATTTCCAATAAAGGCTTTTCGGGAAAACGATTATTTCGTCCTTTGCATTTTTATGGATATCAATTTTTAACATGAAATCGTTATGTAGTTGCTTGGTTTTATGTAAAATCTAAAAAGTTATCATGTTTTCATGAAAAACGTTAACCGAAAAACCGATCAACAGACAATTTCTGTTGCCCGGAAAATAGGTACTTGGAATTCATTTTCAAAAACAAATATAATTCATAAATTCATAGTAAAAATAACAAATGGAAAAGATAATAAAAATAAAAATTGCATCTCAAACACCTTATGCTTACATGTTTCTTATACAGTTGAATTGAAAAACTTTTCCCAACCGGAAAACTGAAATTTTATACTTGAATCCCAAAGTCACTTTTAACCATAAAAGTAACTTTATTAACTACTTAAATAATAAATAACCAATATTTACCATATCTCAAATAATTGTAAGCAGTTAGTTGTCTAGTAAGCGGGCGATTAACTTGAATTAACCGCAGTTAGCGCCTAGTAGTGCGTGTTTAATATCCACTTTGGTGAATAACACAATATTCTGTCTGCGGAGCATCCGGCTCGTGCTAGACGTACGGCCGTACGGTACGGTGTACGGTAAACAGTATAAGCAGAAAGGGTTAATTGTTTTAAAAGACTTTTAAAACCTAACCATGAATATCTCAATCATTGGCCAGATACGAAATATTATATTTTTTCGCATCACTACTCAATAAATTATTTACATGAGAATAAGCAGATCTTCCTATTTTCATTTGATCATTTCATTCACCATGAGAAACATACCTAATCATACTGTTCAAAAGAAAATAGGGGTGACTATATGTTTTTTTCTACAAACGAACTAACTTCGGAAAGGTTCTTTTAATAAAAATTCAATCTGATTTTATAAACAATATCGAGTTCAAATAAAATAAGATTTAATTAATTAATATTAAAAAAATCTTGCCAAAGTTAGCTCGTTTGTTCGAAAACCATTAGTGACCCTTGTTTCTTTTGTAGTAGTAGTAAATGTGTTCTGTATTAAGAATTCAAGAGCCTATTATTTTTTACCGACTTCAAAAAATGGAGGATGTTCTCAAGTCGACGGTATTTTTTTATGTATGTTTTACCATAACTTCACCGGTTGTTAACCGATTTAAACAATTCTTTTTTATCTGAAAGAACATAGTTCAGGATGTAGTCCCATAAAAAAAACAGAGATCTAGCTAATAGTTTTTTCAGAATCCTGAAAAATATCAATTGAATAAAATAATAAAAAGCTAAAATCGCACGAATTTTAAAAGATTTTCAGGCATAACTTCTTTGTTTATGATTCTTTTTTTTTCTTTGGTAGGGTTTAAAAGGGCCTCAATAGTGGTCTCATAGGGAACTCCTCAAAGTCAAATAGGATATGTATAGTGATTGATATATGGGTAATAAGCCGAGCTATGGTCTGCGACGTTCTGGACTAGACTTGGACTATAGGAAGGCACAACGGAACTTTTTAGAAACAAACAGCGTGAATTTAGAAATTGAATTATGGGCATTGTAGGTACCATTCAAAGTAATATATATATAGTAAAAATATTTACACGCTTACATACCTACCACTAAAAAGTTGAAAATAAATGGTTTAAAAAAAAGAAAAACCTCCTTCAAGAAACTAATAGTAAGATATACAAATCATTAGTTACGCATAGCAATTTTAATAAAAAAACGTCTAATGAAATGGGGCTTTCAGAATAAAAAAACCCTCACCCAACTTTATTAGACAATGTTAACATTTACACTATATGTGTACGTGTGTAAAGAAAATTACAAATTAAAAATAATGAAATTCTAAGCATTCTGAAAGAGTTCAAAGTTTTGCTGCTCACTGTATAAAGAAAATTTAATGAAAACAGCCTAGATCCTAGAACTAAGATTTGAGATATGTAGACTACTCTATAATTATTCTACAATAAGTTCAGAATTACCAATTATACAGAATAAATATTATTAGATCAACGATAACTACTTGCTCCTAGATTTGCACTCTGCAATGCACACAATGCAAACAGTACGTACGTATACCTATAGAAGTAAAATGTTTCTTCTATACAGGTACAGTCGAGTTCATTAATATGTTGGCACTTTTGACAGGATGTTGACTTTTATTACAAAGGCATAAAAATTGATGAACTGTCAAAAATGTCAACATATTAATGTACTCGACTGTACAATGTACATACTACAATAAAATATATATTATGAACGTACTATTGGATAATGGAAATGAAAAATTGCCACTATTTAGTAGAAGTAACGATTTTTCCATCTCTAGGTTTTCCTAATTCTGGCATCGTGATAAACAGTACTTTTGTGTAGTTTTAGTTTATGTCTCACTTATTGTCAAGAGTCGGATGTGGTTGAAAAATGGGCCCTGCGCCGGCGCTGCCGGCGGCGCGCGGCGACGCGGAAACTGGCGGCTAACTCAACAATGTCATAATACGACGTATTTCAACGTGTGATTCTGTTAGCTTTACGCAGAAATTAATACTTCTGTAATATCAATAAACTTTGTGGAAATAGACTTCATGCCCTACTTAAAACACATGCAGCAAATGTTTGTCTTATTCAAATATAAAACATTCAAAAATTAAGATCCATCGATTTATATTTACTATTACTGAAATTAAAATTGGTCATTGGTTTTAAGCATGTTTTAAGTGTGAAACTATTTATAATTGTTACCTCTTCACGCAAACAGTTGATTTGATCGATCGATAGTCCGCGCCGACGAAGTCGCAAGAAAAAGCTAGTAAAACAATAATTCGTGAATTCAAATTACCTATGCACATTGTTAACGATGTGATCATTACATAAAAAGAGGCTTAATCGAGCTCATAGCAACATTAATAGAGGAGCGATCTATCTTGTAGTTGTCACTTGATAATCTCGGCATTATAGTGATGGGGGACGCACGCGGAAGGGCCCAGCCGTAATTACTTGAATGAGTGAATGATGTAATGCGCTCGCGCAGACGACCCTCTAGCTAGCGAATAGCTGGAAGTTCAAATGCTAATGCCATTCAAACTATTTTATTATTCCTAAATGGCAAAAAGTATAACAAAATAATATAAGAATTTGTAGATACCTACACTACCTACTTTACTTTGAATTTGATTCGGTATGACTTTGGGAAATTGCATCACTACTTAGTTATTTCGAATAACTTTGTTAATTTACTTTAATAAATTAGACCAGACAGTTAAGATCAGCTGGATCGTTTGAATAGTAAGAAGTAGTGGTAGTTATTGAATTAGTTATTCAAAGAAATCTGAAGGTTTTGCATTGGAAAATTGCATCATTAACTTGGGTAAGCAAAGTTGTTTCTTTTTGTTTTTTTTTTATTTAACGATGGTTTTTCCTTAGCAAACTAATTTATGTTTTAGACCAGTTTATAAGTGATCATTGAAAATTGCAAAAAACTTACGAATTTGGCTGATTATGAAACATTTTTGACACAATGTTTATTTTAGATGTTTATTTTATTATAGGTTTATTTGTAAAATACCTACAACCTCGCAGGAGGGTGAATCTACGTTGTTTTGTTATGTTTCTTACTTCCTGCGTCATTGTCGTTTACTCGAAAATCTTAAAAAATCCAATGCATCACAACGGAATTTGCCATCATTTACGTTAGAGTACGATAATAAATTATATTAATTTGCATATTTTTAACTTATTTATTGCGATGCATTAGATTTTTAAAGATTTTCGAGTAAACGACAACGTCGCAGGAAGTAAAAAACGCCCAGGTGTAGATTACTAACACCATAAACAACAACGTTTGATCTACGACTTTTCCGAAAACAGACAAAAAATATTCGACTTTTCATACAAAACTCGATCACCTTCGGATATTTGTATGGAGAGTCGATTTTTTTTGTTTTCGGAAAAGTCGTAGAACAATTAATGTTGTTGTTTATAATTTTAGTAATCTACTCTGCTACTGCGAGATTGTTGGTGTTTTACAAATAAGCCTGTATATTGGATACTTTTTGTCTTAGAAATAAATATAGAAAAAGGGGTTTAATAGGGTATGAAAGTTCTTATGGAACCTGGATCAAAGTCTACGCGGACGAAGATATAAAAGGCATAAAAGGATATAAAAGCATATTTATTATTAATATTAACATATTTAATTTTCATGAATGTTGTATATAATTTTCTGTTTAAGATTTCTTAGCCTCGTTGTAGACTTTGTGCTTAATGTACAAGTTGAGATCCAGTTGACTTACTTGAAAGATATTTTAATAGAAATTCTATTCTATTTCTAAATGACAAACGGTATCCGTCGTGGAACGAGCAGCACAGTCTCCTGAATATGCTACAGATAGGTAAGTGAATGCTCAAACAGTTTCGCGTGCTTTCTGACAATATAGTGATTCCATTCGATCGTATCGGCGAGCGATTGAGCCAAATATCCAAATCGAGACGTTCGTTGCTGTTTCGGGCGGCCGCATTTGCATGTGTAAATAAATATTAAGCCCGGTCGACGGCGCCCGCGCACCGATACTCGCATATCAACCGGCCGACCACCTGCGGGCTAGTGTTGCGCTCTTACTGTCTGCTTCGACATCAGCATCGATGTTGTGGCTATCGATACGAAGGAATTTTTATAGAAAATATTTCACTCTCTATTACAGATTTACCCACTGAAAATAGTTAGTTTGTGTCTTTCAGACAGAAGGCCCGCTTAGGAGGAAATCACGACTTTTTGATTTTTGTCTGGGCTAACACGGCAGCGCAAGCGCATGTGCCGCGCGTGTCCAAGAATTTGACGCAAATGTCAATGTCGAACCCTTGCAACAAAACAAAAGACGTAATGATTTTCGAATACCGTCAACAATTGGTTGTGTTATGGGGACAACATTTTCGGAGCATGTACCGGTGGCACAACTAGTTGTGCAATGCGGTTGGTCCATGGGGACCACGGGCCAAGCGGGCCTACGTTATTATTTTGTGCTGACACCGAAGTTTTGTTTGATCGTACTCATGACTGACATTTTTTGCAATGCAATCTTTGTGTATTTTAAACCAAGAACTTTAAAATCATTCTGTACAACGTGTTACAAAACAACCCCTAATGTCAAATATGGTAGATAGGGACCATCAAACTGAACAACTTTTACTATGGGAACAACTCCGAAATCGCGAAAAAAGAACCTGCTCCAATAAGCAAATTGTCAGTAAGCATATTATGAAAGGCATAATTTTGTTATGCATAACTAATTGAGATAAGTACTAATTTTCGAAAGCATAATATAAAAAATTATTACTAATTGTAACACTAATTTATAAAGAAAAACTTTTAATACGACCACCATTGGTGGGTTAGGCCCAACTGACTGATCTAAGCCAGAGTGCTAGCGGAGCGAGCGAAGCGAGTGGAAAGCTCCTTAAACAATAATGCTTGCATGCATGTTGCATGCTGGGTGCTTGCTTGCATGTTGTATTATGCTTGCATGTTCCGTGCTTGTTTGCAGTAAGTATCATTCATTAACATAATACTATAAATCTCAGAAATACATGTGTACATTTCACGCAAGGAATGGTGAACGCATAAAACAGACAACCTTGATAGAGAAAAGTTATCTGAATAGCAATGTTACGAGCTTTTAAAATGTTACACGTGTCCTGAGACGACTATGTATTTGTCAAATAACAATGAAGGATTCCAAAGAGGGAACATTCACGAATTTTGATTTTTGTTGTGTCTCATTGTGATATACGTAGAAACCAATATGCACATTACGTCGTCACTAACGGGTTAGACTCGTGAAATGGAGGCGATCGTCTGCATGCCAAATGATCTGGTGATCGCCCTTTGGAATTATGCGCAAGAGTACATTTGCGTACACTTTATTCATGTGCGCTGCCGGCTCGGTACAATACAATTTTTCCGCGAATTGCAACGTGCAAAACTTTGTGTCTGGTCACAACACTAAAGTGAATGCACCGCAGAGGTGCTACGGTTGGTGCATTGAGCAATCATTATTGTTTCGACGGAATGAAAAAACACGATGCGATTTCAGCACATCTGGGACTTGAACTTTCCTGTAAATTTTAGTCCTAAATATAATACAAAAACGGTAAATCACACACTGTTTAAATACCCTAACTGAGCGAAAATGTACAATTTAATTAAATAAATAACGCATACTCTACAAAAATAATTAATAATTATTATACAAAGTGCTGGTTCGAGTTAAAATTTTGTTCAACAACTAACATTTAGGTACCTTTTGCGGTGTTGGACTCTGTGACCATAAGGGTTTTTTTTATGGCCGCTAAGCGATAGATGTTTGTCAATATAGCATTAATCTCGATGACTCGAAGACGGCTGGACCGATTTGTAAAATTCTTTTTTTGTTTAAAAGCATATACTTCCAAGTTGGTCCCATTGTCATTAGGTCAGGATCTGATGATGGGGTCCTAGAAAAATCAAAGGAAACCTTCAAATATTATAAGCACGGCAGGTAAGTAGATTAACTAAAGGCAATCCTTTTAACGCGGCTGTGTGTAGGTTAACTAACGGTAAGTACATGTTTTTTTCATTTTCAAAATTATTTTATTTATTTCACATTTATAAACATAAACATCAAAAATAAACGAATGTAAGAGCGATCATAACTCTATACAATGCATTGGTCAGAAGCCTCCTCGAATGCAATGCAGTCATTTGGGCTCCACATGAAGCTAAGTATAGTCTCATGGTGGAGCGTATTCAGAATAAATTTATTAGGTATATTTATCTTAGGAAATATGGGGTATATCCTTTCTATCCGCTCATGTATCCTACTCTATTTGTATTGGGTATGGTAGGATATAATGAGTTACGGGTGAGAAGAGAGCTGTGCCTAGTAACGTACATTTTTAAATTAATTAGGGGTAAAAATAGCAATATGCAGGTGCTGGGCTCGATAAGTCTATTCGTTCCCAATAGGTACGTGTGGCGCCGCCGTAGGCCGCCGCTGCTAGCCGTGCCGCGCGGGCGCACCAACCTGCTGGCCAAGGCGCCGCTAACACGTGCACTGACTACCCTAAACAAAATTTCAAACGAAATTGACTTATTCTACTGTTCTCTGAATGAATTCACAAAGACAGCTTTGTTTGTAATATGTTATCGTTGTCCTGTATAATATCATTGATTTATATAATGTTATAAATAGCTTAATCTATTGCATTAGGTTATTACCTGTAATAATAGATTTAAGTGTATGGAAATAAAATAAATAAATAAATAAAAACAAAATAAAGCACGCAAGCATAAAAACCACATAGCCTGGTTAAAAGGATTACCTTTACTAAGTTTACATAAGCTGCATTATTTCATGTTTTTAGAGCCGTTTATTTTTGAAGCTGTTTTTGTAAGCTTTTTTAGGCTTTTGAAGGAGGTTTTGTTTTTTAATATCTATTTTTATGAATTTTAATAAACTCAGGAAAAGCTCACAATATAAATTGAATTCTTATACATATGAATGTACAGTACAATTAATAAACTGTCATAAAGGTATGTAGGTAGGTATTATAGAGATCATCCTGTTTATTTATCTAACGTCATTTGACTAAACATTTAATTTGTCACGGCTTTAGTTTTTAGTCGAAGACTTGCATTTCGCAATGAACTTTTGGCCGGATTTCTTGTGATCTTTGGCAAAACATCAGAAATCGTCGCAAGTCCCTGTCAAAGCCACATACCTACCGCATCTCCGGTAGAAATTTTGACAAGCTGTCATAAAAATAATCCGGTACATCTAATATGCAGTCACAAAGTTGAAATACTTACACAAAAAAACTCTGAAATCTCCGAAAATGTGTTGTTTTTTCGTTGTCTTGCTAATATAAATAATAAAAAACACATTTTATCAATATAAATGGGTCAATTTCAACAAGTGGTGTTTTTTCTTTCATTTCGGTTGAATTTTTTATTATAAAGTTTTTTTAAATTCTAACCGTGGTTTATTGTATTTCTTTATACTCTAAATGCACATATTTAACACCATCAAAATATCTTTACAGACTTATGAGATATACGTGTTTAAAAATGTGATGTCACCGAAATGAAACGGTCGTTAACCGAAATGAAATAACTAGTCACCGAAATGAATGAACTTATACACCGAAATTAAAATCCACCGAAGCAGCATATACAGGTGTACCGCAATACTTATACAGGGTATTTGTTAATCCCCTTATAATCCCGTATATGATAGATAGCATTATCATGCATGCATACGATGTCATGGGTGAGTAAGACGTGAGTAAGGTAACCGGTCCGGTAACAACATCTTTATCTGACCCTACCCTACTGTCAACTTCACCTGCACGCACAGGTGGTTCGTACGAATAGCTTGCGGCAATAACCTTCCAGTCGTCGTCATGTTGCTGCTGAATAACAGACGAGGCTCTGACAACCGAGCAATGGCAGTACACCATAGCCATACACCCAGCCGTAAAAACCAATTGGAAGAGGCTTCAGTGACCCTTAGAATCTAAATCACTCCTTAAATATTTACCTGGTGCAGAAGGCAAAAGAAAATCACTGCACTATTACTTATTCCAAGAAAATTATTATGAAATCACAATCAAAGATCTTAAGATGGCTATGCAAATCCGCTTAGCAACCGGCGCCGTACTGCGTCCGGGGCAACGGTGGAAAATTGGATACCGGCCATGACGTTGTGAGAGATCAGGTAACGCATGGAATAAAATACTACTTGTATCTTAATTAAGCTGCGGCAAGTCCAGAGGAAAGCTACTTGCAATGTACTTGGCTCACTACAGCCCGGGACTAAAGATCTTGGAAAAATAAATAACCAGATGTGAACTGGACATCTGCGGGCTCAGTGAAGCTCATTGGAATGGAATGGTCATTTACCCACCGAGACACACGCCATCAACTTTTCTGGCAATGACAACATGACCCGAAATAGAGTTGCCGTCCTTCTTCCAAAACTCATAAGAAACACACATAACCAATCTGCAATCGAGTACTGAGCATCAAGCTCAAAGCGGCGCCAGCACTGCAACGGAGGCTGACCTGGAGAGTTTTTATGCCGAACTGGAGAGCGCCATGAGCAAGATCTGTTTTTTCCTGTTTATTCTGCTTCATGGCGATCTGTGTATTCACAATAAGTCATTTCTTTGGCTGATCCTAGATTTGGATTTTACACATCTAAGAGAGCCAAATCTAGTTGTAAGATTTCTTTACAGCTAACACTCTTTTTGGCTATAAGATCTTTTAAATAAAGTTGAAATGTCATGTCGTTTCAAACGGGCATGTTGAACACCTTTTTCTCCACTTAGGGTCTTAGCCAGTTCGTTCGCATGGGTAACAACCCTGTCTTGGTCTGTCTTTTTAGTGTACTGGGCTATTTCTTGCCGAACTGTGTTTATATTAAGGTCTAAGTATGTATACTTGTTGCTAATGCACTGGGGGGATAAAGAGCATTGTCCGTAGTGCTTTGCTTTGAAATCTTTCTAGGATGTCTATATTAGCATGGTCTCTAACAGATAAATGTCTGTGTAAATATTTATTTTTGTGTTTTATTTCCTGCATGATGTTGTTTTGTGTTTATAATCCCTATGTCTTAAGTATTTGTTTTTTTTTCTTCTATTCTATAATTTATCATCACGTACATGTCTGTTTCTATCACTCCTTGACCCTGTCATAATACCAGTGCTTTTGGGTCATTCTAAACATCACAAGAATGACCCAGAAGTTAATTTTGCTGAGACAGGGCCAATTAGCAGCACACTTCAATGCTAAAGATTGGGGCTGACTTCCACCGACTAAGATTGAGACTAGGTCAGTGCGATAAAAGAGGTGAACGCCTGATGCAATTTGCGGCCGACAAACAGCCTGTTCCAGAATCACCCTAGAAGACTTTATACCTGACGACAAGTATCTTAACTCATTCTAATTGGATCTCGATAGCGGATATCTTGCGCTGATTGCGGGTCAGACCACCAAATTCTTATCTCCAAAGTACGGCTAAAACTGAAAGCAGCCAGAAAGATAGAGAAATAAAAGAATCTAAATAGAGAATAACTCAAAGTTTATAGCAATACTCGAACAGAATTGGAGTCTATGGCTGTCCATAGACTCGAACTCTGTATGCAGAAATGAATATGGAGAACACAGATCAACTTTGGGGCCAAGCCAAAATTATGGTAAGGAACAGTCAAAAAGTCTTAACCACTCGCAGATACCATCAAACGGCAACACTAGATGAGCGACACTACTTTAGCACTGATTGAGGATAGACAGATAATGAAGGGTTTAGGAGCCGTTTGAGAACTAAACTGTTTAGTCTATCGGTCTGTCGTGTCTTGTCTAGGCACATCCCAACCAGCATGCAGACATGATCGTAACACACATCTTCAAACATTTGAAGAACGGAAAAGCCACAGCCACAGGTAGCAACGACACGACGTATCCCGGCGAGGCGGTGCATCTATCAGACGAGTCGCGGTGCAGGGTTAGGTCAAGCCAAGTGGTAAATTGCCAATGAGGTGGATGGACCAAGTCAGAGCAGCCGTGGATGACCGCTTGCACGTATGCATAAAGAAGGCAGCCACTATCGAAGAATGCCGATGAATAGTAATGCAGGTCACTTCCACTTCCGCTGAAGGATTATGACGACCACGACCACCCTGCCAAGTTTACTGACTAAAAAGAGAAGATACGACCACGTAAAATTATTATAAAGTCTGAAAACCATCGTATATCTGAGAAATTTTGCGATTTTATTTGTAGTTATGGAAAACGGCAATGCAACCCTAGACGCAGATGGACTATATTCCATAACTTAAATGGTCAAAACCACTACACTATGTCGGTCTAGGCACTGGCCAGTTTTTCATAAAAAGAAACATATAATTCCCTTTCAATCAAGTAGTGGTTACAATAATAAAAGGTCGAAGTTAGTATCGCATAAAGAACATGCCTTAGAAACACATTAAAAAATACACTTAAGATTTTGAAATATCACCTGCTGGCCTGGATTTTCACCGAAATGAAATAATAATAAGCCGAAATGATAAAACAATCCACTGACATGAAACAATTATGCACCGAAATTATCATCACTCACCGAAATGATTTTTTTTATCATTTCGGTTAGTTTTTTATCATTTCGGTTGACAGTTTAGGCCACCGAATCAACCGAAATGAAGACACCGAAATTAAAAACAAGAACAAAAATTGGAATTAAAAGAAAACTATTTAATATAGATTGTTATGAATACTACTCAAATAAACGTAGTAGAAATAGCGTACTTACGAACAATCAATTAAATATACTAGCTCTTTGGAAGACGAGTCATACCCATAAACGGAAATGAAAACAAAGTTGTCCCATGACCACCGAACAGCAATACTTATTTTTTTGGCGGGAACAGCAGGTCAGCTGCGCACTTTCTTCCACAACAAGCACTTAGGCGGCACTGGTACGCAAGTTTTAAGCGTATGAGGGGGGAGCTAGAGTTGTTCTATGCAAAAATATGCCTTATAAACTTTAGGTCACCGAAATGAATAGACTTTCTGGGACACATGCGTTTACTCATACCAGTTATTAAACTGGGTAGATATAATTATAAAATTACTTTGTGATAATACCCTCACTATTCAAGATTAAAATAAAAGTAACCACACATCAAAATAATCAATAGTTTTTGTTGTACGAGGGAAATTACACTGAAAAAAGTGTTCTGGACAGCTACCGAAATGATAAAATCGGGGCTTAACTATTATTTTTTCCTAACTAACTGCAATCCAAATAAAACAATATTTATTGCCTCTTATAGGCAACGACTTCTTCTACATAGAAAAAAATATTAGAACTGTAAAGCAACGTTTTACACTACCGATTTCATCCGTGCCGCGTAAATTTTTCAAATGGGAAATCCACCCAAATAATTTAAACGTATTTTCATAAATCTTATTATTAACCATTACAAAAACTACTATTTTGAATGTTCCTTTTGGGAGACTGTTTAAAAAATGATAAAATGAAATAAAATGTTTTTCTATTAAATTGATTAAAACAGAATAACTGGTGTAAGGTATCTATCTACGCGTTGATTTTTTCTAGTATATTATTTGACAACCTCCGTGGTCGAGTGGCTTTACACCGGTTTTCAAGGTGTCGCCGTCTCTGAGGTCCCGGGTTCGATCCCCGGTTGCGTCAATTTAGAAAGCAAACTTTTCTATATTGTCTCAGGTCTGGGTGTTTGTAATACCACCGTTGTCTCTGATTTCCATAACACAAGTGCTTTAGCTACTTACTTTGGAATCGGAGCAATGTATCTGATGTTGTAAAATATATATTTATTTCTTTATTGATTATATGAAAGTACAATGTCAAATATTACGTGTCGTTTGCCTTACAGTAATAGTTTTGTAGAAATCCCTTAATAGTTAAGCTCTTTTAAAGCTTAATGCAGACTTATCATTACACCTAGAGCATCCATTTGCAGATTAAATATTAATAAATAGACTAGACGGCGACTATGATATTATGCAAACTTTAAAATGTCCCAGACACATATTTTCGTCCTTTGCCGCCCCAGGAACGCAAAGTAGGTCAGCGAGGCAGACAATCAAAATTTTAAATTAGGAGCCCTAATGTAGGCCTAGGGACCTATGCTTAGACAGACTCCTTGGGGACCACATAAACGCGTCTGGCTGAATAAGGATTATTCTCAAGCACAGGTAAAATATTAAAATGTTGTCTGTTTTTGAAGCGATATTTTTTTCGCAGAAGTTTTATTAAAAAAACAACAAACTAATAAGAATAGTATATTTTAAGTAGGTACTTACCTACCTAATTATTTTAAATATTTGCTTAATGTAATGATTATTGTAGAAAAGAAAACCATTAGAAATTACAGGTTATACCAAAAGAGTAATGAAAATAATAGAACAACTTTTATCCAGTTTTTAGATCACTTACAGTCTGCATTCCTGATGAATGATGTATTGTAGGGTGATTTAAATAAATCATTTTTTGCCCGTGACACTATTGCGTAGCTACCAGTAGTGTCATGGGAAAATTTTCTTTCCCGTGTCTCTACCGGTAGTGCCATGGGTATAACTATATCTAACATGACACTACTCGATGCCAATACCTACTTATACCTAGATATAGACTTGTACCTAAATATAAACAATCCATTTTCTTGAGGTGTAAATCCTGGGTTCATAGTCAGTTCTCGCAAAACTAATAACAATCTAAATTAACTTCTTACGACATGTTGGTTGAGGCATTTTAATGCAATTTGTAATAATATGACAGTGATATCATAGAATATAAAAAATACTGAACTATCTAACTCTTACGCCAATTGCATTTAATATAATAATAGTATTTAAAAATATTAAAAAAATAAAATAAATTTCTTTTAGATTAGACAGGAATACACGAGGTTTCGAAAGCTAAGTACTTCAGCTAAGACTGAGTTATCAACATTTAACACTTCCCTATACAAGGTGTTACAAAAATACCCCTAATGCCGAATATGGTATATATGGTAAACTGATCAACTTTTACTATGGGACCAACTCTGAAATCGCGAAAAAATAATCAGCTGTTTCATACAAAAATTAAAATCGAAAATATCAAAATGTATAAAAGACAGCTGATTTTTTTTCGCGATTTCAGAGTTGGCCCCATAGTAAAAGTTGTTCAGTTTGATGGTCCCTATATGCCATATTCGGCATTAGGGGTATTTTTGTAACACCTTTTATATATCACCTGTTCGCTTTAGGAAGATTCGCTAGTAATAGTAAGTTCTTACCAACATTTATTGTAATTTTCTGAACTTTCTGAAGTTTTTAATTGTAATCAACTAAGAAAATAATTATGAAAATTTACGTATTGGATACAAAGATAGGATTTGATGAGGTTTTTTAATTAAAAAAAAAACTTTTAATTTCGTAACCAATGGAATGGTTTTTCCCATAGCAAAAAAGATGACCTTGCCAAATTGGAAATGTAAATCGAAGCTAAAACTGTTTGAATAAAACATCGAATTTCAATATATTTTCACGATTCAATAAAATGTTTGAAGCCTAAATTGAGTAACTTGAATTTAGAGTT
The DNA here is from genome assembly GCA_963556745.1 of Catoptria pinella. Classification (NCBI taxonomy): domain Eukaryota; kingdom Metazoa; phylum Arthropoda; class Insecta; order Lepidoptera; family Crambidae; genus Catoptria; species Catoptria pinella. Next base: position 6,425,393 of record OY750775.1, on the reverse strand, counting down.
TTTCGATCGGTTTAATCTAAAAAAGGCTTTGTAAATTAAAAAAAAGTCTTACTGTTATTTCTCCCGCTACTTTGAAAAGCTTACAAATCTATCACTATAAATAATACATTAATTTCACACCGACTTATCAAAGCTCATCACTTCAAGTTTATATATCCTGTTTTGGCGAGATTGACGCAATCTGTTTGTTGTTAGTAGCTTCCGATGATCATGTGGTTCCAATAACGAAAATATTCACTCATTAATAATTACAAAAAACAACAGCCGAGAGCTATAATAACCGGATTTGTTATTATTGGGAACACATTGGGACGTCGTTTGAATTAAAACGAGTGATATCTAAATTTAGAAAGAGCTATTCTGGCTCCATTCATGTGGTTGGTAATTAGTGTGGTTGATGTGTGGTTGTAGTACAGGTAACAATACTAAACAGTAGGTTTTGTATAAAAATAATTTTTTTTTTTTTATTATAAACACGACTGCCGTTGTCTTGCCAAAAACGAACAAAAAAAGTTAAGTCAGGGGACTATTCGACTGCAATGTTATTTCACCTTTAGGGCAGTCGTGTTTTCAATATTTTTCAAAACAATTTATTTTTCTTTCATACATTTTAGTGACAACTTATATTGTTTTAGAATTTGCTCATTAAGGTCTTTCATTTTATACATAGACTTAGAAAAATTTTCGCTGGCATTCTATTTCTATGATTTTATACCTATATTGTAATAATTAAAAAGAAAAAACACATCAAAATGGCGTCATGAGTCTGTCATAATTGACTTTTTTCGAAAATCTATAGCCCGTGATTAAATATTTGAGCCAGTGTCACTCGGGGTGATGTAAAAATTCTAACGATAATACATCCAAATCTAAAAAGTTATGGTGGAATAAAGAAACTCGCATACCTACATTCAAACATACATGAACCCTGAACACAATACACTTTTCTTTTTTGGGCAGTCGTGTAATAAAAAGTTAAGTTAATACTATGAAACGGATAACTGAAATAATAAGTAGTCGTTCGTAGCACACGAAGTCACAAAAATTAAGCACAACTTTGATGGAATATTATTATGCTACGGGTATTCAAAGTTTGCAATCATAAAAAAACTCATTAAATCTTGTAAAATACAGTTTCTGTCCTTACACTCTTGGGTGTGGTACGCGAAATCTATTTCTGGGATTTGGCCGCACTTGACTTCCTAAATAACTAGTTGTTTGCTTCAGTTTTACGTTTCCACGAACAATAAAATTATGTAATAAAGAAAAAATGCCTTCTATCAAGAAAAAATGTCTCATCAAAAATGTGTCATTCATGACTGTCTTCTAGATTCATTGAAAATAGTACTGAAAGTATTAAATAAAAAATGTAGATTGATAAAAAACATTTCACATTATTATTTGAGTGTATGTCTTTTTCACTAAGTACTTATAGATCATATTTTATTTTATTGATTTTTTGTTTAATTTAAAACAAGTAGCTGTAAATAGCTGGATGAACTTAAATTTGCCGAGTTTTGATTGATTGGTATTAAATAAAGTCATGTGTTCCTTATGTACCTATAGTAGCTCTGCTTTTTTAGGACTAAATAATGTCTGCATTTTCTTTTGAAGTGTTGCTACAGTCAAAAATAACATCAGGCAATGACGTGTGAAAAAAATGAAAGATACAATATTAGTGCGGTGTCAATAACCCCACCAGATGCGAAATCATACCGCAATCAATTTTATTTGCATTTCTGCTTCTGGATACTCGATCAGTGTGGACAGGGTACTTACCAATCTTACGACGTCGGTATTAAAACACGTTTTGCAATAAAAACTTAAGTATACCGTGTATACCTCTTCTAATAACAAATTCACAAAGATTCGTTACTTTAATGGGCGATTTTCCGAGACCAAAAAAGAAAAACATCTCGATACCTAGATGCGGCGTTTTATGCAAGCCGAGCCGTTGTAAAGTTGCTTAGATGTCTATCGCCGTTTCAACTTCCCCGCCTCGTTTATCGCTCTCCAAGACGAAGGGGTACGTACAGCATTTACGATCAAAATTTTCAAAAAATTGCATGCTTTAAATTGCTTAGTGTGAAGAGGGTTTAACTTTACGGCTCGCCTTTCATAAAACACCATCTATTGAAATTTTCTGAACTATTATTTTATTTTTTATTTGAGCTGTCAGAAAATCGCTCTTTCTTCTTCTTTTTTTGTTATGGCAAACTACTTTCCTCTTGGAAGTATTTTTTGCCAGTGTCAAGTGTTAAATAGTTCAGTGGTAGATATTGTTTAATTTTTCATTAGAATGCGGGTGCATCGCATTCCAATGCTGCTTGGAGCATTGGCACCAAGTATATCAAGACAGAAATCGCCCATTATGGAACTAAAAATTATATCAACCAGTTAGATAAGAGTGTAAATCATATCATCACGCCGCCGATGTTTTGCCGAAATACGTCAACTTTTTATTTTAATATTATAAAAATATATTGTATGCGATAATTTTAAAAAGTCTGAGCTGGCATCGAACTCAAACTTTTTAACGAATAACCTTAAATAAAATAAATGTACCGTACAAGCCATTATTATGAAATATTTCACCCTGTATAGTTACGGTTAGTACGGTTATTTATTTATTTACCTATCTTTATAGTGTCCCAAATTATTATTTCAGAATAAAATACTTATACTATTCTATGATAAAAATGATTTGCCTTTAAATACGAAATCATTACAGACGCCGAGTCAATACAAACTCCAACTTAGATAGCTAGCTGTCGCCTGCATGGATTCTGGAAAATCCGTAATTAGCCTTACTGTATAATTTAAGTCAACCAACAAAAGCATTATATTCTATAGCGCTATTGATTTTCAATAAACAATTAAACAAATCGAATTTTATAATATCTTATATAATGTACAATAGGCCCGTTTTAGAAAGAAAACATCAACATGAGAACAACTGTTAAATAAAATAGGCTCAAACTCATGTTAGTAACTTTTATACTATAGACTAGTGGCCCGCCCCGGCTTCGCACGGGTACAATGTAGTTACTAATGTGGTGAGTGTGAAGTTATTAGACTACAGGATATCTATATATATAGTGGTGGCCACATAATTAAGGACGCCAGTCGATTTTCATACAAACGAAGTAACTTTTAAGCATTGCTTCTCCGCCAGGGATTGACCGAGCGGTGATCTGGTTATGGCCATCCAGGGAGTGAATGGACGAGATCCAGATTTCTATACACACAAAAGTGATCTGACCAGCATTTTAAGAGATGTAAGGATATGTTCAAAAAAAACCGCGAATATATGTAGGTAGTATAAAAATGTATGAAAATCTCGCAACTGACAATTCTGATGCTTACATCTCTTAGAATGCTGACCAGATCAGTTGAATCTTCTCCATTCACTCCCTGGATGGCCATCATCAGATCACAGCTAGTTCAATCCCTAGAGGAAAACCAAGACTTCAAAATTACCTCGTTTGTATGAAAATCGACTTGTGTCCTTAATTATGTAGCCACCACTATATGTATATGTATATACGACGTATACAACTTACGCAAGGGGTGTTATAAGTTTGACCTGTGTGTGTCTGTCTGTCTGAGACAACCTAGCTCCCAAACTTATGGACCGATTTTGATGCGGTTTTTTATGCATAGTTTAAAAGATCTAAGTATACAGAGGACGGGACTCCTAAACCATTGATCCGATTATGATGAAACTTTGGTGAGTTGTTCTGCTTACGACCGAGAAGGTCCCTGGCTAAAAAATTGCAATACGCATGCCGGGTGCATCTAGTTCTAAATAAAAATATGTTGTGCATTATCAGGTTTACCAATCTCGATCATCCAACACTTCTCTAAAATATAAAACGTGTTGCAAAAATACCCCTAATGCCGAATATGGTATATAGGGACCATCAAACTGAACAACTTTTACTATGGGACCAACTCTGAAATCGCGAAAATAAAATCAGCTGTTTCATAAAAAAATTAAAATCGAAAATATCAAAATGTATGAAACAACTGTTTTTTTTTCGCGATTTGAGAGTTGGTCCCAATAGTAAAAGTTGTTTAGCTTGATGGTTTCTATATACCATATTCGGCATTAGGGATATTTTTGTAACATGTTGTATACCTACCACATTTCTTGTCATGTTATCCGGTTGCAAAATAAAAAGGCTATTCGGCGAGCTGACTCTCGAGCAGGCGACATTATAGCTGGCCATGGGAGAAACAGTCACTGCGCAGATCTACACCAGCCGCTCTTAAGCTTTGTCCCTGTGCCTTATTAATTGTCATAGCATATAGGCGACTTGACCGGATATTGTATTCTTTTAAAATTAATCTGATAATCAGATGGAATAATTTTGCACCTTATTACAACGCAATAAGGAAAAAATGTCAGCACTGCCAACATAACGCCATAGGTACTCTTCAATGAAATGCATTCTACCTACTGTCAGGGGAAATGACAAAAGAGAATGTAATACTATGTTGAGATGACAAATGTTATTTATTTTTCTTAATTAATCAATCAAGTGCACAAAGAAGTTTCAATTCCGACGTCGAAGTCAAGCACCCCAAAAGTAGCCTTTTATCACTTTTTAACCCTGTTAGGGGATAAATATTAAAAAAATACGAAACAGGTATTCAATTAATTTTGTGAAAGAATGTGTATGCCAAATTTCAAGTCAATCAGGCCAAGGAATCGCGTTCTCCCATACAAACTTTGCCACCCTGTTTCACCCCTTTAGGGGTTGAATTTCGCAAATTCCCGTCTTAGTGAGCACCTACGCCCTAAAAGAAACTCCCATGCAAAATTTGAGACACCTAGCACTTCTAGTTTCTGAGATTTCGTGATCAGTGAGTGAGTGATTTACCCTTTTATATATATAGACTAGAATATTATTCATACAGTGCCGTTACTAGGTATTCAGATAAAATATTTCCAGGCCTATAGATTATAATAGCATCGTGACTGGCCAGAGTCTATTAACTTTAACACGTTAGCTGCGGCACCAATTTTTGCATACTTTCCGTTCCTGCGGCACGAGGTATAATCGGCCCGTACCGTGACCAGACGTTAGGGCGACACGCGGTCTATTAGACCCCACCTCCTTTTACAGACTAAAATCCATTTTCTGGCGCGAAATCAAAGATAAATGAGAATTTTGGTCCTTATTGATATAGACAGTGAATTGATGAACCCTAATCCACCGTCGCCCCGGGATCTGATGGCTAGTTTAGGAATTATTAGCAAAACAAAATATGGGATCTTATACACCTCGTAACGCACTGAAATAGGGCAAATTTTCGCTGAGATTAGTGATGGGAAAAATAATATCGACGTTTTTAAACTGTCTTAACTACGCAACGACTTGACCGATTTTGATCAATTATATCTCATTAGATCGTTTTAAGGGCAAAACCTGGCAAAACAACACAAAGCTATCAAAGGTTACATTTTTTTTTAATAATCTAAATTGTGCTTGAAGGCGCCATAAAGAAAAAAAAACCGGCCAAGTGCGAGTCGGACTCGCGCACGAAGCGTTCCATTCTATACTATTAAGAGGCACCTATTACAGACTTATTATTGGAAAATAATGGATCACGGTATATGCATAAGGTTTATCTATCTATTTGTATATGAAAATCTTAATGCGGTTCACAGAATAGAAAAAAAAGGCAACCAGAAGTAGAAAAGAAACTGTCCTATTTATTCTGCCTCGGGCTTTAAAAATACACTTATTAGAACTTGAATTAACATTAAAAAATCAGTATCAATTTACTTTTTTTTATAAAAATCTCAATATATATGTTGTACTTATTTATGAGTGTTTTTCATTGAAACAGGGTAGACAATAAGATTTTTTGCACTGAGTGCACTGAGTCAAAATCTTTTTGGATTTTTTATCAGCTTCACGAGATGGTAAAAATGTGCGTAGTTTTTGGTAACAACCAACACATCTTCTCCTTTTTTCACCCTTTTCGAGGCAATGGCGTGCGCTTTTAGGTGCTGAAAAATAACAAAAATGTAAAGATAACGTAATAAAACTGACATTGTTACTTAGGTTAGATCGTAGATGAGAATAACAATGATAATGTAGGTATAACTGCATCAAATGAATGTGTTTGTTTTATACTTAAAATGTTGAAAGAGTAGGTAGGTAAGGTAGCTTAAAAACTTACCTGTTTTGGCTCTGTTTCTGAGTTTTTTAAAATTAACTTCTTCCGACATCGTTTAGACATGTTCGGCGCTGTAAAAGGACGTGCTCTCCAATCGACGTGATGCACAACACTGGTCGCGGGAAGCTCGCGTTGGGTGCGGTACGAGGTCAGGGGGGATATGGGACGTTTTAGCCTCGTTCCGCACTGCATTAAAATTATATTAATTCAGTGCGGCACGAGGCCTAAGACATCCGGTACCAAGGTAGGTACACCACCGAGTACGGAACCATTAGCGCATCTCAAATATATATTTAGCTCTTTCCTACACTGGACCAAACCAAAGCTATGCCATTCGCACGACAGAGAAACTCACGTTTTTCCTTGCCGCACCACAGGGAAGTTGCATCAGGGGTGATTTAGGCCTCGCTTCGCACTTAACGTGTTAAGAGCTCGTTTCCATTGTGGCGAGCAGACATTTTACCAGCACGTCAAACTGTCCAACATTGTTACTACAAACAGAGTTTTCTTTCTCTATTTTGCGATTGCCAATAGGATTGACTAACAAAGCGTTTCGTTAAGTGTTCAATAGAAAACAAAATTGGTTTAGTAAATTAAAGAAAAATATTGGTTTAGTAAATTAAAGAATTAATAATACATAATCTGCACACTAGCGCCAACATTGAAAAAAAAACATAGTGCTTCCAAATAAAGACGAAATTGTGAATTATCTCTCTGTAGTGCATTCAGAAGAAGCGTTCTGGTACTTTTTATCGCTTAAACAATATTTTCTAGCCTGTTGTTTAGTTTAATGGAGTTGTATTTGTTAAATCGCCACTACAGTGGTATACCTACCTAGTATGAGCAATGGAAACGAATACTATTAAGGCATCTGTCTACTGCGATGTCAGTAGACATTTGACGGTAAATAACGGATTAAAAAATTCCATGCATAGTAATGTGTTTACAATCCGCCCATTTGTCACGCCGCCATTGTCAAAAGATTTGTCTTTTGCTACATAAGTGGAAGTAGGTATAAAGTAATCCTGTGGTGTTGAAAGAGTGGATCAATATTTGAAACAATTTTTCAAATATTTATCCACTACTAGCTTTTAGTAGCTTTAAAATTGTGTAGAACACTTTTAGATATTGTTAAGTTAGGAAACTTGCACGTTTCATGTGTTATATTTCCATCTAGGTACATTCTATAATTTTTATAATACCTATGTAGTAATATTATAAAAATGATGGAATGTAGATGGCCAGTGGAAATATCTAACCCTGAAATTAAAATTGTTACGACATCCTACGTTTAGTAGGTACTATTATAATATTCTGTGTTTTAGTGCTGATTTTTTTTTTGGTCCTTTTTATTTCGAAAATATGTATTGTGTATTTTAAAAGTTATTACAATTTTAAAAGTGTGGTACTAAGTTCCGAAAGCCAGTGTAGTTCGTTCGACTCAATCTTAAGCTTATTATTACCAACACTTTTGTCAAGACAAAAGGCTATTACGCATTCTATAAAATGTCTTTTGATTATTATAATTTTCTTTGATTATTTATAATTTATAAATAATCAAAGAATATATTTTGTGCCAACAGCCAGCGAACCTACAGTTAAGACCCACAGCCTATAAATATAAAAGTAAATAGATGCTACCTATTCAGAATAAAAAATATATCTGTCACTTAATTATCAACGGCAACCTTGTGGAGTAGCTGCGCGCGCACGTCTGCTGCGCGTCTAGCCGGCCGCTGACTCATGCGTAAGCGCAACTGGCGTCACCTAAAGCCTTAGCTACACACACGCATTAGTGATGTTATAAATAATGGCCTTATATGGCCTTATGTATCTCAAAGTGGCACCCTCGTCTTAATTAAATTTATTGCTCGCTAAGTACCTACATAATGTACAGAAAATTGACATGTACAGATTGAAGCTAATGTTCTATAGTTTATTTACAAACAATAACTTCAGTTAAATATAGTTTGTTGTAGAAGTAGTAGCAAAAAAGTGGCCACTTGAGGGCTATAGGAGGCTTAAGTAAAATCATTTTTCAATACAGTTGCACGAAAATGTGTGCTTTTGATGACAGTACAGCGTGCCTGTAAGTTGATTTTGCCGCACGCTGTGCGTTTTTGTTACTTATAATTTATAAAACGTCAACCTGTTTTCAAAGACCTCCTTACCAACTATGTATTATAAACTCCTATTACTTAGTTACTTATCCGCAGGTGCGTACGATCACGAACGGTTGCATAATATTAAAATGGAAAAAGCGGCCAGCCTGCCCGCCGCCCCCGCGGTCATCCGCCATGCGCCAGTGCGTAAGAGGGCTTAATATTCTTATTTCTATTTGTTAGTTTTTACCACAAAACATAGTAAGTTATATTAATCAAATTATTAAAATAAAACACTTTTAACGGATACTAGCGCGGTTTTGTTGAATGTCCTTTGATGAATGGTTGTACATCTTTACCCACTGCACAACTGGTTGTGCAGTGGGTAAAGATTTTGCTAAAAGCGTTCCCTCCCGACTAAATAAATGTGATCCGGCAGATAACAGATGGAAATCTCGTTATGCTGTCTGATGGTAAAAAACTGCCCACGTATGTTTGCTTTTTTCTAATGTTTAGTCTGCAATCTGCATAGTGTTTATACTTTCTCTTCCCGTAACCGTAAACAAAAAGCGATCGGCAAAGCATCGAGCACTCGTAAACTTGCTTGTGTGAGATTGTACAAAAAACTTTACGAACCCATCTAAATGGGTTAAATCTAGACTTTACTACCTAGGGCTTTACATAATCAACTGCAGTAGGTACATTTCTTCATACGTAATTCGTTAAGAGAATTCAAAGCTCCCAAGTTATTCCTTCAAATATGTATCTAAGCTTTAGGTACCTACTTAAATAAGCACTAACGACACTAAAACTATATTGAAGTTTCCACCAGGCATTCTTCAGATAAGTTAAGGGAGAAACCAGCGTCGTCATGCCACCAATAGGTACCTAAAATAATTCTTAAATGGTCAATGTAAAAAACGATATTTTTTGCTATAACTTTTCGATAATTTTCAGTCTTTGTTTTAATTTTAAAACGGGTAAGTTCGTAAGTGGCTACTTTAGTTTTCTGCTAGCCCCAGTATATAGGTAACACGTCTTCTCTCTTTCCATCAGTCGGGATCTGTTGTTTTAATTCATCAACGCCCAAACGAACACATGCGGCCGGATAACAATGGAATATCTATTGTGTCTCATTTTTCGGGCGTTGAAAGGTTAAACTTATTCTAGGTACCTAGTTAGCTCTAGTAAGCCCCCAAAGTTGGAATAATTTTCTTTTCCTACCAGCCGGGATCTGCTGGACGGGTATGGACCGCGGCGGGCGTTGCAGCTCGGTGGCGGCGCTGCGCGTGGGCCGCGCCGAGTGCTGCGCGGGCGGCGCGCGCACCCCTGCCGCCTGGAGCCCGCGCGACCTCGATAGCGGCGAGATATTCTTCTACAAGGCACTTTCTGGAGGCGTGCCTTGTACTGCGTGTGCTGGTAAGTCCAATAATATTATATGAATAAGTTTCCAACTGTCTTCTTAGGAAAGCTGTGAGTTGCGTTGCGCCTGTGATCTACGTGAGCTCTAAGCTGCGAGGGCGTGCTCGACTTCGAATAGCAGCGAGATATTCTTCTACGAGGCACTTTCTGTAGGGGTACCGTGATCTGCCTGCGCTGGTAAGACTTCTTCACACGCAGATCTCATAGCAGATGGACAGCTTATAGCTAGGGTGCGCATCAGTCACCTTCAGCAGTTAAAACTACCGAGCCAAGTATATCTATTGCGGAAAAACTTCGAGATATTTTACAGAGGGCATTTTCTGGAGATTCCAGGTCAACACATGAAACTCCAATCCGTAAATACGGAGTAAGTGGTACGTACTCCTCAAGTGCAGTGCAGTGTGTTTTGTTGTGTCGATAAAATTGTTTTGTTATAATATGTATAATAGGGCGTAGAGTAGAGGCATTGTCTGATAATTGAAATAAGTATTTTCAAACAGGAAAAAAGATTATCAGCCTAGAAGTACCTAGCGGAAATGATGATAGGAACCTAAGTATTTACCTCAAAATGTTTACCCAGACAACGTTGATGGAGGATTTGTTTTACTAGACGAAGCAAAGACGCATATCCTGGTGTCCCATTTGTCCTCCGTTATTTGGACGTGCTACTCGGGACATTTGATTAATTTCCATTTACAGAATTTTGCTAAAGTGAACTGATCAAAAGAAAATAGGGGCCATCATATGATTTTCTGAGTATCACGTCCATATAACAGAGGATAAACAATCATAGCAGAATATATTATTTTCATACGATGTTGACTTATTGATTGTCAACAGAATCATGTGCAGGCGTGACGTGCGGCGCGGGGCGGCGCTGCGTGGTGCGCGAGGGGCGCGCTCGATGCGTGTGCGCCGCGACGTGCCGGCGCGTGGGCGCCGTGTGCGGCACGGACGGACGCACGTATTCGTCACTATGCAAGCTACGGCGGCGCGCCTGCCGAAGACGAACTAAGCATCTGGCTCTTGACTACCCGGGGCCTTGTCAAGGTCGGCGTTTGACATATAATATTCAGTGACGTACAAATAATATACAAGGTCTCCCGCTTAGGGTTTTCGAACCGATGGCGTAGCTTCTTTGACATTTACAAGTGCTAGTAACAGCCTAGACTGAATAAATGAGTTTTGAATTTTGAATTTTTTGAGTGCAACTTTTGTAGAGATACATGTGACACTGTAATCCTGCGTGGTGGGTTGGCCCGTTCTCCTAATCTACTCGGAAGACCTGTGCCTCAGCAGTAGGGAAGGGACACTAAAAATCTGTTCATAAACAAAAAAGTAATGGTTGAACACCCGTTTAAATTCTTATATTATAATGGTAACGAAAACGACAGTATTTTCAGGAATTCCTGAAATCTACAGAATCGATTTCAAAATTTCAAAAAATGGGACCAACTTGGGAACAAACCTGATGTTTGAATTATTTCAATCGGTTCAGCCGTCTTCGAGTAATCAGTGTACATACATATAAATATATACATAAGAACTGCGGCTCAAAAAAATTGGTTTGACCTCAAGTATACGTGTGCCGAACGGCTATCAGATAAAAAAACCGCAAATGGATGTACAGTCCTGTACATCGATTTGCGTCGATCTTTCGTACGTTTTTTTTGCGTACGACTAGCACCATAGCTATGCAATGACATTAGGATGATGAATGATTAATCTTATTTTTTTTTAATATCCTTTTTCCACTTTGTTTTCCATGTGTCCTTTACTCGTCGTGTCAACTTACGTCAAAGGCTTTACGTCATAACATGAAGCTTTGCACCTCCGGTCGTACGCCAGCTTAGCAACCGTGCCTAGGGCACCTAGCAACCGTGCAGTAAATGCACAAGTCTACAGAACCGAACAGCCCATCAAAGTTTATGCACTTATTATTGGCACGTTCAGCCAACTTGCCTATTGAACAGCACTTTCGTTGTTGAGTTTGGTAATAACTCGCCCGATCTATTAACTCGTCCACAATTGATCAATTCTGTTTAGTTTTGAATCTAATACTACGGTATAGCTAAAAATATCTAGGTCAAGTATTATACATAAAGCTTTGTCCACACTTGTATCATTTTGGCGTATCAGATCACCGTATCTTTATCATACGTCGTCTACTTGATACAGTTTACTCCAACGCACGCCCAACCAAACTAGCGAAATATGATAAAGATACCATGATCTGACACGACAAAATGATACAAGGGTGAATCCAGCTTGAAGTTTACTTTCTATATTCTTTCCGAAACAAAAATCGTAATCGTAATGGTTTGTATAGAGCTAACCTAACTTATGAACGAGTAATTCAAATTCTTATGAATGGCTCCTACCTATGTCTTTCTTCACGTTAGTTACAGTCGCGCTGCCGTTTTGCAATAGGTATCAGGCGTTGACCTATTTACAAAAACATTAACACACGTGTTAGTAAATTATTTGTAGATTTGCGATTGGAAAAAGCATTCACTGGGTAGGTAACAGCTTATTTAATATTACTGTTTACACTATTTTAAATAAACCTTGGTATCTACTTTCCTTGTGCCTTTTTTGGAACTATCTACCGCTCTCAACTTAACAAAATATCAATGGAAACTAAAGATATTGATTCGTTTTCTAAAAAATATTCTTCTAGAACAGTGATAGTACAAATACACTCTGTATTATTTTCTCTACGATGGAACAAACGTTTCTCGGTTACACTAAATCTGAAAATAATGTTTCGTTGAGCAATTTTCCTTGAAAGCACCGCAAGTTTTGCGACGCTTATGTTGTAATATTTGCCTCGGACGTTTCAAATTTTACCGTAGCTTAACAGTGCCAAGAAAAGATATTATTTCAATAGATTACTTGCATGAAAAAATAATCACATGCAAACTGCTCATTAAAATTACAAAACAATGACACAGAAAAATCAAAATACTCAATCAAATATGTAGTCATGTACAGGCAGTGGCGAAGGATCTATACAAGTCGATTCCCATCGGCTTACCTTAGGAATCCTACCTCAACGATCCACTATGAGATCATTAAATGTTTGTAGAACAGCTTACCTTCGCCATAATTTCACCTCTCGCCATTGAGTACATTATGATTCTTACGTAAATAAACTAGTAAATGCTATAAAATACCTGAGCACGAAACAAATTGCGAAAGTACTATTATAAATAGTACTTCGTGATCATGTCGAATTAAAAATATAGTCAAAGTGGCCGGCGGCTCGAGTCGATTTAAGAGGTGATAAATTCTATGTAATCTAAACTGAAAATGTAGCCATTTGATCGCCGTCTAGACTGAACTAACTCTAGCCTAACCACAATAAGATACTATCAGACAAGAAAAGCATAGGATATTTACAAACCAGCTCACTAGTTTGTCTGATTTCTACTCCGTTATTATGTTACATTAACGTCGTATTTCCTATTTTATAACCGCCAGTTTTTATCCGGCTCGCAGGACCAGCCATTACAGCTATTATAAGCATTATGGTAACTTTATAGCCACTTCATTGTTTTGTCTATGAATATGAATGACCATGTGCCGCCTACCCGACGTTTCTGAGCTTGCGGAAATTTAAAACGACCGATTTTGCTTATGCATAAGATATTGGCTATTAAAACTTTAGTTAGTCAATAGGTTTGCTATTGGTGTTAACGAGTCGGAATAATCAGAATTATCATGTGGGCAGGAGTTTTATGAAATATCTACTCCTTCTACAAGCAATACATGGTATTCTACTTTACAGATGGCAGTTGCGACCTCGTCCGATGCGGCGGCGACAAGCGATGCGTGCTGGATGCGGAGCTCGGCGCGCACTGCGTCAGGTGCGGTTCCTGCAATGTCGCCGGTTCTCCGGTGTGTGCGGTGGATGGCAGAACATACGCGGGGTTCTGCGCGCTGAGGAAAGCTGCGTGTGAACGTGGCAGAGCACTACCTTTGGCTTATAGAGGGCCGTGTATGGGTAAGAGACTGAATAGTTACTTAAATGCAGCAAGATTTTAAGGAAAGGAAGCAGAGTTGGAGTCTTTTACAGAACCTATGCTTTTCAGTATCAGTAACTTATACTTTTATCGCATAAGAAGTACAAAAAACCTTAAGATCAGAAAGTGTCCATTTGTAGAATTATTTCCTACTTAAGAGATATTATGATGGCAATACTAAATGTCAATTTTAATTAGTACAGCAATCGTGACGTACAACACACGAGCAAATAGTGTGGGTGGGAGCAACGTGCGTGTCGTGCAGCACGTGTGCCGACGATCTAATGATTCAGTAGCGTAATAATGACTGAGAGGAAACTGCCCGTCCGATCATTTTTTCTAACATAAAGAAGGCCTCGTGACCGTAAGCGACAATATGACACCTCTGAGGTATCGGGTTTAATCCCTGGTCAAGTCAATGTAGAAATACTTTCTCTTTATCTTTTCGATTGTAGTGCGGTAGTTGTCTCCAACTTCTATAACACAATCTGCTTATTTTGGGATCAGGAAAACGTGTGTAATGTTGTCTTACATTTGTTTACTTACTCAGTTTTAATTTAATTACCAGCAAACGCGACGTGCGCAGGCGTCAAGTGCGGCTCCGGACAGCGGTGTATGTCTGGCGGCGCGAGCGGCGCGCGCTGCGTGTCGTGCGGCGCGTGCGAGGGCGGGCGCGCGCGCCGGCAGCTGTGCGGCTCCGACGCGCGCACCTACCAGTCGTGGTGTCAGCTGCAGCGGGCCGCCTGCCACGCGGGACGGGTAGTCGACCCGTTGCACCCCGGCGCGTGTAAAGGTACCTATTACCACAAAATATAGACTACAGGAGTTAAGCTTAGTACTATGCGCGCTCGAGCAACGCACACATAGACACCTCTCACTGACACGGAATCTCTGGTACGCTCAAAACAGTTCGAGCGCGTGACGCAGTGTCGTCAGGCGATAAGAGCTGTCTATCGGTCTTATTAATAAAAATCGCTTATTCCAAAGTAAATCTACAGTTACTCCTGGATTTGTTACTCCGAGAGTAACAAAGTATTAACTTTGTAATTAGAACGTTATTAATAAACATCGAGTAACCTTCGCGTAACAATACATTCTTTACACCGGGACTAACACGAATGTTATGGCAACCCACATAATTTAAAAGTAAAAAGAGTGAGCAATTGAATGAAAAGAATGACAGATGACATTAAACGTCAACAGCCGACTGTCAAATTGACAAGTCGTTGCTGAGGTGTATCGTTTGTTGATTTGAATTTTTTGTTGTGGTTTTCGGTGAAAATATAAGTAGTGTGAGAGAATCTATTCAAATTATCTTTATCGTTTTATCACCAGTTAAAATGAGCCAAAAACGCAATCGCTCTATTAATTGGGATGAAGAAGAGAAGGTAAATTACGTTGATGGTTATTGCATGGTCTTTTTTATTGCTCCCGCCGTGTGGTTGTTATTTCTAATGTATTTAATTATTTCAGCAATTATTTCGCGCAGTACTCAAGGAATATGCGCAAATTATTGAAAATAAATCCCTAGACACAAATACGAATAAAATAAAAACTAACGCATGGGAAGAAGTTCACAAAAAGTAAGTAAATGGTCTATCTATGTACTATAACTAGGATACGGAACGGAATTACAGGCAAACCAAAGTTGGTTTGCCTGTAATTCCGTTCGTTTGGACTAATAAATGCCCTGTGTAGTAGGAGAACCATGCCACACCTTCAGACAATGTTTGTTTATCCTTTATTCATATCTACTTTTTTGTAAGTATATAAATAGTTGAAGTTCTAGGAAGTGACTTAAATTTTATTCTTTTGCTGCTGGAAATAACAAAAACCATGCAGGTCAAGGCATAAGGCTAGTGAACTAAGTTTCTGCTAGATATATTCCTGTCTGTAAAATGTTTAATTAATAATACAATTCAAACAGATTTAATTTAAATTCAAAAGTACCTATTTATTAATATTGATCTTCTGTTTTAGGTTTAATCAGTTAAATAGCCGACCTCGAGATCTAAACCAATTGAAAATTCAATGGAAAACAATGAAAATAAATGCCCGGAAGACATACAGCTCCTTTAAAAAGGAAGTCAACAAAACAGGTGGCGGGGCAAGACCAGCAACTCCTGATGATTCAATCATTGAAGTGAAAGATTTATTAAATCCTGCCGAGTTGTTAGTCGATCATAATATTTATGACTCAGATGGAATTATGATTGGAGAATTTGAACCAACCGTAATTGTGAGTTAGTCATGTTCCATTAAAACTACAGTTTAGTTACTCCAAACTGTCGGGCAATAATAATGAAATTTTATCAATGATAGATAACCTAAATATTGTTGTATGGCTAACTTGTCATTTGTGTTTTTATTCTAGGATTCGAATCAAATAATTGATAACAGTGAGCAAAGTCTCCCACTACTGGACACTAGTCTCCTCCCACAACTGGAATTGACTCCATCAGAGCCTCAGGTAATTATTTTGTTTCCTTCTATCTTTTGTTCCTTTTTTCTTTCACGGGCGGCGACATATATACGTTACATATAATTATGAAATCTAGAGTTTTTAACACATAATATTTTACAGATCTCTCAAGAAACTGTAACTGTAGCCACTCCAATGGAAAAAAAAGTTGATTCAATTCCAGTAAAGGTAAACAATATTACTAGATATTTAGATTTGGTGTGTTTGGTTATATTTAAAATAATAAAATTTTATTAACTTTTTATGATTTATTACAGACCTTTGAAGATGAAAAAATAATAGTGGCAACGAAAAAAAGTATGGTTACAAAATCAGCAAAGAAGGTACCTTTTCAAAATATGTATTTGTTTGTGCTAAAGTCATTTTAAAGATTTTATCTACACCCATGCTTTAAATCCTCTATTAAAAGTTTCTGATACAGTAAGCTTACTGCCAACATGTCGCTCTCCTCCACGTGCCCACACCCGACAAGTTACGTTATGAAATTCAGTGATTCAGTTTTAAAACCCTTCATAGAGGATTCATATCATGAATGTAGATATAATAAAGTCTTGTATGCAACTGTACATAATTAAGTATTAAAAACTCATGATCACATGATCAAAGTATCAACTTTCGTTTTTTGAAACTCTGCTTGAAAATTGATATAATGTTTTTTATTTTTTGCAGGTTGCCAAACGAAAAATAATGACAAATAATATTGTGGAAAGCAGTATGAAGCCAAGAAAGGTAAACTCTTGCTTATTATAACTTATTTTTTTTATAACAAAACTGCAAAGCTATTTATTTGTTTTATACAGGACCACGAGGACTATGTGAACAGCATGCTAAGCCATAGCAGAATGTTAAAAGACGAGGAGCATATGAGGAGAATGGAAATTACTGAAGAAGAACATAAAATCAAAATGGAAATACAAAGAGAAAAATTGAAGTCTGCAATGTTAGAAAGGGAAATTTTGGAATTGAAAAAGGCCCGAGAAGCTCTATAAAACAAAAATGTTAATTAATCATTAATTTGCCTATTTTTATATAAAAGTGTTAAGATTCCAAAATAAAACAAGACTGAAAATTCAAAACTTTTATTTACAGAAAGGAACAGATGCACTTAGTATTATTATAAACATATCTTTTAAAAATTTTCGTTAATAAAGGCTGCCCGCACAGAATTTCCTCTAAGGGAGTTGTTAATTGCCTGAGTTACTGGGACAATGTCAATATCTTCTACAAATTCTTCTAGATCTTGCCTGTGCATTGCAATATTGTGCAGTACTGCCAATGCAACAATATATAGTTTAGTATTTTCCAACTTTGTTGAAAATCCTCTCAGTAAACACTGAAACCTTTGCTTCCATACTCCAAAGCATCTTTCCACTACATTACGGGTTCTTATGTGTGCCTGGTTATATATTTCTTCCTTTTCTGTAGTAGGACGAAGGATAGGAGTAAATAAATAAGGAGTACAAGCATATCCAGAGTCCCCTAAAAGCCTGCCTTTAAATTCTGATTGCTCAAATCTTTGTTTTAACCGACATTCATTAAATATTCTTGAGTCATGTGTACTGCCTCGCCAATGAGCAACTATATCCATTATTTCTAAATTAGCATTTGACACAACCTGAAACAATATACATATGCCATATAAGTAACAGATTGGTGATGATTACATCTAATAATTTCTTTTTTACCAAAGTGGGTGACTTAGGTTAGGTACTGAAAACTTACTTGTACATTTATTGAGCTGTATCCTTTCCTGTTTATGTAGTATTGTCCAACATCTCCTCCGACTTTGGGAATTCGAATATGTGTGCAATCAATAGCTCCTATGACTTGTCGAAACCCACACAATGAATAAAAACCAGCAATCACATTATTCTGTTCTGTATCGGTTTGTGGCATTTTAATCCACTGAGCTCTTTGAGCAACTATAGCCAAGGCAACTTGTTTGCATACAAGTGATATTGTTGGCTGACTCATTCCACTGATATCTCCTGCATCATCTTGAAACTTGACATAAAAAAATAGGATTACAAATTAAAAACAAAGTAAACAAATTGTGAAAATATGTAGGTTAATATAGTTTATTTACCTCTTCACGGGCCCATGTTCTTATTGCTGCCAAAACTTTCAGATAGGGTGGTATATAGCCACCTCTTGCATCACCAGCTAGATAGTTTTTCACCATATCAATGATAAAAACTGCAGTAGATCGAGAAAATCTGTATTTTGATTTAAACTCATTTTCTTGAAGTTCTTCCAGTGGATTCTTACGCATTTTATAAAATTTTACACGCCTCAATAATGGCATCAGGTTCTCCACCTCATTTATTTCATCTAAATCCCTTAGATCATCAATAAAATAATCTCTTTCCATTTTCTTTGAACACTAAATAACAAAAATATTTACACGCGGGCGAGACGTACACAGAGGTTATAATTACTCGAAACAAACGTCAAAATAGACAGCTACTCCATGCTTACTCGGTCGTTAAACTATGTGGCACCCAGGATTAACTTTAATTCCAAGAGTAAAGTCGGAATAGTTTACTCCCTGCTTACTCTGCATTTATTAATACTAAACTGAATTACTTTCAACTTATAACTTGGAGTAAAGTTATTCTTGCTTTAATCTACGTTTATTAATAAGACTGTATGTGTGTGCGTTGCTCGGGCGCGCGTAGTACTAAGTTTAACTTCTGTAGTCTCTATATTTTGTGCTATTACCTTTTATGTCATTATCATCAGCGTCCCCCGTAGCAACCACAGTTTATCAATTTATTGATACTTAACTTCATTTGCCAGTTAAGTGTCGATAAAGCCGTAGGAGGGTGGTTTGATAAGTACTTACATGACTTTTGAAAGAGGAAACACTTGTTTTCGGCATATATTATTCTCTACATAATCTTTTTATAGCTCTGCCTGTGGCTCTGCGTAGTCAATCCAACGAAGTTCCTTACTCTTTAACCCATTCTTTTTTTCTTTCATAGCCTGAAAAATGTGGTAACTGAAATGGGGGCCCATTTCGCTTGACATTTATTCATGTTAGGTAGGAGAAAAATCTCAGCGGGCTAAATCTAGAAAATAGTAAGGGTAAGGGTAGGAGAGCAGAGAGGGTTGACATGATCATGAAAAGCTAGAAATCTCCTGAGCTCATTGTTTTCAAAAGTAATAATCTTTTGCCAAATTTTACAAAAAAATTTAGCGTAAAGCTTCGTAAGGAGTATCTTTTTAAGAAAGAAAAATAAATTATGAATTCAAGTCAAATGTGGCTTATCAAGCCACCCTCGTATATCATATCCCACATTCGCGGGCACGCGCGGCGGCTGCTGAGCGGATCCGAGACGCACGCACTTACCAAGTGTCAGCTGCAGCGGGCCGTCATCGACCCGATGCACCCCGGCGCGTGTAATTGGTATATTTCATATGTCCATCTTCAGCCTGCATCTTTTAGCCCCGCTCACTTGGTTGTCATTTTGCGTAGTGTAATTTTTGAGCGGAATGCTAGTTCCATAGATTTTAGTTCGCTGACCATAACCCACCACGCAGGCCGAATATTGTGCAGAGCTGAAACGCACACACCTACCTACCATGCCATGCCATGGTGTCAGCTGCAGCGAGCCGTTGCCACGAGAAATAATTTTCACACCTTTCTTGATAGAAATCATGCGGAAATATATTATGATATAAGTAGATAGAAAGAAGCCAATGTAATTAAGATTGAATTAAAATTAATTCTGGAATCATTTTAAGTATTTATCTTGTTTTTGCAGGAAGCAAAAATATCACAGACATTGGTGTAACCCGACATCGTGGAAAGAAAGGCAGCGGGTTGGACAACACACATGTCCTTTAGGCATAGACCAAAATGCAGGCCTTTCCCTTCTATAACATAACATGGAAGGTTGAAGATTTGAAAGTCAACGTAGACATTAAAAAGTTAGGGATATCTCCAGACATATTAAACTTTTCTCGATTATTTTGGGTAGATATTTACCTCATAGTTTCAACAGTTTAAAAACACAACACTTCCACAAATTCTTAGGACACTAAATTTTAGACACATTCTTCATAGGTCAAAACCTACGGAGTTAGTAGTAAATTCTCATAGATAAAAAGAAAAATTAAGACGGAAATAGTGACAATTCGAACCAAATCTTTGCAGACATCGCCAGAGATGTTCAAATGTTCATACAATCTCAAATCTAGTAGATTAGAAATTAGATTAATATTTCGAACCTGATGCACATTTTTCGAATTTTGTAGATAAATAATAATAATTCTTATAATAGTATTTTAAATAATTAATACTTACATTATTAAATTTGAGCACCAAATCGTACTTAATATTTAGTCAAAATATTAAACTTAGGAACTGTAGTTAGCACAATGTTTGGAATCTAGTTTATTCTGATAAAAAATAACTCTTTTCTTGTTGACTCAATCATTATTCAAAGCTTATTTAAGGATGAAATTAAATAACGCTTTCATCGGACTGACAATTTGTTCTTTTCTTTGTATATATTTTATATGCCAAATTTATTCTTGGCCTTTTTATAACTAATTGTTATAAAGTCTCTTAATTTTTATCTCCTAGTATCGTAAGACTTTTCCATTATTTGTGGTGAATGCTTATGCAATATTTATTATGTTAAGTTATAAGTATGATGTTAGTGCAATAATTTTATTGAAAACTGTATGAAATTTATGTTACGTGTTTTGTTTTGTTTGTTTCTATGACTTGAATTTTTTTGGAGATCGTAAAACCTTATTTGGACTAATATAGCTATAGATACGTTTTCAGTATTACGTGTATGGAATGAACGGTAGATGTTTAGAATATTTTTCGAAACTTTTAATACTTTGGAATTCTAATAGTTCTATAGACTGTAGTATCATTATTGAACTTTATTGATTAAGTTATTGTTACTTTAAAATTTATTTGTAAAGTTTTCTTGAACATTATTTAAGCCGTAGTAAATTGGAATCGTTATATTGTTGTCACTTCTATTGAGATGGCTTTCTAGGTATCCTGTTAGCTTTAAATAGTTTAAAGGCCTTTATACTTTGGTAGCCTTGGGATATTCTTTATTACATCTACTAAGAAAACTTCGCAACTTGAGACTTAATATTATATTCCATTTCTATGAATTTGATAATATTTCAGATTAAGTTATGATTAATATTAATTAATACACTTAGCATCAAAATATAAGCCGTCCCAAATTGGCTTCAGTAAATTTATAACATCATAATATTACAATCTGCATTTAAAGTATCAGCTGATATTTCCATTTAAAGATGTGTGCTTTAACTCCTCCAAAAATATACAGCAGACTGTTTTATTTTAACGGTGAATTACATTTACCTTAATTCAACAAAGCCCGAGCGGCCGAATGCGGCCAGACAACAATAGAATATCCATTGTGTCTCATTTTCCGGGCCTTGATAGGTCAAGAATTAATGAATTATATACGAACATGGACTAAAATGGACAAATTACATTTGGATAATGGATAAATTACAGTATAATAAATCAGTACTTCTCTGCGATATGTGCATAACTAATAATATTGTATAAGTTTAAGTGAATTTGATTCTCGTCAATTAATTCCTAGTTCTAATCAAGTTGTTAATTGTGTTTGACTATAATAAAACTAAATTGTTGTAGTTGTACTCATTGCAAGCATTAGATGATGTATAATAATATATTGTCCCTGTTTCTTCATAAATATTTTACACTGAATTTGTGAATTTCATTTTTTTACATTCTCAAATTATTTCAGTCACTTACTGTGTCAGCGAGACAATGTTCGTGTTGTTCATTTAAAATTAAAAGAAGACCACCTTTACGTCGTCAGAAGATATGAGAGTACGCGATAGAAAGAGAGGTAACTTCTAGGCGAATATAACTGTAGGGAAGGGAGCGCTGTGCGATCTGATTAGTTCTTTACTGTATCGGACGGAGCAAGCGACTGCAACAGTTGCTACAAGCTATTTTTTATTAATAAAAATGAAAGACTAGATTGACTTAATTATTTATTCTAAAAATAATGGATTCCAAAGTGATAGATGTCGATTTTCCCGCAGTGTTACATTTTCACATATAGGTACATAAACAATCAAAACATTCACTTATTATTATTAAATCATATAGGCTTCATTAATTGCTAATTTACCACTTTTGTTTAACCTGAACTCATGAACCAGAAGTCATATTTCCATCAACTGATTCAGCTTAATTCTTATACAATGAACAACTTAAATCGCGCTAAGTTTTGATTCTTTTTATTGACAGAAAAGCTTTGTTAAAACTCAAATGAAGGTGTACTTCAAGGACGTAAACTAAGGCCTCAATTAATTATATACCATATTCGGCATTAGGGGTATTTTTGTAACAACATGTTACAAAAATACATTAGGGGTATTTTTGTAACATGTTGTATTGTACACAAAAATGAACATTTCGTTTTCTAGTTCAAAGACAACAAGAGCTAGAATCTGCTTCTTGATTTTATCTGGCTTCTCGTCAAAATATACGGAATGTTAGGGGCACAAATAATTCATACTCAAAACTATCGAGTGCTAATCGCGTTCGTATCGAGCACAATCTAATTCGATTCTTATAACGATATATTATGCCGAAACAGTGAAGTTGACACTTCATTTACATACAAAAGAATAAATCTACAGGGTGTCCCAAAACTTTTCCACACGGAGGGAAAGTACCTCAAATATTGAGGGTAGGAAATTTTACTGAAAGACATCATTTTGATTTTAAAAATAATTGAAATTGCATTCAAAGATTCTTGAAAAATGGCCTGCCTCAACCAGGAATCGAAAACACCAAATGAGAAAAATATACAACTTTTATTTTTACGATACATAGTCACTCATCTTAAACAAATGGTAGACCAAAAAATTTAAAATTATTACTATTGTATACGCAATTTAAAAAAAAAAATGCAGTTCTATTTATTTTTAAAAATAAAATGAAGTCTTCTTTCAGTCAAATTTCCTATTTTTAATATTTAAAGTACTTTCCCTCCGTGTGGCAATGTTTTGGGACACCCTGTGTAATACCTCTATGATCAATAATAGTCCCAGGCATACATTCTACGGTCTACCCACAAGATACGAGAAGGGAACCCCCTCAACGCATGCGTAAGGGAGCGTTCTCATGAAACTGTAAGTTTTAGAACTACTATTTGCGCTTAACCATTTCTAATACTGCAAGAAACAAAAGTTTACTTTCAAAGAGTTTGACACATCAGTCTTCTTCTTCTTCTTCGTGTTGTATAGTGGTTCTAGTGAACAATTCCAGTGTAAGAGCGCTAAGGAACACCGGAATGGACCGATGCTGGTGTAAGTGAAGTTCCACTAGCTCGCCCAGGGAAGTTGAGTAGTCAGTGTGAACCATCTCTATGCCGTCGTCGCATAGTGTGAATGTTAGGTACTCATCTGCTGATTCCGCGTACATGTTTGATATTCTGAGAAAAGACATACCATACTATATTTCAGATATGGTAATTGACATTTAAACACATTCAGGGCCGATTTTTTGTTTGATAAAACATTATACCGCCAAATTGAGAATGTTTGTCATATATTTGTTAGTCCCATTTTTGAATTATTGTTATTTTATTTGGTTAATAATTAAAGTGACTGATATCTGTTAACTGAGGATTAAAAATCAGCCCTTAAAATTTTAGCTTTATGCAAATAAATAATGACAGAGTTCATTTGTTGTAGCGTAAATTTCTTACGTAAGTGCCCGTTCACACAGCGATTCGTTTTGCAGGTCCATTTTATATGTTATTATTCAGCGATGGGTATGTAGTTGTACGAGCATGTTCACACACAACACATTATATCGGATCCGTATGTGTACTGTTTCCATAGCAACGGATACGATAAAACGTTCCTGTAAATACGGACCTGTGCGAACGCACGGTAACAGTATGCAGCAATAATTATAAGTGATATAACTATAATAGTTACCTGTAATTTTTGTGTCCAGTTCTATCAACTTTATATCCTAGTAGCATATAACAGACATCTCTGTATTCTTGTGCGGAATTAGTAAATTCTTCTTTCATTCTGAAACAATGAAAATAATATTGATTTGTGTCGTTTCTCAGAAGTTTGGACTAACGGTCGAGTGGTTTTCTCGCTTGGCTCTAGTAAACGATGTGTCTAAGTGTAAGAAAGGGACAACGCTATTGAAAAATGCAGCGCCGGCAAGTCATAGTAATGCACAATACACACAAAAGTCACCGACCCGCCGGATAGTTAGATCGGCGGATTTACTTATTGCAAGACTTTGTCGGTACGAATTGAGCAACATTTTATGACAGTTCTTTGAAAGTTAGGCCCGTATTTATAAACTGCTCTCAACGTTGAGAGCTATCTTGAGATGCTGATTCTTATAAGAACAGCATTTTAAGTATGATCTCAAGACAATTCTCAACGTTGAGAGTGGTTATTGATTGATTCTTATAAGAAAAGCATCTCAAGTATAACCTCATGATAGCTCTCAACTTTGGCGCGGTTTATTGACCGAGCAAGTGCGAAGCGTCTCTGCTTCAGCTTGGGCAGAACTGCTTTCGTTTGTCTGACTAACGTAACTGAAATGCTAAGGCCCTTAGTTACTGCAGCGCGGGCTCATGTGGACGACATGATTCTGTTGATACAGGGCGCCGGGCTGTGTTTGGAGTTTGAGAGAAAGGGACAAAGACATTGAATAATGAAAAATGTCTTTGACATTCAAAAAAGCGATTTCCTGTCGAAAGTGACAGAAACCCAAAGACTAACCTTTTGAGCTTGATGTCTCTGCTTTCTAGCTGTTGTCGCAGCTTCTGAGTCTCCTCAGAGTTATCACGCGACCCGCCCTCGGACAACGCCGCTTTCAGTCTTTTTATCTGAAATTAATTAAGGTTTTATATTACTTATGTAGTTTAATAATCCCATTATGATACTAGTAACAGTTTTACCTCTTCTTGTGCCGCTTCCAAATCCTGTTGCACTTGTTTGTGTGCCAGCGCCGCAGGGTTGTCAGTCAAATGAAGAACCTATTTACAAACAAGTGGTATTTTAGAATGTTAGTGTGTTTCATTCACTCTATTCAATGTTTTCACAGATGTACGACTAAAACTGACGAAAGTTTACAAACGGAACAAAAATTAATTTTACTAGCAACACGTAGTTTTTGCATACATAAATAGACTAGTGTTATACAACATGTTACAAACTAAAAACTACTAAACAAACCAACTCTGAAATCGCAAAAAAAATCAGCTCTTTCATACAAAAATTAAAATCGAAAATATCAAAATGTATGAAACATTTGATTTTTTTTGGCGTTTTCAGAGTTGGTCCCATAGTAAAAGTTGTTCAGTTTCATGGTCCCTATATACCATATTCGGCATTAGGGGTATTTTTGTAACACGTTGTATAGTAACATAATTTTTTTTAATAGAAAGCCGTTCAAACGTCGTTTGTAAAGTGTCAGACGAACAACTTTTGAGATGGTATCAGTGTTACAAACTAGTACTACTAAGTACCCACTTTCAGTAGGGAAAGGTTAGGTACGGTCATCACGGCCCTGTCAACACAACCGAGTTACCTGCTAGTAGTAATAATGATGGTATGGCAGTACCTTGGTGTCAGGTCCGGTGTGGAGGCGCTCCATGTGCGCCTGCAGCGTGTCCCGCTGCGCGCGCAGCTTGCCGACGTCGCGCCGCAGCGACTCGGCCTCCTCGCGCCACTTCGTCACTTCCGAACGAAGACTTTCCAACTCTAAAACACGAATAATGTTGTCAAAGCGACGCAGTGCGGCGGGAGTGAACCTTATACGCCTGGCTTCGAATTTCGGTATCGAATTTACCAACCCTATACTGTCTATCGCATGAACCGTGAAGTCGATTTCATTTTAGTGACCGAACTAGACTGGCTCTGTTTACACAGGCGACGACCTAAGGCTCCACGAGCGAGAGAATCGCGACGAGTGCGCTCTTCTATCGTCGGGTAATACACATCATTAATTATTATTATTATTATTATAAAATTGTTATTATTATTATAAACATTAATTTCGAGAGCGTATCGTTGCGACTCGCGACGGATCGCCGTGTGACCGCGACGACGGTCATGTTGACGTATAATATCGTTGGAAATTACATGAAAAAAGTTACATATTATTGTCATAACTATAACTAGCTGTTAAAAGGGGCCTCTTAAATCTTGACGACTAAAATAATATGTCTCACGTTTAGTGTGCCCCTGGTGATCGTGGGTAGCCAGCAGGTCGCGGTATCCTTGCAACGACTTCTCCAGCTGTTGGACGCGAGCTGACAGTAACGCCGCGCTGCCCGCGCCGGATTCACCGCACAGAGTCACTGTCAACTCCTTCTCGTAGGAATCCAGCTGTTGTCTGAATACATAATAATAATAAATTTATTATTTGTATGACTTCTAATGTTTGGTAATAATTAATAATAAATAAATACTGTAAATTGTCAACATCTTACTAATATTATAAATGTGAATGTTTGTATTTTGGATGTTTGTTCAGTTGTATGTTCCCGAGGTATAATTCAATCCTGTATATTCGCGAGACAATTTTTTTTATATAGAGCTTGGTACATATGTTGCAGTTAATTCTAACCAGGCATAAAGTATATATTAATCGATAAAGGAAAAATCATCATTTCACCCAGATGGAACGGTTGTGTTGCAGACCCGCGCAAAATTATTATTTATTTTATTGAAAATCGTAGGGTGGACATTTTATGACGCATTTTTTTTTTATCGCATCCCCGTATTTCACGTCAGTTCTGTAATTTATGTGTCTCACTGTCAGCGCTGTCAGTCATTTGACTGCGTTGGTTTTTTTGACCCTAAACTTCGTCAATCGATATAGGTTTTAGTCTCGATTCTATGATATTTTTCTACATAGTAGTTAGATATTTCTGGAAAAAGTACAAAAAAAAATTATCTCCTTTCAAAATATTTTTTCAAAAAAAATATTTTCTCAATTATATGATTCTAAAAATATTTGTTTGGCTATATCGTGTCATAATGGCAATGACATCATTGGGTAATGACGAAGTATTTTCCGAATTATACAGTGAAGAATACCAGTCCACTAGAAATATTTCTCATCTTTATTTGTATAAAATAGATAAAAAAACAAACCTATAGCTGTCTCTTTCTCTGGACACCAATAGTAATCGCTTCTGCAGCCTGTGTATGAGACTCTCCTGGTTCTTGCGCACCGTTTGTAGGTCATTCAGCTTCGTGGTCGCCTTGTCTCGCTCATACTTGATGGTGGCTACTTCCTAAAATACATTTTCAGTAAATGCACAGAGATCATAGACAAAATATCAAATGTGTATTCCATATTAAAATACCTTTTTTGCAATTTACTTGTCAGATATAAAAGCAAATCATAGCATAAAAGAAAAATTCACCATCATCTTTAGGTAATTTACTCAGATTAGACCGCGCAAGATTAGGGCGGAACGAGGAAAAACAAGTGACAGTTTCATAAGCATAATTAAATAGCTTTTCAAAGAACAATATTAACATATAACTTATACTGTGAACAATATCTTTATTAAAAAAGTCACACCTACTCTTACAAATTACTTGTACGGTACTCCCAAATTAATAATGCACATGCAGATCTTCGCTTATTGTCGTATTCCCGGAAACATCCGAATTATTATACATAATTCTACTAAATTATGCATGAAGAAAATGCACTTAACCACTCTATATACATATCGTCTTTCGACGCTCAGGGAATACGACTGTTGCCGAACAGTGACGAAGATTTCTATGCGCATTATCACTTTGGCAGCACTGTATGTAGGTCTATAAAAAGACTTATAATAAGCTTACTCCACCTCAGTAAGCTGTGCGAGTTGTGACTGTGCCTGGGAACATCCCGCGGTGGCAGTGAGCTGGCTCGTCAGTGCAGAGTCTAAGGCCGAGGACAGAGCCCTAGCATTCTCTACGCCGTGGTTTCTGGCTGCTGCTTTCCACTCTTCTAATGCAGTCTCTAAGGATGCGATTTTAACCTATTGAAATATTTTATTTTTTAGACAAGTTACTTGAACTGTTTTCAAAGGTTTGGTTTGCTGTAATAAAATGTTGCTGAGGTATTTTTAAGGTTATTAGTAGAATTAATAGTATTCATGTTTTAGATATATTAACAATTATAGCTAAATAATGTTTCCTCTAAAACAATTGATTTATTCACCTTATCAGAAATTGTAACTGTAAACAAAATTTCTGGTTGATATGCGGCTCGAAGGACCAAGTCTCCTAAAGAACCTACTATGAAAAATATACATAAAAAATACCATCTTGAGAACTTTCTCCTTTTTTGAAGTCGGTTAAGAGGACTCTTTTTTTTCTTACCACACATTATTAAAAAACCAATAAATAAATGACATCAAAAAATAAAATAAAATCATACCTTGGCCTCATGTAATTCCTGCTGCACTGGCTGAAGTGCCTCGACTTTTGAGTTGAGCTGGTGCACCTGTTCTTCAAGCAACAGCTTGTTGCATACTGCATCTCTGAGGGAGCGCTCTGTGGCCCGGAGCCGGGCAACTTCCTTCTCTAACTCGGCCATATTGGAAAGCCTTTTTTGAGCTGTCTATGAAAGAACAAAACACATTTTGCATTGCAGTACGCATTTTATGATTTTAACAGTAACAAATAATATTCTGTATATTTTTTACTGAGGTAGGTACCTTAGCCTGTTGTTGCCAGTCTTTGTAAGAGTCTCTCTCATACTCTAACTCTTTAAGCTTGTTGGTTACTTGTTGTAGCTCAAAAGTCTGTTTCTCCAACTGATTCTTCAGGGTCACGCACTGTTCAGCTCGAGATGTCTGTTTAGCACACTCCTTCTTAATAATTTCTACCTCTGATTGTGCACCTTCTAAAGCCTGAACCAATTTAAAGATATTTTCAACAAAAAGATATCAATAATTTAAAAAAAAGAATGTGAAGATCTCTAATTAGAATTAAATCAGAATAGAAAACTTCTCTATTGAATGTAAATCTTGGTTTTTGTAGAAATAATGTTCAAATATTTAAATGTTCAACCCATCAAGGCTAATAATATTTTTATGCTAAGTTAAGAGCTGCTGAGAGAGCAGTTTTGTCTACGTTGAAATGTCAATAATGACATCTTGATGTAGACAAACCTTTTATTTGATAAAAATTACATTCAGATATGGACAATTCTTTGATGGGTCCGACATGCTGTTGGTTTTGTCTGTTACTGATAACTATCAGTACATACATATGTTTCTACATACCCCTTTTAATTTATAAATCACAAAATAAGTATACAAAACTGAGGATACGTACCTGCAATAACTCATCCATATCTTTCTTCATCTCAGACAATTGATCCTTACTACTAACATTTGATTCCAGCAGTTTATCTTTCAGCTCTGCTATTTGCTTATGTAATTCATTCTTCTCTTTATCCCAGTTGGCTTTAGTTTCCTTTTGCTCTTTCACAGCCTGAAAGAGACAACTCACATGAAATATGATAGATTTTGAATATAAAAATTGGTAAGAAAAGTTGATGAGATTATTACTTATCAAAACAGTGCAAGTATTATTTGCACATTGAGGGTTCCATTCAATATTTTTTAAGATATGATGTAGACTTTCAGATTTTCTTCTTACTTGCACTGTGAGACCATAGACCTAGTATTTGACATTAAAACTTTATATGTCTACGAGGTTACCCTTCACCTGTCCTGAAAAGGACGAATACAACTACTACTACTGTCTACGATTACTAGAGAAAAAAGATTTTAACAGACAGTCAGACAAGAAAGTGATATATATGTGTTCTTTTTTTATTTCGAGGTAGGGAACCCACAAAATTATTCAAAGTAAAAAGCTCATCTCTCTGTTCCTACCGCATTAAACTCTTCTCTTAATTCTTGTTCTCTCCTCCGAACTATTTGAAGCCGATCTTCCATATCTGAGAGAGCTCGCTCATCTCTCTTGTGCTGTTCCACTAGAGAAGCTTTTTCCTCCTCAAACAATATCTGCATTTCTTTACGAATTGTATGCTGATGGTTAACTCGAGCTTCTAGTTTTGTTATCTAAAAATTACTCAGATCAACATTATTATGCCCATTTAACTTTCTTACATTTAAATAAGCTTGCAACACTAACTTCAACCAAAACTTTATGCATATTTCATGATTGTTCCACATAATGTTTAAAGTTTCAGTGAATTAATGCCATACAATGTAATTTGAACAACATAAATATGTTATTGATGACATGCATACATTAATAAAATGTGTATTAAGAAAATACTTTTGAGGTTAAGACTAGGCAGTTGACATGACCTAGTGGCACTAGATGTTGAACATTCTTTTCGTAAGTTGGCTGGCATATAGACACAACTTAGTTTCTAAATATATCTTCTTATTTTCTAATATTAAGGTACCTAACTATATAATAATTGCTTTCAATTAGAGGTATGGTTTTGAAAACAGTCATTCAAGACGATGGGAACCCAATAAAAGTAATAGCAATTTACCTGGGCTTTGGCAGCAATCAAATCTATTTTCAATCTTTTGGTTTCCCAAGGTGAGGGAGGTGCTGAATTTGAAGAATCAGTACGCTTACGTTTCTCAGGTGTGGAAGCATCTCCCAAACCTAAGCTGGATTTTCTTTTACCAATTGAAAACAGGTTAGAAAGTCCTGAAAACAAGAAACTGTTTTAATATCTAACAAATGTGCGGTTGCTAAGTTGATACAAGTTGATACAATTTGATACAAATTGAGTACAATTTTTATATTACCTTCTTTGATAGATTGGTTACTATCAGAAAAATTTAATTTCGAAGCCGCCGACAACTTGTCTTTCGGCGGGTCAGTATTAATGACCCTCCTAAAAGGTTGTAATACATCATTGAATAAAGACATATCACTTTCTTTAGCCATTATTGCAATTGTTTAAAATATTTAATCACTATTCATTTCAATAATTGTATTTTTAGGCAAATTATTACTACCTACCTAATGAAATGAAAGAAATGAATGAATGAAAAATGAAAGCAAAATCGCAAAAGTCAACTGTCTGTCACTGTCAATCAAACAAAGTAAAGTTTCACAGACTAAAAGTAAAACGTAGTGATTACTTGCTTAGTAACGGTTGGTGATGGAAGTAATCGAATTAGTCGATTGTTCAGTTTAGTCGAAAATAATCGATGTCAGTACCAAAGAAATGGGTTGGGTGCATTCCAGAAGACCTATCGCTAAATCAAAGTTCAATTTATTTTTAAAATGTACTCTATGGCGATCGATGACTCATCGATTAGCCTGTTGGAATGCACCCGATGGAACCATTCTGTTAACTACCCTTTTATAATTTGAGTAAGTAAAACGTAGGCAGACTAGGTAAATTACTGACCTCCATATAGTTAACTAAAAAATTTTTTTCAGGTCAGTGAGGTAAATCAAATCAAATCAAATCTTTTAATTGCAATCATGTGGTTAACATACGAGTAGGTGTGTGTGTGTAGGTAGGTACCTAATGATTAGGTACTAACTTGAGTTTTTGGCGCCATTTTGTCGAGTTCGGTTAGGTGTCTATTTTAATTATTTTCAAATTGATTCATAGTGGATATTGTGTCTTAAAATTGGTGCAGTTATATGGTACAAGTGTCTACGCAACTGAACAATATGTGGGATAATTGAAATAGGCGCGATCTTGGTTATGTGCAGCTGAGACTTTTATTGAAGTGGTGGCTTCCTCGGCAAAACTAACCGAGTAAACTGTCTTGATATACTTGGTGCCAAATGCTCCAAGCAGCATTTTAATGCGATGCACCCGCATTCTAATGAAATATGAAACAATATCAACTCAAGAACTGGCAGTATGGCTTAGACCTTCGCCTGTCCTGAAAAGGACGAATATAACTACTACTACTATACTAACTTGCTCACTCAAGAACTGGCAGTATGGCTTAGACCTTCGCCTGCCCTGAAAAGGACGAATATAACTACTACTACTACCATAGAAATAGCTTGCTCAGTGAATTTGTTATACTATTTGTGCCGTCGAGGTTATAATAAAAATGATGATGAATTAATATAGTAATAAAGTTGCATAATCAAAAGAAATGGAGCCAAATAATGTACAAAATGAATACTTTAGTAGTTATGAAGACTTGGAGGTATGTAACGATATGTCAGGAGGGTTATTTTTGCTGATCAATAGAAAACATGGGTAACATATAGATACTAAGAAATCTTTTTCCTCTGTTTAGATACATAGATTGATGCTCGAAGATAATCCAAGAACATTGGCTTACAAAAATGCCATATTAAATAACCAATCTTACTTCAAAGACAAAATTGTTATGGATGTTGGGTGTGGCACTGGAATTTTATCCATATTCTGCGCTCAAGCCGGTGCTAAAAAGGTTTACGCAGTAGAAGCCAGCAATGTAGCAAATTTAGCTAGAGAAATTATTAAAGAAAATAAATTTGAAGATATCATAGAGGTATGTTACAAATTAGTTGTTACTAATGCAATGACTTTTATGTTGCATGGTTTCTGATAGTTACTTGATTAATCATAATTGTGATAATTAACTTACTCATTCAGGTAATTCAAAGCAAAGTAGAAGATCTAGTATTGCCAGGTAACATAAAAGTAGATGCAATAGTTTCAGAATGGATGGGGTTCTTTTTACTACATGAAGGAATGTTGGACTCGGTTTTGATAGCACGGGACAAATTCTTAAAAGTTAATGGAGAAATGTTTCCAGAGAGTGCCACTATCTATGTTTCACCATGTAGGTAAGAATATTGAAACCATTTAAGTACTTGTTGAAAACAGACTTAAAATAAAAAATGTCATTGGCTAAACTTTTTTTTTTATTATTACCTCTATTCTCTGTTTTCAGTGTTCCAAGTCTATACAAGAATTGGGAAGACTGTCATGGAGTATCCATGACTTCTCTGGCTAAACAACTGCGAGCATCTAAATACAACAAACCTGAGATTATGTGTGTGAGTCCTGAAGATATACTGGGTTATGATGAAGTAGCCTTATGCTGGATCAATCTTAACCTTTTCGCCGCCAAGTATAGCACAAAAAAAATCTATTGTCCCACGCCACGCCACTAAAACAATAAAAACAGGTTCCAAAAAATAGTGATGTCCAGTGATTACAATCGACAACCCCTTTTTTACCTTTTCCTACCCATATTCTATGAATTTTCTTGCATTTATTTAAATCCAATTATTAGATTCCGTAAATCATAACAATTCACAGCAATAACTGTGTGTTTAAATTAACATTCAACCAAAATATCAAGTAAACAATAAATAATTGTGATTGAAAATGGAACGTCCCTAGTTAAGCTTCCCGTCGCCTCGGCGGACGTGAGCTGCCGTCGTTGGCGTACAGGGACCATACTTTATATAAGCCGCGTGCTTTAACAATAGTGATGTTCCTCTAATACATCGACATAATTTTAATAATTATAACATTCTTTTGTAGGTACTTTATTTTCTCTCCTCGTGACATGTAATTGCGTGATGATTAATTAAATACATTACAAAGATAGCCTTTATAGCGCTTTCAATATTAGATAGAAATTTTATTTTGATTCTACTTAATTTTTTATTCAATATCATTGCATCGTATACTTAAATTGAAGGAAAATCTGTTGACTTATTCCTAAATATTTTCGTAAGTAATATTAAGAACAGTTTTGTTGGTACCTATTTTATAAAAAGTGAAAGTATTTTAGTGTATTGATAGATGCCGCGACGTACCCATTGTTGTTTTATGGTCAGCCTAAAAAATCTTGCAGCTGTTTTAAAAACAATGGGCAGTCATAAAAATATTTCGGCCAAATTATCTATTTTCTTTCGCAATAATTGATCAAAGTACGCCGTGCCTCGGTGCCAGCGTATTGTTCTTTCTAATCCTTCTTTAGAATTTCTTTCTTGTTTCGTTACAGAGAATTTACTAAGTGATAGTCCATGTTACATTGTAATGTATCCATAAACATTTTTATTTCATATTTTCGACGTAATTATCAGACCAAATGCTAATTGATAAATAAACTTTGACCTTTTAATAAACACATTAGCACAACACTACCTGTGACGTCGCTGTCGGCAGCTCCCGACGCTGGCGCCGAGGACATTCGGACTGTATTGCTTGGTTACGGCCAATTATTTTTAAATAGATTTTGCAATATATATGCAATAATGTCTAGTGTTTTTGGTGAAAATATATTAGTAAGGCTGAATACTTCATGTTGTGACAAAAAAAAAATTAAACTGATTGGTAGAATACTTAAATTTGCATCTAATTTGGGCGACGTCATATGCCGACGTTGGCGTGCGGGACACTTTTTTTTTATGACGTCATATGCCGACGTTGGCGGTGAAAAGGTTAAAGATGACATGGTGGATGAAGTAGATACATTCAGTGTTGAACATGTTGTTGGTAAGTTTGTGGTTGTAGCAGTAAAAACAACTGGTCATGGCCCATGCAAAATTACCCCAAGCCTGGTGCAAAATAATTATATCTAAGAATTTAAGGAATAATAAGTGGATTGTAATTTTAAATAGTTCCCACTTTGGCTATGCTCGACTATGGCCTCGTGAGTTTCCCTCGTGCTATGGATTTGTTTTTATTATTATTTATTTATTAATCTTGGAAGTTGGAACTATTTACAATTACTTTACTTATTACTACTAACATTGCGCCGGGCTTGGGGCTTATTTGACCTATCTCTGTTGTGTGGAATTATGTATAGCTGTTTCTTGATGCATGAGTGGTTAAGAGATTCACATCATCCAGACACCATGACTCAGGGCTAGTTAGCAAAACTTATTTCAATATTACCTGTTTCCCTATGTTGTTGAATTCTCTGATTTTATTGTGAATTGTTAAAGATACTGTGACTATTAGGGCTGATTTACATTATTTTAGCTGTTAGTAGAGAGTAGATTGACCATTGCTTGCTGTTTGAAGTTCTTTTAAAATCAAAGAACATGCCTGGCATGTACCTCTGCTTTCTACTAACAGCATAGATAATGTAAACCATTAAAGTAATAATTTATTATTTTAACAATGTAATTTCAGGTGCCAAAAAAGATGGAAAGTATCAAGGACTTTGTGTCTGGTTTGATTGCATTTTCCCTAATTTAACGTTAACTAATGAGACTGTTAGGCTAGACACAGGGCCCCACAGCCCTCCAACTCATTGGAAACAGACAATCATAGTGCTTCCGGAAGAGCAATCTGTTGAAGTTGGTGATCCCATTGCTTTCCAATTGGACATGACAAGGGATGGGTATAACAGGAGAAGGTAGTTCAATAAGATTTATATTTAAAACTTGTTGTTTATAGCTCCTCTTTACACTCTTAATTTTTAAGTAAATCTATAAATTAAATGGGGATATCAGACCACTTTACTGAAAAGTAGAAAAATCGGAAACTAAATCCTTATTATTCAAACTCACAAAGATAGCAAAAGGCACAAAGATGCATTAATTCTTACCATGATTTACATAAATTGCACTCTCTCCTGTGTTTAAGTCTAAATATGAATGAGCTCTAAATCCACAAATCAGTAAAATTTTGGAACACGTAACAAACCTCAATATCTTGACAAATTTTATGAAATATTGAAATTTTTGAACTGTAGACACTTGAATAGTAAAGGGAAAGAGGTACAATACACCCATTTCTTTTTTAGATATACTTAAAAAAAAGAAAATGGCAATGGCATTTGGAGTGTGGACATATATCATGCAAAAGCAGTTTGTATACTAGCATCAGCAGAATTTGATTGTGAATTTTCATAAAATAATAACATTTTCCAGGTACAATTTAGAAGTGTCACTATTAGATCCAGATGTAGTTGAACACCCGCTTCCATGTACTTGTGACTATACAAAATGTGTAATCATAAAAGCGTATACACAACAGCATCCAGAACGGGGCCCACAGACAGAATACATGAATTGTATACCCTCTTCTGTCTGTTTACAAGAGGATCCTATTGAAGATGATTAAATAAAAGATATAATTGTTGTTTGATAACCAGCTTTTTTACTTACAGTACATAGTTATGTCATCACATCCCATATCACGAACAGTGGATGTACTCACGACCTCATAAGTAGGTATTTATCGATAACATTGTAACCATAATTATACCTACTGCAAATACAAAGTAGCACATTTAAAGATTGTCTAAGCAGAATAGGTACATAAAACCATATCTGACTTCCTGTTGACCACCCTAAATTAAACATCCTTTGTCTTCAATTAGTATATATAGAACCCGAATTATAACCCTCTGTCTTGTAATCGTAGTAGTAGTTCGACCGTTCGCACGTTTAAACGTGCGTCCCTTAGTTAAGTAAAGTTCAATCGCGAGCACTAGTTTATAACCATTTTTGTAACCTTTTAAATAAATAAATATTTTTTTATGAAGACCTCCGACTGCTCCCACTTGACTGGCGCAGCCGGTAGGATCTCGCGACGCGTTCTACATCGTATGATAATAACGATAGATAAATCGGAAAATACGTGGACGCGTTCGGTGTCTCTACATCCAGTTGGCGAGATCCTCGAACCAAATAAATCTGTCAACCAACAGCAGCAGGTCATCAGGAGAGTATGGCGTGGAGAGCCCTGTAAGTAGACATTCTTTGCTAGCCTCCTATCCTACTTATTCCAAATCCTTTGGTAGTGTTTCCTCAATTGCGAAGTACATTTTACCTAGTAACGTATTTTGACGAAAATTGCAAGAACGTTATTTGTTTATTTTTCCTTAACTTCAGGAAAGTGAACAGTAGTTAAGTTAATTCATAAACCATAATTGTGTAAATCGAAATTTATAATTGACAGAAAAATCAGTTCATAAATTTGTATTAAAGTAAAATTGACCAAGAAAATCAGTTTTTAGGATAAGACTATATTGTAATTAAAATTATAAAATGGAAGCTGATAGAGCCCCAGACCAAATGGAGCGAACACGGCAGATACATACGATTCCTAACGAAATATTATCTATTATACCTAAATTCGAGGGAGATTCAAAACTCTTGAACTTATTTTTAAAGAAATGTGAATATGTAATAGGTAGTTTTAGACGATCGGAATCAGTGGCGCAAGATCTATATGTATTCCACTCTATAACTAGCCGACTAGTTGGTAGAGCAGCTACTCTATAAGCGAAAGAGACGATATTGAAACATGGTCAGAATTAAGAACGTTACTAACCCAGCATTTTGGTGATCCTAGATCAGAAGCATGCATCGCTATCGAGTTAGAAACGCAAAAGATAAAAACGGGAGAATCTTTTACAGATTTTTGTCATAGATTGCAAAATATTAAAAGCGCGTTAATATCCAAAGTAAATATTATTCAGGACGCTGGTATTAGAAGTGCGAAATTAATAATATATAATAACACCGCGTTAAATGTATTTTTATACAATTTACCCGAAGATATGATAAGAATAGTAAGACTGAAAGGATGTTCTTCATTGGAAGAAGCCCTAAGTATCGTCACGGAGGAAGAAAACTTCCAATATCAATATCATAGTAAGAATAAGAAAGCAAACCCACCGATGCCTAAACCGTTAATACCTCAAATCTCTACATTCAGACCAAACTTCATTCCAACTAATAATAATTTTAAATTCGGAATCCCACAGAATCAAAACAATTTCAGACCGAACTTTGTACCTAACAATAACTTTAAATTTGGTGTAAATCCCCAAAACACAAATTTTAAATTCGGAATTCCACCACAAAATAATAATTTCAAATTTGGGACAAACAGACCTTACAATCCTCCAATACAAAACAATTTTAGGTCAATAGCGCAAAGTAATTCAAATTACCGACAAAATAATAATAATTTCCCTTACAATCAACAAAACCGACCCCAATTCGGAAACTTTAACAATACCACAAATCCAAATTTTAAATTCGGTATGAATAACCCGCCTTTAGCACAACGTCCTTCGTACAAAGTAGATACCGACGTATCGATGCGTACGGCACCGATTCGCCAAAACATGTTAAATCCGGAATTAGAAGAAAACATATATTATGAACCGACTTATGAAAATTATGATCCCGAGAATTATAACTGTTACGAACAATATTGTGAACAAGAATCACAACCAGAACTACAACTAGAGTCAATGCCTGAGTTAGGTGAGGAAACATGCGAGGAAAATTTTCATATGGAAGCCTCGCCCTATCAAGAAAAGAGATAATAAACCTTAATTACGATGCCATATTAAAATTACCTCATATAGTGATTCCAGAAATCAATGCTAAATTTATGCTAGATACAGGTAGCAGTAGGTCGTTTATTAACCCAAAGAAAGTAGAAGAATATTTCAAAGAATACGTATATCAAGAACCATTCGAAGTAATTAGTACTCACGCGCGTAGCCACCACGACCAAGTTATTTGTATTCCCATGTTAAAATCTTTCCGCACAACAGGAGAACATAAATTTTATGTTTACGATGTAGACAATAGATTCGACGGTTTGATAGGCAGTGATTTATTACAACAATTAGGCGCTACAATAGATATGGAACAGTTAAAGTTAAAAACCCGCAATACAGAAATACCCATAATATACAACCCCCTATTAGAAATTCACCTATCACCCCGAACTGAAACTCGCGTAAAAATTCCCACCAATTTAAAAAACGGAGACGCGATTATCGACTTTAAAAATTTCGGAGAAGGCGTTAGAATGCCAAGCGCAATAATTAAATGTCAGAACGGATTTGCAGAAACAGTCATGCAAAATACATCAGATAAGCATATAACGCTTACGATTAAAAGACCTTTCGAAACAATCAAATATGCACAACCCATCGAAGTAAATAACCTAAGCGAAATGGATATAGTTAACGTAGAACTAGACGAAATCTTAACAGAAAACCTAAATAAACTTAGACTCGATCACATGACATCAGAGGAACAAACCGCGATTAGAAATTTATGTGCCGAATACAAAGATATATTTTATTCAGAAAAATTACCGTTATCATTCACAAACGAAGTTAAACATAAAATTCGAACTAAAAACGAAGACCCAATTTACGTTAGACCATATAGATTACCACCGATACAAAGTGAAGAAATTAATAGGCAAGTCAAAAAATTACTAAACGATAACGTAATCCAGGAATCGCATTCACCATGGAATGCACCGGTTCATTTAGTTCCAAAGAAATTAGACACAACTGGTGAACAAAAGTATAGAATGGTCATAGATTATAGGCGTATAAATGAAATAACAACCGACGACAAATACCCTCTTCCAAACATAGCAGATCTTTTCGATAAATTAGGAAAATCCACATATTTCAGTACTTTAGATTTAGCCAGCGGATACCATCAAATAGAAATCGAGGAAAACAATAGGCAAAAGACAGCTTTCAGTACACAGGCAGGACACTTCGAATTCCTTCGGATGCCGTTTGGCCTAAAAACAGCACCAGCCACATTCCAAAGAGCCATGGATAATATTCTAAGAGGACTACAAGGTTTGCATTGCCTTGTATACCTTGACGACATAATTATATATAGCAATAGCCTACAAGAACACCTAGAAAAACTTCGAAAAATATTTGATCGACTTAGAAAAACTAACTTAAAAGTACAATTGGACAAATCGGAATTCTTGCGTAAAGAAGTACTCTATTTGGGACATACAATAACCAAAGATGGTCTTAAACCAAATAACGATAAGATTAAAACAATATTAGATTACCCACTTCCGAAAACTTCAACTGAAATAAAAAGTTTCCTTGGACTAATAGGCTATTACCGAAAATTTATAAAGGATTTCGCGAAAATAACTCAACCATTAACTTCATGTTTAAAAAAAAGAAATGGCATAGTCATTGACGATAAATATAAATTAGCTTTCCAAAAGTGTAAAGAATTACTTACAAACGCACCACTTTTACAATACCCAGATTTCACTAAACCCTTCATATTAACAACAGACGCCTCTAACTACGCAATAGGAGCAGTTTTATCACAAGGTACAGTAGGCAGCGATCGACCAGTAGCATATGCAAGTAGGACACTTAACGAGGCCGAGTCGAAATACAGTACCATAGAAAAAGAACTATTAGCCATTGTTTGGGCAGTGAAACATTTCAGACCTTATTTATACGGGAAAAAGTTTATAATTTACACCGATCATAGACCTTTAGCATGGTTAAATTCAATGAAAGAACCCAATAGTAAGTTAACTCGATGGAAGATTAGATTGTCAGAATTCGATTTTGAAATTCTATATAAAAATGGTAAACAGAACAGTAATGCAGACGCGTTATCACGAATCAGAGTGAATGCTATAGTGAAGGATGACTCTAGTTCTATGCAAGTAGATCGCGATTCGTCCAATAGCCCGATCACCATATCATCAGGATCAGAAAAATCACTGAAACAAAGTAAATATAACTCTCCATATCCAATCCCGTCACCAAGCGACAGTAGTACCATCTCAGCACCGGAAACAGAAAAATCAGATACGATACATTCAGCTCACGATATAGAAACGCACGGCATACCGATCCTAAGAGAAGCAATAGACACTAAACCTAACCAAATATTAATATTTACATGGAACATAGACAATTTATCAGTAAAAGATATATCTAGAAAGAAACAAAGAATTCTGGAAGTTCACTTACCATTAAACCGTAAAGACTTGACAAAACAATTCTTAAAAGAATATGTAAAACCTAAAACTAAAAACTTTATATATTTTGAGAGCGAAATTCATCGAAAACAGTTCATTGAAATAATCATCGAATTATTTAGAAAAGATTGTGTACAATTTTTCGAATGTACAGAACGCGTGGTTTTTGTGGATAATGAGGAAGAACAGAGACAAATAATTATAAAATACCACGAAGGAAAAACGTGTCATAGAGGTATTAGGGAAACGCTTATTCACATAAAAAGAACATATTTTTGGAACAAAATGGATGAAACAGTTTCCAGTGTTATAAACTCATGCGAAACATGTAAAAAAATGAAATACGATCGAAAACCTTTTAAACCAGAATTACAATTAACACAAACACAATCGAAACCGTTTCAGGAATTGTTTATAGATTTATTCTCAATAGAAGGAAATATATACTTAACAATCGTAGATGCGTTTAGTAAAT
This sequence comes from Catoptria pinella, assembly GCA_963556745.1. Classification (NCBI taxonomy): domain Eukaryota; kingdom Metazoa; phylum Arthropoda; class Insecta; order Lepidoptera; family Crambidae; genus Catoptria; species Catoptria pinella. Next base: position 6,383,917 of record OY750775.1, on the reverse strand, counting down.
TAGGACAGGCAATAGAAATACCTAATAAATCAACTCCAGAAGTAATAAGAGCCCTTATAAAGTATTTTTCATATTATGGAACACCAAACAAGATCAGTTCAGACCCCGGGTCGGAATTTAACAACGCCTTACTAAAAGAAATGCTCAACTTTTATAAAATACATTTACACATAGGTACGCCCCATAATCCAAACTCAATGGGTATTGTGGAAAGATTCCACTCTACTATATTAGAAATTTATAGAATCGCGAAATACGAAAGAAAGCTATCCGATGTAGCATCTGTAATGACGTACTCTATACTCGCGTATAATCAAACAATACATTCTACAACGGGACTAACCCCTTTTGAAGTCACTTTTGGACATACTGATTGCAATAACATATTTAACTGTGAATTCAATAAACAATATACTCAACATTTTGTAAGAGAGCACGTGAAACGAACTAAATATCTATATGATTACCTAAAAGACAAAATGATCAAAATTAAAGAGAAAATTAAACAAAAACGCGGCGGCGAACAAGAATTCCCGATAGAAGTGGGCGATACAGTTTTTATAAAAGGCGTAAATACTCGTAGGTCTAAAGACAAACCACGTTATCAGAAAGCCCTTGTTCGAGGAGAAACGAATCAAAATATAGTTCCAGTTTTAAATGCGAATAAAAATACAAAAATACCTATTAAAGATGTGAAACGTCCTCCGCAGGTACATTCTCATCGGGATCCTGACGATCCACAGCCGGGCCCTTCAAGTAGACCAGATTAAAAAGAATCCAGGGATTCTACCAATAAAAGAAGGAACAGCAGTAATTAGCACCGATAAATGGCTAATATTTAAAACATTAGACCTTAGTAATTTAAGTAAAGATTTAGACTATAATATACGTAAATATAATGAATTTATTACTTATATATTTGATAAACTTAAGTTAAATAACTTTACAAGTACGGATTTAATCGATCAGGTCAATAACACCAAGCAATTAGCAACAGAAAGACGCAACCAGCTAATACCAGTAGCCAGACGTAGAAAACGCGGAATAATTAACCCATTAGGATCGTTAATAAAAGCGATAACAGGAAATCTCGATAACGATGATGCTATTAGATTCGAAAAAAGGATTAACTCAGTAAAATCAACCCAAGATGCAATGTCTAAGAAAATGACAATACTTACCAAAATGGCGGAAACAGTGACAAGAAATGCAAACGCTAGCCGAAACAATTTCATTAAAATTAACCATGAAATTGCCTCAATCAAGACACAATTAAACTATACATTAGCATCACAACTTGAATTTAAAATCATTCACATACTTGACTTATTTTTACATAACTTTCAAATTATCTTGATTAAACTAGATGAAATTGAGACAGCTATTGCATTTAGTAGAGTAAAGGTATTACATCAATCAATTATTAATAATAGAGAATTACTATCTGTATTAAAAAGCATTGAACACACTGAAAATCTGGCATATCCAGCAAAATTAATGAACTTAGTTAAGCTAGAACAAACCATAGAAGTACAAGCCTATTTTAACGATAAACGAATAACGTTCATATTTAGTATACCATTAGTATCTAAAGAAAAGTATAACTACTATAGAATCCTACCATTACCTGTATTAAACATACACAACATTACCACTATCATTTCCCCAAAATATCCCTACCTGCTAGTAAAGGAGTCGAAAACCAGATCGCTATCTCATCCGTGCAGAATTATCGAGGAAAACTATTACTTATGTCAGGAAGACGATTTACCCTACCATATACAAGATGAATGTGTTTCCAGCCTTATGAAATTTGAAGCTAATATAACTAACTGCAATCCAGTTTCAATAGAAATCAATAATTTACTTATACAACCCATACATAAAAATAGATGGATTGTATACACTAGAAAACCAGTAACTCTACAAGAAATATGTAAAGGAGAAATTAACAAGAAAACTCTTATTGGTTCCTATTTATTGACACTGGAAGGAAATTGTGAAGTGCAAATAGATTCTATGAAATTATACATACATTCTAACGAAGGAAGATCATACGTTTATAAGAAAACACCCAAGATAGATTTACCCGAACTACAGCAACCTCATAACGAGAAAACCCCGAAACCCATCAACCTGGACGACGTGGACCTGGAAAATCTGCAACTCCTAACATATGCCCTGAAGAAAACCGAAGAAGAACCGATAGATTTAAATCCTGTAAATGTAAAAAGTATTAGTATAGGAACGATTTTATTGTATTTAATAATTTTCTTAATCATTCCAAGTATAATCATATATAAATATAAGAGGTTTTGTAATCGAAATCATCAGAAAGCAAAACGTTCAGAGGATTTCGAACTTAAGGAGGGAGGAGTTATGTCATCACATCCCATATCACGAACAGTGGATGTACTCACGACCTCATAAGTAGGTATTTATCGATAACATTGTAACCATAATTATACCTACTGCAAATACAAAGTAGCACATTTAAAGATTGTCTAAGCAGAATAGGTACATAAAACCATATCTGACTTCCTGTTGACCACCCTAAATTAAACATCCTTTGTCTTCAATTAGTATATATAGAACCCGAATTATAACCCTCTGTCTTGTAATCGTAGTAGTAGTTCGACCGTTCGCACGTTTAAACGTGCGTCCCTTAGTTAAGTAAAGTTCAATCGCGAGCACTAGTTTATAACCATTTTTGTAACCTTTTAAATAAATAAATATTTTTTTATGAAGACCTCCGACTGCTCCCACTTGACTACATATGTAGGTATTTATTTTTATACAAAAAAACTAAACAATTAAAAAATAATACTAAATACTCGGTAGCTCAGCGGTCAGAGCATTGGACCGGATATCCAAAGGTCACGGGTTGGATTCCCGTCCGAGAACATGATCTGGTGCGAGTCGTATTTTTTCTAGTATATTATTTAGTATTAGATAAAAATAGCATTCACAATGCTATTTTTAAAATCTCAAAATTTAAAAATAGTTTACTTTTAAAAATCTATCAAATAAAGGTGGATACAGCCGTTAAAGTGGCGCTGCCATTTTTTTTAATACTCGCTGAATAATCAATATCTGAGCATATTGGTGACTGATTGTGTGAGCTGAGCTTCACCGCTGAGCCACCGGTTGTAGTCGAGTCTCATGAGCAGTCTCGCTAGGAACACGCCGCACGGACGATCGCGCAAAGATACCAACAGCTGCATTAGTTGTTTCACTAGTTTGTTGAACCTGCAATACAAAAATTTGTCTTTATCAGCCATTTTTGATGCCGTTTTATGGAAATGATTGTAAAAAAAATGTTTGGCATTTGAACCGAAAGTCGGCCGAATGCCGAAGTTCGAATCAAGCTGCCAGAAATTCGGCTACACCGAAAGTCGGCCCATCCCTAATAAAAATAGCATTGTGAATGCTAAAATCTTAAATAAAAAGATATAATTCTACTAATAATAGTATAATATTATAAATGTAAAAATTTGTATCACTGTTGCATGTTACAATGTTAAAACGCTTAAAATGCTTGTCATGTCCATTATATCACGAATAATCGCAATAGCGTTACGAGTAGGAGATTGAGAAAAATCGACCATGCAAACTTTATGGCAGCTTTGAATTTAGGCGCATGTCGCTGCGCTTTTGGGCGGGCGTACAAAAAACAACGGCTCATAATTGGCAGAACGCGAGAGTGGGCGGGGCGTACTAAAAACAACAGCTCATAATTAGCAGAAAGCGAGAGTTGGCGGGGCGTACTAAAATTGAAAAACCTACATAGCCGTTCAAAGCATTTTGTAAGCAAAGTGGCAGAGACGCAACATCTGTGTTTGTACCTGTCAGAGTATCCCCTGATGTAGTAATCTTCAGTCTCCCTGTCCGAAGCGACCTCGCCCATGCTGCAGAACGAGTGGCACAGCTTCAGCAGCTCCATGATGTTGCAGAACACCGGGTTGTTCAGCGAATCCGTCGTGTCGCTGTGTTCGCTTTCGTGCGAATGCTAACGTAAAATGAACCTTATAATAATATAGTTATACATATAAAACACATATTTTCTTAATGTAGTAAATGAAAAAATTATTTTTTTACTATATTTACTCTCATTAAAGGACTAGAGTCCGCATTAGGGATATCAAAATGGCTAATGATGATATTTAATCACAATTTACTTCTTTATTAATCACAGAAATAATATTAAATAATGATCATCCATATCCGATATGTAGGATGGGCTATAACCAACGACGCGGGCCCAATGCGGATTGGTGGCTGTTAGCAACTGAAAATCTAGCCGGGACCAACGGCTTAACGTGCCTTCCGAAGCACGGAGGAGTTTAAGATAAATATTTGTAGGTCACCCATCCGATGATCGACGCGATAGTTGCATAACCACCACTGCAGGCCATCCATCTCCTCAAATGAATTAAGTTAAACTGTTAATTTTTAAGTATATCTAAATAAAATGAAATAGGGATATCAGACCACTTTACTTAATAAGTATTTGCTGTTAAAAGTTAAAAATCAATAGTCCGAAAATATCGGAAAAAATATTGATATAATAACTCACAAAAAATCCACAAATTAGTAAAATTTTGGAACTCAAACAAATCTCATTATCCTGACTAATAAAATTATGAAATAAATATTGGAACTTTTAGCTGCACATACTTGATAAGTAAAGGCACAGAATATAACAGTACTAAACGTACAGAAGTCCATCCGCGCGAGGACAATCAAATAATAAGCTATTCTCGCTGCACGGCAATAAAGTACAATTTCATATTGCACAGCGCTGCGTGCCTATTATTGTATGCACCTTCTCTTTCTGTCACGTTAGTCGCGTAGGTCTGTCTCAACCGACACACGACATCCCTCGTGCGCTGGCTCGACTGAGTGAGCCACGACCAGTAAGCTATTATACAAGTTTAAGCGCGGTGTGAGTCCCCCTGGTAAAGGGAAGATATATGCCCATTACTTTTTTACACATTTTTATTTAGATGCACTTAAAAATTAACCGTCTTTAGTCCACTACAAAGAACTTACCGATGCAGAAGTAACAGTCAAAAACGACTGGCTCAGCACATCAGCTAAGAAGGTAGCATGAGCCTTCTTGAGTCGCTCGAAGTCATTGGTCCTCGCGACTGCGTCCATCAGCCGAGAAAAATGAGTCTCCAGAACATCAGCCTGGAGGTAGTGTTGCAGATTGTCCATGAGGAACATCAACTTGTTGTGCAGTTGACACATGGAGAAACTGTAAATAACTACAATTTTAGGATATATTGTCGTGAAATTGCAATATAAAATTTTGTTACTGACGGCACTTCACACACATCACTGTTTAATTTAGACACTGTTGTGATGCCGTCTCTTTCAAACAATATTGTCAAAAACGTGACAGCAACAGTGTCTAAGTTAAACTCTTATTGAACAGTGTTTTAAAGTCCTTTGTGGTAAGACCGCATATGTAAGTTTGAAGATAGTTTTTTAAACTATATTTCGACATGTTCGTAAGGAAGAAGGAAAAATAGACTCTATGACTTACCTTGTAGAGTTCTTATAAGTTTTCCAGAGAGCGTGTAAATCGTGCTGGGTCTTCTTTATGCGCAAGAGGAGCCGAAACATGTCGTTATACCTCGCGAGTACTTCCGCCGTAAATACCAAGTGTAGAGGCCACTTGAAGTCGTATTTCAGTACTATACTCGACCAGCCGTCTGCAACTGTGAATTATTGACCGTTTTAGTATTCATATACAGTCAGCACCAAGAAGATCTGAGCATTCAAACCTACCAAAATAGCTGGAATCATTTGACAAAAATCAACCTTATTTCAAGACACTATTACGATACACACACACTTTCTTTTTTTTTATCCACAACTGGATAGCGACCTTCACTTCACCTGATGTTATGTGGCGATTAGGTCGAAAGTGTAAGCGCACTACACCCGGAATCCTCACTACTGAAAAACTGGCTATCTTACCTCTAACTGCCGAACACAAAATTTTTTAAATGGTTGTTATGGAGTTAGACTTAGGTAAAATAGTGGTAGCTAGCCAGGCGGACTTGAAATAAGCCCTACCACTGACGAAATCGAGTACAAATGTACCCCCTCCTGGGAATCCTACACGGGTGGGCGAACCAATAGACCACAGAGTCGTTTGTTCCCAGACAACAAATGAAAGTGCACCTTAATATCTTGATATAAGGTTGATTTTTGTCAAACGATTAGCTATTTTGGTAGGTTTTAATGTTTAGATCATTTTGGCGATAACTGTACACACGATAGCACACCACACTGTAAATGTTGACCTTGAGATCTCCTTTATGCCCTACGTTATAAAAGCTATTTTCGCAGTTCAACTGTTTAACTTGATGTGTTGTCGTGTGTACGCAACACAGATTACAATTTATTTAGTCATCTTAGCAAAAACAGTTACACTTATTAATTAAACTGACGGCCTCTGTGGTCGAGTGGTTTCTACACCGGTTTTTAAGGTGTCGCCATCTTTGAGGTCCCGGGTTCGATCCCGGGACTCAAAGATGTCAATTTAGAAAACGAACTTTTATATATTGGTTCAGATCTGGGTGTTTGTAGCTCCACCATTGTCTCTGATTCTCATAACACAAGTGCTTTAGCTTATTAATTTGGAATCAGAGCAATGTTTGTGATGTTGTCTAATTTTTATTTTTATTTATTTATTTATTTAAACTATCATTTACATTTATTATACAAATACTAAAAACATAAGTACCTGTGCTACTATCGTCTTCGAGTGAAGAGTTCCCGGAGATATTCGGTTTCACATAAGGTAATTCGAAACTGAACTTTTCTATGTCGGCACTGTTGCTCAGGAAAACCGCTCTAGCAGCTAATTGAAAGGCATGATTCATGTCTGAAAAAACAAGAATGTGTATTTTTTATATACACTGGCGGCCAGATAATTTGCGATTCCGTGGTTGGCCGCATAATAAAGTTGTTCATTCACCATTTCATTTTTAGTTATACTTAAAAAATACGATGTAAAACGGTTTAGCATTGTGTTTACATTAGGTATTGATAGATTTACCTACAATTAACAAATAAAAAAACTATGAATCTGTATCTAACATTGGCGAGGGGTGAAATTATGGGGAAGGTAAGCCGTTCTACAAAATAAAAATAAAATGTTATGATCTGCATAGTGGATTGGTGGGGTGGGATTTTTAAAAGGTAAGCGGATGGGAATCGGTTTGCATGGATCATCCCTTCGCCACTGTTACTTAATAATTACAATTCAAAAGCTCATTTCTTAGAACCTAGAGAAGATATAGATTAGAACAGTGTTTTTCAACCTTCTCGAATACACGACACCTTTACAAGTCAAGATATTTAAGCGGCACATTAATTCCATTAATAAACAAAATGTTAATTATTTGAAAAACTACGCACCCCACAAAGTTACAATCACTTGCCTTTTTCCTTTTACCCGCGACCCCCTGCGTAGGGTACCGCGACCCCCCGCGTAGGGTACCGCGACTCCCTGGGGGTTGCGCGCGACCCACAGGTTGAAAAACACTGGATTAGACGATGGCAAGAATATTAATGTTTTCAATAGCTGCTAGTGAACATCAGTGTACCTCTGGTGGCGGTTCTTGTGGTAGGTTTGTCCAGCATGTGAGAAGTCAGTCTTAACAGTTCGAGGAACAGCTCCCCGCGACCCAGCAGGTAAAAATCCTTCATCAACTGTAGCTCGTGAAGTAGATGTGCCTCTTCTACTGCCACTATCCATAGGTGCTAGAACAAGATTGATCAAGATATTTTCATTTTAACATTAAAGAATTTCCTATTGTATACCCTACGTCAAAAGTAGGTTTAGAATAGATAGCTTGGGAGGATTAATCGGACACTAATGTCGGATATTTTTAACCGACTTCAAAAAAAGGAGGAAGTTATCAAGTCGACGGTATTTTTTTTATGTATGTTTTAATATAACTTCACCAGTTGCTAACTGATTTCTATTATTCTTTTTTTATTTGAAAGAAAATAGTCCGTGTGTGGTTCCATAAAAAAAATACAGAAATCTGGCTAATAGTTTCTTCATTATCCTGAAAAATATCAATTATTTAGCTTACCATCGCACGAGTTTTTACGGATTTTTCAGGTATAACTTCTTTGCTTATGAACCGATTTTGTTTATTACAGCATTACAAGAGCAAGCAATTTGCTTACCTTTGTTACACATTCTTTAATCTCTCTAATGACGACACGTAAATTAGCCACTTCGAAAATTTCCGGATTTTTTAATTCTTGCAACTTGTTATGAAACTCTGCTTCTTTCTCTTCCCAGATCGTAAACCTGAAAGTAATTAGTTTACACCCGTTCTTTAAACTTAACATTAAATTAATTACTTATTTCAATATTTTTTTTCTATTGCTTTACACAATAGGCAATTAAAAAGATACTATATTTAATAATTTATATAAAGTCTATTTATCTTTACTTGTCTCATTTGGTAAACAATTTTTACCCAACTCTTTATTGAAATAAACAATTATAAAATACAACAAATGGTTTTCCACACATAGGTTATGAAAGATATCACTAATTATTAATGACAATTTGATTTAATAAGATAACATATTTTTTAAATAACGGTTTAAAAAATTGTCAAAACTAATTAAATTTTAGATTTTTCGCAATTACAATGCAATTTTTATATTAAGATAAATAATATTAGAAAAAATACTAGAAAAAATCGACTCACCCGTAGTGCATTGGGCCGGAATCGCAAGGGGTTCGAGTCCCGTCTGAGGTGCTACGGGTGAGTCGAAGTTTTCTAATATTTTTTCTAATATTATTTATCTTAATGTCAAAACTGTGTTTACTAAATAGGACAAGGGATAAAAAGGCTACAGTATCTACCTTCTTGAATCAACTCCAAACTTTTGAATGGGTAGTACTGCTCTTGTTGTGAAGGATTGACTTCTCTTTACTTTTTTGGGATCGAAACTGAACAGAATCACTGTCTTCCCAATAAACAGTATCTCCTGCGCCAGGGACAGTGGCATAAAATATGGTATCCTGTTTGAAGTCAGATGATATCCACAGTCTAATGTTGTATCTTGTAGCTGAAAAAGTTTAAACAACAACTTGTAGTTAAAACATGTGGCCTAAAAGTAAATGGTTTGTTTATCCTTACCTGTCCTATTTAGTGTTTTGACAGTTGTCATATGTCTTTTAAACTTAATCGCTATATAAGAATAATGTTATCATATTAAATCAAATTGTTATTAAAAACTAATGATAACTTTCGCGTTCTATGTGTGGAAAACCATTTGTTGTATTTTATAAATGACTAGCGACCCGCCCTCGCTTCGCCTCCTTCCTTTTTTTGCCAAGCGGGATAATTTTGCTGATTCACAAATCGTCCGGCGCACTATCGCTAACTTGGCGCTAGTGTAGTTGTAGACCTGTTGTTTGTTGTTTGCCATAAAGTTTTTGATGTTGGAAGAGAATTTTTGTAAATATCAATTTTTCTTCGAACACATTTTGGTCTTTTTCAATCTTTAATTCGTTTACTTAACTTCCAGTCATTATCATTAAATTATCAACTATTTTTTTACATAATTGAAAAATAACCTGGAACATAATCCATTTGCACACGTACAAAAGCAGCAGCGCCACCAAGCGACAAATAGGACAAGAGATCTATGTCTGTGAGGGCAAGTAAGGATAAACAGATTTTATTCTATGAGATAGGTACACTGAATAAGTACAAGAACAACAGGCTAGCTACTGGTAGCAAAGCGGCCTATTGACAATTCAAATAGAATGGAAGTGATGAAACACTGAAATTCTATGGATGGCAGTATTTTATGTCAATATGGGATTGACATTGATTTTTCTATTCTATTAAAATTCTAGAAAGCCATTTGGGTTAGGGGGCTGAACAAAACTGCTGAATTACAGGTGACAAGAATGAAATATGACATTGTAGAGCATCATTAAAACAAGAAGCTTATAAAACAATATACATACAGTTGTTACTAGCGATTTGTCACAGGTATTGGATGATGGTGATGAGAGAAATGTGTCTGATACTTCATCCTTTGCATTACGGAAGATGAAAAACTCTTGGTATGGGTCCTTCAATTCTCCATACAGAAGCCAAGTGCACAGTTGGTTCACAAACACTTTGTTGACACATGAAAATATTCTGAAAGTTAGATAGCGTTTATTTTAATCTAATCTTCACACAACTTTGAGTAGAAAGTTATAAAATTATAGAAACCATTTTCCAATACAAATATTAATTGAATTTAATTATAAGTGCTACTGCTTTTTTACCTGACCATTGCTCCATGGACCACTTCATTTCCATTAAGAATATACTGATGAATTAAACTCAAGATCTGACATCCCACAAGCCTCCTCTGCTTTATTGTAGTAATGATTTTATTTAATGTATTGAATAAACCTCTGAATTTCTCAACATAGCTGTATACAAAGGACAGTGTATACTTGTGATTGCCAATTACTAGACTTTCAACTTCTACTAAAGTTTTTTTGTAAGATTGCAGAACGTCTGTAATGCCTTCACTGAGGGCTTGAGCATACAGCCCATAAGACTTTAATCCTGATGCTGAAAATGTACACTATGTGATTAGCATGTAGCAGACAACACACATTTAATATTTATCATTTATGTTTATATATAAACGTTGCATCTAAGAACTTTTAGAATCAATAAAAGAGCTCCTCTTAATATACGAGTTGAATGTCTGAAATTGGAGAACCTATTAAAGTACAATTTTTAGAGTTGTTTATTTTTGAAGCTTTGTCATGATATCAGTTTTTTCTAGTCCATCACGCTTACGTCCTGCTCGCTTGCTAACGTCAAACTGATTAGAATATATTCGGCCGCGCCGCACCGCTATATAGCTGGTATAGCCTATACCTCACTAGCAGCAGAGGCGCGACAAATACTCTTTCGGGCCCAAATCTGCAGCACCGCGCCGCACCGCAAGCTATAAGTACCGCATTTGCGGCGGAGGCGCGACAATATATTATCATGGACACAACCCTACAGCGCCGCGACGGTTTTCTATAATGCGGTACCGCTGTATGCATCATTGCAATTAGTGGAAATAATATTTGGCCGCATCGGACTGAGCCGCGCCGCACCGCAGAAGTGCGGTTCGACCTTTAATCACATTGTAGAGGCATTACCAGTTTGAGATTTTCTGCTGTGGAAGGCCGCAGATTCAATGAAACTCTGTACCCTCTTGTGAGCTTTGGCAATGTCACATATTCTATTGTATATTTCAGCATCACCTTCTTCAGCGAACAAAGTCATATTTTTCTGAAATTGATCAAAGAAGGAACTGAAATAAAAGCATGCTCACTTTATAACACAACCATACCACAGCTGTGACTATAAGCATGGACCAAATCCTTGGTCCATGCCATAGATGTACTCAGCGTCAGAGCTAGGGTCATGAACGCCCCTGCAAAATTTGAATTTGCACCCCAAAACTTATTTTCTAGGAAGAGAAACTTATTTTCTATTTGTGGGTCAAAGTGCGCCCCCTGATGGTTGGGCCCCTGGCAGCCGCCCCACTTGCTAGTCCATAGCTACGACGCTGGGTGTCCTCATGAACTTTAAATTCATATTTTATGACACAGAATATGAATTTAAAGTTTTAATCAAACTATACTGATTAATATTTTCCACTTACATTGTCATTGTCATCTCCATCAACTGAAGAATCCCATAAAATTAATAAAGCATCTTGCATCATCTTAAAAAGTTGTACTTAATGATTTATTTGATATAAGAATTATTTATTTGTTTTCGAGTTTCGTAAAAGTGGCGAAACGACACAATGAAAATAATTAATTAGTATCTCGCACTCATCACCACATCATAACGAAAACATTTAATATTAGGAAAGTAGATAAAGCTAGATCCTACAAAAACCCACATCATAATTAAATATTACATAGGAAAGAAACGTTAAAAAATTGAAATGAAATCATGTTGAACTTGAAAGAATGTCTTTTATTGTTGGTGGATGACATCAAAGTGAATGAAAGAATGGAATGAATTGAATAGTAGTATTAGTAGTAGTAGTAGTTATATTCGTCCTTTTCAGGACAGGCGAAGGTCTAAGCCATACTGCCAGTTCTTGAGTTGATATTGTTTCATTTTTCATTAGAATGCGGGTGCATCGTATTCCAATGCTGCTTGGATCATTTGGCACCAAATATATCAAGACAGTTTACTCGGTTAGTTCTGCCGAGGAAGCCACCACTTCAATAAAAGTCTCAGCTTCACACAACCAAGATCGCGCCTATTTCAATTATCCCACATATTGTTCAGTTGCGTAGACACTTGTATGTACCATATAACTGCACCAATTTTAAGACACAATATCCACTATGAAAAAATTTGAAAATAATTAAAATAGACACCTAACCGAACTCGACAAAATGGCGCCAAAAACTCCAATGTCAAAGGAATTTGCTGAGGGAATTTGACATTTTAATTTTTTGTATTTGTGATTGGGTGCACTGTCTGGAAGGCTAATCGCTAAGTCAGCGATTGTATATTAATAATAGAACACCATTTTTTCCATCGCTCTTTGATTTTCGATGAGAGCGATTTGGTGAGCATGCGAATCTCCGTGCCACTTCATAATTCCTTTCTAAAACCACCTAGAAGCGATTTGTCACTGACCTGCGGTGGTATCGGCTAAAATCATTGTAGTTCATGTTAACTGTGTTTTGACAGATATATGTGATATATTGCTACTTTTCTTTGGTAAGTTTTTATTTGTGCCAAAACAAAGTAGCAATGTATCATATACAGCTGTCAAAACACAGTTAACATGAACTTCAATGTTTTTAGCCGATAGAGCCCCTGAAATAATTTTTGTAGTGGTCAGTGAATTATGTATTTGCAAGTTGCTGTCAGTTGTTGACTGTCAAAAACTTTTGAAACTTTAAAAATTCGATGACTTTCAGATGCGATTTTGATTTTTAATGAGAAACAGCGATTGGTAGTTACATAGCTTTCTTGTGAAACTTTCATTTAATTTCAAATTGTTTGTGTATTCATAGTATTAATTTAGTATAATATAGTTTAGTTTAGCAGTAGGTAATAAATACGCCATCACGTCTAAATATAAAACAAAAGGCAAAAAAAGCTAAGCAAGACAGTTGTATGTGAAGGAATCATTGTATGTACCTGCGGGGTCGGCGGGCGTCACCATAGACTTATTTATACTAGCGTAAGTAACTCTAAGTAGGTACCTACCTAATAAGTTTATGGGCGTCACAAAGGTGGTAGATAGAGATAGCATGATAAACAACGAGCTTAGAAATGCTCTAAGACAACGAGTGATAATAGAGATTTCCTAATTATTTTCTAATCGATTATATATTCGTTCACTCTTTTTTTTTAGAAAAGAAACTCGAAATATCCTTCCTCCTTCAACATTGCATTGCGCCTGCGGCGGTGTTTTCTTATTGGTTGGTTTTATTGTAAGCCTCCGGGCGGCGTCAAAGTTTTTTTGTTGTTATACCAGTTTGTAATGTAATGCAGTGCAAGCTTTATCGCAGCGCAGATTGTCATGAATTGTGAGAATCAATTTTTGTTCAAATGAATTCATGAATTGTATTAATTTTATTGTGAAATGGCTGAAGTATGCAGATTTGGAAGTCAGAAAGTGGAAAACAAAATAAGTAATTCACATGATGAAAACTTTAATGTATTGAATGTTTTATGTGTGTTTATATCACTGGTTACTATACTTGCAGATATAACGACAGGTGTGTAAAATTGTTTATTGTGTGCCGCTAAACTGTTGTTGCATATTTAAATTTTATGTGTATTAATAACGATCTTTTTAGATATGTACCATATATATTACAGTAGGTAGTTACCTATATTATGTGCTACTGTTATCATAATTTATTTAACATTTTTTTGTTTCAGATATTTTGGTTTTTGCAGAGTATTGTAATGCCGGGCATTTTTACTGGGCACTGCCCACTTTAATGCTTATTGTTGCCCCAAATATTGTAACGAATATATTTTCTGTGAGATGGTATGTAAACGACAGCCAGTTAGAGTCTAATATGAGACACTGGATCACACATGTCTTTATCGTTGGTATACTTGAAAGGTAATTAAATTAAATAAATTACCTAAAAGAGCTATGTCTGCCTGTTACATTAATTATGAAAGTAATTTATATTTTTTAAATGAGAACATTACAAATTAATGATCATTTTTTTTTTATTAAATATTTTTTTTCCTAGGTATATAATATTTTTACACAAAGTATTTTCCTGTAATACAATGGATTCAATTCAAACTCGAAAACTGATACTACAGCGTAATGAATTATGCTTGTTACACTTCTTACATATATTTACTGGTACGGTGCCTCAAGTAATCCTACAGTCCTACGCTATAATAGTTATGAATGACAACTATCACACAAAAGGTAGGATTTGTTTTAAGAGATAATTGGTGTAATTTTTTAATTTGACGATTTATACTTTAATCCTTGTTTGATCTTCTTTTTCAGTTTTTGCATTGACTGCCTCAATAGCGTCGATAATTTGGGGTTGCGGTAATTACATTTATGGTTTAGCCGCATTTTCCAATCACAAAGTCTGTTGGAGATCTTTACTATTAAAATATATATGGCATTTCAGTATGTTACTTGGTAGAATACCAAGTATTTTATTGTGCACTATTATTTTTGGCTTGTGGAGTTTAATACCTCTAGGTAAGGATTATTTTATAAACTTTATTTAGCTTTTACTTATGTTAGTTTTATAGGACGACCTCCGTGGTCGACTGGTTTGTACACCGGTTTTCAAGGTGTCGCCATCTCTGAGGTCCCGGGTTTGATCTCCGGCCGGGTCAATTTGGAAAACAAACTTTTATATATTGGCTCAGGTCTGGGTGTTTGTAGTTCTACCGTTGTCTCTGATTTCCATAACACAGATGTTTGTTGATGTACAATAAAAAAATGTACATAAAAAAAAATATTTGCCGTCTTGCCTATTTTTCATTTATACAAGGTGTTCCAAAAATACCCCTAATGCCGAATATGGTATATAGGGACCATCAAACTGAACAACTTTTACTATGGAGCCAACTCTGAAATCGCGAAAAAAAAATCAGCTGTTACTTTTGTAACATGTTGTATAAATTAAAATTAAGTATTTGTGATTATTTTCATTTACAGCACTACATTGGACTGCTATGACCTTTTGGATTATTATTCAAAAAACTACTTTCTGTCACAACAAACTGGAAGAAACTCTTTATAATGTAGTAATGAAACTCAGAAATCGTGAAAAAAATATCAGCTGTTTCATACATTTTGATATTTTCGATTTTAATTTTTGTATGAAACAGCTGATATTTTTTTCACGATTTCAGAGTTGGCTCCATAGTAAAAGTTGTTCAGTTTAATGGTCCCTACCCTATATACCATATTCGGCATTAGGGGTACTTTTGTAACATGTTGTATAAATTAAAATTAAGTATTTGTGATTATTTTCATTTACAGCACTACATTGGACTGCTATGACCTTTTGGATTATTATTCAAAAAACTACTTTCTGTCACAACAAACTGGAAGAAACTCTTTATAATGTAGTAATGGGATTTATATATTATTTTTGCTTTATAAATTTAAAAGAAGGTACTACAAGAAATCGGCTGATTATATTTTACACATTAATAGTATCTCAGAATTTTGGAATTTTACTGTTATACTATTTTTTTTCTGACTATGAGCAACAGCTGAAGACATGGTCCATTATAGCAAATATATTTGTACTTGGAGGAACCATAATTGGTAAGTAATATATTATTTGGTATGTCTTGTGTGATATTGATAAACGTGGATAACATTTTTATAAATATAATTTCCAGGTGTCATATCTATGATTATATACTACAGATACTTTCATGCGAGTGGTCCTCTTATGTGGAATAAAAGTAATAATGAACTTGAGTTGAATAATAAAGTTGATATAGAACAGGGATCAAATAACACTCAGTTGGATAAAAAGCCTAGAGATTTAAGAGCATTCAAAAGCACTCAACAGAAAGTAGATATTATTGTGAAAAGGTGAGCTATCTACAATTTAAAGTGGTTATTATAGGTACCTATCTGAAATAAAAAAAATGTAATTTAATTTAGATTTACAAAATTAAGAGCAAAGGTTAAGCTTTATAATTATGGTATTTTTTAGTCAGTTTTTATTCTATAAAATAAATTAATAACTAGTCACTTATGGTCATTATTAAATAAGTTAAAATTGTACGCCAAGGACACTTAATGCAAATGCAATGTACATTTATTAATTATTACATTTACATTAATTTATTAAACGTTATTTCTTTCAACAGAGAGGGTAATGACCAAAAACTAACACCGAAAAATGACACACACAGTGCTGATAAAAAATTTCTATTAGATCATTGGATTGCAAGATCTGGCACACCAACTTTTTCTTCAGTTCCAATTGGTAATAACAGTATGGAAGTTTCAAATATAGAATTTTACACCGTTGAAAATACACCTCAAACGACATTTAGGGAAACACTGGAATATAGTGGAAGTATGAAAAGAATCATGAATAATTATAAATCTCGAAAAATTTGCTCACCGACTGAATTAAATTTAAAGCTATCAGCAATAGATAGCTTGGAAAGTTCCATTGATGAAATAACAACTAATAATCTTAATTCGCAAAAAAGGCGTGGCATATGTTCCTCTGATGAATTAAGGGATGGTTTGCCAAATATAAATCTTGAAGCAGTGAATTCAAACTTTACAAAAAAAATTAAGAGTGATCACGGCTCAGAAATTAGTCATGATACAGATGGTTCTAATAAAAAAACTTCGTCAGACTCTATAGATATGGATTTAGATCTGAGTTTTAGTGATATAAACAGTTCAGATATTAATACATTTAATGAAAATATTGTTCAAAAATTATGTTTAAGTGCACTGAAAAATATAAAAGTGGGAAATCAAGATGCTGATATTGAAAACATTCAGAGAATAGCATTAGACATTTTAAAAGAAATGTATGCTAAAAAAGGTAGAGTGAAAAGTTTCATAAATAGAGATTCCTTTGTGTCAAAGCAGCGAGATCTCGATACACCAACAGAAATTCTTTCTGTTCATGACTACGAAAACATTTGTGCAGTAAATATAGCAAGAGAAGCATGGGGCTTAAGGTCGTGGAATGGATACTCTGATATTGAGAATTGGCTACACGATGGTAGTGTAGTCAGAGATAGAAGACGAGATACACTTACATCGGGAAGTTCAGAAATAAGTAGCTGTTTGTCACAAGAATTAAAAAATGCAATACTGTCAGCTCCGCCATTTCCTAAAAAATCCCCAACTTACTCTAATGTATTTGTTAAGTTTGAGAAAACAAATCAAGAAGATTACGTAAACACTGTTATGTGTCACTATAGTGATGATACTTTTTTGGCAAAACCCTGTTTAGTAGAAGTCATGAAGGATCCAAACCATTTGGAGCCAATAATAGAAGAACTGGATGACTTAGCAGATAAGGACCAGCCTGTAAAAAAGCGATTAAATTCGAAAAGTTCACTAGTTGCTACAATTGATGAAATAAGAAAGGTTACTATTAACAATTCTCCAAGAAATGTTTTTCATAGAAGAAATCACGTCTGGGATTCTCCATTATTGGATCCATCTGATAAAATAGATTCTAGTTTGAAAAAAGCTTTGTGGAAAGAACCTTCCAAATTTGATTCCAGTAATTCAATGGAATCACTACCAGAAAAAGAAAATATAATGAGCGTCACAAACGTCTCAAAATTTGAAATTGCTAAAAAAGACTTAAATGAATTGAGTTCCGATGATGTGAGTTATGCACAAATGTGTTCATTTTATAGTCGAAAGGTTAAATTACAACCTGGAACTCTTGGTAATCGAAGAACGGTTAAGACTATGAACAATAGACCTGAGCAGAATCTACAGGATCTTTCTAATAAAGATATAGATTTTTTATGGCAAATTGTATCGGAGAATTCAGTTCCACATAGCTCAGCCGAAGATTTGTCTTCCAATCGAATTTCTTCATCCCTACAATCGTTAATACAAAATGATACAGGTGCTTGTGCTACTTCTGAAAATGTAACAAAGGTAAATAATATAAAAAAAGTATCGAAAAGTCGCCCGAGGCGAAAGTTCTCTATTTTGAGGGAGCGTTTTGAACCTAGAACTATTATAAATTCAGATGAAGAAATCTTGTGTCATCGTTCTGATAATTCTATTCTTCATCCTGACGTTATAGTTAATGTTAAAAACCAATTTGAAGTGACAGATAAACGAGATGTTATAAATAACAGGCTCGAGACTAAATCAATGACTGAAACTAAATAAGCCAAGGTACCTACTGTATTTTAAAAATAATCATTGTGAACTTTTAACTTTTTATTCACTTATCAACCAACACTGATCAGAAGGATACCATAAACCCCCCATTCCATTTGAGAAACGTTTCGTTTTACTACGTATGGTTGAATTTTGACACATTTACTGCACTTCATGTCAAAATACTACTACCTACTTATCCGACCGAAAGCAAAACGAATCTTTTTTGAATATTGGAACCGGCCCTTAGTAAAATTACTACTATGAAGTACCTAAGTACTTAAGTAAAGTTTGTTAACATTTTTGTATCTAGACCTAGACTTACGTTCGATCATGGAGATATTTTGTTTCTCTATTCCTATTTTATCTCTTGCTTAGGTTTCAAAGTTTTTATCGCAAAAGTAAGGAAGGATCTCAAGGGTCTAATGACCATATTTTTGTGTCATACCTATTTGTGATTTTATTGTTATTGGCATTAGAAATTGATAAGATTTTGGGATTGACATACAATTATTACCACCTAGGTATATTATATTGTAACTAAATTTTAAGAAAAAGTATGTCCCTAATTCTTAATTTGTAGAAGCACAAGAGATGGTAATAAAATGATATGTTTAAGAATATTTAGTTAATATTGAATAATAAATTGACTGTGATTTCTGTGCCTTTTGATTGAAAATCTCGCCAGTATTGTAAACTTATTAATAAGTAAAATAGTAATTTTGTTTAATTTTTTTTCTAGAATAATTTTAAGTACAAACTATAGCACATCAAGTTCAACAATCGAAATGCGAAAACTGCTTTTATTGTGTAGTATGTAGGGCATAAAACGGTCTCAATGTCAAAATGTACGTAGGCTGTTCCAAGTAATTCATGAATCGAAAAATGATAAGAATATTTAAAAAAAAAATATGCATTCGGGTTAACCAGCTTTTAAAGTATAAAAAACGCAACTAGTGGAAGGTTGAAAAATAGCCATCAAAACTTTTCGACGGTCTCTTCTGCGGTGTTTAATTTTTGTCCATGGATGGACCATTTTTTCCTTCTACCGCACGGAGCTAAATCGAGGCTGTAGGCAGTACGGTACAACAATAATATTGTACCCCCGAAGTTGCTATCGAGGAAGACTTACAAAAAACAGTGTGTAAATCATACGATTCCTTAAAGGTTAGCCATTGTTTTAAGCATGATAAATCATGGCACGAAAAGCTTCTGGCAATACGTCCATTTTGTTGCAAAGAAAAGAAGAGCAACAGATTAACTTTCAAATATTATTTTAAAAATACCACACGAAGTAGGACGGGGTTTTTTACCAAGAATACTTTTATTGAAATAACCAGCCAATAAAAAATAACTTCAGAAAAAAAAATATTTAGGTATTAACAATTTTTGAAACAGCCTAGGTATAAGATGATGTGCCGACGTCTGTACCTAATTACAAGGCCGTGAGCACTTTGGACACGAATTAAACGTCACCGAATACGTTTTTCTCCGTCAAATAGATACAAATATCGCATCCATGAAGTCATTTTCGATTGGAGCGCAATTAATAATCTGTGTCAAGATAATTATTTTGACAACCTCCGTGGTCGAGTGGCTTTGCACACCGGTTTTCAAGGTGTCGCCATCTCTGAGGTCCCGGGTTCGAACCCCAGATAAGTCAATTTAAAAAACGAACTTTTCTATATTGGCTTAGGTCTGGGTGTTTGTGATACCACCGTTGTCTCTGATTTCCATAACACAAGTGCTTTAGCTACTTACTTTGGAATCGGAGCAATATATGTGATGTTGTCAAATATTTATATTTATTATATTATAATTCTGTTAAAAAAACTCTGAGACTGCGGCAGCATCGTCGCTGTCGTAGAACCGAAAGGATGCGTAAAATATAATATTTAAAAAAGAATTTTGAAAATCGGGTCACAACACAATTCGAGGAGATATCGAGTGATATACATAAAAAAACAGTCAAATTGAGAACCTCCTCCTTTTTTTAAGTCCGTAAAAAAGACATGATTTCGTTGAATAACTCCGATCCCACAAACATTTATGCTCGTTATGTTAATAAACTTTTTCTTTATCTATATTCAACTTTTTAACGCACAAATGTGTTTTAAAATCCCAACAAGTTCGGATTGTATTTGGACGTTGGAAGTACACGTACTTCCGTTCACGTACTAACTCGAACCCAGTGTGCGCGTGCTCCCATAGTACCTACTCGGAAGGTCGGGATCGTTCGTGCGTATTTGTGCGTTTTCACGAGTAAAATTCGTACGAAAACGCGACCAAAGTGCTCACAGCCTAAGAATGTTTTCAAAATTCGTTAATGAGTATAAAAATCAAACAAATAGGTATCTAGATTATGTTTGCTATAATTTTTTATTAAATGGGAATAAACATATGAAATTTACATGTTAAATAAAACATAAAACTTCATTATAATTAATATCACTCATTTACCTAATATTCATCAAATTAATTCATAAATAAGGCACTAAGTATACTCTAAACTCTGTACTGTTGATATTTAGTAATGATGCTCTTGAAATATAACTCACCTACCTATATCTTAGCAAAGCCGTTAAAATTTTTATAGAAATTGATTTATTCGAGTCTAACCCACTGAGCAAGTAATCACTACGTTTGTCAAACCCCAATGGAATGGAAAACATCAATAAATGCATAATGGAATTATCGAAATCAATACTATCTCGATATTCTTGAACATCCAAATAATACTTTTTTTAACTATGTGGAATGAAATAGAATTTGGATAAAATCCAGTAAAGGGGCATTTAAGAATAAACTTTAACAAGTATGGACGACTCACCTCTTTCTTCAATATTTAAAAGTCCTCTTTTTCTTATTTAAGTACACTTTTTGAAATATGTTTATATTTCAAAAAGTGAAGGTACTGAACTCAAAGAAAACAGTAGCTAGTTAAAGAATTTAGCTCAGATACTTAAAACTCTAATAAAACCAAAATTGTATCAAAACTTAACATAAATAGCTGCCTTAAACTTTGTATGTATACTTTTCATAGGTACTTATATTATGGCATTAACTTGATATAATAAAAATAGTTAAATACAATATAAGGTTAGCCTTGATATACATATTAAAAAATATAATTAATTTTACAAAAAAACTTGTTGTAAAAAATATAAACTTTCAACAATATACCTACATATGTATAGGCAGACAACATCATCTTTTAAAGATCAGTAGTCATAACGTTTGTCAGAAGACGAATCCGATGAGCATTGCATTCTTTGCAGAGAATGTGGTCGTCTAATGGATAACACCCACGACCTTCTGCTTCAGATGACAATTGGAGACCACAATCTTCACAGCGATAACAACGAACATGGAAGCTGCGGTCCAGTGCCACAACTCTTACAGTTTCCTCTTCTCCATCTTCTGGCATAATAGGAAATTCACAGACACAACAACGAGGAGCAAATTTACGATGAAAATCTTCAATGCAATGAATTTGATTCATTGCATCAACTGTAAAAGGTATCCCATCGAGACTCTTTCCACAAACTATGCAAGTGAAACATGAGGGATGATACGGGTTTCCGGTCGCACGTAAAATTCTATCTAGAATAGGTTTGTAGCACACTGAGCATTTTTCTAGACTTTCATAGTAATCAGTTTCACAATATGGTTGTCCCTCTACAGCATGAAATGTCTTGCCTTGTAAATTTACATTGCATTGGTAACAAGAAAAACATTTTACGTGGTACATATTACCCATAGCAGTGCATCCTGAACCTTCACCGACAACTTTCTCATTACATTTTATACAAATCCCAAACACATCCAAGTCTTGGCTATCCGTTATTGACTGAACCAAAAGGTTTGTGAGGGCATCCACCTCTTTTTCTTTGGGAAGATTTTTACTTGGACTTGAGATATTACTTTGCACGGAATGGTTGCCAATCTGGTTAGAAATGTTTGATGGTGGACTTGGGTTTATTGGTTCGTAAAGTGATTCATAAGTTGAAGTCTGTGATACTCCATATTCTGGGTATTCATTTTGGTATGTCGGAGGATACAAACGATCTTGATTAAAATTTGAGTTGGTAGTTGCACGCATCAATTCACTGTAGTTAGAGCTGACTGGCGAGGGTGGTGGTAAATAATCGTCGTTAATTTGATTTGTTGTATATGATTTTGACTGAGACAAAAGTAAAGTCGATGGTAATGGTGGTGGAGGGGGCGGTGGTAAATCATCATCAATTCGTCGAAACTGTGGCATATTACTATAAGTAACATTTTTGCTTTTGGACGTCATCGGTACCATATATTTTGGAGTATGACTAGGACGGTTAGAATCAAAATTACTTACATTAGTGTAAAATGCCGTTTGATTACTTCCGGGAGTATTATTGCAAGATAATGAGTCATTATTTATAGATGATAGTATCTTGGAATATGATGGCTCCTGTACATTAGTGACCAATGTACTATGAGGAACTTGAGGTTGTGCTTTTTTCTTAGGTGGTACTGCCGGAGGTATTTTCTTTACTTTTACTGTTGTGTTTGCTGTAGTTGCCATTTGTAACTCGGCTAATTGTTTTTCTAATGTATCCATGTTATCAAGTTGTGACATTCAAGATGTCTCATTTGACCTGATAAAAGATAAAAGCCTGATTAATGTCATATTTTATAAAAAAAACAAACTTGAAATTACCTTATTTTTTGATAATCTTCATACAGGTAGCATTTGAGGAATTAATTTTATCTTACACACTCATTTGCTACAGAAAATATTACCTCCAGTCAAGCAACCTCGAGTTTTCTTTGTGTCAATCAAGGCAATGAGTGGGATGGGAGTGCAAAAACCACAGTAGGTAGGTACCTACCTACCACACGGCACACTGCATAGGTTGAAATTGATTGAACAATTTATTTTACTCTTTCTTTGTTGACTGCAAAAGAGTTAAGCAAAGCAAAGTGAAACTGAAGTGAAGGATTTGAATGATGATGACGTTGACGTACCTATTCATGACTAACAAGTAAAACTAAAAGTTAACTTCACTACCTACTAGTGAAGACATACTTGTTATTCTTCTGAGCTTTAAAGTTTTAAATAGAAAAAAACAAATTACCAAATGCTATCACATTGAAATCAATACGAAATGAACTATTCGTTCACTCATTTTTGACTCACTTTGCCTTCTTTTTCTTTACTCTACTCCACTCTTCTCAAGCTTTACTCCTTTACATCCCTAATCCAAGACTCAGTGTTGCCAGTGGTAGATAGTCAAATATAACATGAGACAGCTCAAAAAGTAACATTTTCACGAGAAAAGTAACATTACCTACTTATTGTGGAAAACGACACAATACTATAATATGGCATTTTATTACACAAAAACTAAAATAAGTTTCCTGTCCCATTTGTTAAACATCGAAAAAATCGTAATAATTGTTGATCGAATAATCGACTGGCGACCCCTATCCACTAGTAAACTAATTAGTAACAGTCTTAAAATAAAAATTTAGTTACTTTTTTATATTAAATTTTGGTCGTGTTTGAAAGATGGCTACATCTTTGTTTGTACCCATTCGTGTAAAAGTCTAGTCACGGCGTGCGTAGCGCGCCGCGCGCTCCGAGCCCTGCGGTAGTGACGGTTTGGTCAAAAATCATTACAATCAACCTGTACCTAATGATTTTGTTTATGCATTTAAAATTTTTAAAATCGATTGTAATCATTCGCTGCTAGTCACCACTCGCCTCACTTGCGCATGCTTAAGTAAGCGGGATGGAAAATTAAGAAATACAGGCGAGTGAGTGAATATATCGCATTCAGTTAGTCTACAAAATCAAGTGCGCCAAGATGACCTTAGAATATAGTTATTATTCTAAGAAGATGACGAACAAAAAAAATCTTGAATGCGTTCCGTTTCACGATATTTTTTTGTTTGCTGAAAAATCTAAAAAGTAACATAAAATAACATATTGAGTCGTGTAACATGGAGGTAACATGAGAGGGTCAAAAGTAAAGTAAAATGTTACTTTTGTAACATTCTGGCAACGCTGCCAAGACTAATCCCAACCCTAATATTCACAGACTATTAGCTATTAGAGTTTAGAGTCAAAGTCGTGAGCTTGTCGTGAGTCAACCAGTATAAAAATATTCGATATTAGAATAATAATCAATATATTGGTCGAGTCAAAGCCGAACGAAACTGACTTCTGCACTTTTATTAATCTGTGGGCTTACAATTACTCCTATCGAGTAAATGTGTTCTGTGCTTCTGTTTCTGTCACTGTCATGTTTCCACTGTCCACATGACATGTTTCTGTTTTGTTTGTATAATAAATAAGCCTAGTAAGGCCTCAGTTTCAGTTGTTTATTTTCATTTAACAGCAATAAATAGCAAATAAAATACATACTTTATAATTCTTTTGCTGGGTATAAGAGAGATTTATTTGTGTTAGTGCAAAACAACTACGATTGCGTTACACCATGGCGATGCAGTGTCAATTATGGATGGGCAGTGTAAGATTATTTCTTACTCGCTAATTATGATTTTGAACTTATTTAGTGTAAATTTTGATCTGAATTATTACTCGGATGAAATATTCACGTACTTAAATTGTTTCATTCTATCGTTTTGTATAAAAAAAAAATTGGTGTTGGTCATAGGTTACCTGACTCAACCCATATTAGCATTGGTTTGTTTTTGTCCACTTTAGAATATAGAAATGTTTAGTTATTAGATATTTATATTTATGTGAAAACATTTTTAAGTCCTAAACGCATTGCACACTCCGGATTTCTCCGAGACCTGCAACCCAGACTGGGTGAGGTTTCCAGTTATGTTTAGGTATATAAATACTTATCGAATTCATAATAAAACCGTATTGCTAAACTCTTAAGGTGCTGTCACATTTGTCTGACATACGTGTTAACACTCCATATTTTATATGGACGCTAGTTATAAGATAGGTGTGCTTCTAGTTCATACATTTACTATGAAAACCAATGTCATCTGAGGGGTGTGTTAACACGTAACGTCAGACAAATGTGCCAGCGCCCTTATACAATATTATTTTTCTAGTTGGAGCCAAATATGACAGAGAGCTTTATTATGGCTGCATTTCATCGTATGGGCCAGCGCCCTTTAGCAGTGAAAGTAATGCGTAATAAGTTTACAGGGGAGCCCGCTGGTTATGCTTTTGTACACTTCCAGGTATATATTTCTATTTATACTAAATTTTTTCTTAACTTAAGTAAACAGTTTTTGACAATTCCCACAAGTCTTATCAAATTGTCTTTAATTAATAAATAACCACTTTTTAAGTTTTCTACATGTGGAAAAAGATTTTTTACATACTTTACAATCACTCTAACCAAGTGGACCATTTGGACAAGTTATCTGATAGACTTAAGAAAAGGCACTTTATTAAATTTAGATATTTGCATTCACAATTCTATTTTTATATACTTTTTTAAATTACATAATTTCAGCAACTGATCCTACTGTAAACATTTTTAAAATTATTTATATTGATTATTAGTTTATTAACTCAAATAGTAGCTTGACCAGAATATATATTTTATGATTTACCAAAGTAATGTATGACTATTTGACGGCAACTTTCATTTGGCAAGTTATTGTTTAACAAATAATAAATTACTTGGTCATGTTTCATTTTACGAAGAATTATTTGTTGGCATAGCATACTGCGGCAATGTGTGTAATAGACGAGAGCAGGGAAGTTTCACCTACAAAAACGTTTTAAGACTTCTTTAATGGCGGGGGCCTTGGCCCCCAAAGCCCTCTTGCGGGGCGGGTACGCCCTCCGTCCCCCCGCTTTTGTGTCTACCCCCTTTTATGTGATTACACTATTTTTATGTGATTACAATATTTTTATGTGATAATCACAATATGACAATAGTTATGACCTGCATTGTGAGAGACTGGTGCCTGATATAGGTATCTAAAAGAACTTGTGCCACAGGTCACCAGGGCCCTCTTGCTTACATTTAGGTAAAACACGGTATATGAGATTCCATGAACGTCTTATGAGTGAGAATGCTGCAAAACTGATTTATTTTACAATTAAACTGAAAAGTTTTATTTTACAATTAAAAAAACATGTCTAATTCAGACTATTATATGTTCAATAATTGTGTTTATACACTTATGTAAAATCTATTTTCAGACAGATGAAGAATCAATTGATGCTATGCACAAACTTAATGGTAAACCGATCCCAGGGACTTTCCCGGTAGTACGGTTTCGTTTAAATACAGCATCTAGGGAAGCCCGCAACAACATGCAGCATGAGAGGGAGTTCTCGGTGTGGGTCGGAGACCTCAGTCCTGACGTTGATGACTACTCACTTTACAGAGTATTTGCCTCAAAATACTCATCAATAAAAACTGCAAAAGGTTCAAAATTTATGCACAGTTTTTATCTTATTGTTCAGTATTTTTTAAGCTGCTGCTTCCCAAAATGTGTATTTAGGTTGTTAAAAATAATAACAATGTCTAAAGTAGCTAAGCTAGTATATTTACAGATAGTTCTTAATAACGTCTTAACTTACTATAATGCCAACTAAATTGTAGTTAGATAAATAATATTAGAAAAAATCAACTCACCTGTAGCACTTCAGACGGGACTCGAACCCGCACCCTTAGGATTCCGAAGTAATGCACTGACGGCGAAATTGTAGTTCTTGTTTTCCCATATTTTTGCATATATTAGCAAAGAATGAACTGAATTGAGATCAGTTTTGTAGCGATAGATAATATATGAATATTTCAATATTTCAGTGATTTTAGACAGCTCAGGATATACAAAAGGATATGGCTTTGTCAGGTTTGGTAATGAGGATGAACAGAGAAATGCTTTGTATGCAATGAATGGGTACACCGGACTGGGGAACAAACCCCTTAAGATCTGTACTGCTGTACCAAAGCCCAAGGCCATTGTCACCACACAGAGTACCTCAACAACAACCACAACAAGTGCTAGCTATAACAGCGGGACGGTATGTTTTCAGTTAAATTTAAAAGATGGCAAGCAGTTGTGTGCTACAACGATATTTTGAATATATTTCTTATTGGACTGATCAAATATTAAAAAATGTAGTCTCATCACAGCTATTTTGATCTGTCATAAACAGTGCCGGCGTTAGAGGGACTGACACCCTGGGCAAGAATATTTTGGCGCCCACTTAAAGAAATCAAAATCGAGTATTAATTTTTTTCTGAACCAATGTGAACGTGTATTAAGAATTCTATATTCCATCTTCCATCGAACGCTTAGCTATCCCCACCATCCACCACGCGTTCTAGTTTGGTGGGGGAAGTATCCCACCTCCACTAATCGCCCCTCCAAATTTAGCGCCCTGGGCCGTCGCCCCATCGCGCCCCCCCCTAACGCCGGCACTGGTCATAAATATCATAATTTGGCTTGGCAACTGAGCACACTGCTTGCCATTTAGCTAGTTCTTGCTATATTGCATTAATCTTTGCTGTGTTGTTTTGAGTTTCATATGATTAGTTCTTATGCATATCATTATTTGTTTGATAATAATGAGTATTGATTCAACTCAGTATTCAGGGTTTCCAGATGATTTGTAAACTTTATTTTGTAATATAAATCAATAAGTCAAATCAACTGGCAATCTTGGTGCATTTCAAGTTATGACGGTTATCATAAAACAATTTTTGGTAAAACAATAGAAATCTGGAAGATCATTATCATTAATTAAGCGATTTTTGCTGTATTGCATAGCTCAAAAGAAAAAAAATATAGAAACAACCATTAACTGAGAGTTAGCTTTTAGGCGTAGCTTAAACTTGATATTTGTGTAAAATGCTTTAAAGTTTGAACGCGATGCATTCGAGCAGTGTGCCATTGCTATGCGTTACTTATAATAACTGCATATATGCAAATAGACGCTTAGTTGCCACAAATTTGCATCATGGCGATGTGGGGGTGACTAAAAGTGACACTGATGAGTAGTTATGATTTATAGGAGTACAACCAATATTATGATCCGTCAGCCTATTGGCAAAATTATTCAGCGTGGTCTGGCTACTATGGGCAGGGTGACCAGAGCGCGGTTGCGGCTGCGCAGACAGTGCCAGTCGCCGAACCGGTGCAAACTGCCGCCATCAAAGCACAAAATGACGATTTGGCTCTTGTTGGTAAGTATGTAAAGGTGCAAATTAGTGTCCGGCCGAAACTGGAATTCCATCAGTCGAAACCCGGATCAGAACTTTCGCCTCTGGTTCCAGTTTCGGTGGAAACCGAAACTTATTTTTACCCGACTACGGCGAAGCAAAAAGGAAGGTTATCTCATATTAAATTGACGCTGTTTTTTTACACGTACATGGTTGGTGGTAGGGTTTTTTCAAGCCCGCCAGTGGTTGACGAATAATTAGAAACATCAGTCGGTTTTCATAAAAACGAGATAAATTAGAACGCTTGGTTCTCCGCCAGGGATTGATCGAGCATCATCTGTAATCTGATGATGTCTATCCAGGGAATAAATGGCAGACTCACTTTTTTTGACTCGCGCAGAACTAATTTTGGGTAGACACGCACCGCTAAAACGAATCTGTAATACGTATGTATGTACAACAATGTTGCTGATAAATCATTGGGAATCTATACTTCAAAATTACCTTAAAAAAATCTTCTGTGTAGGCTAAATCCTGTAGTTCCTGATTCATTGTCTATCAAGTTGTTTAATTTTTTATTTTTATTCATTTTTATTTTGCATTTTTATGAGTAGATAAACTTAAGACCTAGACCTTTTTTTATGTGTTGCACGTTATAAAAATTGAATGCTGTGTGTACCTGTAATTAAGGTCATGCATAGGACAATGATAGCTAATGTATTTTTTAAGATTGTTTCTGTATGTACTTTGTTGGTATACCTAATAAATAAATAAATAAACCATTATCGATAAACTACAAACACATTACAGAAAGCCGCATCGAAATCAGTTTAGTAGTTTTTGAGAAATCTTCAAGTGCCGACTTATCTTGTTGCTGCAGCGCCCTCAGGTGGTCTATCACCATGTAATATGCTCTGGAATTAAACCTTTTAAATGCAAAAAACCGCATCGAAATCGGTTCAGTAGTTTTCGTGGAAAATGGTAACAGACATACATACAAACAAACAACCTCTAACCCCAAACGCATATGCCGCCTCCGTCCCTTCCGATTCGTCCGTCGTGGGTAAAAATTGCTAGCATTGCACGCCCGCGTCTTACACCCGTTTGCACTAAACTTAAGAATCGCCTATGTGTCCTAACTACAACTCGACCAAATTAAAACGGTGTAATGAGCTTAGCCGACTAGCCGTCATGCAGTTGTCATGCACCTAATTATCTTGGTCGGGTTGTAGTTAGGAGAAGACTTAAGCGATACTTAAGTTTAGTGCAAACGGGTGTTAACATTCGCGCCGCCTCGCGCGCTTGGGCAATCTTGCGCACACGAAGTTTCCAGAAAACGGGGACATGGTAGCCGCGATGGTACGTCACGACTTGTTGATTTTAGCTTGTTCCAAATATTGTTTTTAATTAATTTCCAGAACACAAGACTTCTATTGACGTAGAGCAGTGGAATGAAGAGTTTCTAGACCCCGAGTTGTCGCTGTGGGACAGCTTGGAGGCGTCGCAGTGGTTCCCTAACGAAGTGGTCGAGGCGCATTGAAGGCGCGGTTACTATTAGTTTAGTTATGTAGAAAATAAGTTAAGCTTTATCTGATAAGTAAAATTTTTGAAAGTATTCTTGGCTTTTTTTTATCGGTATCCGTTTTGGTAGTAAAAAGATGTCGCAATTACACCTTCGCGGGAGTGGGGAAGCGACTAGTCAGCTTGTCTACACATGGGGCATAGATAAGTGGCAAACGCTTAGCTTTTCGATTATTCGAATAGAATAGAAGTGACATTAAGTGTATGAATTTAATATTTCAAAAGGTCGTGATTGCTCTTGTGAGCGACATCTTACATCAGTTACATACAATTTTCTATTCTATTCGAATTGTAGAAAGCCACTTGGCTGCGAGGTCCCTATTTGCCTGATCGCCTCGTCACTCGCGCGAATTTGTAATTACGGCATAAACTAGGGGAACACAGCATGACGTTATCGTTTAGGGACAGAATTGTAAACCATGTTTTCAGTAAAAAAGTATATTAACAGCAATTTTTTGCATGACATCAAAGGAATTATATAAAATATTGTATTTTATTTCATACTTGTATGAGCACGTTCTGCAAAAAATAAATTAAATGGGAGCTCTATTTGGTGTCCATCGTTCCAGCAACGACGGTCTCCGATTTGCGTGAAAAAAATACATCATGAAGGCCAATTTTTTGCCAGTCGGGAAAAAATAGGTTATAGGGTAATCAGATTTATTATAGCTTTTGTAATTAATGAGATATAACTGGGGCGTTGCCATGACGACGTCGTTCTGGCAGCGCCACAAAATAACCCTGCATATCTTCGGATCCAGTGGAGGGAAAATATAAATTTATTCCCGACTGGGAAAAAAATTGCCTTTATGATGTTTTTTTTCACGCAGAGACCGTGGCGCTGCTGGAAAGATGGACTCCTCTATTTGGTTACCTTCATGATTTTTCGCGTATCAAATTATTATTCCATTTATGTACATAAGTATATTTACAATTTATTTTTAGGCCAACTGTGGTACGCCAACTAGTCAGTCTTTATTACGCCTAAAGTATGAAACATACGTGAGATGATCTTTAGCACAGGAATAATGAACTATCAGCCCCTTTACTCTGACTATCAAAAGTAACATCAAAGTAATATCATAAGTGAGATGGCGCTATACGCGATGTATAGCTCTGTCTCTATCACAACATTACTTCAATACTACTTAAGAGCTTAGGATCCCAGAATACAAGCTTAAAACAAACGGACGCGGGGGGTGCATTGGCGCCCGCTGGGGTACATAATTGCGAACATCGTAAAAACGCTCTACGAAACTTTCAAGTCTCTGGACATCACCAATTTATTTTTTTAACCTGTGCCTTTAACGTAACAAAGTGCGAAAACGATGTAGATACAGAGGGTCGGATCTGTTCATGAAATAATTCCCATAGTTTAGTCACGGAAGGCATAAAAACAACCGAAATTATAAGAATAATTAATTAAAAGATACACACAGATCTAACGTGGTCAAATGCAATACTGATCGAAAAAATATTTAGCATACAGTTAAAAATAAATAAGTGTTAAAAATATTTTATTTTATGTGATGCATTTTAGTTAAAAACAAAACTACAAGAAAACAATTTTAAAAGATGCTTCGCAAAATTCATGACATTATTTAAGGGTTGGCCACATCTATCAGCACGGTATCGGCTTTTTCCGTCGCCCTATCCGTTCTGTCGATTAGAACCGCCATTTGCTAGAGTGAGAAAGATAGCAGAAATAAGACAGCACGCGTCGGAATCCTCCCGCTATTTTTCTCGCTTATTCTTTAGAGGGATAATATAATTCTTTCTACTTTACTCATTCGAAAGCACAAATATTTTAATTAAATAATTCCTTACCCTAAATTCGGCGTTATTACAACATTTTTCACATTCATCAAATGCCGCGGCCAATCCACGTGTCCATTGATCT
This sequence comes from Catoptria pinella, assembly GCA_963556745.1. Classification (NCBI taxonomy): domain Eukaryota; kingdom Metazoa; phylum Arthropoda; class Insecta; order Lepidoptera; family Crambidae; genus Catoptria; species Catoptria pinella. The sequence goes on along the minus strand of OY750775.1, from coordinate 6,351,838 downwards.
GGACAAACCTTAGAGCATTTAACCTATGGAGACGGCAAAGACGGGCGACCCCCTCCATCAAAGTCGTTGGCCAACGGCCATAGTCGTTTAATAAAACTACGTATACAGTTTAGAACTATGTCACTCTGAAAGCTATTACTTTTTTGATCAGAAATCAATGACAAACGACAACTACAACAAAGTCACAAAGTTCTAATCTGTATACATATTTTTAGTCGTGACTGTACATCCCCTTCCGCTAAATTACTTTTTTGATCAGAAATCAATGACAAAAGACAACTACAACAAAGTCACAAAGTTCTAATCTGTATACATATTTTTAGTCGTGACTGTACATCCCCTTCCGCTAAAAGTAACGGAAAATTTTGTTCGGTGTTATACGGTCTTGCCGACTCCATAGGTTAAATTAAAAAAAATACATAGACAATTTAAAAGTGCTTGATTATTAAGATTATTTGAATAAAGAAATTTTGACTATTTACTATTATATACAAGGTGTTACAAAAGTACCCCTAATGCCGAATATGGTAGATAGGGACCATCAAACTGAACAACTTTTACTATGGGGCCAACTTTGAAATCGCGAAAAAAAAATCAGCTGTTTCATACATTTTGATATTTTCATAATTAATTTTTGTATGAAACAGCTGATTTTTTTTTCGCGATTTCAAAGTTGGTCCCATAGTAAAAGTTGTTCAGTTTGATGGTCCCTATCTACCATATTCGGCATTAGGGGTACTTTTGTAACACCTTGTATATTGAAATGGTCAAACAAACCAATAATTTAATCCCTAACCAGGGGTTCACTCCGCGCTTAAACATAAGCCTATTGCTCGCGGCTCATTCAGTCGAGCCAGCGCACGAGGTATGTCGTGTCGGTTGAGACAGAGCTACGTGACTAACGCGACAGAAAGAAAAGATGCAATAAAAGGCACGCAGCGCTGTGCCATTTGAAATTGTACTTTATTGGCGTGCGACGAGAGTAGCTTATTATTTGATTGTCCTCGTGCCGATGGACTTCTGTACGTTTGGTACTATTATATATTCTGTGTCCTAACTAAGCAAAGCTTGTACTATGGTAACTAAATAAGGATTAGGAATAAACAAGGTGTTACAAAAATACCCCTAATGCCGAATATGGTAGATAGGGACCATCATACTGAATAACTTTTACTATGGGATAAACTCTGAAATCGCGAAAAAAAAATCAGCTGTTTCATTCAAAAATTAAAATCGAAAATATCAAAATATATGAAACAGCAGATTTTTTTTTCGCGATTTCAGAGTTGGTCCCATAGTAAAAGTTGTTCAGTTTGATGGTATCTATATGTATAGCATATTCGGCATTAGGGGTATTTTTGTAACATGTTGTATAAATAAGGATACAACCTATGGCCTTCGATCAAGAATATCCGAGATAACGCTTCACGAACTAAAACAGCACGCAAATATTGACATCGACTGACTAAACAAAAAGCGATTTTAAATTTTGAATTGGCAGGATAATTTTGCTGATTTGCAAACGTCCACCAGTCGGCGTAGTACCGCTATCTTGGCGCTAGTGTAGATGTAGACTCATTTTGTTGTGTGTTTGCTATCAATATTTGTTGAAAGCGAATTTTCAGTATAAATAAGTCTATGGAATTATCGTAAATGTCAATCGTTAATTCGTTAACTTTCCAACTTCCGTAATAATAATAATAATTATCAATAATTTTTAAGACATCATTGAAAAATAACGGGTTACATAATCCATATGCACACGTACAAAAGGTCTCTATCTACAGCAGCGTCACCAAGCGGGATAAATTCTCTGTCATCCTGCCATTCGAACATTCCCCACATTAATATTTTTATCTGGGTACAAATTACTATTCTTTCCAAACTCAACTTTAAATGTACTTCAGGGAAGATAATACTTTGTACAAAATAAGCTCCCAGTTTGAAAGTGGGGCGTTATTTCGACATTTCGAAGTGCCGTTTTTGAGACTGAACAGACTTCTAGCTAGGGTATTCTTGATCGAAGCTCAAGAGACAGGATCGCTGAACTGCGCAAAGCGGTGGTCAACGTCGACGATGTGAACAATTGATTAATTCCTAAATATAATACAATTCTGTACATGAAACTAAACATTAATGCTAAAGTTGCGTAAACGTGTACGAACTATGCCGCTGTCTCTTCGCAGGACTTGGGTTCACTTGTATAACACTAGGAGTCCTATCTTGGCTATAACTCGCTGGTGAAATAAACTGAGGAGATCCCGTAGAATTACTCTTGGGCGTACCTCTCTTCATATAACCAACGACCGTGTTCAGGAAGTTTGATGGTAAAGCGACGGGCGTCAGCCTTCCCGCGCCATGAGCTATGTAAGTTTGCAACATTTTCTTAGAAGGTGAATGTGGGTCATTGACCGTTAGAACGACGAGAGAACCGGATTCTATGTTTGGAGGTATAGAAGACACCATATTCAAATTGATCGGTGCGGGCGGTGGCGATTTTGGGGGAACTCTAGTTAGAGTAGCCATGTCTCCTGCTCCGTGCGGGATGGGAACTGAAATCGGAATGTCGTTCTGTAGCGTTATGGTAGCCAACGGGGTTTTGGCCCTTTTCTTTGCTTCGGCGACTTCTCGTCGCTTCCTGGCTTTCTCTATTTTTTTTCCGAGCGCATGCTGTATTATTTCGTTTGCTGTTATCGGGCCTTTGCAGTCTTTGCCGCTAGGTACGTTGGGTAGGACGGCAGTCTCGACTGCTTTGGCTGCTCGACCTGAAAAAATGATTTTCTTATTACACTTAAAAAATGCACTTGGCGTAAAACAAGCAATTTGCAATAATTGCACTTCTCATTACGATCTGTACTAGGTAAGTATAGGTAATACTAAATAATATACTAGAAAAAATATGACTCGCACCAGATATAATTAAATATATAAATTTTGACAACATCATATACATTGCTCCGATTCCAAAGTAAGTAGCTAAAACACTTGTGTTATAGAAATCAAAGACAACGGTGGTATCACAAACGCCCAGACCTGAGCCAATATAGAAAAGTTCGTTTTCGTTCGTTTACTTCTCCACACGTGGCTGTACTGTACAGTCGCTGCACCTCCTCCTGTAGCTGTCGCTGCAGTCATTCCTTCTCTTTCCGCTCTTGCTCCGCTGCTTCCGCACTCTTCCGACTACTGCTGTTATCCGACCGGTCCCCACCTATACCTGTCATGATTTACTTCTCCGCTCGTGGCTGTACTGTACAGTCGCAGCGCCGCTGTCGCTGTAGTTCCTTCTCTTTCTCCGCTGTATCCGCGCGCTCTTTGCCGAGTACTGCTGTAATCGCCGGGACCCCTACTGCTATGACTCACTCCTCCGCACGTGGCTGTGTCGCGCGTGGGTCAGCCGCTGCGCCTCCTCCTGCCGCTGTCGCTGTTGCCGAGTACTGCTGTAATCGCCGGGTCCCCTACTGCTATGACTCACTCCTCCGCACGTGGCTGTGTCGCGCGTGGGTCAGCCGCTGCGCCTCCTCCTGCCGCTGTCGCTGTTGCCGAGTACTGCTGTAATCGCCGGGTCCCCTACTGCTATGACTCACTCCTCCGCACGTGGCTGTGTCGCGCGTGGGTCAGCCGCTGCGCCTCCTCCTGCCGCTGTCGCTGTTGCCGAGTACTGCTGTAATCGCCGGGTCCCCTACTGCTATGACTCACTCCTCCGCACGTGGCTGTGTCGCGCGTGGGTCAGCCGCTGCGCCTCCTCCTGCCGCTGTCGCTGTTGCCGAGTACTGCTGTAATCGCCGGGTCCCCTACTGCTATGACTCACTCCTCCGCACGTGGCTGTGTCGCGCGTGGGTCAGCCGCTGCGCCTCCTCCTGCCGCTGTCGCTGTTGCCGAGTACTGCTGTAATCGCCGGGTCCCCTACTGCTATGACTCACTCCTCCGCACGTGGCTGTGTCGCGCGTGGGTCAGCCGCTGCGCCTCCTCCTGCCGCTGTCGCTGTTGCCGAGTACTGCTGTAATCGCCGGGTCCCCTACTGCTATGACTCACTCCTCCGCACGTGGCTGTGTCGCGCGTGGGTCAGCCGCTGCGCCTCCTCCTGCCGCTGTCGCTGTTGCCGAGTACTGCTGTAATCGCCGGGTCCCCTACTGCTATGACTCACTCCTCCGCACGTGGCTGTGTCGCGCGTGGGTCAGCCGCTGCGCCTCCTCCTGCCGCTGTCGCTGTTGCCGAGTACTGCTGTAATCGCCGGGTCCCCTACTGCTATGACTCACTCCTCCGCACGTGGCTGTGTCGCGCGTGGGTCAGCCGCTGCGCCTCCTCCTGCCGCTGTCGCTGTTGCCGAGTACTGCTGTAATCGCCGGGTCCCCTACTGCTATGACTCACTCCTCCGCACGTGGCTGTGTCGCGCGTGGGTCAGCCGCTGCGCCTCCTCCTGCCGCTGTCGCTGTTGCCGAGTACTGCTGTAATCGCCGGGTCCCCTACTGCTATGACTCACTCCTCCGCACGTGGCTGTGTCGCGCGTGGGTCAGCCGCTGCGCCTCCTCCTGCCGCTGTCGCTGTTGCCGAGTACTGCTGTAATCGCCGGGTCCCCTACTGCTATGACTCACTCCTCCGCACGTGGCTGTGTCGCGCGTGGGTCAGCCGCTGCGCCTCCTCCTGCCGCTGTCGCTGTTGCCGAGTACTGCTGTAATCGCCGGGTCCCCTACTGCTATGACTCACTCCTCCGCACGTGGCTGTGTCGCGCGTGGGTCAGCCGCTGCGCCTCCTCCTGCCGCTGTCGCTGTTGCCGAGTACTGCTGTAATCGCCGGGTCCCCTACTGCTATGACTCACTCCTCCGCACGTGGCTGTGTCGCGCGTGGGTCAGCCGCTGCGCCTCCTCCTGCCGCTGTCGCTGTTGCCGAGTACTGCTGTAATCGCCGGGTCCCCTACTGCTATGACTCACTCCTCCGCACGTGGCTGTGTCGCGCGTGGGTCAGCCGCTGCGCCTCCTCCTGCCGCTGTCGCTGTTGCCGAGTACTGCTGTAATCGCCGGGTCCCCTACTGCTATGACTCACTCCTCCGCACGTGGCTGTGTCGCGCGTGGGTCAGCCGCTGCGCCTCCTCCTGCCGCTGTCGCTGTTGCCGAGTACTGCTGTAATCGCCGGGTCCCCTACTGCTATGACTCACTCCTCCGCACGTGGCTGTGTCGCGCGTGGGTCAGCCGCTGCGCCTCCTCCTGCCGCTGTCGCTGTTGCCGAGTACTGCTGTAATCGCCGGGTCCCCTACTGCTATGACTCACTCCTCCGCACGTGGCTGTGTCGCGCGTGGGTCAGCCGCTGCGCCTCCTCCTGCCGCTGTCGCTGTTGCCGAGTACTGCTGTAATCGCCGGGTCCCCTACTGCTATGACTCACTCCTCCGCACGTGGCTGTGTCGCGCGTGGGTCAGCCGCTGCGCCTCCTCCTGCCGCTGTCGCTGTTGCCGAGTACTGCTGTAATCGCCGGGTCCCCTACTGCTATGACTCACTCCTCCGCACGTGGCTGTGTCGCGCGTGGGTCAGCCGCTGCGCCTCCTCCTGCCGCTGTCGCTGTTGCCGAGTACTGCTGTAATCGCCGGGTCCCCTACTGCTATGACTCACTCCTCCGCACGTGGCTGTGTCGCGCGTGGGTCAGCCGCTGCGCCTCCTCCTGCCGCTGTCGCTGTTGCCGAGTACTGCTGTAATCGCCGGGTCCCCTACTGCTATGACTCACTCCTCCGCACGTGGCTGTGTCGCGCGTGGGTCAGCCGCTGCGCCTCCTCCTGCCGCTGTCGCTGTTGCCGAGTACTGCTGTAATCGCCGGGTCCCCTACTGCTATGACTCACTCCTCCGCACGTGGCTGTGTCGCGCGTGGGTCAGCCGCTGCGCCTCCTCCTGCCGCTGTCGCTGTTGCCGAGTACTGCTGTAATCGCCGGGTCCCCTACTGCTATGACTCACTCCTCCGCACGTGGCTGTGTCGCGCGTGGGTCAGCCGCTGCGCCTCCTCCTGCCGCTGTCGCTGTTGCCGAGTACTGCTGTAATCGCCGGGTCCCCTACTGCTATGACTCACTCCTCCGCACGTGGCTGTGTCGCGCGTGGGTCAGCCGCTGCGCCTCCTCCTGCCGCTGTCGCTGTTGCCGAGTACTGCTGTAATCGCCGGGTCCCCTACTGCTATGACTCACTCCTCCGCACGTGGCTGTGTCGCGCGTGGGTCAGCCGCTGCGCCTCCTCCTGCCGCTGTCGCTGTAACCGCTCCTTCTCCCCCCGCTCCCTCTCCGCCGCTTCCGCGCGCTCTTTCTCGAACTCCTCCTGCAGATTGACCGCGTCCCACGCGGTTGCAGATCTTAAAGCCTTGTCTACTTGCGCCCCATTCACTTTCTCTTCTTTTTTGAACTGGAATAATATTTTTTTTTAGTATATCATTTAGTATTGTGGAATAATAAAGTTTTTTGTTGAACTTCAGAGTAAAAGCTTTTTCAATCAAATCAGCGAAATGTGACCTACCCCGAGGTATTTCCCATCATTTAACAGAAATTCTATCTAGACAACAAATATTAAGTAGTAGGCTAAGCTTACCTATTTATGGGGATAGATTATTGAAATAAAGAATTAGTTGACATAACGTCATCTAACTTCTGGAAGAAAAATTACAGAAGTCTGTCCCTATAGCGACGAGCTTGCGGTAGAATCACACAATTTCGGCGGCACTCCACTTGGCAGCTATGACTATACTACACAGTTTCATATAAGACAGCTAAGCTAGTGAGGTGGTGTTACCTTTATCTTCAAGTCCCGTCTATTCCGGTCGGGGAACAACGGCGCCATTAGTGTGAAGTCTGTTCCTATAGCAGCGAGCGCGCGGTAGAACCGTACAGTTTCGGCGGCGCTCCACTCGGCGGTTCTGGCGGAACGCGAGTACTTCCCGCCGCCGCTGCCCCACGCCCCCTCGCGGACTACGGACGATAGCTTGCGTTTGCTGTCCGTTTGTTTTATCACCTATAATGAAAGTAGCGGTCAGAAAATGATAGTGTGTGGTATTAACTTGTTCTAGGATACAAGATAACTAGTCTTGTCCTGTTTGATCTCCCTGTTGGGTCCTAGCTTGATCTGGCTGGGCGATTCGGCGCTGGGGGCGAGTCGTCTGCCGCTTGTACCTCGCGGTTTTATACAAAAACCTAAGTTTCTAAAGGTAAAAGGACTCACCAAACTAGTCTCGTCCAGTTTGATCTCCCCGTTGGGTGCTAGCTTGATTTGCGGCACGGGCGCTTCGGCGCCTGGGGGCGAGTCATCTGCCGCTTGTTCCTGACGGTTTTATACAAAAACCTAGGTTTCTAAAGGTAAAAGGACTCACCAAACTAGTCTCGTCCAGTGTGATCTCCCCGTTGGGTGCTAGCTTGATTTGCGGCACGGGCGCATCAGCGCCTGGGGGCGAGTCATCTGCCGCTTGTTCCTCACGGTTTTATACAAACACCTAGGTTTCTAAAGGTAAAAGGACTCACCAAACTAGTCTCGTCCAGTATGATCTCCCCGTTGGGTCCTAGCTTGATCTGCGGCACGGGCGCTTCGGCCGCTGGGGGCGGGTCGTCGGGGTCGTCTGCCGCTTGAGCCTCGCGTTCTAAATCGTCTTGTTTGTTGGCCTCTTTGGCGTTTATCTCATCTGGGTCGGGACTGTATGAATATAAATTGTAATTTATCGCAGACAGGAGCATAAAAGCCGTTAAAAATAATAAGAAAAATAGCAGAGCAATCTTTAAAAATACTTCTTTCATTCAAAATGTACAGAAATGAAATAAAATGTAGAACAACATGTTGGCATGTAATTCCCGAGTTTGTTTTCTACTCACTATAAAAGACATCAACTTGGGTCGATTTTGTATAGTTTGTAGATATAAGTTTAAACTTACACAATGGGATTAGCAGTCGGGTTGTAGAAGATCAGATCGTACATGGTGAGTGCCTCTCGTTTGACCGTCTCCCGGCGCCGGCGCATCGCCGCCATACGGCGACTCATGTCTTGGCGGCGAGTTCTACAGTTATGTTTTAACAATTTAGAACTGTGAATGGTTCTGCGAAGATGACTATGAACTAGCATAGCAAGCAAGCAAAATTTATTGTAGATTTTATTTACGTGAACATCAAGATGACCCCGGTTGGTTTTTCAATAATTCCATAAATAACACAAGTGCTTTGGCATGTGATCTTGACATTTAAAGCAACACTAGTTGTTTTCGATTGTAATGTAATAGGCTATCGAACTTTATGAAGACTTTACGAAACTAACTGTAATTAAACTGTAATTATTTACAATCATGACATTTCAATTTCTTTGACATTTACAGCACTACTATCCTTCTATGACGTTTGAGATATTTATGATTATTTAATGTAAAGTTATCCCGAATATTTAGGACAATTTAATTACCTTTTATATGTACCTCAGTAGCGCGGCATGTTTATTGTTCTTCTTAAATAAGTTAATGAATTTTGGCAACTATTTTAAATGTTGTTGTGTTCCGCATGATACCTAATAATTTGCACACCCGCGAGGGTAGGATATGGCGTACTTTGTTAATTTTAAGTCATCTGTATTGTTTATACCCATGTTCAAGCAAATAAATATATTGATTGATTGATTGATAAACATAAAACAGTATGATATTAGAATATTAGGACAATGAAATATAACTTGAGCGCAACTTACTTGGAATGTTGTTTCTCTTTAGTCGGCGACATCGCTGGCGGAGGCTGCGCTATAACTTGGCTAATACTCGACGATACAGAGTCATTTCTTATCCTATTTACGTCTCTGAAATTATCAATGTATTATGCAACTAAAATACTTCATTGTTTTGTTTATAGACTTCCCTATCGCATTAGTTTGAAACCTGTAATGGTATGTACAGTCTGTATATCCTTACTTGTCCTATTTGGTAAACAATCGTCACCCAACTTTTTATTGAAATATTCACCTTTAAAATACAACAAATGGTTCTCCACACATAGAATACGAGATAAGATGATAATTATTAATGACAATTTAATTTAATGAAACACTAATTACTATTTAAGGGGCTGACATCAGCTAACTATATAGCGCCGCCAGTCGATTTTGTTTTATTTATTCTATATAAGCCCCATTTCTTAAAAAAGGAATCAGTCAAGGTTTTGTTAATAACGTCTAATATTTATTGATAACTTTACACAGTTTGAAAAGGCATACAAACAGTTTAAAACGCAATTTTGTTAAAAGTGGCCACTGTTGGTTCAAACCCGTTTTTAAACTATTGCACGCATTTTGTAATATTGTAACGTTATTAATAATCATTAGACGTCATTCACAAGACCTTGATTGATTCCTTTTTTAAGAAATTGGGCTTATTTAGAATAAATAAAATAAAATCGATTGGAGGCGCTAGTTGGCTCATGTCAGCCCCTAAGTTTAAAAGACGTATGACATCCGTCAAGATCGGTAAGTTAGGTAGGTAAAATGTAAGATTAGATCAGGGATGTCAGACGTACCAACTTCTTGGTAAACATACCAGTTTTTAGCGTCACGTACCAAGTACCAAGACTACTCGGTCCTTGTACGCAAAAATACCAAGATTGGCCGTTAACCGACAAACATACACCGACAATGGCATTATAGCACATATATATATATATATAATGGCACATTATAGGTCTGAAATGCAAAAAAAACGGTTTAAAGTGGTATTTTTTCAATGCGTTCATTAATTACTGCCTTCTATTAACGGTACCTGAAATTGAAATATAAATTTTTTTCACTAGGATGCGATTTCCGACATAGTTTATATACCAGTGTTGGCAGCGCCGCAGCGGAGCACAGGCGTACCAAGATTTGCGTTCTCAATACCAGCTTTTCAGCCAGCTCGGTACAAGGATTTCTGAGTGGCCGTCTGACATCCCTGGATTAGATTGACATAACATAATAGAATGATCACCTGTTAGTGAGTGATTGCAGTGCGCTATGCGAGGTGTGGGAGTCGTGTCGCTGTCGGGGAGGCGCCGGCGTCGTCGTGCCGCCACTCAGCAGTGCGCGTCTACTCTCATCTTCTGATTCACTTGCACTTCCCTAAAATTAAGTTTTATTAATAAGAAAGAAAAAATTAAAACTTATATCCATCGCACGCACAAACAAAGTCCACGCGGAAGATGTTAAGCACAGATTACTAATGGGAAGTATTTTTTTGATCTGCAAATTAATCTAAAAAAATCAGCATTTAAATTGTTTGGTCAGCAAACCTTGATATGTAAACAATCTTAAAATCGTTTAGCAATTTAACAAAAAATTGGAGAGCAAAATATGTAAATGGTCAGATACATTTGGGTTGGTGCAACTAATAAACATATTTATGAAAACAGTTTCAGGTTTGCATATTATATCCCCAGATCAGTTTGCTAATACAAGATAGGTCATTTAAAATAATGTAGTTTATGGCAATAGATCTACTTTAGGCAAAAATTATTCAGTTTACTCAGAATACTTTAAAACTATTCATGTGTCAACATTGGTAATATTTATTGCCAGTATTGAAACTCAAATCTTGGTTCATAAAACTATAAAAGATATTTAAACAAACAATAATATTTCATTGCTCGCCATACACTTATCAAAAGAGCAAATACTTACTTAATAGAACATTTACGCAATACATTGTTCAGAGTAAGTGGCAATGTGTACAGTACAATATTTGTACAGTCATTGTGTACAATCAGCTGACCAAACACTAAATTAGTAGAGAGATTTATTGTTTTCTTCAGTGAGGATTATTTACAAGATACAGATCTAGATTGTTGTATGAATGTTATTTCAAAATAAAAAAAAATGAAAATTCATTTATTCAGTCTAGACTGTTACAAGCACTTGTGAATGTCAAAGAAGCTACGCCATCAGTTCGCAAACCCTAAGCGGGAGACCATGTAACGAGAAGAAACGGCAAGAAACTCGTCAAGGGCTGCTTCTTTCTCCATGTATATTATTACCAATTATTTATACCAATATTATTGGTATTGGTATTAGCAACTCAACAGAAATGTCAAGGGAGCTAATCTTTTGTATTTGTTTGTAACACAGAATAAACTACAACTATAGATTTCATTTAATTTAAGCCCTTATATTTTGACCCATTATTTTGATAGTCAATGATAAATCTAGCTATAACCTTACTGTTTTGCATTGGTCATGCTATGGATGATCAACTTAAAAAGGCAACTTGACATGATTTACTAAAATGTATCAAACCTGTATACTGTTTCTTCTAAGTGGAGCAAGTCTTGGCACAGGTCTTAGTTTTGGACGTACTTTACTAGGCGAAGGGAGCGGTACTATTGGGTCAAACAGTACTTCAGCGTTCTCAGAAATGATCTCATTTTTAAGCAAATCAATCGGTTTGGGAGCGCTACGTGTCGGTTGGAGAGGAACAATACCATCCATAACAGCATCTTCAGTAACACTCTCAGGAACACTCGGCACATTGTAGTCTGCAAATTCAAATACAAATAACTTATGATATCTAGAGCATCTTATTGCATACTATGTGAAAAGAGTTCATACCTTCAGGAACATCGCTGGTAACAGAATTTGCCTTTTCACTGATCGTTTTATCAATTTTTTGTGCTTCATTTAATTCTGAATTTTCTCTTGATTTGGTTTCAGTCTTTAAGGGTGTTACAGACTTCACTCTGTCAAAATTATAAGATTTAGGGGTTAACCACTGTGTGGTTTCTATAGGAGATGCAATATTCCTTATAGGGCTGTCTAATCTAGGCTGAGGTGATGCAAAAACTGATTTTAATGATGAGGCAGACGTAATAACCGATACTTTTTCAGCTAGTTTTGGGGTTTTCACAACACTGGTAGATTTGGGTGTACCTAATGAAAGTTTAGCTAATGGAGAACTTATTTTACTCTGCTGTGAAGTAGTGTTGTATATTGGCAGTAGCCCTGGTGGCGACTTTGCAGCTTTTTCAATGGCTTCATTGCATTTAGAAACAGCTTTTGGTGTCAGAGGACTTTTAATAGGCTTTTGCGAATCTTTTGGTTGAGCATCTTTGATATCCGCGTTGTCATTATTTTTTCTTCTTGGCGGTAAAGATGTAACAGCTTTAATTCTGGCTCTCCGCGTAGACATAGTTTTTTTTGTGCTAGCACGACAAAATACTTGAACAAAATCAACTATAAAAAATCATGTTACTTATCCCATAAAAAGTTGTAAATTTCTAGTTTCTACAAGTCTTGGAAACTCTGTTGCCTTTTAGCTTTGTTAATTAAAGAAAAACGGTCATAAATCCAAGAATAAGAATAAAATTTGAATAAAATCACCCAGCACAGCAGCACGCTCAACAAAACTCTAACTTGAAAAATTTGACTTTGACATATTGACAATAATTGACATATTGACATTCATGTCATTTCATTGATAGTGGGTGCATTCTGGCAGACTAATCGCTAAGTCATCGAACACGTGACCGATTACTTTAATCAATGCATTCTGCGGAATGCATATTTTGTGGTGTTTTTTAAGGCGGTGGCGTACATTGCTGGTTTTGTAACAAATGAGTCAAAGAGGTCCCTTTCAAACTAGGTATACATTCGCCCCAGTTGGCGAGTGGGTGGATCAGGTACTTTTGGTTTTATTCTAAGAGAAACACGACCACCTTATCAGTCTGTGACCACAACACAACAGTGATTATATTCTCCTTAACCACAACCACCACACACACAAACATAATGAGCAAGTAATCACTACGGCACCGTACTAATCAAGTAATCAATGCACTAACACTGCAGCACTGAGCTTATAAATCATTTGCAACAAGGTTTACTTCTTACCTAGTTATTTGACACAATAGATATTCCATTTTTGTGCGTCCTCATGATGCCACTTGGGGCTTAATGAATTAATTCAAGTAAATTGAGTAAAAATACTTTTCATTCTAAGGAATTTGCCAAATTTTTCAAATTTCCACTCGCAAGTGCTCTGAAGTTACTGTATATCACTGTCTATTGTTAATTTAATCGCATTGTAGATACCTATTTACTGGCAAATAAACAGAAGTGTAACAATATTGTTGCTTCATTTTAATAAGAATACTCTGGAGTATTAATCCTAATTTTGAAATAATTAAAACATTTTATTAATTCAAAATTATTAAAAGATTATTAAATGGCGTATTTTGTTTCTCTAACATATCTTTCAATAACTTGTTCGTTTCTGCCTGCATTTTAATATTTTTCTTCAAATACTTTTCTTAATAAAGTAAGCTCTTGATGTCTGCAAAGGTTTAATCCTCCACATCCAACCGTCTTTTTTCCTTTTTTTGCCTTACGTTTCGTATTTAGACGTGATGGCCTATTTATTATTACTTATACTAATACTAAACTAATATTATGAAGACACAGACAATTTTTAATTAAATTAAAGTTTAAAAGTTTTTCACAGAAAACAACTGATATAGCAACCCGCTTCCTACCTACCAAGAATTTTAGAAGACTCATGATTTTAAAGAACTTGCTACCTACCAATCGCTGTTTCTCAAAAATGAAAAGTGATGGAAGAAATGGCGTCCGATTGGAGCATTCAGCAGATAATTCGCAATCGATGACCTAGCTAAAACGTAGTGTTTACATTCTCTTTGGACTTAGCGATTAGTCTGCCAGAATGCACCCAGTATGACAGTGTTGGTAATACAGCTCAGAAGCTTAGAGCAAAGAGAAGAGAAATTAAAAATTAAATTTTTTTGGACATAATTAAGTCAGTGTTGGAGTTTTTGGCGCCATTTTGTCGAGTTCGGTTAGGTGTCTGTTTTAATTATTTTCAAATTGATTTATAGTGGATATTGTGTCTTAAAATTGGTGCAGTTATATGGTACAAGTGTCTACGCAACTGAACAATATGTGGGATAATTGAAATAGGCGCGATCTTGGTTGTGTGAAGCTGAGACTTTTATTGAAGTGGTGGCTTCCTCGGCAGAACTAACCGAGTAAACTGTCTTGATATACTTGGTGCCAAATGCTCCAAGCAGCATTGGAATGCGATGCACCCGCATTCTAATGAAAAATTAAACAATATCTACCACTGAACTATTTAACACTTGATACTGGCAAAAATTACTTCCAAAAGGAAAGTAGATTGCCATAACAAAAAAAGAAGAAGAAGTCAGTGTTGTCAAGTTATTCGTTTTAATGAGGTCTTTTCAAAATGACAAAAAACTGTAGGTTCGATAGATGGCGTTGATAAACAACTTACTGTCAACTGTAGAAACTGTAGGAATGAAAACACAATTTTACATGAAAACACCGAAAACACCACTAACAACCAACAAACGCCATGGAATGAAAATGCTTTTTTTTAATCACAGGCATTTTTCAAAACCAATTTTGATAGGTACTTCACTTGTCCATCAATGCCATCTACTGATCCAAATAATATTTTTTTTTCTAAATGTCACTTTGAAAGCCCTCATTAATTGCCGTGTTTTAAAGAGTTCTTAAGAAATGACATTATAAAACTTATCTTGAAAATTGCCGTATTAATATGGACAGCGTTGTTGTCATAGACTTTCGCTGATTTCTATGGTTGTTGCATTCGATGTCGGGATTGCCTTGCCGTAGATTACGGCAGTTGCCGTATCAAGAACAATACTGAAGCACAGGCTAAAGTGTTGACAAGCACACACAGTGCACATTCTCTTTGCACAGTGCAGCGGAGCCATATACCACAGTCGTGCTACAAGGATCTTTTGGCACGTGGCGAAAATTGGAACTAATTTTGAGAGTGTATAAGGGTTAGTTTCCAATAAGATATTAGGGAAAGTGGCGCCACCATTGAAGTGCCAAAAGATCCTTGTGCTGTGCAGCAGCCGCACAAGGTAGCCAGATGAGACTTTCTCTTCAACTTTGAAATTATTATTCTCCGAAGTATTATTTATTAGCAATCAACAAGAACTTTAAATTAATTTAAAGTTCTTGGACATCGTTAATTTTGATACCGGTTCAGTGTGCTTGCATGGATCAGTTTGATTATTTTTTCCACTCTTGAACATGGTATAGTAAAAGCTACTTGTAATCATGAGTGGAACCCCCACACTGCAGGAAAAAAATTATTAAAGTTTTACGATATTTATATAGAGTAATTTTATTTCGCTTTTCGGCGATAGATGGCGCTGTTCAAATTTCTCATACAAATTCAGGTAGAATCTCTTAACGCGCGTTTTTTCTCTCAATAGAATAATGTTCGGCATAAGAATAAATGTTAGTGTTATTTTTTATGTGTTCGGTTCGTGTTAAGTGTAGATAGGTATAACTGCAACCAACGCATTATGCAAACGAGGGTGTCGGAGAAAAAGGCAAAAGGGGTGACAAATTAGTGCGATATCACGCTGATGACGATGAATTTAATATTGATTCGATTTGCACAAGTATGGATACAAATTATAAAATAACAGTGTACCTAATCGTTTAAATGCTGATGATCTAAGGGCGGCTTTTACCAAATCTTATTTAAATATCTCCTAAACATGCTTAACTAATTTTGTTTCGTTAAACAAAATTAACTTAATCATATTTAAGTAGGTATGTCTTTCACCACATCTGAAATACCATTGTTTAGCTAAATACGTTTAGGGATATGACATATTTTTTGTCTGACATAGTTTCAATAAAATTTGTTCTGTCTCCGACATATCGCAATGCTCTCGGCCTATTTAAATAGTCCTCTTCATCATAATCATCCCACAAAAAGTCTCGTAAATCAAGTTAAAATAAACTAAGAAATCACATAACCTCTCTCATGACAAGCTCTTAAAGCAACCAAAATTGGGCATTTAACTTTGACAGTTCGGTAAACACGTTTAGTAAGTGGTGAAAGACTCTGATTCCTTAAATGTATTTAACATAGCTTAAACATATTTTCTAAACATGTTTAGTGTTTCGTAAAAGTGGCCCTTAGTCGATGCGATTTGAAAGGGGGGCTGACAGAGGGCGCCGCCAGAAATAATTCCCAGGGAGGCAGCTTTTAGATTTTCATGTGGATTAGCGCCATCCCACAGAATAAAAAATTCTTCAATACACTTTCTTATAAAGCGGGTTTTACTGCTTATGTAGTAAAACCTTAGAGCATAACCCGCTTTACCACTTACCCGTTTTTATTTCCATGTTTTATGTTTTTTATCACAAATGTACCTACTGAAATTCGGGATCCCAAGGGATTCGGATCCGAATTCCCAAGGGGTGCAAGTGCACCAGCTGCCGCCCCCTGCCGCCGATGCAGATGCAGGGGCTAGGGGAAAAATGTCTTCGTACTGCGATGTATTCTGCTCTTAGAGCAATTCTGCTAAAGATCGTGATGCACCCAAAAGTTTGAAAAGTATTTGTCATGTGTTTTTGTGGAATACCTAGATAAAAATCGAGAACTAACGTGTTTTAACATAAGTATAGTTCTCTTCTATTCTCCGAAATTATTTAAGTAACTTAACTATTCTTCGTGGAAACTTAATACTATGGGATATTAGGATTAGAGCCTTAAAGTACGAGTTTTACGTTTCCGTGGCGTGGCAGTAAGTAAGACTCGGCTCAGGCAAGATTTCATTTTTCTTTGTATTTATAATAATTTTCTGCTAGAAACAAAAACATTAATCAGAAAGTTACAATTGGGTATTTACCTCTGTTGTAGGTACCCTAAATTCTGATTTCTGTGGTTGTATCCAAATAAAGTCAATGAAACGAAAAAACGGTTCTCTTCATTCTTTAATGCATTTTTTCTAAATTTCTTGACAGCGATGAGCACTTTTGGTGAAATTAGATACAAGAAATCAGTAGTTCAATAAATAACAGTCCAGATCCTAAAAAAACATTTGGTTTGTATAGGTTTCACTTACATCCAGTAGTTCAACTTCACAATAAAAATAGATCTCTTCTATAAAATTTATATAATTTACAAAAGCAGATGTTAGGTAGACAAAACAAGTGTAAATAAATGCTTCTGGAGTTAAAAGGAATAATATTTTCTCTTTGTAGATAAATTGACAGATATCTAGTAACTTTGCTAAGACCAATTTTTGTATATAAATAGGTATCTTACCAGTACAAAGTAACTATTGGTGTTAATCGAAAAAACCGAAAACTAGGCTGCGTCCATCTACAAGTAAGCTACTGCATATTGGTTCGTCATTCATTATCTATATTTTGGCTAAAAAGTCAACATTTGCAAAACCACCTTTACAAATTGTCATGACACTATAAGAAATAGTCAACGATGAATCGTGCCAAGGTGCGCCCGCGCGGCATTCGGCTCGGCGAGTGGCTCTCAACATCGCTAGGATATGTTAATCATATTACCTAAGTTATATCTAACTTAAAATTATTTAAAACTTTCGAAGCGAATGCGTAAGCTGTCGTAAGTCGGAGTTGTCAACTAAGGTGGCTATCGAAGAAGTAAATGATACAATAAATCGTGTGTAACGAAGAGAAGCATGTATTCATGCGCAGTCCCTCTAAGTCTACGTGAGCCCGCCGAGCCGAAGGCCGCGGGCGCGGCTCCCGCTGCTCTATCACATAACGTAATTCGTCCGAATTTGTTAACGCTCCGGCCTACTTATTCCTACGAAATGATCACTATCGACAATAAATTATTTTTCCCTACAATTAAAAACAAGGTATGAAGTGTAGTAGTGCATCGAGAACCGAGACGTAGTCGCGCATAGCGATCGCACGGAATAATTGACTGGACTGCTTGCCGCAGAATAGGCAGGTACAGAAGAGTATGCTACACGAAGCACGCACACAAATGCCGTAGGCTGCAGTGTCCGGCCACATCAGGCGAGCTTTTTACAGTACAACGCGCAAGCACTATGGACAAATGAGGGACCCAGTGTCTTGAGGACCCACGAGCTATCTTTTGTACCTTTCTATTCTGCAGATTTGGCGCCGGCAGGCAGCGCTGTTAGTGTCGCACGCACCAGGCCAACGATCGAGATGGGTATCCTATAGGTGTACATAATCTTTAAACTAGGTATACTCGAAGGGGTCACATAAATAGAACTATTTGACTCGCTCCTAAAGCATTTTCTTCAATCTGGTTAAGATCGTATTTACTATAATTAATCTACATCTGGCTTACTAACGTGAGAAAATGGAATCATTCTCGTTTGTTTGCTTGGTCCGCAATCGACACTTACATTTCCAACAACAACGCTAGGCAAATCCTCGACTTACAATAGGTATTTACATAAAGAAACGACTCTCAAAAGATTCGAAGCGCTACTGATCCTTCTCTACTTAGGAAACCGAGAGAGTTGTTTGCGCTAATTATGTCAATTATCGGTAGATATTACTACTTATAATTAAAATGAAGAAAGCAACCGTGTGCTATTTAAATCGCGCGTGTGGCTCGATTATTGTGCGTCGCTTGTGCAGTCCACGAGACGCGCGAGGCGAGCCTGACCCGCTACGGACTGAACGGGCTGCAGTTTTTGAAATAGGGAAAACTTCTGAAAATTATAATAACAAGCCCATTCAGGGCGAGCGCGGCGGGCCACGCTCTACTCTCCTCAAGATCCAATCTCTAACGTTATAGAAACAACTTCAAATATAATATCTCCGTATCGTGATTATCAGGAACGTTTATATACTTCGAACGTTATATCTCCGCGATCGGATATCCGCATCAACAATAGAGGTCTATTTCATACGCCAACAAAGCATAAAATAGTGATATCTTTACATTTCAGTCTAGTCTATATAATTATTTTCTCTTTTAATGGCAAGGTATCTCTATAAAGATTCAATAGTATCATTCTCAATATATAACAGGTATATCTATACAATCAGAATACGTCGCGTATTCGTCGATCCCTCACAGCATCAATGATATAAAATTTAACCTAAATTATAACACAGGAGAATTAAGTATAAGATCACAAAATGAGATTCAGCGGGCGGCGCTGTGCGTGCGCGCCCGGCGAAGTCGCAGCTATAATACTCGTGTCTACGCTACAACTAGCGAGGCGGCGCCGCGCGGGCGCTGGGCTCGCACTAAGCCTAGTATTGCTATCGGTCGGCCGCGGGGCGGCACTAGCACAGGGTGCGGCGTCAGGGCGCGATGCCGGCGTCGGATTTGTGGAAGGCGGCGGTGGAGGCGAGGTGGGGCGCCTGCGTCGCGCTGAAGTCGTGCTCGGACTTGGGGCGCGGCAGCGCGGCCGCCGCCACGCCGAGCCCCGGCAGCGCCACGCCCGCCATGCGGCACGACGCCGCCTGCAGCGGCTGCAGCGCCAGCCCCAGCGACCGCTCCGACAGCCGCGCCACGCTGTCGTCCGACAGGCTCACGTGCTCCGCTTCCGCCGCGAGCGCGTTCACCACCGCGTTGATCGTGTTCCCTTCGGACGTGGTGTCGTCCTCGCGGTGCGCCACCAGGTTGGGATTCTTGCCGATCTTGTTCAATCGTTCGGCGGCGACGCTCTCCATCGTGCGCCGCATCAGCGGGTACTGGTCGAGTACGGCGTTAAAGTGGTCCACTGATAGGGAGAATAGGTTGCAGTACGTTTCGGCGCGGACGGAAGCGACTCTGCGCGCGTTCGTTAACAGGCAAATCTCACCGAAGTAAGACCCGTCCGACAGACTAGTCGCTACCTCACCGTTCGCCATCACTATGTCCACGATGCCTTCTTGGATGAAGTACATTTTGTTACCGATGGTTCCTTCTTTAATAATGATATCACCTGAAATTTGAAAAAAAAATGTTGAAGCTGAAACCCTGATAAATCGGATCAGTGACCCTCTGAATAAATTTGAAAATACATATTTTTATTAATTTTCGACTGAAAAACTTAATGGTGGTAGTATTATGATCTTACCAGGTTGGAAGACTTCGTAGCGTAACTTAGTGACGACGTCCGAAACAAAGTTGGAGTCGGCGTTCGCGAAGAACGGCACAGATGCAACGAGCGAACGGCAGTTGTAGTTGATGACGTCTTCTCGGAGCTTTTCGCTCAGTTCGCCCAGAATAAGCTCTTCGTCGAAGAACTTGCCCTGGTACCGATGCTCGAAGTACTCCGTGATCCGCTGTCGCATTTCTCTTGGCAGCTTACGATATGCCATGTATTCTTCTACTTGTTTCACCTGGAATTTGACACAAAATTATCAAAATGTGAATTAATTTCCATGAGGTAGACCACTAGTGAGCTGATGTTTAGTGATGAGCTCATTGTGAGGTGGGTAAAATGTTGTTTTTTATTTCCTCTTAAAAATACCCCATAAGTAGTTCTTATAGTGTACAATTATCCTCATCACTAAATGGTAAATACCGAAGCTACCACATTTTACATAAACGAATAGTCCTAGTGTACTGCAAACTCCAAATCGTGCTTCTACTATTATTGTTAGAGACAATTAATCTGCAACCTACAACACACAATCTTGATGAACCCTATAAGAACTCAGCGGATGATATTGTTAGTGCGACCCATGGAGAAACAGTTATGAACACCCGATAATGCTAATGTGAATGAATGAGCTTTCAGTGCGATATGATCATCCGAACAAGGCGGACGTCCATAAAACAACAATGACACACGAACAAACATCTTGCTCTGTACTCACGTCTAATCTCTGAAACAGGCAATGGAGACTTTAGTGACTGGCATTATGATATAAATTTTAATAACTTTTTTTGGATATGCTCGTTGTAGGATCGGGCATGGTACATTAATATACTGGGAGTCTGGGATTGGGAAAAATCAGGTGGATTAGTGATTCGATTAGTGTGAAAGCTATTTACTAAATGTGTGTGTGGTAAATACAACAAGTATGAAGTTTTCAGGTTGCAAACAGGTGTCCATAACAGTTATTGAAAAAAAAAATGCTTTATTGTCGCCTATTTTTCTTACAGAGAGTTCATCAAGTTTTTATGGAGATTTAAAATATGAATACTTTTATTTGTTAGAAAAAGCTTCTTTAAATAGTGTTTAAAATTTATCTATTTAATTGTGAAAAGATAAATATATGTAGCTCACTCCCGCTCTGTTATATTCTCTCTCTTCACAATGGTTTGGGACTTGCGCCAAGTGACGCCTGATTCAATCAACTTCTTCAAGTTCAAGTATCTATTTAACGCACTGGTAAAGTCTCCCTTTCCATACAAAATTTCTACAAATAATAAAAAGCATACGCTGATAATTTGAATCAGGGAGATACTTCTAGCCTAGTACTAACTACGATATCTTATTCCGTGTCCTTCGTATAATTTCCGAGTTTAATAATTACACAATGTTTGTCTTTGTAGATGATATTATTATGTTTGGAACATTAATTTAAAAGCTTACCTTTTCACGATATTGTCTTCTTGAAGAGTCAAGAGATTGGATGAGATTTGTAGCGTGACCGAGAAAGAGCGCGTAGCAAGTGGCCCCGGATATCATGGACAGCATGGTGAGCCACATGTCCGTGAGGGACTGCGGCGGGAACCGGCCGTAACCGATGCACAGCATATGCGACATCGCTTTGAACAGCGCCCACGAGTATTGCTCCAGCCAAAACGCCTCCTGGAATGACATTAGGAAAACATTATTCATAAGATTCACAGGTCAGTAACAATAAAACTATCGTGAAGGTTTTTATTTCTACTAGTAATAATAGTAATTATACAACAAAACTCAGGCGAAAATATAAAAAAACTCGTTTGTACCTGTAGTTCGTTTATTGCAACCCAAGAATTTGCAGGGAATCCCTGTAGCATAGGAACGAGGAACTGAAGACAGCCAGACCAGTGGCCGATTAACAACATCATGCAGATTAGATTGAATATCCGCATGAACACCGATGCCATGTTGAGGAACTGCGAACAGAACGTCATGTCATATTAAAATCGGCTCAAGTATAAGCTTCGCCTCTAGAGGAAGCCGTGCGGACTGCGCGCGACAAGGACGCTCGAGATCAAGCATCGCGATGATTCTCTACCGATGAATTCGTAAAATAGTGAAAAATAAAATATGAACGCGTGAAACGAGTTGTCGAGCGAGCATGCGTGGTGGCGGCGCGGTAGGGTCGCGCGGCCGCTGCCGCCGCGCGGTCGCGCGACCCGCCGCCCTCGCGCGCCTACGCCCGCGCGGCCGCCGGCAGGACGAGGGACGGAAACAGAAACGCCAAAGAGAGTAAGCGAAGCATACGCAGACTAGGACGCCGGGCGGCGCCGCCGGCAACATGCTAAGCGGGCGAACGAGCACATGCGTGCCGGCTCGTGCCGACCCTGGTTACCTTGAAGATCAGATTGCTTTTGGTGCGACCCTTCTTTTTGGCAACATCGGAGCTGAGACGACCCCTCCGTTCCGTGCGCTTTTTTTGGAGATTCTGCAAGATCTAGAAAACAAGCGAGAAACACGAGATAGTAGGAAGAGAGCCAGGTGCGCCCGGAGCGCGGGCGGGATCGGCAAACGAAAGATTTCGCGAGGTATGCGGGGCGAGCGGGTCAGGGCGCGTGCGGGCACACACAGGATGCACTAACACCGAGACGGGTGGGACGTGGGCTAAGCCCCTACTCTAGGAAGCGCAGAGGGCGCGGACGGTCATGCTGCACCTGCGAGGCGAGGTCGCGCGAGCCGCCGTCCGCGTCGCTCGGCTCGTCGCGCGGCTGCGGGGCAGGGCTCATCTGCACACAACACCGTCACTGCGATGTCGTCACCACCCATTCCGTACTCCACTTCTCACTGAATCTCCGCATCGTTCGTCGTTCGATTTGTGCTACTCTACTTTTCACCGACTCTAAATCTTTTACGATTTTATTTAGTTCGATAAACATGACTCAAACTTTAATGCTACTATTATGATATAGCTAGTTTCTTTAGGTGCGAATTGTGTTTATTTTGGAGTGCTCACTTCTACGGTATTTTTTGACCGTATTCCCGTATTTTAGTTGTGTTTATACAAAGAGTAAAGGAGTCTATGAATTTTCGGCGTCAGGGCATCAGTTCTAAGAGGCTCGAAAAAGCTGCAACTCAATATGAACAATTTCGCAAATAATATTATGTTGGCTAGAGGGCTGTTCGGGTTGGCGGTCGGACGCGGCGATCGCGGCGCGGGCGCAGAGAAGAGACAGAGTAGACGTCACGAGTGAGAGCGTGCTCAGGCAGAAAGAAGCTTGCAGAGAAGCAGTAGAGAAGTGCAGAGCGGGACGTGGGGCTCACATTCAGTGGGGGTGGGAACAATGGTATAATACAGGATTACAACACAACTCCATTTACGTCATTAGGATCACTACAGCTAGAACATTTTCAAATTATTAACATAGTATCATCGTTATTTCTCATTAGTTTTCAGATCTAATCACTAAACTCTGATTATCTTCAAGGTCCATTATTCGTCAATCTTTAAGTCATATTATTATATCAAGACACTTTATATAATTAGTAGCATTATTTAGTCATGTGATGTTAGTAAATGTGAGCGTAATGTGTTAGAGCAGTGTTAGGGTCATTTAGTTAGTGACAACCCAGTGTGGGTTAGAAGAGATGATGGCTTACATATACTTCCTCCCATTGGGACACATATCGGACGAGCCTGGACAACCGCAGCAGCCGCACCAGGGAAAGGAGCTTCGCTAACCGCAGTATCCTTAGCGCTCGCCCCGCGTGGAGAATTTGAAAGCTTTCGCTAAAGTCCTGTTAACACCAAAAATAATGTCAATACACCTTTAAAACACCTCAACGTTACTATAAGCAGATTTTAGAGCACAGAGTTGAGATGGCGAAGTTATTTTGTTACAGTCGAAGTGTAAGTCATGCACTTGCTGATTTGAAAGATTTATATAATTATGTATCAGCCAAAGAAAAGTGCTCAAGCGTAACAATCAAACATGTTATAATTATGTTTTGGAAATTTACATTATCAGTCAAGTACCGTGGGCCATATCATTGGTCCATGGCCATATGTAGTCTAATATATTAGTGAAAGTTTATTGGCCTCTATTGAAAGCCTGTGACATTCTACCTAGATATCAAGCTTCATTTAAAAATGTTGCATAAGTTATGTAATATTGCCCTGACTGTTAGTGTGTTTGTAAAAAGAAAATAATGTAGGTATTACAATTTGGTCGTGTTGAAAAAGTTACTTAAATAATAAAATCCAGGTAGGTGTTAAAATCTGAATCAGTTTTGCTGTTACGGTACCCAAATAGAAATCAACTGGTTAATTGAAAAAAAGCATATAATAGATCATGCTTAAATTGAAACGAAAAATAGTCAAGAAAAAGATCAGAAGACAACGTGCAAAATTACAACCTATGTAGTTATAAGATTAGTTAGTAGAAACACAGTAATGCATTGAATATGGAAAATGAGTTCGGTAACAACAGAGTGCAGTAGGAGAATAATTTACCAGCAGCTTGGTGCACGAATTCGAAAAGTGCTTATTAAAATTGTAGATTACAATAGGACAGGTAGATATCCCATACGATATTAAAATATGGTTCTCAGGAATACAGAGGAAGACAAACCCTGAGCAATCATATGGGTTACCAAACGTGCAAAAATGAAAAAATTGTGGTGTGAGATAGAAAGGATAATGGAATTCTTTTGAAGAAGAATAAAACTAGTGTGCAACAGTCAAATCAAACCTTTACATGTTTTCATTAACCCTTATAGTACGATAAACTGAACACGTGGCGTAGGTACTCGTGGCAGTTGGGCAAGAATTCACAATGAGAAATCAAACAAAATACACAAAAAAACAACAACAACTGAAATATTGCCTATTAAATAAATGAACACCCAAGCTGAAACAGAATCAACAACATAAAAGACAGGTTTAAAACTAGTAATAAGAACAACACGGCCAAATTGCAACGTACGTTTACCTGATTGAAGATCAAAAATATATAATCTAGTGGTATACTAGAGATGAGGTCAAGGAAGAACCATGTCCTCAAATAGTGCTTCGCTATTAACTTGGGATCTAATATCACTTGCTCTGCATTATCTTGCTGCATTATTCCTGAAAAGAGAGTATTTGTTTAACTATATAAATGAGATATAAAAGCCTTTTAAAATAACGGTTCAATCATAATGATTAATGATGAATGAATTCATAGAACCTGGTAACATTATAAATTTTAGAAATTATAAACCAAGTGTTTCTTAAGAAAAATATGACTGTGTGGATAATGCTAGACTAGAGTATTAACATCTTGAAAATATTAACGTAACAGTTGAATGTATTTCTAATTTTGTACATTACTCGGACTAAATGGCAATGACAACTAAATAGATAGTAGGGCATGCAAACCGGTTAACCGGATAACCGAAAAAACCGATTAACCGACAGAATTTTGAACCCGGTTTTTTCTAGTCATAAAACCGAATTATTCGGGTTTTTCGGTTATTTCACTTAACACACAGCTTACACAAAAACTTTCTTATTTTCTCAAAAATGCAATAGTCAATGGTATTTAAGGAAAGTAATAAGCGTGTATACATATGAAACGCATTTTTGTCTCTAGTTCTTGAATTGACGTTACCGGCTGGCTGCCATTTTGTTTTGTCAGTCAAGACAAGTTTACACAGGGTCAGTCAGTACAGAAGTCAGTACCGACTGACTTCAAAATATTCGTGTGGGAATTTTCAAGTCAGCGCTGACTTCATGCCGCTGTACTGACTTCAAACCAATTTACATTGGGTTTTTTTTTGGGTCAGCGCTGACTTGTCTTGATTTCGGAGTCAGTTGCTTACCTCGTATAAACCAGCCTTCAGCTATCTGGCAAGTGCCAAGTCACAGTAAACGCAAAGAAACTTTCACGATACAGGTAAGCTCTTCAACTTTTGTTTTTTGAATAATTGTGAAAGGAAATATGAGCAAGGACGTAATTGTTTTTTAAATTACAACTTCAGCCAACTCACGGCTGAAGTAGTAATTTAAAAAACAACAACAACAAAAAAACTCAGAGAATTTTATAAACAAACCACCGATACCTAACCTTAAAAGCACTTTTTATTCAGGGTTTGTTAATCTTACCTGCTTGTTAAATAAAGATTTGTGATATCAGAGTTCTATAATTGTTATTGAATAATTTAACATTAACCCATATAGCATTTAAGCATGCTTTGCATTAACCTGATTGCATTACATTACATTTCATCAATATGAAATGCATATAAGTATGTTTAAAAAAAAGATATTTTATCTCAATCTCTCTCTTATGTTTAATTTTGACTCTGTTATTAACCTCAAAGGTTCTAAAGACGTGTTTTTTATTTTACGATTTGTTGATTTTATTGATTTTTATGTTAGAATTTTATTATGGTTAATAAATGCATAGTGGCATACATAATTTAGTTACGTGATTGATCTCAAATGTGTTCAGAAACTAATGTTAATTCAAAAACGAAAGAAAATAAACAGTTTTTATTATTTTACCCTTTTTATTGAATTTTATTTAAAAAAAACCGAAATACCCGAAAAAACCGGGTTACCCGGTTTTTTTTTGTGAAAACCGAAATATTCGGTTTCCTAAAACTACCCGGTTTTTGCATGCCCTAATAGATAGTCAGGATCGCTTAAACTGTTTACTGGGTCATTCAAAGCAGTATGAATCATCGTTTTTGAATGTAAAATATGAAGTGAATTATTAGTAACTCGGTGGTACTGACCTGTTCTAAAATTAACAACGATATCTATAAGGAATATGGTGTCTGAGAGACAGTTGAAGGCAATCCAGCGCGTGCTGAGGTCGTCGTTGAAGAAGGAGATGGCAACTGGCAGGATGATCAGGTTCGCCACTAGTAGTAGTAGCATACAGAGATCCCAATAGAACCTGAAACAAGACAAATATTTATATTAGTAGATATTACGTTTTCGACTTTAAAATTGTTTAAGAAGGTTTGAAGGGTCAGTACTGCTTCTGCAAATCGTATGAAGTGAATGTTATCGATGAATAAAAGACAATTAAATGTAGGTTTAATTAAATGATACAATAATGAGTACATATTATATTTTGTACATAATAATTTATTTGTTGATTGTGGTGTCTAGTCTAGGTAGGCCCTACATTTGATTGGCAACGTTTAGTATACTTCGTTAGTTGTTCAAGTTTAAAATTTTTAACTACTCGTGTATATCGCAAGAAATTACGTAGCGTGGTTAAATTTCAAAATACCTTCTTGTCATAAAGAACGTTAAGTTACTTGAAACTTTCCCAATAAACTCAGCACGACGACCGAAGGTGACGTACAAGTTCTTCGTACCGAGCACCCTAATTGTTAAATAAAGATTCCGAAGTTATTTTTAAGTATGTAAGCTCTCCGATTACAGTAGTTAGTTAACTTTCAGGTTGAAGTTATTCAAGTTTATTGTCTTTTAATTCTGTTCGTTCAACAGAATTATCTTGGTCCTTTTCTATGTGCGAAAGATTACAAACGTTCAAGTTGAACATACAGAATCGTCGACATGAGTCAACAGACTCAATGTAACCATTCTCCCAGTAGCGTTAGCATTGAATCATTCGGATCTTCATCAATGGTCGGAAGGTATAAACTCAGCATCACAAAGCGCAGTGCGGGCCAGAAGCGAGTGATCAGAAAACGACAATTTAGTGGCAAATTGCTCGTTAATTGGATTGGATAGGTGAGTAATCGTGTGGCTCCACTATTGGCTGTGGGAGGTCACCACGTTTACGAAATGCCTGAGTACGTCGTCACAGGGATGTAGGTAGACATGATAAGAGGTTTGTATTGTCATAGTTTTTATTTATAATTCTACTATAATATCAGAGATTATTATTAACTTCGGCTCTTGATATGTAACGAGATAAGTTTGCCAGCCCCCTATGACCACCGAAACACAATATGATATAGTGATTTATCACGTTTAACTGTCAAAAGACAATAGATTTTGACAGTTGAGTGTCGATAAAACGCTATATCACACGACATAATATCGTATTTCTGTTTAAAAGTTTTCCATTATATTATAATTTAACTAAGCTAATATCACAATGGTGATTTTCCATGTGTCCTCTAGTCCTCTACATATAAATTGAAATTGAAAATTATAATCTTGGCCATTACATACAATATGTGAGCGTCAAAAAGCTATAACGACGGTTCTTGAAAACCCTATGGGGCGGAGAAAAAAAATAAGACGTCAAGGGTATTTTTCTCCCTATTGTTTCGTATACAAAGTAAAAGTAAAGAAGCATAGTGTAGGATATTCGAAAATGGCAAATCAAGTGGCGCACTGTTAACGTGCATAGCCACAACAATTACCTAATAGAGTGGCGATTTCATTCGCAATTGTCCGAGTGATCTCATGCCGTTTAATCCACTCGTAATGATGTCCCCTGCGTGGATATGTCACTTAGGAACAGACATTCAAAGTTGGCTAAACCTAATCGTTTGGATTGCGTGTTGCCATTAGCTTTGTTTTTTTTTGTTAATATACCTAACGTGTATTATTGCACTGTACGAAATATTAAAAAGTTAAATAAGAAGATATTTTTTGTAACATTATAGGATGATCATTACTATTTTCATCAATTTCAGTTACAAATGAAATAGTAAATCACCTGGGCCTGGCCTCCTGTTGATTTAGGTGCAGGTGTGTAAGGGGGTATAGTATTCTCAATAATAAAAAACTAAACTTAGGTACCACAAAAATAATCTAAATAATCTAATCTCTAAGCACTTATAATTTTATTCTTTTTTTAATAGAAAGGGTACTTCAAAGGTAGTCTCATTTTAATTTCATTGGCATTGGGCCTTGAACTTCGAAGATACGCAAGGGAACTCCTCAAAACAAACAGCATGAATGTGGAAATTGAGCAATGGGCAATATTTACACTCTTGCATAACACAAAAATGTTGAAAATCAAAATCTTTTTATCAGGAAGGAAATCTTTTTCAAAAACCTGAATGCTGCTTTATTGTAGAAGCCCCTGTTTCTAGTTTTACGTTTTATACAGCAACTTTCATTTAGCACTTAATTCAACACTGAATCGTTTCGGAAGGTAAGTTTTTAAAAATGTGAAGACTGGGCCCGGGCAAAAAGATTTAGTTTCAAAGACCTACATAGATGATTGCAAGTTTATACGAATTCATAAAAGTCAAGAGGTCTTTCCGACATCCAACTGTATAATTTTGGCCTCAACCACTGATGTTTCTTTGTCAAAAAACTTCTAGCAAATAAAAAATAGAAGGAGTATCTTTCTTATAATATCGACCCGCCATTTATTCTAACATACCTACATGATTTTATAATATTAATTGTATCTAGTTATGTCTTCTTATTTTAATAGTTTATGGGTATTTTTTTATTAAAGAATCATATTAATCATTCAATCAAAATCGTTCGGTTGGAAAAAAGTACCGAGAGCTGAAAATTTGTTTTATTGTCTTTTTCAAATTATGGACAACATCAACGTAGAATCATTATAATCTACCTGTATGTTATTATAAAAGTAAGTGATACATTGGACTGTTTGCGCGGTCAACTCAATTCCACGCGGAAGAACCAATATTTGGAGGTGATGCCATACAATTTCTCATAAGGGTCTGTAAACATACACCCTGGCTATGCCTCTCGGACCAACCTTCCTACCAAGCATTTCCACCAGCTACACCACTGCGCCACCGAGCTCCTCAAAATAATACATACCCGGATTCATTTTTTTTGTGGCAACACAGTATGATAGCATAGAAAGACTTTTACTTTCTTCAAATGTTGGGTGTTGTAATTGTATTTAATGGGAGAAAACTTTCGGTTTGTTTGATAATGCTAATACGACTCTGAGCCATTTTTAAGGTAGATTTGAGTTTTGTGGGAAACATATTCTAGTCTACTATTAAAAAACTAATTTCCATGGGAAATAAGGAAAAGTAGAGGGAAAATGCTGTGATCTACCTCTATAACCATGAAGGATATTTTTAAATAGAAAAAACCCGCTGTTGACTAGCATTGGAGTCACAATAATATTTTGTGTAAACATGGTGATATTTTACAAAGTTAAATTATAAAAATAGGTGACACTCGCCCATCGATTGCGGAGGTTAAGCAACTGCAAAGGTCGGTCATGGGTAGGGTGACCAAAAATTTATTATCTCGAGCTCTTCAGTTTTTCGGAAGGCACGTTAAGCCCGGTCGTTAGTCCCGGCTGCATTTGCAGTCGTTAGCACCCACCAATCCGCATTGGGCCCGCGTGGTGGGTCACGTAAATGATAAACGTATTTTCGTCAACTGTTTTATTTATGGTAACACAAAGTATAAAAACTTAAAAGGTCTAAAAAAGAGGTTGGCTTGATCGCCAACATGTATGACTCATCCTCCTTATCTACCCATAAGGAAGGCCTGTGCCCCAGCTGTGGGGACATTAAAAATGGCTGATGGTCAATGTACTATTTATGATACTTGAATCAAAGGAAGGACTAGTCAATCTTGAGAGTAATCCCGTAAACAGTTTGGAAGTGGAGGTGAAACATTTGGCGAAATTACGTAAATAAAAGTTGAGGTTGCGATGTAAAAAAATCTATTAATATGGTATGAGGAGATCAAGTTTTATACGGTGTAATTTTTTCAGTGGTAGCACTTTTGCGGAGTTTTTTGTTTTTTCTGAGAGTAATTTGGTAAGATTAAATTATTATTTATTAATAAATGTACTCTTGACTCTCGACCAAAGTTTATGTACACACGACGGCACCTCAGACTATACATGTTGACCTTGAGACCGCCTTTATACCCTACGTAATAAAAGCTGTTTTCGCAGCTTAAATTTATAACCTGACTTGCTGTCGTGTGTACAATGGCCTTTACAAAAATCAAATGTTTGACAAGACGAGATCTTGTATACCTATTTGAAAAGTTTTAATGACTAAAGGCCTTATTTTGTTTATATCATTTTTTGTTTTAATTTTATGTGTACCCTTTTATGCTATTTTTGTTTTAATGTACCTTTTTTGTGGTCTTTGGTGTAAATAAATAATCTTTCTCTCTTTCTCTATTGTCAATTTTTATCAAATTATACAAGATTTTATTAAATAATACTTCACAATCGATACCTTCTTGAAAAAAAACCTATTTTAATTTCAAAACTCTTAACTTCTATTGTTTAAGAGAAATTGCATTTTAAAAGTGTGGTACTAAGTTTTGAAGGCCAGTATAGTTTTTACCCTAACAGGTAGGCCGCTTTGTGGACGTTCTTTATAACGTTTTAGCAAAAGTACAAAAAGCACAAAGCTAAAACTAAACCATCGTTAGATTTGCAGCATGGCCGTCTGCCAACACACAAGGCTTGGCACACTTGTGTTATGATATCAAGTAATGTATCGCACCAACTCGAGATGTCACCGAAAGGATTCCGCCATTTTCTTCTTACTTTATTGTTGTGGTTAAAGCGAATTTCATTCAGAAATACGAAGAAATACCCCTAAAGCCACTGACTTTTTAAAAGTTTGAGTAGCTTCGACTGTAGAGAAATCTTAAATGTTCCAGAGTAAAAGACAAGTTTTATTTACCTTTACACTTTCCTTTACCTATGAGTTTGATAAAAACCTACAATTACCTTAATAAGTCCTGTCCGATTCGATTAACTTAGTTCACAATGGCTTTATAGTTAAAACGGAATAATAATATCATTTCTGATTGAGTTAAAAACATTCAAATTCGGCTTACATTAAAACAGCAGCATAAGTTACATAATGTTAAGTTACCTATATTTTCAGCTCTGAAATGTTTTTGGCTTCCTAGAAAACAATTTGTTAACTTCAAAGTACAAAAACTGGAGGAAATGTCGCAAGTTTAATAAAGTTATTGTTATTTTTACAGCGGCTAATTTTATTTCACTTGGAGATTCATAAAAAAAAACAATTTTGTCAACGTTCATTCGTCTACATTTATTTCTGCAATGCAATGTTATTATTTCTGGTTTTTGGCAAAAAATTAAATTATGAGACCAATAGTAATGTTAAATTAAAATATAGTTGTTCATTGTAATATTATGTTTAAATAAATTTAACTGTTGATGCCCACTTTTTAGACCATTATCTATTTCATTATAAATAAATAATAAATATTTGACAACATCACATACATTGCTCCGTTTCCAAAGTAAATAGCTAAAGCACTTGTGTTATGGAAATCAGAGACAACGGTGGTATCACAAACACCCAGACCTGAGCCAATATGGAAAAGTTCATTTTCTAAATTGACCCAACCGGGGATCGAACCCGGGACCTCAGAGATGGCAAAAACCGGTGTACAAAGCCACTCGACCACGGAGGTCGTCAATTATACTGTGCGTTATTGCTTCATCCAAGCTTCATACCAATTTTTACGTTAATTTGTAATCATGAATACCTACAAATTTCAGGTCTTTTGAATTCAATGGTACTTAATTCACTTAACGTAATCACATGAGTTAATTTTTATGTCTGAAAGTATTCAGTGTGCTGAATTTTAAAGTGGTATTTTGTTGGAAAAGTTATAAGGTTGGAATTGCAGTGATCAGCACAATCGTTTTAGTAAATTGAGTCCATTACCTTAATTTTCTGCACTTTGGATTGTGCGTCCTACCGTTTTCGCAATCAGTGGGAAAGATTTACATTTCAAATATGTGCTTTACGTAGGTATTGTATTACAATAATTTATTTCGGAAATAAAATATTCAAGGAAAAGCAACTTCATTCCTACGAGTTATTATAAATGTGAATGTGATCATGAAATTTGTATAAATAAAAATGAATCGCCGAAATATATGTAAGCGTATAATTTTAGAGCTGCACCAAATTAAATAATTATTTAATTGTTGTGTTTGATTATTATCTGGACAAGGTTTGTATAAAAGAAATAAAAAAAAAAATGGTACGGAAAGAAAACACATTTTTTCTCTTTTACTCCATAGAAAAACAATCGTCGAAATGTATATGAAATAATTTGGGTTAAAGTTTCCCTTCAGTTCTATCTCAATTATAATGATTTTATAATGATATTATAATGATTTTATTTTTGTTAAATGCAGTCTCTAAAACTAGATAAATTCTGATAATTTAGAAATAGTTTATCAGATTTTAACTTATTCAGAAAAAAATCTCCTTAGGTTATTTTAAAAGAGCACTTTTTAGAGAACATACATAGATAGTACTTTTTTAACTGTTGTTTTTAAGATTTAATTTCCGTTACATGTAAACAGGTTTTTCTCACTGAAGAAAATACGTATCACGTTCACGTTTGGAGCATTTTCATATAAATCTTAGAAAGAAATAAAAAATATAAGGTTTTATTGAATTTAGCATATCAATAGACAATATCTCTTTTTAACCGACTTCAAAAAAAGGAGGAGGTTCTATGTTCGTCTGTTTATTTGTTTTTTTTCTGTCTTAAAACGACGATGTGAACTGTTTCTATGATTATGATTCGCTTGCAAAAGATTTTCATTTACGTCACAGAAGGTACTTTCACCAACATATATATTATATTACTTTGGTCAAAGAACGTTACGTAACGTAACGTAATTGAAATCAGTTTCGAATAGAACTCAAATGAGTTATGTTTTCGCCTATTTCATTGGAAAATTCCTACAATAAAAGTTTAACAAGCAGTCCTACGGCGCAAATACCATAACAATGCCGTGAAACCTTTGATTACCGTCGTAACGGACCGGAATGCCGGAATTTTAATCCGAAAATGCGGAATTACATCCCCGCAGCCCGCAGCTATTTAAGACGCCGTTATGCGTGCCCATCACTGATCATATGTGTTTAAGTGATTACCTATTTCATAGATGCCATATAAGAATACATATTACCTACCTACCAGTGGCGAAGGGTGATATTATGGCGAAGGTAAGCCGTTCTACAAAAGTTATGATGTTCATAGTAGTGGATCGGTGGGGTGGAAGTTCCAAAAGGTAAGCCGATGGGAATCGACATGTATGGACCCTTCGCCACTGCTACCTACACATGTTCAATTCTCAAATTATGTGAAATGTTTCTATAAATATTTTTTCAACCTAAAAAATTATTTCATTACAGAAGAAAAAATAAAACAAATACCAAAAAATGGCGGTTAATACTCCTCAAAATACTTAGTAGGTATTGAATAGTTCCAATGACCATCTGTGGCCTTCATCATCAGTTCCACGTAACCAAATGGCGCTTTCCAAAATGTACCGAGTTACTTAAGAAAATACCCAAATCCCTATAGGTGTGCCTATAATATTTGAAGAGATCCCTTAATTTCCCCAGGATCCCATCATCAGAACCTGACTTGATGACAATGGGACCAACTGGGAAGTATAAGCTTTTAAATAAAAAAATAAATTTCTGAATCGGTCTGCAGCCGAAAATCCGACCTACTAACGTTTCGTTCTTTCCCGCGGATTTTAATTGTAGGTGAAAATAACGGCGTTTTTGTCTTTTACACGTGTCAACCCCATCGTAACCAAACTATTCCATTCAAATGATAGTAGAATCTCAATCTAAGTAGAACGCAAGCAACCGCGTTTGTTTACGGCTCTATCTATACAAATGCATACTAAGCATTGGTCGTCTGTAGCGGTCACCAACATCGAAATGCTACAGTAATAGATAAGTTATCGCGAATTGGCGATTACCGGCGCATATCCGGGTCAAATTAGAGGCAGACGGGCTGGGCGTGCCGAGATACGCGCGCGGTGACCCGGACGAAATACCCACTATTGGTTGATTTACTTACACACGACATATACTAGTGGATCTTTGAGCTGTAGACCTCGGCTTAACATATCTCCGCCATTTTGAAAAAAATCGAAAAACTGAATCGACAAAATAATTTTATACCACGTGTTACAAAAATACCCCTAATGCCGAATATGGTAGATAGAGACCATCAAACTGATCAACTTTTACTATGGGAACAACTCTGAAATCGCGAAAAAAAATCAGCCGTTTCATACAAAATTAAAATCGAAAATATCAAAATGTATGAAACAGCTGATTTTTTTTCGCGATTGAGAGTTTGTTCTATAGTAAAAGTTGTTCAGTTTGATGGTCCCTATATACCATATTCGGCATTAGGGGTATTTTTGTAACATGTTGTATAATTATCGAATCTGCCAGACGGACATACGAAAGCTTTTTCGCCCTAGCTGTCACAGAGAATGCTTCGCGCTCGCTCGGTTAATTAAACATTACCTATGTTAAACTAGTGGCCCTGTAGAGCTGTAGATTTCACGATTGTGATATTTTTGAACATTTTTCGAAATGGCTGAAATACGACTTTCCTAATATCTCACCATTTCAAAAAAAAAAAAACTGAATTATCTAAAAAAAAATCTACATAATTATAGCATCCGAACAAGTGACTGTTCACAAAATTTCACAAGCATCAGTTGAAAAAGGAGAACAAACGGACAACCGGACAGCGGGACCGCTGGACATACGAAAACATTTTTGCCCAATCTGAAACGCGCTTCGCTCGCGTTGCGACGCTTGGTCAATAAGTGGAATAATAATAGATTGCACATAGACAGAACAATAGGTACACAGATAAAACAATCACAAAGAAGAAAGAAAGTAGGTAGCGGGCTCGGGTGTGTACCTACATAATTAATATCTAAAGATAAATAAAAATAAGATAATGTAATGGAGATAAACAAAAAAATGCATTAAGGAAATGCCTTAAAATTATGCTTGGGAGCTTTTCTTGCAAGCTTAGTTTTTCAAATTCAGTTTTGATTAGGAAAATTGTATAAAACCTTTGCTTTCGCAATCGGAATAATTTAGTGACGGTATACGCCTTTACATCAAAATTAATGGAAATACCAACTTTTGAATTTTAAAAGCCCCAAATGGGTCTCTTCGTAAAAGTAATGGCGTAAAATATTACTGCATCAATTTTAACTTGTAGGCTTTGTTCTCTTGGGTTGTCCCGTTTGGTTCCGTTGACATTGAATGAATACTATCGTAATTTAATATTCATGAATATTAATATAGATGTCTTTTTCGCGCACGTGAATTACACAAACTTGAATTACAAAACGACTTTTTAATTTTTGAGATTTTAGCATTAACAGTGCTATTTTTTTTTCTAGTATATTATTTAGTATTTTACAAAATGATGTTGAACTTTTAAGTTTGTATACTAAAGGAACAAACAACTTAACCTTTAACGTCACGGGCGGGGTCTAAGTAGACCCCAAGTGCTATGTTTAACTGTATTTTTATATAATTGACAAGCTAGGATCGCTCGCTTGTGGCTAATCTCAGTACTATACCAATTTTGTATTTCAGTGGAGCACTGAGATACAAAATTAGTAGTTATTTTATTTTATTAGTTAGCAGTGGCTCTCGACTGGTGGAAATACGTCGCGATTCCACTTTCGCTAAGGTAAGTACGTTTTTTACCTATGTGGGAAAACCTGTAGACCCCACGCGTGGTGTTACGTAGCAAATATATGTGTTATATTGGTATTTCTTTTATTTTTATATGTATTATATTGGTATTTCTTTTTTTATGAATTATCGTTGTATAACAGCATGAGACGCCGACTTCCAAATTTATTTTGAAGTTGACTCTTTTGTAATATGTTTAGAACATTGGATAATTGGATTACGAGACGTCATTTTGTAAAATATTTCCTACTATTAAAAAACGGATTGTTTTGCAGATAATTAATAGTTTTTATAAACATTAATGTGTCTTTTCTTGTAATCTGAATTGATACTTAAGTATTTTTTTAAAATATTCAAAATACATGCAAAACATTTGCGGGGATACTTCGGGACATACTTCTACCATGAATAACGTCTGTACTTGAAAGTTAAAATGTTTTCCTTATGTATTTTTATGCTTATAAAGCCTAATATCCTATTTATAACTAAGTAGAAAAAGATTGAAGATAAATTCTGACATTGCCAGTTTGTTTGCGTAGTTCTCGCGCCATATTAACCAACAACTCTTGGAATCTAACGTCAGTGTATTTGCTGAGGGCTCGATGATCAATGTTCGTCCAGTAAACACAACTCTCTATCTCTATCACAGGAAGTATAGGGTATAGAGATACTTCCTGTGTGAGATAGAGTTAGTATTAGTAGATTTATAGTGATTTCAATTGGCATGGTTCTAACCCATATCATCATTATAATAGAGCGAACATTTTAGCAACAGCTTATACATTAATGTTTAATCGTTCTAAAAAAGGGTAGGTAACTCTACCTTTTTTTAATCTTAAAAATGTTATACGAAAAACAGAACACATGTGATCGGTTCTAATTGAATCCTATGAGGTTAATCAATAATGTGTCTACATTTATTCAGTGCTCATATTTTCCTTGAGTCGTGTGGAAAAAGATAAATTGAAGTGTAAGTAGCTGGTAAAAGAATATCACAGTTCTGATTATGTTACTTATTTGAGGGATATTGAATTATTTGCTTTAGAACAAGGCATTATTACCGGAAATTAGTAGCCACGATAAAAACCGCTTGGTTATTTATGTTTACTTTTAACAGTAATTTTAATGGCCTGTATTGGTACTGCATCTGGCTAATGTATCGCTGTGTGCAAGCATTAGTATACTAGTAGTTCAAGTGTCTCTAATGTTGGATGTAGTTGTCATTGGTAATGACCATTTAGGTACGATTACTATGTAAATGTTTTTCCTAGAACATTTATGTGGTGTTTACACGGGTGACTAAAGCCGCACGGCGAAAAACGACTGTGTAAATGGCAATTCGGCCTAGACCGCAAGTGACTGAACAAGCTTATCTGATTTGGTGGCAAAAACTGGAACTATGTGTATAGACGACAACGCCGACATCACCTATGTGTCACTTGCCATTTAATTTTACAAGCGATTTGTTAAGTGACTAAAGCCGACTGTCACAGGTGACTGAAATCGACCCATATAAATAGCCCATTAGGCATAAGAATAGCTAAATAACATTATTTAAAATGCACCTTACATTTTAAATAATTGTTGTTGATACGACATCAAATAGATCTTGAATGTGACACATGCTTGAAATTACTTAACTGCCACTGCGCTGCAATCTCCAGGGGCAATATCTTGTTTGTTGATTAAATCAGACGGTATTAGTTGCCTAATCAAATCACGTGAAGCACGTTCGTCATCATCAGTCTATACTTGAGATGGAGATATAGATTATTCGTTTAGATTGCTGCTTTACTTATAGCAACAAGGCCAAGGTTCGGTTTAGTTTGTGCCGAGAGAAAAAAAGAACCCTTCATTAGTTTCCCTAGCACGAACATCTATTGAGAAAAAACGCGCGTAAGAGTACTCGATAGAGGATTTGTCTATGAAAAATATCATTTCGCTTTTCGGCGGTAGATGGCGCTGTACAAATTTCCAATACAAAATGACTCTATGGAATATTTTTACTCGCGTTATTTTTTTCGATAGATGTACGTGCTAGTGGTACAGATCCAGTATTTCAATTTTGAGTCCTTCTCGCCTAGGATCTCTGCGATAATAGCTTTTGCTGACTGCTTCTAGCGGATTAACAAAATAATTCGAATCGCTTAACAGTTAGAGTTGGAAAATGCAGCTGAAAATAGCTATTTTTGTTAAGTAAGTCACAGGCCTTCCTAATGGGTGAACAAGGAGGATGGGCCACATAACCCACACGCGGTTCAGATGGTATTGAACTTTAAGTTGGTTTATACACCTAGTTTGGGTAATTTGCCTGCTACATAAATCTCACTGGTAATAGCGAACCCACGGGATCGACTCGCCTGCGATTACTTACTACAGTAACGGTATCAATATATCAGTGGTCCATTCGACAGAAGGAGATGTATGCGAAAAACTTAATTCTTTGTGCTACGGGTACTGTTGCATAAGTATATTGTTTAGCAACGATGTTTTATATTTTCCTACGTCCATTGTCTATGAGAAATTTTATTTCGCTTTTCAGTGATAGGTGACGCTGTACAAATTTCCTTAGAAATTTCTTCTATAGAATTGTTTTCACGCGCGTTTTTTTTCTCGGTAGATGTTCGTGCTATGGCTACAGAAAACGTAAATTTAATTTATACACTAACACAATTGTGTGTGTGTAGGGAATTTTGATCGATACTAGAAACACTGCAGTCAACTAAAAAATAATTTAATATTCGATTTGTGTACCGTCAGGTTTCATTTAGGTATCTGCTCTTTTTATTTATATAAAACGTTGTAATCATTGAATTTCAGCACATTTATGAATGCTGTGGTGCACTGAAAAAGTTCAAGTCAGAATTTCAGGCTATAAATATGGGATTCAATCAGGCAGCTCGTGAGGACTTGCAGCTAGATTTTAAAAAAAAGCCTTATGTATTTTGTAAATATGGATCTATGATGTCCGAAATAAAGTTTTATTATTATTATTATTAATAAATAGTGTTCGGAGATACCTTAATTTTTTCAACCCGAAAAGGCATCAATCACCAAATAAGTTTGTATCTAACATTTGGGGCGCAGAATGTCAAGGCTTACTAAAGAAAGTTTACCCGAAAAAAGAATGCAAATGGTTGCGTTATTTCTCAAACAGCAATTATTGTAATTCTGCTAGTTAAGCTGTTATACCTAAGTTATATTTGACTAGCATCTTTAAAAAAACATGATCAGTTATTCTCATTTAAAAATATCAGCATTTTAAATTGAGTAAGGATCACCAATAATGTTATGAGCTTAATGATGCGAAAGATGTTACCGATTGCAGACGAAAAACAGAAATTATAAAAAGAGATATTATAGTAGAATCATAGAAGGAAAAAATAAATATTGGTTATGATGCGAAACATTGTTATTCTAAGGCCGTCGTATCAAGAAATCCTTTCTCGATTCTCGTTATTTCATACGTTCTGAAATCAAGGAATCAATATTGGCATCGGATGCAGGTATTCCTTTGTTTCGTTGTTTGTTTGTGCCACATTGCTCAGATTGAGTAGTTCAGCGGGCTTTTGTTGAAATACCTCAACTGATATTACTTGATTGAAGTTTCTGTATACAAGTAGAATTCAAACAAATTAACTGTTAGACGAAATTCTATAAGTGTCTTCTATTAATTTTAGGAATAAAGATCTTATTTTATAAAAGCTATAAGAAAATTGACACAAAAATGAATAACCATCAAATAACTTAGTACTTCTTTTGTGTGTAAATCGTTAGTTATATATATATTTTTGTTTCCATAATATGATGCTTGTTTTCTTTGTAGCATTCTGTTGAGTATTCAAATTTTAATCTCTTGAATATTCATAATTGACATCATGGAATGGTGACTTCCTAAGCCTCACCTGAAATGGCTGATACTCTCTCGTGCACAGTGCATGTTATGTAGTCGGGATTAACCTATGCAAATTACTATAAGCGTCTTATTCATGAGACAGGACTTTAGGTTACGGCTTTACGGATTAAGCTTTGGTTATAAACATAATATTTGATTTTTCATAGGTACAACATTTTTTTTAATCCACAACGGGATAGTGCTTGGCACTCATCTCACCTGATGTAAGTGACGATAAGGGCGAAAGTGTAAGCGCATCACTACATCCGGAACCACCGAAAAACTGGCTAACTTATAATTTTTAAATTGTTGTTATGGCGTTAAACTAAGGTAAGCTAGTCAGGCGGACTTAAAATGAGCATATATAATATGATATAAAGCCCTACCACCAACCAAACCGAGAACAAACTGTACCCTCTCCTGGGAATCGAACCCGTGACCACCGAACTAGACCACAGAGGCGGTTAAAATACGGACAAGATACTCGTTTTAAAACACAAATACGGAATACTTGTAAAATTAACATTTCTTTGCACTTGTCAACAAGAACTGAGGCATACTCTCAATGCTTGCTGAGAATTTGTAAAATCCAAATGCATTTTTATTACTTTTTTAAACAGAATCGTTCATCATTCAAAGTTGCAGTGCACTTTAAGATGTAGATTAGATTGTTAGAACCATTACACCCTCTGTAGTTAAACTATAAAGAAAAATACAGTTTTCTTTGAACGTTCCTTGATCACGTTGTTTTAATATTTATTATCTTAGAAAAAGTATACCGATTTTATTCACGACCTTTAGATATAACTCTAATGCCGACTCTAACCAAAATGCGAAAGACAATGGATTTTGACAGTTGAGTATTTCGGTGGTCATGCTAGGCCACATTAGTAACGTTTTCTTACTTCTTGGTTTATCTTCTAAATATTTGCAAATATTGCAAACGATGCACATAAGCTGTGTTCAGAAAAGTTAAATGTAAAAATATGTTTCTTCGCAATCCCTAAAGGCGCGGCATTCGGAACTACTTTTATTAAAACCTTTAACAACTTCGGGTCCAATTTGAAGAAAAATATTTTTTACCCGATCTATCGTAAAACTTTAAATTGGGAGTAGCTTGGCATTTATGAAAAGCTTTATTGTTGGTGGGAATACTTTTATTTTGATAAGAAAGAGTCTTTTTTGTAATAAGGTTTGTAGTTAGGATTAAGAAAGTTTTAACCGTGTCACTGGAGGATAAAGAAATAGAGATTAAGTAACTAATGTCTTTTTCTAAGATTTTTTTTAATGATTTTTTTTAAGTTGCTCCATTGCTATCCTCTTTTCATACATTATTTAGGTACGTTGTTAAATACTATTAAATAGGCACATGTTAATGATAAACATTGAGAACATTGAGATTTTAATAGCGCGAGCTTCAAATGAATTGAAATTCAAGTATTAGTAGTTTACTTGTAAGAAATGTTTGTTTAAAGCTTTAAATAATTGGTGTACATCTCGACTCGTAAATTGCATCTTCAATAACCCGGCCTTTTGTTCCTGCCATCGAGTTCCACTCGGCAGCAAGTCGAGGGGCGCGCACTCGACTGCGACGTGTTCCGGCTAGCTTCACAACGTGCCACATCACTATTTCTCTGATACTTAATATTGAAGACTACCTTAGCAATCGCTGTACACGTGTTAAAATAGATACGTATCGGAAAATTCGGAGTCTACTGTCACCTACGGAGTCCTTCAGGGCAGTGTTCTGGGTCCTACGCTCTTTCTAACGTATATTGGCCCAAGCCACTGCGATACGCAACTCGATGATGATGGACAAATATTTTGATATGCAGATGATATTGTGATTGTATTTTCGGCAAACAATTGGGAAAAATTTAAAAAGTACACCGAGGATGATTTTGTAAAAATTACATCTTGGCTGAACACAAATCAGTTAACCTTAAATGTATTAAAGAGTAAAAACATACTTTCCAACAGGAAAAAACAAAATTGCACCACTGCCACAATTTAAATCTAAATTTGCCAAACGTCAATTTAACAATATGTCATCCTCCCTTTACAGTAAAGTAAATAAAACTTTAATTATCTTTCCCCTGATACTGTATAAAGCCAAAGTTGCCTTGGTAGAATAGCTAAAAACACTAAGTTATGAAGACGTCGAATGTATCATTAAATTCATGTAACTTATATAATAGAAAATAACACTTAAACACACACACACACATGTTTAATATCGTTTAATGTAAAACTAGGTTACCTACGTATTTTTAAGGAAGAACGGAACTTCCTCTTTGCAAGCAAGCTATTTGCTTAAAAGGAAACTCCGGCCACAATATATTGTAAAAGTCTGAAAGCATTTTGATTGTGGGGAATTCATAGACTGAAGATAATTTGCATCAATAATGTGACATTCACGTTTCCAATAACTATTTTGTTGAGGTGATAATAATTGTCACTCTTTGTCACACCGATCGTGACTGCGATTTTAGGATCGACTTACTAAATGTGGGGAAGGATTATATTGCGGTATTTCCTTTGAATTCATGTCAAGGTGTAAAGGCCGCTCTACACTCCCTTGCGAATCACGCGCGAAGCCGCAAGCCACCAGCGAAACATCAGTGTAGAACCGACTGTCGTTTCCGCGCCGCGGTCGTGTCTCGTTCTCCGATTTTTCCGGAAATGATTTTTTCGCAGTTTCTTCGCAGCAGGAGCTGCGAAGCGCGACCTTGGCGTGAACGCGACAAAAAAATGGGTTCAACTTGGACACAAACCTGATGTAATAACGTTTAAATCATTTGAATCGGTCCAGTCGTTTTTGAGTAATCAATACCCTTAGCACGAACAGCTGTCGAAAAAAAAACACGCTTAAAAACATTCGATTAAGTAATTTTGTATGAGATATTTGTGCAGCGCCATCTACCGTCGAAAAGCGAAATGAAATTTTCCATACATTATTACTCTATCGAGTACTTTTACGCGCGTTTTTTTTCTCGATAGATGTGCGTGCTAAGAGTACAGTATACATAAATAAAAAAAACAATCATACAGATGAACATAGAACCTCCACCTTTTTGGAAGTCGGTTAAAAATAGCCAAATCGTATTATACGTTTAAATTTAAATTTTGTGAAAATCTAACTG
The DNA here is from genome assembly GCA_963556745.1 of Catoptria pinella. Lineage (NCBI taxonomy): Eukaryota > Metazoa > Arthropoda > Insecta > Lepidoptera > Crambidae > Catoptria > Catoptria pinella. The sequence goes on along the minus strand of OY750775.1, from coordinate 6,308,462 downwards.
ATAGTTTCACGAGTTAATGATAGTTTTTTTTAAATTTCATTATTATTGAACTCGTTCTAAGCATTCTATAGTTGCTTCGTTAACACTTCAGTTTTCTCTAGTGATCGTTACAATTTGTTTATCCGAGTTTTCACTGGGTTTTCGGAACAGTAAGAGAAAGGTTGAGCATACAAACTACTTGTTCTAGAATGTACCTAGCTTTGTGCATTGTTCATGTTTGACAGGATTATGTTTGTCGCAGTTGTTACATTTTCCTCTGAAATATAAAGAGATAATCACCTCCCAAGCTATACGCGCTCACTAGACATAAAATAAAACACTTTTTAACGGATACTATTGCGGTTTTATTGAAAGTACTTCAGTAATTAGATAGTATTTGGCTAGATTTTTTATTTTCCCGATGTTTCGGCACCTTTGCAGCTGCCGTGGTCACGGGGGACTGAATATACAGATTTTATGAGTATTTCGCATTTGTATTTCTGGAAAGTTCTTTATTTTTATTTGAAAATTGATTTTAATTTATTGTGTTTGCTTAAGTTTCTTATTAATTTTACAATACACAGACAGGAAAATAATTGAGTTGTCCCGTAAAAACCGAAAGTCCGACCAATTTGAACTTGGTCGTACTTGGTGAGACGGTCCTTTGTTTAAGTTGATACGTACTTAATATTTTTATAAGCAATTATCCGTCCGTACTATAAGGCATGTTTCGGCCAGCTTCAATAGAATTTTTCATTCTCCATATTATGTAAGACTCAATGTAATTTTTTCTGGTGGTCCTAATAAATAATAAAATAAAAACAGTATATAATTAAATAAAAATACATTAGTTTAGTCCAGATAGTGCTTAAACGAATTAAATTAACTTAATAGTAATTAAGTTAATTTTGTATAGTTACACAATGGTTGATCTCTGTCAAACTATTTAAGTTTGACATTAAAAAGAAAGGGAGAAAACACTGTGTAACTATGCATCTGCAATACAATGTTTATTAGTAAGGGCGCTAGTACATACAAAAAATATGTTAATTATTGTATGAAATACATTACTACTTCTTGACGAAGGCCTTGCACATTGGATTATGAAATGTAAAATTCCTTGTATAACATTTCCACGATATGCTTTTCGCCTTCAAGTAATTTTATTCTACGTTTGGCTGTCAAAGGCGGTGTAAGCATTTTATCCACTTTTGGCGGTGCTTTACTAACTTATTTCGCTTCACTGATCCCGCTTCTCCTAACGTCTGTTTACTGAATAAGTTTCAGCTGTACCGACTTCCTATACATAGATGTTATAATTTGGAAAGATAATAGGTAGGCGGAAAAGTTTGGGGCTTTTTGAAGCTAAATTGCATGTTATATTACTGGCATTACTACCCTTAGGCGGGAATGTAATTTTTTTGACAGATGACTTGGTAATAGCGGTAATATTGAAAGAAATTGATTATTGTTTTATGCTTTTTCATATTTTTATTAAATTGTATTAGATACGTTTTACATTTTTTTTTCGATAAAAGAATTGTCGATTTAATAATGCTTATTATGTGAGCTTATCTGAATAAATAATTTTTCATATTTTAATTCATATTTTTATTAAATTGTATTAGATACGTTTTACATTTTTTTTCGATAAAAGAATTGACGATTTAAAAAAGCTTATTATGTGAGCTTATTTGAATAAATAATTTTTCAATATCAATTTCAATTTCAATTTTAACTTGCATGTGTTTTGGATTGAAATTAATAATCAATAAAATAATTAATAAACACTAAAATTTGACCGCAGTCCTCAAATTGATACTGTTAGTTATAATAATAAATAAAAAGTTTTTATTAATGAATTGGCATTTTTTATTTCATCAGCTAAAATTTAAAGAGGCTTTTAAAATATTAGGTAAAGAAAGTAAAAGTGCTATAAAGTGAGTCTAAAGATAATGGAAACAGGATTGTCACTGTTTTGCATGAAACTTGCTGAGTTCATAAAATCACTACGGTAAGCTTTTGCTAAAAATTTAAAAGAAATAAGTATTTTGTAAGTCGAGGAGCTCGGTATCGCAGTGGCTTAGCGCTTGGCCCTGTGATTGCGGAGGTAAAGCATCTTCCACAAGGGTCGTGGGATGGGTGACCAAAATATTATTATCTCGAGCTCCTCCGTGTTTCGGAAGGCAAGTTAAGCTGTCCCGGGTGCATTTGCATTCGTTAACACCCACCAATCCGCATTGGGCCCGCGTGGTGGGTTATGAACCATCCTCCTTATCCTCCCATGAAGTTTCTACCTTTTGTCTTTGATATGTAACGGACAGGAAATTTTGAAATATTTTAAGATTGTATATGTTGGTCTTTGTCTTACTCATGAAAATGAGTTACTTTTTCTACGATAAAATTATAGACTCGGGAAATAAATCAACAGCATAAATAGATTTACAAGCAAGTATGAGTAGGTATGTTGACGAGTGAGAGGAAAGGAAGGGTGCACTACGCCGAGTATCAGTTCCCGTATTACAACCTCTTAAAACTAGCCAGTTTTCTAAATGGCTATCAATGCGTCTCTTTTGTTTGTTATACAGCGAGAAAGAGATGTAGCTATAGCAATTCATAAACCTGGCAAGTTTTAAGAGGTTGCAATACCCCCCAGGTTACATACAGGAGAAACTTTTTGAATTACTACTTTTAATGTAAGCTTTGGTAACAAGAACTCATTGATATAATCGTAGCGTCATCGATTACGTAATCAATTCTCTCTATCTTATTACCATTCGTAAGACATTTCGGAAAATAACGTGTACTGTCGCCATTCCTCATAGGGTACGTGTCTGAATGTTGGCTATTCGGTTAATTTATATTCTGCTGCTGTTGGTATTCTCATGCTCGTTTGATTCCCTACTACGATAAGTTTTTGACAACGGAAGTACGTGATGGAAGATTATTGCTTATAAAGTACTTTTAGCTGACGAATTTGAAATACCAATTGTGTTTTCGTAAAGTGAAGTAACCATCAGTTTTAACAATTTTGGCGTTTCAGTACATAATAAATCACTGGGATATGTTTATTTAATATCTAATGATCATCGTGACTTGGATAAATTGGAGATTTACAGAGGTTAGGCAGATATATAGACTAGATTTAGAGCCTTTGTCTATAATTATATTTACAGCGAAATCACATAAAATTAATTTTAAGTTAATCACATAAAATTAATTTTAAATGGATCAAAACTTAACTAGTTTAACTTGGCATTTCTGTATGTAGTTTAGAGGTATAAAATCTTCTTTTAAGTACGTACCGGTTACGATTTATGTTAGGAACCAAAAATATAATGTGAGCCTTTTCTGTCCTACACGGGTAAAAGTCACTTATTGATTTTTAAATTTTTCTTTTACTATGCTTCGCTTTTCCAATGCTATGTTTATTTAGGAGCTACGGGTGAGTCGAAAACTAGCTTTTTTTTTCTAGTAATTTTTTTAGCTTTACTTTCGTTCGAGATACAATACAGTACCTTAGTAGGGGTTAGTACTAGGTTGTACCAACTTCTTGGGAACGTCTTCATAGCTTCAAAGTGTATAACACTGGGTCGTAAAAGGTAATAAAAAAAAATCGCTTTTAAAAATAAGCCATTAGACGCGGCCTTGTGAGAAATTGAGGCTGGCTGGGAATAGATTCGACCTTAGGCCTTTGCCCTTAGACAGATACCCTTAAGTATTCCACGAGTATAATACCCAAGTCTAAAGTTGTAAGCTGTTTTTACACAGGTAGTTATTGTTTAGTGTGTTCATACTAAATTACTCTGTGGCTTCACACTTCGGTTTTGACATTAGGTTTTTTAGTCTGTGATCATCTCTTGGAAAAAAATATAACACGCGTGCCACGCTCTTTTTAGGGGTTCCGTACCAAAATGGTAAAAAGGACCTCTTACGGTGCGACTGTCTGTCTGTCACAACTGGATATCTCAAGAACTACTAATACTATCAACTTGAAATTTGGAATAGTTTTAGATGACGATGATCAATTATTTTGCAACAGGGACTGGCAGGGTGTCTTAAGAATTCGAAGTGGGCACTAGTGCATGTGGGGTAACTTATGAAAGAACGCTGCGCTGTTTGCACATGCTAAAACTTTTTTATTTTTTATTTGAAGCCAATAGAAAAATGTAAATAGAGAGAAATCTGAAATTATTTTATGTGATAGAAGTTTATGCAAAGATTACAGGAAAAATAAAAGGATGTCTCTAAATAGGGGTTGTTCCGTATTCATCCCATGACGATTCATCCCAATTCTTCACTCATCCCAAATTGGTATTCCTTACTCAACCCATTACATTATTTTAATAAATTTTCTTAATTCAACCCAATTGCATTCCTTTTATCTACATTACCTGATTGTGTTAACCTAATTAATAACATAATGAGCCAAAAAAGCAATAATGAATAACATTTGATCAATGTTTCCTGCATTCACTGCATATTTTCTTAATTCAACCCAATTGCATTCCTTACTCATCCCAAATTAATTTATCACTAAAAGTATGGATAGCAGTACAATGATTAATATTTTATCAGAAAATTATATAGGAATACAATAAATTGAACTAAGTAATACTAAGTACTTATGTACTCATTAGAAATTAAATATGTATGTTTTGTAAATAAAAGTATACCTCAGATAGGCAGATTTATTCACCACTGTCCCCGGGGCAGTTTAATACTTTATTTTATTATTTTTTACTCTCTACTGACCCTTATGTATAATAGTCCTCACTGCCCCCGAATTATAATAAAATTTATTTTTAAGTTAAAATTATTTAAATAAATTTCCAGATTTAGCCCGATTTGCTATGACCCCTATCATTGTACCATCTTTTAGATATATTTTTTATAAGTGTTAATTTACTTAAGTTCTAATGTCTATAACTAATATCTAAATAAATTTTAATGAATAAAAATAATGTTATAAAAGTTTGCTACTTTCAATTACTATAAACAGGATTTAATTTCTTCTTTTAAAAATTCTTTTACTTTCTACAGCATTGATATAAAATAAAATAAAGAAGGTGCATTTGGAATGTTGTAAATACAAGAAATAAAAACTGCTGCCTTCGTGCATTTTTCTGCGAGATAGAGGGAAATCCAATATTTAGAAATGCATAAAGAACGCCATTATGTAGATGAGTTTTGTGGGATAATGTAATGTAGAAATTTATCTTTTATCTGAGTAAGTTATTTTACGTTATGTGAGATATTTATTAGTTTTTTAATGTACTCCTATGTAGCATTTTTATGAGAGGTCATGAGTGGTGATCAAGGAGCTCTGTCCAGTTTTCTAGATATGGAAAGAAAAAATCCTGCTTTTCTTTAAAAAAAATCTAGTTATTATTGGATACTTGCTAGGAATTTTATTAAACAGTAAAGTAAAGCCGACTTTCTGTAAAATTATCTGACTAGTAATTTATCTCAAACATATTAGTGAAAGTTACCCTTAATTAAGTAGTACAAGAAATAAAGGAAATTATGTTGTTAGCAAAGTCATAAATTAATTCAACAAGCCGGGTTTCAAACTGCCGTTCTAACGCGACATTCAGTAAACATCGATTTAGCTTTAAGTTTGGCTGTGACATGGTTAAGTTAACCCACGGTTGGCGCTAAACGTTATTAGAAAGCGCCTACGGAGGCAGATTGCAGTGTCAATATTTAAGTTGACTGACGAGGCGCAAACCTGTAGGGTGGCCATGCTTACTGATATTCGTTATAAAAGTTTAAAAAAGTATAAAAGGTAAAACAATAACTGTAGCATGACTTCGATTTAACTGGTTTTTGACACTTACAATTGTTTACGGTGAAATAGTATTTCCAAATCTTCCCTACTAGTATTTTCGTGCGTTGCATTGCGCGGTATTGTTGATTTTTTAGGTAAAAAGACAGTAATAATCATTATTCTACAATTAAAGACTCATGCAAGTTTTATTCTGTGTTGCTTATACAGGGTGTTTGATAATAGCCTTATAAAGCCGAATCTTTTTATGATAAACTGCATAGTAACGAAATTGTGTTTTGCTTCTGCCCATTAATGGGATTGATTATCGAATACAATAGTGTATTACAATATTCGGCTTTAAAAGGCTATAAATATACATAAATATATTACCCACAGCCTTTATAGAAAAAGGAGAAAAAAGTGTAACGTAAAGGTTGTGTCAGCTACAAATAATACATTATAATCTAAAAAACAAAATAACTATTTGATTTGACTGCCCAGCTCAATGTTTATTATTCTCAAGTCCTTCATTGTCCTACAGTATAAGAAAAGATGGCGAACCTGTTGCGCCAGTTTCCCGCTGTTCCCTTCCTGTTTTATTCACAATATTCCCGGGGGAGGAGGAATTTGTTCGTGTCCATTGTCTGCCACATTTAAGAGCTCGCCACCGCGTTTGCGTTGGTGCATTCGGAAATGCGGTATAAATTGTTTTTGACTGACGTGATATTATCATTATTTCTGTTACTAAGCTCATAATTTAAATACTAATAAAGTGAAAGAGCTTTTTCCCGGTGTGTATTTTTAAGGCATTAAGACTGCTACACACGTAACGATATTTCGGAACGATTAATGTGTGCAAAAAAATAAATTTGGACCGTGTGTATGACAAATAAAAAAAACCTAGTGTTGTTATTAACGAACTATCAAATTATATATGGCGCTGGTTTACAATATTTCAAAATTCTCAAGGTTTTGATAATCATATAAATTGTAGGTGATACATTATACAGATACAATCCGACACAGAAGTGGGTCCACTAGTTCTTTAATAATTATACCAATTTTTCGGAGCCAAATAACGCAAGTGCGTCATCATCTCCCATCGTAGATGACATGTTTCTTGCGCGAGCTTCTGCGGAATATTGACCATCGACGCCGATATCAGTGGCGTGTGGAGACACTAGGGACGTTCGATTTAACTGCACAGTCTGAAATCGCTACAATATATTGTTACGTGTGCAGCGAGCAACAGATATAGTATAAATAGCTTAGTGCTGTGCTAATGAAATAATCAAAAAAAACATAGCATAAGGGTTTTTAAATTTGAGATTTTAGCACTCACAATGCTATTTTTATACCTACAAGACTAAATAATTCCCGTCCGAGAATATGATCTGGTGCGGATCGTATTTTTTCTAGTACTTATATTATACCTAACATAGCGGCTTCATTAGAAACAGTAAGAAATCTTATTGTGACTGAAATAATCTAAATAAATTGATATTTTTGTGCCGTATGCAATTATATTTTTACTCTTGTTCGTTTGTGTCGTCAGTAGCAAAAATTTCGGTGTCCTCTCAGATAACTAAGGCTAGTAATCTTGCTAGCTATAGGTAGTTATTTAACCCTGCAATTGCAGGCCGAATGCGCTAAGCTACTGCACCATCGAGCATCTCGAGTAGACACAACAAATTGGAACTAAAAACAAATGACAGCACTGCAGTGCAGGCTATCTCAAACGATAGGGTTCTCGCTCCATAAGACAGAGTGGCCAGATAAGCCGATATCTGTAGTGGCGTGGACGTATTTAATTAAAACTTTCTCAGACTTGCCATTAAGGGGACCTGAGTCTAACGTTTATTATGGCAGTTCTAATGTTCTGCTGGAATTTATGTCTGTTACCAGGTATGAGTTGTTTACCTAAGTTAAGGCTAGATCAGGAACAAACAATTCCTTTACGAATAAGTATCACATAATACTTTCAAGTTATTGTTAAAATCTATATTAGATAGGTAATAATTTTCTTTACGTCATGTTGAATAGATAAAAAGTTAAAGTATTCTGAAACGGAACGCGTTTAAGTTTTTTTGCATTTTTTATTTGCTTCATTCGCGTAAGCTTTCGTAACAAAGTCTGGTATATTATTAAATGTGTAGCACGTGTTCAACACACGTTTCTGTAATTATTTAACTATCTTATACATTGTTGTATTTTCATTGCTTTTATTAAAATATAAATTTAAGATCTAACATCACACAATTCACAAAAACATTCAAAATTATGTGATATAGGTGTAACGTACAATTTTGCCCTTTTTGCAGGAAAACAGCTGATCCACATAAAAAGTTAATAGACTTGATTGTTTGAATAGCTAATGGTCGATTATTAGAATAAACTATATCGGGATTTACACCATATACCTGTTTATGTTTGAGACTCCGATAATCAGTTCTTCCGTGACCATGGCGCATGCAACTGCGCCGAAATATCGGAGTTTTAAAAATAAACAGGTATAACGTTTAAATCCCGATATAGTTTATTCTAATAACGTCAATAACCATGGAAATTTAAAACATTATAATGGTCAATTGTCTTTATTTTCATAAAAGTCAATATGACAAATATTTTAAATTAGAAAATACAGTCAGTCAGTGGCCAGTGTTGTATGGTTTATGTAGTATAATAAACATAGGTTCAACACTAGCTACTTGCTACATTAGGAAAAAAAGTTTTTTTTTCTTCTCGAGCACAATCTAATAGTCTCATTCAATTTTTATCTCAATTTTAGGCAAATCACATAATTATATTAAGTTCGCAGGTAATTTCTATATGAGCTTATTCTCAGAAAAGCTTTCGATTACCTACCGCATGGCTGGGTGTGGATGAAAAAGTCGATACCTTTGTTCTTGCAATATTGAATATCATAAAATGTAGGTAACATTCTTGTGTACATTTTCTTAGTTGGCCTGTTGTGTTAGTACGTATTATGTGTTCTATTGTTTTACTCGGTTCTGCTGTAATAAGAAACTCCCATTGTATCGCTGCGCTGCTAGGAAGAAAACATTGTTTTTTGAAAACTTAAGTCTGGAAAATAATACTTTCTCGTTAGTTGGGTAGGTATTTAACTAAGAAAATATTATGGATATTTAATAGTTTTCTTTTTTTTGTTTCTCAAAGGTTCTTTTGTTTAAGGAAAAAAAGGTAATTTCAGTCAATGTTTCTTGTAAATTTGTGCAACGGTTCAACTTCACCTACATGTACTTATTAAGTTGAAGTTAAATAAATAGGTAGTGACATTGGTAATTTGATATATCATCTAACTAAGATCTTGCGGACTACACTTAAAAGTCCGGCGAACCGGTGTTATTCGGATTAAGACAGTATTTGTCTAGTCTTCTATTAAATAAAAAAATCATAATACTAGCTCAATTCAAAATAAATGCCAATAACATGTTTTCATATAAAACTGTAAACCGCATTATTTTTTATTTGGTTTGGTATTTTGGATTAAATCCGAATAACACCACAAGAAGAGTTAATCATGCTCAAATTGCAAATCATTTTGGTTTTACGTTTGAATGGGAAGCTAACTGTTCGCCAGACTCTTAATTGTTTAAAGCCCTGTAAACTATAATCAGCTCAGTAGCGCAGTGGTATAGCGCCTGGCCCAGTGATTGCGGGGGTTCAGCATCTTTCGCAAGAGTCGGTCAAGGGATGGGTGACCAAAAATGTATTATCTCGAGCTCCTCCGTGCTTCGGAAGGCACGTTAAGCCGTTGGTCCCGGTTGCATTTTCAGTCGTTAGCACCCACTAATCCGCATTGGACCCGTGTGGTGGATCATGGCCCATCCTCCTTTTCCACCCATAAGGAAGGCCTGTGCCCCAGCAGTGGGGACATTAAAAATGGCTGATGGTCAAACTATAAACACACTTTTTGTTTAACATTCGCAACATTATGTTAATTCATTAGGTAGGTACTTCAAGAAGATAGATCTTTGCAATTCTTGCGTCGTCACTGCTGATAAATCGTGCTGGTATTATTGATCCAGGCAAAAAATGGAGGGTCCCTGTTTAATTCCGACCGAATGGTTGGTCGGGAATGCTGGGTATTAACGCTGGATTATGTCGTTGATTGAGCAGACGTACGACAAATAAATAAACGGGAGATTTCTCTAGCGTTTGTTTTTTTCCTATAATTGTAACAATTTGTGTCTGTAGCGGTGACCTTAGGATTTTGAAGGTTTTATTAGTGTTAACCTAATGCAGAGTTACATGATTTGTGATCGATTGTCTATCGAAAAACTTGTTTATCTCTTTATCCATCTGAATAATGAATTTACATCGAATGTAGGGTTTTTTAACCCAACTTTGTTTAAAGCTCCTGAAAGAATGCAAAACTTCATGCAATTAATTTTAATGCTTTTCTGAAAATTATTGTTATTATACATAATTAGGACAGCGGCGAGGGGTGAAATTATGGCGAAGGTAAGCCGTTCTACTAAAATGTTATGATTTGCATAGTGGTTCGGTGGGGTAGGATTACTAAGAGGTAAGCCGATAGGAATCGGTATACGGTATACCCTTTGCCACTGGTACCTACTATAGTTATTTATGCAACTGTTGTATAATAAGGGATATTAAAACAGCCGAGTGTGTTATGATATGAATATCATATGAGTATAATACCTAATTATGTACAGTTGCATACAAGACACCCATGATATGAATCCTCAAAAAAGGTTCTGAAACAGTTAGCCTAATGACAACATTGAAACAACCAGTTGTCATAGTAACCAGAATTTCGCAGGAGTTGCATTATGAAATTTAGTATAATATTATCATACTCGTTTGGATGATATAATGGTTACTATGACACTGGTTGTTTTAATATTGGAGTTGCATTATAACATTATTATGTTTCAATATTATTATTATCCAAACGATTGGTTATATCGTACTAAATTTCATAATGCAACTCCTGCGCTATTATGGTTACTATGACAACTGGTTGTTTAAATGTTGGTTTTAGGCTAGCTGTTTTTGAAACTTTTATAAAGGAATTTAAAGCAAGGGTGTAGATTAAATAATTATGAGCATTTCTAAAATTAGCAAGACCAAAATGTAAAAGGATAAAACCTTATTAAGAAGATTTTTTTTTACTGTATTTAAGAGAAGAAATCCCTTCTCCAAAAACATGTATTGTTTCAAGTAGGTAGGTACTACATACAGCATATTGAAGTTTCTAGACAACCAAGATTACTTAATTACTTCATAAATAGAACAACACCTATTAGCAAAGTTCCCGGCTGAATGGGTTTGGGCGGTTTAAATATGTATCGCAGTAAAAAGAGGCTACTGCTAAATTATTAGCAAGGTTAGTAGTCAGGGCTCGATTTTGCTAAAGTGTTAAATAACGTTAAGTTAACGTAACAGTCGTGTCTCAATGGTGTTTGAATAGTATAGCTTTTTGTGTTAAGTAATGAGAACTGTGGCAAAAAGCAATACTATTGAAACTCGATTGTTAGGTTAACAACAGCAGCTTGTGGCCATTTTTTTTAGGCCTTCTGAGGTTTACAAACAGTGTAAAGCCACTGATTAGATTATAAGTAAAACCTAGATTAATGGTAACAGAAAAGTAATTTACATTTTTATTTTAGTTTTCAAAATATTATTCAAGGTATTATAGAGGATTCGATTCTTTTAAGACAAAGTGAAGGAATCGCAATAATCGGCCGATGTTCGCCGTTCGATTTGCTTGATTTTGAACCTTATGCTAGAGTTAATGTCACGGAGTGGCACGAACGAATATCGTACAGTTACACTTATCGAGATCCTTTATCTGTGATTGGCTCGCAGTTTCCTAGAAAACATTACTTGCCGAGCATTGAAACTAAGTATATCTCGAGTTTGCTCCACAGTTTGATAATAGCTTGATTTGCCGACCGGTTTGCGATAACTACTTTATTGCTTACCATCAACTTGTGCATAATAATTGAGTAAAATTTTAAAGTAATTATGGTTTAGCTTAAATTTTTGAAGAGTTAAGTAATAAAATAAAATGTGACTGAAACAAAAAATACGTAACTGTTAACTATTTCGTTGAACATAAACATTCTATTGAAGATCATGTTAGATAGGAAGGTACCTTTTTTTATCTCAAATATTGTTGTAACTATCTCGAAGCAATTGTTTGTATGTTGTGCAATATTATAAAAACAATTACCTTTTGAATAGACGGAAAATAAAATTATACAAAAAAGAAACATTATTATATTAACACAGCCATTACCGCGTTTCATTCTTTCGCCGTTGGTTGTAGGAAAAAGATTATTTTGCTAAAAATCGAAAAACGTAATTGTTTGTTTGGTCCGACATCGATAGTGCTGGCACGCAACAATTTTTCTCTGCGATTTTTGTCGGATACAGGCATGATTTTCGCAATTCGCGTTGCTGTGCTTACGTTTTCTGACTCGTTAAGCAAAGCCGATGAATAATCAATACCTATTTGGTGTGTCCCGACTTTTGCAGGCATACTGTATGGTAAATGCGAGTGGAATATTTCGAATAGTCGAATATTGCCAGTCATACTAATTTTCCATATTATTATTTATTTTCATAATCGAAAATAATACCAAAATTTTCACTTCTCAAGTTTCCACGCGTACTTTACATTGAAATAAAACTTTTACGCGAGGGATTTTGGTGACGCGGGTTATAATAACTCGTGATCACGGCAGCTGCAGAAGCTGTTGAAACACAGGGAAATGCAAAAATATTATAAAACAGCCGTGATAAACCAGCACTTAGAGTTTTACTTTCATATGAAAATACTGTTGTTTTCATCACCGATGAAGAAGACAAAGTTTTGATGTTTGTTTTACTCCAAATTTTGTGAAACTAGTAATTACCAGATTTTGCATTGTGTTCATAAAATGAAGACTTCATTTAAACAAGGATGTCTCATTGAGAATATTGAGGTTATTTTAAAGGAGGGGAAACCCTGTCAACAATCAGAAGCTTACGATGCAATGTTAAAATGCGTCAAATGATGACTCAAATATTTTAAAATCCCGTACCACAAAACGGTTAATTGTAAAAATTGGAAACGATACTAATAATGAGCTCCGTGAAAGCTATTGTTTAAAAAAAATCAAATTCAAAAACCATTCACCAGTTTTCGTTGATATTTCGTTTTGTCTACAAAACGGTACGAATCAATTTCGGTTTGGTTTACCTACGGCATTTTTATTTCAATTGATGAAAATATATCTGTAGCCTAATGACTGGCAGTCTGTTAATGAACTAAAGAAAAAAAAACGCCTCATCCATCGCTGCAATGAGGACAGCTCGATCATTAGTCGATTGAGGTGTTCGATAGATTTCGTCATTCGATTCATCAAGTTCACGTGGATTTTTTTCCCGTAACCACGGAACTAAGGAGTTTGATTCACTTTTCTTCGATAAGATTTGATTGAGATAGATTTACTTTTCGGCCTAGATTTATATTTTGGTAACACTCAAAATAATCAGTGGGAACGCACGCACCCTTATATTTAATCCTCTGTTCTCTTATTAGTTTATTACTGATGTTTTATTAAAATATGATAACTGTACACTATACTTTTTATTTTCTCGCAGTCAATGGTAAAAAGTATACACAACTCGTGAAAAAAAAATCTCTCTCCTTTTTTTTTTTTCAAAAAAAAAAAAAGCTTCGCTCAGGCTTCTATTCTAGAATCCTTCGCTGTTCTCGAGATTCACTTAGTCCCTCAAAATAAATTCCCTTTTTTTTCACTTGTAGTGTAATCTACTATTGATTTGCAATTCGAGGCAGTTACGTTATCGTTAATTAAATTGTTTACGCTCATAAAATCGGCAAAATGTGACGAGCAATTAAGTATTATTGATAAATTGTAGCCAAGGTTGAACAACATCGACATGGCAAAGAACGCGATAATGATTAGACCGTACTATCAAATTCTATGGACTTTTAGGGAAAGCTAAAGACAATTTTGAAACGATAAGACGAGAATTCAAATTCAATTGAAATCTCAATTAACCGCCTCCTCGTTTCAGATTAGTGATCGTTTATTCCTATTGACAGTGTTAACGTAATCGATTTCAAAGTGATTTTGATTTATATCGCTGTTTTAGTATTTAACTGTTTTCAGGTCTCTTCGTGTTATTCAGTACTAATAAGGGATTAGACGGTTTAAAAATTTGGACAAAGTTTATACTATAGTATCATTGTTTTGCTCTTGAAATTAAATACTAAATTGACCTTGTTTGAGAAATGTCGAGATGGGATTGACGGGCGTTCTGTTTCAGAAGTGTCTGTTCAAATGGATTTCGATTTGTGTTTTTAAAAACAAACAGTAAATTATAATTGGAAACAAATTAATAGCGAATTCAGGCTGTTTCCAAAAATCTTACGATTTAGAAATTGCATAGTATTATTGTTTCTATGTACTAAAATCTAAGTTCGCTGGTCTGTAGTAATTGATATAGATAGGATTCTCCTGGGTTGCCTACACATTTCCTTTACTTTTCGGTTACGTTTTCAAGAACGTCTTGACATTTGTAAAGAACGGCAACTAGTCAAACTAACGCTTTGGTCTGTTCTAATTTGTTTCATAAATATCAAAACACAGGCCAGTGTAGTAGCCCTAACCGTTTGCAGTTGTATTAAGGGTGATTTTCGCGTAACAAATGGTACAGGCACGTGTGCACAAAGTACTTGGTCGTATTGTAGTGGTCATTCAGACCGTTTCTATTGTTCGTCCAATCGGCGCAATGGCTTCTGATGAACATTGTTGCTTTGTTGATTTTATTGATGGAGCCGTGTTAGTTAACCACATACTGCATTTAATATAACATGGAATTTTCTATGAATATTGTCGAGATTTGCTCAAAAATTGACATTAGTCACATCGCTGTGTAAAAACTCAAATCACGGATGCGTTTCTATTAACAATACAAAGTTTTCATTGTTTTGTCTCTTTGAAATAAATTGACAATTTGACAATTGAGTGGCGTGAACAAAACACTGTCGTTAAATATAATATGTTTTTTATTTAACGATTGTTTTTATGTGAAAATTGAATTATGTGTTTGTATTTGATTATTATCTTGTCTGTAACATACAACTACAACATTATTTACTTATTCGATTCGGTAAATTGGGTGAAAATGATTAATAGATGTTTATAAGTATAATATAAACATTTCAAGGTCCTTTCAATAATTTTACGATACGTCGAGAGCGCCGAAATAATATTTCAATTTCACATATACGAATAATACCCTACTTACTTAGTTCTCGACGTAGTACCGAGTTACGACTACAAAAGCCCTGTATAAGGTATTAAGTAGTTGATTATTGCCTTCAATGATAAATAACGAAATAGTTACAAAGAAGTCTTAACTACATCCTCAATTTAGTATGACGAGCTTTTAGCAGATGGAGCTATTTTTATTCAGTGAGTTACGCGAGTGAACAACCAATCGACCGTAACCGAGGACGTATTGGTATAACCACGAAATATGAACTTTACAGGAGAGCAGCATGGAATAAATTGCGGTTTTGCACGTAGATCATTACAAAAGATAATATTGGACCAAACCAGGGACTGCAGTAAGTCCCCTCACGCAACAAAACAAATGACGCATCATTTTCCTTATAGAATACAAACTTTATGGTCAACTTTTGTATGAAATCAATTTCGAGTTATTCACTTTCTAAATTATTTTGTTAATCTTTTTCATAGATGCTATTAAAGAATTTGATAGCGATGTTCTCAAACGAAAGCTATCACCGCGATAAGGTTTGATTGCAAAGGGACAGGTCAATAATAGTATACCTAGTTTATGATATGTAATTGTGAAAAGAGAAATATATGTTGCTTACTCCCGCTTTTTTTTTGCGGGAGTAAGCTACATATATCTCTTTTCACAATGGTTTGGGACTTCCGCCAAGTAATGCCTGATTCAATCAAATACTTATGAAATGTAATGTATGTAATGGTAAAATAGTAATTTGAGATGATATAGAGTTCGGTGGTGAATGTAAAACTGTATCTCTAATCACTAAACTCCGACGGAAGCTGTCGCCTCGAACCACGGCCGATTGCGGCTAAAGTTTGATTGTGAGCGGGTAACGAAGAACAATTTTGTAACTTGAGCAATCGTAAAAAAAACTTGCCTGCCGAAACCAAAGTTGTTGCCATGATAAATAATAAGTGTAACTACTTACATTTTCAGAGAAATTTCCGTTTACTTATTATCTGGAATTTTGTTTGAAACACTGATGCATTTTTTCCGATTTCTGTTTTGCTTCTATACAAAAGTTGGTTGTTATGAGCCCTACTAATGGTCTTCGGGTTATTCGTTAATTCAGTTGTACATTGTATTGTATTATAAAGTGCTAAAAATTAATTTAATATGGTAATGTCGAAGTTAACATGCAGTCTCTCGATAGTATATTAATAAATTACGGAAGAAAAAGCATTAAAAATTGATTTTCATGAAATGTTAGCATTCGCAATGCTATTTTTATACAATACTAAATAATATACTAGAAGAAATACGACTCGCACCAAAGATTCCAAAGGTCGCGGGATCGATTCCCACCCGAGAATATGATCTAGTGCGAGTCGTATTTTTTCTAGTATATTATTTAGTAACTTTAAATTTTCGTTTTCATACAGTCGCCGCTGTATTGAAACCCCGCGCCTTCGTGAGGTTTACTTTATTTGAAATATGTTAACGGAAATTATCTCTGATGATGCACTAAAGCAGTTTTGAACTCGATCGGTTGAGATATTAAATTAATTTTCAATTAACTAACCGTTGATGGGATCGGCCATGGATGGATCAAGGAGTACAAATGTAACTTAAAAAGCGTCAAATAGAATAAAACTTTGAATTTTTTGATGCCGACCCATAATAAGAGCAAGTTTTATTAAAGACAAAATAACATAAGTAAAGAAGACAAACGAACGAGACAGAGAATTTTTATTGTTTGAATAATTACTAGACCTAGTAATATTTCAACGAATGAAAATAATCTGTCTAAAGTTGTACTATTACAATTTCTGAAAAAACTTTAGAAAAAATTGCATATTGGTGGTAAAAGCAATGTCAATCATGAGATTCATGAGTGCCCAGGAATGAATTCTACGTAAACTGTTTCAAATTAGAAAATAGTACAATATATGTAATCGTATTCCTGTTTCTCAGCTATTTTAACTAGCCCATACAAAACTACTTTATTTGCGTAGCATGTAGGGTTGCCAACTTTTTTAAGGTCCGAAAAGAAAAATAAACAGTACTTTAGATAAATTAACAGTATTTTTTTAAATGTTTTGATTACATATTTCTTAGTGCTTCTCGCACAACTTAACAATTTTGTGTCATTTTTGAAAGCTTCGACGAGGTGCGCTGCCCGCGCGCCGAAAACGTAGTGTTGGGCTTTACTTTTTAAAGTGATCTACGGGTACCAGTGACCAGTGATGCTTGCTGAAAACAGTATTTTGTATATTTTTTTTTTGTTCAACAGTAAAAAGTATAATGTAGTGGAAAACAGTATAATACTGTTTTAACAGTACTTATAGTTGGCAACCCTAGTAGCATGGCTCAATTAATTTTCAAACCAAAAACTAATCAGTCATCAATTTTTAACAATAAAAGGCTAACTGGATGGCAGTTTCCTTTCCTTTAGAATTACTTAAGGGATCTCATTAGTAGGATTAATTGTGCCTAGCAGCCCTCCTGTTTATAGGAATTTGCAATGCCGGCCTAATTACTATTTTGCGAGAATTAGTCGTAAGGACAATGCTGCCTTTGTATGGTAGGCCCGAGGATTAGGTAACATTAAATTTTAACTAAACAATGCGAAGGTATTATAATATATTAATTAGATACAAACAGGTATATTTTTTTTATTATTTCCCATTTCCAAGTGAAAAGTATGACGTCATTTTGAAAAGTAGGTACCTGAGTAAAATTGGGTCTTTTTTATTAAGTTATCTTCTTATAACAACATAAAGATAGTCATATCATAAAATACACATTATACGTATATATAAGAGCTTTATTTAAAGGTTTCATGTTCCTTACTATTTTTTTATAGTAAAGTGTCGCTAAATCTATGGAAAGTTATGATTATTTCGTAATTCACTAACTACGCCGTCCGTCAGATAGGAAATGATAATGATTTAACACGAATCTCTATTAAGAGCTCACATGACAGATACGGATGATAGCCATTTCCGTCGACAAAATAACGAACGTGTATTACGAAAACGATATAACACTGATATGGTATTATAATATTATTAAATTATACTAACACGATTACAGAAATCTGTAGATTCAATCAAAATGAACAGTATAGTGAACAACAGTACAGACGGGAAAGCTGACTATGAACTAACATAAAATAATATAATCCATAAATTTGAGATTTTAGCATTCACAGTGCTATTTTTATACAATTCTAAATAATATACCTACTAGACAAAATACGACTCGCACCAGATCATATTCTCGGACGGGAATCGAACCCGCGACTCTTGGATGTCCGGTCCAATGCTCTTACCGCTGAGCTACCGAGTCCCTAGGGAATATAATCCTAAATCATGATTGCACAGTTCAATCAAGACTGAAACTTAGATTGAGCTAAGAATTGAATCATCTCAATTCTCACGGGAAGTAGAAATTTCAGGTGCACATACATTTAGGTAAAGTAGTTTTGGATAGGCAGGCGGAAGCTATAGTAACTTATATATAAAAAATAAATAAAGAAACAAGCTCTTCTCAAAGCTCTTTTCTTTCTAAAGATAGTTATTTTGTTATGTACAGTCAGCGGCACGTCAGACTATACATTGTTGACCAAAGCTGTTTTCATCACTACCGGTTATCATTTGACAATAGTAACGATGAGTTATAACGCGTGCTCATAATTACATATCCTTCGCTCTTTTTATATCGCCACGCTCTGGTGCGCCGCCCTGCCCCATAATGGGCAGCTGCTAGTTTGACAGTTGGATGAAGTCTCTTTTAAATTGTTTTATATACCGTCTTGTACACGTTGATATACATATTCATCATCTTTATGAAAGTGACAACGGTATAAAATAAAAATAATAATATAAGCATTAAATAACTAATAAACTTAGTAATAAACAAATAAATATTACACAGCAAAAAAAATATATTAAAGAATTGAAAAAAAAAACTTTTTAGTGAATACTTCTATAGAAAGTTTTGTTCCCATCACTATAACGTCCGTCAGTACACCAACTGTTAATGTCGACATGTAAATTCGCTAATTGTTATTTTTATTAAGGTTCTCAAATTGACATTATGTTAATAGTAATTGAATATGATTTTCAACCGATAAATCGAAAGAAAAATTGATCACAATATTTGATGGAAATGCGTTGGCAATTTGCAAGCTATATATCGACGTGAGTGGAATTAAATTGGTGTATTTTTACGACCGTAAAATTGCTATGCAATTTGATTCAGTCATAATTTTGTTATTGATCTTAGTGTATCTGAGATAGATGTGTGACTCAGATTCGTTTTAGATATTCTTAGATGGGAAAGAAAGTGTACGTTTTGAACTTTATTTTCTTTGGTATTTTAATTAACGCTTACTATTTTCTTACATTGCCCACAATCTATATGGTACGGTACCTATTTACTATAAAATTTTTGCGACGCAAATCTTTTCCAGTGATTTTTATGACACATCTGCATCTAGCCGCTATAATGTCAATATTTCCTCCACACATCAGATGTTTAGCCGTTTGTTTTCAATTCCTCTTTATGATGCATACGAACCAACCAACATCGGCCATCAAGTCGCAAATCTATAACCTTCTTGCAATAAAATGTGGACGTGATGAACAGATGCCTTTGCCATTAAACCTCATTTAACGATTGACCGACATTAACGCTCACATGGTTGCACTTTGTAATACCCACTACTTTGATAATACAACTGAAATCTGAAGTTTTCTTGGTCAGCACTTGTCATAAAATCTTGTTTAACTTGTAATATTTTTAAAACTAGGCCACAACATAGTAAGTCAAGCTTCGGTCAAGCTTGGTTTTATTGTTAATTTTCATTAAATTCTGAATATAGGTACTTACGTAATTATTATAATTCCCTTTTCATCGTAGATTAACGATACCAATACATGTGGTGTGATTCATAAATGCTTCCGACTTAATAATATTAATGGTGTCTTTGGTTCTCAACCACATAAGTTCAAAATCCACTCACTTTATTTTTATTTTATTTATCATAGGAAGACCAACAGCCCATATTTCATAAAAAATATAAGAAGAATTACACTCACCTGAAACTACTGCACGGATGTATGACCCAGTGGCCAGCCGCCTTCTGCCTGATGCGCTCCTTCATCAGCGCCTTCTTGGAGCCGAACAGCTTCATCGCCAGCTTGTTGTCCGTCGGCTGGAAGAGCGCTTGCAACTGGTTCCGCAGGAAGCCCTGCTTGGCGTCAGACACGGGCGGCGCGGGCTCCACCGGCGTCCCGTACAGAGACACATCGTCTAGGCCTCCGAAGTGGACCTTGCCGGTGCCGCTGCCCTGCTTCAGCGACATATCGGCGTCGCCTGTGAAAGATAACAAAAGTTGAATATAATTAGGGTACAAAAGAATTCCAGACAACTCTAGCTGTAAATTAAATTACCAACTTTCTATCAGATTGAACGCATATCATATCATATCATATTATTATGCTTAAGCAAGAAAATTACAGTCATCGATATGTATGGAATTGCGAATCTTACGACAACACGTAATTTTATAGTTTGTTGGCTTATGTAAAAGTTAAACGGTAGTGTTCGAAAAATAGGGTTCATAGGTAACAGCCAATCTCCTCGGGGAAGGCTACGAAATTGATATAAATGATCTAATTATATGACTCGGGTAAAAAGCTTATGTTCTTCCAATTGTAAGCAAAAAACTAAATATGTTAACTACGACTTTTTTTCATTACTTAATCATGACACAAGCTTTATTCAATGTATCTGTCTTGTCTTGGTGTTTATGATAGAACTAAGTAGGTAATAAAAAATAAGCTTAGTATAGTGTGCTTAGTATGTGTTGTCAAGTAGAGCTTCCGGTACCAATAAAAAATCTTATATTGATTCGAAGAACGAGAGTTTAATCTACAAATTTGTCGTAAGACTTTTCTAGTCCGTCTTTTAAAGCCCATCGTTTTACACAGCTAAATAAAATAAATAAATGCTTGGACAATTTCACACAACGCCTTTTAGCCCAAAACTAAGCAAAGCTTGTAATATGGATGCTAGACAACTGATATACTACTGTTAAATATATACTTATTATACATTGTAACACCCAGATTCGTAACAGAAATTAAAATTCATCGTTTCAATTTCTGCCCGGCCGGGACCTCTTGCTTGGTATACGGCATGTTGACCACTGCACCACTCAGGTCATAGAGATGACTTCAGATGACGCCATAACATAAATGCTATTGTTGAGTTGTGACTTGTGTCACAGAATACATAATAGTTAGTAATTTCCTCTGTTGTTAGGGATTCTACATGAAATACAGTTTCACCTTTGACTTTATCGTAGGATAAAGATTGTAAGTAGTCGATTTTTTTTGACAATCTGATAATATTTGTTTACATGGCATGGTTAATTTTTTCTCTGTAAAATATTTCGAATTTATATATGTCGAAGATTCCTCTTTCATGTTTTTAACAGACACTAAGCGTCTGTAGTGGACTTTTTTAAGTCTTAAGGGCCTACAAGGCCTTTAAAGGAGGATCACGCACAAACGATCGAAAAACCTTGAGGCTCAGTCAGGTATTGAATACTTCACAGCCGAATTATTATTCGACTCTGAAGTATCCTCAAAAAGTGTACTTATAAGTACAATGGTTTCAATCACAAGATGGCGGCTTTGAAGGATTTTTTGGGAACTTCAAGACTTAGTCTTGAAGTTTGAAAAAAGACCTTTTGTGAACTAATAGCAAATCATATGTTTGGAATTTAAATTAACCGTACAGATATCAGATAAAATGTAACCAGTTGTCGAATAGCTGTTATGTATGAAGTTTTAGTTTCGTCAGTACCTACAGGCATCTTGGGTTAATGTTTATTTTAGTGGTTTGTGTAATTGAAGAAAGCCTTAGGATGTTAAAGGGGCTTGTAAAACAGCCATTGTGAGTAGCTGGTTGTAACGCTCGTTAAACAATGTAGTTGCGTTCTGAAATAGTTGTTTTATGTTACTTAACAATCATCTAGTATTTCTAATGTTTGTAAACTTTCATTTACTTCAAAAGTTACTGAGTTATAAAGTAAAAATGCCATTTTTTGTGAGGGAACTTTTGAACTAGATTTAAAAGGTTATCGATCAATGTGAAGGCTCTACAGAAAGGGTTTCCGATTGCAATCCAAACGGGCAATAAATGACTCTGAAAGTGTACGTGGTCTTTAACATTCCATGCTGATTCAACAATGGGCTCGGGTTGGGTTCCGAAATCAATAGCAAGATTAACAATAGTAGCTAGAGACCGCTCCGAATGTTATTGTTCCAATGCATTTACACTACACTGTTTAAATATAACGGTTCCGCCGTAGCCACCGATGAATGCGATCGACGCGCCATGTTTGATAATATGACGGCATGAACGTCAATCCTTGGCGTGAAACGACAATATGGTTTCCAGTGATTACCACAGCGAAAATGTTCTCTGTCAGTCTGTATGTATGTTTTTTTATGTACGTCCACCGATTACTCTAATGCTGAATTGATTGAAATGCTTCAAACCTTATTAAATTAGGTTCTTTCCCAAGTTGATCCAATTTTTGGAATGAAATTTACGTACTTTAAATGAAGACTATATTTGTTATGATTTAATTACAAATGCATAGTTTTCAGATTTTTCTTGTACTTGTAGTATAAGACGATATTACTTGCCAAACTTCATAGCTCTAGGTCAACGGAAAGTACCCTATAAATTTTGATTCCCTTGAGAGTGCCGAAATATGCGTTTTTTGCGGCATAAGCGGCCGTATCTTTTTTTAAGTTAACTTAGAAGTTACTGTAGATCTGAGTATATGGTTTTAATTTCAACTCGATTCCTTCCTCGCGTTTCCGAGATAAAGGGTCTTGACAGACAGACGGACAACAAAGTGATTGTATAAGGGTTCAGTTTTTTCCTTTCAAGGTATACGGATCTCTAAAAATGTCTTGGAAAAAACGTAACCTTATCATAAGCTAATGTTGACAATAGTTCTTATAATAGGAGACCGTAGTAAATCATTATTAGATTTCTGAATCACACTGTCACTTACGCCACTATAAATATGAAAGGCAATTCGTTTGTTTACATTGCGTTAATGACATGACTGAGTTCTTTTACTCTCATAACCAATTAACTATAATTCACTCAACTTGTTCGTACAAACGTAAACAAGATGTTGTTCAAATGTAAATTAGTTTTTTTAAATGGCTAATTCTTCGTTTTTTTCTGAGCTCTATAGATTACAGTTACACTTTTTCAATTGTATAGATTACAAACATAAAACTTACAAAGTTTTTGCAAACTAGAGGCACAGCTAGAGTAATCTTTGCATTATCGCACGCTGCGCTTAAAACTGCAATAAATTCGAAATTGAGCAACTGTCCATCTACAGTTTTCTAAACATGCGAGAATACGCAGAAAAGTGTGTAAAGCAATATTTATTATTGTATCAGTCAGAAAAACTGACTGAACTGCTATTTATTTCGCGCTTTTTAGGTTTGAGCCTGAACTAAAACATAAACGCATAATAACGATTGCAGCTGATAAAACACACGATTATACAAGCTAGTAGCATTTCATTGATTCAAGTGGCACAGAATGTGTAACTGGAGCTCGCCAATCAAGCGCCTGCACTCGCAAATCGAGTGCTATATTTCACTCGGACACCAGTGGCGGCGCAACCAGTCGCGCTACCAACAAAATGTATACACATGTATGGAGAGTATTTCACCTGGTGGCCAACTAATTTGTGGGTGGCAAGCGAAGTCAGTGGAAAGTTAAAAGGAAACAGGAATACGACGATCATTACCCGCTGTACCAAAACAACATCCCAAGAGGCCGACTAAAAAGCCACCAAAGTTTTTTGAGGAAAACCATCCCATTCCCACTCGACACCTCCCCTGTAGATGCCAGGGTCCTGCGATGGCAAACTGAGCTACCTCTCCCAGCAGCATATACTCCCATAACTGAAAAGCTCCCTCCCTAACCAATCTGGAAATCGCTTGACGCTTGTGAACTTAAGTTGACCGCTGAAGAAGAAGACCCGCTGGTGACGCAATCACGGTGTCTTAGTGAGATAGGGCCCATAGAATCATACTCCGGAGCTATTTCTGCTACTGATTGTAACAGGTGTCTAATTAAATGACAAAAGGTGTAATTAATAAGTTTGCAATAAGCGACGGTTCATTAGTAATCATTATTGTGCAAGAAGTCATCTTGTATATAGTATCGGTTAAAAGTTTTGTATGACTTGGAATGGAAGTACGTAAGTACCTATGTGACATTTTGAAACATTATTGCATTATTAGGTACCTTGGTCAAAGGTTAAACTTTTCTTAAACTATACATAGTTGTACTCATAATTATTACTGGTTACTCTTTTATTGAATTATCTGCTATTACGTAATTCGTTAACTTTACGGTATTTCACCGCGAAAGCCAATTTAAAACATGATTAATATTGTTTTAAATATAATTGTTACGGTAAACGTATCTCATACAATTGACGGACAAATTAAAATGTTTAATTAGATTACCATCTGTTCTTCAGACGGGCGCTCGAGTTTCTGTTATTGTACTCAAGTGGTCTTGGAAATATTAATTTGTATCTGTCTGAATCGGGGAAGTTTAATAAAATAATTTTCCGAAACAAAGAAAACTACGGAGCTGTCAAAGCTCTGTACAATTTTCCATTAAATACATTTGACAGAGTAGAATAATGAAAGCTCAGAAGAATGGGCAGCATAATATAAATTATTTGAGGACTTAAGTTTAATTTTATTGAATATTTTAAAATATATTCGCCGAATGTAGAATTTGATAAATATTCACACAGAATTTTGAGTCGCCAGGCTTGCTACTTGTTGTAGGTACTAACTTTCAAACAAAGACTTGTATGTGTATACTACACAAGACAGGCTGCCAGTACCGAAAAATTGCTCATTAAGTTACGGTGCATACACCGCAACTCCTTTAGTCTATTGCGAGCGACCGAGAGAAACAGTTGATGCGCCGCGAAGGTTGGTTGTGACAAAATTTTAATTTTGAACAGTTCGTCTAGGTGATTGAAGTCATTGCTTTCAAAAGATTGAAATAGTTAATTAGTGCCTATAGACAACCCAATCAATAAACGAAAATTATTTTTATATTCAAGATAAGTTTCTAATTAGCTATTGTCGGCCGTTCCACGAGATTTATTGGTTAAGCATTAATGCTATTTTGATTAGTGATTACTTAATACTTCGAGGTTGGTTGGGTCCCATCGACTCTCTCAATTGAAGTGGAGGAGATATCTCAATGTGAATGAAATAAAATTAATTTTCATTAAATATAATATAGACATTAAAAGAAGTACTCTTCAATCGTACTTTTTCCCTACCCTGCTATTCACGGCGTTTTATATGGGCAGCAATATTTTTCAATGAAAATTCATTGGAAAAAATTGCTGCCCATTGTATGGTCCACGGTGGTGTTAAGTATTTAAGGTGTTATTTGACTCCCAAGTAGTACAAGTAGCAATATAAGAGTTCCCTTTCGGTGGTACAGGGAAACCAAAGGCTGTACAAGGCAGCAGTTTAATGGTGTTAACAGCGCTGTTACTGCTCAAATGAGCACAAATTATACAGTTTTTGGCTGTTATAAGGTTCACAATTCATTATAAAAGCGTTACAGTAGCATGATATAAGGAGTTATAAGGGTTCACTAGACTGTTTATCAGCTGTTTAACAAAATACGCGTGGCCTATTATACGGTCTAGGCCCGTATGAAAGGTAAGATTTACATATACACTTCTAAGACTTTCGCGCGTACAGTTCATTAGAAATAAAACGTCAGATTTAGTTCATAATAACGCTTTAGGTTCTCAATTTATCCAATCATACAGCCGTTTATTTATCTTATACATTTCCTTTTGATATACCTAAGGTTCAATATGTTTTACTTTAATGGAAGTGAAGTGCCAATATTATTAAGTGCATTAATAGCGGATATAATGTGATGAAATGTTTATCTGGGGCAAGTAAATACCGATATATATTATTGCGTGTGTTAATGGGGAAAATAAGTTTATTGTGAATGTTTAATAATGGTTTTATTTTTATAGCAAAATTTTGACGCGCCTCGGAAAAGAGATGGTCCAAAATACATGGACTAAAACCCAGAATTTATACGAACAAGCTATATACCAATAGATTGATTAAGTCGAAAGCCCCAAATCAATTATATATCAGGATATAGGCTGACAAAGTATGTATTAAATATAGGTAAAATCTAGCATTCAACATCAGTTTTTACAACTTCAGTGATATAATTATCGATTATAATAATAGGCTTCTAATAGCGATAAGTTCGAAAGGCAAAGAACAGCTAGAAAATACTTTGTCATTCTTGTTGCTCTCGTATATAATTGATAAGATAATAAGCAATTGATTGGTATATATAGCTTGTTCGTATGAATTCTAGGTTTTTTGGGACCATCTCCTTTATTAATGTAACAAATTTTAATATTTATAAAATAAATAGTTATTAAGATAAATAATATTAGAAAAAATACTAACCCGTAAAAATCGACTCACTCGTAGCACCTCAGACGGGACTCGTACCCGCACTGACCAATTATGCTACCGAGCCACTAGTGGGAGCGGCGAAATTTTCTAGTACTTTTTACTTCTTCGCTGCGAGCCAGCGCAATTTCATCAATGTGAGGAAATACCCCCACATTCGAAAGAAACATCTTTCCAGATTTTTTTAATATTATTCATCTTAATATAAAAATAGCATTGTGAATGCGAACAATCTAAATTTAAGAAATAGTTATTTTTAAATGTTGTTTCAAATATTTAAAATTACTACTATTAATATTTAAAGATGTTATTTTTAATTAGTGTATGAGTATATTTAAGTGTAAATACATAAAAAACTCATTAAAATCACATAAAAGCAACATAATTTAATGTTTTAAGGTAGTAAAAAATGACGTCATTTTACTATCCTATAACAATCCTATGTGAACCGTTTTAATTCTGAATAAACACCAATGGCATTTGCATATATTTGATGTTTCTTTTTGGGACATTTCCTTCCGTAGTTTGCTGAGCCGAGTATGAGTATGTATTTTTTCTTTGGTAGTAAAATGATATTAAGGAGTGAGCCGAATCTTCATTGACACGCCACGAGACATCGTCAAATGACGTCGGCTTGTATTAATTACAAACGATAATTACTTCTCAAAATATGTTATGATAGACGTCGAGTCAATGTCTTTGTAGTTTCTGGGTGAGAAGCGTTAAACATATAAACATCTAAAGATATATACAGGAAGTATTTTCCATTGTTTTAGTCATTGAGGAACAAGTAAAGAATGTGTAATGCAATGTAATAAATAAATAAAGTATAGAACGTATTTTACTGAAATTACATGTTCGTAAGAAATTATTTATAAATTTAAATTTCTTTTCTGTTTAACATATTTTTTAGTGTTCATTTATATTGAACTAGGTGTATTGTTGAAATAAGTATGTAGTAACAAAAACGGTAAATATAAATTTTCCAGGGCCATTAATTTTGATTACGAGATGTCGGAAAATTCCAACCATACCAATAAAAAATCAATACAACAGTTACTTAGAGAAGAATAATATCCTATAGATGTTTAAACACTCATTTACACCATGAAAGGTTATGCTTTACCAACCGAATAATTAGTAGCACAAACAGCTCGTTAGTAAACATATTGCTGGTGGTCTTAATACACTTGTAGGTAGTTAAAACATTAATAACTAATAACATTGTAGGTAGTAAAAACAAGAGAGATATATAATATATTATAATAATATTTGACAACATCACATACATTGCTCCGATTCCAAAGTAAGTAGTTAAAACACTTGTGTTATGGAAATCAGAGACAACGGTGGTATCACAAACACTCAGACCTGAGCTAATATAGAAAAGTTCATTTTCCAAATTGACCCAACCGGGGATCGAACCCGGGACCTCAGAGATGGCGACACCTTGAAAACCGGTGTACAAAGCCAATCGACCACGGAGGTCGGAGATACATTTCTAGAAACATTATTCTGACGTTTGATTTATAGAAGTTTTCAAAACCAACAAAAATCACTGTTCATATACTTACCTCTAGGCATGTTGATAATGTAAGCTTCCTCGACGAAATAGTTAGTTACTGGATTGGCTTCCACAGTATTCCATGCAAGTTATTCGGACACATCACAGAACACAAAATTACATACAGTCCCGAAGCAGAATATGACTTTTATTACACATTGACTAAAAAAACTTAATGATGACTATCTCAATTAATTGACTACAATTTTTGGCTTTGGTTTTGGCTGAAAATTAAGAATTTCAACTTTATTTCTTTGTGTTACCTACAAGTAGCATGAATTTATAACTTCACTAGCTAGTTAGTACAGTCAAGGGCAGGTTATGGCTTTTTTTAACCAAAATGTCACATTTCTTTAAACGTTTTTAAAATCATTGAAAAATTGTGACTTTGTGGTAAGAAGCTGAATCGAATGACTGTACAAATAGCGAAACTGAAAATTGGATAATTATGGGATATCCATTTATTTGTTGACAACGATAATAGTAACAATATTTGGAATAACGCTATCAATTTGAGCTTCCTTTGGAAAAGTTAAGTAGGATGTTTTCACTGACATTTAAGATGAGAGGTTAATAGCATTTTGAAGAGGGTTTTTAATATGGAATAAGGTAACATGAATTACAATATCTATATGTTGGGTTGGGTAAACGAAGTCTTTAAATAGCACAGATATAAAATAATACTGATATGTACTTTTATATGATTTCTATCAATAAAGTTTTGCCAATTGCTGCAGTAATTCTTTAAAAGAAGTTTGAAGAGAGTTTTAATAAAAAGGATAACATGAGCAATACAACATCGATATACTTTTTGGTAAATGCACCGTACCTCTAAATACTTTTTTTAGATTTCTATTCAGAAGGTATTTAAAAAAAGCAAGAAAAAGCAATATAAAAAAGACAAATGAGTAAAATAATTGCTATAATAAAACCTTATTTCAACCGAAATCAGCAACAAGAAGGATAATCAACTTAAATAATGCAGCCGGATTGGTCTGTTTTTGCAAAGGAAGAAAATCGGCTATACCTTTCTAAGAATAAGGTGATATTTCGACTTGTGGTCATTAGGATGTAAAACCCATCAGGGTAAGAGTTTACCTAAATGACGATAAATAATAGCAAATTGGATGTCATTCACCAGCTTTCGCTGGTGAGAGACAGACAGTAGATTTGTGTAGCAGAAACCAATAGCTGAAAAAGTTGTTTACAAACTGCTTTAATAATGCTGAAATTCTTAATTCCTATCGAACATTGTCTGAACATTGAAAAGTATATTTCTGCCTATTGTATGAAATGTGGATCCTTATATTATTCAGAGAGCAGATGAGTTCCACGTCCATATTCAGTTCAACCGGAGTATCTCTCATTTACCTAGCGGTTGTTTAACTTGCCTTCACAATACGAGTTAGCGCTTCCTCTACCGACCATTGTACCACAGTTAAGGTGCAATTTGACAAGACAAGTGTAAATTGTATCTGAGAATAGCACAAGACGTCCCGCCGATTACAGGCCAATTGAGACAAAAGGATAATGTTCGGTGGCGGTGTCAAGGTCATAGTTTCATTATCTCAATTGGAAATAAAAATTGGCACGCAAGAATTATTCGTTGTTTTTAATTTTTCTCCTTTCATCATTAGATCAGTTACGCTATTTTCTAAAGTAAAACCCTTTGATTCGTCGCCCCAGCAGTGCTGGCAGGTGTTATGCACCCATGACTGGTTAAACCCTTCGGGATAGACATTTTTCGCCTAGTGACGCGGGTAATGGGTATAATAAACAGTCATAATGAAGATGAATCGATGATTGACAATGGAGTCGCACCGCACTGCAGTCAGAGGGTTATTGACAAGTATTTAGGGGCTTACCACACAGAATAATGTTTTTCGAGCAAGCTGTCATTTTAAAATGATACAGGGTGGTTTTATAGTAAGAGATGAGGTCTTTTAAAATGTTTCATATTAGACGCTGATATTACATTTACTAGCAAGCAGATTGATAGTGAATGAATTTTTGGTGAGTTTATTCTATTTTATATGGACTTGGATTAACAGCTACTTATTTGTTGTAAACTTTCATTGAATTACAATATGAAGGTGATCATGACGGAATTCAGACTTATGTAAAAGTGAATAATAGCGTTCCTAGTTCGATAAAGAGTGACACAGACATGTTGATGTCGGAAGAGGCGTCAGGTCCAATTATACAAGAGACAGTGTCGCCATGTTTAATTACAACAATGATGCTCGTTCTTATTTAAATAAAATGCTACTTTGGGAGTCTACGGTCCTTTGAATGGAGGCGACCGACACACTACCCAAAGCTTTAAGATTACACCTGCATAACATTAATTAAGTTGAAGTCTTTTGTTAGTTCTAAATGCCGTTTGCTGCAATATGACAGCTGTCATGCCTATTGCGCCAGAGGTTTCATGTTCGAATTCTGGTAGGGGCATAAGTTTGTGTTATGTTAATTTTCTAGTCATTAATGTTTATATCCCTTTATGCTAGTATTAGTACAGCTCGTACCATTGACTAGTACCATCTCTGCTTAGTTTTGGACATAATTATTGGTGTGAGTGGTCCAGATTTTAACCCTTCAATGCCCGGAAAATGAGACACAATAGATATACCATTGTTATCCGGCTGCATGCGTCCGCTCGGGCGTTGATGAATTTATTTTGTTTTCCCTCTTTGTATATTACTTAGCTTTATGATTTATTGCCTATACAGGGCGTCCCACCCAAAGCTATGCCACACGGAGGGAAACCACCTAAAATATTCTAGATAGGGAATTTTACTGAATGACGAATCTTTGAATGCAGTTCCAACTTTAAAAAAATCTTTCAACGGCGTTCAAAGATTTTTGAATGCATACAGCATCTAAGTTTTAAATAGACTAGTCTCATTTAGTAGTTCTCTTATGGTATAAGGAAAAAAGAGTTTAAAATTTATTTCAAGGGACTAAATAAACCTTTACTATACTGAGATGTCATTAATAATTTATTTAGCAATCTCCAGTTTCAGTGCGAGGGAGGCGTCACACGACTCCAATTTACAATCTTGAAGGTCATACCGTGGCTGAATCTATGGCATGGGAATAAGAACCCTTTCTCTTTAATATTGTATCTTTTACTATAAACAGACTGAGGTTACAAATAAAATATTTTGCAATACAATACCAATAATTAGTACGATTTCTCATAGAAGTTAAAGCAAAAAAGTAAAACATCATAAATTAGAAAGTATTTCCCTAGGTACTCTAAAAATGGAACAGTACCACTGATAAAACTAAACAATCTTACTACATACATTTTGTATTAAAGATATAAAAAGTTCAGTGTTCATTAAGATGACCTCTATGATTGAAAAACTTGAATAAAAAAGTTTTCTTCTTAAAATCTCTGCCAAAACAAAACAATACATAGTATAACCATGTATTATCAGACTCAGACGTCAATGATTATTTGCTTTAAACAGGGGAAGCACTTTTACCAAGAAAAAGCAAGCAATGAGTCACAATGCCCGCTAGTGAATGGTAAAAAAACAGATGTTAGACAATACAGTTGATGACTAAACAGCATGGAGCACTGTAATCCATATTACAATCAAATTATAAACACCTACTTAACTTTCTAATTCGATTGTGTTCTAAAATTTTGCGGAAGTGAATGCAGGAAACATTGATCAAATGTTATTCATTATTGCTTTTTTTTAGCTCATTCTTTTATTAATTAGGTTAACACAATAAGGTAATGTAGATAAATTACACTTAACAATATTTAACAATTTATTTTAACAATGTCACAAAATAACTGCACTTAACATTTAGTCTTTAATTAATAACGGTCTAAATTAGTAGTATTAATTAATAATAATTGACGACCTCCTTGGTCGAGTGGCTTTGTACACCGGTTTTCAAGGTGTCGCTATCTCTGAGGTCCAGGTTTCGATCCCCGGTTGGATCAATTTAGAAAACGAACTTTTCTATATTGGCTCAGGTCTTTTTTTTTATTTTTTTATACTCAGGTCTGGGTGTTTGTGATACCACCGTTGTCTCCGTTTTTCATAACACAAGTGCTTTAGCTACTTACTTTGGAATCGGAGCAATGTATGTGATGTTGTCAAATATTTATTTATTTATTTATTTATTTAATAAGGAGATTAAAAAAAATAAACTTATGTGTTGCCCTCTGAAGTTCTATGATTTAACCAGCCACAGTAGAACGACGTCCTGCCATCCTACCATACATGAAAGGTGTCACTGACAAGATTGGAGGTATTCTGAAGCGTGCGTCCATCAAGACCTACTTCAAGCCGCCGAAGAAGATAAACCAATTCTTACGACCTGTCAAGTGTAATATTCCCTTTCAAGATGCGGGCGTCTACAAACTAGATTGTGATTGTGGGCTCTCTTACATCGGACAAACAAAGAGAAGTATAGGGACGCGCGTTAAAGAACATGTAGCTGACATGAAGCATAGGCGCGATAACAAGTCTGCAGTGTGTGAACATGCATCAAAGGGACCTAACCATTACATTAGATTTGATAAACCACAAATACTCGCTAAAGAACAAAGATTCATTCCCAGAATGCTACGCGAGGCTATTGAAATCAACAAACATCCAAATTTCAATAGAGATGATGGTTGGAGAGTACCACCAGCTTGGGACCCCATAATCCATCAACTAAAATCCCATCCCAAATCACACACTGCAGGATCTAAAGATATAGTTAGTTCGTTCTGTAGATAGGGATCAAAAGGGAGGTCGACACAACCTCTCTGAGTTTTCTTCCGCCAGTTCTTTCTCTCAGAGGCCTCCCAATTTGTGAACTGGTAGTAGATTCAGTAGCTAGATCTTGTTTTCTAATTAACTTTGTTCAATTTAATTCGGTAATAATTATTAAAATCAGAACGCAGCTATAAAATAATTAATTAAACCTGAATACATTTTTATAAAATTTCGAGCGGGTAATTTCATAAAAATATGAGCAGCCTTTTTGCTTTAGTCCTCCCGTGACCACGGCCCCTGGAAAGGTGTCGAAACGTCGGGAATTCTAAAAAACCAATAAATACAAACTAAATAATTCCAAAACAACGCCTGAATTAATAATATACGCGCTGTAATCCGTAAAAAGTGTTTTATTTCTATGATTTGTTTAAAGTTTAAAAAAATGCCATGTCGTGATAGTTGTCACGTCTTTATTATTTAAATAATTGTTCCAAAATAGTTAGTGAAACAAAAAATAATAAGTAACCGAACAAAAAATAAGTATAGCTTTTTGAAATATTTTCTTCCTACCTTTTATGCAATAAGGAAGTTTCAGTTCAAAGTTTTAATGACTTGCATTTTTCATGCAAAATTTTACGGATTTTGTGACGTCACAAGTCTCCTTTCATATAATATAAATACTTTTTTGAGATTTTGAAAATCTATTTTAATATATTACAATTAAACGCTTATGCTTAAAATATTTATGCTTTTATTTCTCGAAATCTGACTTAAGGAAACTTCTTTATTATGAATACGGGTGCACCAACTTTTAAACGGCCTCTTCTGCATGGTTAATTCTTCAGCAAATAAAAAAAAATACAAAATTAATTCGAAATCTGAATTACACTCTCCCACGAAAACGATCTGATAAACATTTTCAATGTTAAAAAATATAATAACCACGCGTAAATGGTCAGTGATTTTCACTACTAAGAGTTTTATTGAAATTAGCAGCCAAACAAAAACAATTTTAGAAAAAATAAATATAAATATAATAAAATATAAAATAATTTTCGGAACAGCCTATGTACCGTCGTTGAATTCGTAGTAGTTACTTAGTTGTTTTGTAATAATTAAGACCCAAACTAACTAAGTTTCAGTTTTTTCTGCGGCATACAAAAAAGGGCTTGTTGTCCTAGATTAAATTTATATTTAACGTTGATAGGTACCTCAATAATACATATTAATAAAATATTGTACTTCAATAATACCATTACATTGTAAAACATTAAATGCAGAAATTTTCCATTATATTGAATAAGCTTTAATAGCCTATATGCACATTATTTATTGGTCTTTATAACACAAGTATTAAATTGTTTATTACGTATGGCGAAGGCTGCTTATGTAGGTATATGACATAATTGGTTGCATATGCTAAAAGAGTCATCTTGTACGTAATAGTTATTGTAATTATATTTCTGCGTACTCCATACAAGTTGTATTGAGACATGGTATGTGTATTTAATATTGCTTTTAATATTTGACAACATCACATATACAAGGTGTTACAAAAATACCCCTAATGCCGAATATGGTATAGGGACCATCAAACCGATCAACTTTTACTATGGGACCTAATACTGAAAGTAATAAAATTGGGAAAATTAGAAGTAAAAGGCAGCTCGAGCGGTGACAACTGAATATTTTATGACATTAGAAAAATAATCAAAAAGAGTAAAAAATACAGACAAAAATAACATTGTGTAAATCCTCCTTTGTCGGTAACAGGACCAACTCTGAAATCGCGAAAAAAAATCTGCTGTTTAATACAAAAATTAAAATCGAAAATATCAAAATGTATGAAACAGCTGTTTTTTTCGCGATTTCAGAGTTGGCCCCATAGAAAAAGTTGTTCAGTTTGATGGTCCCTATATACCATATTCGGCATTAGGGGTATTTTTGTAACACGTTGTATTGCTCCGATTCCAAAGTAAGTAGCTGAAGCACCTGTATTATGGAAATCAGAGGCAACGGTGGTATGCGTTAACGTAAACACCCAGACCTGAGACAATATAGAAAAGTTATTTTCTACATTGACCCATCCGGGGATCGAACCCGGGACCTCAAGAGATGGTGACGTTTTAAAAACCGGCGTGCAAACCACACCATGGAGGTCGTCAAGTACCTAATAAGTTGTGAGAGTTGATGAAGCGAAAGAAAATTTTAAGGATTACTATATTAATTTCTATTATCCATAGCAAAAAGTTGCATTTAATCCCTGCCTCATCCTATGTAAGCGTAAGTATGTAATGTTAGTATTAATTTTTAACCCCCGACGCAAAAAGAGGGGTGTTATAAGTTTAACGTTCTCTGTCTGTGTATCTGTCTGTGGTATCGTAGCTCCCAAACGGATGAACCGATTTTAGGTTTAGTTTTTTAACTATAGTGGAGGATTATAGCTTTTTTATATTTGTCTATGCTTTTTTATCTTTTTTTATTGAGGTTTTTGTTTTTATACTGTCTCTTTGTCAATAGATTTTTGCTCAACGATCGCGTTGTTTCTGTTTCCAATTTACAGTCCCTATTCCTTACAACTAGCAAGATAAAAACCCATTTCAACCTAAAAACAAACTAAACGAAAATATCTGTCATATTGTTTTATATCAATATACCCATATTTATCATTGAAATGAGGAAAACTTACGTATTAAAACGGCTTTATACTGTAAAGAGGTATACCAATTTCATAGAATTTTTCATGGAATGCGTAAGAATTCGTTCAGATGATTCGCAACGGTTCGTCTCAAACATATTTTACTCTGAATGAGCATGAGTAGTTAATTTACATGAGTATTGAATTAGGAGTAGAAGTTGGTGTATGTGACACGTATTTAGAAAGTTCCGTAGAAAGTAGCACGAGATTATCGAGTACCTAGTTTAGATAGATATAAATCCTAACCCACCCATTGAGAACGAGACTTATTAAAAAAAACAACTTGAGAAAACATCAACATGTGTGTGCCGTTTGTTAGAAATGTTTGACTTCTTTTCGAGGAAGGAACGAATGATGAATTTAAAAAAAAACATTTGAACTAAACAACTTGTGAGTTGCAAAGGTAAAAACAAAACAGTCAATGATAAATACTGTACCGAGAATTGATTGATCATCACCACTATCACGTTTGTTTTTTTAAGCATACTTTTTTCAAAAATAGTGTTTAGATATCTAAATGAATACCGGAACACCCATGTTGAGTTCTTGAACGTTCAGTTTGTTATAAATAGAACTGTGCTGTTTACAAAGTCGTGGTTATGTTGCAAAAGCTTATCGCGCAATGAAGTGCACGTTCAATAAACCGGGAATTGCTACTTACTTTCCCTGCTGGCAAGTCCACATGTGTACTTTACAACACTCCTGAATATGTAGTTACTAAACCTCGTGCAACACATATTGGCACAAACCACGCGGACTGTTTTAAAACTAACTGGTTGTCATTTTTGTGCGGCGCGAGCGGCGAACAAGACACGACCGTTGCACGCACATAGCACTATACAATTGAATGGGTGTGCTTTGCTTTAGCCACGGTGCGGAGCCCCCGAAAATATGCACTATGAACCACAATACACCATGTACAACAATACTAGCCGCGTCAGCACTCCGGCGTGCACTGATATTTTATCCTCGTCCGTCGGGGGCAATTAATGCCAATGACTAAACCGAAGCAGTTCACTGCTGTTTCTCGTCCAATATTGCTGCGATCGTGTTTTGTTTAGTGTCAGCTGTGCGTCTGGCTCCATGTGTACGCGCGCTGGGTGGTGGGTTTCTGATATTGATACTTTCCGGTGGTATTGTGTTGCTAGAATGGGAATACTGTGATAACGTCATGGTTTCAAATATAAGAATACGTACCACTTGCAGTGCAGTTTGAATTCGTTTAGCTCCGCCCATCATTCAATAATCTCTCAAATCAGTCAATATGTATTTATCATAATTGTTAACTTTCGTCACGTTATTAAAAAAAGTAACGCCGTTACTATAGTAACGGTGACAAGATTTTATTATTTTAGAGTTGTTGCACTTCTTATAACAAGACTGTATAGCAAATAACTTTAAAAATTATTGCACATAATTAAAGCATCCAGGCAGCTTTGTAATACGATAAACACTCGATGATCAGAGGATGTAGTTACAAAAAGAACTGTAAATGATAGCTACACTCCTATAGAAGAGGCCGTTAAATTATTTCATGCTGACAAGAGCATTTGAGAAATGTAAGGTCAAGTGGGAGCTTATGCGGTAAAAATTGAATTACTGCGGCCTTAAACGTCTTTGAAGAGATCAATTCGAAACGGTTGATTGTTCTTGCCACTCGAGAGCACTAGAAATTGAATCAGGAGCTTTAAAAAGGAACGAAATTCAGGTCTTTGAGTGTTGTCAGAGCAAAATACTTGTACCAAAACAGGTCAACCGGATGTAATACTAGTATGACTCGGTGCACTACTAAAAATAGGGTTTATAGATTTTTGACTCGTGGTCCCACTCATTTTGTCCCCTTGTTATAACCCTCTTTAGGTTGATCTTCATATATATTGATCAATAATATTTTTGACTTTAATTAAAATCTTCAAATCTTCACAAAATTAATTAAACAATAAAATTATCTACGTAAATAAGGAAGTTTCCTTAAGTTGAATTTTGAGAACTAAAATCATAAATATTTCATTTTCATATATGAAAATAGATTTTCAATATCTCAAAAAATACATAAAAGGAGACTTGTGACGTCACAAATTCCGTAAAATCTTGTATAAAAAATGCAAGTCGTTAAAACTTTGAACTGCTATATCTTAGTCGTTTTTTGTAATATTAAAAATATGTTTACTGTAAGGTGAATATAATTCTTAAAATTTTTTAGGATCAAAAAATATATTGGAAACTTCCTCAGTGATAATGAAATAGGGTTTAAAATTAGTCAATAAACGTTTCAATATATATTATTGATTATGAAATAATTTTGCAATAAAAACCATGCAAGCGATTTAACTATGTAATTATAGTAAACTAAATACGGCGACATGATTAAATGCATGTTCTTAAAAAAACAACGTAAATTAATGAGATTTTCCTTAAATAAGTTAATAGTGCGAAACCTCGAGAACGAAAATGGCTTACCAATGTTTTAGATATTAAAGTTAGACATGACTGATTACAAAATTATGTTTGTAATTTAATCACCATATTAAATAAATAAATTATAAATAAATTATAAATTTATAAATAAATAAATTAAATAAATTTTGACAACATCACATACATTGCTCCGATTCCAAAGTAAGTAGCTAAAGCACTTGTGTTATGGAAATCAGAGACAACGGTGGCATCACAAACACCCAGACCTGAGTCAATATAGAAAAGTTCGTTTTTCTAAATTGACCCAACCGGGGATCGAACCCGGGACCTCAGAGATGGCGACACCTTGAAAACCGGTGTACAAAGCCACTCGACCACGGAGGTCGTCTATAATAAATATATAAATATATATCGCAATCTGTTTTATAATGGACATTATTACGAAAACAATAAAATCTTTTTCTTTGATACGATTCGTTACTGTTAGGACGAAAATAATATTGTGCAATGTTATATGTAGGTACTTAGTAAGAAAATATCTCAAAAAATGCATTTATTAAATAGGTAGTTACTTATTTTTTACATCAACTGATATGACAAAGATTTATTACTATGTTTAGTTGAATTTTCATTTAATAAGAAAAGATCAAATAGTTCTAAATATGAAAGATTATTTCATATTTACAACTATTGCGGCTGTGTTAGTTTATGCTTCGAGCAATAAACTGTGTCGAAACTTAAGACGGTTTAGAATGCAAATGCATTTAGCATCGCAAAACATACAGTTCAATATGAGTAGCTTTAGAATTACCTGCTACTGCTACCGAAATACGTATTTAACTCACGTTTCGTAAACCGTGCACTAATAATGCACCATTAATTAATGTATGATTAAAATGATAAAATAAACTAAAAGTTATAATAGTCAATTTATCAGTTTCGGTATTTTGTTTTGTTTTCGGTTTAATGTTTGACCTGATTCTGTAGTAACTAGAACAGCTAAAATATGTTATTTTGATTGCTGGATTTTTTTTATTTTTTTATTTATTGTCACAAAATCCACAGCACTTAAAAATTAACAGTAGGTAATTATAATCTTATTTGTTATCGGTGACATTGGTAGGTATGAAAACGAAAAAAAACTTATAAAGGAATATTTATTTTTATACCGGCATCCTTTGCTTAGAAAAGTTTCGAAAAGAGGCCGTGTTCGAGTTAGATTCCCGAGTCTCGACACCGTATTTTTGAATTCTACGTTCACAATTTTTTGTTGTGTTTCTAATAGATTAAAATTGCAAGGAAGAAAAAACATAACGTGTGTTGTTAATTGAATCCTGTGCCTTTAGCATGAACATCTATCGAGAAAATAAACGCGCGTAAAAGTACTCGATACATTAATTATCTATGGATAATTTCATTTCGCTTTTCGGCGTTAGAATGGCGCTGTACAAATTTTCCATACAAAATTAATCTATCGAATGTCACGTTATTTTTTTCGATAGCTGTTCGTGCTAAGGGTACTGATTTCCCATGACAAGTTTCAATAAAAATATAACCTTGTTTTCGAGATTTTCGTTCAGCTTAAATGCTACGCCGCCGGTTCTCAAAAGGTAGGCATAACAAGAATTCTATAATAGGCTAATAAGAAACAGATATTACCGAAAGTAACGTTGGTCCCAGAATATTAACCCAACCAAACGGAAGAAGATACGTTCACTGGGGAAATTTTCCTTTTCAAGCATCATTGGAATGGATATTAACGGTGAAAAGAATTTCATTTTTTAGGGGCTCACATGATAAAAACTTAAAGGCACGTGGTATATTTGTAAAAAAATAAGTAAGAAAGAGTTTTTTTATATGTTTAAGCAAACAAAGTTTGTATATATGACACTGTTACAATTAAACATAATATCATTATGGTAATTTAAAACCATCACATATTACGATGTTTGTGTATGTGTAAGTAGTGCATTATACGTCACAAATCAAAAGACAATGAAATTATTTACAAAATAATCCTATGATAATTATATATTATCTTAACTACTTATTACGAGTAGGTACACGTAAAAAAATATCCCTTCTGTGGGTATACGAATGACCAAAATGTGCATAACTTGACTTTAGACATAAGAAATTGAACTATCAACAACAATTGAAGCAATGATAAATTATTGCCGATATTTTTACAAGTTTTTACTTTATTATAAGTTTCAGACGTTAAGCTTCCTTAAAATAAGTTTATTTTCTGATTGGTGATCGCGTTAACTAGTTTTATAGGAAGATTTATTATCACTTTCTTTGATACAAGTGTAGCGTCATTCATAACTATCATACTAACATCACTGCTAACATACTGCAGGAGGAACGCGCCGGGAAATAATGAGGCTCATCTGTCGAGAGCTAGTGACTAATTGAGATGGCCTGCGAAGCTGTCTCTTTCTAATTATACCATTAGTTGTTAC
Source organism: Catoptria pinella (assembly GCA_963556745.1). Classification (NCBI taxonomy): domain Eukaryota; kingdom Metazoa; phylum Arthropoda; class Insecta; order Lepidoptera; family Crambidae; genus Catoptria; species Catoptria pinella. Next base: position 6,267,959 of record OY750775.1, on the reverse strand, counting down.
AATTTTTATGCAACGATGATGAATAAAGCTTTATGAGTGTATAATAATACATTATATATAAAAATAACTATCTTACTAACTTAGTTATTTCGAAGGTTATTTCATGCATGGGGATACCATCACATACATTGTTCCGATTACAAAGAAGTACCTAGTTAAAGAATGTGCGTTATGGAAATCAGAAATAACAATGGTACTATTTGAGTCATAGGTAGACGAAATTACTTTATGGACTGCGGAAAATCAATGATACAGATAGCTACGGTAACGGGAAAATTTTAAAATTGCAGATTATTTGCGCATAACAACGGTGTTTAAAAATATAGGAAATCGAACAATAGTGTCAAATTATGCAAAACATTTGAACCAGTGTTACAAAGTGAACTTTGCTTATTGTTAGATATATCAGCCGATAGCCTGGCCTGACACGCGATATTTAAATCTGTTGTAAATAATCGGTAAGTAATTGGCATTTTGTAACTGTCTATGCAATCTGCAGCTATAGAAATCTTCCTCGTAATACCTACTCGTAAGTGTTATGAAACTACGTAACTTATTTCATAATCAAGGATTGTAATTATGCTTATGTTATTTCTAAATGAGAAATATTTTTTGATTTCTCACTTCTTATAAACTGATGGTTAGTAATTAAGTTTCGTCATCGTGATAACGATCAATTTCAATATTTGAATAGAAAAGAACTGGGGCCCTATTTTAAAACATTCGGCTGGCGATAGAGTTTTTTATTACTCATTTTCATCAAAATCTGTATTTTTTAATAGCTTGTTGGCCAGTAGTTGTCAGTGTAGTTTACAATGCGAGTGTCAATTGTGACATTACGTTGCATGAAGTCACACGAACGATGTCAAACGAATGTTTTTAAAATAGGGCCCCTGGTTGTAAAAGTATGTAACTAAAGATATCGTAATGGTCTAGCTATATGACTACCATTGGAAGATCGAAAGTTCCCGAGTTCACAGGTTACATACTCGTCCAGTGGTACTGGTGCGTTCTTGGTTTGGCGATATGGCTTTTTTTACGTCATCATTGGCATTGTTATATTCCGTTCCTATAGTAAAATAACTAGTTCCAGTTCCACACTTGTTTCCAAAAAATCTCGCGGTTTTTAAAGCTTGCTACACACGACCGAGACCGTAGCGTAACTTTAATGAACCATACAATTAAGTTCGTTCAATCAAAAGTAGCGTTAAGGAATCGCTATCGATTTCATCAAATCTCCGCAAATAACCGGTTACAGAAGTCAAGGTTATTTCCTTCCGGAGGTTTGCGACGCCGCCGCGCCGCCGTGTCGAACCGCGGTCATTCCCACGACTGCGCACAAAAACGCCTAAAGGCCACGGCCGGCGCAGGCGCAAGGCTGCATGCCACTTCCCTTTGGTGACGGTTATTGGGTGACAAATTATCGGCAGCATTATAATCTTTTTGTGTAACAATCACATGTGTTAAAAAAGTAAAAAAATAAAATTTTCTGACTGGCTAAAATTTTGCAATTTTTTTAGTCAATGACGTAAGTATCTTTGTCTTTGATTGTACCCGTAAAGCAAGAAATATATTTCTTATTATAATAATCATTTTTTTATTTAGAGTTTATCCACATCCTTGAAGATATTACGTATGTTTTATGTATGTTGAAGCGATCAAATTCTGATAACTCCAACTGTTTTGGTGAAGCAAGAAAACACGTAGAGGTGTTTGAATATTGAGCCTAGTAATTTCAGTTTACGACTATTGTAGTACTAAAGTGTATAGCGTGTGTATTATTCAATGCGACTCGTCTAAGTTAGATACAGGTGAAGTCGGCCGAAGTGCCCGAAGTCCGGACATTTCGCATAAGTAGTTTCAGGTTCAGCTTTACACCCGAGACAGTCCAACAGTGTTTATGACATTTTCATCAGATAAACTGAATAGAGGCTTAAATATTCAGCAGAGCTTAATCGGGTCGTCGGAACTGTTGTGCTGAAATCGTTTGCAGTTTCGCTTCTAAACCTGTAATTCCATTCCATTCAGAGTGTTTCAAACGAACCAAAGAACTTTGGTTTATTACAAATGCGTAGATTGATCAAACTCTTCAATTCACTTTGAAGTCGATCTTCGAATTTAGACATCAGAGTTATATTTTGCTGAATTTTCTCACCAATTAAGTCAAGTCGCTTCGAACGCTCGTCCAGTTTGCGGAATACCTAACCACTGAAACTCGAGTAAAGTCATTCGAAGCAGGTTCAATATCGAGTTTAAGTTTAACATGGCAGGTGACTCTGTGGGCGGCTTCTGTTAACAAAGCCATAACTCTTGTCCAGTTTACGAGTGGCCGATAGGTATTCCACGCGTTTCGTACTCCGCGCCATTAGTTACGCTTAATAATTAATGGAATATCGCATACCCGCGATGTGTCGGACACAGCAATGTTTCTGCCGTGAAGGTTTTAGATGTAATAAAAATTTACGACCGTGTCTTTTAGGTGTATGAAAGAGAAATTGCTGTATTACCAAAAATACTTTTATTCTTATTGTCCGTTCAATTTATTATTAGTTTCCGATATTATTACTATTAGTTAGATAAAGGCAAACATTTGACAGTCCGATAACACATTTTGATTTTATGACATGCATGGTTAATTTTGTTTAGACGGACTTTTTTTATTTGTATAACTCAAATGGTTGCCAGTCCCTTGCGCTAATTGTTTTTTTATTGTTTACCTAAAGGTAGGCAAACAGAACTGATAAGTTTTTAATCATTTTGATGAAGTTGAATCCTATTCAAAATTGTTGTTGAATGAGTAACTATAATAAAAGAAAATATAGAAATTTCTTGTTCCGGAACGTTGTTTGCGAGTTTATCTGCAACTAAGTTTTTAATATCATCCAGCTGGCGTGGGAAAATGTTTTGTAGATTGGTATTCCGTTTTACACAATAACTTTAAACTTCAGTAAATTACTTAACAAAAGTTTAAAAAGTATAATCGACGATCAAAGTTATTGTACGGTCAACAACCACACAATTATGTACCTAGCGCGATGTCAGCACGTTCAATAAATAAATTACAACTATTTTCATTTTTAGTTCGCATTCTGTGTCGATAGGTTGTGTGACTCATTATTTCAATAAACGTAAAGTAAACAGTTCGGATTTTCAATGTTTAATATCCTGAAATAACATTTCAATGAAACCAGAAAAAAGTCGGAGATTCCAACTATGTCTGTTTCTGACACGGTAATCTCGTTTGTTTAACATGAGCCACTTAGTGTGGACTTGAGTAGGGTAGGGCAATTATACCGAATCGACATGATCCCTCTAACTTGGCTCATATATGTTACTTGGCGCAATATTACTTACTTTTGATAGTTACAACTTGGGGTGATAGTGATATCTTTTGAAGTGAGATGATCACACTGTATGTATATATGATTATGAAGCAAGCGATTGATAAAGTGAACATTTTGCTTCATGCTTTACTTGTTAATATTATTTGTAATACAAAACTATAATGGCTCTTGCACGCAAGAGTTACGTTGTCACGATTTACAATTAGAAACTTTGAGTCAAAGAATTAAAGTTTATTTTCAATAAATCCCTTTAATTTATTTACTATAAGTATAATTGAACTCTATTTCCTTGACTCAAAGTTTCTAATTGGACGATAACGCAAGTCTTCCCGATAGCGCGATAATATGGCCATAGCATAGGGAAAATATAATTAATGTTATTGAAAACTATAATCGAAAAGTCACCTATATTGGCTTATTTACTTTCCCCCTCTATTCAGGAAAAAAAAGAAATCCATGTTTAGAACTACAGTTTTCAAATCGAGAGTCTGTTTAGTTTCGTATTATTATATTTATTAGGTACACATATTATAGCCAGTATCATTCGGGGTGATGATGTAGGGTTTCTAACGACACCTTACACATCCAAATCTGTTCAGGCATTTAGAAGTTATGATGAAATAAAGAAACTCACATACATACATATAAACATACATGAACCCTGGACAGAATTCCCTCTTTTTTTGGGCAGTCGTGTAAAAATTAAAATATATTTTGTGTAGTATAAAGATGGCGTCAGTTAAGAAATTCAAGCGTTTCAAAATGCTGAAAATATTCACGTGTTATGACAATATTTGGTAGGTACTCTATGTGCTATAGATTTTGGAAATAAATATAACAGTCGGATTGGATTTAAAGAGTTATTAATTTTATTTACTTCGTGGTGTCATTGAATGATGAGATCAAGCAGCACTTATGAGTACATTCCATATACAATATAGCGTTGTAAATAGTGTTGTGCGACCTATGAACTATTGTGAATATAAACAGTTAACTCATTATAGATAGGGCGATGGATAAATTATGTGATAATAAAAAGCCTTGTTTATCTTTAGCATTATTATAAATATAAACATCAGATTTTTTTATGTAAGTCTTACTTCCTTTATGTTCAACGTCTTATTTGTATCAAACCTTTTTTGTTATGGCAAAATGGACCTCTTTATCTATCCGTCTGCAACATTGAGATGACACTATACTATAAATGCGGTTTCGTTTGCACCATTAGTGAAACAAACGAAACTAATTAGTGTCATCATCATAAGAAACACGCTTGAATTTATTTTCGCATGCGTTAATTTTTTGCGACAGCTCCTAAGATATTCATTATGGTATATAATGTGTATTAAATGCTTAAGGTAACTAACGTTTTTAAGTTGATAACTGTATCCTTCTAAATAGCTTTCCAAATCACCGTATACATGATCTTTTTTTTTGCAGATATAATGGGTATTGTAAGCTATTCTTAAAAGACAGATTTTTTGTAGATCTATAAAAGAGGAACAATTTCTTCATTCATTATTTTGTTATAGTTGAAAAGGTTTGTGCAAAGTTTTCGGTGCAAGTCATCCTTATTTTTGCCGACATCTTCAACAATTAAACAATTATCGTCATATTTCAACCAATTTACATAAAACCTCAACCTTCCTTACCTTCCTCAGGAATGACTCTATCAAATGGTGAAAACTGCGTGAAAATCCGTTCAGTAGTTTTTGAGTTTATCACGAACAGACAGACAGATAGATGCGGCGAGGGACTTTGTTTTATAATATGTAGTGATAGTATTCGTACTATACAAAGATTTAATGATCAAAATTCGTCAATTTTAAACTGTACACAAGCTTATTTTATTCGTAAAATGAGCTTGTTCCTATGCAACTTAAATGCAAACAGCTTACAAGTCAGACTTCCGACAGGAAACACAGAAATTTTAAGTTTTCCTACATCTAACGCACAGTTGCACACGAAAGGAAATGTTAAACAATTCTACAGTATGTACCTACAACATAAAAATTCAATAAAGAAATACTGTAAAATTTAAAATTTTTGGATTCAAAATACTATTTATTTTTATTGTGTTATGATAAAATATAACTAAAAAAAACCCGCCACGTCACCAGTCGTCACCTCGTCAGCTGATGGGACTCGAACCCAACGACGACAACGAATTTCACTTAAACGGTACTTTGTAATTTTAATTTTAACATCACTTGTATTCTGTGTCACAGAGTTAATATATGTCTATCACTGAATAGTACTGTCGTTACATAATTTCATATTTTCAGATGTCAGCCCTGAATGGCCCTGATTGACTTTGTACATACAGCACGGCAACTTGAACTGTAAAAACTGTTTTTTTTATCAACAAAGACGGTCTCAAGGTCAACATGTATAGTCTGATGCGCCGTCGTGTGTACACCAAGATCAAGGCTCCTGAATCTTAATAAACGCGGCAGAGCGTGAAGTTGCCACAATAAAACATGGCGTCTTCAGCGCCGTTGTCGCACGGAACGAATGTCATCAGTCAAAATTATTCACGATTGTCAAATTATTAGCAACATAAAGACGTTTCGCTTGGTGACGGTACACCGGTTGTTCGAAATATGAAATAACTGAGTCGAATTTTGTAACGTTGAAAATCACTTTTGTTTTCACTATTACTCTGGATTTTGTTTGTTTTGTTTTTAAAAATTGGGGTTTTCGTTAGTTGCTGTTTAAATAATAGGTATCGTTTACGCACTCTTTTCCTGTTTAAACCGAATCAAAATCCATTTGGCTCAGATTAAAAATAAACCAAATTCCTAAATTTTCGAATGCCGAAACTAACCAAACCTGTTAACTGAGACCGAAACTGTTTTTCCGAATTTTTGAAACTTATGGTCTTAAACTGCATTTAGTAACTCCAAGCATCGAGGCATTCCGATTTATAAATTGTTATTTTATCTAACTTTTTACTTTATTGGAATCGCCTGACAGTCTAAATCCAATCTAACCTAAATTGTCTTTCAGCGAAAAAGTCATTCTGATAAAGAGGGAATTAAAAAGCGCTTCATTTTTGAGTACGACTAACATAAGATACATACATATACAACATAATTGATCGGCTTCGATATGTACACGCTGATAATGTAAACGGTTACACGTAAATGATTAATGGTGGGATCCTTCCTATTTTTGTGTGGTGAATTTCATTTATATTCATAGTCAGGTGGGAGTTCTTCATTATTCAGTATAAATAAGCAAGAGAGGTATTAATAACTTCTTAGTTTGGGAGACTTTTGTCATATGAATAAAATTCGAAAAGTCGATTGCAAGCTGTGTTCATATTTTCATAGACAATACAGGTTTTTTCTGTGTTGTCTTGGGTTTATGAACTTGTGATACTTACCGTCTCATATTTATTCAAATTACAAAATATTATATTTGAAATTGATTTTGAAAAAAAGCGCATATGATGAATCAACGAATGAAAGAATAATACTTACCTTTATAGGGTACTGATGATGATATTATTATTATTATTGTTAAAAAGATTATACAAAAAACTGGCCAAGTGCATGTCGGGCCACGCGCAGTATAGGATTCCGCAGCTACCTTATACACTCGATTCTTACAAAATTTTACACTTTAAAACTTAATATTTCGCAAACGGATCCCTAATACAAAAAGTGGTTTTCACAAACCTACAATATTATTAAAATACCTATCCAACGACACCCCACACTATGAGGTTGGTGTGGAAAAAGATGTCATCCCCACTTTACATGTAGGGGAGGTACACTAAAAAAAATATTTTTCAAGATTTTATTCTACCACTTTTTTGGCGTAATTAATATACACATTCATGCTAAATTACAGCTTTCTTGTACTTAGGACCTCTGAGCTAAGCCACCGACGGACAGACGGACAGAGGGATATGACGAAACTATAAGGTTTCCTTGTTGACTTGGCTACGGAACCCTAAAAAAAAGAAAAATTACATGTGATGGCTTTAAAAATGAAGGTCGGAACTGAAATGAATGAAAATTTTTGCAACCAACTTATACTTTCATGAACTTTTCGCGTGTCTCTTTGCTAATGATTTGTGTACGTGTTGTGAAAATAATTTAATAATATTATTGTAATTGTGGAAAAGCACGCAGCTACTGTTTGTGGCAAAGGTCGTGGCCGATCGATAAGTACTAAACGATGAAGTTTATGCACATAATTAGTCCTGAGAACCGAAGAAGATATAAATCAAAATATGAAAAACCCGCAATATTTTTAAAATTGCTATCCAACGACACCTCACATTATGGGGTAGACAAGAAAAAAAAAAAATGTTCTCCCCACATCACGTGTGGGGAAGTAAACTAAAAAATTTTTTTTTCACAATTTTACTTCACCACTTTGTCGGCTTGATTAATATGTAAATCTATGCGAAATTACAGCTTTCTAGTACTAAGAGTCTATGAGCTAAGCTAGGGACGGACAGACGGACATGGCGAAACTTTAAAGGTTCCTTGTTGACTACGGAACCTTAAAAATAACGGTTAATACCAAAAGAGTAATGCAGCATTACGTAAATGTTACTTTCGCAAAGATAAATATAGAACGTTTAATAATTACCAAATAGAAAAAAACACAAATATTATAAATAATTAAATTTAGATTTTTCGCATTCACAATGCTATTTTTTTATTAAAATAAATAATATTAGATAAAATACTAGAAAAAATCGACTCACCAATATTAGAATTTGACAAAGCAAAGATAGCGTACAATACGTCTAGCGTCTGTGTTTTGAATGACTTTAGTCGATTCTCATTCTCATCACATTCTCCAGAATCAACGATTTAAATCGCATTGGATTAGATAGTACCTGTAATGATAGTTATAAGTTTTTGTGATTTTTAGCCAGATTTTTTGGACAAATCCGACAGTTTTTTTTAGATTGATGTTCATTTTTAGTTAAGAAATAATATTTCGAAATCAAACTTGACTGATTTTTCTTTTTCAAAACAAAATATGATTTTAACGTTAACCCTTTTTGCTTAGAAATAGTAATTTAGACAAATTGTCCTAACAGATGTTACTTTAAATTTTGCCGCTTAACCTTTTTTAACCTGGTTAGATAAAATGAGTTATTTGGTGCCTGTCGGTTTTGTAGTACTTAATATGGCTGTGATGCGCAGAACTATTGCTATTTGGTATTAATTATTTGTATTAGTAACGTTGAATTATTGTAACAATTTGATATTTTGTTTATAATCTGTTTACCCTTACTTGTCTTATTTGGTAAACAATCTTCACCCAACTTTTTATTGACATAATCATTTATAAAATACAACAAATTGTTTTCCACACCTAGATTACGAAAGAAATTGTTAATAATTTATAACAATTTGATAAAGTTACTAACATATTTTTAAATTAAGATTTAATTATAAAAGACGTTATGACAACTGTCAAAAAGTATTTACTAAATAAGACAAGTAAGGATAAACAGACTTTAGTAACTAGTATTTTTTTACTGCTCGTTTCAACAAGCCAGTAAAATGATTCGGTTAGCCCTTAGAAGAACCGTATCATTTTAATGACTTGTCGAAACAGAGTTTTCACTAACGTTAAGTACCTACTTACTTACCCTTTACATTTGCATTAATTGTTGTTTTTCATAGTTGTTTTTTAAGGACACTTATTTTGACCTCAATAATAAGCACTATTTTCATTAGACTTTAAAGCTGTGTCTAGTGCGCTTCAAAACCTTTGTAATAAAAAAAAAACTTTGCGAGCCTAGCCCACTAGACCACAGACATAATGACGTGCTTCAGTTGTTGCAACAAAATGAGGAACATAAAGGTTACATCACACACGAAAGCTTTAGCTTTAGTTTAATAAGCACGTTTGAGTTAATCAAGCAAAACGAGATACAATAAACAAAGTTCAATGCCAGGAGAGAGAAAAATAATAGATTATATGTAATAATTATATCGTATTATAAAATATAACATAAAAAAAATAGAACGCTCGGTTCGCGAATCAGACTGGCACTTCCGGTTTTTTTCAAGATCTATTCGATGTTGCGGTTTCTTAATAAAGTGGATTTAGAAACAAGAATTTATTGAAAGAGAGGAGAAATAGTAAGTATTTATTGCAATTAAAGAAGGAAGAGTACCTACTGCAATTGTTTTTTTCATTGATTACATCTTATTATTGTTTAAAATGATTCAGACTTCGAGTGTATAAAGTGGATCTTAATAAAGTGGATTTAGAAACAAGAATTTATTGAAAGAGAGGAGAAATAGTAAGTATTTATTGCAATTAAAGAAGGAAGAGTACCTACTGCAATTGTTTCTTTCATTCTTTATATCTTATTATTGTTTAAAATGATTCAGACTTGGAGTGTATCGAGCTAAAGATTTCTGAAGGTCAATTTTCAATGAAGTTCTTTGTAATTTCAATCTGTTTATCTACCATATCGTCTTGTTTATGAGTTTAAAACTACAGTTTCCTCGCAGACACTTTGATGTGTTGTGTTGTTTACAATAAGAAAGTTTATTTTAGAAAATCTGTACATTAGTAGGCAGCTCTGCGTTTTTGCGTTAAGTTAGGTTACTTTACTGTAAACTTTGAACGAGAACAATTGGGAGCAAAAACACTTTCAAATGAATTTGTTTTTTTTTACAAAGTTACCAAAAAGTAACCAAAGTTGTATTAACAAAAAACTGTACGATGGAATAGTTGAACAAAGCGTTTCGAATAATACATCTTCTTCCTTTGAAAGGTTTTTTTTAGATAAGTACATACATCTTTCTAGCAGTTGTTCCAATAATGTGTTGTCTCATTCTTCATTTCGATCAAACTCATAAAAAAGCTTCTTATTAAGCTACACCTGTACACAGCTGTAGGACATTGTTAATAGAATGCATTCATAAGATCAACCAAAATCCAATTACACTGTATCAAACTCCAAAATTGTAATGTAACATGGTTCTGTATTGGATCTTTATTTTCTCAAATATAATTTTAGCTTTATTCCTTTCTAGAATTAAATCAGATTTAATAATCAATAAAAGATATTGCTTGGTCTAATTTTCAAGTCTTGTTTCCCGTTTTTAGGGTTCCGTTGTCAAGTCAAGAAGGAACCCTTATAGTTTCGCTATGGCCGTCTGTCTGTCCGTCTGTCCGTCCGCGGCTTTGCTCAGAGGCACAAAGTAACAGAAAGCTGCAATTCAGCATAAATGTGTATTAATTACGCCGAAAATGTGGTAGAATAAAATCTCGTCAAAGATTTTTTTTGTGTACCTCCCCTACATGTAAAGTATAGATTTAAAAAAAAATTACATCAATCTCAGAGTGTGGAGTGGTATTTAATTTATTTATTTTTAATGGAGCTAAAAGAAAAAGTATCACTGTCACAGGTTAACGAGTACTAGTCGATCAACTTACAAAATTAATTTATATTGGAAAAGTTTTCGCAGAACAAATTTCATTATACAAGGTGTTACAAAAATACCCCTAATGCCGAATATGGTAGATAGGGACCATCATACTGAATAACTTTTACTATGGGATAAACTCTGAAATCGCGAAAAATATCAGCTGTTTCATACAAAAATTAAAATCGAAAATATCAAAATGTATGAAACAGCAGATTTTTATTTCGCGATTTCAGAGTTGGTCCCATAGTAAAAGTTGTTCAGTTTGATGGTCTCTAAATAACATATTCGGCATTAGGGGTATTTTTGTAACAAGTTGTATACTTAGGTATTATACAGTTGTTAGTTGTGTAAAACAGGAAGTAAATATAAGTTTATAGCCATATGATAATTGTCTAAGATAACTGCAGAACCGAACTGCGCGTGGCCCGACATGCACTTGGCCAGTTTTTTATTGTACTTTTACTAAAGTTTTTAATGGTCTCTTACAAGACGCACCGAGGCCAAGCTTGCGATAATAAATCTCAAAATGAAATGCTATTTTTGAAATACTTATTTTACGATCATAATAAAGCTTAAATCCATATACACTTCTAAGACTTCCGCGCGTACAGTTCATTGGAAATTAAACACTTTTTACGGATTACAGCACGTATATTATTAATTCAGGTGTTATTTTAGAATTATTTAGATTGGATTTTTTGATTAAATTAAATCTATCCATCCATTTTTAGCATTACTTTAAAAGTATGGGACTTATATTAAATGCTGTCTAGAAAAGCAGTTGATGTGATTCTGAAAATATTTTTAAAGAAAGATATAGAGAAAAGATTATATTTTTTATTTCATAAAAAAAATGTAATCGTTTTAAGCTTAAAAAAGGGAAAAAGCTAAAAGAGGGAGTCAAATTAAATCGTAAGTCAAGTATTAAAAAACTTAAACAGGCGTCCTTTTTGATCAATCTTATGTTATTATTTTTACTATTTCAGAATGTTAAATCATTAATCAATTAAACATAAATTAAGCGACTTCTTTTTTCTACAAATATGTAGTACCTATGTATTTTATGCTGATCCGCATTTTTTTTTCTTCTATTTCAGAACCTTGAATCATTTATCAATTAGACATAAATTAGCGACTTCTTTTTCTATAAATATTTAGTACCTATTTATTTTATGCTGATCCGCATTTGTTTTTCTTATGAACGTGTGTGGTCCAAAGGGCCTACATTTGTCATTATGTTACAGCTGGCTGCGATCAGCTGTTAGACCTTTTCATATGGATCAACAATAATAGATTCGGTTTCAACTTTAGCACAACTAACATAATGGTCTACTTAGTAACGTGGACGGTAAGTGCAAGATATCATTAAAAAATATATGGAGATGTTAAAACAAAAGAAATCCCTCAAAGTGCGGTTTGTTTAAAAAATCACAACCTAATTATTATAATAATTCATAATGGATAATGACCATCAGCCATTTTTAATATCCCCACTGTTAGGACACAAGCCTTCTTTATGGGTGGATAAGGAGGATGGGCCATGACCCACCACGCGGACCCAATGTGGATTGGTGGGTGCTAACGACTGCAAATACAGCCGGGACCAACACCTTAACGTGCCTTCCTAAGCACGGAGAAGCTCGAGATGATACATTTTTGGTCACCCATCCCATGACCGACCCTTGCGAAAGTTGCTTTACCTCCGCAATCGATGGGCCAAGCGCTATACCACTGCGCCAACGAGCTCCTCAAATTACTTGGAAATGTATAATAATAAAAAATATATTTGTTACTGTGACGCTGTTAAAATAAAATGTTTGAAAGAAGAATTATTATAATAGCAAATGCTCAATTGTTTATTTATTAAATTAGTATCAAAACTTATCAAAAGGTTGGGAATCTCTTATTTTATATTTTCTGTAAAGATCTTTATGAAAAGAGGTTACACACGTTGAAAGCTATATTCTAACCCCTTTATTAATAAAGATTGTATAATAGATGTATGTTACACAATGTTTTGTCCTTTTCTTTTTAATGTCAAACTTAAATAGTTTGACAGAGAGTATCACCATTGTGTAACTATACATCTGCTATACAATCTTTATTAGTAAGGGCGTTATTTTAAATTGAAAGCCGTAAGAAAATGGTAACAGATGTTTGCGTTACTTAAGTTTTTGTGAGTGACCCGGATTTAGGTGAATTTCTACCAACGGTTAAAATGGTTAGAAGTTTTTTTGTGAAAAGGACACATTTATTTACCTCGCCTGTGATGAGGGTAATGGTAGAGCTAGGACTAGTAGATGTTTTGAATTCAATCTATTCGAAAGAGGATTTGAACACATCAATTAAAAAAATATATATCACCATGTTATGATTTAACCTATAGTATCCTCAGTGGTGAGGATTCCAGGTGTGTGTGCTTACACTTTCGGCTTTATCGTCACTTAAAATGAGGTGAGGTGAAGGCCAAGCACTATCTCGTTGTGGTGGATAAAAAAAGTAAATTAGATAATGTACCTTTTGAACTAGAGGCAAATAGTTCAAAAGGTACATTATCTAATATATTTTCGAGATTGTTTGGCGTCAAATCTAGAGACTATATGGTGTTTATCTTTAAAATATCCTGCATTATGCATAAAATATACTATCCGAACCTATAAATACTCAAATATTATTATACCTATTTTGTATGCTGTTTCTTAATTAATTAGTGTCTCGTAAAACACAATATTTTGATTCTATTTACCACAATCATCGAAAAGTCAATCATAGTCAAGAGAAAATATTAGATCGTTTTTTAACGTACTCGTAGTTTTGTCTAAATACATAATCATCTAAAATTCAGACGTCATCAGAAGAGTGGTCGAGTGGCTTTGTACACCGGTTTTCAAGGTGTCGTCATCTCTGAAGTCCTGGCTTCGATCCCCGGTTGGGTCAATTTAGAAAACGATGTTTTTTATATTAGCTCAGGTCTGGTGTTTGTGATACCACCGTTGACTCTGATTTCCATAACACAAGTGCTTTAGCTACTTACTTTGGAATCGGAGCAATGTATGTGATGTTGTCTAATATTTCTTTATTATTTATTAAATTGCGGTCCATGGTAAGTTTATACTAATCTTTGCGGTGTCTGCTTTAGCATATACCACAGAGAATCCTTTAGAGTGAACAAAGACTCCCTTCATAATGCAAATGAGCGCAAGAGAGGTTTTTAAAAATATTCACGCGGACGGAAACTAGTTATGTATACCTATTAATAAAATTTGCTTATATTTTATCAGTTGGAAATTAGTTCTTTGTGATCATTAAATCGCAGTTGTGGAATATTTCTCAACATTATATCTCGAAATTATATTCTCAATATTATTATGACACAGAATACATAATAGTACTAACGTATGAAAACTTCTTATAGTTACTTATATATAAGGAAATATACATATCAATTTACTTACATTTACTTATATAAACAAAAATATATTTAAAATAAAAGTTTGTTACTTTATCTATAAATATAAACACAAAGCGTTGGTTGAAAATGTGACGTATGAACAGCTGATTCAGTTTGTGTGATCGTAAACATTATAATGCATAACGAATTTTTTTCTTTACTTTTTAAATCGTTGTATTTATGATAAAAATCACAAGATAGAAACAATTTGTAGTTGAGTTTTTATTGAATGTTTTTGCTTGTAGCTATAGCGATAAATATATCGATATAGAATGATGGTCAAACTGAAAAAGAAATAAATAACTAATTTGACAATTTCACACAGCGTCATCCTATTTCAAACTAAGCAAAGCTTGTAATATGAGTGCTAGACAACTGATATACTATTTATATACTTTTTAAATATAAACTTATTATACATAATAACACCCAGACCCGTCACAGAAATTAAAATTCATCATTTCAATTTCTGCCGGGAATCGAACCCAGGACCTCTTGCGTGGTAGTGGCATGTTGACCATTGCACCACTCTTTGACAGGTAGTTATTTATTTATTTTCATACATATATATAACGTAAAATGTAAATAAAGCGTTTATTCACAAGAATACGAGTGAAATATGGATATACACCTCAAAAACTTACAAATAACGGAAAAATGCATTATTCACTTACTCGTATAGTACGTTTTCTTATTCAGTCTACATTTTTTCACAACAAACTGTTTCAGTTCCATTATTTGTCAACTTTTCCTTTGAAATAACACCTGGCACCACACTTTGATCAGAAACGTACACAAATACGTCATTACTGTGTTCGAGTTGAACCGATACTGGCTTTAATAGAAAAGACAAGTATTTTTTTATTTGTCATTAAGTATGCCGTTCGGAATATATTAAAATACTATTATATAAAGTGAGCACGTGTCTTTGATTGCAGTTAAGTTCATATGTGGATTTTGTGAGGTGATTATTCATTAAAAGGTTGAGGTTACTGCAAAAGGTAATTATTTTGTCTAGAACGTGCTGCTCTATAATACCATGACCTTTTTTCAATAAAATAACATCGTAAAATTTTACAATGCTGTGAAAAATTTGAGGTTATAAAATACAAATCTCAAAATTTGGTTTTGATTTCTAACTGCAATGGTAACATTCGACAGGGTGACTCAGTTATTACGCTAGCAAAAGGTCAATGTTCGTGGAAAATCAGGTTACTTTAAAGATTGTATTGTATGGCATTACTTATGCATTTGTGTTTTCTATAAGTGGTGCGCCAACTAAGATTCCAGACATATAGGAAAAGTCAGTGTTCTGGCATTGTCTTGTTAAATTAGCTGGTCATTGCTGACACAAAATGTTTTACACGACCAGAAATATCATATCATATCATATCTGTTTCATTCGAACTAGTTTTGGCATAGAATCAATTTAATTAAATATATTTCAAAATAGTAATGAAATAGGGATGATTCCATAATTTTACTCGTTAATGTAGTTCGATTACTACAACAATAATAAAAAAAAATATTTTGAAAACAAAGCAGATTACACCACTATGATGTATGATGTCATTTCACTACATTATTAACCGCGATAGTAAATGATGTATTTGTCACCCGCTACACAAATTGCTGCGATTATTATATAGGTAAGTACTGTTGTTGAGCCTAAAAATAGTACATATACTGTGATTTTATGGGTTTTAGTGATTCAGGTTATTGTTAGAAGTACTACAAAGGATTTTGTCATGAACTGCATGATGGGCATGATAAGAAGTTTTATTTTCACAATTTTGGTATTTTTTGTTATTATTGCTGTCTTTTATACCTGCATGCTAGATTTTGATAGGGAAAATGTTTTAAAATTAATTATACGTGGCTGATAAAATTTGTGTTTTATTTACGACGTTGTTAAAATTCGATTTAATTTTAAGAAGCTTTTTGACTGCATAGCTATTTAATAGTACAAGTCTTGCTTGAGGTTAAAAATATCCAACTGTCGTAGTTTTTGAGTTAGTTTTAACTGTTTTACTTATAATATTAAAATATTCCATGATATTATATTTTAAGTGTAGTGAACGACAGGGTAGCAATGAATCTACTATACTTAGGAAATAAAAAAAATACCATAAGGTTATTTCATTAAGAAACGAACGCTTAAATAATCGGATCATTGAAGAAACAAGACCGACTTTGAGGTCGACGTGTCACATGCGACAATTTTGTAAGGACTGGTAATAACTACTTTGCCATCAATTATATGTCGCAATCGCAACTAAGGGCGCGTTACAAGGTATTACATGAGTTTATAAATAACTTTATTAATATGCACGTCGATTGTGTGAGCTTGACCTTAGATATCGGAGCGATAGTTCCGTACCAACAGTTAAATGAATGAATTGGTTGTATATTTTATTAAGCGACGAAAATTTTTATTCTGAGTCTGGCTTTATAAATAAAGCAGATAATATTGTTACACTACGATAATACTGTAAAAAAAGGAGATTGACGACCTCCGTACGACAAATTAAAACTTCTGCAAACTAAAATCAGGTACCTAATAAAACGACTTACTTACTACCTGAGGGCTGATTACGTAACTCTGTTGCTAACAATTCTCGATTGAAATCGATTGAAACCGTAGTAACATTGCTGCTTTAAGTAAGATAGTTGTCACATTGTTTCTTACTAAAGCAGCAATGTAGCTGCGATTTCTGTCAGAGTTGATTGCAACAAAGTTACATAATCAGGGGGCCGGTCACAATATCTATGGACCTCGCTGGAATGCAATTTCCTACCGCATTTCCCAGTGCTGGTCTAAAAAATTACATAAAAATTCATATTTACTTATTTTGGAAAAGTGAGCTTTGTTCTTTACTTTCTCATTTTTTTTCACACCATAACAGAACGTTGATCATCGACACCAGTGGCCCTACCATGAGTTGATGCAAACTGTTTACGCTACCGTAAACTATCGGATATACTGCTCACAGTCAATGCGAGTGAAAGAGAGAAAACAATAGTTTACGGTAACGTAAACAGTTTGCATCAACTCATGGTAGGGCCACAGGTCCACAATTATTAAGATCGTGTTATAGTTACCAATACAAAACATACCTAAGTCGATTTTCTGAATATACTTACTAGCTTTGGTTTGTTAATATAAAGCTGAACATAAGAACCAAAAACACTGAGTTATATGTTTACTTAATTAGTTCATGTAATTAATTTTAGACCGGTTCTTTAATCTAATTAAATAAAGAGAGGAGCAAATAGGTAATTGAATTTTAAAGAAATTAGCATAACCCTTATTATAATTTTATGAAATCCCGCTACAAAATTATTCGAAAACGCGCATATGGAATTAGATTAAAGGGCCGATCGTAATCCGACGGGCTGTTTACATTCTAAATTTAGTACGGGTTTAATCGACTCTTCATCCAGATGGAATTCTTAAAGCCATAATACTTTCTAAATATCGTATTGTTCTATCTAACAAATAAGAAGATTTCGAGTGATTTCTAGCAGAGAGAGACAGCTTGCGTTCTAGAAATGAGGTGCAAATGAGCATGACGAAGCAAAGGTTGTTAGAGCAGAGTTTCTAATTTACTTTTCTATTAAACAAAGATATGACAAATCCAAGACCCTTGCCACTACACCAGTACACCCTTGTCAAGCTTTTCCCTTATAGGAAGAAGAAGCAGTTAGGGATGCCCCCGAGCCTGGCAGGTAACGGAGTAATGTGAGGAGTCACACTGGAGTTCCACCCAGCTGATCCCCCATTTTATGCTCGATATAGCCTTAGCCTCTAGCCTCTAGGGTCTATGGTAAGCTCACTATTATGCGCCCTTGAAGGCCACCTTGGTCTTGGTTTTGTATGACCCCCCTCCCGAAGCCCCATCGAGCCCACTAGGAGCTGGGCCCACTATCTACCAACTGCAACAAAACACTAACAAAAAGAGTATTTTATATCACTATGTTCTGTGTGTGTTGTTGCTAGAGTGGCTGATAAAAGGGCTGAATTCCAGCAAAAACAAGTGCATCTAAAACAAGTTGATAGCATTAGTAGTTCTTGAGATATCCAGCTGTGACAGACAGACAGACAGACTGAGACGCCATAAGGGTTCCTTTTTACCATTTTGGTACAGAACCCTAGAAACTATATAAAGCCATGCTTTCCTAAGTGGATGTCTACTAGGATCTGGTCACTACTACCACTTTACTTTATGTGGTGACTGCAATTTCGATACAGAAATACTCTGATAATCGAGAACGTAATAATCAATCGATTGACAGGATCATAAAAATGTTGATGGTCAGTCATAATAACTGCCATTAATTTATTACTAAGTATTTTATGAGCGCTTTTAAATAAATTTTATAGATAATGCATTTTTGCATTATCTATAAAATTTATATATCTGAGAACACTATTTGAATGTATGAAAGAGTTTTATTCAGCTTTCAGATATATATTTGGAAAGTTCTTTGTGACCAAAGAAACTCACATCAAAAAATCATGTGGTGGAATGCGAAAAAAGTCACGAAAACAAAGGTTAGCATTTTTATCTGGATTGAAAATCTTAACAGCTTGAAAATAGCGCGAAATACTTGACTTATTCATGTACGTTGCATTCAAAAGATATTTTTATTATAAGCTAGTTACATGGATGATTGGATGACGTGAACTAAGATTAAACGTTTATGAGCCTACTTTGGAAAATTTTCAGTCAAAATCTTCATAAATTATATGAAATGTTTTTGCTTTACTTCCTTTGTACAATATTTAAACTATTAAAGAGTTATTTCTAATATTTGACACACAAATAAGTTGAGAATAGACAACTCGTAATTTTTTATTCTTACCTTCAGAAAAAATAAATAATAAATAATAATAAATAAATATTTGACAACATCACATACATTGCTCCGATTCCAAAGTAAGTAGCTAAAGCACTTGTGTTGTGGAAATCGCAGACAACGGTGGTATCACAAACACCCAGACCTGAGCCAATATAGAAAAGTTCGTTTTCTAAATTGACCCAACCGGGGATCGAACCCGGGACCTCAGAGATGGCGACACCTTGAAAACCGGTGTACAAAGCCACTCGACCAAGGAGGTCGAGTGGCTTTACAAGTACATCATTTTCCGCGTGAATGAAACACTTATTTCACTAATAAAGCGTTCCTACTTTATTTTTTTTTCAAACCAACAACGTCTTGCCTACTTGACTATTTAGAAAAAAAGGTTTGAACAATCCAAAATACCGAAACAAATCATGAAATTACGAACGCGAATTGAAACCACTTCATTTGTTGTTCTGTGACTTAGCTTGAGATTTTTCCGATCGGTCACGGATGCCATAGAGTAGAGTTTTCTTTGCTTCCACGCAGCAATTACAAGCGTATCTAATGGCTCTACATAGTTAATTTTGTTTAATAAACATGAATTAATCGTGCGTCGGGCCACGCCACGTGACGAAGAATGGTAAATAATATTGCAATGTCAAGACTCAAATGGTTGTAACCAATACTGTGGACCTAAGGATTAATTAATGTAGGTCGTCTTTGTTCTTGTTTTACGTCTGTTGTGGGTGATTTCGTTTCATTTATGTTTTATTATCTTTTAAAATAATATGCATTTGTGTGTGACTGTTTTGTTATCACTATACCTATGTCATGTAAAGTTCTTTAAATAAATAAAATATGGATATCGAAATATATTTTGTCATACAACTGAAAGGTTAAGAAAATTATACTAATAAAATCTCTGCGATATTACGTTTTCTCTATTTGAAAATATTGTGTCAGTAGGTAAAACATAAAATAACTGTATGAGTACGAAATGTTTGTTATTACTGTCTTAGTTATTTTCTATAATAATAACTTTTAATTTATGAAATCAATTTAACTCTACCGGTTACTGGTATCAAAATTGGTTGAAATCTTGTTGAAATATAATAATGAAAGCTGATTTTAAATCGTACACAATTGTAGATTGTGTAGGATTGATTGACGTGTTCAGTCTTTGTTTCTTTTATTTTTAGAATTACAGTGAAAGGATTTCGTAATATACTCGATTAGAGCTTATGTCATAATAAAAGTGAACGTTGTATTTTCCGTAAATTTCGAAAATGTTTTATTCTTGTTTGCTCGTGTCCTGTTTTCTATTGAAATCTTTTTTCAAATTATAAATTACGTTAAGTACAGGAAACAAAAGATGCTTCTTATTCAAATTTTGAGACGTTGCCCGGTCTCTGAGGTACTTTATCGGAGGTTTATCTGTTCGATAAGAGGTCCACATTATCTAGTTTAAATTAATAAAATTAACTTTGTTATGTTAGGATTAAAGGCTAAAACTAAAATACGGTTTTCAAAATCCTGTCAGGGCTGAATGTTATTGAAACCCTAATAGCACTTATTTGAAAAATAAAACCAAAACGATGTCGTAATTATTTTGTTAATGTTTTCCGGAATATATTCTTTAACGTTAGGAATATCGTTGAACAAACTAAACTTTCTGAAACCAAATAAGAATATATTTAAAAAATTAACAGTGTCTCAGTTTTATCCCAAGTTCTATCGATTTTGAGGCTTGTGCTCTAAAACAAATACCCTCGGAAAATATTATTGCTTGGAATTGTAGACTTTATTCATGTATCCTGTTGAAATTCAATAAACGTTTTGTACTGTATAATGATTTGCGTACTGACCGTAGTAACTCATTTTGGGAATAATCAGTTTTATTTCTACTAAAAGACTGTATCGCAATAAATAACATAGACATTGAAGCATACATCAATAAACACACTTGGGTTTGATTTTAACATTGCACAACGACGTATCATTGCATATAATCTTTGTAACAACAATAATGTCCGTCGTTTAAGCAGACAAAATAAACATTAGTGAAGGTTGATAACTTAATTAAGGATGGAAAATTCGCAGTGTCACGGCGAATTTATCATTTAAACTGATGTATTGAAATGGTAATAAAATATTGTGAGCGACATTAGTATCTCGGTTGAATGCACGTTTCGTCGGCTACCGGGAATCGGTTTCGGTAGCGTCATTTCATTGTGAGAACTTTGTGCTGTTCGAGTAATTTATTGTTGCCTCTCGTTCGATACGGTCTGTTTCGGAAAAAGCGTAGTCTGCGTTTAATGTGATCTTATGATAATAGATAGCGTTAACTGAGACATCGTTTTAAATAGCTGAAGTTTTGTTTTACAATTAAGTATTGTCTCATAAGACTTCACGCCATTTCTTATGATGATTGTTTGACATAAAAATAAATGTTTGTTGCTTGCTAGTATTATTTTTATCTATTTAAAGTATCAGGAAACTTTCAAGACACTCTTTATCACATCCAGTGCTATTTTTGCCTTGCATATGTCAGTTAACGAGTACATTTTGGCTATGCATCGGTTGTAAAGTCCCACTTGGCAACCGTAAAATGGGCAAGTTAACCCAAATACAAAATTTGAACTTCAACAATAACCCACATAGTTAGTTAAGCTCTACATGCGACAACGTTATTCCAAAATGTTAAATAATTACCTAATTTGTTCCCTTAATTGTTTCTTAACATTGTTAATACGGACACAACATTTAAGACGACATTTAAATAAGCGACACCCCAAAATAATCAGCTACAAACGTTTTGATAAAACTCCCGCATTTTTCTGGAACTGATATTGCGCACTGGTCGAAAATAAAATGAGCTTGTTTAATAAAATTATCACGTTTGTCACTGGTCACAGCGCGCGCGATTTCACGAGCTTCGGGCTTTATGATGGCGCGTAACGTGTCATCGCGCCGAGCTAGGCGGTTGGAGACTGCACGAAGAGGTGCCATGCCGGTACCGCGCGAGAATTTGCGGCATGCGCGCTACAGCATTCATGGTCAATCGTATAATCCACGCGCGATGAGAATGGGATGGAATCTTGTCAAAGTAAATCGAAAATTGACTAATTAGTTAATTTTAATTTAATTAATCAATTAATTGTTAACTTGTTATCTTATTTTAAGTTGCTGCAGCAAAAGTTTCGACACCTCAGACGCGTGACACCGTGATTTTGGATATCCCCGTGGCTGGCCTGTGTGCGTCTCAGTTTGACAAAGTTCCGTCCCATTCTCATCGTGCGCGGATTATAGCCAAATGTTCGGATGTTCCCCAAAACGTCTTGCAACAGCCCACTCTGTGGAAATGACACCGGGTTGCGTAAGTTGCTAACGCAGTCCTGTTTTATTGTAGACGTTGCGGCGGATGAAAACTTTTCCCGCCTTTCATTTGTTTTTATTTTGTTTGCCTGTGGCAATATTAATTTCAGCACACTGTATTTTTGTTGTTTGAAAAAAACCTGACATTAAAAGCACCATATAACCTACCGGAAATCTTATACTTATAAGGAAATAATTATTAAACTCACAATTTACATTTTAAGTACCTAGCATAAAACACACTGATATCTATTTAATCTAGCACACCACAATTTTTCACAAGTTTTGGTGTTATTTCTCATGAATCCGTTAGAATGACATATATATTTAACACTACCGGACTTTTTGATCGTTAATTTTTTAAACATACACCATCATCGGTTGGATTAAGGTGTTACCTTCTTGTGTATGTTTTTGTAATTTACGAGGAATTTTAATTTGTCATGTGCAAATAAGTGTTAATCTTATTATTTATTGGGGATCAGGAAATAGCTAAACTATTGTTATTCTGATACGTAATAAAATGCTTTATTTTTAACAGAGGTTATCAAAGATAATAAAGAATTTCCAACTTACTATTAACAATAGTGGTTAAAGATATTCGTAAATTAGATTCCATAATCTCATGTGTAGTTCCTGCTTGCAAAATGACTGTGATGAAATTCTTAAACAAACACTTTTTTACGTACCAAAGTCTAAACCAAACGGTATTTTATTAAACAGATTTAAACGTTAACAATAACGATTTTTCGGTATATTCCTAATAATGGACCCCATAAATCCATACTAATGTTATAAATTAACTCTACTGTCAGTCTGTTACGTTTTCACGCCTAGACCGCTGGACCGATTTTGTCGAAATTTGGGACGAATATAGATGGGACCTAGGGGAAGGACATAGGCTAATCCCACTACTCGGCACGGGCCTCCGCCCGCACGACAAATTGCTATATAAGTATTTTATAATAACAATAATAATAAAGGCAACATCATATACATTGCTCCGATTCCAAAGTAAGTAGCTAAAGAACTTGTGATATGGAAATCAGAGACAACGGTGGTATCACAAACTGACTTCCAGACCTGAGCCAATATAGAAAAGTTCGCTTTCTAAATTGACCCAACCGGGGATCGAACCTGGGACCTCAGAGATGGCGACACCTTGAAAACCGGTGTACAAAGCCACTCAACCACGGAGTTCGTCAAAACTAATTTTATTGTAATTTATCGTTTATTCACAAACAATCTTTCATTCATACAGTCTATTTGCATTCATGCACTCCCATTAAAGTTCACATTTGCATGGAATAAATATTATTATGCCATTATGCATAACTCAGCGAATTGTCAATTTCGTGGTTGTCGTCGTTCAAACAGACGACCTCCGTGGTCGAGTGGCTTTGTACACCAGTTTTCAAGATGTCGCCATGTCTGCGGTCCCGGGTTCGATCCCCGGTTGGGTCAAATTAGAAAACGAACTTTTCTATATTGGATGAGGTCTGGGTGTTAGTGATACCGCTGTTGTCTTTGATTTCCATAACAAGAGCTTTAGCTACTTACTTTGGAATAGAAGCAATGTATGTGATGTTGTCAAAAAAACTATAATATTGATCTACCTAACAACTATTGTTATATGCTCTTTGTGCCCTTATCACGAGTGCGAAAATCCCAAGGGATACTAACATGACTTGATGTACCTACGTGTGAGAAATTCCTATTGGTTTTGCAAAAAATACACTATACACACACAATGAAACGAAAGGGAATGATATATGAACGTTCCAATTAGTTAAGGTTCAAAAACGGTACCGAGCAATCATGTTTTATTCCCTGTATAAAGCCTGTATGTATAGTATAACCCAAAAATGCTTTAAATGCCTGATGTATGATCATAATTCTTAATTAAAATAAAAGGTTGTTTATCTATAGGGTTTCTTTATGTTATTTTGGAGATAAAAAGGTGGAAATTGTCGAAAAGGATAACATGATTTTCATTCTGATTTTGACGGCTACTGGAAAACATCTAGTACAGGGATCCCCAAACTATTTTGGATAAGTGACCCCTTTTCCAAAATGAACTGTTACCTCAGACGCCCATGGCCAAATTACCTACTTTTAAGATCAACCCTCTTATTCATAATGGTCCCCTAACTGAAAACAGCTGCTACAGAGTGTTATTTTTCATTCTGACTTAGGTCAATAGAAGAAGACAGAGTGAGAATTAGCAATGCTTTAAGCTAGCAGACTATTATGAATAAGGGGGCCTATCTTTAGACCTCGTCGACCCCCAAAATCAGTTTTCGTTTATGTCGACCCCTAGGAAACCGATATCGACCACTTTGGGAATCCCTGATCTAGTAGATAACTTGTAGTCAAATTATTACGACAACTGACAACTTTTGTAATGTACTTAGTGACTTCCTAAATATCTTGTTTTTGTCGTTATTGTTATCTCCCAAATACGATACCTACCCCAATTTACGATTCATTATGAACAATCGTTTTTTTATTTGTTTTTCTTTTCATAGAGCAAACTAATAACTTTTCCCTTTCACAAAGCTCTGATTTTTTTATTCACATAAAATAAACGGACCGATTTTCTTTAGGAGCTCCTTTCGTGGGATGGACTTTAAAGGACTGTAGATACCTATTATAGTAGTAAACTTGTATGCTCGTATTGGATACAAGCAATCTGCCTGAGTTAATTATGATGCAGTCTCAAGAGGGTTTCCTTCAATTGAACTGTGCATTAGACGATATCGTCTGTCTCCTTCGTTCGCCTAATATTGGATGGAAATGGAGCAATTGCTTCAATATATTATGCATCTTTAGAATGCAATGCGATCTGTGTGCTAATTTCTCATTGGGGCCTGTTTATTACAAATTAGAACTTCTTTTTGCGTTTAAGTATGTTATTTCTTTTTTATTTGGGTGATCCCTTAAATGAGTGGGTAGGGTAAAAACATAAAGAATTGAAAACAGTTAATTTGATATGATGGATTTTATAATTTGATTGTCCAACAATTTGTAATTTTAATCAAGAGACTAGCACGCAGAATTCCAGTGCCGACTTTACATTCTTCATTGTGTTGTCATGGGTATGATGTTTTGTAAAAAGATATTGTTTCTGTTGCGTAACTCACAATTCTCAAAAAAGTATAAAATTGCCGGAGCTGAGTTTGTGATGGTTTTATTTCAGTATCGTGTTTTTTACTGAAGATACCTATTATTTGACTGTAATTAGGTTGTTCACCGAGCAATGTGGAGGAATTTGTCCCGATTATTTTATCACTTCCTAATGGGATGTAGAATTAGGTTGTTATTTTAAAACCGACGAGTTTAATCTAATACGGAAATGTATATGGCGTTATGGTGAAATAGAAAAAAACATAACAGTATAAGCTTCCACCCACGACTTTGTCCGCGTGGACATTCGGAAAATCCTTAAGGAACCTATGACCAGGGGCCCTACCGGCTAACTTTTCGAATTTCGGCGGGTCTGCCGAGCTTCAACTTAAAACAGATAAATCGAAGTATAAGGAGTTTGGTATTGTACTATTCGCCGAAGTTATTTAGAAGATATCGATGTTCGTGTGACATCATGAATTATTGGGGTTCGCCAATTTGGCCCGATTGGGGCTCGATTTATCTGTTTTAATTTGAAGCCCGGCAGACTTTCCGAAGTTCGATGCGTTAGCCGGCCCCTGGATAAAAAGTATCCTATTTTTTCATCCAAAACTGTCCAGCCGTTTTGCGTTATTGAGTAACAAACATCCAAATTTTCACATTTAATTTTATAATAGTATAGGAAGTAGTATAATAATTGGCAAACAAAAACAGTACGACCACAAACAAGTTGTTATATGTGTTATAAACTTTATAATCTTTATAAAATTACATCCTTACTGATGGAGTAAGGTAGGTACAGGCTGCCGTGGTCCAAGACATCAAAAAGACGCCTTGAATTGGTAGGGGAAAAACGGGCGATTCAAAAGTATTTATTTATTTATTATATTTGAATAATATTTGAATAAAATAAAGTAATAACTTTGTTTAGGGACTTATATTTACTTTAAAGTAATTTAAAATCACTAAAACTTATTTTAATCATGTCTTCATAAAAGTGAAGTTCCCTAAATTCATAATTGAATCCGAAAACTCATTAAGACAGGGCGATGGGAGTGGAAAATTAGGATTTCCGACAAGTTGGTACAAAACAACCAAAGTGAGGTTAGATTATAAGAAACTTTAGATCTAAGCTTTGTAAAATAATATAGTAGGTAATTACAAAATGTTGCTGTAATATTTTGTGAATTTTAAAGACAGTTTGATGAATGAACTTCACTTAATACTTAATGTTTTGATGTGAAATAAGTTATTATGCATTGCACGTGTTTTTACAATATATTAGTAAGTAGTTAGTAACTCATTATTTGTTTTAAAATCATTAAAATATTGGCCATAGTTTACTGTGAAGTTTCAAAGGAAAATAAATCTATCAAATTCATTACGATATTATTGAGTGTC
The DNA here is from genome assembly GCA_963556745.1 of Catoptria pinella. NCBI lineage: Eukaryota > Metazoa > Arthropoda > Insecta > Lepidoptera > Crambidae > Catoptria > Catoptria pinella. The sequence continues at coordinate 6,240,990 of OY750775.1, read as the reverse complement.
TCTTGTTTTAACTTAGAATTATTTCTGAATTAATAATACATTATTGAATTGTTGACGTGTTCCAAACTAAATATCTATCAATGAACTTATCATAATATCAATAATAAAAAAACTAATTTAAACTCGGCAGAACTCAGTTATGAGATATCATCTATGAGTAGTGTCAAATGTCTTGACTGACTCATTGATTCATCAGCGCACAGCACAAATGAAACGGACGGAATGGGCTGATATTTGGCATACAGATAGTTATTATGACGTATCTGCCAAGAAAGGATTTTTGGAAGTTTCCACGGGAAGTGGAATAATCGCGGGCGGCGTAGAGAGCCAAGATATCTTTAATTATTTATTCTGTGGTTTAAACTAGTAAGTTCTTCTATCAATATCACAGACTGGGGCATGCATGGCAAAAGATGGAACGTTTCCAAAAATCAATGACGATCATAAATAACGCTAAAATGCTATGCAAACTATTCAAATTTTGTAAGAGTTTAACTACGTAGTCTCTTAGCACTTATCATCTTTTACGACTTCAGTTATCTTAGTTATATTATAAATGTTAAAGAAACTTATTTTACATTTTTACGCATACAAAAGGAAAAATGTTCCAGATTTTCCATTTGGACTTTCCCATGATAAATTGCCAATCATTGTAGAATACATTTCATATTGTATTGCATTACAATTGCGATCTTGATCCATTTTGAACGTAGGTGATAAGACTTCAGGCGGTATTATAAGAGGAAACTTGAAATAGGTACCTATTGCGAAAAGTACGAGGTTTTGCATTTTGTTTGATAATAATTTATGTGTATAAAGTCTACCTTCTTTAGTCACAGATTACCGTTTTATTCATAAAAAGTTATGGAAGGCTTATAAGCTTGTTATAAGGAATTTATTGAAAATCATTATTCATAAAGGCTCAATAGCGACAAACGCACCATAAACCTTTAGATAAAGCAATGATAAAGTTATAGAAGAGTGCTGCCTATTTTATTCCTATTGTGATACCTTTCACTTTATTTTTCAACATATTGACATTTAATGACAGATAATTGTTTTCCTTTTAGGGTTCCGTACCAATATGGTAAAAAGGAACCCTTATGGTGCGATTCAGTCTGTAGCAGCTGGATATCTCGAGAACTACTAATGCTATCAACTTGAAATTTGGAATAGTTTTATATGCCCAACTATTTTTCAAATAAAAGAGGAATAAAAATATTTATATTTTTTTGCAACAAACAAAGGGGTCTTAAAAATTCGAAGTGAGGCTACTAGGGCATAATCATATGAAAGAGTGCTGCTTGCACATTTTCAGACATATCTTTTTATTTTTTTAGGCCGCATATATAAAACTATAGTTTTCGACTTTTGATGAAAAATTTAAAAGAAAATACCGTTACCCCCCTTATCTCCGAAGTTTGCATAGAGAAATACTGAAATTATTTTATGTGATAGAAGTTTATGTAAAGATTACAGAAAAAATAAAATGATGTCTCTAAATAGTAAACTTTTCAGAATGATGATGAAAAGGACGGAACCCTCGGTGCGCGAGTCCGACTTGCTCTTGACCTATTTTTCAGAAGATGTAGATATCAGTCAGTAGATTTTCCTGATTTGTTTATGGATTCGTCAGAACGACATCATAACGCTAACGTAGCGGTTTGTGAATTATGAAAGTTATGTGACGTTTAATAAACCTTATCAGCATTATAACTAAAATTGACTATAACTCTATTTTAAGGTTTTTTATGAATAAGGCGGTTACTTCTTAGTATACACTGCTTTATTAGTCATTCGAGGAAACATTTTATTTTCAGTTACGACGCATAATAGAGGCAGTTGCATTGGTTTTGAGGACCTTGTACTAACTAATACTAGTACGAATAGTTTAAGAAAGCATACGTTCAGAATTACCTTAGTGTTGTGTGTTAGCGATGTTGGTGGAGCATACAGAGGCTATCAAAAGTTGGGAAAATACAGGTAGGTATAACTAGTGTAGGATACTAAGAAAGGTAGGGAATTTGCTTAGGGTAGTATGTAGAATAGTGAGAGACTTATAGGGGCTCCGTAAAGTAGTATGTAGTCGGTCGAGTGAAACGCATAATCGACCGTTTTTCATAAACCGCTGTTAGGGCTATTGGTTTTTGACTCGTGGTCCCACCCATTTTGTCACTGTTACTCGTGGTCCACGAGTAACAGTGGGACAAAATGGGTGGGAACAAAATGGTGTTTAAGATTAGTGGGACCACGAGTCGTGGTCCCACTAATCTTAAACACTAGGGTTCGTACCACTACTTAGTGGGACTACCAGCCATCATGAGCATGAAACTTTATTAATTGTAGCAATCCGGCCTGTAACTTCTGTCGTCGAGGGCGGTGACGAGCGAGTCGGTGCAGCAGCAGTTGTCGATGAATATGCGCACGTAGGCGCAGTCGTCGGGCGCGTGTGGCAGCTGCTTGGCACAGTATAGCCACCTGATTATTAACAAGTAAACTTACATCAGTCTGTCACGTAGACTTACCCAACAGCAGCGTTTCGTCGTCGAGGGCGGTGACGAGCGAGTCGGTGCAGCAGGTGTTGGTGTTGTCGATGGAGATGCGCACGGAGGCGCAGTCGGCGGGCGAGTGCGGCAACTGCTCAGCCGACTGCGCCGCCACCCGCCCGTTGGCGAGCCGCAGCGATGCCGCCCTCCCGCCGGTCCCTGTCGCTGCGCCGCCTCCACCATCTTCGCATCTAAAAAAGACATTATTATTGTGAAACACAATTCATTTTGACACTATTGTTTGAATGAATGACGATCGTAGCATTCGTAGCCCCAAAGTATCGTATGAAAAACGCACAGCTAAGATCCAGGTCTCACCTAACCCTAAATGGAGAGCAGACGATTTTTTTATATATTTATTGTTTAACAGTTAGTCAAACAAGTTAGTTAAGGATGAAGTAGGTGCGTGCTGATGTCGCGCCACTGCTGCGCCGACAAATCAGGAACGGTCTATTGAAATGCGTCCAGTAATGCGTCCAGTAAGCTTTTGGTAGGTACCGCGTGTACAGATCATGTTGACGCCGTACTGATGCTGCGCCGATATATGAGAAAAGGCTCGTCTCATAACCTAATTTATATATTGCCTTTCAAAGTTTTTAATTTGTTTACGTAGTACCAAGAATTTTTAAGTTCATTGTCATAGAATGAATTTAAAGTTCTTGAGTAGTACTAATATTTATTCTGTGGTTTGACTTAAGGTAGGATACTATATTTAGTGCGAGATGTATTTTTTCTAGTATATAATAATATACTATTCTATTAATATACTATTCTAGTATATAATAACATACTATAATTACGTCTACAGTGCATAATATGGACACTAACAAAATGTTAAAGTTTCGTAAGCTTCGAAACATAGACGTAGATACGTAGCACGCAACGTAAATGTAGTATACGATGCCTACGCGTAAACAATTATTACAGATTTTAAAAAGTTATAGATGTCATCTGTGTACGCACGGTATTAAGAACGGTCATATCGTAAAGGGATTTAAGAAAATCCAGTGGACTTTATAACCGAAATAGCCATTATGGGAGATCTTTATTTAACGGTCTAAAGCGGAAATAAGGACATATAACATTATTTATTTCAACCATTAAAAATATCTACTTTTATTTTACGTGTAAAAAATGTAAGTGGGTATTCAAAATGTATCATGCATGAAATTTCTATTAGGAAGTAAAAATCAATCATTAGATGTTTTAATTATGATCTTTGTTGTTCATTTGTTTTAAACATTTAAAGTAGGTATAGTTTATATGATTTTTTGCTTTAGTTCTCCCGTGACCACGGCCCTGGAAAGGTGTCGATACATCGGGAATTCAAAAAACCAATAAATCCAAACTAAATAATTTTAAAATAACACCTAACTAATAATATCCGCGCTGTAATCCGTAAAAAGTGTTTTATTTCTAATAGGTATAGTTGTTCTAACTCACGAAGTCCGTTTTGCTATGAATGTTTTGAGCGTGCACGCTCTCGTATTACGCTTACTAAAATAATGTACAGTCAGCGGCACATCAGACTATATATGTTGACCTTAAGACCGTCTTTATGCCGTACGTAATAAAAGCTGTTTTCGTAGTTGAACTGCTTAACTTACCGTGCTGTGGTGCGTACATGTGCACGCATAACAACATTCATCAAATTCAACGGTCTTCGTGAGTTAGAACAACTATATTAATTATTAGTTAATGGTTTGCTTGCGTAAAAAAAAATATCAAATATAAGTTCTAAAAACTGTAACAAACTTGAAACAAAAGTCAGTCGATATGACATGAAAAAATATCTAATATAAGTTCTGAATACTGTATCAAACTTGAAACAAAAGTCAGTCGATATGACGATTTTAAACGTAGGTACCGTCTAAATCGGAGTTTATTTAAATTTTGTATTACTCAATGTGCTGGTGACTGTACTAACACTGTTCAACGAGTGAGTCAGCAAAAGTTTGCTGAAGTTCCTTAGATAAATGCTTTACCTCTAATCCAGTTTTCATGGAATTCATATACTAAGCTGACGTAGGCTTCTACTTCCTGGAAGTCCAACTAAAGTTAACTTTTTAGAGATAATAGGACAGTTTGATAATGATCGGTGAAGCGAATGATTCATTCGAACTATCATTCAAAAATGTGGACATTCGAATTATTCGATTGTAGAAAATAGCCATTCGAATGACAAAATCATGCTTAATGTGGCTATGTTTTTAGAACATGAGTTCATTATAATTAAAGTTAATTTGAGCTACCAACAGAAACTTTATAAAAATATATGATTTACATGCAATAGCACCAATTTTATGGTTTTCAATCTAAAAGTGATGTGCTATAAACTTTGAAAGCGAATATCGATGTTTTTCAAGTAGCATCTCTATTCGGTTCCAGCCTCCCCTTTTACTGGGATATACTATCAGGTGCCACCCCCAATTTCACGGAACAAATAAAGTGCATATTCCCCAGAACTCCCGCCGCGCATTACTCATCGGATGAAACCGAATTTACACGGAAACTGCAATCGGAGAGTAAAATAGGTTACGGTCTTTACAAGTTTAAAGCTACCCAAAGTAACCGCAATCGTAAGTCTCGGCCGGAACATTTTTCAATGCAGAAACCAACTCTAAACAAAGTTTTAGTTGCCTCCGACAATTTGTTTAAGAGATTCCGTAGAACCGTAAAGTTACGGCTACATGATCAGTCCTTCTATAGATTCTGTTGAAGAATATGTAAAATGATGCTTTATTTTATTATTATGTTTGCCATAAAATGTAATTGGCATGTAATAATTTTAATGTAGTTTAATATAAATGGATAATTAATTGATAATCTAATCTTAATAAAATATGTTTGGACTTGTTACAAGTATACCGTGTTTCGCGTGAATAAATGAATCTGAAATCTAGCCGTTTTTTTGGGCTACGAGTATTTACCAATATTCAGTGTTTAATTTGATTAGTGATACTTAAGAAATAAAATTACTGACTTCAAAATATTGACGTGGCTACTTAACAAAGAAAAAGAACGATGAAATGAAGGCTTGAAGTCATTTTGATGAACTACTCTTGTGGTCTTAAATCAGATGCATAAAGGAGCTATGACGTAAGATATTGTTCATTACCAAGAATTTGTATCATTAGTTATGTACGAGTTGTGTTGCAGTTGTTTGCGAGTTTATCCTCCAAACTCAGCCTAATTGGGATGTAGATAGACGAGTTAATTAAATAGCTCTTAAACACATTCTGTATCAAATAATTAAGGAAAATCGATTAATAGAGGAAGCGCTTCTCAAAATGATGATAAGGCCAATGGTAAATCTGGAATCGTCAAGCATCTTATGCTTAGCAGCTGGAACAGAACAATACCATTATGGTCTCACGTTGACAAATCGAAAAACAGCAAATAAAAAAATTTAAATATTTATTTTTCTGATTTTGTGAATTACCTATGGACCCACCAGTTGGTTAAAGTAGCAGGACCACGGGGAACGGGGGCAGTTAAGAGGAAACACCACGGTCGAGAGAATTGAAAATTCCTATAGAAAGTTGACAAAATCAACGTTTCGTAATACCCTGTTTTCTCCTCCAAAACTAGATCAATTTTTAATACTTTTTACATAAAAAAATAAGAAAGGATTTGGCTGAGTTCCTATGTTTTGCTTTTTTATATAATCTCGTCAAATTTGATTGCTGGATGTCTAAACAATGGCAATTGTTTTTTAGGTTTTTGGAGATTAATATTTCTTTTAATAATTATTTTATGAAAAAAAAAGAAAACATAGGATCACAGCCAATTCATTCCTTTAAATTTTAATGAAAAAAATATTTAAATCGGTCTAGTTTTGGAGGAGGAAACCGGTTACTACCAAACATTTTAATTATAACAAGATTAATTATATTATTTTTTTATATTCGTATTATTTATTCATCTTTCATATTTAAAATGAAAATGAATTAAAATTTTTGACGACCTCCGTGGTCGAGTGGCTTTGTGCACCGGTTTACAAGGTGTCGCCATCTCTGAGGTCCCGGGTTCGATCCCCGGTTGGGTCAATTTAGAAAACGAACTTTTCTATATTGGCTCAGGTCTGGGTGTTTGTGATACCACCGTTGTCTCTGATTTCCATAACACAAGTGCTTTAGCTACTTACTTTGGAATCGGAGCAATGTATGTGATGTTGTCAAAAAAAAAAAAAAAAAACGTTAATTTTGTAAATTTTTCAATTCTCTCGACCGTGGTGATTCTTTTTAATACAAATCCATAGAGATAAAATTGTGACTGCAAAAATATTATAGTTCCTAAATAAGAGACCTTGGTGGTAAGATGATATTAGTCTCAACGGAGTACGGTAGGTCAGACAGACATATATTCAGGCATTTTAGAGCATTTTACTCGAGACTACAACGGCTGCTGTATGACGTGCGGGCCGACAAGGGAATTCATACAGAAAATAATATAAAACCAGAATAACTGGGCCTGGCTGGTGAATAGTCTAACCTAGCTAAGAGATCAAATAACAATGGTCATTGTAGAAATGGACGTTTACACAAATTATACCGGTATTTCCAAACTGGAACTGCGGTTTTCACTGTAAACTTTTTATTGCCTTTTTTAATTCAACTAAACTGTTTTAATTGGAAAGAGTACTCAAAACCTTTATGGTCCATAATTTGTTTTATTCGACCTTTGGGAGTTATGATTCGGTAAAATTTACACGGTTAGTTTAAAACACGGCTTCAGTTATTCGTGTAGCTTTTTCGCATTTGCCGAGTGAAAAAAGTTTTAATGAATGTCAATTTTATTTTGTAATATTGTTATGATTTATAATAACAAAGCTTGTTGCTTGCGGGTGGCACCACCACAACAAACACAGTCGTTTAATGAATCAAGTTGTGAGAGAATTTTAATTAGGTAGAAAAAGTCGCGTAATGTCTCGTAGGTACTACAAGAAAATTTATCAAATTGTTTTCATTCTCACTCTTTTTGAACATGTTACAAATCAAGTGATTTACAGTATTTCAATTGGGAACCACCTGGTTAATTTAATCAGCAGTACCATATTGGTGCGGCATCGACACTCAACTGTCAAAATCCATTGTCTTTTGACAGTTAGCTAAGCGTGATAAATTGTTATATGATATCGCGTTTCAGTGGTCATGCTAGGGGGCAGGCTTATTATCGTATTTCAATTGATACCGGTTAATTCAATACCGCATTAGCGGCTGCACACTATCACGCAATTAGCCGTCTGTTCGCCTGCCAGGCTTCCACTAAACAGGCCCTGGCCCAGGGGATACCAGCCTGTTGACCTGAAACTATACAAGGTGTTACAAAAATACCCCTAATGCCGAATATGGTATATAGGGACCATCAAACTGAACAACTTTTACTATGGGACCAACTCCGAAAAAAAAATCAGCTGTTTCATACATTTTGATATTTTCGATTTTAATTTTTGTATGAAACAGCTGAATTTTTTTTCGCGATTTCAGAGTTGGTCCCATAGTAAAAGTTGTTCAGTTTGATGGTCCCTAAATACCATATTCGGCATTAGGGGTATTTTTGTAACACCTTGTATTTATAGCCAATGAGTCATTCATGTAAAAGGTTAGGTATTCTAAATTCGTTCCTTCAGTTTGATAGTCATTGAAATTTTCCGAGCTCGCTAGAGTAGAGAAAATAATATTATATCCCTGACTTCGACATATTCTTCAACGCAACTTCTGAATAATATATGGCAAAACAATAAAAGACACCTATGAATTTAGGTTTTGTACGCTTTAGCTACGATTTACAGCTTAATCCACCATTACGATTTTAAATGTAAGTATAAAGATTGAATTGGCGATAATCTAAATATACTACCTACCTGGTATAGTAAAACGGAAATTCCATTGAATGAAACATCACTAAAATTCATCTTTTTAGTCTTGAAAGCCATGTGTTTTATTTTTATTTTGTTATTGCAAACACTTGTGAAACGAGGTTTTGTAGATGTTGTTTTAGAATTGTATTACCTATATAGTTTTACATACAATAGAACTCTTTGCGGGCAATCCAGTCGGAAAAGGTATAATTCTTGAAAGAAATATGATGAGTTTTCCGTCAAATGTGAAGCTTTATAAATTCAGAACTTACCTAACTAAACTAAACACCTTTCAAAAACTAGCTTTCAACTGTTTTAGGTAAACGAAGACCGCTAATAGATGAACGAAAACCTCCATATAGTAAGTCAGATTGAGACTTTAAACAGCTCTCTTCCCACACGAAGCATCGGATCTAAGTTGATTTATTCAGCTCGTTTATATCTCAAATCCAGTCGTACGCTTTTGAGCAAATTGCAAGCGTGAGTGTTGCTCTAAATAAGAGTAATTGGATTGAGCAGTGGAATAGGAGCATTATACATAACGTGTAGGTGACTCATAATGTAAAGTTGACGTAACTCGCTAGTGAGAATAGATTTTCATAGTTCAGTTATAAACGTTTTTGCTAGTGTTTCTGTTGTTAACGTTTTTGCTAGTGTTTCTGTTGTTAACGTTTTTGCTAGTGTTTCTGTTGTTAACGTTTTTGCTAGTGTTTCTGTTGTTAAGTAGGGCACTCATAAAAGGTCCCAAGTCCATGAGGGTAATAGAGCCTCAAAATTACCACGTAAGTCTATGTTCTAGACAGAAGCAATAACTTTCGTCATTTGTTTTGTTCTGGTAGGAACTTGTAAGGAAAAAGGAACCATAAAGATATTTTTAAATAATATAGCTCAATTTGAAGTATTTTTCTTTGTAGCCAAATAGCGAAAGCAATCTTAAAATAACTGAATGAAAAATGTTAAATGAAAAAAAAACGATTTAATAGATTCAAACCAGAAGCAAAGAACCTGCTGCTTTATTAAAAAAGTTGATCAAAACTTTAACTATTGTTTTATTCTTATCGCTTCTTAGTAGTTTAATTAATAATCGACCTATGAAGAACCATTATAACTTTCTATTAAATTTAAAATGTATTTGAAACATTTCAGCGAGCTTTAAAGGTCTACATCATTTATAATCTATGCTTTAAACGGTTCCTAGAGCTGTTGCACTATTCACAGCTAATATGTTACCTTATCGCATCAAATATCATGCTGGTAACTGAAGCAAATGTGTTTAAGGCTTAAGATACACTGGCCCTCAGCAATACCATTTTTTAAAGCTCTCTTTTTGATATTGTCGTCATCGAGAATAAAAACTTTATTAGGGACTTATTTTCTCTCATTTCATGGTTATATTGGATTTACAAAAGAGTTTTCAATGAAGCCAAAAATATTAATCCTCTATAACAACATCTAAATCTTAATTAACACAAACATGCTAAACATTAAAAAGTTATGTTTCGTGCAAAAACAACTGATGGACGAGTACAACTAAAAGAAATAGTTTTTGAACAAAATTGAATACTGCTAGCTATGAAAGAGGTTAGAGCAAGAATACTGCCCAGAGGTAGCGAGCAAGTGGTTTTCTCTCTCTAGTTAATGACGTCTTTGGGTGATGAAAAGAGATGGGAAAATGCGGTGCCGGCTGGCAAATGTAGCCTTACCTAGTGAGCTCACCTTTAAAGTTGCTGCGAGGTAACCAACGTCAACAATGAAATCAGACATGCAATCTTCGAATTACTCCGTGCTATATTTGTAACAGCGATATCACTAAGCAACTTTGATGTAAAAGGCCTAAAAATAAAGGTAAATATTGTGAGAGGTAATGATTCTATGTAGTAAGTATGCAAAATAGATGGTTTCGTGGCGTGGCATCGGATGGCTAAATTCACTATATTAAAGTCGGTCTCATTTATATTATAATATTCGTTTAGGTGGTTGACGTCTGTGGTACGGTGAATTTCATTAAATATTATCCTGTGATGTTCCGAGTTTAATTCTAGCCTGTAGGATGACTTGAATAGGTACTTATATTTTTGTAAAATTATGAATGTTTCATTTCAGCTGCATACAGCTTAAGATTAAAATCTCTACGACGATCTTTATCTATTTATTACATTAATCTTTAATTATTATAAGGTATTTTACCTTAATTAATTTGAACGATTTATTTACATATAATGCACGATTTGTTTATTAATTCTAAGTACGAATGACATCAGCCATTTTTAAAAGGCATGTCCCTTCCTTTTAGGTGGATAAAGAGTGTGGGCCATAACCCACCACGTAGGCCCAATGCGGATTGGTGGGTATTAACGACTGCAAATGCAACCGGGACCAACGGTTTAACGTGCATTCTGAAGAACTCGAGATAATAAATTGTTGGTCACCCATCCCTTGCGAAAGTTGCTTAACCTCCGCAATCGCAGGGCCAGGCGCTAAACCACTGCACCACCGAGCTCCTCAAAGTACGAATTAAGTACGAATCTTTAGCATTAATTTTGACACAGAAGAAAACAATCAAAAACTCACCCGCCATGGGAATGTCGTCGATATTTCGTCACAAACATGGAACATTAACAGTTTTATTCATCAACGCCCGAGCGGACACAGGCGGTCGAATAACAATGGAATATCTATTGTGTCTCACTTTCCGGTGAAGGGTTAAAGAAGTGTTTAAACAAGTCTTACAATACTGTAATTGTTAAAATATAAATTTAATATTTTTATAAACGTTGATATCTACAGAATTATTTACGTCTTTTATAATGCGCGACTATCGCTAATATGAAAAAGTAATTGCATACTGATTTCTACATTAGATAAAGTTAAAACGTAGGTACTTAATTAACATAAGAATAATTATTTATTCGCTAGAGAAATATGACAGCAAGATTAGAAGATTCTAGAATCGGATAAAAGGAGATCATTCACGTTTCGTAGAAGTTTGGTCCAATGAAAAACATATAGGGGATGCCAGCAGCTCGAGTATTTACTACGCGACTATTGGACCAAGTATTTGCGACAAAAATTAATGATCTCCTGTGATAAAAAAAACGTTTTCTTCCAATAAATTTTTGCTCAGCTCTAGTAGCGCGCTGCTAACGTTTATTGGCTCTATTTTTTCTCTCCACTTTTCCATGAAAACAATAAATCCGCATGGCATGGCAATACCTATTTAGCTTGGCTGTTGTAGTATTCAGTTGTTTCGTCGATACTCCAAACCCCTAAAGGTGAGTCCACAAGCAACTCGTCGGGTAGCACGCGACCCCGCTGTCGCAAGGTCAATGACACGCCGGTATCTGCAATCGATGGGTTTCCGAAACCCCGGTTGCGTCACTGTTATTGCAGGGTTTGATACGAAATAGCAAAAACTATTTCTGTAGATTTTGCGTTTTCCTTCTGGTTAGCTAGATTGAATCTAGTGGAACTAATTATAACGATGCTGCATAGGTGATATTGCTACGGTTTATGTAACATAAGCAATGCAAATCATGACAGCCATTTTGATGTCCCCACTGCTGGGACACAGAACATGCCTTTCTTATGAGTGGATAAGAAGGTCGGGACATAACATAACCAACCACACCACACCTTACAACAAAATAACTTCACTGCACCTATACGTACAAAATCCTAATTTTGAAGAATGATATTTTATTGGAATATTAACATGATAAGAAAAACAGTATATAATTTAATGGAAGTTTACTTTTGCTTTTAGTACTATCTAGCGGCGAGTAGCGGAACTAACACGTTTTGAAGTACTGCGCCATCTGTGCGCGGTGAACGACAACATCTCTGTTTCTATTTTTGCAAAGAACTCAACTTGATGTGTTTGGCGCTAGTGTAGCATTGTTGGGGAAGGAAAAAGTAAAGGTGGAGATATATAGTGATAACATGAATACAGTAAAAAAGTCAAAATAAAAGAGTAGAATGATTTATAACTTCTGATTCAACAAACCACATTTTTTTTAATTGGTCATAATTGGCACTCTACAAAAAAAGTTTTTTTTAACAATTTTGATACCTTAATTACTTTATGTGTTTTTATAACATGGATTGCAAGTGGAAAAAATCTTTAAAATAGCATGAACCATAGAGCTAATATGTGGTTACTTTCGTCACAGAATTAGAATATGCTTTCGTTTCCAAATGTCTTGAGTGTCATAGAAGCAACTTTGCAAATATAAATAGGTGATGAATGTAGGTGACTATTATTTTATTTGGTTTTTATTAAGACATATTTAAATAGATTTCATTAATAAAGTATAAACCAAGCGGAACACGAACTTTTATTTACATACACGACGCAACGGCAGGAGCGCCATTCTTTTATTTATTTATTCGACTTAACTTTTGCCGACATCTTCAACAATTATCGTCATATTTCTAACATTTTACAACCTCAACTTATTATACACTAAACCTTCCTCAGGAATAACTCTTTTAATTGGTGAAAACTGCATGAAAGTCCGTTCAGTAGTTTTTGAGTTTATCGCAAACAGACAGACAGGCAGACGCGGCGAGGGACTTAGTTTTAAAATATGTAGTGATTCACCAAAAATCAATGACAAGATTAAGTATTGTTTTCAAAGTCGTTTTTTTAAGTTACTGAGAAAGTGAATTAAAGGTTGATTTTTCATCAACCATTTATTGGCTAATTATACACATATTGGCTTTATAACATACACAAAGAATCGTTGTTTTATGAATACTAACGAATATTTTTGACAACTTTTTTTATTTATTTTTTATTGGTTGTTAAAAACGGTCGCCATGACCAAGGGGCTGATTACGTAACTCTGTTGCTAACAATTCTCGATTGAAATCGATTGAAACCGCAGTTACATTGCAGCTTTAAGTAAGATAGTTGTCACATTCGTTCTTACTAAAGCAGCAATGTAACTGCGATTTCTGTCAGAGTTGATTGCAACAAAGTTACATAATCAGGGAGCCGGTGTCTTCGCCACGTAATTATTTCCATGATATTGGCGCTGAGTTAAGATTGGTAATGGCCTTAGTTATAATAATAAAATAGCGTTGAATGTGTAAAGTGTTTTATTACAATTGTTTTATATTGTTCAATATATTGCAATAATTTTCGCTACATATCTCATCAGTAAGCAGATATGCCCTAAGATAACTTTCATAGTTACCTTTTCCTTATTTGTTCGTCTTCATTTATTCGGAACAAGAAGCGTAAAAGTTCTGCCCAAGAACAAGATAGCTTTGCAGCCTTTGCAGGTCAAGGCTCCAATTATGAAAAAAATAAGGCTAGGTTTGGGCCTGTCAAGCCATTTAGTCACGTAATACTAGTCTAGATAGCTTTGCTATGTAAATGTAGGTAGTACATTTTTTAGTACCTAGAAAAATGGTTATTAATTAGCTGTTTTCGATATTTAACATGTTACGTAATAGGCTATTAAGGGCCAATTTCGGTGGTATAAGCTAAAACTTTTGTCAAACGCGTAAATATTTCGAAAAGCCAAGCGTTAGCGAAGATTTGGCAATTATTTCAAATTAGCTAGGGCTGGATCTAAAAGAGAAAAATAACAATGACATTCTAACTAGGTATATTTAACATGTCACGTAATAGTCGACTACGGGCCAATTTCGATGGTATAAGTGAAAACTTTTGTCAAACGCGTAAATATTTCGGAAAGCCAAGCGTTAGCGAAGATTTGGCAATGGCGAATATGAAATTGGCTACAACAGGGCTGCATCTATAGAGTTTAAAGTTAAAAAAAATGGTATTGTTTTGTTCACTTCCCTAACATTAAGATCACGTCAATAAAAAAGCGTGAACTATATTACCTTTTGATAACTTATAACTTTAAAGTACCTATCGATTTCAAATAAATAAGTTAAGTGCTTCTCGATGGATGGTTGTAAACAAAGGGTCATTAAACCGACTTTAACCGACCCTAACTAAAATGGGTCACCAATGTGAGTTTTATGGTGTAGTTTACGGAGTACAAGAGGAAATGGAAAATATTTTCTTTATGATTTCCGAATCGGTTAAATTTTATTCTCACTTTTATGATTTCTTTCTTGTTTTAATTCCGTCTCTTTTAGGCATAAGTATAAGTACACACCTTACGTAAAAAACAATACGAGTGATAATAAGGGGAAAAGGTCGCCAAATTACTCGTACTTCCGACTGTACCATTGTGCACAAGTTTTTTTTAAAGTAAATATAAACTAAACACAACTTTAAGAAGTAAACAACTTAATTAATTGTAAGTACGTACTATACACCTTACATTCGACACCAGCCATTTTTAATGTCCCCACTGCTGGGGCACACGGATAAGGAGGACGGGCCATAACCTACCACGCAGGCCCAATACAGATTGGTGGGTGTTAACGACTGCTAATGCACCCGGTATCAACGGCTCAACGTGCCTTACGAAGCACGGAGGAACTCGAGATAATCAATTTTTGGTCACCCATCCCATGCCGACCCTTGCGAAAGTTGCTTAACCTCCGCAATCGCAAAGCCAGGCGCTAAACCACTGCGACACCAAGCTCCTCCTTACGTAAACAAGAGCACTACGAGTGATAACAAGTAGCAGAAGCTCAACAAATTACTTCCTACTGTGTCCGCGCCCTAATGACTTTAAGACCACCTACCGCGTTCCACTAATTTTACCTCTATTGTGATATTGTCATACCGGACATGAGGTGTAATCTATGTTTAGTGAATTGTGATTTCTTCTTCTTTTTTTTGTTATGGCAATCTACTTTCCTCTTGGAAGTAATTTTTGCCAGTGTCAAGTGTTAAATAGTTCAGTGGGAGATATTGTTCAATTTTTCATTAGAATGCGGGTGCATCGCATTCCAATGCTGCTTGGAGCATTTGGCACCAAGTATATCAAGACAGTTTACTCGGTTAGTACTGCCGAGGAAGCCACCACTTCAATAAAAGTCTCAGCTTCACACAACCAAGATCGCGCCTATTTCAATTATCCCACATATTGTTCAGTTGCGTAGACACTTGTACCATATAACTGCACCAATTTTAAGACACAATATCCACTATGAATCAATTTGAAAATAATTAAAATAGACACCAAACCGAACTCGACAAAATGGCGCCAAAAACTCTCGAATTGTGATTTGCAATATAAGGAACCTGTCCTGTCAAAATGTAATGTCGTTTTTTTGTCATAACTTGAAGGACTTTTGGAAAAAGTGCAGCAACCACACTGTTGGAATAAAGATAATTTGTATAGAGATTCAATGAGTAGGTAAAATATTCGTGGAAAACTCTAAACTGAAAACTACTTAATGTAGATTGTTAATTAAATTTAAACTAGTGGCTCTGTAGACCTAGCGTTTGTGTTATTTTTTGAACATTTTTAAAAATGGCTGAATTCTGATGCTCCCCATATCTCCGTCGTTTTGAAAATTTTCAAATAACTGTATCGACAAAAAAATATGAATAATTATAGAACCTGCTCACAAACACGAGAATCGGCTGAGAAATGCGATCTGTAGAAAATAATAGACGGACATCCGGACTGCGGGACAGCTGGAAATATTTTTTTTTTTTTTTTTTATTTATAAATCTTTATTGTACAAATACACAAAGTAAGGTACAAATGGCGGACTTAATGCTAAAAGCATTCTCTACCAGTCAACCAACAGTAAACAGATAGACACGAATGCGGCACAAACAAAGAAAACTAATATTTACATGCATACAATACAAATATATTACATAAATACACACCATTAAATACATGTCTACATGATTTTATATAATATTAATATAATATATAGAAATTATATACATACATATATATATATATAGATACACACCAAATACCGAGTTTAGAGAAGTGTTGACATTGACCTTCTCACATCACGGGCATAAGCCCTCCAATAAATGTGCATGAGCTTGTTTCTTAAAAGAAAACTTACTGGGAGCCTTTCTGATAGAATCAGGGAGACCGTTCCAGAGACGCGTCGCTTGTAGTGTGAAGGATTCGGACATATACCCTGAACGGAAGAGAGGAGTAAATAGAGAAAGAGAATTGGCAGAGCGGAGGTGACGATCGTGAGAATCACGGAGATGCTGAAACTTGCATTTTAAGTAATCAGGAGAATGAGGGTTGTTGAGAATGGAATAGAGAGTGCAGAGCAGCCGTAGCTGTCTGCGTTGACGGATAGGAAGCCATTTAAGCTGAGACCTGTACGACGAAACGTACTAATACTTAATCATTTTTTCCCAAGCTGAAACGGAGATGCTTCGCTTGCGCTTCGCCTACATATCCGGTAGCAGGAAACTGTTCTTTACTTATTAAATTCTATTTTAAGCTACCTTACGATCGGATTAAAAATTATGTTATAAAGTAAAATTAAATTAAAAAATAAAATTTTTACGAAAGTCCCCCGACTAAAAGTGATGTAGTTACTTAACTATCCACCTATTCATAAATTACAAACGCAAAAAAAATCGTTGGGGCTGCCATTCGACGTCAGCCATTTTAGTGTCCCCACTGCTGGGGCACAGGCCTACCATATGGGTACATATGGAGGATGGACCATAACCCACCATGCAGGCCCAATGTGGATTGGTGGGTGTTAACGACTACAAATGCAGCCGGGACCAACGGCTCAACGTGCCTTCCGAAGCACAGAGGGATTTGGGATAATACATTTTTGGTCACCCATCCCATGACCGAGTCTTGCGAAAGTTGCTTAACCTCCGCAATCGCATTGCCAGGCGCTAAACCACTGCGCCACCGAGCTTCTCAGGTAATGGGGCTGCCATTACCTGCCCCGAAATGAACTATTATTTTGCAGTTGTGATTAATTCAAATATGTGTTGGCAATGTACTTTTGGAGACAAAGATAATAAAATTATGTTAATAATTGCTTTTTAATTTTCATTTAAATAGAACAGAGAGATGGCAATGGCAGTCCCCGGCGGATTTTTCTTGCATTTGTAATTTATGAATAGGTGGGTAAACATCTACCTATTACCTACATCACTTTTTAGTCGGGCAGTTAAACACCATAACACCTATCTAAGAACCATCGCCGATAAACTACAAACCTATTACAGAAAACCGCATTCAAATAATTGTTGTATTGGTGAGGTTTCAATTTAGCACTGACAACGCTTTAAAAATACCATCGACAACAACGATTTTGTATATAGCACTAAATGTTTTAGCTATTTCAGACTCAGTCTCATATCGGTTACTTTCCTTAGTGTTTTACTCCTCTTTCTGACTGAATTTAATCAGGGACTCAGCTTTAGAAAGAAAAGAGTTTGCCTTTTGCTTTAGTCCTTAAAATAATAGTCCCTGAGTCACTCATTGTTTATTTTTCTTCATAAGTACCAACTTTCGCTATACGTCAGGGTAGGAAAGGTTCGATCTATGATACGGAACGTTTTATTATATTATAAGTATCAGGAAATAAGGAAACTCGGGTCGACATGAGCGAAATTTGATTTACTCGAAGAAAGAGTCGGGATGACATGACTTGATCATAGGTCACACTTGTGCTACATATCAACGTGTGTATTTATTTTATGATAACAATTATTAGCTTCTTTAAATATTGAATGTCATGTAAAGGAGTCGACTGCATGTAGTGGTCAGAAATTCAACGTAGTATTAACGTGGACCTCACATTTTAATTTAAAACCTTCAGGAATGAAATGACAAAGATGTTTTGCTAAAATAATGAATAACGAAACCTGGAACTATGAATTTTGAAGAATTAATAGCATTGTTAAAAGGATTCTATTATATCCATAGCATATAGGCACAACTGCTAGCAATATACAATCATAAACTAATATTGAGATGGCGATATGGAAATTTAATCACGATTGTATCATACCCATACCCACAGAACTTTTAATATATAACACAGAAGACAATAACCTCAAATGGACAAACGTGTAAAATTAACCCGTTAAACGGCGAACAAAAGACAGTCGCCTAAAGAGAGCTGTCGATGGAACAATTGATACGTTCGGGGTACGACAGAGCGTTTCGAAATGCGTCGGCTAAATATAGACGGGTCAATACGGCAGCCGGCGACGTCGCGTCTGCCGCGACCGGTGAGGCAACTTTCTCACGGGGGACTTCGGTCATTTACGCTCGGTACAATACACATATTCGTCAGGGAAGAATGCTGAAGTGCTTCATAAAAAATTTTATTCAAGGAAAGTGAAAAAAATCTAATAGATTATTCTCACAGAAATCAAAGCTGTTCTTAATTCGCATGACACAATAGAAAATGTATTGATTGTTGTAAGTCACTGAGCAGTCAACGGGTTAGGTATGGGGTTAATTACTTTCCTTTATTCGCATTTTCAGCTAACTGATGATTACATATCTATGATAAGTTTATTTATACTAAGGTAAATTTCTGTCTTTGTGTACTAGAATCATCCCCAAAAATATACTGGAAAATAGTGTTCTTACCTGATTTATTTGAAATAGTTAAAATATTGCTTGAAAACTATAACATACATAAGCTTTAATGTGGTGTGATTAACAAGAGTGAAACTTTCTCAAGGAGAATGTTACCATTTGGAAGTGTCTAGAAATTAGTTATGAAACTAATTTGGGGAGTGTCTGTTGCGAATTTCCAAATGTACCTTGAAAGTTTTAAGGTGTTAGCATAGAAGGTATAATGTGCTACTTTTCAACTTGGCTTTAATCTAGACAAACTTTTGCATCTAGTCATTAAGGAAATGACTAAATAATCGGATTAAGTTTAACTTTTGCAGATTTCAACACGCAAGGTAGCAAAGTCGGAGATATCAACTTATGTGACGTAGGAGAAAAACATTTTAATAAGATTTTTTTCAATCTTTTCTTATTAACACTAGTGGCTCAGTGAGCTGTAGACCTCACTTTAGCATATATCCGCCATTTTGAAAAGTTTGAAAAACTCAATTGATATTAAAATGTATATAATTAAAATTTCACGAGAATCGGTTGAGAAATGCGACCTGTAGAAGAGAACAAACAGACAGGACGGACATACGAAAACATTTTTGCTCAAGCTGAAACAGACGCTCAGTCAATAAGACTATGGTGGTTTTCTTATAGTAACTTTCCGGGGTTGTATGCATTGCATGTACCCTATCTATCGTATTCGGCTTTATAGGAGTATCAAACACCCTGCATATGTATTTCATACAAAAGGAGGGAAGGCAAACACACGTATATTTATCCTTTCGGTATAGAAGATTCTAAAATAAAACGCAAGGTGACTGACTGATCTATCAACGCACAGCTCAAACTACTGGACGGAACGTCTCAAAACTTTTATCACTGAGATAAGAGTTAGAAGAAAGTGTCTATGTCAAATATGAATCAATCAACTGTCAATATGCTTGGTCTATGCCTTGAACTTTATAATCATATGATCACATATGAATGTCACAGGATGAATTTAAGCTTCTTGGTCATAACCAAAATGGCTTTAATGTAAGACATTTTGTACTAATGTATTCTGTGGTATAATCCAGTAAGCAGTAAGGTTTTAGAAGCCTATAACTGCATCAACATTAATTTTAACTTTAATGGATTATATTCAAACTCAGAAGAAGTCATTTCTTGTCATTTCATTCTTCTTTTTTTTCTTCGAACTTTTCGCTAGCCTGATAAATAAAAAAATCTTAATTTGCAAGGTGAATGTTGATGCTAAGTTCCCCAAAAACTTATTCTGGGACGTTTACGCAATTTTTCATTTCGAATCGCTAAAATTTTAACTCAGATAAAATCATATATGTATTGTTCTTTGGCACACTGGGCGTAAACATCAGCTAAGAAAGGAATTTGGAAATTGTACCCTAAAGGGGTGAAATATAGGTTTGAAATTAGTATAAAAATTTGTCAGTTTTAAAATTATAATCATGAGTGATATTAAATGTACCTAGAAGACGTCAGTATTGTATTTAGATTGGGAATGGAATTTCCATATTTGCAAAAAAAATCTTAGCATTTTAGAATTTATGTTTATCTATACATGTTTCCGCACAACAAGCTAGCCATCACACCGCCGTTGCTGGCTGGATTAAAATTGAATTGTTTTTCTTTTCAAATCGATTATTCGATTTATGAGAGGAGAGCGCCATATGAATTTAAAGTTCTTGAGAGCACCCATATAAAAATCCACTCTTTGAGCGCGCCTTTGAGCGTGCCGTGCTCATAGATAAGACAGTTACGGACGCCTGTCTTGATATTAATATGTTATAAATGTGAAATCATTATAATAAAAAAACGTGAGATTAAACTAAACACCTCTTTAATTAATCGCTGCATCACCACACCTTTGTACACACATATTCTATTGTTTTCTTTATCACGAAACCGAGACACACGCTATCTAACGTATTGTTCCACAACTGTAGGTAAAGTACGAACTTATATTAAAAAATGTGTTTCTTCTTGTGACGTCTGTCAACCATTTCACTGTATTTCCTTTGGGAAATAAGGAGATTGTAGTAACGGGGCGGGTATTATACATCGTACTTTGTTCGTGGTCTGTTAAAATAACTATTCATCATCATTATTTCATTCAAACGATTCTGAAACGGAAGGCCACAACCTTCACCAGTGAAGTCCCAATCTAACAAAAAGTAACTTATTAAGTCAAAGACTTCTATGTGTATACTACACTAGACAGGCTGTAAAGTACCGATAAATTGCTCATTAAGTTACAGTGCATGCACCGAAACTTGCGAGCGACCGAGAAATTGAAATTGAAATTGAAAAATTCTTTATTCAAATAAGCTCACATAACAAGCATTTTTCAATCGTCAATTCTTTTATCCTACCACCCATTATGACGTCTTTTAGCTGACAAGAAAAATGGGCGCAATAAACTTATCAGCTTTATTAGAAGGAACGATATTTACAAATATGTATATCGTTTCCAGACATTACATTCAAAGTATTCATACATGTTACCATTAACATAGATTCATAAATAAATAACATTATTTAATTAGCTCATTTCTACTGAATCAAATTACAGGTGTCAAGCTTAATTCAAAATTTAAGGCTATTACAAAAAAAAATATTTATATATCTATTCATACAATTCAATAAACGTTAAGACAAGTAGGCAGAAGCAGACCCATTCCCACTGGCAGCACCCGTTCACGAGCATGACGCATGAACCAGCCATCGCTTCGCTCATTATGACTATGACTATGACTATGACATATTTGAGGGAACGTAACGACCCGCCTCACACGACACCACCATAGAAATGATTAAAGAGAGCATGACATACTTAGGCTACCCGTGTTAAGGCATCGAATTGAAAACTAATATCCAAAAGCTTTTCATAGGCCTATAGAAAGTGAAAGATTGCAATAAAAAAATTCCAAAACAAGGTAGTACTTATGAATTTTATCTTTTGGGTAAGAAGTGCCATACATATAGATAATATTAAACATTTATATATATATATATATATATGTATGCGACGTCCTTAATACAAGTAGTCAGAAGCAGACCCATTCCCACTGGCAGCACCGAGATAAAGATGATGCACCGTGAAGGTTGGTTGTGACACAATTTTTATTTTAAACAGCTTGTCTATGTAATTGTAGTCATTGTATTAAGCCCGTGAGCGCAAAAAATGTTAGCTCACACGGCCACAGCTTGCCAGCCAAGCAAGTGTTTTTCTTCTCATCTTGACATCCTATGGAATAGTTAAGACTCTTGTTGGTATCGATAACATATTACAGTAGATAAAGAAACTTAGCCATCGCTCAAAATGAAACCCTTTCGAGTTTGCACCAACAACTTCGTTTTCATTTGGTAAAGTATCGCGTGCAACCTCGCCGTAATCATTAAATCAATATCGAAATTTGCCCTCAAGTAATCCAAAACAGTGTAAACAAGAAATAACTGGCGACTCGATTTTGGAAACGTTACGACATCAAATATAATATTAATTATATGAAATTATGCAACTGGCAAAGTTTTTGAGGGAAAAAGAGAGAGAGATCTCTAGAGATCTAAAGACTTTATTATTAGCTATCAGTATCTATGTAGATGACTCTCCATCGAAACAATTACTCACTTTCTTATAAAGTATACAAATATTTTACACATTTGAGAGATGTTATCTTTTATTACAAAGTGTTTAAGGTTACTGTAACGCAACTTATTATTGGACCCGACTAAACAAAAAATAATACAAAAGTTGAAATCTCATTTCATTTACGTCACGAAAAAAAAAGAATTATAAAAAAGGTATATCCGTACAATAGATGCTACGACGGGCCATGGTCCCGTAGGCGTTGCTACGTGCACTGCCTACGCGCTACGACACTTCTGGAGAGAAAGCGATTTCAATTTCGGTTTATCGGGAAATATTTTTCCATTTAACGCAAGCAGTATTCTGCTTAGATTCTTTATAATAGAAATTGACGAGTATATATCCATTCATACAAAGCTTTAAACTTAAAAGACACATCATACTGAGTTGATTATTTAATTTTCATTTTACAACTGTTACTTAGCTTACTTAAAAGTTTACTGCCCGTTTTAAAGAAAGTCAAATAAAAAAAAAAATTGTTTGAAAAATGTTAATAACTTTGGTTGTTAGATAAGTTAGCTTTTACAGTCAAGTTCAATAATATGTACGCACCTTTGACAGTTCTTCAACCTTATGCCTTTGTAATTAATGTCAACATCTGTCAAAAGTGCTTACTTATTAATGAACACGACAATAAATCCCACCAAAAATATTTTCATGTAAAATTATGACAAGACGAGACCATAATTATGTCTCGCACTGTCAAAAAGTAATCAGACCTCATGTAGAGCCTAGACTCTAACTCTACAAGCCGCGAATGTAATGAACAGTAAATATTTTTTTACCTTACGCCCATGTGAATGTAGCGAAATGGCCATATTTTGACTATGGTGTTGAGTTTGTGAAGTTAGGACTTTTAGAGTTTGGATACGTGTAGAGTTAAAAGCAAATTGACTCTACATGAGGTCTAATAACTTTTTGACAGTGCGAGCCATGTGATATCGTCTTGGCAAAATTTACATAAAAAATTTTACATACCCAATTTTAGATTTCTAGGACTTTAGGAAGTACCCTAAGAATGTTGATGATCATCAGTGAGTCAGTGACAAAATCGGGGTTTTTAAGATTTCAATAAAATCTAAAGTATATAGAGCTATGAAATTAAAACTTTATATGTTTAATAAGTCCACAATCGACATCGAGTTTTGTTTATTTGATATAGTCCAAACCCAAGTTATGAGGGTTAAAAAAAAGATGAAGTGCTTCGAGAAAAGTAGGTGCCCCCAAATAGTATTTGAAAATAGAAACCAATATTACTTTGTATAAGTAAGTCGGATTATTACTTAGGAAAAAATACGTAATATTTTCATATTGGATCCTAACTACACGCTGAAACTTCAGGCAGAAAGGTTTACGTGCTCGGAGTCTTAATAAGATCCTCCCCTTCCTACCTCGAAGCTCAAAGTCTAGCAGTCGTAATATTGTGCCTATCGCCCGAAATCAGAATAACATAAGAATTGTTGTTTTAAATCGTTTCATTTTAAAATTTTGTTTTAAAATCTTAATACCAACGGCAATTGTTTAAATATTGCGAAAAAAAAAAACAAATTAACTTAAACGCGTGAACTATTCGTAGAATACCATAATGTTTAATCAAACGTAATTACTTAGAAGGTCATGTCAAAAACATGACCTAATAATATGCTTTTAACTTCGCACTGAAATCTAAATGTCATGCCGCGACATGCTGCTTCGCCTATAAAATTGCTGCTTGAATATGAATCGACTAATAAAACAAAGGGGATTTTAGTATGTCAGCTGTCACGCATTTGTCATGCCTTGCAAAATCTAACGAAAGGTATAGTAACGCTTATAGTACAAAGTATAATAAATATAATAATAATAAATATTAGACAACATCACAAACATTGCCCTTATCCCTAAAGTAAGTAGCTAAAGCACTTGTGTTATGGAAATCAGAGACATCGGTGGTAAACACACAGACACAGACCTGAGCCAATATACAAAAGTTCGTTTTCTAAATTGACCCAGCCGGGGATCGAACCCGGGACCTCAGAGATGGCGACACCATGAAAACCGGCGTAAAAACCACTCGACCACGAAAGCAGATTGAAAAGCTGCTAAGAACAAATTACGGTTTCGTTGTTAAGTGATTCGTATTAGTGAACTTACGGGGACGTGGAAATCGGTTTTATACTTTTCAAAGTCAGGTATCACACTCAAACACTTGTACAGGCACCTCAGGGCAAACTAGGCTATAGTCAGTACTGTAACAGTTTCCAAGAGGTTTCTACTTCGATCATCTATTGATCGAATGGAACCCAAGTTCCTCGATGTTAGAAGCTATCCTAAAAACTTTTTGTAGTTGGATAGCATTACTTTTTGATATCGTTTAAATGTACGCACGACAGCACGTCAGGTTATACAGTTAAACTGCGAAAACAGCTTTTATTACGTAGGGCATAAAGGCGGTCTCAAGGTCAACATGTATGGTCTGAGGTGCCGTCGTGCGTACTTTATGTTGCCTATCGAAAAAAATTGCTCAGCAAGAAACTAACTATCATTTCGTAAACTATCATGTACCGTTATAATATCAAAAAGAAATAAATCTTAATTTAATATTAAAAAATAGACAAAAATTCAGACAAGGTCAAAAAGTTGAAAACAATCATAAACACTTTCACAGTACCTACTCAGGAATACGACTAGTCCATAAAGTATATCTAACGACCGATTATAGTATTTTTTTGATAAAAGTACATCAAAAGACTCAGCCATCGAATTTTCTGCCTTAACAAATTACCCACTGTTGACCGATGATGCGTGGTTTTAATACTGTAATTATGTAATTTATCCTTTTCCATTATTTTATACGTAAACGTGTCATTTACTCAAGATTATGTGACAAGATAACGTTAATAGTAATTTGTTTTGCTATATCAGTGATATGATTAGAGCCTAATAGATTTTAGGGATGTCAAAACGATATTATTTATTTATACTCTAAAATAGTATAGAAACACATTGAATAGTACTTATTTGATGAGAAACAGTGGAGGCTTAACCATATCAGTTAAAATACTTACAATAAAAAATAACAAAAATAAAGATTCACAACAACTATTGTGTTATGTTATGTCCCACTATACATTTCTCAATGTCTGCATGAAATCATTTTGAATTCATACAAAAATTCAAATGTCTTTTATAAAATATTACTTGGTGCTAACTTCATTTCATTCTCCGTTAATAATAGAGAGATTCGAAGAATTCTGTCGCTCATAACATAATTAAAGTTGCGACGCGACCCAAGGGCAGCCGGGACTTGGAATATTAATATGATGGAGTATTTTTATTATTTTTTATAAGTAAATTGGAAGTTGACATTAAAATTTCTCATTCATCATTTGCAGTAATAAATAATATAATCGTCATATTTTTTAATGCTAAATAGTATGGTGTATTTTTGATTTTATTAAAAATACCACGTACTCTTGCGTTTGCAGTCAATATCACTAAGATCTCACAGTACCAGACACCTAAAATTTGTAGGTACGTTAAATGCAAAGTTTGTATAGATTCAATATTTATTGATAATCACAGGTGGGTACAAGTGACTCCCTGCTAGGGCACAGCAAAACATGAGGGCAAATTATATATAAATAAAAAAAATAAAAAAAATTGATATCATTGCAAATTATAGAATTCACGCATTTTGAAGTAACCCACCACTAACGCATCTACGCGCACGACTTTTTTTACAAATTAGCACGATGA
Source organism: Catoptria pinella (assembly GCA_963556745.1). NCBI lineage: Eukaryota > Metazoa > Arthropoda > Insecta > Lepidoptera > Crambidae > Catoptria > Catoptria pinella. The sequence goes on along the minus strand of OY750775.1, from coordinate 6,214,707 downwards.
CGACGGAGAACAGTCGGCAGTGTGTCATTTATCTAATTACCGGACCAACCCCCAAAATGATCAGCAGTAACTAACTGTCTGAAACCAGAAGCAACATTAAGGAGAAATATTTTTTAATTCAGTCGGATATAGAGCCCTGTGCCACATGGTAAAAGAAAAATGGTATGCCTGTACCAACAAGTTGGCTTAAGCCTGAGGGCTTAGGCACCTATTTAACAATAATGTCGCCTAAACAGCTGTCATATGATCACAAAGCAAGTTGGCCTGCCAAGCCGATTTGCCAATGAGGTCGTTGTACACAACATAAGCAGTAACAAAACACTCGGCCCGCCCTTGGCCAACTTTTCACAACACATTTGGAGCTTTAGCACCCGTAAGTTTATTTTAATAAATGTTTGCTGTATTTGCCGTTAACGCCCATGGAATCGTGAGTACCTTGTCTGAATTATTATATTATCTATTTTTTTAATAATAAATATTGCTGATTTTTTCATGATAGTTTATGAAATGATATTTAATTTCTTGCAAAGTCGTTTTTCAACACAAAGTACATTCAAACGATATAAAAAACGAATGCTATCCTAGTACATAAAGTTTTCAGAATAGCTTCTAACATCGAGGAACTTTGGAGAAGGCCACAACAAAACTAACATTTTGGTATTTAAATAATAGTCATTATTTAAATATTACCTACGCAAAATAAAATAATAACTAATGTTTGAATTGACTTAGTGTTTAATACTTTTCAATCTTTAAATAATTTGCCAGATATCATTTATACTTGTTAAACTTCTAACACGGGGAACAGCCCAAAAGTACACTTTATTTTGAAAACGCTCAATGCTCAATATCGTTATAGTAGATTTTAACATAATTCATTATGTTTTTCAGTAGGTAGATAAATTAAGTTAGTTTCTTTATAGCATTATGCTCGTAGGCTTTGCTACGTGCGAAGCCTACGTGCTACGGTGCTACGGTGCGGCGTTTCCATTCCACGTAGCGTAGCGAGCGTTTTCAATTTAGTTATTTTGTTATCGCAACATGACTTTGTATTTAGAGTTAGTACTTAGTAGGTAGAAATAATATATTTTTAAATATAGCATTAACATAAAATACTTTAAATTCAGACATTTTGGAAAATGTCGTAGGTTTGTTCCCAAAAAATCGACCATGACTATACGTTTTTTTTGCTTTGGTCTGATATTGATCTAACAAATTAAGAATCATAATTTGGCCATATTCTCTATTGTACTATTTTATAAATTTTGTCCAAAAATATTAATGTATATGGTTGAAATGAAAATTTTAAAAAGTCATTTTCATTTTTAAGTCTAAAAAGTCGTTCAATCATTTGACATTATTAGTTCCTATGAAAATGTTCCTCAATACCCTAAAAATAAAAATAAAATCAGCTTCCAAATGATATAGCTATAAAGAGCAAGAAATAATATTCAAATCATTTGATACGTATTCTTCTTTCATTTTTAATTCTAAAAGCCCCTCCCGAATTCAATATTAAAATTGATATACGTATCCAATATTTTCAATATTATTTCTTGCTTTTTGTTTTTATTTTTAGGTTTTTTTCTTTTTAAAAAGATTTTTATTTTCACATTTTTGTGGTATTACATTTGTGGATTACGCATGTAAATATTTTTTTCTTTATATATTTTCAGTGGTACAGTGCCTATAACTCAATTTTACAAATTCACACTGTTTGTTTTTAAGGAGTTCCGTTGTGCCTTCGTAGTCCAAGTCTATTCCAGAACGTCACAGACCATAGCTCGGTTTGTTTTGGATTGTCATAAACCTACCAATATATCAATCACTATATTTATCCTATTTGACTTTGAGGTGTTCCCTTGGGTATGTTCGAAGTCCAAAGTCCAATGTACTTAAGGTATCCCTTTTCCAACAAAAAATAATCATCTAAACCGGTTCATAAACAAAGAAGTCGTCAAATAGTTATTACCAAAATCATAGTATTTTCAGGATTACTTGCACACTACTGAACCGATAAAAAAATGTGATTACGCAAGAAAACTTAATCAAACAAAAAATAATCATTAATCAAACAAAATAATTAAAATCGGTCCATAAATGTTAAAGATACGCGCGGACAGCGATAAAAAAACATAAAATTGAATTGAGAACCTAATGTCAAATAGTAAGTAGTAGGCCTATTTCATTATTAAATTAATGATAGTGAACACCTTTTTTAATATCATATTGTTTTGATTAACGTACCTACATGATTGCATGATTGCCATCTATACATCCATTGCATGTTCTAACTACACACCAAGCCTCCTTCATGTGAGTTTGAAAGCGCAAAATGAAACAACATTTGTGGGTAATATTTATTATGATAAGCGACGAAACAGCTGACTTATGGAAGGGAAATATGAAAAAGCAGCCAGCGGAAAACAAACTGAGTATGAAAGAGCTCCCAAAATAGATCAACTGGACTTTGCACAGACGCCTCTACAACCGTCTAGTCGGTTAGGCTTCCCCTTTGTCGAGCAAAGCAGACATTTGTGGGTTTCGTTTTTTGCTGAAATGCTATTTCGCTTTGCTTTTACGCCACTTCATGGAGCTTATTTTGCTCGCTTGTTGAAGTTAATTACGTTACGTAGTTTACTCAGCAAAAGTGGATTACGCTGGATATTTTATTTATTCAACTTTGATAGGCAGACTTTATGAGTGCAATAGTTTATTCAATATTGCTGAATATTTCTTATTATTAGCGTTTTTGTTATTATAATGGGTTATTTAAAGTATTTAGTGCAACAAAGTCCAAAGAAGGCATAAACAAATGAAGGCGAAAAGGAAGCTTGCAAGACAGACAGTGATGGAAGAAAGAGATAGACATACAGATGGTTGGTCTGTTCATGGTCATTGGAGCCCTGCGCCGGCTGCGATCCCGACCGCCGGAGCCGCCAGATGGCGTGACGAGCCGCCACCAGCCGCGCGAAACCGTGACGAGCCACTATCGAACGCGCTACACGCGCATTCTCACCGCACGATCAACAAGTAACGCGGCACGCGATCAGCACCGAGTGCTCGCCCGATATTCCCACAGGATAATCAACAAGTGGATACAGGAATCCAATCCCCACAGGCGGCCAAACCAGCGGCACCGTTACTTATTACACTTATATTAAAAAAAGAGCAAAAAGCTAGCCTACAATATCACAACCGAATATCACATTAAGCAGTGGCAAGCGAAGCTTCGTGGAGGGCGGCTTACGTAACGCTAACTTATCTAAGCGTGTAAAACGTGCAAAAACTTTATTGATCACAGAAAGAAGCCTTAACACTAAGAGATTTTGAGTTGCCCGTAAGGATTATTATGTAACGGAGCCGCGTTTTGTGTGGAGATTGGTAGGAAGGGTTTGTCGTAACGGACATGCGCGCGGACGAGGGGCCGGGCGAGCACTGGCATGGCCGCGGCGCGTCGTCGCGACCCCCTCTCCCCGCGCCATCAGATGTGACCCCACACGGCTGCCGGCTACGAAAACACGTCATCCAGTTCAATTTATTATGGATCCATCAATTTTATTTACCTGGGATAACTCTGAAAAAGAAAATCAGCGAGCTTCCGCGGAAGAGCTTTACCTACTCAAATCTTATTTTGGTCGTCTCGGCGGATACGACAAGTCGTTACCTAGTGCAAGCTTTTGTAAATGACTTTAAAGTTGATCACATTATTTTTTAGTGTACATTCTTACAAAAAGCGTCGAAGAGGCCATTCCTCGTTTAGTATACCTACAACATAACATATTAGTACACACGGCGGCGCCTAAGACAATACATATTGACCTTGATACCACCTTTATGCCCTACGTAATAAAAGCTGTTTTCGTAGCTTAACTGTATAACCTGACGTGCTGTCGTGTGTACATAAATAAGTGTCAATTTTACTCGATGTGCGACGATTTCTCGCCCAATCTGCACAACACAACGATATTATAATATGTTGCCAAAATACTCAAAGATACATTATTCCCATTACTGTTTTCTTACTGTTTCTGTATTCGGCAAAGATAAGTACATTTCGAATAAGTTATTAGATATTTGGTTCAGTGTTCGACGGAATAACTTAATGTTAAAGCGAACATTAAGCTAACCAGGGAATTAGTAAATCCAAAGAAACGTTGAAGGTAATGTGGCAAGCGGATATAGTACGAGTAAATTATTAATATTAGGTGCAATGATAAAGTTTGAACCATGAAAATGTTACTTAATTATTCAAACTTCTTTGAATAGCTGTTGAGCAGCCACTTCTAGAGAAAACTCCGCCCGAAAATGTTGTCTTAGCTTATCCGCTAAGCTATGTAAAATTGTTAGTAGAGAAGGTTGAAAAGGTATGCTTTGCTCTGATTTAGGATATCCATATTTTTAAGGCACATTTAATAATGATTATTTTTCCTTACGTAACTGCGTTAATTTACGTCTATACTTGATCAATGTTCTTTACAAATAAAATTGGCACTTATGGCAGTAAACAATGCTTAATTTGGACGTTTCTTCTAAAAAAAAGAATGTAAATAATAAAGCAGTACAGCACTTAATAAATCTTCTCCTCATTGCTTAAGCTGATGTGTCGCTCAAGACTCATAAACATAATGAGTGCTATATGCGGCATATAGCACTCATTATGTTTATGCCGTCTGCGAATGACTCGCATAAAATAACAATCACTGGCCAAGGTCTTACATTATCTTTTCTTTTTATCCGGAAAAAAATAACATTCCAAATACATCGAAAAGTTTTGATTAGCGCCACCTAACGGGAAGTAGCTGTAGCAATGGCGCTTTTAAAAGCCCGTTAGTTTGGCTCGCGTATCGTTAGAAGCACTTCAGGTAAGCGGGTGAATGTGGGGCGAAGGCTAATCTGCAATATCAGAAGCTATACAAACATCCAGCCTTCGATAAAAGGGCGGGCTGTCCTTGAGCTACCTTTTGTAAGCGACACAAAAGAAAATGCCTTCTTTGTAGCTAACGCAGGCAGAAGCTAACTGAAGCCTGTATTATATTGTTTTTTAGTGGAGGACGGTTCTGGGTGACACTCGAAGCGTTACAAGGGCGGTGGAAGGAAATTAATCCACTTTGGTCGCGACTTCCAATGCCAAATTATTATTCAAGATTTTCACTGTCAATTTTTTAGATATTATTATGTTGAGAAATGCGAGAAACAATCCTACCAATGCGGGTTTAACAGAAAACAACTTTTTTTTGACAGATCTTTTGGAAAGATACAAAGGGAGGTAAATGCCGCCTTATCTATATAAATAAAAATGAATCGATGTCATGTACATACGCGCACAACTTCAAAACGACTGCACCAAATGACATAATCCTTTTTGTTGTTTCTTATTATCAAGACTTTAAACTTTTTTGGAAATTATCTTTTATACAAACCTTTTGTATAAAAGATAATTTCCAAAAAAACTTACAGAAAAACGTAAAAATATTTTTTTCCCTTTTCCGTCACTTTAAAATCGCAATATAACCAATAGATGGCGCCAATACTATGATTAACAAAAGAAGCTATAATTTACAAAATAAATGTCAGTACTTATTGATAGATGACACCACCCGGCGAATCCGGGGTGGGCAGTTAGAAATATAATATTCTCATAATACATTTCGCATTCAACTATCTTTACCATTTAGCGGCTGACAACAAGACATAATAATATCTAAAGACAATTAGAGATAGATAAGCAGTGCTGCTGCTGTATTTTTATTGGTGATGGTGATTAGGGTTCCGAAAAGGGATCGGAGTCAGGGTGTCCATACACCCACCATGGGTATACTGGTGAGCATTAGGCATTGTTTAACACTTTCCATTTGGCAGGCCTTTTACTTGTTAGCATTGCATAGATAATATTACATTACAATACAAGGTTAATAAACGAGTACCCAGGATAGCTATGCATAGGAAATAATTTTCATCCAACTCAAAACCCTATTTTCAATTCAAACTAAGTAACTTATTTGTTTGAAAATTGGGTTTGAGTCTGTAGGTTTTTATAATAAAAAAATTCAATACTAAAATGATGTAGGTAGTTGCGACCCAAAAACTTATAATAAGGTATGCTAAGTTCCATTAATCACTTCATGAAAATATTCCAATCCGTGTTTTTATTTATTTTAAATTCATAGATTACCTACAAATACCTACTTCTAAAAATAAGCAATCATGAAAATTATTATGTCATTGTTTAGTGTGTCATGTACTAAAGAAAACCATCAGCAACGTGTTTACGAAACTTGCTTGAACTACAAAGGCTTAAGTTACTTACTACCCGATGATAGATGGCTCTGTTTGCTTATAGAAAAATTTTCGATATAGAATTAACTTTAAATATTACTAAACTGGCCTAGTTCACTAACTACTTAAGAGTCCAGCGAACAGTAAGCTTCCCATACAAACGTAATACCAAAATGATTTGGAATTTGAGCATATTAACTTTTTTGTGATGTTATTCGGGTTAAGACAGTATTTGTCTAGGGTTCTATTAAATAAAAAATACCAAACCTAATAAACATTAATGCGATTTACGATTTTTGACTGGGTTAGTTTTTTGTTTACCGGACTTAACCAGCCAATTAATTTTTAATCATCTGTTTTTGACATTTTCTCCATACATAAAAACGTCAAAAACAGACAGATAAAAAATCAGTTGTTTATGGGTTGGTGAGCTTCAGCCTTAGTTTAATTTCAATGTTTTAGAATAGATGAAACATAAATGTTTTAGATTGATTTTCTTAGATACCCAATATCATTCATATGCAATCAACTACGATTAAAAACAACCAATCACATGAAAAACTATATTTTTGATTGTCTCGCGCTTTAAATCACAAGAAAAAAAACAAAAGTATTACTGGTATTTTTTTATACTTGCACAGATTTCGTAGAAAGTTTTAATACACTAACCCCCTTACTAATAAAGATTGTATAGCAGATGTCTAGTTACACAATAGTTACTCTCTGTCAAACTATTTAAGTTTGACATTAAAAAGAAAGGGACAAACACAGTGAAATTATACATCTGTTATACAATCTTTATTAGTAAGGGCGTTAGCTACACAATGTTTAAAAACTACCTTTAACTTTAGGTACAGTTTTAATATAATTTTGCTGAAAATAATTAAACATCAAACTACTGACGTCATTGATCGAACCCGTTCATTCATTCTGATGCAGCAGCATGTATTTCAGTTCCAGCTGAAATAGCACAGCGTGGCTTAGTCGTGGGAAATATTGGAGGCCTAATTCCACCGGGCGCCGAGTAATTTCCGCTTAAATTTAGACCACAGCCTAAACCTAGCAGAACAGGCATCTGATTACGGCTTTAATGTTTAGGCTCGAGGGAATATACGTGATAACATTTGAGATATACGTAGCTTATATTTCAGTATGTAAAACATAAAGTGGTGAAAATGGGAAACTGAAAATCTTTTGATTTTGTGTTAATTATTAGCGTAAGTATTGTTGAGTAGAGAGATATTTCGTAGAAAAGCAGCAATTGTTTTTTTTTTAGTTTATCTCTATCTCGCTGTTGTTTAGGTAAGAGTCAGACAGTCAGTCGAATTTTAAAGGTGGTTTACATTTTCACCGAATACATAAGTATTTTTCACGCATCTTACAAAAGATTTATGACACTTCGAAAAATAATAGAGTTATTTAAAAAAACACAGAATTAAAGGTCGTAACCTCCAGAAGTTCTATATTCCAAGAATACTGCTGTCAGAGCCACACGTCATCAGAAAGATATAATCTTTTCTATCTCCCGTTTCTCCCAGGGGGCTCGTTAATCATTGTTCTGGAACTACGCAGCCTTTTTGCTGCTTTGTTCTAGCACAAATCGTCGGTTATCTAAAGAAAGACTTCTTTGTTATGCCTACCGAAAGGTTAACTAAATTGCTTAAAAGCCTAAAAACATTATAGACTTTTAAAAGGTTCCGTTTAAATGTTGAAAGTTTATTTTTAAAACTATTGATGCTTAATTTATTTGGCTTTCTTGTTGGCTGGATGCCTTGGTAATAATATACTTAAAGATATTACATTTTTTGTTAGTACTCAAAGCTTAGGTTTAAAAGTAATAAAGAACCTAGATACAAATGAATTAGTAACAATATAAAAAAGTTATGTAGGTAATTCCTCCAAAATTTTGTTATCGTAACAAAATTTCGTGTTAAACTTGTATTAAGAATTCATTATTATAAACGTTGCCGTCGATTAAAATGTTTAATATTTCCCTGAAAAATATCTCAAGGGACGTCTTCTGCGCGTCACTCGCTGAATAAATAACGAAATGAGTCATTCAGTCGCCTAGAGCTAGGAATTAAAGTGAGATAATTCTCTAGAATGTTCTCAGAGAACCTATTTGGATCTATATCCTCGATCTTTATGTCTAAGTACTAAGGATGTCGATGCTCATTTATTTTGGCTAATTAAAAATAAAGCACCATGGTAATATTTCGTGTCTTGAAATAACATTATATCTTTATATTCCAAAAAAGCAAAATAAATCAGACAACTGTGTTATTTTATTTTTAACATGCTTATTAATAATATATTAAAGAGGCAGACTGTCTTATTATTTAACTTCTGACTTTGAAACTGGGTCAAATTGGACATGGCTGTTAGGAAACTCTTGTTAGGGATTTAATTTGGGTTCCCAGAATACAGAATTTTGTGTTGCACGTGTTTGTACGAAGTTATATGATGTATTAGAATATGACTAATCGGTACCCTGAGCACGAACGGTTTTAGAAAAAAAATTACGCGCGTAATAACATTCGATAGAGTAATTTTGTGTAGGAAATTTGTACAGCGCCATCTAACGCCGAAAAGCAAAATACTTTTTTTCTATAGATAATTACTCTGTCGAGTACTTTTACGCGCGTTTTTTTCTCGATACATGTTTGTGCTAGGGGTACTAAAAGAGATTTGATTTTTTTTTGTTTTTAAGACTCGCAAAATGAAAAGATCTAACAAATTTTCATCAAGTTTAAAAAAAACCATTCTGGTTTCATTAGTTACGACAAAAATGCAGAGCCAGGCACTGGTTTTAATATTAATTAAACGCTAAGCTAAAAACAATAATATAAATAACATTTTCGTAGGCTCAAACCATCCATCATCTGACGATTTAACGTCATTAAGAATTAATTATATTCATCAGAAAGCTGCAAATTAATTTTGAAATTGTAAATGAACCTTGAATGGAGATTATCTGTCTAGTAATAAAATTAATTTACTAGTTCTGCAGTTGACTGAATAATTGGAGAAAATTTGATTTAAAAAAAAAAACAAAATTTTATACATATTCGACCCATTATTTAATGAATAAATCGAGTTTTTTTTTATATAATATTTTTTTTTTAAGTTATAAAATTAACTTCATTGTGAATACCTGATATTCATGAAATTGCTGCGGAAATAGGCAACATTGTCAAAAGAAAGTGTTGCCTATTTCCGCAGCAATTTCTTTATCAAAGTACGTTGTTAGAGCCGAATTAGATTGTGAATTACTTTGCAATTATCAACAACAGAAACTTTGACAACCAACTCTTATAATTATGTTAAATTTTCGTGGTTTGATTTTTTTTTTGACTAAATCAGCAAAAAAGGTGACGTTATTTCCAATAACATTGTAGTCATAGGTAAAATTTTAGGGTGATTAACAATTTGTTTTGTACATAACATTATTTTTTAAAGTAACACTAGTGATTAGTTAGAGCTTTCCAAGACGTGCTAGCAAAGAGCTCGCGAGGCTCTCTAGTCTTTACACTGCTTTCTAATTAGTGTAGATTTCACACTCGCCTCACGAAATGGTAGCGTGGAAAATGAATGAAACCTTATTTTTTGACTTGAGCTTTCGTATGTCCGTTTGTTCTCCTTTACAGGTCGCATTTCCCAACCGATTCTCGTGAAATTTTTTAAGCAGGTTCGATAATTATAAATATTTTTTGTCAACTCAGATTTTCGAAATTTTTCAAAATAATAATTTCATCCATTTTGAAAAATGATCAAAATTAGAAGCACCATCTAACTTCGAATAGATATGCGCAAGAGAGATTCCAGCTCCCAAGTAGCTGTGAGTTAAGTTGTATTGACGCCGTCGAACGGGGAAGTCGAGTTAAAGTAAGTACGCATATTTGGTAAGTTATGTGGATTTCAAATTATGACGCGGCCTCACAGGCCCCACGTCGGTACTTACGGGAGTTTTTTGTACAAATTATTCTTAGAATAAAATACTTATTTACAAAAATATAACAGCTGTTATCGTATATGGATATACCTGAGATGTCGGGTGGTAAACGAAGTGTATCTACAAATAATTTATAGCATTCTAAAAGACGTCGGACACTAATAAGAATGGCAGCAGATTCGAATACTGAAAAGTTGATCGCGGGAGAAGGCTCCGGTGGATCAGAAGCAAATGATGTCCGAAATTATTTTGTCCAGGAAATTAGCGATCACAATACGGATACTGACGTCAATATATATCGGACACGGAGGATGCAACTCAGTCCCTTATTTGTCCATCCTCCGTCATAGTGTGCCCTGATTGTGGTTAGATTTTGTGGTACTTTGTTGACGGACATTTTTTTTACTGTGGCGTTATTGTTCATTATTTTTTTCTAAAGACTGATATTTAGACATGAGAAACATTCATTTTAATTATTTGTAAGACATTTATTTTTTGGTTTGTTTCAGTTTTTCATAGTTGCAGCGATTTTAGTTTTAAATTGAGCCAAAAATGTCATAAATATAACTTAAATGCGCAATAAAGTTGATTACTTTTTTACTACTTATTTAATTTACAGAACTTAAAGTTTAGTTTTTAATATCAGCTAGATGTAAAAATAATATATATTATTTACAAAACTAAATGACGTACTTGCGTCCTCTCAGGCCCTACCTCGGTGCTTGAGTTACGATGAAACCACGTTGGTACATAAAGGTTAAACAACATACAATTTGAGCTACTTTTTGACCTGACGACCTAAGTGGTGCAGTGGTTAACATGTCTATCATGCCGGTCTACCATGCAAAAGGTCCCGGTTTCGATTCACAGCCGGGCAGAAATTGAAATGATGAATTTTGATTTCTGTGACGGGTCTGGGTGTTGCTATGTATAATAAGTATATATTCAGTTGTCTAGCACCCATATTACAAGTATTGCTTAGTTTGGGGCTAAATGGCGCTGCGTGAAATTGTCCAAACATTTATTTGTTATTTATTTATTAACTGTTTTACTATTATTTTTACAAATATGTATACCAACAAACTAAATAAGTTATTACTTCTATCTCCACCTAAGCTTTCACTAACGTCCTTTATAAATCATCACATTTGCAATTCCAAAGCCATTCAAAGAAGTCATTAATAACTCCAAGTTGGTGAATGAACGTACGTAAGCAACTTATGGCGGGAGTCGTGAGTGGGTGTTAGTTGCAAAGATTAATTAACGATAATGCAGACAAAGGCGTGTCCTGCAGCGCCTCTTGAAAACGTGACATAATTTCATTAGAAATAAAACACTTTTTACGGATTACAGCGCGTATATTATTAATTCAGGTGTTGTTTTGGAATTATGGTGGTCACAGGAGTCCTCCCGTGACCACGGCCCCTGGAAAGGTGTCGAAACGTCGGGAATTCTAAAAAACCAATAAATACAAACGAAATAATTCCAAAACAATACCTGAATTAATAATATACGCGCTGTAATCCGTAAAAAAGTGTTTTATTTCTAATGAACTGTACGCGCGAAAGTCTTAGAAGTGTATATGTGACATAATTTGTTAAGACATGTCATTTGTTTTTTATCGTAATCGTAAAAAGTTTCGTTCTCAAGAAACTTTTTTAATTTCAACTAACACAAACATTTGTCCATTTTGATCGTCAAGTGTTATTCAAATATTTGACTTTAATTAATATCAATGATTAATCGATAATCAACGATAAATGCAGAAAAAGGCATGTTCTACTAACGTACACCTCTTGTGTACAAAACATTAGTTTTATGTCGAATGAAAAAAACGTGACGTAACGTAATGAAAAAAAACGTCTTATGAGGTCGGGTGGGGCTTAAAGAATTAAAACAAAAATGAAAAGGTGAAACCTCGATAAAAGTTTAAGTACCTATATAAGAAATGGAAACGACTTCAAAAGACTGCTTTTCATATTAGACATGCGTACCTATCTATCTATATATATAAAAGGGTAAATCACTCACTCACTCACTCACTGATCACGAAATCTCAGAAACTACAAGTGCTAGGAGTCTCAAATTTTGCATGGGGGCTCCTTTTAGGTCGTAGGTGCTCACTAGGACGGGATTTCGCGAAATTCAACCCCTAAAGGGGTGAAACAGGGTGGCAAAGTTTGTATGGGAGAACGCGATTCCTTGGCCCGATTGACTCGAAATTTGACATAGACATTCTTTCACAAAATTAATTGAACACGTGTTTCGTATTTTTTTTATATTTATCCCCTAACAGGGTTAAAAAGTGATAGAAAGTTACTTTTGGGGTGATTGACTTCGACGTCGGAATTGAAACTTCTTTGTGCATTTGATTGATTAATTAATAAAAATAAATGTCATTTGTCATCTCAACGTAGTATTGCATTCTCTTTGATCATTTCCCCTGAGAGTATGTAGAATGCATTTCATTAAATAGTACCTTTGGCGTTATGTTGGCAAAGCTGACATTTTTTCCTTATTGCGTTGTTATAAGGTGCAAAATTATTCTATCTGATTATCAGATTAATTTTAAAAGAATACAATATCCGGTCAAGTCGCCTATGCTATGACAATTAATAAAGCACAGGGACAATGTTTAAGAGCAGCTGGTGTAGATCTGCGCAGTGATTGTTTCTCCCATGGCCAGCTCTAATGTCGCCTGCTCGAGAGTCAGCTCGCCGAATAGCCTTTTTATTTTGCAACCGGATAACATGACAACAAGAAATGTGGTAGGTATAGAACATGTTACAAAAATACCCCTAATGCCGAATATGCTATATAGGGACCATCATGTCTACCATATATACCATATTCGGCATTAAGGGTATTTTTGTGACACGTTTTATATTATAGAGAAGTGTTGGATGATCGAGATTGATAATCCTGATAATGCTCAACATATTTTTATTTAGAACTAGCTGCACCCAGCATGCGTATTGCAATGCTCCGTTTTTTTAGCCAGAGACCTTCTCGGTCGTAAGCAGAACAACTCACCAAAGTTTCATCATAATCGGATCAATGGTTTAGGAGTCCCGTCGTCTGTATACTTAAATCTTTTAAACTATGCAAAAAAACTGCATCAAAATCGGTCCATAAGTTTGGGAGCTAGGTTGCCTTAGACACACACAGGTCAAACTTATAACACCCCTTGCGTAAGTTGTGTACGTCGTATACACATATACATATAGTGCTGGCCACATAATTAAGGACACAAGTCGATTTTCATACAAACGAGGTAATTTTGAAGTCTTGGTTTTCCGCTAGGGATTGAACTAGCTGTGATCTAATGATGGCCATCCAGGGACTGAATGGAGAAGATTCAGATCGCAATACACACCCAACTGATCTGGTCAGCATTCTAAGAGATGTAAGCATCAGAATTTTCAGTTGCAAGATTTTCATACATTTTTATGCTATATTCGCGGTTTTTTTAAACATATTCTTACATCTCTTAAAAGCTGGTCAGATCACTTGGGTGTATCTCACGTTCTCCATTCACTCCCTGGATGGCCATCACCAGATCACCGCTCGGTCAATCCCTGGCGGAGAAGCAATGCTTAGAAGTTACTTCGTTTGTATGAAAATTTACTGGCGTCCTTAATTATGTGGCCACCACTATATATAGATATCCTGTAGTATAGTCTAATAACTTCACACTCACCACATTAGTAACTACATTGTACCCGTGCGAAGCCGGGGCGGGCCGCTAGTTAGTAATAATGCAGATCTGAATATTATTTCTTTCTTTTTAGAGCTGTTTATTTTTAAAGCTATTTTTTTAGTTGTTTTTTGAAGGAGGTTTTTTTAAGGCTTCTTACTTAAATATTTTTAGGTAAAATAATATTAATATCATTTATTGGTAAATCTTAGGATTTACCAGCATAAGTCGGTAAATGTAAGGATTTTATAACATAAAAAAAATTTCTCGGGCTTAGTACATGCTAAGTTTGACCAATGACGGTTGGTAGTTGTTTTTGTTGTAATAAATCAGTGAATTAATAACCTAAATAAGTAGTTTTATTTCAATGGCAAGATCTTAAGTATTTCGACATCATTATATATGATTGCTTAATCATTCATTACAATAATATAATTAACCATCAGTCAAATTAATCTTTCTCGTAGTCTAAAACTTACTTTCATTTGGTATATTTATTAGTAACTAGTAAAATATCAGTTTACAACACCTTCAGAATAGTGTATTTTCCGACATTCGTCATTCAACGTCTCTGAAGTAAAACCTAAATATTTATTGAGTGAATGGTGGTAAAAGTTCGAAATGAGCAATAATCGCAGAACAGTTTGGACTTTTACCATTAGGAGTTTTTAAAACTTAGGTTTTACTGGAAAATCTTAGGATTTACCTAAGTTCGTGCTATTACGGTAACTGTTGAGGACAGCAAAGGAAACGGCGGTTGGAAGGGGAAATAGGAAGATATATTGGAGAATAAAGAAACACATTAATTACAAAGGCAAAGCAATAGAATAAGTGACAGGAATAGAGCAGAGAGTTAAGAACATAGTATAGATATTTACATAGTATAAGCACTACACAGGATAGTAAAGTATAATAAAACTATACAAGGATGGGTCTATCCTTGACAGTAACATATACACTTAGCTGGTAGAATATATTTATTTTCTGTTTACTTCTAATAAGGTAACACACCACTCGCGATTTCATTGCAGAGTAGTTTACTAAGAGGCTGCCAAAGTTGTCGTAAGCCGGAAATCTGTGAAAGCTGTCAAAGTAATCTTTAGGACTTACCGGACTCGGTAGTAAGGGATCGGAAAGACTACCTTATAAAAAGGTGCTATAACCGTAACTGTTTTATATGTTTATATTTTTATGTAACTATATAATTTGTTGTCAATGGCATACACATATATATATATATATATATCTATTCAGTATCAAACAATCCCAAATCAAATAGAAATGTAAAATAAGAAAATTAAGTGAGTAATGCCTCCTCAGGAATTTAAAATATTAGGACTAGGAATGCGAAATTTTCCAAAAGGATTCTTGATATTTTAAAATTAGAGGGGGGCTTTAAGTTAAAACTGAAAATTCAAGTTGCAGGCGGTCGATAGACACCAAATTTAATAAGTATATTTTTTTATCAAACCTTACATTACAAACTAGACTCCTCGAAATTTAATGTCAAATGATGAGGATAATCATTATTAATAACTTCTTTACACTAGTAGAACCAACTGATATAAGGTGTTGACATTTCAGATCGAGAAAATTATCTATAGTGTCGACTATAACTCCTTTTAAGCTAGCTAAGCTATATCTAGCTACACACCTAAAGACTTCCCTGCTCTTCTGAAGGGATCACTCGGTTTTAAGGTCGCCAATTAAGTCGAAGGTTATTCCGTAAGATGAAGTTTGCCGTAAGATTTAGGCATATGCTGGACTGTAGATATATTTACACGGAGGGAAATTGAAGGCCGGATCGATATCTAACGATATTCTATCTGTAACGTACCTATTAGTTTTAACGAGAGATTTAAATGTAAACATTGTTACAATCTATGAATTTAAAAATGATGATTTGATTAAGTAATTAAACTAATTCAATTGAATTAATTTAAATTAATTCTAAGATAAAGTGACAAATTAAGATTGTTTACAATAAATCTCTCGATTTAGGTAGTATTAGGTAGGTTTTAAAATATTATTATTTTCACGCCATCCGATCCCAAACATCTTTATTTGGCAAGATTCTTCGATCAAAGGCAAGATTAATTCGTTTTTTCACAGTTTTTCTTAAGAATTTCAGGTTCTAAGAAACAAATCCAGATAATTTTAAAACGGTATTAATTTTCTAAATAGATTTTCTTTGAATAAGTACAAAAACTTTAGAAGACAAAAGCGGAATAACGATTTTTATACAATTATACACCGTTTTACAGTGAAATAGTTTTCTGGCTTTATGATCAAAATAATTAGACATTGTTTTGGAATATTCGTGATTTCATACAAATTATTGTTAATACATAAACGTATTTTCGTTAATTTAAATTTAACTTAAATACATACTTACTTGTAATGTGTGTGTGCAATAAAGTGTATCTTTGTACATGTTTATTATTTTGTTCTATTATATAATGATTCAATTTACTTTCCTAATCGAATTTAACGCCATCAATTTCCGCGGATATAGATTCTTTGATGCCATTTCCTATCTTGAGCGATTACACGAAACACGCGATTATACAGTGACCCCTTTTGAATCAGAGGTATTTATTTGTGACGAGCACGCCACCTATCAGACCTTGGCACCAACACTTCCCTAAAATTCACCTAAATCCGCAGACAGGTCCGGACTAAGGGACCTCGCGTAATACAGGGCCACGATTCGGCCACGACCAGCCGGTCTAGCATGCGCACCACAACAAAAACTGGCGACACCTTAATCGCGTTAGCGTGATGTTTAGCTTGCTTAAACTATGAGCGAAACCGATGAGTCATCCCGAGGTAATAGGAGAGAGCATAGAATTAGAGCGGATCCTGGGATGGGAGAGAGAGAAACTTATGACAATCCCATACATCTTCTTAAAACGAAGCGATAGCGAAGATTTGCAAATGTGACTTAGGGCAACTTGAACCATAAAGTTAAATATTTAGTCTAGACGGGCTCTCGACGGAGTGTGATCGTCTAGCCTAAAGAAGAGACGAAATAATTATTCTACCTTATTTTAATCAGAGCTAAGTAAGTAATTCACACCAATACAAAAAGTTACGAATTTTATAGAAAAAACCTTTAAGACTTGTTTTTGAAAGGTATACGCTTTTCACTGACAATATCCTGAACTTGTCTTACTTTCTGTGGCATAAAAACATACTGGGTTTAAACAACACCTGATCGTTTCGTGTTTTGCTTCCTTATAATAGTTTAATTCAATGTGCCGTTTGGGGCTATCTATTGCTTATGTATCTGACTGTGACCACGGAATTAACAACGACGTCTGATGACTCTTGTATACGGGCTGTTTGGAAATAGCCTTATAAAGCCGAATAATATGTTAGATAGGGCACCATGCATACAGCCCCGGGAAATTATCGTGAACCCTAAAAATCAACACTTTATTGAAAAAAAAATTATATAAACTGCATAGTAGCAACCCTAGACCGAAATTGTGTTCTGCTTGAGCCTATTAATGGGATTGATTATCGAAAACAATAATATATTTGCGTCTAGGGTCGTCACTTAACAATTTTTCATATCAATTCTCAGCCTATTTTTCAGGATTTAAACTAATTTTCCGGGGTTGTATGCATGGTACCCTATCTACCATATTCGGCTTTATAAAGTTTATTGCAAACAACCTGTACATCTTGTCGGAAACGAATTTCAGTGGGTGGGTATTGAGGGTGGATTTGAAATGCAGCCCTGGCTGTAAAAGCCTTGACCTAAAGCCGGTGATCAGAGATTGCCAAGGGAAGTGTTTCTGTTAAAGATTATCTATTTTTATCAAAAGTACTT
This sequence comes from Catoptria pinella, assembly GCA_963556745.1. Taxonomy (NCBI): domain Eukaryota; kingdom Metazoa; phylum Arthropoda; class Insecta; order Lepidoptera; family Crambidae; genus Catoptria; species Catoptria pinella. Next base: position 6,196,941 of record OY750775.1, on the reverse strand, counting down.
TTGGTATATTTAGCTAGGTTAGGTAGGTACTTATAATAATATGATACAATTAATTTACTAAGCTAAATTCCACATAACATCAGCTGAAAACCCATGGGACCAAGTGATATGGGTGAGTGGGACCTTTCTCTCACCTCGGAAGTTTGATAAGAGAAGAAACATTCTTAATATTACGAACTATATTGTATAGACAGTGAGTCATATGAGTCAAAAATTACTATAAAAAAGCTCAAAGTAATAATAATAAATGTCATGACACTACGATCTTGCGATCAAGAAAATATACCTTCTTGTGTAATATTTTCAAGATCATTAGATCACGATCACGATTCGAATATGGTGATGTATTGATAGTATGAACATGCACTTCCGATGTTGATGCATCGAACAAAAGCCAACTCAAAATTGGATCAGTGAATCTATACGAGAGAGCATTCTGTACCCTTAGCACGAACAGAGCTATCGATACTTATAGTAATTTTGAATGGGAAAGTTGTAAACCGCCATCTAACGCCGAAAAGCGAAATGAGATTTTCGATAGAGAATTACTCTATCGAGTACTTTTACGCGCGTTTTTTTCGATAGCTGTTCATGCTAAGGGTACAGATAAACTGGAAGATATTCTCGTGAAATAGAGTGATAATATTTTTTTATACTTCTGGATAGCCTCTTCACGTTATGTGACGATAAGGTATTTGAAAGCGCATACTTCATCTGAAATCCTCAAGTAATTACTGAAGAATACAAAGAGATTTGATAGAGATATAATACTGTTTTAAGTATGAACATTAAACGGTCTTAAAACAAGTCCTATCATTAACAAAACACATCACTATGTACAACCTTAAATTGTGCCCGTGACTTCCCGTCTTGTGATAGAATCACTAGGTGGTAAAAAAAAGAATTACTTTACTTTCGAACAATATTTTATAATATTTCGGCCCATATGGTGCTCGTTTATAAGATTGATACATTTGTCAGAGCTCAACGCATTAGGCACGCCGTCCGCGCTGAAGACTCGCATTGTCAGGTTGTATCACAGTTGATAAGGGTCTGTGACACGGGGCCGTATGGAAATATATTATCGAGTTAGTATAACTCTTATTGAGAGGGATGATTAAATATTTTTGATTGACTGTTGAGTCGTCTTTGACAAACACAGGTGACTTTTGCATGTTTTCATATATTGAGTAGGTTAGGTACCTATACGGGGCCAAGCAGGCGGTGGGGTGTGGGAGTGACCCATCGCCTGCCTTGCACGGTCTCAACCTTCTGGGGAGATGGCTAAACTTGCTCGGCCATCTCCCAACCGCGAGGACGCCCGGATAGCCGGGCCGGCCGCCGAGCCCAATGAGGCAGAATCCCACAAGGGTCCCACAGGGCCAACCGGCCGGCGGCGAAAGGGCAAGTGCCGGAGTTTTTAGTGGGTATTCCCTCCTTCCAAAATCCCAGCGAGCCACTCGGCTGGGTGGGATCACGGGAGGCAGTCGTGGAGGGAGCCGTAACGTTGAATGTTGCGGTCCCCTCCTGGCGAGACCTACATACGAACCCCTGCTCACCTGCGGGGGATGCGTAAATGCATTTCCTTCGGCATACAAAAAAAAATAGGTACCTATTTTATGTCTTCTATCTTGGCGATTATTAATTAAGCAAAAAATTTGATATTGATTTCAATTGATCGTACTCAAACTATCAACCTGTGTTTTGTACCTTTTATTATCGTCAGTAATCCATAGATAAAAAATTATCATAGCCTAAGTCCCTTGTCGCTTATTTAGGTCAAACACCAAAACGTTGTTACCGAATATAATATTTACGTATTACAAACGCTTATATCAACAACAGCTATGCTCAACGCATAGTTCGCGTGACTGTGTCACATTGTTTATGTCACACAACACTGACAATAATCCAGTACTGTGTTGCTATGAATAGACTAAACTGCATCTCTTGAGGGCTATTCAAGCCCTTTGTACCATAAATGCCCCACTAAGTGTTTGTTTTGTTGCGCAAATATAAAAGCTTTGAGTTTAAATACAAACGGAGCGCATTCCACATGCAAAAACACAAAGTACTCCCAAAGCGGGTCATAGTTCCACTTTCGGTGCGAATAACAAAGCCTCGTATTGTAGTGAAGATATGCAATTAAAACGGGACCTTAATAAAAATGGAACTCTCGGTAGGTTTTAATAATTTCACAGTTGCTAAATTCGGTTAGAGAAAAACGAATTGAGTTGCAAACTGACCTTTTATAAAATTCGTCTTATATTCACTTGAAAAGGTTATGAAGTGTCAATTTTGGTCACGATTAGTGGAAATGGGTCAAATATTTAACAATAGCACAGCTAGATCTCAATTGTATCTTAAAATAAACACTAGCTTCCGCAAGCGACTTCGTCTGCGTGGACATTCGAGAAAATCCATAAAGAGCAGGCAGGACGTCCACGCGCGCGAGACGGGCCTTGCTCGCTTAGTGGGGACTCGCCTCATCAGCTCTTTTCTAAACTGACCCAACCGGGGATCGAAGCCGGGACGTCAGAGATGGCGACACCTCGAAAACCGGCGTAAAAGCCACTCAAACACGGAGGTCGTCAAAGAAATAAAGGCCTTTTATTATTTTTATCCGTGAAAATTGCTCATCATCCAATGTTATGACCAAACTGGGAGTGGCCACCGTGAATAACTGAGCTTTGATTTATGGGAACATTGTTTGATACTCCAACAGTTAATGTTATTAACTACGTTATACTTGAAACATTTTATATGGATAAAGAATAGTCCTTACTCAGTCTATACTTATGCAGTACACGATAAATGATAATGCTACAAAATAGCAATAAATTGCTACATGATAGTAGGCTGAATTCAGTGATGACACTGATGACACCTAGACGCCTTCAAGAATCGTTTAGTCTACTATCTGACTGACTACTTAATTAGTTTGTAATAACATTCTACCTATTATTTTCATTTCAAGATTATTTGTAAAAACGTTTTCATAGTGTTTGTAAAGCCTCGCTCGTGGCCAATCAGAACATCGAATGGTCCACAAAGTATGCCACAAAAGAAACATTAGCCGAAACGGGCGAGTCATTACTTCGAAATACTCGCAGTAACTCTCACAGAGGCAGCCGCAGCTAAATGAAATTACGCTGCATTCGTATAATTTACCGGATGAAACAAACATTATTGTTGCAGCCTTGTTGCGCTTTAGCATACACGTTGTAAACTTATGAAATGAACGTGGAACGAGCTTTTTGAAAATCTAGCCTAATAAAAAATACAGACAGCATGGTATCGACTACCTCCGTGGTCGAGTGGCTTTGTACACCGGTTTTCAAGGTGTCGCCATCTCTGAGGTCCCGGGTTCGATCCCCGGTTGGGTCAATTAAGAAAAACGAACTTTTCTATATTGGCTCAGGTCTGGGTGTTTGTGATACCACCGTTGTCTCTGATTTTCGTAACAAAAGTGCTTTAGCTACTTACTTTGGAATCGGAACAATGTATGTGATGTTGTCAAATATTTATTTATTTATACGTAAATACTTACTTATTTGACAACATTTCAAAACAACTTTAATTAGTAACAATGTTGGAATTAGGCTACTCAGATTCTCTCATATTCAGTTATCGAGACTGCCAAATTGGGAACTCCACCAACTGCGCATGCCATGTTGTGTCTGATACAATAATTTCCAAATGTTACACACCTTGTGTCAGACGCAATCGTCACAGGTTGCGGTGAATAGAGGGCCTACTACGAAAACAGAAGCGGGTAAATCGGATAATTTTCGTCGATTCAACTTTAGCAAGGGTCGGTCATGTCATAGGATGGGTGACCATAATTTTTATCTCGAGCTCCTCCGAGTTTCGAAAGGCATGTTAAGCCGTTGGTGCCGGCTGCATTTGCAGTCGTTAACACCCACCAATCCGCATTGGGCCCGCGTGGTGGGTTATGGCCCATCCCCCTTATCCACCCTTAAGGAAGGCCTGTGCCCCAGCAGGGGGACATTAAAAATGGCTGATGGTCGTCGATTTTCATATTGGATTTCCGGAGCCAATAACGTTACGAAGCGGAAGAAACGTCGTCCGGCTATCGTGATTGGTTTATGGGTATAAAGTAGGTAAAGGGGTTTAAACAGCATGGTTGTTTTTTTTTGTATTTACAATCTGTTCCAATAAAGAATGGTTTGCTATTATTAGATTGCTATAAGTATATTATTTATGTACTATATACCTTAGCCGGGTTACGAAAGCTTTTAGGTTAAATCCTTATAATGTACATGGTAATTAAATTGTTGATTTGAATAAAGGTTTTGACTTTTAAATATAAGAATGAACTACATCAATGAGAAATTAAATAAACTTCAACATACGTATTTTTCAATCGTTAACAAATTATACATTTCCTAAGTTTTCGCGCGCACTATTCAAGTCAAACCTCACGCTTGTATCCGAAAACAATTTCGTTTTATACTCGTAAGAAATCTGTTTAGTACTAATCTCACAGCCCTAATCTTAATGGTGTCTGTTCACTAGCATATTCAGTTATCGAACTACGCCTCTGGCAGCGGGCCAAGTGAGACCACGCCGCGCACCGCGCCGGTCACGCCGGCTGCACTACATGTGTCAGCGGCATAATAGTCAGACGTCGTAGTCAAAAAATACCTATGCAGTTACACGAACTGTAACGTGAGTCGTAAGCTTTAAATTGACTTAAATCACACTTAAGAAAAGTTTCGCACATAATTAGTAACTTATTATTCGCCAACTATGTCACGTCACCAAGTGACACTGTTTTTTTTGTTTTAGTAATTTAAACAAAAGGTATTTTTTTACACTTGAATTGACATGGTACTGGTACTTAACACCACCACAGAACACAAAGCTATCGAATGGACTTCTTTACTCCAGTAGTCACTTGATTATTTATATAAACACTTAGAATTGAGCTTGTATCGGAATAAGATAAAAACTCTAGTTTAGTAATTTAATACTCACTTCATCATCACCAACTACCGAATAACTAGATCTTATCGAAACTTACCTGAAACAGAAAAAATAATAAGATTGTAAAGTGTTTAATATAATGTAACTTTGGTTAATGTTGCTTAGATTCGAAAAATAAATCGCTCCGAATAAATCCTTTTTGTGGAAGTGTATTCTATGTATCGTCTGTTTATTATGAAGACTGTCATCGGAAGTAAAAAAGTACAGTTTGTATTTCTGCAGCGTTATACAGTCTACGTCACACTGAAAGCTAATTGCGATACATATTGAGTCACACAATACACCACCGGGCCTAGAGGCCAAGAGTCATCGATGAGCGCGAATACATAATAACGCCGACTAACGATTCTCCCCGGCCTCATTAAAAAGGGCAATACGCCTCGTTGCAGAAAATACTCCTTTCATGATGTCAATTATTTTATGCATTCATCTCTTTTGTTTTACGTAGGTACATTGTTATATTTGTTATAGCTCCAGTTGTAGACTAGACAGGCCCAACTTTCCCATTGGGCACTCTGGGCACGTGCCCAGGGCCCCATAATCGATAGGGGCCCCCTAGTTCCTGCCAGATCGCTAAACGATAACGGATGCTTATTACCAAAAAACATATAAAACATATTTAGGTATTTCGAAAACTTAAACAATAATTACTGACTACAAATACTACTTGCTTACTAGGTTTTGCATGCGCAATAGCTATCCTACTCTTGCCCGAATATCAGGCTTTCTGATCTGATTTCGGCATGTTTAGATAAATTTAAATTAAGATCATAGGGGCCCCCTTATCTTAATATGCCCAGGGCCTCAAATAGGTTAAAGATGGCCTTGAGACTAGAGAAAGTGATTACTTTTAGACCTTGTCCAGAAAGGGCGAATTCACTGCGATTATATGCGAGATTTTGGTTACATTGATGTTAATATTGCACACGTCACTGGTCTTGCGAACATTGTATCATGAATCGCGTCTTATTCGCGCGTAGCTCTAGACAGGGTCTTTAAGCCATTGTATTTTCACCCGAAAAAACATAAGCCATTGGATTTTCACCAGAAAATAAATAATAAAGTTACTTTAAAAAGAATTCAGAGATTTCAGTTCGATTTACATATTTTCGAATGATGTGTAGGTAACTACTGGGATTCGTCCCCAATATGATTGTTAAATATATGTTTGTAGGGTTTTGTATGTTTCCCGGAATGCAATAATCGGTGAGGTAGGTCAAGGTTAAAATGTAGTACCTACTATTCGCTCTAAATGTGTTTATTTTAAGATATAAAATGTTATTCGTAATTTTAGCGCGCAACAATGATATGCGCCGCCATCATCTTATTTAAGTTAAACTATAAAACCTAATGTACTGCTCGTAAGACAAAATAATAGAGTACCCACTTATCAAATTAGTTAGGCCTTAGGTAAGTACGAAAGAAAAAGTTAGAGCAATCACTAGTTAAAACAAGTTATTTTGCAACCAGTTCATTTATCAGAGAAATATAGTATTTATAGCCTATGATATGTTAAAGTGTTTGTTTTAAAATTAAATTTATTAACAGTTAAAAAACGTGGCTAAAACCTACAACTCTATATAATTGTTTGGAACAATAATCGAATAAGCCCATTCAAACATCGTATTCGACAATAGTATTACGTAATTCGATATTCTATCCTCGATTTGTATACGTTTTAGCTTGGATAGAAAAGGTTTACGTGCGAAAAATGTACCAAAGGTTTTCTTAAAGTCTTAGCTTGTGAATCTTGTGATCCGAAAATAAAAGAAATAAAATAATAGTGTTGGGTCCTGAATACATTTTATTACAAAAAATATTTGAAAAGTGATCACATAGATTCACAGTGCTACATTTAGACAAGGTGTCTATCTGATGCATAAGATCAGACGTTATACATTTTAAAATCTGGTACGGTTTAAAATATTGTAACTGAGACACTAAAACTATTTAAAACAAAGTAAAATTTTTTATCTACTTTAGGCGGTTAAATTTATTAAAAAAATTAATTGACCCTATCATAAAATAAAATTCAGTCTGGAAAAGTGACAACATAACAAACCATTTCTCAAGACCCTATCTCAAAACATCAGTGAAATGAACATCGAACGAGACACGTCGTGTATGAAGAGACAGTTGAATTTCCCTAAAACGTGTTGAATGGGTATCGTTTCTCCCCTAGGGATCTTTCCAGCTCATACTAAATCACACCACTCCTCCGAGGAACCGCGGAGGTGAGCCGGTAATATAGATACAAAAAACTAGTAAAAAATTGAATGGAGTAACAACGACTTTTTGTTATCCGTTTTCGATGAGACATTAGCCTATTTCTCTTTTATTGTGAATAAGAAAATATTGTCATACATTTTTCCGTGGAACCTGCGATCATGATAAAAGCGAGGAACTATTGAATACGTGACGCGTCAGCCAGAGTGGCAATGCATAAATCAAAATGGGATTATTTGATACGTTTATTGCGATATTGAAAAATAGATGGAATACTTTTACTTTCTAATTTTACAATATTCAAAAAAACGTTCTAAGTAGAAGAATAGCATAGCAAAGTAGAATTGAATAGCAAATGCTATTTATCCGTTTTTGTACTGCCATAGGAGATGGTGTATTTTTAGTTTTAGCTCGTTAACAAAAAATAATAATTTAATAATTAAAACGGACTAAAAAGTATACAAATGCTTTTCCCGTAAAAATTCAAAGCCCTGTATAGGGCGTAAGTGTGTAGTGAAGAATAGAGAAACGTGTTTTTATTTTAAAAAAACATTTTTACTAATTAAATATGAGCATTTAAATATTAAAAATGTAATATATTTTTTCCGACGTCACTTACAATGTTACTCACAATCATAAATTCGAAGAAGCAATCAGCTAATAATACCTAAATATTTTTACGGTTCATTGTTTCGGGAAAAAACGATACGTTGTATTGATTTATCAGTAAAAATAGTAACTAAAAATAAGGAACAGTAATAACTAAATATTTAAACTCTTACGAAGTGTAACTTACTCTTAAAATTAGTATTGGTCATTTGAAATAATAAAGTGATGGAATTATTGTGAATTACCCAAAACATTTAAAAATAAATGTATTGGTACATATTGGTATTTATAAATGTTCCAGACAGCGCAAAATTTCATCACTTTTTTAATTTTCCATAAACATCACCAGACACATAAAATGCACTGTCATTTTGTATTTGCCCCATTAACATAGCAAGTTCAAAACTTGTCAACATATCAAAAGGCCGAATTGACTGCATGCAGTGAAGTCCCGTTTAACATGAAAGGCAATCACGAATATTACCGGAGCCGGCGGGCCGTTTGATCTGACACGGCCGACGGTCAACGCCAAATTATGTTACACGCCCCACATATAGGTAGCTTACATTTAAATGGAAGCAATGCTAAAATTTTGGAAAGAATTAATGTTATGGTTTGAAAGGAATTTTTATTATAACTGTAAGCACAGGCAACAGAAGTAAACCAAAAAGTTGAAGACAAATCTATGAAATAAAATAAAAGACATATTGCTGTTTATGGTTTCAATGAAAATCCAAGGAAATCAGAGTGCGAATTATTGCTTAAGTTGTTGGCTGACGCTTTCCATGATAGTAGACAAATTAATAATGATAAATAAACTTCGTTGACTAAATAACTGCTAGAAAACACTAAAAAGATAGAAGTAAAGAGATACTTGGGAACAAATATTCAGGTATGCTCATCCCACAATAAATATACTAATCCAAAATTCAAACCGAGAACCTTCGGCTTGAGACAGGATCGTTGCCGTTGCGCCCAGCAGTCAAATGAGTATGACATACAATCGACATCACAAATTGCTAATGACCCAACCGAACCTATACTATACATACATGTGTCGGATGACGTATAAAAATTCAAGGAGATGATTCACTAAGTGATTCTGAGCAGAAATAAATAAAAAAGTATTTTTTTTGTTTCTTCTAAAGCTGCACACACACAATAATCAGGTAGTACCTGTAGTAGCACGTGTATGTATAGTATATTCATATATGTTTAACTATGCAATATCCATGTCAGCCGGTCTATTTATGGAGCTTTTCTATTCGCGATATCTTCGATCAAGGCGAATTATCGTCTGGTCTAGTATTAATTAGACACGAGAACTTTTATTCAGTTGAGTAATTTATTTTTTATAGGTTCACACCTTATTTGAATAAAAAAATATTGTGCATGTCCTTTATACATCCTGTATTCACGATGTGAGAGTATAAATCACATATATTTTAAATGCTATACAGCTGTATGAAGGTACGAGGCGTGTCTGTGCCCCACCCATGCGTAATAAGGACTCAACCAAAGTGTTCTTATAATTAGACACATTTGTTCAGCTTTGTATGAGTTTATGGTCCCAAGTGATTACAAATGGCGTTAATTTATCAAAAATATTGTACGGAGAATAATACAATGTAATTGAAATAATATATTTGCAAATACAGAAGCATTACTTATTTATTCTTAATTTTTCTTTGATATTAGTTTTATTTTGCATCTTTCGAGGAGGAGGAGAAATGGGACTCAGAAATCAAAACACAATAAACATGTAAAACTTATTGAAAAAACTTCAATGAAAAACATTCAGGAGCCCATCCCCACGCTAACTTTCAACGATAACAGAAAAAAAATATATAAACACGACTGCCCTGCCAAAAACGTACAAAAATTTAATAAGTTAAGTCTCATTGCAGTCGGGGGACCGTTTTGTGGAACAATTTTTAATTTAAAATATCCCCTTGTTATTGTTATTTATGCCCACTTGTTATTTATTAACGCGTTTTTTTAGTTTAACGTTTTTGGTAGGGCTGTCGTGGTTTTAATATATTTTTTATTTAAATTATTTATTTTTAATTCATAGATTTTAGTGACTAATTATATAGTTTTAGATTATGCTCATCAAGTCCTTTCATTTCAGAAAAAATGTTATTTTTTACATTACAAAATAGCGGCAAACAGCCTTTTCTTTTTTCAAAAAATCTATAGACAGTATCTCTTGGTGTGATGTATGGATTCTAACGATACCTCACACATCCAAATCTGTTCAGGTATTTAGAAGTTATGGTGGAATAGAGAAACATACAAACATGCATACATGAACCCTGAACACAATACACTTTTATTTTTTGAACAGTCGTGTAAATATTAGTTTTAGTTTTGTTAAAAATTGTTGAAGCTTATGCCCAGAAAGTCTAGGATGCCAATTTTAATTTCAATGAGAATACTTATTAGGTAAATGTAACCTTAATGACATCGTAGCGGTTTTAGTTTTGGGTCCTAGGTTTCACTAAGATATACAATATATAATTTAAAAAATACAACATTTACCCATGAATCTGCGGACCTATATATTACAAACTTTTAGCTCATTAAATATATTTTTTTAGCTCAATTTATGAACAAAAGATATAAATTTTCCTTTGTTATCGAAGAATCGCGGCGACCGGAAGCGGATGCATTCCATCTTACCCGTCAACGATTAGGACGAGACTACAACGCTCAACCAATTTTGTTTCCAGAGAAACACTAAATTATTTTAATTAACCTTTGTTAGTTACATAAATAAATGATTAAAAAAAAATGAATGTTACTAATGTAAGATAATTAATGGACAAATTACTTTTTAGTACTTACCCTAAGCAGAGCTTGTGTAATGTAAAACATATAAAATGATGATGTCCTCATCGACATGTCCGTCGACGGCGACACACTGGCTATTTCCTAGCATGAGCCCGCAAATGACTTGCGAAGCCAAACTTAGTTTTGAAGCGAGCGGTCGCAGCTTCCGCAGTATAGTTGCCCAGTTGGGTCGTAAGTGTAATTATAAGTTGGCTTCGGTCGGGCCTTTTTAAGTGGTCGTTTTGCATCCAGATGTTCGAAGCGCGTTTCTTCGAAGTTTTTCACACCTTCACGCTTCTACGGCACTCGGACCGTTTTAAAGCGAGATATTTATTAGATAATTAATGGACAAATCACTTTTTAGTACTAACCCTAAGCAGTGCTTGTGTAATGTAAAACAAATAAAATAAATTAATAGTAATAGGGGATTTGAAATCTACAAGCAATTATATTTTAGAATTCAACAACTACAACAATTTTGATAAGTCGGAAGGAAGGTATTATACCTACCAAAATATAGTAAGAAAGACAGTTGCATAAGAAATTACCTCATTTTCGATATAAAGTAACCATAATTTTTTTTTTCAAATAATTACAAAAATAACAAGCAGTAAAAAGTGAGTTGTCACGAACGTTTCCAAGTTGGAGTGCTACGAGCTACGTCTCGTAGTCTCGTAGCTGCATCCACGACTCATCCATTATGCACGTGTTAAAAAAAGGCCATAGAAGAGTCACTTTCACTTACAGTTGCGTTTTCTCCGCTTAGAAGAGAAAGCTGATTTTCATTAAATTATTAATGAAATACACATATAGCTTTAAGCCTGTAAAGTCATGTTTTCAAATTCAAAAAAATAGTATGTATTGAATTAAAGAGTGTTTAGTACGTACATAGAATACATTTAAGTTATATCCTCACAGTATATCTATAGGAATAAAAACAATATTTTCGTTCGTGAGGTTTATATTTTTTACTAGCACTTTGGCATCCATAAGTTGGTCACAACCAAACCACACAGGCAGACTATTTTATTTCGTGACCGATAATATAGCTTTACACTAAAATAGTCCAGTAAGGTGATGTATGTGTACTAATGAAAACTATACGTAAACTATACATCGTGCACACTTTACTAAAAAAACATAAAAACATAACTTTCTGTCCAAATAATGTGGGTAAAAAATCAGCTGTTTCATACAAAAATTAATTACGAAAATATCAAAATGTATGAAACAGCTGATTTTTTTTTCGCGATTTCAGAGTTGGTCCCATAGTAAAAGTTGTTCAGTTTGATGGTCCCTATCTACCATATTCGGCATTAGGGGTACTTTTGTAACACCTTGTATAATAAACCTATTTACGAGTGTAAATCAGTATTAACAAATTGGATACATAAATTAACCTACATCGAAACTGAAAGTCTATAGGAATATATAACATAAACACAGTAAATACATTGTATATTATTATTATTATAACTGTATTTTAGTTAAAAAGAAAGTAATTTACATAAAAGCATTTAACATAGAAATATACATAAACATACAATAATTAACATTAGTAAGTACTTAACTATAATTTATTCTAAACCTAAAGTGTCATTAATAAAAAATAAAAAATATATTTTGGTATTCTTAATTAACTAAGTATTTAGATAAGGAAATTTCATTGACTGTCATAGAATAATAAGTAATAAGGAGCGGAGTCTCCTGGCACAGGCATTTTTTTTTTGCTTAAAAGGGGACTTCAACAACTATTATTGTTATTTAAGTCATGAAAGTGAATAAACATTTTTTTTTTTTTATTAATGACAAAAAAAAACATCTCATCACGTCGGGTAAAATTTGTGCATTACTATTAGTATTATTTAGTGAGACTGTGGTATTATTATCATCGTTTGAAGTCTATTAGTATTCTTTGTCTACATGTAAAACGGAAATGTCCACATTTTCCTTTGGCAGTAAAAATAAAATATGTCCCGGAGGGTTTAACCTTTGCGTGATATTTAAAGCTTTTGTTTTAACCCCTCGCTGTTCGCTTGTTTAGTTACACACATACATCATACATTTATGCGGAATTGTTGCATTATTTTACTGAGATACGTTTTTTTTAGTTTTCTTTTAGTGTCACTAATTATAAAATAAGAGTTTAATTCCCGTACAAAGCAACGAAGAAAGACGGTTGTTTCTTCAGTATCTTGATTCTTGTTAGTTATAATATTAACATAAAAACGTCTGATAAAACTTTAAAATTGACGTTATGTTTAATTAGGTTTTACTATTTTACTTTAAAATTAATACAATTTATTGTAACATCTATAGATTGAAGAGTTATGGCTCATATTTTTACGGAATAATGGTACTACGAACAAAAAAAACAATACAAACGTTAGCAGTGACAAATGCACGGTTAAGCAAGCATCGTTATGTCAGGTAATACCGAAAGTATGGCTGTTGCTCCACTGAAATTGGTTTCCATAAAATCGTAGTTTTAGGGAAAAAAACCTAGTTTAAGAGTTAATATTTTTGGTAATGTTAGTTCTTTATATCATCAGAAATATTCGTTAAATTTAACACAAAGGAACATCCTATTTTGGGACATCATAAACAAAATTAAGTTAAAGCAACAAGTACACACATGTAACAGCAATTTAAGTAAAGTTTCAGCTTTACTAAATAATTCACGGATATTTTTTCAGTACTTCATTGACCGAGTGAGTGCGAAGCGCGATCGAAGCGTCTCTACTTCAGCTTGGGCAAAACTTTCGTATCCATCCATCTATCCATCCATCCACCATGCATTTGTTTGCCTCTACATGTCGCATTTCTCAACCGATTTTAGTGAAATTTTGCGGGCAGGTTTGATAATTGTATAGACTTTTTGTTGAACCAGTTTTTTTTTTAATCGGAAAAAAACCACATTTCGCTATTTCGAAAAATGATTAAAAATGTCACAATCGCTAGGTCACAGAGCCGCTGGTGTATTAAGTATTAAAAAGGGTTTATTTTAAATGTTCCCATATTTTGACGGCTAAACCGTCAAGTAAAATAAACTGTCAAGAAAATGCCTCTATCTAATCTCGGCATGCAGGAGTCTCGAGCCACGATTTACAAAAAAAGGTTGAAGTTTCCCCCTTAATTTTGTCGCTTCATAAAACAGCGAAGAGCGAGATAGTTGTATGTACATTTACACGGGAGTGACAGAGATGTATGGTAAAGATAAGGGCGAAGACGCGTAGGAATGAAGAAAAATAGCTCAGTCGACCGGTTGTGAAAGAAAAGAGGAATTGTTTTCTCGTTAATAAGCCGGTAACGGCTGACGCAAAATGGTTATTTTTTGCCAAATTAAAATTAAATCGGTGATGATTTTCCTCTCTAGGAAATTTTTTTGGGGAGGCATTGCTTTTACGGAAGCTTGCTTCTTGAACGAGTTTCTGAGTTCTTCTCTATACAAGGTGTTACAAAAATACCCCTAATGCCGAATATGGTATATAGGGACCATCGAACTGAACAACTTTTACTATGGGGCCAACTCTGAAATCGCGTAAAAAAAATCAGCTGTTTCATACATTTTGATATTTTCGATTTTAATTTTTGTATGAAACAGCTGATTTTTTTTTCGTGAGTTCAGAGTTGGTCCCATAGTAAAAGTTGATCAGTTTGATGGTCCCTATATACCATATTCGGTATTAGGGGTATTTTTGTAACACCTTGTATATAGGTCTCTACGTATGACGCGATAATCGAGCAAGCGCGCCAACGCCAGTATATTATTTTTATAAATTGTTTCCCTTGAGACACAAAAAATATTATAGGTATAAATAAAAGTTACCCAATTTACGTTATTCTTTCCCAGCGGATATTTACATTGCTTTTTTGTTATTTTTGAATATTTTTCTGTTTAAAATATTGGTATACGTATATTTAAAAAAAAACACGACCTGCTACTTTATTTAAGTTCTGTCGTGAGTCTGTACATGAATACATCTAATCTAAAATCAAATAAAGTTTTAAAAACTTCTTAACTAAAAAAAACTTTACAAAACTTAAAGAGGTCACTGATAAAACTCTTTCACTTCCACAAAAAGTTATAAAGAGATTCCACCTTAATCCCGGGGTAAGAACAAAGTCTCCTTTTAACAAAAAAATGTATAGATTTCGCGCTACTCGCAACTATCGGAGGACATTGAAAATGAACATCAAAAATAAAAAGTAGGTACTACTTATAATAATAAATAGTTCAGCCATCTGCTCGTCCATTGAAATTGAAGAGAGTATCTAGTTTTCTGTCTCTATTCGTGTGTGTGTGTGTGTGTGTGTGTGTGTGTGTGTATAAATTTCATATAATGAAAATATTTCATTGTAATAAACATTACTATTTTACAGATGACTTGAGTGGTGCTTGAGTGGTGATTTGGGGCTAGATGGCGCTGTGTGAAACTGTCCAAGCCTTTATTTACTAATAGGTATTCTATTGAAAGCACTATAAATTAAAACTTGTAAAAAATTTTAAGATTTGTTTTGTGGCCCAAGGCACAGTCGAGGGAGACCAATTCTAAATAAATGCCAATTACATTTTTTCACACAAAACTTACATTTTTATTATGTTAGGTTTTTGTTTTTTTTTAATAGAACCGTAGATAAATACTGTCTTAATCCGAATAACATCACAAGAAGAGTTAAATATGCTCAAATTGCAAATCATTTTGATATTACGTTTATATGGGAAGCTCACTGTTCGTCGGGCTCTTAAGTTTACGTCAGTACTATTATTAATTCTGTGGTTTACCGTCTTGAAACTCGCTAGCGACTACGTAAATATTTGTATAGGAGTTAGCAAAATGATCCAGCAGATATTATCCTGAACCCAAACTATAGCAAGTTTTGAGACAATAGGTAGATGATGGAAATATGTAGTTTACAAATTAAATACACCGTATTGAAAGTAGTTATTCCGCCTTATTATCTTAGTAGTATTTGATATGGGATATGCGTAATGGAATAATTTTACATAGTGCTAAGTTTTTTATAATAATTAAAACCTTTACGAAAACCATGGTACTGGTAATTGAATGATCATGCCACATAAAACTGTGAACGACCCTCAGTCATTTTAATGTCCCCACTACTACTGGGGCATAGGCCTTCCTTATAAGTGAAGTAAGGAGGATGGGCCATAACACACTACGCGGGCCCAATGCAGATTGGTGGGTGTTAATGACTGCTAATGCAACCGGGACCAACGGCTTAACGTGCCTTCTGAATCACGGAGGAGCACGAGATTTCATGACCGACCCTTGTGAAAGTTGCTTGACCTCCGCAATCGCTGGGCCTGGCGCTGTACCACTGCGCCACCGAGCTCCTCAAAAAACCATAAAACTGGCGAATGTGTGAAATGTTGAATGAATATTATGGGGAACAAAGAATAGCTACAAGTCATAGTTTCTAATTAAACTAACTATAGTAAGATGTCCAGCTTATATCAGCTGAAATATGCGAACTACGTCAATGGTTCACGGCCAAATGCCTTCACTCAAAGTCTTGCTAAATAAGTTGGTACTGAATTTACTGGGCCACCGGGGAATATTCATTCATCATAAAAGTGGAACTATGCGGGCTTTGCAGGCGCAAATTAAATTGTGAAAACGTGTGCACTTCTAGGAAATTATACTCCAGATAGTTCGGGAAAGATGCATTTTTTTTTTCAAAATTTATCTCTGGATAAGATACTAGATATGTCAAATTATACTTAACACATCTTAGCTCTCTCTCTTATTTAAAAGGTTTTTGTTAGATACTGAAAATAAAGTAGGTAGTAAATAAGTAGTTGAATTATTGAAGAACTTTTGGACTTATAAGTCCAATTGTATGCAAGTTTAATTAAATGAGTATTTTCCAAACGATTTATTCATAAAAATCTCAATAGGTAACGTTACTTAATTAGGTAGTTCGTAATTAATTCACCAATGCCCGACCGAATTAAGTAAATCTAAGAAGCTATTGTAGTCTTCAATTTAAGTAAAATAATTATGAATAACGAACGTTTTTCCACTTTTTGTATTGTCCTTGTATGTTTTTAACATGGTGATCAATAAAGTGTATATTAATTAATACATTCATTAAATTTGGTATAATTTAGCTCTCCTGGCATTATTTGCCTCCCCCATTAAACTGTTAATATCCGTTCAATGGAGAGGCTCGAACAATACACACAACCTCCTCTCGTGTCAGCAATTTATCAGCCGAAATATTGCATGGTGTAATTTGAACCATGTTCCCCTTGCGACTAATACGGTATTGTGGTTAATAAAAAAAATTTTACTACTAAGCCGGGAAGTTTGAACCAAAATCAAATCAAAATATGCTCTATTCGAATAAGCTAGAATAATAAGCATTTTTTAATCGCTAATTCTTTTACCCTACCACCCATTCTGACGTCTTTTAGCTGACAAGAATTAGTTGGATTAGTTAAATAACAATTGTTATGATTTTTAAATTTGAGATTTTAGCATTGACAATGCTACTTTTATATAATACTAAATAATATACTAGAAAAAATAGGACTCGCACCGGAACATGTTCCCGTCCGACAACATGATCTGGTGCGAGTCGTATTTTTTCTAGTATATTATTTAGTGTTATATAAAAATTGTTATGATATTTTCTATGTTTGATCCTACATTCAAAAGTAAATTTTGCCCATTCAGTTGCAAAGATGAGTGGCATAATATCTATTTGATGATAAACACGTTTTGTAAACAAAGAACTAAAACCAAACCAAACATTTAAAAACGAGTCTAACAAATAATTTATTTATCTATTTTTAGAGTTTAATACAACGTGTTAAAAAAAATTCTTAAAGCCGAATATGGTAAATAGGGCACCATGCATACAACTCCGCAAAATTATCATAAAGCCCGAAAACCACCACTTTTCCGTTTTTTTTCTTTTTATGCAAACTGCATAGTGGCAACCCTAGACCTAAATTGTATTTTGCTTCGAAAATAGTCTATTTGCGTCTAAAGTTGTCACTTTGCAGTTTTCCATACAAATAAAAAACAAAATTTTACGGGTAATTAAGAAACCCTGTATAGGCTGAAGCTTCAAAAATGTCAACTGATTATAATTCACCGTCAAATATAAGACAGACTTGTTGACTTTCCATGATATGTCACAGCTGGGTCTATAAATAAATGTGCGACGAGCCCGTGTCGGCAATTTGTCAGCCACGTGATTGTGTGGAGTAATTAAACGCCCTCCCTTTACGGGTAACGCATTCACACACGCCGTATTATTAACTTGACAAGGTGGCAACTTTTAGTCAGTAATGGCGCGATTGGAAAGAAGCGCCTAGAAAAATCGCCGTCGTCGTCTGTGGTATGGAAGGGTACCTTCAAATAAGTGAGCTCTAATTTACGACGACCTCCGTGGTCGAGTGGCTTGGTACACCGATTTTCAAAGTGTCGCTATCTCTGAGGTCCCGGGTTCGATCCCCGGTTGGGTCAATTTAGAAAATGAACTTTTCTATATTGGCTTAGGTTTAGGCGTTTGTGATACCACCGTTGTCTCTGATTTTCACAACACAAGTGGTTTAGCTAGGTACTTGCTTTGGAATCGGAACGAAGTATGGGATGTTGTCAAATATTTATTTAAAAAAATTCGTCACTAACCTGAAGGTATTTCTAAAGGTATCGATTAGTGATTTATTTTGAATAGGCCAATAAAATACGTCGGTATTTAGACCTTTGTTTTAGACAAAGTTGTTCGGTTTAATGAAATGAGTGAACACATCGTTAAACTTTAGATCGTGACTAAAAATAACCTTGTAACTACACAGAAAACGAAATAAATAATACATCTAAAGAATCAGCAATTTATCAGTCGTATTATTACGTGGGACAATTAAACCATTCGCCGTATACGTGGATTGACACAAAAGTCGCGCTCGTAAACTCAGCTTTATGGGATTGGATGAATGTAAGCCTTCGTGGTGTGTTAAAATAGAAAAATCGGGTTTTGTCCCTTTTCGATACACCGTATGTAATAAAAATGTTTTATACTCTTTTATGCTTTAGCGATTTTGCTAATAATTTAATAGATTGTGAATTCTGCCATGGTATGCAAAAAATATTTTGAATTAATAATAAAATTCATCAATAAATAAATAAGGTACAATAATGCCATTGAGTACTCACATAATTCTCTCAACTCACATAATTTTATGTAAGTTACAGTAAATTCAGTCTGTATACGAGGCTTAATTCCTTAATATTATTTAAATAAACCTAGAGGTATACAAATTGTTTCAAGATTATAATCACTATTGAGGACAATAAAAATAACGAAAATTATTTTCTTAAAATTATTCGGTGGCAATTTGAGATAAACAGACTCATTTTAATGACGCCGCTCAGTCTTTATGGTGGTGTAAATAAGTTTGAAGCCGGTTTGAGGAAAAAAAACAATTGTAAGGCTACAGGAACCTAATGGGCAAGTTTATTAAAAACGGTAACAATACCTTCAAATAAGGATTCACTTAGGTGAATCCTTATTGCGTCTCTGCTTCAGTTTGGGCAAAAATAATTTCGTATGTCTGGCTGTCTGTTCTCCTTTACAGGCTCTAGGTCGCATTTCTCAGCTGATTTTCGTGAAATTTTGTAAGCAGATTCGATAATTATATAGAATTTTTGTGCCGACCCAGTTTTTGGATATTTTGCGAAAAAAGTTCACCCATTAGAAAAATGTTCAAAACGCCATCTAGCTTCGAATGGATATACTAAAAGAATACCTAACCTACCAAATAGCACATAGTAATGCTTTTCAAAAGCAGTTTCAACCTCGTGGTGATATCTATTAGATTAATTTTTAAACAACATACAATTTGATCGAGGTCTACATCTACAGCTCACTGAGGCACTGGTAATAAATAAGGTATATTTTTATATTATTATATGAATCTGTTTTAAATGATGTTTGCTTGTAAAAAACTACGCCAATTAGATATTTGTTGTAGCAGATAACTGCGCAATTTAATAGAAAATACTAAAATAGTAACGTAGCATATTTTAAACCTATTAAAACTTTTTGTCACCACAATGAAGAGATACAATTTTAATGTCTCTGTAACAATGAAATATTTGTATTGAACAGAAAGCATTTTATTTTTTTTGCCGACAAAAGGCGTCTGTGCCGAGATTAAGCACGTCCAAGGTCCATTACTGCTAACTGAAATTACCGAACTTAAGGGCCTACGGAACCGGAGGTCATCCATTTCTTGCAACCCGCACCCCCTCATAATTAAGCCCGCTTAGCCTGTTGGGTTTGAACACGTCGATTATCAGACTATTCCCAACCTAGAGGATATCGGTTTTCGTGTGGGTGAAGTTTCACACTACTCGTGGAATAAATATAGCCTTAACTAATAGACTGAAGATCTTGTTACCAGACTTGGTTAAACGACGATAAATAACAGGTAAATTGATAGTGGAGACTGCTCTAAGTTTTTGTATAATCTTTTCTTACGCAACACAGTTAACACACAAGCAAATCCCGTAAAATACACTACACGTTGCGTTGTGATCAATGTTATAATCCGCGAGGAGAATGGGATGGAACCTTGTCAAAGTCAATCGAAAATTGACTATTAAGTTAATTTTAATTTTATTAATCAACTAATTGTTTACTTGAAGTTGCTGCAGCAAAAGTTTACTCACCGTGTTTTGGGTACCTATCCACAGGGCTAGCTACCGAACAAACGCATCAGTTTGACAAGGTTCCATCCCATTCTCATCGCGCGTGCATTATACCTTTAGTTGATTTAGCCTTTATAGAGTCGTTAAAACTTAGTACTACATGCCCCTAGTGGTACCTCTGTTACGTCAGTACTATTCTAATTCTGTTCCTCTGTAGTATAGATTTATGATTATACTAGCGACCGCCTGCGACTTCGTCTGCGTGGAAAGTTTTTTTGCTATCCCTCGGGAACAATTTTTTTTTTCGGGATGAAAGGTACCCTATGTCCTTCTCTGTACCCCTGACAACGTGGATGCAAAATTTCATGATGCTCGGTTCAGTGGTTAACGTGAAGGCGTAACAAACAAACAAACAAACGGACATTTGCATTTATAATATTAGTAAGGATATGATTATATCATTATGTCTAAAACCTTATTTAGACCTACGCCCCAATACTTTCCGTTGGCATCAACCATTTCACATTAAGCGCACTCCTTACAGTCGTTAAAGTCGCTGAAGCGAAACACCGCGCACGCACAAGAATTTATTATGCATTTCAGTCACATTAAGGATCGTGCACACGCGATTCTTTGTGCATAGATATAATCTGAACACCATACTTACCGTTTGTAGCATGAATTGTTATGCTGTGGCGTGTTAAAATATTCTATTGTACTTTGTCACTTTTTTCACTCACATGTACATACATACACATAGAGTTGTTGTTTACTCACATCTAATTCCTATTTCCTCGTACCCAAATCGCATTTTAGTTTTACGAGTACGTAATGCTGATAGATTCCAACAATTTGATATTTAAAACAAATTTGGAAATTCGGAGAAACATGGATGTTCCTATGAATTTAATATCAGATATGAATATTCAATAAATTATACAATCAAATTGTGAGTTCTAGTAGGTATGAATTTAACTTTGGTGATTTTGCTTTTTTTAAATGAAATAAAAGGAAATGTTCATCTAGAGACCGCCTTTATGCCCTACGTAATAAAATCTGTTTTCGCAGTTTAACTATTATAACTTGACGTGCTGTCGTGTGTACATAGTTATATCATAGACACAGCAATATCTCAAGAGCATCACGACACTGAAACTAGGTGTTCCAAATTCAAACTTGGCTAACAGCAAATATTTCCCTGGTCAATATTTTAAACTTACGAACAAATAGACAGTGCGCCAGTGCACGGGCGGGGTGACGTTTCGCCCGAACTTCGGCGGACAGCTAATAAAGTTACTCGTCTCTCGCTCCCGTTCTCTTATTACTCTGTTTACCTAACACTGTCTGTCTACCTGTCCTGTTCTGTTGGACGTTATAAGATTTAACCGTTATTAAATTTTACTTATCAAAGTAGGCTAAAATACTAATAAAAATAGATTATTTTTTTGATTAGTGGTTTGAAAATGTTTACCAAAAAGTAGTCTAATCTAGGTCAGTCGAAAAATATTCTACACCCATGCATAGGTGAAAAAACAGAATGTAAATAAAACTTTGCAAATTAATTTGAAATCAAGAATCTTTGAGTAATTCATTGATTCATTGAATCGTAAATACATATTAATCTGCAAACCTGGACGATTACAGTAACTGTTTTCTTGAGGTACTTTATAATTTTCTTGACTTTATTTAAACTACTTAACTGTAATCCAGATTTTTAATAGTGTCTTCAATCGTATTTGGTGCAGGGCAAAGTAATCATAGTGATTATAATTATGCTAAGTGATAATAACCATTAGAATTTAAATGCACGCCAAAAGCTGTTTTTTTGTGAAGTTTTTAGTCTATCCTTAAATTAACCCAATAAAACATACCGCTTTGAAGGTAAATTAATCACCCCCTATGATCATATATTTTTGGATTGCGAGATCCATGTCAACAACAACAAACGGCCCCGGGTTGGCCCGCCCATTCGATCGTAAATTATTGCCAAGGCCGTCTGTTAGTAGATTATTCAATACTGACAAAATGGTAAGAATAATTAAAGGTGTATCATACATCATACATTGACGACCTCCGTGGTCGAGTGGCTTTGTACACCGGTTTTCAAAGTGTCGCCATCTTTGAGGTCCCTGGTTTGATCCCCGGTTGGGTCAATTTAGAAAATGATCTTTTTTATATTGGCTCAGGTCTGGGCGTTTGTGATACCACCGTTATCTCTGATTTCCATAACACAAGTGCTTTAGCTACTTACTTTGGAATCGGAGTTGATGTATATAGTATGTATACAGCGTGTTACAAAAGTACCCCTAATGCCGAATATGGTAGATAGAGACCATCAAACTGAACAACTTTTACTATGGGACCAATTTTGAAATCGCGAAAAAAAAATCAGCTGTTTCATACATTTTGATATTTTCGTAATTAATTTTTGTATCAAACAGCTGATTTTTTTTTCGCGATTGCCAAGTTGGTCCCTTAGTAAAAGCTGTTCAGTTTGATGGTCCCTATCTACCATATTCGGCATTAGGGGTATTTTTGTAACACCTTGTATAGTATCGGACATCATCATGGGATGAATTTCAATTATTGGGTCAATCAAATTTTTAAATGAAGTTTTGTTTAGTAGTTGATTGAAATTACTAGCTAAAGAATAAAACTAGTTACGTAAATAATATCTATTGATCTGATGAGTATTAGTAATAACATCCCTCGTGATATCAAAACTCTTGATTGCTGATTGGGAACATTTTTGTCTGTCTCTTCGTAAACTTTCCGCCCTTTAATAATTGGCTTCGGAAGTTTAAGCGAAAGCTGTCAGATCGAAAAATAAGAAAATGTTTAGAAATAGCACAACACAAAAACTCGGTAAAACATATTTAAAATTTACACGCAAAAAGTAAAATAACACATTATGTCAGTATTGTATTCTGGACATGGGTATCTGCCGCATAATTTATGAGGCAGAAGAGAGAAGTAGGTTAACATTTTATTACACGAAATATATCAATGTACGATATTTTTACATGCTAATGCGTACATAAAACAATACTATTGTGTTTATTTAAGGGACAATTGAATTAATTGTTTCTGTATAAATGAGCAGATAGAAAAATTCAAATAAATACGTTAACAAAGACCACCTCAGTAGCGCCATAAATACCACCACTTCTGGCTGTGAAAAATGAAAAAAAATTGATGATGATACAATTAATGTCTACTCTCAGAAAAAAGAAAAACCACTTAAAAAATTTGAAAATATAAAAACAAAAAAGCTTCAAAATTAAATATCTCTAAATAGCAAGAAACAATAGACAAATCACAATAACAAAATTGCTAGCAACTGAAAATTTGACTTGAACTAAACTCGGAGAAAAGCAATTATCTTCGAATAATTGCTTTAAACAAAGGCTAATGGAAAGTCGCTCCGCTCCATACAGAAAACGTCAAAATCACGAATATATTCGGTATAATCACTTCATTGCTACGAAGTTGGTGGTGCCAATCAATGCCAATGGCATTGAAGTTTACTTTTTAACAAACTTAATAATTATTAAACCATTTTGTAAAGAGCTGTCCCAATTATATCTGGACATATAGGTCCGGGGTAACAAACGCACTGCATTGCCTGTTTTAGTTGACGTCAGTGTTTTTATAGAGTTGGCTTTAAGCTCCCTTAAGTCTTCCAGAAGTCGAATTTTGAAAAATAAAATAATAAATATTTTAAGCATAATAGTTTAATTTTAATTTCATTATCTCAATAATAAATAAAAAATGTACATGAAAAGAGACTTAATTGTGACATCACAAATTCCGGTAAGTTTTGTATGAAAAATGCAAGTCATTAAAACTTTGAACTGCTGTATCTTCGTCGTTTTTTGTAATATCAAAATATTTACTAAAATTTAATTATAGAATCATTAAAAAAAGAACTTCCTTTCTATACCATAGAACCAAACGTTATTGTGACTGATAGTTTGTAAGCCTAGCTTCACATTCACAAAAAAGTAGGCAGCTTGACATTTCACAACTTTGCTAATACGGGTACCTTACTACTACTACTACAGGTACTAATAAAGATTGTATAGGAGATGTATAGTTGACACACAGTGTTTTGTCCCATTCTTTTTAATGTCAAACTTTAATGGTTTGACAGAGAGTAACCAACCATTGTGTAACTATACAGCTGCTATACAATCTTTATTAGTTAAGGCGTACGTAATACGTACCTCCTTACCTTATTAAGCTACGTATAATAATATTTACAATTTAATTTACATTATCTTAGGAAAATAGTAAATGTTATGTATAATTGCAGTATCAACACCCCGAAAACTTTGATATAAGATCAAAGTTTGCAAATTCCAAAAGAGCAATTACAAAGGTAGGTTATTATATCATCTGCAGACTTTACAGAAGTAATTATGTGGTCGAAGAATGAAAGGACCAAAGTAGGTCAAACCACTTGGGCTATTTACCTTATCCTGGGCAGTGCCTCGGCAGGTATTACCTTAACATAAACACTTTTGAACACGGTTGGTAATCGTTTGCTAGTCAGGGTTACCGTGATCGTTGTTTACTTGACACTTGTGTATATCGAGATACGACTTCAAATTGGATATTTTCAATTTTGTCCAATTGGATTGAATTGGAAATGCAAATGACTTTAGGTCATTCTATATTGCATTAGTAACTAGGACTCTGGTCTGGATATTTTTAGCCGTAAAGCGTGGGTTCGCTCTCACAACCATGAACTTTTCAGTAAAGGTCATTGAAGCAAACAATAAGTAAAAGTAAAGCAAGGCAAGGCAATTTACTGACGACAAAAACTCAAGTGGAGCTCAAATAATACTATTATTCAGAATCAGAACTCATGTGTTTTTCAGCTTCTCTGCCCGTCTCTATATTTTTTTTTATTCTTCCTCGAAATCATTCACCTGATCTTAAGTGTTCACAAAGCCAAAGGTGGCACGTGGCGGTGGCAAGAGCACTTTACTTGCAAACCTGACGACGACCTGAGTGGTGCAGTGGTCAACATGCCGGTCTACCACGTAAGAGGTCCCGGGTTCGATTCCCGGCCGGGCAGAAATTGAAATGATGAATTTTAATTTCTGTGACGGGTCTGGGTGTTACTATGTAATATTATACATATAATAAGTATATATTTAAAAAGTATATAAGTAATATCTGATGTCTAGCACCCATATTACAACACAAGCTTTGCTTAGTTTGGGGCTAGATGGTGCTGTGTGAAATTGTCCAAGTATTTAAAAAAAAACCTTAACCACTAAGTTGCTGTTGGTCAAGCTCTAACTGCAAGAAAACTATCACGATTGTTCTAGTGCCATTAGGTATGATCATGTCAATGATGGAGGAATAAATCTCTTTTTAATACTCAACTTAATATAGTCCTAATAGGTTATTTATGGTTATAGGTACTTTCTTTGTTAAGTAAACGCCTTTGAACACTTAGTTGGAATAATAATTTATCTTCGTTTTAAAAAAGGCTAAGAAAAATCCAACGTAATCGAAAAAACACAGCGGCAGCTACCCAATTTGAAACTTTATTAGCAGGTACAATACACCGGACAGTTCTGGTTTATTTTTTAACAACGAATCCTTGGAAAGTGCGACGGCGATTAAATTATTCAGCCGATGGAGGCCATGTCGCACCCAACAAAATTGAGCGTTCTGAATTCTATAAAGATTTGGGATATTCGCTGAGGTAGCAAATGCGGGAGTGAAATGGAATTTTCATTGTCAAACAGGGAGGTAGCATCAGTTATGCGAAAAGATAATTATTTTTGTTGTTTTGTAAGGATGTTTTACATTATTGCGATGTTTACATTATTGCGATTTTTTTTATTTATGAAGTTTTTTTTCTTTTAACTCATCAAGGCCTGGAACCCGGAAAATGAGACACAATAGATATTCCATAGTTGTCTGACCGCATTCGGCCGTTCGGGCGTTGATAAATTAAGCTATAAGTATCAAAAATTCGTTTAGCTAATTGAATGGTATGGATAAATAAAAATGTCAAAAATAACGTTAGGTAGGTACCGTAAAACGTGGTGTAAGGGACGCCAGGGGAAATACGGACAAAACCGGGAATGAAACATACCGACAATTTTAGACTTAAAGCTGGCTCTAGACGCCCCAGCCCCGCTGGTTCCAGGGGAAATAGGGACAAGGCATATTTTTAAATATTTCTCACAACAAGGCTACACTAACTTCAATTGCTGTTTACTATATTAACATTATTAACCCTTCAAGGCCCGAAAAATGGGACACAATAGATATTCTATTGTTGTCCGGCCGCATGCGGCCGCTTGGGCGTTGATGAATTAAAGAACAGCATAATACCTGGATTTATTTCATAACACAAGTCACCCTAAAACCTAGGCAAACGGATCTAAATTGTAGTCAAAGTTAAGAATTGTCCCTATCCACCCCATTAGAAAAATTATGAACTTATCCAGAGAAAACATAGGTATTACAAAATACGAGATGTATCTTTATCTTTTGGCTGTAACATATTCGCAGATAAGCTACCAAACCGATTTTCCTGAAATTTGATATAGCCTCATGATGTAAGCTGCCTTTCTCAATTTTGAGACTTTTGTCAGTCTTTTTCCTAAATAGTATTAATGTCCTCAGTGGGGCTTCTTTCTTTTATAATATTGTTATAATAATTTATATTGAATATTATTAGTAACAGTTACTTTGCTACCTTATATAATTTAGAGCCTCTGAGTATTATGATTGTTAATTTTAATGTTATTAGTATTATTACATAAATATTCGATTGCTTAACTAAATTAAAAAGGGGTGAAGCAAAGGTAAAATAAAATAACAGGTCAAGTGCGAGTCCGATTTGCGCGCCAGAGTCCGGTACAAACATTTTTTACAGACAAAAAATAGTGACCTAACATTAAAGGGTTCCGTTTTTCTTGATAAGGTACGTAACCCTAAAAAGACTTCGCTAACCTCTTTGAATTACTTGTATAGTTGAGCACGAACATACATTCGCGCAATATTTTCAGCATTCCAGGGCGACAGGGACGGAAGGATCCCACTGGTGGAGTTTTGAATGAATCTGTTGGGTCGGATGAGGCTGACTCGGCTAATGAAGTGAAATAATTGATTAATTGCTTGTCAGCCGAACGCCACAGTTGTAAGACTAATAACGACTCGGAGCGGGGGTACCACTTAAATAGGGTCGCTGCCAATCTTAGAGCGTTATAGATAATATATACTGTGGTTTAAGTTTTCAATCAAATATTTACTTCCTATTCGATTATTATTTAAAATCGAAAATATTAAAATGTATGAAACAGCAGATTTTTTTTTCGTGATTTGAGAGTTGGTTCCATAGTAAAATTGTTCAATTTGATAGTCCCTATATACCATATTCGGCATTAGGGGTATTTTTGTAACATGTTGTATACAACGTACCTACCTACTATTCGCACTAGTTCTGTGAAATCGTAGAATATTAATAAGGATATATAAAATGGGCAGCCCTACATCTCATTAAATTGGCTTCGCCCAATAACCAATGAATGCCTATTATTTCAGCCCAATGACGTCACTATGGCACGCACAATGCTGCTAATACAAAATAATGTATATCTATCTATACTATGATGTTTTACAAAACACTAACGGTATTTCAGTCGGTAAGGGAAATTAGATTTATATTTATTATGTGTTTTCTACATTACCATATAAATTAATAAAGTAAGGTTTACACGTAATACAAAAAAGTTCACCCACTCATAATAAGATGCAAATCATAAAAGTTGATACATGGATAAGGTTTTATGGTATCCTATCAGTATGCGGTAGTTTGGCAACTGGCTGGATATTATTATTATTAGGGGTTTAAGTATAAAATTGCCGTTTTGTATGGAGAACTTTAAAGAATTTGAATTTTCTTTTTAATTTATTTAACAACCATGAACGTTAATGTTTTAAAAATTTATAAAAAATTATGTTCAAACACTAAGATAACGTATGCCACTTAGGTTACCCGAAAAAAATCAGTAACGGCTAAGTTACAACGAAATAAGGGGACATTTCTTCTAACAAAAAAGGAGTTACTAATACTAAGGTACTTTTTTTAAAGTTAAGGAAAGAAAAACAGACATATTTTTATTGCTTACAGGTAGTTGACTGTCATGATCATAATTCGAAATAAACAAGTGAAGCAGCTTTTCATCAAAGACTAAATGAGAGTTTCTGTGTGTGAAAAAAAATTGAAAAAAGAAGATATTTATACTTCTCAAAATATAAAAAGTTAGGTTAGGTACAGTCGAGTTCATTAATATGTTGACACTTTTGACAGTTCATCAACCTTTATGCCTTTGTAATAAAAGTCAACATCTTGTCAAAAGTGCCAACATATTAATGAACTCGACTGTACCTATATCTTCCATGTCCGGGTCGTAATAAACACAAACTAGTGGCTCAGTGAGCAGTAAACCTCGCGTTTGTGTGTTAAAAAGTAGCTCAAATCGTATGTTGTTTAAAAAATAATATAATAGATGTCTCCGCGAGGTTTTAAAAGCAGAACTAAGAGTGATGTTTGGTAGGTATTCTTTTGCTATATCTATTCGAGGCTAGATGGCGCTTTCAATTTTGAACATATTTCTAAATGGGTAAATATCGAAAAACTGGCTCGACAAAAAAATATATTTAATTATCGAACCTGTTCACAAAATTTCACCAGAATTGGTTGAGAAATGCGACTTGTAGAGGAGAACAAACGGACAGCCGGACAGACATACGATAATCAAACGTAACTGAGATCGTTAGATCTAGGCAATAAAGATCAAAACATAGATAGTGTTTTGATCAAGAAAGAGTAATCTAACTCAATTGCCTCGAAATAAAAAAAAAAGAAGAAGCACCCGAACGAAATCAAGAAAATGTAATTACTTTCAAAGGCCTATGAACTACGAAAATACCAATCAATGTACAGCAAACAACAAGTCGTGAGTAGCATTTCAACTAAAACTAACCTATTTTGGAGTACTTACTATATTCCTTCTTCTATAGATTTGTGGCAATTTGGCTTGAGAATGGATACTTTTAAGATATAATCTAAAGATTTCTAAAGATAATCTAAGATTTGACGAATTTTACTATGATTTGTAAGACTCCAAAGTTGGTAAAAAATCAAAATGCTCCAGTGACAAAATAGTGTTGATTATAAGAATCACACATATTTTGCTTAGAACACATTTTTTGCTTAGATAATCACTCACAAGTTTCTTTTGCGTGTCATACATGTCGGCCGCGCATTATGAAATATGACGTCACTATTCTGTGCTATTCAAAGAATATCTAAGCAAAAAATTAGGGATTATTTTGCTTCCCTTTCTGCTTTATTATACCTTAAAAGTAGAATCCATTCTCAAGTCAAATACCCAATTGGAAGGAATGGAATAATAAATTCGAACATACAATTCTCGACAATACTTGAAAAATCATTATTGTATGCTTTGTTTATCTATAGAATGTAGTTTAATAAAATTATTCGTTTACCTAATTGGGATTTTCAAAATGATACAAAGAAGTTTTTTTTGTTTTAAACCTTATATTATAGGTAAATATTTTGCGACATTTCGCACCTTTGCAGCTGCCGTATCGACGAGAAAATGCAAAAATCAAATAAAATAATTAGGTACTGACTACAGTTTGACAAAAAATATATTTTCTCTGCTCTGCTGATTGGGCATAGTAATCTGTTAGTTTAGTGTCGTTTAGTTTCCACTTTCCTTAAGAGTTCACCTTTTCTATATTTCACAATTTGCTATCGTAAATGTTTAATACATAGAAAATATAACGTCAAGTGAAACATACTTTATTCTTGTTTTTATTCAAAGAGGTTTAGTAAAGTTATAAAACTTGCAATTAAAATAGCTGTTTCAGCAGCCTTTACCGGTATGAATATGTGAAACAGTGGCCAAAATAGCTTTAATGATTGTGTCCATTTAAGTAAAAACAGTATAAAAGGGTCATTGTTATATCCACAATGTATCATATTCTTTTAAAATAGGGTCCAGTTTCAAAGAAATATCATGACAATCCGGGGGTAGTGAAACATAGTTGCGATGGTCAGGGGTGACAAACTACAAATATATATATTTTTTTTTTAACTTATGCGAATGAAATTTTCAATAATCCTTACTTTAATTATTGTAACTCTGACGATTATAATTGGCAGGAATTGAAAAAAAATCTAATTACGCATTAATTTTGCTTGTATGATTGCCAAAATGTTCCTGCCTTTCACTTGTGCATTGCGTTTTGACATATAATGAATTTCTTTTTGGTTTACTAGCTATAGTTTAATGAACGTTGAAAAATGATAGTTTAATGTTCGTAAGTACGGGAACTAATTCGTCATTCTTGCTTTATCGACACACCGCAATGGGGAAAAACCACTATAGTCTCTTATTTATTGTTGGATGTTTCACTTGCCTCGGTGTTTCTCTTGCCCCACCTTATATAATTACACAGCTGGAGCACTCTGAGGGTACACAGCACTGACAAAAGGGACGGACACCCGTTCCAACAATGCAAGTTTGAAACTTGTTCGTAGCAAGTTTCCTCGTGATGCTGGAAAATCGATTCTAGTTCTGTATGTATTAAGTCGTAAATAATGGATGCACAGTCACGATATACAAATCTTTGTTTGCGTCACGAATTGTGAATTCGGTTTTGGTGGTTGCAGTGCATTCAAATCACGTAAATAGTTCAGGAATATTTTTGTATGTCAGTTGGTTTTTGTATCAACAATGTGCTATGAATCTACGGAATGACGGAATTTTTAACCCTTTTTAGTTCGACTAAGTTCCGATTGTATGTTGATATCATATAGTTACTGCAACAGGCTTATTAGCAACACAACACCAAATACATTTTTCTGATTAAAAAGTACCTACTGGTGTTGTGGGAATCTCATCTCATATTTGACCGGACTCTTTTATTTATTAAATTCTTTATTATACGCCAACAAACAAACAGCAATTTCTTCCAAGCAACCATAAGTTCGACAAAAACAAAATGTAAGTAATTTGAAGTAGTTTATATGACCACTATGATAGCGGACAACCAGTGACATCTGACAAAGGACCGAGCGAGCACGAAGCGCGAGTGGAGCGTCTCCGTTTCAGCTTGGGCAAAATGATTTCCTATGTCCGTCCGGCTGTCCAGCTGTCTGTTTGTCCTCTACAGGTCGCATTTTTATTATACATTATTATTATACAACATGTTATAAAAGTACCCCTAATGCCGAATATGGTATATAGGGTCCATCAAACTGAACAACTTTTACTATGAGACCAACTCTCAAAGCGCGAAAAAAAAAACAGCTGTTTCATACATTTTCATATTTTCGATTTTAATGTTTATATGAAGCAACTGATTTTTTTTTCGCGAAATCAGCGTTGTTCCGGTAGTATAAGTTGATCAGTTTGATGGTCCCTATATAACATATTCGGCATTAGGGGTATTTTTGTAACATATTGTTTAGATTACTTTGTTGAATCGACAAAATATTTTTTCAAAATAGAGGAGAATGGGCACAGATATGGGGAAAATCATATTTCAAAAATGTCACAAACAGCTCTACAGAGCCACTTGTAGATAATCGTAGTAGCTAATGATATTATACAAATAGTGACTGAGGCAGTATACTCGTGTACGTAGATTCTTTTTAAGAGTTTGAATACAATATTCTCGAATATAGAGTTCCGTTTCAATCTGACACCGCAGCGAGTTATTACTCCAGAATGACCACTATGATGACAGACAACCAGTGACATCTGACATAGCTAATAGGGTATCTTAGATGATTGAAGTAGCTAATAGTATTAGACAAATAACATAGTGACTGAGAAACAGTATACTCACGTACTTGGATTCTTTTTAAAAGTTTAAATACAATGTTCTCAAATATATAGTTCCATTTCAACCCGAGACCACGTCGAGTTATTACTCCAGAACTAACACACAACTGCCATTGTCTGCAACTTAAGCGAGCACTTCTGTTTTTTGTTATAAATTCAGAACTGCTGGTTATTCCGCTTCGTTCGAGGGATATTACATGAATAGAATATGCTTGAATTTATTCTATATCATTATACATATTCGAACGAGAGAACTTACTACAGCTTACTTTTAATATACAAAGTGTAAGGTACAAATTGTTACGTAAGCAACCGAAATTTCCCGTTTGATCGTTTATGAAACTCGCAAATTTACTGGAGGGGTGGAATGCTTATGTTCAAAACCATTCATGGTGAAAATACTAAGAAGTAAGTATTGTAAAAGAATGTTTTTTTTTAATTTAGTACCTATCGAGTCGCACCACTTTTATCTTCTTATTCCTCTATAACCTTAGGTTATACTTAATTAGACATAAGTAATAGTTTTAAGGTGCAAGCACGATATTTACGTCTATTACAACCTCAGTGGTCGAGTGGTTTGTATGCCGGTTTTAAGGTGTCGCCATCTCTGAAGCAATTTAGAAAACTAACTTTTGCTATATTGGCTCAGGTCTGGGTGTTTGTAGTTCCACTGGTGCCACCATTGTCTCTGATTTCCATAACACAATTGCTATAGCTACTTACTTTTAGATCCAAGCAATGTTTGTGAGATGTTGTCTAATATTTAAAATTTAATTTATTTATTACAAAAAATACCTTTGTTGAAGTTTTACGTTCCCGATGCAGAGTTTCTTCAATATCTCCGGTGGCAAGATACAAAATCGCTTCTATCAACACGCTTAATTTCAATAGACGCCAGAACAATGGAGGTTCAAGAGGTCTCGTTCCAAACAAGGTTTGATCCCTATTCAACGGTATAGAGCTTTTCGAAAGAGTGAAAGGAGACTTTACACGGACAAGAATAAAGTCGAATGTTGCAGTATAAACAATGATCACAATGCTCACTTGTCCGCTGTATTAGCAGGCAAAAGGATGTAGCAAGTGTTCAATGAAAGCTAAATTTTGCCGTATCATGCGAAACAATTATATGAAATATTCATACAACGAAGTCTCTAATTTCATTCGAATTTGTATCTTGAGTGGAAGTCTCCAACGTATTATGCTAAACAAATAAGAGAGTATAATGAACATTCCTTATTGAATTAAAACCATAATATAATTTTCGATGACTTGAGTGGTGCAGTGGTCAACATGTCGGTCTTACACGCAAGAGGTCCCGCGTTCGATTCCGAGCCGGGCAGAAATGAATGAAATTATGAATTTTAATTTCTGTGACGAGTCTGGGTGCTACTATGTATAATAAGTATATATTTATAAAGTATATGTATAAGTAGTATATATCAGTGGTCTAGCACCCATATTACAAACTTTGCTTAGTTTTGGGCTAGATGGCGCTGTGAGAAATTGACCAAAAATTAATTAATTAGCTAATACCATTAAAAAGCAATACAGCAATCAAAGTCAAGAGGTTGATAATTAAAAAGTGAAAATTCGAAACTGTTCCCATTTCAGTGTGTAGTTGGTAGATAACCTATTTTGGCTAGATGCCAGGGCGGCATGGCATCTGGGTCATTCGATAGTTCGTTGTATTTTTTAAAGCCCCCAAGTTTATTGTTTCTTTTTTTCTACAATTTTATAAGCTGTGGTTTTAGCCACATGCTGTTTGTAGTGAATTTCATTTATTTTTACTATTAATGAACTTCATTTATTTATACTATTGAGTAGCCGTACAAAATATGATAGCTTGGAGTGAGCGTCTATATTTCACTTGAAATCTTCAACTTTTTAAATTTAGTAAAATCGAACATTACCGTTAATGTTTGTGAAATAGAAGTTGCTAAAATCGAGCTATTATCTATAAACGCTTCCATTTAGATTACTAACTATCAAGGATTGGAAAGTGACTTAACGAATAAAATTACGAGTTCGAGCAACTCGTTATTTTATCGGCAGATGGAAGAAACGTGTATGCTGAAAAGGCAATTAAAATTAATCAGATTAAATTAAGATTATCTCTATAAAGGTAAGATACTCGTGTATATCTGTGGTCTCTCTGGTTGCAAAACCAACATCTGCCAATCAATAAGACTGCATTGCTAGGTACTATGGGCAACAGCGTCGCTTAACCAGTTAGCAACAAAATTCGTGTGCGCGCGTATCGCCCCTGCACGAACTAAACGTATGTTGTGACAGCGCGGCGTGCAAGCGATTTTAACCTTAGGAGTGGTAAAGCGACGCTGTTGCCCGTGGTACATTGTTTACGCGC
Source organism: Catoptria pinella (assembly GCA_963556745.1). Taxonomy (NCBI): domain Eukaryota; kingdom Metazoa; phylum Arthropoda; class Insecta; order Lepidoptera; family Crambidae; genus Catoptria; species Catoptria pinella. Next base: position 6,162,295 of record OY750775.1, on the reverse strand, counting down.
AGCCATCACCACCCACTTTTGCTCTATAGATAGAGCTTTATCACAAATAGTACAAGTTTTCGCTAGGATTAGGAACAGCGTTCCTCCTAATTGCTTCAAACGGGTAGAAGCGACGTTCATCTGTTTGCTGTAATAGTTTGGTCCTCTACATTTGTTATCATAATAATGGATCTACTCCGCTGTGCTCTGGCTTTGTAATTTCACTAGCTTTGGTGAAATATCATTGAGTTTAAAATTTTCAATCAGTTCTTGATCTCGAGCCTATCTCTAAGGAAAAACGGAATGTAGAAAAAAAAAGTCTGTTGAAATAGAATAGAGTTAGTAGTTGTTTTTGTTTTACTAGATCAATTAAACGCACTGAAAATATAATTCAGAGACAAGATTTTAACCGCCTCTGTGGTCTAGTGGTTCTCTCACACGTGTAAGACGCAGGGGTCCCGGGTTCGATGCACAGGAAGGGGATACACTTTGTGATCGGGTTGGTTGGTGGTACGGCTTATTTCAAGTCCGCCTGGCTATCTACCACCATCTTACCTAAGTCAACAATTTAAAAAATGGGTTTTAATCCGTGTAGTGTGCAGTACTATTATTAATTCTCTGGTACAGGCGAGACGGCGCGGCGGGCGTGACACTAGCGGTCGGGTTGTGGTCAAGCGCGTCACCTCTCGATACAGTTCACTAATTAGCTGGATTGCTTGCAGTCTATTGTTTGTTTCTACATTTATATAATCGAATCAATTTATAATAAAGATTATTTCTCTTACAAGAAATTGTATAGTAATGATTCGAACCTCTATGGATTCTATGTCAGCTTTTAACTAAGTATATTGAATGTGTAATCATAAAAATATCGATAAAATAATTGTATTATTATTAACATGGTCAACCTCTCTCTTAAAGTTAAATTTCCAAATAAACTTGTAACTCTTCTTTACTTTATTAAGGAAAAGAGGAAAGAACTTATCCTCAAGTTATCTGCAGTCATGCAGTCATCCTCAGGTGTGGGTATACTTATCTGTTACTCTTTAAACAAGTTAAAACTTAAGAGTCATTAAAGTCACCTCGCTTTGAGGTACCATCGTGACATTTCAAATTGAAAACTTATGAATATGCGACTACTAGCATGCCTTAATTACAGCGCATAGCTACCCAAAATAATTTGGCGACCATATAAATATTTCATGAAGTCGTATTGATTAAATTATGAATTTTTGGCACTGATCCAGGTACCGCTGCGAACCTATTAGACAAATGTAAATAAAGTACATTACACTCGGTTTGAAGAGCTTTAAGCTCAATGTAATTAGTCGCGTAGTAACACTAGGGAATTTAATTTATTCTGTTGTAATCTGATATTTCCAGTTTTAATCACAAAACATGATATGTAGATATTAAATTATATTAAATTGATGTTTAAATTGACCATCAGCCATTTTTACTGCTTGGGCACAGGCCTTCCTTATGGGTGAATAAGAAGGATGGGTCATGACCCACCAGGCGGGCCCAATGCGAAATGGTGGGTACTAATAACTGCAAATGCAGTCGGGACCAACGGCTTAACGTGCTTTCTGAAACATGGAGGAGCTCGAGATAAAAATTTTTGGTCACCCATCCCATGACCGACCCTAGTGAAAGTTGCTTAACCTCCGCAATCGCTGGGACAGGCACTATACCACTGCGCCACCAAGCTCCTCTGCTCATATTTAAATTAATGACAAAATATTATTGGAGGTGTAATTGAACACACATTTTTACCCGACTACAAAGATTTATATCTCAAATTAAATAAAAATAATTAAAAAAAAAACATTTTTTTCTGTTATTTATAATACTGCTGGGCACAGGTTCCTGATGAATAATAAGGATGGACCATAACTCACTTCGCGGACCTAATGCGGATTGGTGGGTGCTAGCTAACGATTAAAATTGCAGCCGAGACCAAAGTATTTTTTCTTATCATTTTGTACTTTAACTTAACGTGCTCCAAAGTACGGAACAGCTCGAATAACTTTCACTTAGCTTATTTGTTCTAGTTTATTTTTATCACATAAAATGTTAGGTATAGTTACGTATTTTCGTAGTTTTTTAAACTTTGAGAGCAATCATTATAATTTCAAAAACATTCCGAAAAATAATGATAAGATTCACTTGAAACGAGCATCGCCTCAATTTAATTCAACAAATTGCTCAATTAACGGGCGTTAATGGAATCCATAATGTTATAATGAGAAGAGCGTCCCTGGTGGCTTAGTGGTTTATTTCAAACATCTATGAAAGAATGGATAAATAAGTAATGAACACTAGGTAAAAATAACGTTATTCAGATTCAAATATTTATTGCAAGTCACAGGTATAATAAGGTGTTACAAATTTTAAAATATTTGAGAAGTGACGACCTGTAAGGACATGACTATGAGGGACAACTAATGCCGTTTTACTTAAGATTGATCAGTTAGACAGTGTTACCACAGTATACAAGGTGTTACAAAAATACCCCTAATGCCAAATGTGATATACAAGGTGTTACAAAAGTACCCCTAATGCCGAATATGATAGATAGGGACCATCAAAAACCATAGTAAAAGTTGATCAGTTTGATGGTCCTTATATACCATAGGGGTATTTTTGTAACACCTTGTATACATTTATTAGTTTTTTATATACTGTTGTGTTACTAGTATGTAATCAATTTCATTAGAATCGTTTTGTAATAAGTATTCATAATTACATCACATTTACAATAACAATAATAATGAATAAGAAAATATTAGGACAACATTACTATTACAATATTGATAAAACCTATAGCGGGTAAAGTCCTATCCTCATTAAGGATAATGAAACGAGTTAATAATTAGTTGTATATTTATTTTTTTAACTGTTTTTTTATCGATTTTTTTTTACATGTCAATTAAATTAATAATAATTTTAACAAACATGACAATTTTATTTCATTGCCCCAATTATATGGTTCACTTGACATCTCAGAATGACACAAACGAGGAGATGCGTTTGCGCCTAATTGCGTAAAAATCATCAGTAACAGAAACGTGGCATCCGTAACAGCATCCAGAAAACATTATTATATTGAACACGCTGGGCGCTGTATACCCTTTGAGTATAATTAACCCACAGGCTGCTCGTGTAGAAAGATTGGCAGTATGCCTTAAACAATGTTATTTTAACTTCAGTCGAACAACGATCTAACATGTTGCCTCGGACAGCCAGCGCCCTGATCTCACGTTCAATATCTGCGGCATCTTTTAGGTCTTCGGTGATAATGTGTCCTAAGTATTTAAACAACCTATTGAGAAGGAACTTCAAAGACATTCACACTTCCGTTATTTCCGTTGTTCAGTTTGATGGTCCCTATATACCATATTCGGCATTAGGGGTAGTTTTGTAACACGTTGTATTATTAATTCAGGTGTTCTAAAAACCAATAAATACAAACTAAATAATTGTAATCCGTAAAAAGTGTTTTATTTGTAATGAACTGTACGCGCGAAAGTCTTAGAAGTGTAAATGATTTTTTTTTTTACATGGACCCTACGTAACTACTCTTTAAGTTTACTATATACTGCATTTGAATAGTGCTGTTACCTAAAATCCTAGTATGCAAGTTCAGTCAAACGAAATGCAATGTCATTACCAAATTGGACCTGATGTCCTTAGTGGTGCAGTGGTCAACATGCCGGTCTACCAAGCAAGAGGCGGATTCGATTCCCGGCCGGGCAAAAATTGAAATGATGAATTTTAATTTCTATGACGGGTCTGATATTTACTTTGTATAATACATGTATTTAAAAGGTATATAAATAGTGCATCAGTTCTCTAGCACCCATATTACAAGCTTTGCTTAGTTTGGGGCTAGACAGCGCTGTGTGAAATTGTCCAAGCATTTATTACTATTTTCTTTTATTATTATTATTATTAATTTATATGCACAAGGGTCTAATTTTTTACGTATGGTAACCCCGATGTGTAATTTCATTCCGGCCTTATTCCGCAACGATCGTCACCAACGAGCCATCCATGAATATTTAAAGCCGTGGGTACACAAAAAACAAGGCTCTATAATGTGAGTTTGAACAAAGGGTGAAATTGTTATGTGTACAGACGACGGCATATCAGGCGTAACATTTTGACCTTGAAACCATCTGTTAGTCCTACGTAATAAAATCTGTTTTCGCATGGGTTCAACTTAACGTGCTGTCGTGTGTTCTTTAATCAGTGACTTTAATTAATTACCGTTTTTGTAGGGAAGTATTTTTTTATGTAATTGTTCTTGATGTTTGGAAACCGATGAAATTTGATATTAGATAGATACCATTAAATATTGTCTTTCTAATAGGCAATACTATAAATAAAACTTCTTTGTAATTTAATATTAAGCATTAATAATAGGTATTTCGTATTACATACCTACGTATTTTTCCCCAGAGTCATTGGGCAAAACTTAGGTACACTTGTAGTGTAGGTATTGTTACGGACTGGTCATCAGGCCGGGTGTGTAAATATCTTATTGCTTATTGTTTGTGTTCTGATCTCTTTGCTCTTTTCTATCTGTCATCTGTCTTCTCTTCACTTCTTTTTCTGTTTGCTGTGTATTTTGGTTCGTATCTTTTATTAATATAATTTCTTTGTCTTACTTTGAGCCTTCCCCTTTTCCCCTCTTTAACAAGTATGATATTACAGGTTAGAGTACTAAAAATACAAATTAAACATAAAATGAAAATTACTATAAAGAGATTCCAATAATATTTGTGCGCCAAAAGGCGTCATGCTATCTTTTTATCGCCATCACAAACAAACATTAAGCAATTAAACATTTTATAACTTGGTCGAAAAATTCAAGAAACGAAGTGACTGGCTGACTATAACCTATGCTTTTTGTGTATTTTTATTTTATTTATTAATTTATCAACATTTGTATACACTATTATATGAATTTTAAAAGCATGCCAAGAAACAAAAAAATACAGACTTTTACTTTAAAATTACAATTTAAAATATCATCAAAACATACATCATATCCACCACTGGGCATCGAACATCATCCAAACAGTTTAGTTTCGGTGTCAAGATTTAAAAGCTGGAAAATTGAATCTATTTATTCAATGTGTGCTTAGGCACTTCTTATGAATACTGAACGAACTCACTACTGCCAACTGGAATACCAAGGAAAACTGCCTAGTAAGTTAATTTTTTCTCGCATTGAGTCGCCTTATGATTTTTAGTGTCAGATTTCATGCCAATTTGCTAAAACTATGGGTTTGTTAGGGTATTTTTAAGGATTGCTAAAATTACGTTATAACTATATTATGTACTACACCCACACCTCCGTACTAAATATCAAAATCTTAAGCTGAGACCGAACACTCACCTCAAGATGTACTCAACCTTCCCGTCCCAAGTGAATAATATTCGCCGTCACTTTCACACGAAGAGGTTCTTGTATGTCTCCTTCTCTTCCCTGATTTACTTCTCCCGCGGGCATTACGCGACTACTCTATTTAATTTGGTTGGTTGTTAAGTTTGACTCTAAAAAGTTTTTACATGCTACCCCTCATATTTGATTTCACTTACACTATATACATATTACACTATTTTCCTGATTTTCCTAAATCTACATAAAAGTAACGTACAAACTTTTTGGTAAGAAAAACTAAGCATGCTGTCTCACTAGTGCTAGTAACACAAAATAGTCAGTCAGTATTGAATTTAAACTTTAAAGCTACTAATTGTTCTTTGTAAAAGGTATATCAACATATTTTTTTAAGACATATGTAATCATTTCTATTTTTTCAGATAATTAAATCCAGATACAGCGAATTTTGTCTGTCTGGCCTATGTAATTCCCTGTTATTCTTTATCACAAAATGAAAATAACTGATCTTCTGACAACATCGCTATTTAACTTGTTTACAAGCTAAAACTCAAATTACTCGCGTTTCACTAAATTTTAATGGAGCTCAATGGTGTAAAATTAATTGGATAACATTGTTATCGATTCAAATAAGTCCAACGAGTCGAGTCGGCCGAGCCGGATGTCACGACGAAACCGTTCAATCGACTGAACATCCCCAATTTCACGTGGGTGAAGTCACGAATATGAGCTTGTTACGACATTAATGTTACAATGTATCTGTTAATATTGTTACATTTTTTTGTAATATGTAGAGACAGTAGTTCACAGTAAACTTAGTTACCAACAAATCGAATTCCATATTTTGCTTCTCGTTAATTATTAGACTGTAGAGAAGATACACCGTATGTACAACAATTGGAGTTGCATACAAAAATACGCGGAATTTAATATTTTTCAATTTTAATTGACACGCGGTGAATAGGAGAAATTATACAGGTAATTTCGACAGTAAAATCGGTAAGTTGACTATTACAGCTTTCGAACAATATCAAATTTGAATAAAATCAGATTGAATCTATTTGAAAAACACCTTTCAGAACATAGCTCTTTTGTATGGAAAATAATATTATGGTAGCCCCTATTTTCTTTTAAGCAGTATGTATTATTAATTGTTAGATTGAATTTTCTCACTTTCTTGAGTTAACCAGACCGTGGGACTCCACACTTTAGGTATGAAGCTATAAGTACGCGGCGTGCTCCACCGGTCGGGTTAATTTAGAGGGCTGCCGCGTGCCGGCACTCTCACGTGCTCGCCGCATCGCGTATGGATATTTAACAAAAATGTTCCAATATTGTTGTAAGCTTTTCTTATACCATAGTACGCACAATCGCAGTTCATTTAAAACAAGACAACCCTAACGTCGTCAGAAGAGATGAGAGTGATATAAAGAGAGGTAACTTCTGACGCTTTAATTGGTAAAACCTGACGTCAAACAATTAGTTCTTCTTGCGTGACTATCGTTTCTTTAGGTTATTATCGTTCCTTGAAGTTGTCTAAATTTAGTCACGAATTCAGATTCCGGACTAAAATAAGTCTACACAGACACGGTTGCAGATACGAGTAGCTGTATTAATTAGCTTCGAACGTGATAGGGTAGAATTTCATATTTTAATGAAATTCCACTAATTATTCATATCTGTTAGTATCAGCAACTTATACTGAGTTATGTCGCTTATTGTTTAGCAATTTGTGATTTCCATCACTTTATATTATATTATTTATTTACATACTTAGTCAATGTTTGTGGGTACAAAGTTTATAATATGACAGCTACATTTTGTTTGATTATGATAGCAAATAAATTAAGGTTTAATAAACAACACAAACAAAAGTGCAATGAGTCATACAAAGTAAAGTTGGTATTCAGTCATATCGGAATTTTAATACCCAATAGCTACCATTTTGTACATAACTGATCCAACACGGCTGACTGACTTTAGTTTGGACAGAACAATAGATACAAAGTAATACTAGCTTACATACAAGACCTTGATTTAACGTATTGAAATGGGTTTTTAAATTTTGAGATTTTAGCATTCACAATGCTATTTTTATATAATACCAAATAATATACTAGAAAAAATACGTCTCGCACCAGATCATGTTCTCGGACGGGAATCGAACCCGCTACCTTTGGATATCCGGTCCAATGCTCTGACCGCTGAGCTACCGAGTCACTAGCTATATCCAAAGGACGCGGGTTCGATTCCCGTCCGAGAACATGATCTGGTGCGAGTCGTATTTTTTCTAGTATATTATTTGGTATTGTATTGAAATGGGATCCAATGTCATGTCAATGTCAATGAAATTAAACAACTAGCTCAATATTCAGAAAAAAAACTATGTTGGAATCTTCTTATGTGTAAGTGTTGATTTTAGAAACTACATGACTTTTATTTTCGTTACGGAATAACTCATGTAGCCAAGGAAAAAAATTCTCAACAACTTTTAGCAAGAGAGTTCTTATAAGGGTGCTAATAGCAAACGACGATCAAAGTAGGTCAAAAGTGTTCAGCTTAATAATTCACGTGTGCAACCTTCTTCTAGGTAGAAATTAAACGATGTCAAAGAGAAGAAAGGTCTGCGTCAGTATTACGCTCACGTTTCGGCGTTTGATCGTTGTTAGCCCCAATCTAGGCGATATTTTGTACAAGCATCCTACGAGCCCTATAGCCTAGTTGCGAAGGCCCGTTTTATGACTTAAGTTTTGCAAAGCCTAACTAGACGAATGATCGAGAATAGCCACCCTAGCATTGGAAGTCCTTTCGATTTGTTATACTTATATCCATTATTATTCAAAAGCCTTTATGGATTAGCAATACCAAATCCAAAACTCTTACAAATCAATACTGTGTATTTACAATATTCTTTTTCTTTCTCTGTAAAAACCCAAAAAAAGTAAGTAGACAAACTATGCTTCCATCATGCAGAGGGATTTCGCCATTAATTTCTGTCTGTCTGTCTTCATGTCTTTATTCCCACGCTACTTTAAACATGCTTTTGGGTTCAATTCCAGTTTACAGATTTCTCTTAAGTATATAATTTATCGATCAGTTGGTACAAGCGCATATGTTACTGGCATTTTAGACCGTAAGTAGGTTAAACACAACAACACTCATAACAAGCCATATTCAAAGAGAATCCGGAAATACATTCTACGTGGTTTGAAATCCACTTTGCGGCCCGACCCTTGAGTGCCAAAGACCTATTCTTGAAACTTGAACAGAGGAATATGTCTAGTATTTTTATTAGAATAGAGTCGCAAATAGAATATTGATGCCAGCTGCTACGAGCTACGACGTAGCGGCCGTAGCGGGTTGCTACAGCGTCGCTGCTGTGTTTGAGTAAAACGGTTTATTGTATTTTAGAATTAGTTCCGCATAATAGTTTGAGCACGCCTGATAATTTTAGCTGGGAACGAAATGTTTTTCTTTCACATATAAGATTTTGTACCCAACTATAGAGTTTAGCCAGCAATTGCGTACTGCGATTATTTTGCACTTTACTTACATAAAGTAATACAGTAGCAACACCAAAAGTAAGTTCTCTTCAAAATATTTTCCAAAGTTAATTAAATAAAATCTACAGGTATTTTGGAACGAACAGTGAAACCACCTATATCTCTATTTAGCCTTTTACAAAAACGGATCGTAATATAATAGATGAAGCTCGAGCAGCGCAATGTATAAAATATTGTACTGCTCTAGTGTTTATAATTCTGAAATCGAGTAGCAATATTTCACCTTTCAACCTTGGTTAAGAAACAATATGAATTAATTCAGAATATATACAAGCTGCACTAATGGGTGCAGTGAGAACTAATACCGCTTTGAATGGCGTAATCATATTCGATTTCAAGTCGGCATCCATCCGCAGACTGCTCAAACGGTGACATTAAAACCCAACTTGCTTTACCAGATAAAGCTGTTTGAAACTATATGGAGGAAAACTACTTAGGAAGTTAGCTTCCTAAGTGTTATATAACTTTTTATATTACATGATTTTGAGTTTCGTGGGAATAAGAGAGAAGATTAGTTAAACTATACATATAATAATACTAAATCAATAAGTTTTTTTATTTTATTGCGCCTGTACTTTTGGAACAACACATAACATGGTTGTCAAGGCTTGTGTAGGTACTATTAAGCAAGTGTTAAGTAAAACGAAGTTTACTAGCTCGACAGCTAGTGGTGCGAAGCTTTATTGCCCATCAAAGTCCCTTAAATAAGCGCCATCATCCATTGTTAACTTGTCATTCATTAATTCGAAGAGAAATAGATCGCATTTCTAGCAAATGTATGCCAGTACCAATTTACATACATTAAATGGCGATTAACGATCTCTCGTACGTATAGAATTCCTTTCAATACATACACATCACGAAAAAGTGCCTAAACTTCAGCACGGTAAGGTTGGAACTGGATTGGAGGGATAGGTATGTGCAATCATGACTAGATTTAGGAAGAGTAATTGAGTATTCAGATCTCTGTGGCTGGCCATTCAATATCGTTGACGTTTATGCTGGGTCTAAAATAGCATGTACGGCTACACTTGATTGCTATTAGAAATAACGGATATTATAACGGTTATTTAGTTTCTACTCTGTTATCATAGTTTCAGCAAAAAGAGCGAGAAAAATACAGAGTCTCATTTCATCGCCTACTTTAAAGCTGTAGCCTTGATCAAATGCTATAGCTGAAAATTAGTTTAAAAAAGCATTATAGAATGATTCATAGACAAATATCACATTTTTATTATGAGGTGTAGTATAAAGATGAAACAATACGATTTAGAAAGAGGTCAGATGAAATATAACCAAAAAAACATTTAAGAGAAAACCGCGTATAATAAGAAGAATTTTTGACGTTGATTTAGAACTTACTACCTGCCTATTACAAGTATAAAAATGAAGGAACGCGATGAGTTATATTCTATTAGTTTGGCTTTATAGCCGTAATTTTTCCTTGCAAATTATGCCCTTGTTATTTCAAATTTATAAGCTTTACTTCGCATCCTCGTAAATGTAGTCTCATGGACTTTCAAGAAAAAGGTAGTTGACAATAAAAATGATTTGGTAATGTTACTGTTTTACATAGGGCGTTTTACTCTTTTGTAAAAAAGAAACACAAAATATTAACAAAGTATACAGTAAGGCTTAGAAAGTTGTTACAAAGTTAAGCTTAATTTTTGACACCTCGATTAAAATAACAATGATGTTACCATGTTAAATTTAAATTAAGAATAGATCATTTTATTGACAAAACATGTTCCAAATGACACTCAGCTCAGCAAAGGTCGTTAAAAAAATTCTCTTAACCGCCACATTATACCCTGACCAGTTAAGAACACCATTGACCACGAGTGACGCACTCCAAAGAAGAGAGCCGATTTACATTTCATTAGCATGTAATATGGACTTCAAGCTGTAAAAATGTCTCGTGATATTTTCATAGTTCAGCTTTGAAGAGTTTTTCTTAAGAATACATGTGAGAGGTCAGCTCTAATAAAAATCTGTAAAAATGTAACCTGGTTTGAACTAGTGCTAATTATTAAGTGAGCCATTCATTTAAAACCAGGTTTATGTTTAGTTTTGTTAGAATAATTGACGACACATAAATATTTTAACAGCAATCTTTACTCCGTTTTCTGTTGACTTGTCGACATGTTCTGATACAATATTCAATTTCACGTCGTTTTTATCAAATACCAAAAAACTTTGTCATGAATCACATTACTAATATAACTACCTATGTTCATGTATGTTCATACATTATTATTTTGTAAAATTCTCATGTATTTGCAGTATTTACTTAGGAGTTCCCTGTATACTGCATAATGAGAGAAGTGTAAGATGCATAAACGCATGGATGCACCCAAAAGCCCCTCTTTTTACACTGCCAAAAAAAAATTTTTGTAAGTTTTTTATTCCACCATAACTTCTAGATGCCCTAACGGATTTGGATGTATGAGGTACGTTAGAATCCTTACATCATCTCGAGTGACACTGGCTATATTTAAAAAAATGGCATCTGTACGACGCTACTTTCAAATGTGCAAAAAAAAAATTTTCTTCAGTTATTACAATTTGGGCATCAAATGTGATAAGCACATTCCAAAACTATATAACTTGTCACTAAAATGTGTGAAATAACAATAAATAAATTAAAAATATATTAAAACATGACTGCCCTGCCAAAAACAAAAAGTTTGTGTCATTGGAATCATCCCCCGACCTCTTTCATTAAAAATTGTTCTTCATAACGGTATTTTTTAATTAGTCAATTTCTTTTAATTTCTTACCCACGACGGAGGGAACGGAACGGAGGCGGTATATGCGTTTGGGGTTACAGGTGTTCGTGGCCTATTACAAACAATCGCGATAAGCGGACGATGTTCGTCCCGCTCCGTGATACTATAAGGTTCAATATTATACAATATTTGACGACCTCCGGTAAGTAAGTACGCCTATGTTACAGCACTTAACACATTATAAAAAAACTATGAAGATACGTCGAACTCTATCGTTAAAAGACAGAAAATTCGATTCTTAAAATTATCCATGGCAACCAATAAGAAATATTTTCGATTCTGTTAGCTTTTGCAACGAAAAATACTTGCTCTTAAATCCGAACTAAGGATTTTTGCGTAGGCTACGAGTACCTATTATGGGCTTAATAGATATTTACAAAAATTTAATCGATATAATTATAATGAGTATGTTTTAAAGTTGTACTTAAATTGGATTGAACCTTCCATTACACAGTTATAAAATGGAATAGAAACAAATGATAATTTTGTGTATTCAAATATAGATAGTGTTACAAGAATAGTGTACTCACGTGTGGTTAGCGGAGGAGAGCCGGCGGTGCAGGCTGCGCAGCGACATGGCGTACCCCTAGCAGGGCGGACTGCCGCTGCCCTTGCCGCGCGGCCGGCGCAGCGCGCGCGCCCCGAAGAACGCGCCCTCCTCGTTGCAGGACTGCGAGCGCTGCGACGAAAGCATGCCGGCCGCGCGGCTGAGCGCGTGCAGGGGCCGCACGCGCGCTCGCCTGCCCCACCCGCACCCGGCCACCACCTCAATCTTGCCGCCCGCTGCGTAACAACAATACAGTGTGGAAACTACACGCTCAGTACTTATGCTAGCCACTGATGAAAAGTCTATTTGGCAGACGTTCAAACACTTCCTAACAGAAGTACGTCTAGGTTTAAGTTATGGAAGTGACGGCGTTGGTGCGACCATATGGAAGTATAGTCAACGATGTCCCATAGCTTAAATCTGGGCGTACTTCCATTTGCAAGTATTCCTTATGGACGTCGTCTGCCAAATAATGGACGTCTTGAAAGTGTCTAGGCGCAAAAAACTAACGAGTGTATCGAGAACAAATGTAAAATTTCTGATTTGTAATTTGTGCAGCGCGCAGACAATTTCATCTGTAAAGACAAAGAGTACTAACTACTACTACGTAAAAGGGAACTAAGATTACCAAAAAAAAAATACATTTGTGCTCGATAGTTTTTCATGTTTAGGGCACTGAATCATTCGTCTATTAGATGTACCTAATACTTATGGTTATTCAGTAGGGATGAACTATATTTGACCACTCGACTCCACATTTTCCCACGGCTCTATTCGGCGATGACCGCGGCTCACAAATGCCGAATACCACGCTACAACAAGCAAAACTAGTTCGGGCGCTGACGTCACTCGCAAACCCGCACGGACTTTAGTCCCCTTTTGGTTATTTAATTTGATTTTATGATTTTACCATTTTTTACTATTACTTTATTGTTTTAAATTATTATTATAATTGATAAGCAAACAAAACTCGACTAAAACAACATAAAAATATAAAAAATGCGTAAAATAACATAAACGCGCCGACATATTTAATAAGTATATATATAGGTAGTATATCAGTTGTCTAGCACCCATATTACAAGCTTTGTTTAGTTGGGGTCTAGATGGCACTGTGTGAAATTGTCCAAGCATTTATTATTATTATTTTATTTTTTATTTTTGTTTTAAAGTTTTGTACTAATACAATAAAAAAAAGAAATCTTAGAAATTTTTGGAAAACTTTGTAATAAAAATTAACTCTCTCTGATTTTAAAGGATGGCTGAATTACGGGTTGAAATCGAAAACAGCTGATTATTTTTTTACTCCGATTAAATTGGTCCCATAGAAAATGTTGTTTAGTTTGACGGTCTAAGCCATACCACAAAATTTGTCAACTGTTCAAAAAATCACCCTGTAGATAAGATAAGATTAATAGTACTTTTTTATTTTTGATGTTCATTTTCAATGCACTCTGATAGAGCCGTGGAACGTGAAATCTGTGAAAAAAATTATTAGACCCTAATAGGTGCTTCAAATAACTTTAAAAAATCCATACCATGATTGAAGACTCTTTGTCATCTTTATCGCAAAATCAGTAAAACTACATAAATATGTGTACTTGTAGTAGTTAATTTTAATAATAATGTTTACTCACTGTACCTATGTTCACGGTGCCGGCACGCACCTCACGCCACCTACCGCTTGCTTGCGGCAATCACAAACATCGAAAAACCGCTCGGAACCGCGCGCGTCGACACGCGCTCGCGCACGCACTATTGGCACTTGTGTACACTATACAAAACTTAACCTAACTACCGTAATTGATTCAAGGCGCTTCGTCGTTTGCTCGATTCGTAATCTAACTGACTAATTTATTAATTATTGTTTTGTGGTAAGGTTCGCGCCTCCGCCGGTCGTAGTATCTGAAACAAATTAGAATTCGTAATTAGATCATGGCCCGTTTCATCGACGAATGGAACGGTAGGAAATTGGAACTGATCGACCCCTCCATAATCAAATCAGTGCGTCAAAATTAATTTTGAATACAAACTGGGCGGGAATAACGAATGTTTATACGACTAATAAAATTGGGATCTGTGTAAGCGTAAAAACTGAGTCACTCTAATTAATTAGATGTAATTGAAATGCGGGTGAAATTAACGTTAATAGAGTCACGAAATGATTTTTGTTTTTAATGTAATTAGAGTGGTAGGGACAGAGCAACTTTTAATGAAACGGTCAGCCGGGGGTCTATCCCGGTTAATCCTTTGAAAGCTTCTAATCCGCACACTTCGACACAGTACAAAATTAGACTTTTAGCGGTGTGCGAAGCAACTTCGAAATAGGTCAATTGCGGTTTGAAAAATTTAACTTATAATTGGGAGAATGCTTTTGTTCTTGCATTGTTATATTTCATCGTCAACCCAGCCCGTTAAGTGTCCGGCAAACACGGAGCTTCCCATACAAACATAATACCAAAATTGTTTGCAATTTGATCATTTTTTTTTCTCCAACAATCCACAATGTACTCTTATAGTCTAGTTTAAAAGATTGCAAAGGGAACTGATGCCTGAACTAAGCAAGCCTATGTCTCAGTGCACCAGTACCCTCCTCCTAACGATGTGACCATGAGATTAAACATAGTTATGTCTTATTTATAAATTATTTTATTTTAGGGAGAAGTTAAGCCATTACACTAAGTTTAAATATATTTTTAAAACGTAATTTTGAAGCATAATTAACTCTTCTTGTAATGTTATTCGGGTTAAGACAGTATTTGTCTAGGCTTTTATTAAAAAATTAAAAATTATCAAACCAAATAAAAATTAATGCGATTTACAGTTTTGTATGAAAAAATGCAATTGGCATTTAATCTTTTTCGAAATAGTCATCGGTAAATAAGAAATTATTCGAAATGATATTATAATATCAAAAACTGTTGTGTTTGACGTTTTCAGGAAACGACGCATAAAATATTAAAAATCATTGGAGTGAACTCTATCAGAGAGCTGTCCTTAACAAGTGCCGGGGACGGTCATTATGGCAGTTGGCTTTTTCATTAAAAGCTGTCTAAATGACATCTTTTAGTATCCGGTATTCCTAAAATAAAGAGAAGATATCGAAAAATTACTAATAATAATTAGAGATGAACTTCATCTTTCATTCTTTCACTACCTCCAATTACCCACTTTGAGTGCAAATTAAGTTACTGAGTTGAGTTTTTAAAAGATATAATAAGATAACTTAGTTGCCCTTATAAAACGTGACGCATTATAGATTTTTGTACATCATAATCGTAATCTTATAATCCCTATAAATTACCTATGTATATTTTTGTAAAGCATTTTTGGTGTTTGATCAATTTCAAACAAAGCCAAGAGCAGAGCCTACTTATTTTTCACATTCGAGCAAAATTTATGCTATTATTCACAACTAACGAATACTTATATCTAAAATATTAATTACAAGATTGCTCGTTTAATTTCAAAAGTATTCTATGTCCATACATATTAAGTTTCGTTCCCCATTTCGTTCACCTTTGTGCTCGTGATCATTTTCCACGCTACCTGTCGCTGTCGCTCTAGATTTAAAACGCAGAATGAGGGAGGTTTCACTGCAAGTAATTAAAACTGCACCCAAAAACAATATCACTGTGCAAAAGCCGTCTACTTACCATTGAGAATAATATCAAGATAGAGATGGTACAAAACATACACAGTCGTTACACTGTTTTATTTGTCCTTTGGATGCATTTGAAATAAAAATTAAAACATCTGCAGTTAAAAATTAGGTGATCATTTTGCAACTCATGATTTCGATTACCGAAAAAGATATCAAATGATAAAATACCTAAAATAATAAAAACATCAAACGTCTCATTCGGTACAGAAAATATTATAGCAAATAAATAAGTAATCTCTTCCCATTAGACATTTAAATCTCTCTAAACGTCTTAATAAATGCACAACAAATACTGGAAACCGTTAACTGAAACTTCCCCGAACGTTATTGCATTAAAATGATCGTGTTTTATGAGGCTGAAACCGAGGGGTTTGAAAATAAGGTTTACGCGTTAAACGCCCTCGGACGGATAAGGGTATTATAACCACAGTTAGATGAAATGTTATTTAACATCGTGATTCCACGAAAAATGGATTCGGACATTAATTTCACTTGCGTAGACAGTGGAAATCATTGCAGTATTACCAGAAATCAATAGAACTTTTAGTTTTTTTTATAATTTTACTCAATAATAATAAATCAACTGATAAAGACTTTTGTTAAAAATATGAACTTATTTTTAAATTTCAGCAATTAAAAAAATATCATAGAAACTATCGCCAAAAAACATTTCTATCATAACTCTAGTTAAAAGCTAACACAATTTCTACGAAAATCTTGCTACTAAAATAAATAAATATTTGACAACATCACATACATTGCTCCGATTCCAAAGTAAGTATTTGATTGAATCAGGCATTACTTGGCGGAAGTCCCAAACCATTGTGAAAACAGAAATATATGTAGCTTACTCCCGCAAAAAATATATGCAGGATGCACCGCCCGCCCGCATAAAAATGCACATGCACACCACAAAAATGCCAGTGCACAATACTTGCATTTAGCATGACAGCGACACACCTTGCACCTTCACCAATTAGACTACTCTACACGTGTTTCGCCCCAACCTGGAGCATCCTCAGGAGTTAGATCGTGCGTGAACCAACACCGAATGGTGTTTTCGGTGGTGGTTTGCGGGCGGGCGGGCGATGCATCCTGCATATATTTTTTGCGGGAGTAAGCTACATAATATTTCTCTTTTCACAATCCAAAGTAAGTAGCTAAAGCACTTGTGTTATGGCAATCAAAGACAACGGTGGTACCACAAACACCCAGTCAATATTGACCCAACCGGGGATCGATCCAGGACCTCAGAGATGGCGACACCTGAAAACCGGTGTACAAAGCCACTCGACCACGGAGGTCGTTAAGCAAATAGGTACTATTTTTATTTCCACATAAGCAGTTCCCAGAAAAACGAACTTGAAAATAAACCCACTATTACATAAGACTACTACCGAACAAAGTATAAATTAAACTGCTTAGTCAACATCATCAATCATCTCAACCCATCGTCTAACACGCACCAATAACATATAATCTAAATATATTGGAAGCTACGCTAGTGGAAAAGTATTTTTATAGGCGAGCTTTAGCTTTCATACAGACTTTGCGTGGCGTTCTACAAGGAAACTCTTTAAAATAATAGATAAAGGAATAGATCAATAGTCCATTATTACGAGCAAATTACAAATACATGGTTAATTTTGAAGTATATCTAAAAAAGTAATGGGTGTATCTCTTTCCTTCACCAATCAAGTGTGTGCAGTTAAAAGTTTCAATATTTCATAATCAAGATATTGAGGTTTGTTTGCGTCCCAAAATTTTACCGATTTCTGGATTTAGAGCTCATTCATAGACTTGCACACGCGTAAAGAAAAGAGACTGTCTTGTTTACTTAAATCACGGAAAGAAAGAATGTGTCTACGCACGCGTTTTGCTATCTTGGTGAGCTTGCCGATTAATCAAGATTCTTTTCCGATATTTTCAAACTATTGATTTTTAGCTTTCAACTGTACATACATTTTCAGTAAAGTAGTCTGATATCCCCATACTTAAAAATTAAGAGTGTATACATACGTGACTGATAAAATTATGCAGCTATGTATATAAAAGCTGTATAATTTCATTGAATTATGCAGCTGAAACATGAATACATGCAGCTAGGTAGTATATTTGTAACTTGCTCGTTATAAGAAACTATTTATGTTTTCCTTTATCTAAGTTATAATTCAATGTATCAAGTATTTTTATCTCTTAATTTTCAATTTTCCCAACGTTGTACGATTCTCGTAACTGCACATGACTCTTAAATTAATACACTATGGTACTAATTTGTCCTCGTTCACCTTCCAACAGGAAAAATAAATTTTAATGCATAATTTCAATCAGTTTTTGACATTGCAAACAACTACACTACAACAATAAACTGGGTAGACAAAGTATGTAAAACCCATAATATTTCCTCTATACACGTCTAACACACCACATTATGAGCCATAACTTAAAAACTACTTTGTTCCCAGTTTTCGTATGAATGGACGAGAGGGCCGATGATTGATTCACTCCTAGTCCTGGTTAATGAATCGAAATTAATGATCGAAAACTCCGGTCAAAGTTGAAACTTCACAAGCTCTTGCCCACGAAACAGGCTAATTGACTGATTCTGGTTCCACTAAACATAAGTAGTCGGGACTTTGAGTTGAAATGTTGACCAATCTGACCTTTAGTTGTATAACAAAGCAAATTAATGAAAACCTAGTGATCATATTAAGGCCCCTATATACCTCAAGTGGCGCCCTCATTTTAATTAAATTTATTGCTCGCTAAGTACATAATGTTTCGAAAATTCACATGTACAGATTGAAGCTAAGGTTCTATAGTTTATTTACAAACAATAACCTCAGTAAAATTTTGTTCGTTGTAGGAGTAGTTCGCAAATATGCTAAAAGAGGCCACTTTTAGCACTTTTGCGAACTACTACTACAACGAACTGTATTTTAATGAAGTTATTGTTTGTAAATAAACTATAGAACCTTAGCTTCAATCTGTACATGTGAATTTTCGATACATTATGTACTTAGCGAGCAATAAATTTAATTAAAATGAGGGCGCCACTTGAGGTATATAGGAGCCTTAAGCAAAATTAATTACAGTTGTGAAATTTGAAAAATTAGTACCTACATAATGTTGAAATGTGCTCACATACTAGTTAGTGAAATATTGATTGAAAGTTAAACTCCTCTTATTATTATTTTAATATTTTATCTTTTAAATGGTCTCCATAACTTAAAGTTATCTGTCCCACGCGATATCTTCTAGTCTAGACGGTAAAAATTATAAAAATAGTAAATATCCTTACATTTTAACTGCCTGACCAAGAGAGCTGGGCAACGGCGGCCGGCGACGCGACGCGCGAAACGATGAATAAAGTTATCAATCCCGCCATCTTGAAAAAGATAACTTGATACAATTTTTTAGGAGCCTTTACGGCCACCACACAGATTTTGCTCATACTTAGTATTTATTCAAATACAAATATAGAATATTGTTTTCGAATCTATTATTATTAATTTTCAACATTTATATTTAACATGGTTTCTTTTACCATCCATAACTCAAAGTTATCATTCCCGCCACTTTCAGACGGCAAAAAAAAGTAAAAATCTTGACACAATTTTAAGGAGTTGCCACACGAGTCACCTCCTCGACATCGATTTTTCGCTAAGTCTATTTCTGAGGTACTCGTGTCGTCTTAAACGCGGGCCATTGTACGACTCGTAGATTTTACGGGGCGCTAGGGTTGCTTGCAACTTTTAAAGCTTGTATTATTTTAAACTGCATTATTCTACAGTTGTATTTTACTACTTTTTATACAGCAACTGTGGCAATTGGTAAATTAATATACAATCCTCCTTAAGATATTTAAAAACGCTGTTATAATCAACGGCCATTGTTAATTTCTAACAAAGTGGCTCCATGTGTATCAATAAAGTCAAGCTAACCTGACCTCATTTTACTACACGGTAGACCTCTGGCAACCCTGCTCACTGAAATAAACACAACTCAAGGGTATGTTATTTGACTGCGGTTTCTGTAAGGGCCAATCCGAGCGGAAATTCCGCTGTAGATACCGAAGTTATAAGAGCGTTTTCACATTGAGCGGTTTAGTCGCGCTGTGACAACATCCAAAGCAATGCAAAAGTAGTTCTGCGACTGAAGCGTGACAATGCAGCGCTGTAACCATAGTAATCTGAAGGCATATCCACTACTACCACGATGATGCAGCGCTATTAAAACGTTTAATATGAAAGCACTAAAGAGTTAGTGTAGCGCTACACCTGCCGAAAGCACGGTGCCGACGCTTTGGCCACTGAACTTACGGTCATTCTATCTTTATACGACGGATTTCCGCTGATGCCTCAAAGTGCAAAAGCACCGTAAGCCTATTCAGGGAAAAGCGTTTGTCAGGGCGCTGTTCTTTCAGCAATGTTGCATGTACAGTTAGCAAATAGCAATACACTAGTATTGCATTGCAAGTCATATTTAAGCTATGCCTTCCGACCATGTCTGGTACCTACTTAAAAATAAAAATGAGTCTGTTTCACGTCGGTAGTGAACCCTAGTGGTTGTTTGAAACCGCAGCCTACAATCACACACGTCACTGCCCTTGCACTCCCAGGGATTTCTCCACATTTAACGAGATTGGCACCTAACACTCAATGCGAATGTCGATCAAATCTAAGGAAAGTCACATTAAATTTTAAACGTTAATGACAATAATAATAATCATGATAATGTAATAAGTCAATAAAAACTTGACGTTAGAATATGTACTTGTTACATTTGCTATCAATAGTTTACAACAGACTTATGAAAATATTTTGTCAGAAAAAACGATTTTAATAAATAGGTAAAAATGTTACGCTACATGGTAAGCATGGTACTGTTGATCAACCAGTGAAAAAAGCTGCATACATTTTGTTGCACTATTTGTAGAATCAAGAATATTAAATCTAATGCCGGCTCCACACGTTGGCCACAATATTGGCAAATTCATCGTGCGTTGCCGGTTTTGTAACGAATGCTTCAAAGAGTTTCTTTCAAAAGCATCAATGAACGATACACTAGCCAAGGTTTGGGCCAACGTGTGGAGCAATGGTGATAAGAGCAATTTTAAAATTACCACTTTTTTACATCTCTTTTTTTGCCTCTGAGTATCACCTAAAGATATTTAATAGTGTAGAGTTTTACAATACAAGATTGAATTACATTATAAAGTAGCTTAGTTCAAAAAACTCATAAAAGTTTGTTTTTTAATTAGTTATTTTAAAGTAGTTGTTACACTAACCTACTAATCGAAACAAATCCTGCCACAATAACAATGAAGTAACAATTCAATAAAGTCACATCATGTAGCGCATAGATTGCATACATTTACATGACAATGCCGCGACATACGCCAACAATGCGCTCTTTGCCGCACAAAGGAGTATGTCATCACTAATTTGTTCTTGAGTGTACACTGTCGTATCGGATGTTTGCAAATGTTTGGCTCATGTAGATTCGACATGTGATAAAACACAAAGTGCGCCAATTATTGTAACTAAAAACCGTAAAAATTTATTAACTAGCTATCTATACTTATTCGATTCTAGAACATGTTTCGAAAATATAGATACCGCATTGGTAAAAAGGACCTTCTGAACTATCATAGTAGTTAGGTTCAAGGAATACACGCTTCCAATGTATCTTTGATAATATTATGTAAGTACATAAATCAACTTTCTCTAATCTTAAATCATTTAAGCCCAAGTCTATCCTTACCTAAACATTTACACACAAAATATGAAGAAAATGGAAGGAGGAATCGTGGCTCCACATCAAATCCTACTATGTTCTTTCACACTAACTTCATAGCAGTCGTAAAACATTACCCTGAAGAGTTATCCAGTGGCATGTAAAGTCTAACCTTTCAGATAGATCGTAAACCGCAAACTGCACTGAGCTTAGGCACCTCTAGTTTTACGAGATCACATCTCATCGCAATAATGTACCCAATACTTTGAGCGGCCGTCGCGGTTCGCCCGTTATCTATCTTGAAAAAAGCCTTTTACATCTCGCCATGTGTCAGAGATTTGTCACTGCTTTTATACATGACACAGACATAATAATTTTGATGGACAGATCTGCTCAACGCCTTATAATATGAAGGCATAAAAGTGTGTCTTCAAACAGTCGCTTTCTCGTTCCTCTTGCGCTTTCAACAGAAACATGCCTCAGGGCATGCAATAGCCCATGCTCTTTCTTCTCATACGTCAAAATTATTATGGCATGCGTTTGAAGCAAGACGAATTGAAAGTTGAAGACGAAAAAGAAATGCTTAGTTCTTAAAAACCATTAGGTGGTTCGACCGGCTTTTCCGATCGATCGGACTACGAAGAATTCAAAATCCTGATGATTAATTGTTTAGTTTTTTCTCTGGAAAAAAAAACATAAATAATTACCCGGCAATTAAGTACACCGACATCTATTAAAGATAATATTATTATTGTCCGAGCCAACATTTACCCTGGACTAAGTGGACCCTTTTCATACTTCGCCTCTTGGCTCATCCGGTCCCTTGCTATTCTTGCTCATTGCTTCACCACTATTGCCCTAATACAATTTAGACCGGATGGGCCGAACTTTCAACACCTTTAAAGCCAATTTCACCAACTGTCAAATAATCCCGTTTATCTAGTTTACACGTCGAGTTTGTTCTCGTATTATTTCAAATCGATTACATTAGCTCATTTTCTGTTTTGTTATTACAGTGACAGCTTTAAACTCGGTTAGTGACTTAAACGTGTTTAAAACCAATGGTGAAATTGGCTCTAAATCTCTTCTATCACCCACTTATTATCTTTGATGAAAGCACTTAAAGTTTAACTTCTAGGCGAGTTCACTTTGTAAAAGTTAGCGATGGTGCACAGAATAAATATAACATTCGCGACAAGTCAATTTTATTTTATTGGTGGTGCATCACTTTTAAAAATTTACCAACTACTCTTTTTTTGTTTACAAACTACTCTTTTTTCGTTTTGACGTTTTATTATTAATCGCAAATGAAATCATTACAAGAAAATTAAAAAACGAAAGTAGTTTCTCCAAAATACATATTTATAATATCACATTAGTAATTTATTAGTGCCGAAATACTATAAGCTATTATAAAATCATGAAAATTTATAATTCGGTTATCCCGTTCAACATACTAGTAAGGTATACCTAAATAATGTACCTAGTAGGAAGCTATGATACGAACCGGTAATTAAACCGGAACGGATAAAGATAGCATCGAAAAGCACTCAATAGTTAAGTTTTACAGAATCGATTAACACATTCGCGATATTAACTATTATCTGCCTTCTTTATTTAGTCAAGAATTATTTATGTAATGCAAAAAGATAGGAAAAGACTAGCGATACAAGATTTTACTTCCGATAACATGGTGTGGTGATAAAAATACTTCAAGGCAACTAATTAAAATTTAAATTCCATACTTAAATATAAGTATTCAAAGACTAAATTGTTAATCTTGTTAGCTGTAATGACGTCTCCGTGAGGAGGTTCTGTTTGTTTTGCTCGAACGTGTATCTTTAGCGGCTTAGTAAATTCCATTATGTGTCTTGAAGACAACCAGCTGGAATACAGAACGTACTTATTTTAATTTTATTTTGACATTAGAATTAATAAGAAGATTCGGTTCGTATGTTGGAATATGAAAAGTAAATGCTTTTATGTCCAATTTAAAGAATAAATTGATGAGCTACTGATATTTTCTTATATTTTCACTGTGTCAGGTTAAAAAAAATACTAACGAAACGTTTAAAAATGTCTGTCGTAAAAGTGAGCAAAATTAATTTGATTTGAAAGATTTTTCATAAATGCCGGAGAATATTTTAGATTTATAAATTACTTGAGAGATAATTTTAGAAAATTATGGTCTATTTAAAATTTAACCAAAATATCCGTAACCTATAAAATGAGCCCTCAAGCCACAGAATATCTATTAGTACTACATACGAAGCTTTTTTGTGTTATTATTTCAACCCGCAATAATACTTACGTCACCTTTGTTTTATAAATTCAATTTCACCTAAACGAGTTAGCTTGGAAAGTATATTTTTGCTACAGAACGAGTGTTAATTGAGAGTTAATTATGAAGGATCGCTACGCGGCCTTATGAATGAAACATATTTTAGTAGCCCAGAGTGCCCTGTGCAAAAATGTTAATTTTGAAAATTTTATTATAGATGAATGATAACTTCCTGTTATTAATTTCTAGATTTAATAACATTCGTAGGCTTACGTTTTACGTATTTGTTTTATTAACCAATCCATAAATTTATTTCACGTTATATATTGTATACTTACGTTAATTATTTTTTAACGGACTTAAAGGTCATCAATTAGCTATTAGGGCTGGTAATGTAATGTCTGGTACTTGAAAATAAATTTTCATTTTGAAGGGAACTTCCGTCGTAAATTCTACAACAGCCTACTCTCCAAACTAAGACATAACCTAGCGTAATATTTTATTTCCATGCACAATGCTAAGTTGAAATTCCTTTCAACCCTAAAAACGCGTCTGGGTAATGTTCCTGAAAATTATTAATTTATAATGATAGGAAGTTCTAGAATATTTTACCAAAGCATCACAAAACTAACCTACGTTTCCTCTAAGAGTTATTTAAAAGAAGGTAAATACAAAGTCGAAATTCCTTTCAACCCTAAAAACAAGTCTGGTACAAAGCAAGCTCTTACAAGACTAGTTTGCGGTATGTCGCCTCTTTTTATTGCGAACGTCGCACGGCTGTCATTAATCATCCAGGTGGCTCCGAAGACACCGATATAAGCCTCCTCGTATAAAATAACATACAATTCATCAAAAAGCTATAAAGTTTTTGCACCTTCGTGGGAAAAAATGGAGCCCATATAAACTCAACGTACTGAGTACAATTACTGAATTCCTTTAAATTAATAGCCCGTTAAGATATGTAGGTCTCAAGAATTTACTTTATTGATCGAGCGAGCGCGAAGCGCGAGCGGAGCGTATCCGTTTCAGATTAGGAAAAAATTATTTCGTATGTCTGTCCCGCTGTCCGTCTGTTCTCCTCTACAAGTCGCAGTTCTCAACCGATTTTCATGAAATTTTGTGAGCAGATTCATTATTTGTTGTCGATTTAGTTTTTTAAGCTTTTCAAAATGGCAGAGATATGAAGAGAATCATATTTCTGCCTTTTCGAAAAATGATCAAAAATGTCAGTAAAGCGAGATTTGCAGCAAGGCCATGTCATGAGCAATGTGCCTATTTGTCATTAAATTTCAAGCAAGCAATTACGTTAGTATTTCGCTTGCAGATTTGAGTTTAATGAAATTAAGTAAATCAACTCCAAAATAATGTTTTTGCTCCGTTTCACAATACAATGAATTGCGTCGAGAACATTGCAAACATAATTTTATGTGCATAAGATAACTATTAGCTAAGACCTTTATTGGACTAATATTAATTCTTAGAATTATTGGAATAAAAACTATTAGTCTACTTATATACATCAGCCCCCCTAGCATGAACGATGAAACACGATATATATCACGTGATATAGCGTTTTACCGACTCAACTGTCAAACCCATTGTCTTTTGACAGTTAAACGTGATAAATCGCTATATCATATCAAGTTTCAGTGGTCATGCTAGTGGGGTGAGTGGTTCCACATAACACTAGCGTCATGACATTAACATGCTGTGGCATTTTGCTGAGTGGAGGCCCTTTTGGTAGCACAACAATAATGTTTGAAATGTACCTACTTTTATATATAAATGTGTATGCTCCGAATAAATATATTTTTCTTTCTTTCTTTTATCAAAATGCAAATAGAAAATGAATGAAACAAAAGTGATTTTGTTTTGCACGATATTAATATCTTGGCTTCTATGCAAGAATGAAAAAAAGCCAAAGATACCATTTTTTATATTTTAATACATCATCATATATTATTGTAGAATGCCCCCATGAACAAAAGATCAAATAATACAATATTAGCTACCGGCCCCACACAGGTGTGAATAATGTGACATTATTACACTAAAATCTACCAACAATCTCTTAAATAAAAAAAACGGTCAAGAACGAGTCGGACTCGCGCACCAAGGGTTCCGTACCATCATTCTAAAAAAGTTTACTATTTAGAGATATCGTTTTATTTTTCCTGTAATCTTTACATAAACTTGGAACGGATAATTTGGAACGGAACCCTAAAAATGAACTACTTATATGATGAGCTGTATCACAGAATATAAAAGTCTGTATTGTTTGTGTTTGTGTCCAGAAATTAAAAGTCCAGAATTAAAGAAATTAAAGCAAAGAGTAACTAAATATTATTTCGTTGCAAGTCATTTACCTAAAAAGTCTGGTTTTCATGAATTTGTACATTAGATACCTACATGCCTGAAGCCTGTAATTCTCAAGCAATCACGTAATTACATAATAACAAAGAAGATTAGGGTTATATTAGTAATAAATAAGTAACTAAACTAGTTGTTGGAAACATTTAGGCCTCTGGCTATCAAATTAATGACAGTAATCGGAACCAATGCGTTAGCCAGCTTGCGAGGCTTAAACGTATGTCATTTGCAGAGCTGATACCGATTCCCGTTATTTTTCAAGTCATTATAGACAATGTTTGACAGGTTTCTGCTGGGCACTGATTAACAAATTAACCCATTACTCGGTTCCCATTCTGTCACTTTGTTCTAAAACATGTCGATTAAACATTACTTTTATCCCCCTTTTATCCTCTTAGATTTGGCCGAACCATAAAAACTATTAGAGTTTTATTTACTATCCTATTTAGCAGCCACATCCTAAAATAGCCATCGAAAAATTCAATCATAACTTCACTTCTGACCCACATCCTAAAATAATCCATGCCGAGCCAATTGTCCGTTGTGTGTCGAAAAATAATGCAAAAAGGTAAACCGGTTTTTAGAGATACGTTGATGACCTTTTAATGGGGTCTGTTTCCGCGTTCGTCCCACAGTATAATGCTAAAAGGATAATTTATCGCCCATTTTACGATAACGGTTAGCAGAAACGATTGCTACTGGACTCTGGGGCGTCGTAAAATGCGATTGTCGTCATGTCACCGGCCACCGCAATGAGAGCCTCGCTGAAAACTAATTGCATCGTCGTATGTCATTTGTTTCATCACACTAGAACAAAACAATAGAAAACTAAATTGAACTTAAAAAAGAAAATACATAACGATCCTGCCAGAGGTACTTCGGCTTCATAATTCGATATACCAACCCGGTTATTCATATTTCTGAAAAAGATTTGGAGTTCAAAACGATAATACGTGAAAATAGCTTATCATATTTGGCAGCTGAAACGCAAATAGACAAATGTATATTGGCATGTTTTTATAGAGAGTACAAAATACATGTTTTGCAAAGAGATATGTACAGAAAATCATGATTAAGGTGTTTTGTAAGGTAAATGTAATTAACCTAACTCATAATCTGAATCCTTATAGAGATATGAAAGGACTTTTTTAAATTAAAGTTACTATGCTTTTCGATAATTTTAATCAACTAGAGAAGGCTATAAATTTTGAGATAAAAATGTATGTCCAAAAAGCGAGAATGTAGACAAAAATGAATGTAGACCGAAACGATTCTGTTGCTTCGTAGTAAATATAAATAGATATTGCTTTTCTACTTTTCACGGCCGTGAGCCGTGATATTTATTAAGTTCGACCTTCAACGGGGGATGCTATAGGTAATAAGCTATAATCAACGTTTTTAAAAGTTAACGAAGCAGACAATATTATGGGTCGATGGACAGATAATAAATCTTCGCAGTTTTTTTAACTTCCCCTCTTAAAAACAATAAATAACACTTTAATAGGATAGCTAAAGTTTTTTTTTAAAGGCATTTTAGTTTGTCTTCCAAATACAATCACAAAGCATAATTTTTACTTATTCACCAATAACTGGATTATGCACAGTTGAAATCTTAAACACTGTATTCGCATTGGTTTAAATAAAATTAATCACTATCAATATCACAAATACCATTCAATTTAATAACCTTGGTCGAATTGAAATTAATTTGAACAAGTGTTTTCATTATTGCTTTTGGCAAGCATAGCTTATATTATTTTTTTATGTTGAAGTTTTTTTTCATATTGTCATGTGTTGAGATAAGATCATCAACCTACCTCAAAATTACGGGTAGTTCGAATTACTTTAGTTATTCACCAATAACAGGATTATGCACAGTAGAAATACACTGGATTCGTATTAGTTTAAATAAAATTAATCACTCCAAATATCACTAATACCATTCAATTTAATAACCTTGGTCGAATTGAAATTAATTTGAACAAGTGTTTTCATTATTACCTTTGGCAACCATGGTTGGATGTTCTTTTTTACTTTTATTTGATATTTGATTTTTTTTTCATATTTCCATGTAAATAAGATCATCAACCTACCTCGAAATTCAACATTTAAATGATGTATGCATTGCCCTTGTCTGTATAATATTGCTTTAAGTTCACTCAACAAATTGTGTAGTTACATGAAAATGCATAGCCGTATTGTGTTCATTTAGACCATTCCAGACATTATATTGCACATTTTCGTATGCAGGTATATAAGTGATACAACGAAACAAATTGTAAAGGGCAACACCGACCTCTCATTAGCGAAGTTGAGAGGACAAACAAACAGCCTCTTAATTTTTATTTGGTGTTACCACTCCGCTCGTTTAACTGGGCTATTAAACGAATGTTACAGTGTTACCTATCTTTCAGACGAAAATCTACTGTTATTCTACTTCTAAGTTGTACAATAGATACGAAAGATAATATAGTTGCTCTAAGCAGTGTAAGCGACATGGTGCCAAATACTGCATAAGCAATGTATGATTTGAAAGAATTGGTAGGTACTATTACAACATATAACAAAAATACCCCTAATGCCGAATATGGTATATAGGGACCATCAAACTGATCAACTTTTACTATGGGACCAACTCTCAAATCGCAATACAAATACAAACAAACGGAAATGACAAAATTATAAGGGTTCCTTGTTGACTTGACTACGGAACCTTAAAAATAATTTATTTTGGTTAAGAGTTCTTAAACTGGTTACCAATGGACTTAAAACTTTGAAATTTATTTTATTCTATTTATTTAATTAGATCACAAACAATAAAACATAATTGGTTGTAGGTACAATGCTTAATGGAAACATAATTTATACTTAGATAATACTAAATAATATACTAGAAAAAATAGGACTCGCACCAGATCATGTTCTCGGACGGGAATCGAACCCGCGACCTTTGGATATCCGGTCCAATGCTCTGACCGCTGAGCTACCGAGTCACTGAGCTATTTATTTAATTAGATCACCAACAATAAAACATAATTGGTTGTAGGTACAATGCTTAATGGAAACATAATTTATACTTAGATAATACCAAGTCAGTGAGCTGGTAAGGTAGCTCAGCGGTCAGAGCATTGGACCGGATATCCAAAGGTCGCGGGTTCGATTCCCGTCCGAGAACATGATCTGGTGCGAGTCCTATTTTTTCTAGTATATTATTTAGTATTACATAAAAATAGCATTGTGAATGCTTAAATCTCAAAATTTAAAAAGTTATACTTAGATGACAATTGCATGCTCAGGAGACAACAGCAATACTTGAAGATAAATTAAAATGTGTACGATAAAGAATTTAAATAAAATTATGAACTTTTCCATATTGGCACAGGTCTGGGTGTTTGTGATGCCACCGTTGTCTCTGATTTCCATAACACAAGTGGTTTACACAATCGGAGCTATGTATGTGATGTTGTCAAATGTTTATTTATTTATTTAATGTATTCCCATCTGAGTATTACGCTAGTCTCTAACAAATTCATTTACTTAGTCCTTATAAGTTTAAGTAGGACTTGATTTTTTTTGCGAAATTACGTTCCTTTTATGTTTTGCTTCAAAATAAATGATGTAGGTAATACAAAAACTTTGTATTTTGTTGCATAATTTATAAATTGTGTGAATGATATTATTCTTACAGTGTCAGTTATTGACCATAATAATATATCTGATGAATATATTTTCTACAGAATTAACGACCATATCGACAAAAAACAGTTGAGAATTGTTTAACGCTTTAAGCACCCGCGGCGGCGGGTTGTGAGAGCAAAAACTTCCTTAATTACTGAACAAAATTCAGCGGTGAACTAAACAAAAGGTGCAATATTCTGTAACGGACACTTCTGATATTAAAACCTTTAATTGAATTTTAAACCTAAGAGCAGTTTACTCAAGCAATTAGTAAATGCCACGCGTTAACATATAATTTGCCACGTTTTTCTATTTCATCCTCAGCTAACTTTGTTGAAAGAAAATAGTTTTGTAACATTTTTACGTGTTTCAGATAGAATCATTTTGAGTCTGACTGTAACCTAAAGTTTGTCTAAACAGCATGTTACTTATTTCTAAAATAAGCGAATTGTTGAAATCAGAACAAACGATAACATAACTAATACCGCCCCAATTTTTGTACATTTCGTAAGTTTAGTCAGAAACTGAAAAAGTGCATTGAAAACACTATTACAACGATATGACAAAATGAGTGTGTATTGTTCATCACTGAAAATCTTAAATGTCTTCTTTGACATTAATTTTCGTTAAATAAAATGGAACGTGTACAGTAATATATCTTCTTGACACCTTCGTCGAAGCGGGAAAGCAGAAAAAAGTAAGTAATAACACAAGGAAGGTCGCTTTTGTTCCAGCGGCAGGGTTGTAAACGAGCTATTACTGCCGCCCCGCAAATTGGCAAGGAATGTGATTCACTTCCAAGAATCGAACGCTACTAGAAGTGTTCATCGTTTTGAAGCCGGCACTAGTAAGTATGTATGAGTTTAACATAGATGCAAAAACAATCTGCTTAAAAGAAATTCTCTCATGATTTCGTTACAATAGTTTGGACTTTAGAAACTCTCGCTGTCCAGGCTACAAATTGATTGTGCTAACTACTCTGCTTTCTGAGTTATTGACCGAGCGAGTGCGAAACGTGAGCGAAGCGTCTCCGTTTTAGCACAGTTTATGGATTGTTAAACTGTGGTTTCAGCTTGGGCAAAAGTGCTTTCGTATGTCTGTCCAGCTGTTCTCCTCTACAGGTCGCATCTCTCAATCGATTCTCGTGAAATTTTGTGAGTGTTCGATAATTATTAAAATTATATTTTCTGTCGGTTTAGTTTTTACGATATTTTTTATAATGGCGGAGAGATTGGAGGTTGAAATCGTTAATAATCGTATTTGTCCAGATTGTCGGTCCACCTCGTAGGTACTGTACTATTTTTCGCTTATTATGCTTTGATTAAGCTTTTAAGAAAGCAGTGCTATTCGCAGTTCCAAGGAGTGAAGCGCCGGTGCAGGTGCAGTTATAGCAGGCGAAGCATGTAAAAATAACATGCAATGCTTCAAAGAAGGTAAACAAATGAAAGTTGACTACTAATTTCTTACAAAAAAATATAAATAATAAATAAGGCTTCTCATCAGGTGCGATAAAAATAAAAATGTCCAATAACACCAAAACACGTCTTTAACACTCTATGATAGCACCCGGGTGCTATTTCGTTTTGTATTTACTCAACGAACATTACCTCGCGTGTTACCTCACCAATAAAATATTTAATGAACCTAAAACCAAAAGTAACAGCGACTTTCTGTTTCAAAAAAATAAAGGACACAATCAATACTGAATCGAAAATCGAAATCTACTAAGATATGATGTGATTGGTGACATTTATTACATCTAATAACACGGTGATTACTAAAAATTTTATTTATGAAAGAAAAACTTCCTACTAAAATCTCAACATCAAAACAAAATCTTCGTTAGACGTGTTTTATTAAAATTGATAGGCTTTATTCATTTTAAGTTATTCAAAAGTTTTCAATTTGTTTTATTTGTTATTTTTTATGAGAATATTTTTTTTTAATTTACAATTTATTTTATTATGAATAATTTAATTGTAAAACTGTTTTTGTTTGATTTTCAGGTTATTGAAGGAAGTTTTTTAAGCATTTTTATTTTAATCATATTGAATCAGTTTATAAACAAAGAAGTTATGCTTGAAAATAAAAATAAAGCTCGTGCGATGGTAAGTTAAGTAATTGATATTTTTCAGGATTATGGAAAAACTACAGGCCAAATCTCTGTAAAAAAATTAGAGACCACACTTTCTTCTTCCTGATGATAAAATAATTATTAAAATCGGTTAACAACTGGCAAAGTTATGGTAAACATTAAAAAAATACGTAAGTCGACTTGAAAAAAGGGGGAGGCCCCTTTTTTGAAGTCGGTTAAAAAGTAATTTTGTTTTTGATAAGAGTATACACATATCACGAATCATCCTCAAGGCACCAAGTACTTAGAGAAGATTTACAAACCAATATCAGAAAACATGATAGCACTGTGTTCTTGTGTGTATTTGTGTATGTTGTATTTTAGGTTTGTTTGGCGAAGCACGATACCTTGCACGATAAAGTGCCACTCGGCTGCAGTTCATCTGTGGCCCTACCATGAGTTGATTCAAACTGTTTACGTTACCGTAAACTATCGTCTTCTCTCTTTCACTCGCATTTACTGTGAGCAGTATATCCGATAGTTTACAATAACGTAATCAGTTTTCATCAACTCGTGGTACGGCCACTGTACGAGAGCAGCTGTTTCTTCCACCTCCATTCAACATCAGAATCTGCACATCGGACTCTCGGTCGGTGATTAGCATCCGTCTCCAACACTATATTGGAAGGGCCCTAATATCTACAGACTCATCCAGTATCCCTATGGCTCACCCACACATGAATAAGTAGCAAAATCAATCCCTGTCAAGCCCCGCCCGCTGGTCACTAAGTGCCTTAATTCCATCGTTCCGACGGAACAACGGCGGAAATTGTGTTTCAAGAAATCCCAAATTATGTATTCACGATTTACTTGACGTGTTCGCCATTTGTGTACGCTTTGTTTCTAGAGAAATATGCCGACATGTATTAGTATAGGAAAGGTTTCTGTTTTAAGAAGAGGTAATTGCGATTACAATGTGGTCAGCGATTTTAGAAATTAGTATGAAATTTTTTTTTTAAATTCTTGATGTCTTTTTTCTTTTTCAAAATATCTTTTTTTAAAAAAATTATGATAAGTAAAGATATTGTTAATCAGTAGAATAGATAGCTAATGCATCAAACTGACAACATCGAAGAGTACAACATTTTCCAGTTAAAAGCAAGTTTGATGTTAAAATAAAGAATACGAAAGGACAATCCCAACCACAGAGGAAAATTGGGTGATTAACCCTTACACGGTGATAAATGAGAGTTAGTTAATCTACTTGAAAACATTTTGTCCGACATTCGTATAATGTCACTTGAAAAAGAAACATCAATTAGATTGCAATTCACACGATTTAAATCTTTAGAGTAATCTTAGATTATGATGAATTGTCTCGACATGTGACATTCAAACCGCAAAACCTATCGAACGTTTGATGTCTTGAAATGTCGCTGTAATGTAATAAATCATATCAGGCCTAAATGTGCCAGGGCCGCGATCAGGGTGTTTGCCACAAAAGCGTTGACAAAGGCTGGTATAATATTTCGTATTAACCCGTTGACAGCAGTGGCAAATATCGCTAGGCTATTTAGCCGTCAAAAATTGACGATTTGAATGAACACATTCAAAACATTTCACGTGCAATTCACAGCCATTGAAATTGTTAATCGGTTTTTACGCCGCGCGATTTTTAGCAGATCATCGTATGAAAATGTAGGAATTTCCTTGATGCAACTGACTTTGATTGTACTTGTTAGTTTGACCTTTTAAATTGTAACATGATTAACTAATGATTACAAAATTTTTGAACTAAATAAACTTTTGGAAGCCATCGCAGTTGAAGTAAAGACATTTTCGTGGTACAAAACATTGGCCAAAATTTATTTGTCGCAAATCATACAATAAACTTCATTAAAGATTAAGGAAAGAGCCAGTAAATGATTCAAATCGAAGTCCATTATAGCTTCTACAGTATTGTTTTCAAATTCAATATCAATCAGTCTGCAATAATACTCTGACGATAAATTCCGCAGTCACTTTGCAATCTTGAGTAAAAAAACATTTTAAGTATTTATTTAAACTCGTTTGACTAGTAAGTACTTTGAACTGTCCTTGAAAAGCACCTCAGTCTTGCAGATCGTGTGAAGTAATTGTTTTTTTTCTGTTGTGTAATTTTTAACAATACCCTTTACCTAGAGTTCATTATTGAGCAATGACAACATTTCCTTTTTTATTCCAGTTTTTGTTTAAACGTCTGTAATTTTTTGGTCATTTATAGGAAAAGATTTTGCATTCAAAACCTTCAGTAGGAAGTCGTATTTGGTTATTTTTAAATAGGTAACTATTATATTGAATGTAACAGAACCCGAAATGATTTAAAGCAATTTTCGATGTTTCACTTTTTTGAAATTGGACAGTAATTCGGCTCACTTTATGTTTAAAGTTCTCCATGAGAGAAATGTGGTTTATTTTCCGAAAAAGTTCAGCAGTAATTTGTGCTATATTTAAAGCTTTGTCAAAGTCAAATATCTTTATTTAAATAAACTTAGAGGTTAGTGTTTTTCTTTTTAATTGTATCTAGGTATCTTGATTATCTTACCACCCACTCGTGACTTTTTAAGCTGACAAGAAGAACAGGCGCAATAAACTAACTTGATAAATGAATTTGTGAATAGATTTGTACCGCATACATCTGCTGTAAACTGTCTATTTAGCTATGCTAAAACTCCTGAATCAAAATGTTAGCGTAATCTTAAAAGTAGGTACCTGTTTAGAATGGTCCAGATCAAAACATTAATTTCAAATTCTTTCACGAATTTTTTTACTTCTCTCGTTATCTTGCAGTAAATAGAGTGTTAAACATCACGTGGTCCGCATTTCAATGGTCGTAAAATTTATGTTTGCACCAAATAAGAATATGTGGTACTACGTTAGCTAATTTATTTTTTACAGGCCTATCTCCTCTGAACGACGGCATAAATAACGCCGATACGTCAGTCAGCCAGGTAACATAAATATAAAGAGGTAACCATCTCTATACCTATTCAAAGTAGCGGCCAATTTCAGCCTAATGTAAGGAAGAAACAGGGATGCAGCACCACGTACTTCAAAATTTCTCAAGTAATTTGATAGGTATGTCGCTACTGCTGGGACATAAGATGGACCTTAACCCACCTCGCGAACGGAATGTGGATTGGTAGATGCTTGCTAGGGCTCCTATATACTTCAAAGTGTAGTAGTAGTAGGCAAAAAAGCACTTTAAGTACTCTTGCCTACTACTACTACAACGAACTAATATTTTACTGGGGCTGTTGTTTGTAAATAAACTATAGAACCTTAGCTTCAATCTGTACTTGCGGATCTTCGATACATCATGTTTATAGCGAGCAATAAATTCAATTAAGATGAGGGCGCCACTTGAGGGATTTAGTCGCCTTAACGACTGCAAATGCAGCCGTAATCCCGTAACCAATGGCTTAACGTGCCTTCTGAATGGAGGAGCTACATAGGAGGATCGAAATAATATATTTTTGGTCACCCATCCCATGACGGGTCCTTGCGAAAGTTGCTTAACTGCCGCAATCGCTGAGCAATGCGGTAACCCACTGCACCATCGAGCTCTTCCATATTATGAACTTTTAATAATTGGTAACTAACTGAACAAAACTTACCTAAAATTGATATGTGAATAACGTTCCCGGGTAATGTTTTTTTAAACTCCCTGAGCTGAAAGTTTGTCGAGGCTGGTGAAATCGTTCCTCAAAGCCTGCCTGTTTGAAAATTAAAGTTTCATAAAACGTACGTTAGTAAGCAAAGTTACTCTGTATGGTACTCACGTTTTAGGAGTTGAATGGTACTGTGGCTTGTTGGTGACTGCAAAATTAAGCAACTGACCCGCTTTTAATTTTTACTCGTTATTATTTATAAATTATTGTTCTTTAAATAGTCTTTTGAGGATCTCGGTGGCGCAGTGGTATATAGCGCTTGGCCCAGCAAATGCGGATAATAAGCAACTTTCGCAAAGGTCGGTCATGGGATGGGTGACCATAAATCGAGCTTCTCCGTGCTTCGGCAGGCACGTTAAGCCGTTGGTCCCGGCTGCATTTGCAGTTGTTAGCACCCACCAATCCGCATTGGGCTCGCGTGGTGGGTCATAGTCCATCCTCCTTTTCTATAAGGAAGGCCTGTACCCCAGCAGTAGGGACATACAAAATGGCTAATGCTCATAATGGACTTTTGGTTTTACACAATGTGTAACATAACAATAGTAGGTAAATGGTTTGTTTTACTAACCCGCTAGACTAACGCAATTGGAACTTACACAAACTCTTCTCATGAATGAATGTTAGCGAAAACAGTATCGAAAACCCAACAGTGATTTCTGAGATTACGGAATGTGACAAAGATTTGAGGCGACTGCGACAAGGGACTTCAATTCCTAACAGTAGTGTGACTACTGTTAGGAATCACGTAATATAAAATCTGTGTAATCAGTAAAAGTATAGTGTTAGTCGCTTAATACTAAGATCTTATGAAATGAAGCAATAAGTATCATATAGTAGGTATCTGAATGCAAGACATGCAAGAAAAAGCATATAATATAGTTCCTACCTAATGCAGTCATAATAAAATCTGACAACCTCATACCTAAAAATGCAAGACAGATCCAAAAAGTATAAATGATATGCATTA
Organism: Catoptria pinella; assembly: GCA_963556745.1. Classification (NCBI taxonomy): domain Eukaryota; kingdom Metazoa; phylum Arthropoda; class Insecta; order Lepidoptera; family Crambidae; genus Catoptria; species Catoptria pinella. The sequence continues at coordinate 6,125,524 of OY750775.1, read as the reverse complement.
AATAACTAACATCAATTCATCATTCAAGATTAATCGAAACTGAATACAGCTTTGACAACTGAAATTGTACAATTTCAAACAAGATTATGAACTAATAATGTTCCGCCATCGGACAGGAAAAATCCCAGAGCTATTACTGAAATAGGTTGAGTTAGAGCTAGACCGGCTGAGATTGACACTGCGAGATCAGCAGATTGATGATACTGTTGGTTTAACTGAGCTGTCTGGACATAAGAAGTATACTGGTAGATATTATTATACAAGGTGTTACAAAAGTACCCCTAATGCCGAATATGGTATATAGGGACCAACAAACTGAACAACTTTGACAATGGGACCAACTCTGAAATCGCGAAAAAAAATCAGCTGTTTAATACAAAAATTAAAATCGAAAATATAAAAATGTATGAAACAGCTGATTTTTTTTTCGCGATTTCAGAGTTGGCCCCATAGTAAAAGTTGTTCAGTTTGATGGTCCCTATATCGATCACGGAAATATGAATTAATGTAAGGGACAAAGGTCTACTTTTCAGGAGGAGCAAAAAACAAATTTTATTTATAATAATTGCTTGTATTTTTTTCATTTTTTATTCTACTTACTTGATGCCTATAGCAAAGTTGCTTAGGTTTGAGAGCTCAATAAAGCTATGCAAGCAAAATTAAGATTATCTTTATGGATTCCGAAATAGCATGTCTCTTACATTAAAAATAAATGTAGATGCGTTCTTTACCTTAATTGCATTTAACACAAAAATACTCCGCAGTAATGTAACAGTCATATTTACAAAAATTATATTAGTATTTTTTGAAGTAAGGTACCCTTTTGGGTTTAATTATTGCTGTATCCTAACTAAATACTATAATAAAATTTTACTTTCAAAAGCAAATTGGTTAACTTGATTTAATTTAGATAAAAAAAAATTGCTATTATTGTGAATACATAAAATGATACAAAAATTGATCATTTAAAGTATTTATTTTTATTCAGCGTTAAACATAATCAGTCTCATTGTTAACAATGATGGCAGATTATAGGAAAAACATTTTTGAATGATAATCAACTGTTTATATAACTAAAAAAATAGTTTCCAAAATTTCAAGTTCAATAGATTTTTTCAAGTAATTATGGTTATTAATTTATAATTAAAAAATCAATTCTATTTGAAATTTGAGTATTATAGCAATTTAATATAAAGAACTTAAGCAAGATAATAACAATATACACACTACTAATTTATACTTAACCATATTAATTAAGAGCCGATTGTTCCAAAGTCAGGTAAAATTTAATCGTAGGGTAAAATTTATAATGTAATACGAACGATTTTTAAATGTCACGTCAAATATCAAGGCATTGAACGATGGTTAGAGCTTACTCAACGACTAAATTTTATCTGACTTAGGAAAAATTTGCCTAAAGCGAAAATACTACAACCTAATTGTTAACTGCAGCAGTTTGCATTATCAACAATCCAACGAAACATTATAAACAACATGAAAACGTTATCTACAATCCAAAAAAAGAGGAGGAAGAGAAACAGGTCGCGATGCGATTAAAAATAAGAATGAAAATCATAAAAATTTAATAAGTGGAGGAACTTATTCCCTTCTAGAGTCTTCGTCATCAAGTTTCATGATTTAATAAAACTTTGTGAAAAGGGTATTATACCTAAAACATATCAGAAGGATTACTTAAGTATTCCTTATAAAAATAAAATTAAAGACACTTTAAATAAGACTAAGACGAAGACTCTAGTAGGGAATAATTTCCTCCACTTAACCTGTTTGAGCTTTTTTTGGATATTTGATAACGTTGTTATGTTGTTTATAATGTTTCGTTGGATTGTTGATAATGCAAACTGCTGCAGTTAACAATTAGGTTGTAGTATTTTCGCTTTAGGCAAATTTTACCTAAGTCAGATAAAATTTAGTCGTTGAGTAAGCTCTAACCATCGTTAAATGCCTTGATAATTGACGTGACATATTTAACAATCGTTTGTATTACATTATAAAGTTTACTCTACGATTAAATTTTACCTGACCTTGCAACAATCGGCCCTTAATTAATACGGTTAAGTATAAATTAATAGTGTGAACATCGTTATTATCTTACTGAGTTCTTTATATTAAATTGCTATAATACTAAAATTTCAAATTGAATTGTTTTTTTAATTATAATTTAATAACCATAATTACTTTAAAAAATCTATTGAACTTGAAATTTTGGAATATATTTTTTTGGTTATATAAACAGTTGATTATCATTCAAAAATGATTTTTCCTATAATGTGCCATCATTGTTAATATTGAGACTAATTATTGTTAAACGCAGAATAAAAATAAATACTTTTAATGATTAATTGCTTTTGAAAGTACAATTTTATTATAGTATTTAATTAAGATACAGCAATAACTAGTACTAAACCAGTTACTTCTAAAATTACTAATATTATTTTTATTAAGGTATACAACGCATTTAAATTTATTTTTTATATAAGAGACATGCTATTTTGAAATCCATAAAGATAATCTTAGTTTTGCTTGCATAGCTTTATAGAGCTCTTAAACCTAAGCAACTTTGCTATAGGCATCAAATTAGTAGAATAAAAAGTTAAAAAAATACTAGCAATTGTTATAAATAAAATTTGTTTTTTGCTCCTCCTGAAAAGTAGACCTTTGTCCCTTACATTAATTTATATTTCCATAATCGATTAATGTTTACCTACGATACACGAAGCATGCAGCGGGCGGAGCAGGCGGGGACGGGCTCTAGTTTTCTGTTTTGCTCTCTACTAGTTATATTGTAATATTAGAAAAATAAAATGAATTCATATTCTATTAAAGTAATGTAAGAAACACGTAAATTATTACACACGCTGGCATATTAATGTAAGGGACATCATTGCCAAATACATAAATCATAAAGTAACGTAAGGCTGATCAGGTTTAGAAAAACGAAAACGTGGTTAGGGTAAAGGCCATATATAACTTTTTATGAGACATACCTTAAAACTAAAAATGACATTTTGTACAAGTGTATGATACGTCAAAATTTGTCGTTAAGATTTGTTTAGGACCTCTCAAAATGTGTACTGTAAGGGACAAAAAAATGATTTTTTTTCAAGATATCAACATTTCAAGTATACCATTCGATGGAGCGTAAAATTCCGAATCCAACGGTGTATATAACTCATTTTCGGTATATTGTCCCTTACATTAATTCATATTTCCGTGATCGATATACCATATTCGGCATTAGGGGTACTTTTGTAACACCTTGTATATTGTATTATTATTTGACGACCTCCGTGGTCGAGTGGCTTTGTACACCGGTTTTCAAGGTGTAGCCATCTCTGAGGTCCCGGTTTCGATCCCCGATTGGGTCAATTTAGAAAAACAAACTTTTCTATATTGGCTCAGGTCTGGGTGTTTGTGATACCACCGTTGTCTCTGATTTCCATAACACAAATGCTTTAGCTACTTACTTTGGAATCGGAGCAATGTATGTGATGTTGTCAAATATTTATTTATTTTATTTATATATTCCTGCTACACAAAAATCAAATTCAACATATCGCGTTTTTGGAAACCTAATTTTATACACTTTGACTTAAAATATTAGTTGATAAACTGAATAAACAATTAGTTATTCCATACAATTTTGCTGTTACAACTTTTTAATAAACCACGTATCGTCCACTTAAGGCTTATATGAATACTGTGTACTAGTACGGAATCGCAAATAAGATCGACCTATAAATCGGCCACAAGCACCTAGTTGTTTACCAAGATGAATTCGCGCCTACATTACCTGCGTTGACCCTCTTTCCAAATATAGTTTAGTTAATGGAGATGAATTTACTTACTTACATGCTTACGTACAGTTTTTATCTTTCGTCTACTTAAACTTCTATTATTTTCATAACAAAAACCTATGGAAATGGAAGTATCAAGATTATCATTGTACTGGAAATTACTTTTTAATATTCCGAAAATGTGTTTTAATGAAAATCAGATTTACTTAAACCTACATAAAGCTGAGATAGTATTTCTTTCTTCTACGTTTTACTTATTATTTTCGTAGTAATGATCTATCAACTGAAATTACTTTTTGATATTCCTATAATATTAATGAAATAAAACTAATTTACTTCAAATAAGTTTCAATTAATAATTTATCTTGAATTATGCAATTTTGCTTCTTTCCCCTATTAAATACAGCTATCAACAGAAAAGAATGCGCAAGAAACTTATCAGTTTTAAAAGAAATGTAACGACATATCTTATTAAACAAGAGGGCCCTGGTGACCTGTGGCACAGGTTCTTTTAGATACCTAAGTATATCATACACCAGTCTCTCACAATGCAGGTCATATTTTCATATTGTGATTATCACCATCTAGTACCTATTGTGATGAGAAAATAAATTGATTTATTATTATATTTGAATAACACTATTATTAATGAAATAATCTAAATGGATTATAACCTGACAGTTTTGAATAAACTAAATACCATACTGTTACTAAGCTGTTTAAATACCATGTAAAGTAAGATAAACGTTGCTGAATTATGTAATCCTAAGTAAAATCCATAATGACATTTTTTTATATACAAAGAAAAATATACGAGATACGACTTTTCAAAATATTCAGTTTTTTGAAAAGTCGATTCTCGATGCAGCTAATAAAGCTGTTGTCCGATCAATGTTGAATAAATAAAAGCCTTTGTATATTTCAGTGGCGCGGACCCAGTTTCGTGACCAATAGAAACTAGGAGAGATAAAGGCTAGCCAACATCTAAGGCAGCTTCGCAACTTTCGATGGATACCGCATTCAATTTCTTCTTTCTAAGTGTAACATAATCGCCGAGGGAAACTTTTAATTTATTGCAAAGTTACATAAAGATTTCCTGACATGACATTTTTCTCTGAAAATATGTTTTACAAAAACTATTTGCTTTTTACAAAAACATAATCCCATTTCCAGGGGAAAGAGCATGACGTCATTTTTGGCCATTGGTTACTGTGATTGTTAATTAGATTTAGGTGTGCTAAATACGGAAACCAATCTAGATTTTAATATTAAACAACAAGTCAAAGTAAAATTTACATTTCATTCTAACAAATAATATAACTGCTCGCTTTTAGTAAAATACTGCAATAATAAAGTTATATCAATATTGTTGATGGACAATAATCTTCATCATTTAGATTTCGTACATATCACTTATCATGTTTTATATGAGTATTGTATTCCTACTTATCACAACCATGTGCCAAAAAACTCTCTGTCAGACAGAGCCTGAAAATATTTTTATAGATAATCTGAATATGAGTTTCCATAAGAAAATATCACTTTCATTTTGCCTCCGCCGTTATTAAAATGTCGAACGTAATAGAAAAGAATCTTTTTATTATTAAGTATCGATTTTCAAGCGGAAAATGTGGCGAAGCGGTGTATGGACAGACACACTTCTAAGCTTTCCACATCTGTAGATGTATTATTCCGCACCGGCCGTCCAATTACGTATTGTGCACTCCTTTGACGTAAGATATCCCTTTTTCCTATCATTCTTATACGGTTATGTTCCCGTAAACGTTATTTATCAATTTCAAATTAAAGTTTAAGGTTACGTGAAGTGGTTATGTTAATAAATTAAAAGTTAAAACAGTGATGTAGTTACGTTAACATCCCGATCCGTTGCCGCACATGTAAAAAACTATAACAAGAAACTATACACGTCGCAAGCGTGTCTCACATCCTCGCCCGTTACATAACGGGTTTGAACTCACCAAGTGGGGGCTGGTTTTCACGTCGACAGCACGTTAAGGTGGTGGGTCGATGGAGGTCGGAGGCTGCGGGTTACATAAGCCGCGGGAGGAAATCGACACGTGTGGCCCCGGCGGGGCGTCCGGCGCGACTGAGCCGGCGCGCGCCACGGAGCCACGCGGCCGTGCCAGAGATTACTGCCGAGCTTTGGAAACTGCATCAACATTCCACTTCACCTTTAATTACTAATATCGGTTAGCTTATTTCATACTTTACATTTTGTAAATTCAAAATGGAGCATAATCACAATCACATTTTAATCCTAATAGCCACACGACCTCTTTGCAAGACTAATCAGAGCCGAGCTTTCGAAGCTGCATAGAATAGACGTAACATTTCGTTTTTTATTACCGACTAACTTTCGCCCGCGACTTCGTCCGCGTGGACATTCGAGAAAATCCTTAGGAGACCAATAATCAGAATAAAAAGTATTCTATGTTTTAATTTCATCCAAATCCGATCAGCCGTTTATACGTGATTAGGCGGGTCCTCACCAAGCGCGCTGCCTCGCGCAAGTCAAAACGTTTGCCACGGGCCTCGCACGAGGCTCGCGTAGACTTCGCGTTTGTGCGAATGTACGTTGTTTAAAAATTAATCTAATAGATGTCGCTACGAGGTTTTCAAAAGCAGTACTAAGAGTGCTGTATGGTAGGTATTCTTTTATTATATTCGAGGCTAGATGGCGCTTCTAATTTTAATCATATTTCGAAAGGGGTGAATTTCTTTTCGTATTTTTTTTAAACTGGTTTGACTAATAAACTTTTTACAATTATCGAACCCGCTCACAAAATTTCACGAGAATCGGTTGAAATGCGACCTGTAGAGGAGAACAAACGGACAGGCGGTCGTTGGTCAAGCATTTTTGACCAAGCTGATGGAGTAGAGACTCTTTGCGCTCGCTCGGTCAATTACTGATAGGTTTTTTTGCAACAGAGCGTACTATAACAATGCCAAAATGGCCCATAATCACAATCTTGTTTTAGTAATTGGGGTGATTAGCTGCGTGGTGAATAACAACATTTTCGTGAAAAAATAAACAAACATTCAAAATGACCTTTTTATCGTGCTTATTAATAACATATTTTAAGAAGTTTTTAAATCAACTTCATTTTCTCAAATAGGCAGCACTTCCTTTTGACAGTGTTGCATATTTTCGCAGCAATTTCGTTTTCAAAGTTAGTCGACTTGTTAGTTATTCACCACATACCTTTGCAATTATCAACAACAAAAACTATGACAACTAACTCCAATGAGTTAAATTTTCGTAGTTTGTTACTTTTCTTGAATAAATCAGCAAAGAAGGAAGCTGTATTTCCAATAACTTTTTTGTCATAGGTAATTTAGAATTTTAGGGCGATTCACAAGTTTCACAACCATTTAGGGTGATTTGCAACAACTAAAATACTAGAAAAAATTGACTCAGCCGTAGCTTTTCAGACGGGACTTACGGGCACGCTTAGGAATCCAGCCCATTAAGCGACCGAGTCGCTGTCGCTGGTAGAGGTTCATCCGAATTCTCTAGTAGGTTTTACTTTATTCGCTGCAAACCAGCGTTACTTCATCAATTTGAGGAAGTACCCTCAAATTGATTATATTAGTCTAGTATTTATTTTATTTAACCTAGTATTTGGACCGCGGTCCCCGAGCATCACCTAGCTCGGCGGAAGCACTTGCCTTATCGCTGAATATATTGCGAAGAGTTCCTGCCTCAACATAGGTTTTACATTTTTAAAGATTTTTTATTTTTAACTTTTTGTGGTATATAAGCAATGACATAGATAAAAAAAACATATTTCACACTTTTCAATGGTATAATACCCCTAATAACTCAATTTCCACATCCACGCTTTGTGTTGTTTTTATATCACAGTCCAGAATGTTGCTCATAGTTAGGTACCTTGTTTATGGTTGTCATAAACCTACATATATTTCAATCACAACAATACAGTTCCTATTTGATTTTGAAGAGCTCCCTTGTGTATCTTCAAAAACCAAGATCCAATGCCAATAAATTAAAATCGTATATCATCCTTAAAATATCCTCTTTCAAACAAAAAATAACCATCTAAATCGGTTCATAAACAAAGAAGTTGGTGATGGGCACTTTTCTCCGCATTTAGACCAATTTGGTCCGTTATGCGAAACAAAGAAGTTATTGTAATGGTAACGAATATGACATTATTTTTCAGGATTTCCTGAAAAGTACTGATTCTATTTTTTTTAAATGGTACCAAATCGCAAGAAAACTCATTAAAAAAAAATCATCAAAATCGGACCATAAATTTAAAAGTCGAAGTTATGCGCGAACAACGATAAAAAAATTACAATGGAATTGAGAACCTCCTCCTTTTTTGAAGTCGGTTAAAATATTAAATTTGTAGCTCTAAACGATGCTTTGCTACATGATTTTGTAACCTAGTCAATTATTCATTCCATAGAGGTTGTATACTTTATTCCTGCAAGGCGATCACTCTACAAAAGATTATCTCTTGAAAACGAAAACATTTCTAGCACTCGTGTGCGAGGCAAATCCGATAACAAGGCCATTCTCTAACATAATATTGTGTACACTTAGCTCCGTATTTTCTAACAAAAACACATCAAAACATTACCTTTTATTAATCCAATATTCTTTGTGAACTTTGTTTGTTGACATATTTAGTTGACATGATTATGATTTTAGTCTACGATCCTCTATTATGACGTTGGAGCATATAGAAAAGTCAGCCGTAAGTAGATTTAGCTTAAAAAGTTAAATAACATTTTTAGTTAATTTTTGGCAAGACAGTCGTGTTTTTTTAATATTTTTCTTTATTATTATTTTTTATTTCATACATTCTAGTGGTAAGTTATATAATTTTGGAATATGCTCATTAAGGCCTTTAATTGGATACCCATATTGTAATAAAGAAATCACATTACAAAATGGCGTCATTCTGCCGCTGTTTAAAAAAATCTATAGCCAGTGTCACTCAGGGTTATGTAAGAATTCTAATGATATCTCACACATTCAAAGTTCAGACATTTAAAATGCCTCTTTAGTTTCTTTATTCTACCATAACTTCTAAATGCGACATGAGAAACTCACATACATTCAAAGATACATGATCCCTGAACACAATTCACTCTTCTTTATTGGGCAGTCGTGTAAAAATTGATAATTTTCTTTTCATACAGAATATATGTATAAAAGTCCCATGTAGAGATTGGCAACCAGCAACCTCTGGTTGCTGTTTAGCTAGTTCACCGTTTTACGTGTAGAGTCTTCAGAGGTAATTGTTTTGATTTTCTCTAAAAGACTTCTAAAAGGTTTATATTTCGAGTGCAATATATAACAATATTAAGTTTTTTTTCTAATACAATTACTTACTAACAATTTTATTTATGAATTCAACATTAGCAAAGTGGAAAGTAATATCATAATTTTAATGGTGACTATCTATGATGCACCGCTTTTACAATCACATAAGAATAATATAGATCATTATATGATTAACATATTATTTACTTGGTCACTATACAAGGTGTTACAAAAATACCCCTAATGTCGAATATGGTAGATAGGGACCATCAAACTGAAAAACTTTTACTATGGATTAACTTTGAAATCGCGAAAAAACAATCAGCTGTTTCATACATTTTGATATTTTCGATTTTAATTTTTGTATGAAACAGCGGTTTTCTTTTTTCGCGATTTCAGAGTTGGTCCCATTGTAAAAGTTGTTCAGTTTGATGGTCCCTATATACCATATTCGACATTAGGGGTATTTTTGTAACACGTTGTATATAGTACCTAGGTATATGAATGGATAGTCACTAACTAGTAGATACGATTATGATGCACCGTTTTTACCATCACACAAGAATATAGGATACACTTAAATTTCCTTGCGCATGCATAAAACTGCTACTATTCCGAATAGTTATGTATGATGAAATGGTAATGTTATTTTATTCAAACCAAATCCATACTCCATGTACACGTGGTTAGCCACGTGTTCAGCACCATCTATCGTCGAGTAGCAAAACTAAAATACACTGCTCTAGGCGACATTAAATGCAACACTAGCGCCACTCCCTCATAAAAATTATTACTGTGTAAATAAACAATTTATTAAAAATTCAAGCTGATGGCCATCTCGCCAAATATAAATTGTTACATCACAAACTTAATGGCAGATAATTTTATTGTGGTTTTTCTCAACGAAAAACAAAACGACGCCCGTTTTTATTTTTTCAACACCAAAACTGCAAACAATTGTTTGTCACTGAGTTTGTGTGTTTATAAAATATACAAATAGGGTCTACGATGGAGCGAACTTTTTTGCGGCAGTGGCGCTAGTATTGCATATAATGTCGCCTATGAAAACTTCCTGAAAAAATAAAAAATATTATTTTTCAGTATTGATTTGCAACCAATATGCAAAAGAATTATGCAACTTTATACTATTTCTACTGGCAAGCTATTAGAATATAACAAGACTTGAAAATTATCCTAAACTAACGGAGCTTTTTAGATTTGATAAAAGTTAGTTTAGATAAAAAAACAAAGTCATCATCGTCAATATATCATTTATTTCAAACGTGATGAATCAAACACGAGTTATACTCATACATTTATAAGGTGAAGAACAGATGTTAAGTAACATTTGCGACGACTTTACAAAAATAATTCTATTAGACTTAATATAAAAACATTCAACTCACAATAACGGGCCTAAACATTAAATAAATATCAGTACAAATTCAAACCATCCATTGCCATCTCGTTTATATACATACCTAGTTAGGGGTCATATGTACTATAAATTAGTAGTTCAAAACGAGACTTTAGTTTACCAACTCCTAAGTTATGAATGCGTAAGATATTTAGGTACCTAACCTTTTTTTTATACCACAGAAAATGCATTTGCGCATCCTCTCCCCTCCTCCCTCCCTCGCGTGGAGCTCGCCAAGAGGAGTCCCCAACATTTAGCGCTGCGGTACCCCACGACTGCCTACATTAGGTACCTAACCTAATATAACACTTTGTAGGGTTGAAAAGTTCGTAGCCTAGTAGAGAAAACGAAACTTAATGGCTACAAATGGCCGAAATGTAAAAATATTCGGCGTAAGTTCTATGCAAACAAAACCTATAGTTAGATAAAGGCACAGTGACAAGAACAAGAAAATATTCATATTGGTAGTAAAACTAAAAATAAACAACCAGCTATAGTTCGATCGAAACCTTATTTTAGATGTTTTTTTAAAGAGGCATCGAACTTTTCAATCCTTTTCACTGTATAAATAATATGAAACTATTTGATTTTTTCTGCTTAAAATAAAGTTGATACTTAAATAGAAAATCAAATGTAAGTTATCTAGTACTTAGGCACAAAACTAGTATAGTACTTAGGTACATGTAGGTACCTAATATAATAACATAAAATTACTAAGTTTCAAATATAATCACAAATGTTGGCAACTTTTTTGAATTTAGCTATCAGTCTTCTAAATACATTATTATGCGTAAAAAAATTATAAACACTTAAAGAAACTTATTTTTAAAGTTAGATTTATAACACAGCTTACAATATAAAATCTTGAAAAATATTTTAGCATTGCATATTTTGTGGCAATTTAATAGAAATACCTACATCCTGTAAATACAGTTGCTTTTAAGATTGACTTATAAATTATATTATAATTATAGAATGATAATTCATTTTATTATTTCAATATTTTTACTAAAAGCAATTGACTTTAAACATAATTCACACGCCGAAATACGTTTATTATTTAAAATTGACTAAAATAATTTAAAAGACCGACTGGCCTCGTAAAAACTTTTTTTATACTATATTTTTATAGCTCGATATTATTTCACAATCTCTTGTATTGCATTTTAAATATTTTTATAAAAATATATGTCATAGATTGCAATACAGATATTTAACCCCTCACAATAAATCTTCATAGTTTTCAAGTAATATTAACTCCATCATTTACTTCGCTATCCAAAACAATAAAAAATATACAACTTAACGCCTAGTTTATAATTTAAGTGTAAGGATATTTTATTTAATTTTATTAAAATATTTTTATACAACTCACTTTTAATAAATTAACTTATTTTATCAAAGTTACAGTTCTATCAAATTAATTTGTGAAAATGTAACAATATCGCAATTTTAAAGGTAGCTTAGCACGAACAGCTTTCGAAAAAAATAACGCGCATTAAAATATTCGGTAGAGTAATTTTGTATGGGGAAATTTGTACAGCGCTATCTATCGCCGAAAAGCAAAATAAAATCTTCCATAGATAATAACTCTATCGAGTACTTTTACGCGTGTTTTTTTCGACCGATGTTCGGGTACATGCACTGTGTTGCAAACGTAAGCTACGGTGCTCACTTAACAACATAATGATTAAAATAAACATACCTAGCATGTAGAAATAATAAAAAATTTAGATGGACTTGACTAAAAAATGAAAACTAGCTAATCCGAAAAATAGAGTACAGAAGTTCTAACTCTTTTATAAAAATAACAAAAGTAAACTTTTTTCTTGAGAAAATACCCTTTAGTTATGCAGTGGTTACATCAGCATACAGCAACAGTTTCCATCATGCGGCCAAACTTTATCACGACTTGTAACTCCCAAGATTTTATAGACACATAATATATAATAGTACTTCTGACCGAATGCCACTAGTCTTTCTATAGTTAATTTATATTTTTGGTTTATGATCACCTACATAATTGATTAGAATTTTCACGTCATCAAGTTGTTATAACTGGAACTTTATCTAACAATAATTACAACACAATAATCTAAAAACGACTAGTACAACGATTGAAAATTCAACTCATCTAAGTACATAATTTACTTACGCATGCAACATATGAAGCTGTAGTAGGTTCGGTTGACCTTCGGTTTCGGTTTGGCTTTCTTCGGCGAAGCGGTTGGGACGCGCTTGTATCGCGAAGGTTGCATGGGGATGACCAGTTCGAGGACCGACGCGTCGTCGTCTTCGTCGGACGCTGTCAACTCCACTTCGTATAGCGGTGGCGAAGCGCGGTCAGGGTTAACGCCATGGTCTCCGAAAGTGCGGTGCAAATCGGGTTGGCGGTGCCCCATAGGCCAGTTGATTTCCAGTGGGTTGATACGACCATCTTCCAAGGCTTCCTGTAATTTTTCAAATTTAGGGTTTATAATAAGAAACCAACGATTATCTTATAATTTTGAAATTTTGAGATTTTAGCATTCACAATGCTATTTTATATAATGCCAAATAATATACTAGAAAAAATACGACTCGCACCAGATCATGTTTTCGGACGGGAATCGAACCTTTGGATGTCCGGTCCAATGCTCTGACCGCTGAGCTACCGAGTCAGCTCAGCGGTCATTGGATTTTTAATTCACAATAAGTTATTTTTTTTTTATTCAACACAGACTCACAATCACAATGGTCATACCTTGAAATAAGGTATTTAGTATACTAACAGAAATTAAATCGTGTAAATAATCATTTAACGCCTGTAGCACACCTCCGCCGCGAAACAGTACCAGCGAAACCGCAGTAATTCCGCCATAGTTCCGTCATGAATTGTCTTATATTGACGACGATAAATAATGATCACATCTACGCAACAGTTTTGCATCATTACTGTCGCGTCTGCCAACGGTCGGAGCCGATCTGACGGAATCGCACTAAAAATCTATGCATTAGAACAGGCTGTTCGCATTGTTTCGCTTGTCCAAGTCATAGCGGAACCTACTGCGGTGTTTACAGGCATCAAATATGAAGTAACTACTTTATTAATTTCCCTCCGGACCATCTGACCACTAAATCTCATCATGTCATACTTACTAGAAAATCGTCGTCCTTCGACTTGTTAATCCTTTCCCACCAAGGCTTATCCAGTAAGTCCTCGTCAGTGCTGCTACCGTCGCTTATCTGTAAAGAAAGAGAAACTCATTACAAGCTTTTATTTAGTTTCACCTGTCTAGAGTTCGTCTGTAATCAATCTGTCCGTCCGCGGCTTAGCTCAGAGGCCCTTAGTATTAGTAAGCTGTAATTTGGCATGAATTAGTATATTAATTACGACAGAAAAGTGGTAGAATAAAATTTTGATAAATACTAACGGCCTTACCACAAAAAAAAATAAAACACTGTTCAACAAGTGTTTAACTTAGTCACTGTTTAAATGTGATGCTGTCATTTTTTTGACAGTATTGTTTGAAAGAGGCATCGCATTTACAAGAGTCTAAATTAAACAGTGTTTTAAAATCTTTTGAGGTAAGGCTGTTATATATTTTAAGTGTACCTCCCCTACATGTAAAGTGGGGATTTATTGATTTATTGATTTTTTTTCTCGTCAATCTCATAAAGGGGCTGTCATTGATGGTCTTTTGAAAACATTGTACCTAGGTTTATCAAAACCACTTTTCAATTCAGAAAAAAAGAAAAAAGTGGCGGTTGTCAGGGTTTATTATAATTTTCCGGGGTTGTAACCATATTCGGATTTAGGGGCTTTTTATAACACCTTGTAAATAGTCTTATTAATAAAATATATTTCCGTAAAAAATCGGAATTACTAAATTGGTTAAAAACATATAGGTACTTTTACTAATAAGTAAACAATAAATATGCGTATGTATATGTATGTATAATGTTTTTAAAATTAAACAAGCTTTTATTATTTAAGTACCTACACGTTAGTAAAAAGAACTAAAAAATTGAAAATATTTTTATTCCGATTAAATATAAACCGTTGTACGACAAAGCATCTTCTCCATTACCATTAAAAATCTTTCTTTGAGCACTAGCAACTTTTTTTTTTAATCAGTGTCTGAACCCTTATCGAAAAACTAGATATAGGGAGGTAGGACCCGTTCGACTTGTTGCATTGCCTCCTCCAGCCTGTTTAACTTAGCAGCAGTATATTTTATCGTTGTAAACTCAAATGTCCATTCCTCTCTTTGAACTGTCGCGCTGAAGAGGCGAACAGCGCGGTGCTGTCGCCGTCAATCCCGCTGTCATCTAGCTCCGGAAACAGGGGGAGTAGGACCCCGTCGATATGTTGCATTGCCTCCTCCAGCTTGCTTAACTTAATAGTTGTAAACTCACATGGCCATGCCTCTCTTCCAACTGTCGCGCTGAGGATTCGAGTAGCTCGGTGCTGTCGCTGTCGATCCCGCTGTCATCTAGCTCCGGAAATAGGGGGAGAAGGACCCCCTCAATGTGTTGAAATGCCTCCTCCATCTTTCCGGATTTACTTTTCCCGTGGGGATTGGAAACTTCCTGAAATATAATGGTGAAATTCTCATTAATCCAATCGTCATCACATCAGCATCAACAAGAAACTGGACACATGGCATTTGTGTAAAATAATTTCACTTTACTATGATTTTCTAAATCTACCCATAAACGTGAGTAAATAAAACAGATACAGTTAATATTTTATTTTCAATTTGTTCCTTTATTTTTTATTTGGATGTTATTAGCATTCTTTTGTTTTCCTGAAGAGTTTAACAGCTGTGGAGTTTAAAAATAGAATAGTCAACCTCTTTTTTAATTATCAACGGTTATAACTAAGTATAGGTACTGCATTTTACTTTAACTATCTATATATTTATCAGCAAAAATATTACAGTAGTTTGAACGAAAATAAAAATGCAACCTGAGGACAAAACTTTAACATTGACAGAAGTAGGTGTTCGATTTTATAAAAAATATATTCCAAAAACACTTACTTTTTAAACAAAAAAATAATTAACTATTTTTAATAGCATGATCAAATCAATGCCAAACAACAAAACATATGTTTCATAAATTGTATTATCTTAGCTCATTATGTTTAACAGAAATAATTAATTTCGCATTACAATCAATACAAGGTTGATCAGGTTACTAAGATTACTTCATCAAACTATTAATTTCTCTGAAAACAAGGCAGCTGCATGCTGCCCGGGACATGACCTTGTTTTAACCATATGGATTGATTACCGTGAGATTTTACTTCTATTACACACAAAAGTTACATAAATTCAAACATGAGAAAGAGAAAACAAGAATAAAAAGTACCTGAAAAACCTGTGAATACAGGTTCTTTGCCTAAAGATTTATGTGTTCCAAAACTCAGCCACGGCCAAAACTAACTACGTAAATCGAGGCGAATACGAGGTTCTTGCGGAGGGAACCCTACCCCGTTGCTACGGCAACCGATCCTGCGCGCGCACATCTTTTCATAGATAATTCTACCCACACGCCGCTGTCAAACTTATTTACGATTTTGTAAAACATTTTCGTAGTTTGTTGAAGTTATTATTGTTATTTATTAGCCAATTATTATGTGTAAATTGATTTGAACTATCGAACATGGCTCCAAAAAAGGTAAGTGTTGATATCATTTTATTTAAACTTAAAAAAAACGGATATTTTCTTAATGATTGCTCCAGACAATTAATGATTTATGCCTATTTTTCCCATTTATAAAGTTATGTATAAATACAGGTTACACACACACAGACCTACTTATAACTAGACTAACTTTTTTTTTATATACCTAAGGGTAGAATAAAATTATGGGGTATCTGACTCTACATAAATTCCTAAGTATATCTTACATAATAGGTCACATAACAAAGACAGGTAGATATTCAACTTGATGTTATTGATCAAACGGCTCTTGCATTATCGAAGTGCCTTGATACAATCTCGAAAGATCTTATGTGAAATACTTTTATGAAGATAGTTTTATAAGAATATTGGCTATTGCGAATTCCATTTTGAGACTAAAAAAGACATATTTTAAAAAACAAAAAAGAGTTAGAACTAAGATGTGTGGCAAAGATCCATCCGATCTGACCTACGTGACGTCCCACTGAATCCATAGAGGAAAGTAAATAATAGGGAAACTGACCCTAGGGGGACTTGGATCACCAAGAGTATCAATAACCGTCACTGAACTAAAAAATTGTCAAAAACTAGTCTGTCCAGAGAATTTTACTACCTGCTTCTACCTATACAAAGATATAGGGATAGATAGCTTTAAATTTTACAAAATGTTTTACTGAAAAAGTGAATATGCTACAGCTTAAGTAAGTAGGTACTACGCGTTCACTTCGTGATTACCGTCGACGACCGTTGTTACGTCACAGCTAACGGTACTGTAGACAAAAAAGTACTCATATTTTTCAAGTTTTTTTTTTTCATGTTCAAAAAATGTCATTAATTTATAGAACAAGTTAGGTTTGCCATTATGTAGGAACTTTACCATTTTAATGATTATAACAACACAAGTAACGAATGTAGTGATTAAATCAACAGAAATAAAAATTAAGCTAGCCGTTGCTAGCCGTAGTAGAAAGGCGACGCAGGGGGTGCGGTATGACGAAGCGGGCCGGGAGGTAGCGGCAATGATGAAGTGAACGCGTAGTATGTACTCACTGTAAATTAAGTTTATCAGCTATAAACTACGGCTACGAATATAAGGTAGAAAAACTAATCCCACAACAGTTTTAGAAGCTACTTAGTAAGTATTTTTCGTAAAAAAAAACAAGAATTAACTTACATATAACCTTTCCAGCTACTAGAAGGTTCACTTAAACTTTATTTTTACACAAAATTACATATGAACTTCTGCATGCACTTCCAAACACTACAATACATAGTGTTTTCAAACAAAATACTTCGCTGCTTATTCTAGAGCTTTAGTTATATACACTATATTTTAATTAAAGCTGTTGACAAACACTTTAAAACCGATAAAAAGAAATTATTTCGTTCATATACACGTCTATTCAGTATGACTTATCTCGTATTTTTGGAACACTATTACTCATTGCGTATAAGTGTATAAAAATACATTCAAGGATAGGAGAAGCGTGAAACACTATAAATCAAACAAAAATCAAACAGTAATCCGGCTCTACAGCAATGAATAAAAGTAGATACTTCTAATTTTTCCATTATAGCTAAAACTTGAATCAATAAATTTTGGGATTTATTCGCGTTTTTTGCACCTCACTATCGACAGTCAGAATTGTCTACAAAAAAAATAACTAATCGAACATTGATTTAGATACCAATGCCACAAGGGCAAAGCAAGCCCGTTAATTTGCCAGATCTCTGGCAAAAAAAGTCGGGGAAAGCCTTAGGATCGCTACTAAAGCGCCTTAGAGTGAGTACGATCATTTTACAGCATGGGAAAGCATTGTACATATCACTATGTGTCTGTCTACATCTGAAACTCAGCTATTTGTGTCTGTTACATTTGTCTGTTGGTCGTTTCATATGCTTGACCTGAAACACGGAATATGGTAAGATCATTTGGGTTGCTGAAGATCATTGATGTGATATCACTGCTACAATGTTCCCACTTATGTTGAATGTGTCCGTCTGTTTACTTATAGTAGTTTTGTGTCTAAATTGTGATCGTCTTTGCACGCTGTGTCCTTGTTCGAACAATCCTATGAATAGGTACTTGCTGACTTATCTTTATTCGATTTTGAAATATTGATATCGCGAATACGCTATGACGTCAAGTATAAGAAAATCGTAACTCGGGTTACGTGTAGGCTTTTGACATTGAAGTTTGTCTTTGATTTATATTTACCTCCTCGTATTTGATAGATAGTTAAACTGATAGGAACTGTCCATAACTTATTTGAATAAGTACTTACAAGAAATAATGTGCCTTAAAACTAAAACACTTGACTAGAACAGAATTTTTCAAAAATAACTTTTAATTATTTCAACGGACAAGAAAGGATACCGCTGTTTCGGTAACAGATTACAGAATGACTACCGTGGTATTTCAGGATGCGGAACTCCTAATAAAAACTGTTATGATCCCAATAACGGCTATCCGTAACGCAAAGGTTACAAAACAGTACAACCTTAAATGCTGCTGGTTAAACCCAATCACGCAAAGAAGTACCTATACAATCATATTGGAAAGAGGTTGAATACGCAAGCTTACCTCATTCGAAGCCATATTTGAAAGTGAATAGCACCTCTTTTACATAAGCTCGTCATGAATTCAGTTTCCTGTCCAATTGCCGTTCAAGCGATAAGTGCGTTTATGAAGCAAGCACAAATTGTAAGTATACTTATATGAACTTACATACCTAGATGAAAGTTTTGATAAGGTAAGCAAGCGTAATCAACCTTTTACAACTATGACTGGTAATGGTAATCCCAATTTCTTAAAAAGCATGGCCCTAATTTTTTGTCGTCGATTTTAACAAGATCGAGATTTTTTTTTAAATCGTGATATTAATCCTTTTTGTTTTTCGTAAGAGGAAATCGAAATCGCGAGGCCCGCCTCAACCTCCGCCATGGCGCCCTGCGCCGCTTATGCGCAAAAAGAAGGTACCAAATCAGTGGATTTCAGTTTTAAACATTAAAACCACTAGCACTGATTTCAAGATTTATTCAAAGAGTTTCAATTAAAAGTACTTTTTCTATACAAACCACTATAAATGACAAAATGTGCAATCACTTTCGGTTTAACAAAACCATTTGCAAACTATTCGTCTGGATTTCTCATCACTTCAATTTTTAAACGAACTAAAAACATTTAAAGCAGTTGTTCATATGATCATATTCAGAGGAAGCAAATTATAGATCACGATCACTTAGATTAATAAACTTGTAATCACTAAAATAAATAATATGTACCTACTTTTTAATTGCATAGAGATTTTCACATTATCGAAAAAAAGGATTGTAGAGTTTTTCACATTAACGAAGTTCTCAAAAGTGGTGTAGTGTAGGTATCCTAATTAAGTTGCAATTCTTTTAAAAGTATAAAATGTTTATTTCCTATTACCTTTACTAGTGATGGATTCCACAGTATTAATCATTTTTTATTATGCGTTGGTAACCAAACTGTTATCCGTCTAATATCGCAGGTATTGTGTTTACTTGTTATAATAATATTATCTTAATTCCATTAAGGTAAGTTAATGATTTTAACAAGAATTCGCCATATAAATAATTTAGAGTAAGTATTTATAATTATTCACTAATAATTGACCAATGCACCAAATAAATGCATAAACTTACCATTGCCACACCTACGTCCATTTTTATACCAGAATGGTAAATCACTATAAAACGATCACGTTTGTTCACAACAACTGTGCTTGACTGACTCTTCACTAATACCCGCAGTGCCTATATAGTGTCTAGTACTGTTGCTGTTATAGGGCAGCCGCAAATGTAATGCCTAGTCAATAGAGCGGCACCACACTTAAGACACTGAATGGAACGCTCGAGGAATCGCTCGTGAATTACGGTTACTTATTCGATTTTATGTATACAGTTCCATGTTTGAATAGATATCAAGGAATATCAAATGCGTAGAAATTATGTGTACTTAGCAACTAAACTTTTCCCCTCCTTCCCCATGGCACTACAGCCGCACTATACTGGTAGTGTTCATATTTGAATTACTTTCATCACAGGACAACCCTAACAACGACCTAAACAACCATGAAAATAAAACATTATGGAATGTTATTAAATTAAGGATCAATAAAGGTTTATCAATTAATAATTTTCTTCGATGACTGTTCTGTGTTGTTAGGAGTTTTATAGTTATTTATATTAGTTATTTAATGAGGGATATTAAATACGAATGTGATAATAGTATCACATGAGTTTTAATACCTAAGTATGTAGAGTTGCATACAAGACTTTATCTACACTTTATAAAAGATTTTGTAACAGTAGGTTTTATTGCCAACATCAAAACAACCAGTGTCAAGTAACCATAATATCCGGACGCCACTGGGGAACGCTGCTGGGGGCGCCACAGCTCTCCCGTGAGCGCCGCCGTCATAATATCATCCAAACGAGTGTTATTATATAGTAGTGTTATAATGTTGGCAGTAAGCTAACTATTTCAGAAACTTTTATAGAGGATTTAAGGCATGGGTGTCGATAAAAATATTTATAACATTTCAACAATATTTTATCACAAAAGACATTATTTGGTCAATCCATAAAAGGACTCGTTTTAGTACATCACTATTTGCGAACTTACGCGTGCAAATACTGAAGGATAAATTCGTCCCTGTGCTACCTTACACCAGCCACGGGGACTAATTAGAATTTGGCGACACACCGCCACTGACATTTACCAACTTTGTAAGGTCTGCAAAAAAGTCGGAATAACAATTTATTTATAATTAAACAGCTCTTATTCCAAAAAGTAAACTAACAGATGCTGCATCAGTTTAAACCCAGGTCTAACTTTAGTCGACGTTTTTAAATAGGGGGACAATATGCTACGTTATTTTAAAATCTGTACTCGCAGCACGAATACCAATCGAGAAAAAAAACGCGCGTAAAAACAATCGATAGAGTAATTTTGTATGGGAAATTTGTACAGCGCCATCTACCAGCGAAAAGTAAAATGATAATTTCCATAGATAATTACTATAGCAAGTACTTTTATGCGCGTTTTATGCTGACCATTTGAAGAGTAGATCATTAGGAATAATGATAAACTTTTTGAACAACCCTGATATCGAAAATAATCTTACAGCTGTTTCACATTTAAATATAATTATATTTGAACTCTGGTTAGAAAAATAATACTGTAAGTGTATCGTGGTTACTCAAAAACCATCAACAAACTTTTTACCGTCTTCTGCTGGGGTTTTGTTAAGGATGAGAATACCATAAGAACAAGTGAAAACCCAAAAAAATTTTCTTTTCAAATCTTTCAGAGCTTACTGAAAGTTCTGTTACATGGAAAAAGAGATGAAAACTGCAGTAGTTCTTAATATTACACATTTTATTATAGTTGTATATAAGGTAAAGCCGTATGTATGGGTGTAGGAAACTATTATATCACCGAGATACCGCGTTATTTAAGCGTCATACTAAGCAAAACCTTTATTTGAAGAATTAATATGAAAATAGATTTTCTGACGAAAAGAAATTGGTTTAACCTTTAATTAAAAGCAATGAAACTATTTTGGCCGTCTCTGCCGCGCACTGAAACATTAGAACCATTATCGCTACCATGCAATGCAGATTATTACTCGATAAACCTTCGCGGCATAAACCGACGCCAGTTAACTGCTATAGTGCAGTGTTATTATCCATGCCCATGGAACCAAACCTAATGGAAGAAATTGAAGAATTAGACGAAATAATATCCTCTGATGCAGATTCTGACGTGAGTACGGTACATACTTGCGTGAACAATGTAATCGGAGATTTCAAATTAAATGGTATAATAAAGATTATATCCAAACCGCTTTGCACGCAACGCTTCTGCTTTTATAATCATTTGTTTACGCTTACAACGCTAAAAGTGCTTCGAATTATATTTACAGCCGAGTTACATGATCGTGACCAATAAAGTCTTAACAATATGCAAATATCCAGAAATATTTAGTCGTAAATCTTGGGAGGTACACCAAATGATAGAAACAGAACAGTATTTGATTTGCAACCAGCGAAAGCTTTCGTGCTTAGTTATTTAGTTTCAGTGAAGCAAGACTTATTATTTTCGTTCATAATGTTGAAGGCTATGATAAAACGTGCTCTCAATATTGATGAGCAGACAGTGCTTGTGAAAAAAACATTGATGTGTATTGATGTATGTTTTGGAGTCTCTTTTTCACTCTTGCTTGTAGCAAAATTTTAATACATAAACAGCTCTCATGCTCTCTCTTCTTAACAGTTTAAAGTATATGTAGAACTGTGCACGATTTTTGTCAATCATAGAATTTCTGATCTCTTATTTTTATTATTGATGTTGTCATAATTAATTTGGTACCGTTCTATAAAAAAATGCAGTATGCAAATTTTTCCTTACTTAAACTTATTTCACCTCATTGCCAACTTTAATCATAAAACAAAAAACATTTTCATGAAACATATCATACCGAAAACTCATCGTCTTGCGTGTCTGTTTGTCGATTTTATTTGCTACATTTTGTGTGTTATTTTGTAATTAATTATATTCTAGCACTATTTTCATTTCCACTTCAGACCACTTTTTGTGTCAGAAGTTTCACAAAACGGAATGACTGGCAAGTCCCAAAGCTTTTATTCCTAATTAAAAGTCATTTTGAAAGCCTTTTCGATTTTATTAACATTGCTGATTTTCTAAGTTTCGTCTTGCACCTTACTGCATGAAACGCGATATGATATAGCGTTTTATCACGTTTATCTGTCAAAAGGCAATGGATTTTGACAGTTTATAAACGCTTTTTGTGAATTAAGTAGGTACCTACTTGAATCTTTCTGATATAATTATGTATTTCAGTGCAAAACTTATTTTAGCTCTGACAATATTTTTTTGGTAGTGAAAATTCGAAGTAATGCTAGCTTTTCCCATCTCTGAAATTGCCAGTTCTCATTCCGTATAGCCAGTTCCGTCTTTATCTTTGTTTTCAATTTGACAAAATTCATAAACAGAAAGAGACAAACAAATCTCGGGGCAACCTCGTGGAGGATGAAGGTTTGGATTGGCTGAAACCACGCGCTCTCATCAAGCCGGATGATCAAGAAGACGTTCCTGAAGCGGTATGGAATTTTTTCATTTACTAAAAAAAGTGACTAAGGAACTGTTGGAAAGTAGACGTAAGTATGGAGTAGGTAGAAGACACACAAAGCGTGAATACACCTATTTGTACAATTATTTTTTACTTAAAATTCTGACTTGGCTCTGGAAAAGTCAGGATATAGGTACCTAATTAAAAACAAATCAAAATCAAATTGCACAAAATCATTAACAATAGTAAATAAAGGTAATGCGAAAGTCAGTTTGTTTGTTTGTTACGCCTTCACGTCTTAACTTCTCAACCGATCATCGTGAAATTTTAGATTCATATTGTCAGGGTGCCCTAATTGACATAGGGTACCTTTCATCTCGAAAAAAGGAACTGTTTACGAGGTTACGAGGGATATAGAAATAAAAATCCACGCAGACGTAGTCGCGGGCGGTCACTAGTAAGTAAATACAAGTAATACGCTTTACAGAAAAGTAAAAAAAAATAGAGATCAAGAATCAAAGAAGATCAAAAAGTACCCATGTAAAAAAAGCGAAGTTCGTTTACAGATTTTTACAAGCAATGTCAATTTGTAAAGAGGTTTACTGTAGTTGAATATTCGAGAAGTTCTGTCATTGCAGAACCTGGAAGAAGAAGTAGGTCGCATTCTGAGCACCATCAACCCACAGTGGGTGCCGGACGAAGTGGCATACCACTACGGTCAAGGGAAGTTCGTCGTCAAACCCAAGATCACTTTTGGGAAGGCATACCCGCTGTACATATTCCAAGGGACTGCAATACGGAAAGACTCTGATGAAGCTAAAGCTCAAATTGCTGCTGGATATGGTAAATATAAAGTTAAGACTAATCCCTTGAACATTCAATGCTAACACCGTATTCCTCGCATAGTCTACAAAATTGTTACATTGAGTAGAAAAAGAAATAAGAGAACACTGATGGTCAACAATAAATCTATTGTTTACAAAAAACTCTTTAGGAATAAAATATTTACGAGTCACGTTGTGACTTGAATAAAATTGTAAAACAATAACGGGTAATGGAAATTCTGTAACTGAACGAAGTTACGTGAAATTCTTCATGACTGACGTCATCATTCCAGTATGTATATGTCATTTGTTTTGTTGGTTGGCTTTAGGTTCATTTTTAACCGACTTCAAAAAAAAGAAGAAGGAGGTTACAAATCTCTCATGGGCACACACACAAACCCTAGTGGTTTTGCTAATGAGTAATGACGTATAATATAATTGTATGTGTATGACTTGAACAATAAATAAATAAAAAAATCGGTTGTATGTTTTAGGGTTTCGTACCAAAATGATGCAAAACCCTTATTTTATGCCCAAAAAACAACAAAAAAATAGAATAACAGCTTGCTTTGTGCATTCGATAGGTAACTAGGGTAGGTAATGATACTTAAAGTTTGATTTGGCATATTAGGTATACCTATACCTGAACTCTGATAACAGTTACCTACTGACTACTTTCATTACTAAAACCTGAACTCTGATAACAGTTACCTACTGACTACTTTCATTACTAAATAGAATTTTCTCTTGTTTAATTTTCAAGTAAAATTCAACGAATCCCTTTTAAATTTTTTTCATTCCATTTCATCTGTTTTTTTATACATAGGTATATGTTTCTGTGAACAGGTATGCCATCTTTTGATGATGCTGGGCCGAAACGAGCCAAGGTGAAGAAATCTTCGGCTGAAGAGGAAGAAGAAGAGGAACCGGAGCCGGAGCCGACAGCTGCTGAGGAAGCCAAGGCAGAAGGTAAAGACTTGACTAATAAGGAAGACACTAAAGACACATCACTAATGTAATGTAACAGTAGTGCTGGTATTCTGCCAGGGCGTCCTAGTGTGCAATGTCCATAGACATTTGTAAAATAATAAATCTAGCCAAGTTACAAAAACTGACGTAGGTAAATCTAGCAAAAAGGCGCAAGATCGTCAGAACAAGTTTTATTTTATTTAACTGGTCGAACATCTAATTTTAGCGTCATTTTAATAATATCATCAGGTTAAGAAATCAGTCGCTATACTTCTTAAGTATTTCAAAACTACATTTACTTATCTCAATTAAAAAAGTAAATTATAGCCTTATCATAAATTACTCACATTTTTATCTGTGTATTTTGTCAGCTAGCAGTTTGTTATACATAATTATTGCTCTACTACGTGGAATATCAAGCACTAGCTTTCCAATGAGACAGAGCCAGAACATAAATCTCTGGTGACATTTACTGTCCAATATAAGTATTATTTTTAATACGACCAAATGTAAAACTTAATCTGAAATTACAGAGGATGTAGTACCAGAAGAAGAAAAACCACCAGCGGAAGACGCAGCGGCCGACGCTGCTGGTGCTGAACCTGGGGAGGGCGAAGGGGCTGCTGGGGAGGCGGGCGAGGAGGCAGAGCCGGAAGAGAGTAAGATAGATTAAGGCTTTAAATACCTATGTATTCCTGGAGGAGTTTTTTTCCGTTCCTGAAAAAGATAAAAGGAGTCCGTAGGTATGTCTGCCTGAAATTTTTTATAAGGTAACTCTTTAGGCATCAAGCTGCGGAAGACGCAGCGGCCGGGGCTGGGGCTCTCCCCAGCCCCGGCCGCTGCGTCTTCGGGCGAAGGGGTAAAGGGGCCTGAAGAGTGAAGAGAGTAAGATAGATAAATACTTTTCATGGTTAATTTTAGAGTTTCGTTCCACAAAAGGAAGAAAGTTTAAACGTGTCACTTGATTCGTAGCTTGTATGTCTGCTTGAATTTTTTTATTAGGAACCTCTTTAGGCATCAAGCTGCGGAAGAGACAGCGGCTGAAGCTGTGGAGGGCGAGGGGGCTGCGGAAGCAGGAGAGTAGGAAGCTGTGGAGGCGGGAGAGTAGGAGGAACTGGAATAAGATAATGGTGTCAAATCAGTACAAAAGCTTAAATTAAATTGACAGGACTAAACTTCATTCTTTTCTTGTCTTTTCGATACGGAAAGAAAAGGATGCAAACTTAAATTTAGTTAAGTCCTGTTAATTCAGGTAAGACCTGTCAGTTAAGACGTGCTGTACCGAATCGACACCATTAATGTCTTTTTAATTATATATTATAGTTAGGTAAGGAATAGGTATTTTTCTTATCATCATGATTTGTTAATATATAAATATAAAAGGATGACAAAGAAGCAGTGTCACATAGTCCGCCAGGTGTTGAGAGATTATAGCATATACTTGTAGATGATTATCGTAGAATCGCAGAAATGATAGCCATGGCGCTGTCGCAAACGTGAAGTTTCTACGACTCTAATATTCCGGACAACCGACACTACCGAAAAGTAATACTTTTTTGTTATGGTCTTATGTAAACCTAGTATTAATTCTTCCCGGTTCAAGCTAATGGCAGGGGAGCCCTGGTGGTCTAAATCATGTGATAGTCAGGGAGAAAAAGTGAAGTTGTGTAGATGGTCTGATGAAAGATTCCTGAAAATCTGTCTCAAAAGTTTCAGATAGGAGCCCCGTGCTTAGAGGGGTGCTTTCAGATTTCTAAAAAGGACATTAATAAACCTGATGCTCATCGCAAGTAATGTTCATGACGTATCATCATAATGAGGGTTAACGAAGACCGACTGACTCATCAACGCTCAGCCCAAACCCTTGGACCTAGACCTTGGCCATATACACATTATATACAAGGAATAAGAAAGAATATTAAGAAATTAAATCCCTAAAAGGATGAAATGAGGGTTGAAATAATATTAAACAGACTTTTCTATTTGAAACTTCGTAGGAGTTCTTCTAAAAACAAATAAGCAAACACGTATTTCGCGATTTTCCGAAATCAACCCCTCAGGTGGTGAATGGGGGAAAGGGAATAAACTGAGAAATTGAGGTTTTATGTCATGTTGATTGCGAAAACTGACATAAAACCTCTCGACTGTAATTTCCCACTTTATACAAAGCGTTAGTAGGTACCTCTATTCGTGTAAATACAAACAATCATTAATCAATAGTTTTAATTGATGTTGTACAGAAGAAGAAGCCGCTGGTGATGTAGGTCAGGAGGAGGTGTTGGAAATCAAGCCACGTGTCAAGAAACTCGCCAACCAATTCAACTTCTGCGAAAGGGCTGCACTCACATACAACTTTCCACGACGAGTAAGTTACAGAAATTCAGTTTGAAATTCATACACGTTATTTGATTACGTTACCAGTAAAAGTTAGCTGATGTTATTCAGCAATTAAATATTTTCAGGATCAATATTTTGGGTTCCAAACGAATGAACTCTAACTTCCAAATTCGTACTAAAAATGATCCTTTAAGATTATAATAATATGTTAACCAATCTAACCAACAAAGATTCAATTAAAAACGCGTTCTTAATATGTAAGTGGGTACCTACTTTTTAGAACTGCTCAACCTATGCCTACCTATTAAACTTATTTATTTTTCATTAGTAAAGCACTGTCTTTTTATTTCATGTTTTATTTCTAAATTTTAAACTTTGTTATCTCTTCGCAGTCAGTGGACACGCAAACTATACCCCCAGCGCGAGCCAACTACGGTGCCACGGCTCTTCAGAGTATTATATTCGACTTCTACCAGGAAGACTATGCTAAGAAAATGAGAGAAAAGGAAGACGAAAAACCAAAAAGGGTAAAAATATACCCACCTATTTGTAGTACCTTTATTTCAAACTTACTTACTCATTCATTTTTGAGTGGCTTTTTTTAAAGAAATAAAAACATGTGTTACTGTAAAACCCCTGTATCAAAATGATAATTAAAATATTTAAGTTTTTTATTGATAGGTAGGTAATTGATATAATTAAACCTAGCATGTACCAAACTCATGATAAAAGCACAGAATATATAATAGTACTAGTAAAAGTCCGAAAAAAAAATAAGTTTTTTATAATTTTCTTATATTTACCAACTCATGTTGGTAAATCCCAAGGTTTTTTAGTAACCACAGATAAATTATACTATGTAGAACTTAAGATTTACCAATATATAATAACGGGGTTTCATGCATGTAAATTACGATGGCATCTCGTTAAATAATTTACGTTAAATATGATAAGGGTTTAATTTTTGTTTTGTGTCTAAAAGGTAACTAACAATTTTATATTTAAAAAATTACAGTTGCGCAAGAAAACAACAAAGCATGTAAAATCTGCACAGCAAATTCACGACGAGCAGTTGGCACAACGCATCAGGGAGGCGTGGTCCATTCTAGAAAGATTGGTCAACCAGAACATTTATGATGATATTGGTAAGATGGCATTATCTGTGGATGGCATAAAGGTTTACTTTTCTTTAAACTAATTTCTCGTTTTTAGAATACAATACACTTATCTATAGTTGCTATATCCAATAAAAAGGCCTCATTACCATTTCTGTTTTACTACCATTCCAACCTTACCATTTATGTTTTACTTTGTAATAATGCGAAAATTTCTGGCTACCTAACAAACTGTCAACGATACAAGTATTTATTCATTCAATTCTATTCTTTATTAAAACAAACATTACACAGCATTTTGACCTGACGCGTCTGAAGAATGACCCAGGTAATTATGGCTTACGCCCTCATTTTTGTTAACGTTCCGTAGCCCAAGACTACCGGTACTGGGACGACCCATCGGACGAGTTCCGCGAAGGCATGGGCTCGCTGCTGCCGCTGTGGAAGTTCCAGTACGACCCGATGCGCAACCACGCCGTCTGCGACGTCCAGTGGAATCCGCATTATCAAGATCTGTTCGCTGTCGCTTATGGGTCATGTTCGTACTGCGTTTTTTTTTAAGTAAACGGATTCTACAGAATTGAGAGGACCATAAAGTCTTTAACTCAACATTTAGTATCCTGGAAATAATAAATTGCTCGACTACTTGTATACACTAGTGCTACACTTCCCTCCTGTGCCTAAGGTTCTATAGTTTATTTACAAACAATAACCTCAGTAAAATTGTAAATCTGTACATGTGAATTTTCGATACATTATGTACTTAGCGAGCAATAAATTTAATTAAAATGAGGGCGCCACTTGAGGTATATAGGAGCCTTAACAGTAAAGAAGAACCAACTATTAGTTATTCTGTGGTAGAACTAAATAATTAGTGAAATGACATAAAAAATTTGCACAGATTCAGATGTGTTTTTATAAGGGAAACCATATAAAATTATTAAAGTCACTGAGATTTATGTAGTCTAGGTGAGTTAACTGGTTTTGTTAAACCTAATGGGTACCAAATAATTTGTGTTAATTAATTGAACATTTTACCACAGTGGACTTTACGAACCAACAGAAGGACGGCTGTCTCTGCCTATATAGCATCAAGAACCCAGCGTTTCCAGAATACTCGGCGATCACTGATTCGCCAATCATTTGCCTTGATGTTTACAAGGAAACGCCATACCTTGTCTGTGTTGGTAAGTTTTCAATGCTCATGTCTATGTAGTGTGGCGGTAGTGAGGACACATTCTCCATTCGCATAGCTCTTAAGTAACGTCAGTCAGTATACCTATCTACATAATATAAGTTACATAGCAATTATTAATAATAAAATGACCGTAAAGGCGGACTAACAGACTGACTAACAGACAAGGAAGGCGACTTTTGCAAAGACAGACTCAAAGTTGCCTTTGACTTTATTCAAATAAACTTAAAAATTAAGCAATTTTGAATCGTCAAACTCAACTCAATAAGTGTAGGGCAGTCGTACACTAGTTTCGAAGGTAGAAACCACAGATCACTACACTATATATGTAGCAAACTGTAGAAACCAGTAAAAATACTGGCTTCCGAGAACTTCCCAAGAACTGTCTATAAGACTCATAAAGTTGCTTTACCACTCCTAAGGTTAAAATCGCTTGCACGTCGCGTCGTATTTGCATAAATTTAGTTCGCGCTCCGCATCAAGCACCACTTCAAGACCTCTGTAAACTGGTAAAGCACGGCAGTGGTTGACTGTACAAACCCTGTACAAAGGAATGAAATAAAATGAAATATTCTTTATTCAAATAAACTTAGATATTAAGTGCTTTTGAATAGAACAGATGTAAGCTGATTATGTATACATGTTACAAAAATACCCCTAATGCCGAATATAATATATAGGGACCATCAAACTGAATATCTATTACTTTGGGACCAACTCTGAAATCGCGAAAAGAAATCAGCTGTTTCATACATTTTGATATTTTCGTTTTAAATTTTTGTATGAAACAGCTGATTTTTTTTTCGCGATTTCTGAGTTGTTCCTATAGTAAAAGTTGCTCAGTTTGATGGTCCCTATAGTCCCTATAGGTCCCTATATTCGGCATTAGAGGTATTTTTGTAATATGTTGTTTATTGTCTTTTATAGGTATGTTGTGGTCGTAACTCGTAACTGAACACTTTGCCTTCAGTCCAGTTTTCCCCACAGGTCTCTACGACGGCAACGTTTGCGTCTACAATGCCCAGCTAACATTAGAATCGTCATATCAGTACAAATCTGATTCAGTAAAGGATAAACACAGCAACATCGTGTGGGAGGTGTGTTCTAGTTAATTCATACATACGAATGAGTCACTGTTTGCGAGTTTTCCTCAAAGGAATTTTAACCTTTGAGCCCCTGAAATACTGATACCACTGCATTGTTTAAGTATTAATCATAGAATGGAATTTAATGAACTAGTTCTTACCAAGGTTAAAAAACTTATTTACCAAGACTTTAAGCTGAAATTAAACTCCCAACATCTTATTTTAGGAGACATACTGATTTATAACTTTAGCCTAGCCTGGAAAAGTATAAAATTTTCTAGTTTTGCAAACCAAATTGAATGCAAAGAATTAATTTTATATACCTACTTAAGTGAAAAATGAGTAAGTTTACCTTTGTCACCTATTAAACTTTTGATTGGAAAGGAACATCAAACCTGCCAATTTTACCGATCAGGTTCGATGGGGTGCCAGGATGATCGACGGTGAAGCGTCATTCTTCTCCATTTCCGGCGACGGTCGCGTTGTGCAGTGGGCGGTGATGCCAGGGGAGCTGCAAGCGACCACCATCATTACGCTGACCTCCGACATGCCTCCCATACCGGGTCCTGACGGGACTTTGCTTTCTGTTAACAGTAAGTTAATAGACCCGGAATTGTTCGATATTTATATTATCAAGAAACCACGTGAGTGGGTGATGAATTTTTTTTTGATCTGCATCAGTCTTAAATTAATACTTAATTAAACTTTACTTATTTACGGCCAAAAAAATAATCAATACACAGTGGCCCTACCATGTGTTGATGCGAACTGTTTACGTTACCGTTCAGCTCTTACCAATCATGATGTAATTGTCCAACCTTCACATCCAGGTTGTGGCAGTGCCATCTGCTTCCACCCGGAAAAGACGGAGATCTTTATGGTGGGCACGGAAGAAGGCATGATCCACACGTGCTCCCTCAAATACAACAGGAACTACGTGCGCTCCGTGCAGGGCCACCACATGCCCGTCTACAGGATCCATTACAACTTCTTCAATAACAGCATCTACGCGTCTTGCTCTGGCGACTGGAGGGTTAAAATATGGGAAGACGGACGCGAGTACGTTGTCTTTGTTTGATATTTCACACGTGCTCCCTCAAATACAATATTTCCACTCCGTACAGGACCACCACATCCTGATGGATGTGTGATGTTGTAATGATTTACAATATAATATTATAGGATTGATTACAACTTCTTCAACAAGATCATCTAGGCATGCGTCCTGCTCTGGTGACTTGAGGGACTCTTTATAAAATTGTTATTTTCCCTTATTTCTGCATTGGGTTGGCACATTGACAAAATTTTACTTGAATTATTACAGTAAGATGACTCCTTCGAATTTCACAGATATATTTCATAATGCCTCATATTCACAGGCAGACGACGACTTTTTGTCAAAAAAGTTGCGCGTTTTTGCTGAACATAGTTAAATATTGTGTCATTACGTGCGTCAATTCAAATATTTCTGTTCAGTGAACCCCTGTTCATGTTCGAGTTGGGCTCACCAGTAGGAGATGTCAAATGGGCGCCTTACTCCAGCACTGTATTTGCTGCCTGCACTACCGATGGAAAGGTAACACAAAAAATATAACTAGAAACATTTTTGTCTTTCTTTTCGTGGGTAAATTAAGTAACACAGTGGTAAAACTTGTAATAAGTATAATGTATTCTATGATAGAAGCAGTGATTGTCAACCACAGTCTGAAAATTGTGGCAAAAAGTAGGTAATTCAATCAACCTGTCGTAAAATTCTCGTTTTCAAATTGTTTACATTTGTTCGGTCGCAAATTGTTCCAGGTATACGTTTACGACTTGAATGTAAACAAATATCGGCCCATATGCGTGCAAGCAGTAGTCTCCAAGAAAACCAAAAAGTTGACTAGGATAGATTTCAATTCCCGTTTACCCGTCATTGTGGCTGGAGACACCAAGTAAGTTAAGTATAACTGCTCAAATTATATTCATTCCAATTTAAGCGTTTATGAATTTGTCGCTAGTAATTAATAGTATCTCAGATTAGATTTTGATTTTAGGTATTACGAAACTGTTAATGGTATTTATTTTAGATAAGAACAAGGTACAGTCGGCCTCAGAAGTATCTATAGGCTCAAAGACAAATCGCTCAATTAGACGGAGCGAAAAAAACGCTCACAACGCGTTGTGCTCAAAAATCCAAAATTCGTGTCGTGGCTCCTACTATAAAAACGCCCATGACGCGTTGCGATATAAGAGCCATAACACGAATTTCACGTTGTGGATTTTTGGCAGAGACCACAACGCGTTGAGCGTCTTGGGTTTTTGAGCCTAACATCTGCATATTTTAGTACCATTATCACATGAACTATTGCGTTTTTATAGTGGGGTTGCTGCTTAAGTTAATGTGACATAGTATCTACTGATCTGTTCAGTTATATAGGTACTCCTGCGGCCGACCGACCTACCTCCTTTTTGGAAACAAAGAAACCCAAACAGTGTTTTCCGACCACCTAATTAAACACAATATAACAGACAGTTGTAATATTTATTTCCAATGTATTTGACGTTCAATAATTCAATTATTAAGATGCAAATTATTAATTAACAATGAACGAATAATTATTTAATTGGTAAACTAAAGTAAACTTTTTACAATTCAGTCATAAAAAGTTGTCAATTAGTACCTTTATCACTATTTCAACATCACATATATCGCCTCCATAGCTCAGGGGTTAGAGCACTGGTCTTGTAAACCAGGGGTCGAGAGTTCAAATCTCTCTGGAGGCATTGTTATTAACTTTTTGTAGCTTTGCATCGTTTTTATATTTCTCTACGAAATGTTTCGATGTGTTTCAGGGGCACATGTCATGTTTTGAAATTGTCGCCTAACTTGAGAGTAATGTGCAAGCCACCGAAAAAACAGCAAGGGATGGACCAAAGAACGCTACAGGTGATTTTTTAATATAGGATTTGATAACTTTATAAAGTATAAAAATAATCAATAGATTAGGTGTTAGGCAAAAAAATTAGCAATTAACTTGCTTACAATTGAGTCAAAACTAACAATAATATCCATTTTTTCCAGATAAATAAATTGGATAAACTACTGAGCCTTGTGCGAGATCCGCCGTTCACACCAGGAGTTGTAGACGAAAAGTTTGAAGAAGATTAATAATTACTAATGTAGGTATCTATTGAAGTAGATAGGATATATTTTTATACATGTTCTACTTAATGAAAATGGTCAACGTCAACAATGACCGCAGCACCTAAGACCTTGTCCAGATGTACGCGCGAGTGATATGTGTTTCGTTATAGATTGTACGCTTAGGTTCAGCTGTGTCAGTAATGTGTGTAATGTTAATGTTACCAGCAGTGTAACAAAAATCACGTGCTAACTCGCGCGTTAATCGCGTTATCTGGACAAGCTCATAGTGAGGTGAGGTCTCAGCGGACGCTTGCAAGAGTAAATTACGCGAAAGACACTTGAGCAAATCCACTGCATGAATTGACGTCGCAAATGTCTTTTGCGAATATGTACTAGATCCAATAAAGACGCGGTTTAACGGAGCCCACAGACTATGGGCGGCCGGAAGGACATGCGACACATTCCCTTTCCTTTGTATTGCTCCGTCCCTGTCGGCCTGTCCGGCCGCCTCATAATCTGTGGGTACATAAGGCTTGTGTATGGCCGTCTTACCGTGCGTTCAGACAGTGGATCCATATTACAGGACCGTTTTTTACGGATCCGTCGCCACTGAATGTGATGTTCATCACACCGTTACATATGTACACATATGGATCCGATATACTGTGTTGTGTGTGAACAAGTTCGTAAAACTACCCCATCGCTGAATAATAACGTATCCGATAAAACGGCCCTGTAAAACGGGTCGCTGTGTGAATGCGAGCTCGCACACGACCGACTTGTTATTCATTGTTAATTACTTTCTCTACCTATCCGTTACTAAGCAACTGCTGTTATTTTCCGTAATTTAACAGAAAAATCAAGGTAACAAATCTTTAGTACTTATCAGTATCGCTAACTGAGGCTAGGTTACTGGGAAAAGCTACTTATAAATGCAGAATCATTTTGCCAACCAATTTTGTGACTTATAAGGTTATTACAACTGAATTCTGTGACCTTATATTAACTTATTAATAAAACACATTCTTTCATACATTATTGTGTATTTTTAATAAAACTAGTAAAGCTTTAAAAAACACTTTGATTTAAAACATCTCCATAAAATTTAATCAAACAAAACAGGCCACTTTGTCGATGGCTTTTATGAGAACCGTTAAAAATTACAATTTATGATTACGACTAGATTACATTCAGATCACGAAAATTCCATTGACTAGAAAATCTTAATTATAACATTGCCATTAAAAATAACTATGTATTTTTAAGGATAAGTATTTCCCCATTTTGTACTTAAAGAATATGTGCAACGATTACGACTTTAATTACAATACTTTAAACTAATAAGTTTATAAAATATATTCTCTGATATAGTTTATTAACAATTTATACAAAACAAAAGTATATCTACTAATTTATCTCTTCAAATACTCATTCATTGCAAGCAAGACACGTCATAGAATCTCTTTAAAACTTCAAACTACAAGAATCCAAATTTAAACGATAGCGTATATCATCAAATAATACACTAAAATGATCAATAATGCTTTCGAATGAGCTATAGTCGCGTAAATTTGCGATGGCTACGTAATTTAATCGCGTTGCGATAGTACTATAGGCCGAACCACGTAACTTTCTGGAGTCGTAGCGTAGCGGTACCGCACCGACACCGAAACGAGAGCGACCTAGTCGTTGAAACTGTTTTGAAATTCTGAATTCTGAAATGATTGTGTTGATTTTGAACGCTGCTTGTAAGCCGGGGCCATTAGTTTAAAAAGTAATATGTCATTGTGTAAAAAACCAAATAAAAATGTGGGCGTGTGTGAAATGAAAAATGGTGTGTTTATTTAAAATATATGCAATCCACTGAAATCTATCTATAAAATCAGACTGCAAATAAGCTCCTGTCTATATCAGGTTGTTCGTGGTATCTTGTTTTTCAATGCAAATATGCTATAGTAGGTTAAGGTACAGATAATACTTGACCGACTATACGATAGATCTTCAACTTGACCATAGATTAATGTTATATACTGAATAAACTTGACTATGTTATTTGGGTACTTAGGATACGGATGTGTTTACGTAAATCGGGCTACTGACATACCGCATTGTCCGCCGAGAAATATTGAAATTATAAAGTTAAAAAAAAATTTAACAATGAAATAAGATATTCCATAATTGCGTCGAAAGAATAAAAATGTGTAGTGATGGCATTGTCAATAATATTACCTCCTGATCTATCAAGGCAAAAGTGCGTAAATCTTATATTACGATATAATATCGGAATTATCTCCTTAATTATTATTCGTATCTATTAAATACTGAATCAAGTACCTACTTATACTCTACATGAGCATCAAAATGCACAAAAAAATTATAGATTACTTAAACTATTTTTTACAATGGTTAACCATGTACATGCTGTATGTATGTATAATTTAATTTGACCCATGATTTTATTTACGCACCACACGCTGACATTTGTAGTTCACGATAACAGCCGATAGGGGCGTTGGAAACGTTTTCTGAATTAATGCGGTCTGGCTGCCAAGTGACGAGTGAACTTAGGCCTGTCGCATACAAACGGAATCTGATTCGGAATATCGAGAATGTAAAAAAAATCGAATAGAAAACTACCGCATGTATGTGGTAGGTCTATACATGTCTATGGATTTGCTGCGTTTGGAATCATTCCGTTTCGGAAATCCGAATCAAAATTACGTCTGTTTGTGGCGGGCCTTATAGTAGACACCCATTTAATAATGAATCGAATCCATAAAAAAACTTATTATTATCTTTGACTTGACTGATTATAATCAGTGTCTAATCTGTGCTTGTGTAATGTTACTTTAAGGATACAGCAGTTTCGGGCCTATTTTGCCGCAACGCTCTACTGCGCCTGCGCCTAGTTTTATATCGAGGAATGCTCGAGCGTCATTCGGTGCTGGTGCTTGTCGCCCGGCGAAGGATATCTGAAAACCGAATGGATATCCAAATCACTTATAATTGCTATATGTGTGTGATTAGGTCGCAACTTTTTTTAATAATACAACATGTTACAAAAATACCCCTAATGCCGAATATGGTATATAGGGACCATCAAACTGTATATTTTGATATTTTCGATTATAATTTTTGTATGAAACAGCTGATTTTTTTTCGCGGTTTGAGAGTTGGTTCCATAGTAAAGTCAGTTTGATGGTCCCTATATACCATATTCGGCATTAGGGGTATTTTTGTAACATTGTTGTTGTATTATAACTGAACTGACCTGCGCGAGTGGGTGTAAATGTCGCTCGGGGAATTCCTTCTGATGTGCCAGCACCCAATCAGCGGGCCACATGGTGCCGTTCCTCGCCGTGAACGGCAGCACTAGCACGTACACTCTGTTCGTGGCGGAGTACGCTACTCTGTAGTAGTGGCCTTTGGTCGCTCGCTCCCACACGAACCCGTCGGCGTCGGCGCCGCCGCGCTGCAGCCACGACACGCGGGACACGTCCGACGCGTGGATGCCTATCTCGGCGTATTCAGCCCACGGTAGCAAGTCACCCCTGAACATTGTATAATATTACAACTTTTGTTATGTTTTAATGTTATTAACTCCACACCCATAATTTAGTTCTGGCAGTGTTGTACTTATTGGATTTTTTAACTGTTATGTTTTTATTTCAAACAGACAATTGCCCAAGTTTCTTTATTTCAATGGATTCTTTTCCAATAATGTATTTTTATATGACTTGGGTCGGTATATGCAATTCTTGGAATGTGTTTAATGCCCCGGAAATCTTAAGGAGTGGGAACTGTACATTTTCCAGGG
This sequence comes from Catoptria pinella, assembly GCA_963556745.1. NCBI lineage: Eukaryota > Metazoa > Arthropoda > Insecta > Lepidoptera > Crambidae > Catoptria > Catoptria pinella. The sequence goes on along the minus strand of OY750775.1, from coordinate 6,087,712 downwards.
ATTGATCATTCTGTTATCTGATAATGGCTGTCCAGGGAGTAAACATGGGCGTAGGAAGAGCGGGGAGTCGGGTGGGCCGTAAGTTTTGACTGTAACATAAACACTCATGCACTTACTGAATAACAGCCCCCAACAGTGACGTGGTCTCGAGCCAACAGCGTGCGCCCGCTTGCAACAGCGCGCGCAACACGTGTCCCGCCGTACGCCGCATGTTACGTCGACAGCAAGGCGGCGTGTTGCGACCTGAGAGGATGTATGAAGGGGTGCCTTGCACTGAGGGATAACATCGCTGAAACCAAATTACCATTGTAAGCAGGGTTTGAAACCAGTTTAAAAATACTGGTTAATAGAGGTTTTAAACGTTTTTTGTAGAAGGTTACGCTGGGAACGTATTTGAGATGAGAGTGCTTCAAAAACCTGATAAACCGGTTTAATCCAAAGCTGCGAAACATACCTACTTCATAAGAAAAAACCTTTGTAAATAGTTAACTAACTTTGTTAACCAATTCAAAACCCTTTTTATTTTGAAGTTTGTAAATTAACCAGTAAACAAGCCCTGATTGAAAGTTGTATAATTAACTTGAAGAAAATTAATCATGAAATACAGTCTCCAATCATATGACAATTACCAACTCAGATATAAGGCTGACTACATGCACTATAGAAGGTTTGAGTCTGTGGTGGGGGATGTGGTATAAATAACAAAATACCTGAGTTTCTCTCTTGCATCCAAACCACTGCACTCTGCCATCTTCTCTGATCACTGCTTTGACACCAAGCTGTTTATATAGTGCCACTCTATAATCTCTCAAGTGTCTGGATACTCTCTGACGAGCTCCAGGGGACTTTAACACGCTCCTTCCACCTCCCAATTTGCCTTCTACTACTTGAATCTAAAAAATAAGAAGTAAAGTAATGCAAAATATTATTATGGGCTGACAAAAAGGTATGTAACAATAAAAAAATACTTTAATGATAAGTTACACACAGGACCGTAGCCTGGAATTCACTGTGGAAGGGGTCGAGCTCTGTTAACCTGTTTATAGAGGTCTACAGCCTTGGTTACACAGGTTCCTGACAAGTTCCTTTCAAATTATTTGATTGATAATTTCATGCATATAAAATAATTATAATTATTATTTCCAATCTGAGAAACAAGCAGTAGCATGTTGTTTCCAATTAACCTTTAAATACTCCAAACAGCAAATAATTATAAAAATTAAAATACTTTACTAATAAATAATATTTATTTACCTTCACATTCTTTACTGCAGTCTGCAGATACAATGACTCAGGAAAAGGTAATGTGAATGGTTTCGGCAATGTTTGCAGCAATGATGTTCTCATCAGTAGTGCATGCTGCCCATGGACTGCATCACACAACTTTCCTGATGCATCTTTAGCATATTGTAAAGTCCAATCTGCATAGTTCCATTTTACTTGTAGACATACAAGATGAACATTAGCTATAGGTATTGCAAATGCATGATGAGGAAATGCTGAAGCATCAGCAGCTACTTGCTGAAGTACTTTACGAGACACTCTTACAGAATCGGGCACAAATAACACAAATTCTGTCGAAATATGATTTAAAGGGTTCAGATCTTGAGGTGCAGAATCTAACTTGAGCTCCAGTGAAATCACTTTCACGTTTCGAAGAGTATCATTCGTTACGGAGAATGGAAAAGGGGGATAAGGCTTACTGTCGCATACGACGACCACGGGCATATTCGGGAACGCAGTAACAAATGATTGAACACTATCCGCAACATCGTTTTCAAAATCTTCAAATTGACGGAACACTAAAGTAAATAATTTAGATAAGTGTCGAGATGTACGCGTGTGAGCATTAGGTGAGACAGTCACTGGAGCAATAGGATTTAGTTTGAACTGAGGAAATAAATATCCAGTTATCGAAATGATTAAAATAATAGCCAAAACAACATATAACTTGAAAGTTAGACGACCACGGAAAAGTCGATACAGCATTATTTTTATTTATATGCTCTTTCATTTCACTTTATCAAAACTGTTTAGATATCTTTTTTGTCATATAATTGAGATTTTGAAGAATTTCATTTACAATATCTAATAAATGCGAATTTATTGTATTTATTTATACAGAGATTTAAATACAATACAGCTATTATCTGCCACTGTCAGTCAGACAGAGGTGACAGTTTGTCGACTTGACTGACAGCACAGACTACTAAGGGAACAAGTACTGACAGTAACAGCTACGTATAGTACAGATTAAATTATTTTTAAAGGGCCCTTTACACTATGTAATTTCTTGCAGGCAAACCAATGTCGGGTCCATAGCGCGTGTTTTGCCTTACACAATCAACAAAAACATCTCAACATTCAACAAAATCGTCTACACAAAACATAGAAAAACAGAGAAACAATGTTTTTATTTTTCATACCTGGTGGAAAACACGTACACAAAACATTTTGCAAACACATTTTTTGTTCTCCTTCTTAACAAATCTAAAATCACTAAAATTGAAACTACATCCTTCTCGTCCGAACTCATTTTGTTTGCTAGCACTAAGCAAGTAACTAATCACTACCTATCTGAAAACGACAAAAACCCTTATAAATACATAATAATAGCAATAAATAAATAAAAATACAAAAGTGAGGGGGCTATTTGGGACACTGTCCTAAATAGCCCCGCATTCGTGTCCCAAAAAGCTCCAGACACATTGTTTATCATAAAGCAAAAACTATAAGCTTATTAGAATTCAGTCTAAGCAAGGAAACACCGTGATAATAGATATATACGTTTTTAATAAACAATAACACTCTTACTTATTACGAGGTTCCGCTGCGGGAGAAGTTTTGATACACTAGATTTAAAGAAAAAATACAGCCTCTGAATTTTTCACCAAAATTCGAATCGAAACTGTCGAATAGAATAACACTGACAGCTGAAAATTTTACGTTACCAATCAATGTGTTGCCAGAGTTCTTTAAGATAAAGCTGCTATGCATGTACCGAAAGTTATTGTCTTTTTTATTCGAAATCCTGGGTCGTCCCAATTATCGCTCAAAATACCAAATAGCCCCGTTTTACGGTATGTTTTAATAATATAATAACCATAATCACCCCCTTAATTTACTATCACAACTGCTTATCGATCATTTACATCTTAGAAGATTGCATCGGTTTATCAAACACATTTCATATAATATCATCGTAAACACCACCACTGCTGCCTGAATTTAAAAATAAAAACCAGTTACTGTGACGTAAGGTCGACTAGGTATCATCGAAAGGTATTAGCGAAATATCTATATTATATAACTACAACTGTATAGCATTGCTGGAATCACTTTTTCGAACGCATTTAGTATGGGATTATGTACATAATTATCTAGAGTCTATATGATCGAAGTCTCGAGGCTACTTAATTGAGAGAAGTACATACATACGTAATAAAATAGATTTCGAGAATCAACTTTATTTATCTTGTGAAAGGTTTGTCATTGTATTAGAGCATTAAGGTCATTGTAGTTTCAATCAATTGCATTTTTTATGGATTGTCTTGTCTTCCCTTCCTATCCTATCCTCATCACATCACTACCTATTTGACAAATGGCGTACGTACGACGTCACGTCACGTCACTTTAATATTCATCTGTGTGCGTCACGTCACTATGTACGTACGTCAATCAAGTCAAGTCAAGTCAAATTGATAAATTTACGTTGTGCACTCACATTTTTGATAGAAAATTGTTGTAAAATTTCACTTTATCTGAATTTTATTATGGATGATAATAAAGATTTTGAACCTTTGGAGCCTTCACTGAAAAATGTTATCGATCAAAAGTCTCTGCGTTGGATTTTTGTCGGAGGGAAAGGAGGAGTCGGAAAAACTACATGCAGGCAAGAAATTATTATTTAAGTGACTAAAGTTATCAGACCATTACAATTGAATTGGGAAACTAAAAACGATTTTTCTTTACTTTTCCAGTTGTAGTTTGGCTGTCCAATTGTCCAAGGTCCGAGAGTCTGTTCTAATCATATCTACTGATCCTGCACATAATATATCCGATGCCTTCGACCAGAAATTTTCAAAGGTAATGAAAATACTATACTATGGAATATACTTTCACTTGCTAACCAGCTATCGTTTTATTCGTCAGACTTATATAAAACTTATTAAACCTACTCACAAAATAATAGTAGAAATTAGGGCCAGAGAGTATCATTTTCCTGAGCATTTATGTAAGCTTAGTATTTTGCTCAGCATTTATGTAAGAATTTCACAATGCATACTGAATATAAATTGTAGTTTGCATCTTGCCCGAGTCATAATTATGTAAGTATATTGTAGGGACACAGTATGTTCCTCATATTACCGACCCAATTTGTATTGTACGACTGTAGGTGCGGGGAGTCGTCGCCGCGCACCCATCATTTAAACGCGCCTTTCAATAATATGAGAAGTTTAATTTCAATATTCTCTTTTACTCGCGTGGTCCTCCTTGTTAGGATATATACATCTCACATATAGTATTAATTTTATCACTAGTGAGAACTGCAAATAAACAACTAACTCTCTAAAAAACTTAAATTGTAATGTGTGCTATTCCATTTCCAGGTACCAACAAAGGTTAAAGGTTTTGATAACCTCTTTGCTATGGAAATAGACCCTAATGTTGGGCTAACTGAACTGCCAGATGAGTACTTTGAGGGAGAGACCGAAGCAATGAGACTTGGCAAAGGTGTAATGCAGGAAATCGTTGGAGCATTTCCTGGTATTGATGAAGCTATGAGCTATGCTGAGGTAATTCTTTTGACTTATTGAGCCAATTTAAAAAAAAAACTACTTAAGATAATGGGGGATATATCATTGGTTAATGTTTTAAGAGTATTATAATATGATTTAAGCAAATCATCTAGTTTGCTATGTATCAATCAATAATAAATGTTATTATTTTAATAGCAAACAACACTTCTGCATTAATTACCTTAACATTATCATTAAATTATAGGTTCTTGCATTCACAATGCTATTGCCAGTGCCAGATCCCATTAATTCCCTGTGAAGTAAAATTATTTAGCTACTTATTTTATAATATTTTCAGGTAATGAAACTCGTGAAAGGTATGAACTTCAGTGCGGTTGTTTTTGACACTGCCCCCACTGGTCATACCCTGCGTTTGCTGTCATTCCCACAAGTGGTGGAACGTGGACTTGGCAAATTAATGCGTCTTAAATCAAAGGTAAGGTTTTAACAAGAATCAGTTAATCAAATGAATTATCATACATAATATTATATTATATTGAATTACTATGATATTATTCCCTCTGTCTAGAGTTAAATCACTTGTGTCAGTCTTAAACATTTTTATGTGGCTTTTTTACCATTCTATTGCTCTATTATTTTCAAGAATAAGAAGTCTACATGAGCTAGGCAGCCTTTGAAAGCCAATCAATAATGCCTTCAATAATTTCCAATAATTTTGATGCTTGTCTCTGACTTTGTTGCAGGTAGCCCCTTTCATAAACCAAGTAGCAACTCTATTTGGTCTGGCAGAGTTCAATTCTGACATGTTCAGCAACAAAATGGATGAGATGCTTTCTGTCATAAGACAAGTGAACACTCAGTTCAAAGATCCGAACCAGACAACATTTGTATGTGTTTGTATTGCGGAATTCCTGTCGTTGTACGAAACTGAGCGCTTAGTTCAAGAGCTCACAAGATGCGGAATAGACACGCACAATATAATTGTAAATCAGCTTCTGTTACGGACTTCTGCGCCGTGCGAATTGTGCGCGGCGCGACACAAAGTTCAAGGGAAATACTTGGAACAAATCGCGGATTTGTATGAAGATTTCCATGTAACCAAGCTGCCCCTTCTCGATAAAGAAGTCCGTGGTGCATCTGCAGTCAACGCCTTCTCTGAATACTTGATCAACCCATATGAACCTCCGGCACCCTCTACATGAAAATATATTTTAAATTGATACACTATTAATTTAAGAATTACTATGGGTTATATTCTGATATTCGGTTCACAGTTTTCTTGGACAATATAAATGTTTGTGTGGAAAGGGTGCTATCAGTCACAAACGATTTTTTTCGTTGTTGCTTTATGATATAACTTAATGAATACTTTGTAATGAATCCATCTTAAGTACCAAGCTTGTTTGTATAAATAATTCGGATTGTATAGTATTCAAGTAGTATTAATAAATGTAATATATTTGGTGTAAAAGCTTTTTAAATTAAACCCAAAACTATTGAATGTAAACAGTTTATTTCAAATCATAAAAACAATACAATAATTTTGTTCTATTTGTTTGACCATGGACTATATGATAAAAGGTAATATTTACAAAACTTGTGAAAAACCTTGATCAAGACATTTTTTTACAGGAAAAATTTATTGCCGGAGCGAGAATTAATTTGATTAAATACTTATGTGATACAATACTGCCTGGCCCCTGCCACCAAATAATAAAATTATGTGAGTCATGTACATATTTACAGCCTATTACCACCTATTACTACATTGACGGTTAATAGCGTGAGCACAAGTCGTTAAATAAAGCAGTTATTATCCTAAATCAGAAGCAGGGGCCCTATTTTTTAATCTTTCGACTGGCGTCGAGCGCTCTTTAGTTTAAGTCTGTTTACCCTTACTTGTCTTATTTGGTAATCAAACTCTATTGAAAAAAACAATTATAAAATACAACAAATGATAATAAAATCTTGTTAAATCAAATTGTCACTAATTAATGACTATGGTCCGTGCCGTGGTGACAAGACAATTTGACACTGACCATCATAATACCAAGTATTTTTGAATCGCTAGTGGTCAGCTAGTTGTCAGTCATGTCTTTGGTCAGCGATATTGGAATGACATTTAGTTGTCAATTGTGACATTATGCCGCAGCCGCAACGAATTATTTAAAAATAGGGCCCAGCGGTTAGCACTTCAAAGGATCCTAAAAGTATTCTTTGTTATTTTATTTCAAACTTTCTGATTTATTTTATGATTCAAATTACAAGCCAAGAAACATTCAGTTGTTTATTTAGGTTAAAAAGAAAACGTATTTTCCCACAGAAAAGAATAAACTATAATGCGTCAAAATATAGAAAACTATTAGACTAGTAAATATAGGCAACTAGTCCGAACGCTGTACGCGCGGCGCTGTATAGTAGGTAACAACTAACGGCCTTGCCACAAAAGAATTTAGACACTGTTTAAATGTGATGCCGGATCTTTCAAACAATACTGTCAAAAAAGTGACAGCATCACATTTAAACAGTGTCTAAGATAAACACTTGTTGAACAGTGTTTTGAAATCTTTTGGGGTAAGGCCGCATATTTCTAATTATAATGAAACTAATTCATATCATGTTCACATTATACTTTAAATGCATAAGTTAATTTAAATAAATAACAATTAGTGATTGTAAAACTACGCTTTAGTAATACTAGCTTCCGCCCGCGACTTCATCCGCGTGGATATTCGGATAAAAATCTAGGGAACCTTGGAAAAGGATAAAAACGTATGCTATATTTTAACCCAATATCTGTGTACCAAAGTTCATCCGAATCCGTTCAGCCCTTTTTGCGTGATTGAGTAACAAACATCCAAACTTCCACATAGGTATTTTATATTAGTAGGATGTACTTGTGGATAAGGCACACTGTGCGAAACAAATTCAAAACATCTTGGATTGTGTAGTAGTTGTGTAGTACTATTGATAATATGATATTCCATCTTTTTTTAATTTTTTTCGAGTTTTTTTGCACAAATTCACAACACATTAATTAGGCATAGTTACGCCGCCCGGGCGGTCAATGACAATGACTACTGAGATCGATCTAATGCTCACTTTTGATTGGAGCATTCGTTCACGGCGTCACTTTTAGTGCTGCCGTGCTTTTAGTTTATTTTATATGATCGAAGTTGCTACGTAACATTTTTGGTTATTCTAGGCATAAACTTGTTTTAATTTATTAGTAAGGCAGTTCAAATTCAATAAAGCAAGTTTTGTTACTTGCTTAGCCTTTATTTATCTATGTGGTGTGGCATAGTAGCATAGCTGAATATCATACAAATGACATATCCACAAGTATACAATAATAATCATCAACGCACGTCTAGCTAAAATTTTGTACATTTATCACCTTACCTACTGATTCTCTAATATTTAACTATAAATTGTATGAAAAGCGTGTAACGTACCATAAAAAATTTAAGTCGAGTATAAGTCAACATTATAATTACAATTTATTATTTATAATCAACAGCCACTTTGGCAGTGTCATTACAATACAATTGTTAAAATACTATAAAATGCTTTGGACTTTAATTACTAATATTAAAAAATAATACTCGTACAACAAAATACAACCATTATACTTCTACATTTTATGCAAAATATCAAAATATCTATAGCAGATAAACTTTTTTTTATGAAAAAAAATTCTAGCTAGCAGTAGCTTATACCAAAACAAACATATTTGCTGAATCACACATCATCGACACAATGGGTTTGTTTAAATGTTCCTAATGTTTTTCTCACAATCCGTAACTACTTACTACATACAAATGTAAAATGTAGACATATTCGATAGTTTTATTTAATAACTTAAGAGCACATTAAAACCCGTTTTATCTGTAAATTATAACTCACACAGAACAATCCTTTTCAAATAAATAGTTATATGAAATCGCATTCTACTCAATTACTTTTTAAAAAGCTATAAAATACCTACAGTCGCGGAAAGTGACGCTTTGCCACCCTTAAGACAAAATTGGTTGCGCTAACAATAACAACTCGGTCATAAAAAACCATTCATAATTAGATACTACATATTATGCCATCTCACTTTAGTTCAATCACTGTCGCGCTCATGCGTGGTACTAGTATTTATACACGCGTGCCGTCTTGCATTTGGGCAGCCTTCAGTACCCTTAGCACGAACAACTATCGAGAAAAAAAAACGCGCGGAAAAGTACTCGATAGAGCAATTGTCTATAAAAAAAATTATTTCGCTTTTCGGCGGTAGATGGCGCTGTACAAATTTTTCATACAACTCTATCGAATGTTTTACGGGCGTTATTTTTTTCGATAGCTGTTCGTGCTAAGGGTACTGAATTGACATAACGCGCATGTGGGCGGACGAAAACCGATCAAAGCATTTTTTTTGCAAAAGTCAACCTTAACATCTACATGTTAAGGTTTAACATAAGTTTAGCAGATTCGTAACGTCAAAAGCTAATGTTGCTAGCCTGCGTTATCTTATTTAGATATTTAATACGAAACAAGCTACAACATGGAATTTTTGCAGATAACTTAATTCATCAACGCTCGAGCGGCCGGCCAACAATAGAATATCTATTGTTTCTCATTTTCCGGGCCTTATGATGGGTTAAATAAACCAAATAGGCTCATACTTATTTATACTCTCAAAATCTTAAGGTCGGGTCAGACCTTTATACTCCTGTCTTTCTTAACGCAGCGCAGAGGTTGTTTATGCAATTAAATAAATAGATACTGGGTTATTGCATTATATCTACACAAACCACTTTCACAATACCGAAGTACGCTTTCAATCAGAAATAATTATAAACAATGAGTGTTTATATACAGAAAAATAAAGTATTAAGTATATTATAAATAATCAACATTACGTAAAGAGAGTAGATGTTGACGTTCACCTTTCGAGTTCAATTTTAGAATAAGTAATAAAACGATGTTAAGTATATTCCTAATAAATATTTTTAAACAACTCCATTTGTAATCTCCTATCTCACTGTAATAAGTAATGCCTCTGCCTCGAATTTTGCGGGCAGCGGGGCGGCAGGATTTTATGCGTAAAATCAAATGGGCCGGACCTCGAAAACAGCGGCGCGGCAGCGGGCCGGGAGCGGCCGACGAGTGGTGCACTCCAGTGCTCCCGCGCCGCCGCCGCCGCTCCGCTGCCCGCAAAATTCGAGGCAGAGGCCTAATTAAAAACCTTATTACAGTATATTTAATACCTAATTAATTAAACATGGTAAGCCCTTTGAAAATGCAGTCTAGAAAACGTTGTTGCGATCATAAAACACAGAATCATTTGAACTGTTTCTGGGTTGGATCTATAAATAACTAGTGCTGGTTTCTGGTTGACAGTATCAATACTGACTATAGCCCGGTTTGACCCGAGATTGCCTGTACGTAAAGTCTATGTTGTGTGTGCGTGCACGAAGAACTTTGTTCCGAGCAGGTTTTTAACTTGTTTAGATTTTGTGTATTTGTATAAGTTCACTAAACTTATACTTCAGCGAACACTGTTTTATGACTTCAACAACCTTATTAGCTAATTTAAATGGACCGCTTGGGTCAACTCGATCGTTGTTGGACGGATGTATGCCAAGTCGTGAGGATGGCTCCTATAACGGTGCCTAGCAGAGCAGCGGCGCAAGAGAAGTATTCGAATATCAACTTCGGAGCGAATACTCCCCATATCATCAGGTGACGGCAGTGGATGGTAGCTGATAGCGCGGTGGCGAATACCTAGACATAAACCATGGTTAACAGTTTTACACTACTGTAAAACAATGTTCAAAATTTCAAGATTTACCTATGTAAATTTTGAATGTAATCTTGTGTAAAGTATCTATGTACACACGACGGCACCTCAGACTACGTAATAAAAGCAGTTTTCGCAGTTTAACTGTATAACCTGACGTGCTGTCTTGTGTACTTTACATTATAAATCACAGGTGTGATATTTCTTATTTACTTACATAAATTCCCCAACCTTTGATGATTGGTTTTGTCAACAATTTTAAATTTTCTGGTTGGATAATGTAAATAAACCAAGAGATAATAATTATTTGTTGACAAATATGAGATAGCTGCCAGTAGGCGGCATTCTTTATGAAACAGATTATTTAGGTCTGTCTGAGGCCCAAAAAATACTATTATTTATATTTTGACGGAAAATATTTTAAAAATGTATTACGGGCAAATAGTGGAACTTAATACTATGAAAATAAGAGCTTAAAATCTTAAACGCTATAGTACCTACTTATCATTTAGACATTTGAAAACTTCACTCAGGCCTTTTAAATGCATGATGCTGGCTTCAAAATATCGTTAGGACATAGATTAGTTTTAAACTTACCCTGATAGCAAAGCATAGGGCAAACTTAAGGCACAGCGAGAATACAGCGGCTAACTGTGTCCTGGGGCCGACGTTACTTGCACCATTTCTACCCCATAGAGCCAGCAGGGGTACTGCGGCGCCGAACATCAAAGGCATCCCTTCAAAGGCAATTTAAAGATTTTTAGAATACAAATTAATATATATACGTGTACTATGTTTCTAAGGGTATTATTGTTGCAATGTAAAACGACAGTAGAGCTATACGAAAACGAACTGAAAATAATAGTGAAAACTTTATACATAATACTAAATAATATACTAGAAAAAATGAGCTACCGAGTCACTAAACTGTGACTGACTCGGTAGCTCAGCGGTCAGAGCATTGGACCGGATATAAAAAGGTCGCGGCTTCGATTCCCGTCCGAGAACATGATCTGGTGCGAGTCCTATTTTTTCTAGTATATTATTTAGTATTATATAAAAATAGCATTGTGAATGCTTAAATCTCAAAATTTAAAAACTTTATACATGATTATTATGTTGTTAATTAACGCAAATTATTTATTAATATATATTTTTTTCTTTATCATATTAGAACTAATAAATAGTTTTAAGTCATCTCAAAGAAATATGAGTGTGTGAAATATCAGAGTCAAGACGAGAACTGCCAAAACTTGTCTTATATATGAAGTAGTGAAACTAAATAGGTAACTTAAACATAAACTTACCAAAAAGATCTAGAGACACCAATGCGGCTGTTATGGGCGTCCCAATAGCGAGGTAGTTCGGGTCCCCTGCATGGAACGCGGGCGCCCATCGAACATGTCCCAACGTGGCGTGGTGACCGGTACCGTAGAAGTAGTAACAGGCCAGCAACGCCCAGACGCAAGCCACGCTAGAGTTACACCTCGTTGACAAAGCTGAAATATTCATGAATTGTGAATACTGATCTAGAATAAAAAGCTTATGCCGTATAAACATTAAAACGATTATGCATATTATAATATACAAAATTGTACTTACAAAACTTAGCATTCCCGCTACTCTTCAACATTGAAACAATATTCAAAACCAAGAATCCAGTCACAAGCGCCAATGCAGCAGACGGGGCAAAACTGGCTCCCAAGACCAGTGCGTTTGCTACGTAGAAGATTAAGCTGCACGCAGTCAACGGAAGTATGGCGCCTTGGCCTTCCTTTCTCCATAGCAAAGCAAACATCGTAATCAAGACTAACCAAGATCCACGAGCTAGCAATCTAGATCTACTCGGCGAGCCTAATGTACCCCAGCCGACTGCCCAGTGAGCGCAGGCAAACACCCCAGCCAGTACAACGCCATACCCGCGCCACCCGATGTGTCGCCTAGCAACGGCCACCACAGCCGCTACAGACCCTAAAGCTAACACTAACGCTGCCCTTGTCGCCTGCCCCGAAGGGACACCTTCTCCAGCCGTCCAACAATCCCCTTGCTCTTCCCTACAACCCCTGTAGGACCTGGTAATCGCCAGCACTACCCCACAACACACCCACACAGACAATGCTTTAATCGTCCCAACATTCCAAGCCATCAAACCCAGCGCACTCAGCACTAAAAATGAGAGTCCAGCTCCTTCTTCAATGATGTAGCTATTTGATACTAAGACGGCCGCTGACGCCACAAGCGCCGCCCTAGAAAACCTTTCATAGAACGATGAACGACCTTCATACCATCTCTGTGTGATACCATCCCAATGCATTATAACTAGGGTACACGTGATGGCACCAGATATCAACCCAGTACTTAAAATAATAGCATGTTCTAGATCTTCTACGAGTTCAAAGTGGAATGCAGTGTAACATATACCTATGCACACTGCCATGGCAGATAAACCACTCGAGACGAAAGAACTGGCGAATATCAAAGGTATATGATCCATAGGCAACCCTTCAGTGATCAACCAATTAAAAAATATAGCTAAAAGTAGAAGTAAAAGAGCCCTCAACATGGAGAGTGAATCAAATTCAACCCATACTTCGCGGAAAACTGTGCGGATGTTTTCAATCAGTCCTCTGCAACAAAAAAATATTTTTAGTGATGTGTCATCCACTCGTCGGAATGTTCAGTAATTTCATGACGGATTAAAGCCATTTAACTCACCTAACGTCATTCATGTAAGTGGTCAATTCTTGTTCAGTTTCTACAGTTGCAGCTTTATCTAGCTGTTCTCTTGTAGCGTTAATAAGATGAGCAAGTTTGTCAAGGGCAACCTGTTGAGACTCTTCACCATATCTAATTAAATATTGCCTTATCTGAAAATATAATTAGATAAACTTGTGCCTGTTCTGTATATTATACACACACAGGTGTTTGTAAGTAAAGTAAAATCATAACATTTTATACCTGTTTCAAATTGTTACTTATGTGCAGTAGTGTGTGTAGTAGAGACATTTTTGGTAGTATAGGATGCCAAACACTTCCAAGAGAGGGTGCAGGCGGAGGACGGCCTAAAGCAGCACTCAGAGTTGGTGCTAGATCCGTCTGCTGTACTTCTAGGCCAATAGTGCGTTGGGTGCTGTCTCCTCCAAGTCCGTCGCCGCGATATGCAAACATTGCCGCTGTTCGTTCTGCCTTGCTCTCGCCACCGTGATCTCCTGATAATAAAAGTTGATAAACAGTCCAATGTTTGTATAACTATCATAGACTCATGCATTCTTATAACAAATAAATGCTTAGCAGTTACAACACTATCAAAAATCTAAAAAAAATTTTTTTGACAAAATGAAAATCAACTTAGTATTTTTATTATAAGGAACACAGTAATTTAAGCCTCTACTAAAGACAAATATGCTTTAGAATCACACACAATTCAAATTCAGCAACGATGTTTAGCTCAAACAGAAAATAGACATCAACATATGATAAAACTTCTAAGCTAGCACTAAGTACCCACCATCCAAGGTTTTTCCTTCTTGTGAGTCTAAAACAATATGAAAATAACTATTTACTACTTTACTGACATTGTAACAATGAGTAACTTTCGTGTAACTTAATGAATACAAGAAACTGATATAAGGTGGATTTAACTCTAAACTTTGTGATAAAACACCTCTATTTAATAGATCAATTTAATGTGCTATATGAAACAAAGGCAAGACTATTTTTTGTCAGAGTAACAATCTTTAATGCTCGGTGGCTTAGTATTTTACTGTGCTTGCACTAGGATCTTGGATTAATATATGCTATATACATAATCAAACTAATTTTAAAATTATTGTTTTTAGATTTTAATTTAATGAACATTTAGACATTATTATTTTCTTAAAGCCAGTTCAAAACTAGATTCTATTTTACTTAGCAGCCAAATAGGTACCTACAACAAAATATTTTTTGCCATTTTATAAATCTCTTGTTTCAGTGTGTTATTAAAGTTGTAAATATTGATTTAAGGTTCAAACAACTAAGCACCTGTTTCTGTCATGCCATGATCTCCAACAACAAACAGCAGAACATCATCAGAAAGGTTATCAATAATTTTCTTCAAGCGGGCGTTAGTTTCTTGCAGTTTTCTGGTCATCTCTGGGTGGTTGGGTCCGTATCGATGGCCAGCATGATCAACACCCAGATAATGGGCAACTAGGATGTCCCAATCATTCTTCTTTAACTCATCATATATTTTCGTATCAACCTCTATTGATAAAGAAAAAAATTAGAAAATAGGTTTAAAAAATTATGTTTTGTCTTAAGGAAGCGCAAGTCAACCTCAAAACAAGTATTGTATTACGCTCTGGGGTGTCACAATACTATGTTATATTGTCATTGAATACTATGTTATATTGGCATTGAGTAATAAAGTTATTTTTATTATTTTATTTTATTTACTTGATATAACACATAATGATTACCTGTGTCTACTGTATCCAAGTCCCATGTGTGAAATGAGTACATTACATGAGAGCGTAACCACCTGCCTGGTATCAACCGGGACCATGTATCATCCCCTAACAACACTGCTTTACCACCATATTTGGTAACCTGGCAAAGTGAAATTGTTATGATAAATGGTACTCAGTGGCTATTAATGCAGTTTACAATAGAATAAGAATAGAATATAATAAGTACAGATACAATGTTTTTGTGCCAGGTTTCATATAAACAATATAAAATGTGAGCCTAAACTAGGAAATCCTGTGTTTCAGGCGATTTGAGCTAATAATATTTACAAAAATTAGTCAATCTCTGTAAAGCAAAAAATTTATGAACAAATTATTCCAAACACTCTCACCTGATCAATTATATTGTCTTCATGCAATTCCATGGCAGCAAAATTCGAACTTGCATCAACAAAAGTTGGCAAAGAACCAGTGACGAGCGCTTTAATCCGTTGAAATGTAGTTGTCGGCGGATCAGCCATAAAACGGTACAGGCGGCTGCGTTCAGGCCATTTGTCAAGTGTTTCCTTGATGACTGGAAGACGATTCTGGTAAGGTAGTGGCGTCTGGATAAGAGGGTCATACTCCGCGAAGTCATAGCGCAAAGCGTCCACCAACAATAGAACAACTCGAGACCGCACAGGCGCGCACGCTATGTCAGATCCTGGATTCGATAATATACGTCGTATCTTTTCATCGTTGCTACAGTTACTTGTATCATTTTCCTTTTCCCAGCCGTCACATCCGAATCTATCCAGAGGCACACATTCAGTTATATCGCTTAGGGATTTACGTGATAAAAGAAAACCATGACCGAACATAAGACCCGCAGATACAATTAGGTATGAAAACCAAACAAGATATAAAATGTAATTCCATTTTTCTTTCATATTAAATTAACAATAGAGCTAAATTTTAATTATAATTCCTATTAGTCTGTGCATTAATGATAATTCAATTCAATTTCAACACGGCTAAAAATCTCCTCCCGTCTACTGATTAATCTGAATTTCGATGAAATTTTTTGACTTTGACAACAACTGACTGACTGACATTGATTGACAGTTCTAATTTTCTTTCTATCTGTCAATGGAACTTTTTTACTTTTTTCTCGAGAGGCAACAAATTCGGTTTTCCAACAGTAATAAAAAAAATCACAACTCTCTGTTTGTCTCTCTCTCTCAATATAATGAATAGTACATTATGCAATAAGGGCTTAAAGTAGTGTATTGTGTCCCGGGCGCTATTATTGAACCCCGAATACGAGGGATTCTATGGTTAACTCCCGAGCGGAGCGAGGGAGTTAAGGCTAGAATCCTGAGTACGAGGTGTTCAAGATCGCCCATGACAAATACACATTTAAGCCCACGATGCATACTCTACTTTTTATACTTTCTGCGAGGTAATTGAAACCAATGACTGTTATAAAGAAAGTACTTAAGTAATTATTTATGAAAAATTAAGAATATTTATTGAAAATTAAAAGTTATGTTAGAAACATTACACCAATTGTGCAACGACAAAGTTACATTCTTTGGTACATTTATAGTTGGGTTAGAGTTTATGTTTTTGTCGTCTATTCTGTAGTGGTCAGTTCGACATTCAAATAAATCCTTCTTGGTGTGCGGGTGAAAATGAATTTCGTAAAAAGTTTTCATGATAACATACAGCCTAACTCAGAATAAGATCTCATTGTACCTAAACTTTTTTGAAACCAACATCGATCAAGCACGACTACAAGGGTTGCATTCCAAATTCAAATCACATTATTCCCCATGGGAAAAATGACTTACTTTAGGAAAGGTTTGCATGACACATAATATGCCATTGACGAGCAGGTAGTATAAAAATAAGTTTTTAATGCTCTAAGTGAAATAAGAAAGGCCCGCATAGCGATATTATCGCATTAACAGCCGGTCCGCATGAAAGTTAGCATGTTGTTTTTACTTTTTGCTCTCTTTTGTTGCTCTCAGCTCTTCTTTTGTCAATGAATGACACATGTCATGTATTGTATTTCGAAGGCTCAATGTTTCGTTTCGTGGCTTAATTTTTAATTTTTAATAATAATTAAAAGTAAGATTGTCGTCTACTGTCACTGTCAATGTCAAAGCAGTCAAAGACATATTTTTAGCTTAAAAAAAACAGCGCAGCGCAGAGAAATTGCAGCAGAAAACAGTGCTGTATAATTTTTATATTTCCAAATAATAATTTATTCTGTCGCTCTAGTTCAATTATAAAGTAGTAATTTTTGACTTCTACTTAACTAATATAGGTAGTTAATTATTGCGTTATTTCCTAACTATTAGTAACCTCTATACTATACCATTCCAGTTACTAGAAACTGTGGCATTTAAAATGAGGAAACAATAGTTTTTAGCACTGTTTTATGTGAATTTAAGAAGATTACGTGTAGTATGTTGTGTATGAATCGTCCAACATGCCATTACCTGCAAAAGTTGACAAGGAAAACTTTCGACTCTTGGATATGTCAAGCGATGAAGAATCGGAAGATTTACATTTAGAAATCATTCCTAGTAGGAAAAAGAAGATTATAAGGTAACAATTGCTAATTAAAAGGTGATGAATGACTTGAAAAATGTAAATGCATAAAAAGTATCCTAAGTAGGTACCTGTTTCATGTTGTTCTACTAATACATAGAAGTATTGTTTGAAATAGTACTTGTAAATGTTGTTTCAGGAGAGATCGCAGTCGAAACACAGCCCCTAAGACTTCTGAACCGAATTTAGGGTCAGAACTCCGCTGTGCATTCAGATGGGCAGTTCGTGGCACTCTGCTTCTATGGTTGCTCATGCTTACTTGGATATGTGCTACTCTCTACGACCAAGTGTCTGTCATGCGTATGGACATCGCCAAAGGTAAGATTTTATATCAAAAATATATTTTATTAACCCTTCAACACCCAGAAAATGAGACACAATAGATATTCCATTGTTATTGGCGTCTGCTCGGGTGTTGATGAATTAATAATTACATAATATAGTGGTGGCCAGACAACAACACCAGTTGATTTCCATACAAACGAGGTAACTTTGAAATCTTGGTTCTCCGCCAAGGATTGACCTAGCTGTGATCAGATGATGGCCATCCAGGAAGTGAATGGAGAAGTTTCAGGACGCTATACACACCCAACTGATCTGATCAACATTCAAGAGATATAAGGATATGTTTAAAAAATCTGTGAAATTAGCATAAAAATGTATGAAAACTGAAACTGAAAACTCTGATTCTTATATATCTTAGAATGCTGATCAAATCAGTTGGGTATGCATAGTGATCTGAATATCCTCCACTCACTCCCTGGATGGCCATCATCTGATCACAGCTAGGTCAATCCTTGGCGGAGAACCAAGGCTTCAAAGTTACCTACCTCAATTGTATGAAAATAGCCTGGTGTCCTTAATTATCTGGCCGCCACTGTATTTCATTAATAATTGGTAAGCTTTGCGTAATAATAAACTCATTCTTCATTATACTCATGTAGTGAAATGAAAACGTGGCATGAATCTGTGAAAATAAAAATGAATTGTAATATGCCCCTCATCATGTAGATCTAGTATACTTTGTGAGATAGAAGAACTTTAATAAGCATGAGCTATGTAGAATACAGTTCAGTAAACTATGCCTTAGTAATTATCAAGAGAAAAACATTAGTGTTCTGAAACAATATATTCTTAATGCAGCTAAAATAAGATAAACATTTTTTTCTACATAAAACATTTTGAATACATACTTTATAAAAGTGCCTACATCACACACTATAAACACATCAAGACTATTAGTGGCTGAAAAAGTTCCAGAACTGATTAAACTCCATTTCACGCAATTCTATTTATAAGGCTATAAAGTGCAAGTCACACTGTGAGCTGGCGGGCATCGTTTCACCTCTTCATACTTTTGTTCACACTGCGAACTACAAAGATAAGCTATGTCAGCGACTCAAATGATGTGAACAAAATATCCGACGATTCCAGCGAAACCTGGTCCTTCACTTCGTTTAACTCCTTAGCGTAGCCTGCTTGCTCGCCAGCTTGCAGTGAGGCCACATTATAAGCTAACGCACACGGGCGCTTAAACTCCATAATGTCATTTTCTTTATTGCCTCGATATTTAGTCCCTATCATTCAATGTGAGTCGGAAAATAGTAATCCCAGATTCCTCAAACCCAACCGACTCGCCTCACATGACGTCGTGGGCCCACGTCAGCGCCACAGGCACAGAATAAAATAATAATGCAGTAGGTACATTCCTAACGCAACTAGTATACTTACATTTCGAAATAGAGCACCTACCCCCGCACGCAGACGCGCATCGCTACGAGTCCTGTATGTAGCCAACTGCCAATGTCACATTTTCACATCTTCGAGAATGGGAATGAAAATGCTATATTATATTACAAAAAAATATATATATAAAATAGTACAAAATAACCCCTAATGCCGAATATGGGACCAACTCTGAAATCGCGAAAAAAAAATCAGCTTTTTCATACAGTTTGATGTTTTCGTAATTATTTTTTTATATAGTAAAAGTTGTTTAGTTTGATGGTCCTTATCTACCATATTCGGCATTAGGGGTATTTTTGTAACACGTTGTATAACCATCAATTTTTAATACATCTTTCGAAAGCGAAACGATAAGATTTGCAAATGTGACTTTGTTTATGGGGGCGGACCGCTATGCAGCTAGTTGCAATTGCTGCGTCGAGTTTACGAGTTGGATGCTACTGTAAACTGTGTAACGCCCGCCCCTTCCCGCCTTCAAATTGACTAATAAAGTCAACCCTGCCAGGATTCCAGCCATTAAGCTGAAAATAAGAAAACCTATCAGCATTATCAAAACCAATGGAGCCGGGACTAACGGCTAAAAATGCCTTCCAAAGCACGGAAGAAATAGAGATAAATTAAAATTTTTGTCCACCTATCCGATGACCAAACCTTGCGAAAGTTGCTTAACTGCCGCAATCGCACGCCGAATGCGTTAAGCCACTGCGCTATCAAGCTCCTCAACGTACGTTACGACCACAACGTACTCCAATAAGACCGATTTAATGAATTAAGTACTTACTTTATTTGTATCAGTCAGTCTTCATTCATTCTAATGAATATCTTCAAGACTGTCGCCAGCTAAATTGTTTATAAGCTCTTGACTGGATATAAACAATCCAAAATTGACAAGGATAATTTTGATGTATAGAGCTTCGTAGGATTGCTTAACAAGGAGTTATAATTAGTCTAAACAATTAACCCAGTAGCACAGAAATAATAATAGTACTGACGTACCAATAGAGCTATTCCATGCCGCGACTTTCTTTTCGATCGCACCACAAGAGGCCCGAAAAATGTAAAATGTAATACTTAAAAAAGAATACTAGCTAGCCTAACTTCGTTTTTCTGATGACTCAATCAAAGTAAGTGACACTCAAAACAATAACTCTTGTTCTGAGAAGTGACCCCCCATTCGACAGAGTTCTCATCTTATCGCGAATTTAGCTGTCGAGAAGTATCTCGAGTACTCTTTGCAATGTTCAAATTCAATTACTTCAAGTTGCACAACGAAACGGATAAACGTTTTGCGTACCAAATGCATCATTCCAAATCCATTCCAAAGGAACCACCTAGTTGGAGTAGTGTAATGTAATGTAACACACTGTGTGATAAAAAAATACATAAAAATGTAGTAACTGTACTCATGTACTGTAACAATATCATAACCGTTTACAACCATGGGTAAATTAATATATGTATTGTCTTCGATCAATAATGTTTTTTTGGTCGAAGTACATAATATTGTTCAATTGTTTGTTGTTGTATGTCTAACCTGTTGTTTAAACCATCAGATGTAGATTTAATGGATTGACATTATTTCAAAACTTTCGCTTAAAAGTTAGGAAAGGAATCATCCAATAATGTCCACACACTATTGGATGATTCCTTCCCTCACACACCACTGTGACATTCACATGACGTAAAATTTGCTTCAATACCCTCGTGCTAATTCGTCTTCATCCCGAGTATTTCCTGAGTTGACGTGGTGGAAAGGCAAGGCACAGATTAAATAATAGCAATGGTCCCAAATATCCACCCTAAAGAGTTATTAATGGTCCATACACTATCTAATCTCATCTGATGGGCTATATATCTTATGCAGTGTTATTGCGCGCAGCGCATGCGTCGCCGCGCCTGCGTGACGTGACGTCACTGTTAGTTCTGGTTGCACAGTCTCCGTGGACCCTTGCCTCTTGGCATCATAATCCTGTACATTATTGTTATTGTGCTTTTATTGAGAGACGTAATTATAAACTCTTTTTAAAGCGTGATAAGATAATCATTTTGGTGTAACGATTAGTATTGTTTGTGTATGATGTGCAGTGTTAGAGTTCGTTTACTGTAGATAACAATATTGTTAATGATAAGGCTGAAGTGTAGATTATCAACCTCAAGAACACCTCTCCGTTGTGGTTCTATTGGAATTTTTATCTGTTCACCTTATTGATCATTGCATTGCAAATAATATATTTTTCATATGACCCACTTATCTGATTTATAGTGTCGATTATTTTTTATTTTGTATTATTAACATTACTATTTCTTAAAGTAGGTACTAGTTTACCTTAATGGTGGACTTATGTAATATCCGCAACAGTAAATACAGAAAAAATATACTTTCTTCCATCGATGACCCATAAATTTAACGAAACGGAAAACGAGATATCTTAGATGAAGACAGAAAAATATGATAATCTAATCTAAGTATGATTAGGATCATAATGGTCCTTGTCATCTTCCTGACTCTGCAATCTCAGTGCATACATGATCATTTGGTTTAGGTCACTTGCATTGGTAGCCTTATGGCCGAAGTACGAGGCGCGTGGTAGTACGCATGCGCCATGCCCATTCAGTGCCCCAGCTCTTGGCAGGTCGATATTGTTTCGCCCCGGAAAAACTACAAACACACCTTGAACGTCATTACTTAACAACGGGCTTAGTAATGTTAGCTTACTAGCAGTTATAACTTCATTTAAAAGTCTCAATCTATTTTTTTAAGTTCCGTACAACTAACATCGTACATTATTTGGTCGTGAAGTTTATTAATAATTTTACTAATTGGATAGTAAATTCGTGTCTTTTCTCTATCACTGATAATAGAGTAAAGGTTCTTGGTATATATTTTGTCTTTAGTTATTTCTGAAAATGTAGAAATCTAGAGCCTCTAAATAGTGTTAAATAAAGCTGATATTAAATTTTTCGGGTCTGGATAAATGTTTATCTACAAAACTTTATATGATTTCAATCGAGAAGAGTATTCCTGGAGTTCTTCTGATGTATCTTAAGTAAAGTGTTCCCTCTGATATAGTAAAGTCCGATCGTTCCGTTCACTATTTTGGTATAAACTTCTACAAAACAAGCTTTATGTAGAAATTTTTCAGTTGATTGTACCTGTCATATTTTAGAATGGACATTGTACACATTAAACCTTGAAGATTTATCACGTAAAAACTTACCTCTCAGAAACATAACTAAATAATATTATAAATAGGTACATACATCTGATCGAACTTGCTTGGCCTTGATAAACTTGCCCCGTATGTTCTCTTTTTAAGTTTCAAACTAAGGATTCAAATCAAACCTCTTCTAATCTTCGACCGAGACGTTTTATCGTCTACCCAGGTTGTCTTGTTTGCTTATAAATTTAATACGCAAAGCGATTTTTCAGAACGCTTCTTCTAACTCATAAGAGATGGGTATATTCATCTGAAGATGATTATCTAGAATCTGTAGTTTTTAAACAAAAAACATTAGTTATTGGTTTTTGTATGTTTCTTAGTTTATCATTTTCAGATGTAAACATTATTTGTGTGGCTTCTTACTTAGTTTTTATTAAGAGGAAAAATCAATCACTAATTACCTTAACCTGAAAAACTAAGGTCTTAAACTGCCAGTATTGTTCGATAAACATTCAATGCCTTGGAATTATATCAAACTATTTTGAATGCAAAGCAAGTAGATGTAGATAAAATGATTAGGAGTTGACCTTCTTTCTATTGACCCTACTGTATCATTAAATTATTGTCGTTGTCCTAGTAATCGTTATAGGGAAAATAATCAATTAATCTATCTTGTCTGTGTTTTACTTTAACATTCATGCAGTTCATCATTGTTAATTAAACTTTCACGGAAATTTTGTTTCACCTTCATTACCTTTCGAAATCCACTTTTTCCGATAAAATATTGTCTCTCATCTTGTCGCAAGTTCGCCTTGTCTGTACGACTCTACTTAAAGAATACTTCGTTGTGTGTAGTAGATTCTAGAATCAATAAGTGGTGTGGTTGGCAACATTTGTTCTCTTTCCTCATCAACTTCAATAGTAATCACCAATCAGCTTCTGTAAACCCAAGATCAAGGTCTGCAGGCATCAATGTCAACGTGTAAATGACCTTACATAATGTTGTTCCTCGTTCACTAAATGGCTGAGACATAAGTATAGTTTTAACCGAAACTCAACTCTATTCTTTAACCTACAAAGAACACTGTTGCTCAGTTATTTTCCATCTTGTACATTAACAAGTTGCGTCACGTACGCAAAATCTGCCTCTTTTCGTTGTTGTTCAGTAATATTCATAATAATATTTAGACGTTTTTAGTCTTCCGTAGTCAACAAGGAACCCTTATATAGTTTTGCCATATCCGTCTGTCCGTCCCCAGCCTAGCTCATAAACTCTTAGTAGGTTCTATAAAATGTACTTGGCGCAGTACAAATTCCCCAGTGGGAACTACTTAAATAACGTTGTCAGGTGTGTGAAACCGGTAGTACCTACATTTAAGTTTATGAACCATGGGTTACGGAACCCTACACTGCGCGTGGCCCGACATGCACTTGGTCGATTTTCGTTTTCTTTTAGTTTTAGTGCATTGAAAACTCTTAATCTATAAATAGTAATGCTTCGAACACAAAATGATAAAAAGTTGGTTTGTCTTAAGAAATTAGTATTTTCACTAAGTACATACAGTAGAATATTTCGTTGACTGTTAGTTTTTTACGTTTTCTTTAGATTTAATTACTCAAACCTTTAGGTTTCATTGCTCATTATGTTCACTTCACTTTCAGAAATAACTTAGTTCACATCGCAATAATATCAAGAAACGCAAATAGATTATTTAATTCTAGCTTATATAACATAAATTGATTGATTATTATGAATGATGTATGATAAACTCAGGAAATAAGGTGCTCTTACTTAGCAAAAGGGTCAAACTAACAGTAGCTGTCGTTGCAAACAAAGGAGTAACCACTATATTATGATGATAATATTATAGTATTAACCTGCAGTTAATCACAGCGGAGAGGTGAACGTGATTGTTAACTTGCTCATTCGTATAGCGGACGCTGTGTGGAGCACTCGTGTGGATAAGTGAAAGTGACGTGGGACAGTTTGGGCGGATGCGAGCGCGGTAGCGTTCGCGTTTCAGGATGGAGAGCGCGGTGCACGCGGCGGTGCCGCTGCGTGTGGGCAAGAAAATGCGGAAGAGGAGGGAGCTGGACGCTTTGGTGGGGGGTGGGGTGTCTAGGGGAGGACGACTACTATCCGCTTCGAGCGACGAGGGCGAGCCTTGGGGCAGGCGGACTACGCGCCGCCGGCGCACGCGCCCCTTCGTCCGCCTGGCAGCGGGGCTGGCGCTATGCGTGTGCGTCGTCTCAGCCGCTACCGTCCTGTGGCTCTTCGTCGATGTGAGGCGACAGATTGGGTCGCTACGCGTCGAAATGGACAGAGGTTTGTTTAGATGGCAATCGACTCTTTAGTTTTGTTTGCAGCCTTCTTTTTCGGTGATTGTTGAGCAAGTACAACATAATAAACTGGAACTGGAGTAGCCAAAGTTGTTCTACGGCTTTAAGCTTATTTTGACTTTATTTCTGTCGTGCTTATGAAAAACGCATCATCTTGGTTTTTGGCGCAAAATTAAATATATATCTAACATCAGGAGAACGAGATCAAAAACTTTACCAAAGTAACAATTCATGGATAAATCAGAACACCATTTTTCCAGATTTTATAAACGCATTATCTAGGATTCTGTTGCAGTACCACATATCAAGAACGCATTATCTAAGTTAATGCAAACATTTATCTTGCTACTAAAGATTGACACAAAATATCATTATATTGATTATTTTGATTGCTAAGATTAAATGCATCAACTATAAGATGTTTAATGCGTTTATGACAAGCCATAACTACCTTTTTCAAATAACATACTACACTTTCATATAATTGAATTATTATTATGGCCTATATTTGTATTTTGACAATATTCTTTATTTATTGATACAAAATTCATGTTCGTATTCCAAGTACTTTCAGATATAATATGCAAAAGAAAAATAAAAACTTGACCGCGTTTTTCTTGAAATGTGTCAAAATGTAGTTCATGCGTTTATCCTAAGTGCGGCAGATTTTATCCACCTAGCTCGAATTTGCAGTTTCGATTTCTTTAGCAGTTTAGTTAAATACAATTAATGCACCAATATACCTATACATTAATTTAGAATTGGGTAAAACATGAATTTTTCCATTTGGTCAGTAACATGTTTTTAATTTTCTCTATTAGTGACTAATGAATTTAATGAACTGATTTAGTAAAGTAGGTCAGTACGTAAACCTTGAATGCAATTCAATATTATTTAGATCTGTAAAGTTGGAATATGACTTTAGTTTCAGATTTAATTTCCCTTAAAAACCAGTTAGAGGGTGGGTCTGCTAGTGGGTGATCTTATTCTATAAGAAAGTGTTACCTATAATCATAGTTTCGCTGTTCTAATCAGCGGTTTTTTCTTATCTGATAATTATTTACTGAAATTCAGATTTTTTATTTCTCAAAATAATAAATTTTATTAAAAATATTGGTCTTTTACTTAGCACGCTAGTTCATTGAAATAACTTCTTTGTAAACTCTCTAATAAATTATGCAAAACGTGGCGCAATGCCCTGAATTGCGTAGGTGCGGCTTACTATGAGTGAAGTTCGTCATAATCAAATCCGCGTGTCTCGCCACCCACGCGAATACCTATTGTTTCAAATGAGACACCATGTATCGTGCCGACAGATAACATTGTCTGTGTTGATTGTTTCTTATTTACGATCCTACTAATTGGCGTAAACTGGCTTATTGTCCGTCCACCATATTTTATGTACTCTTTTACCTTTTCATTAAGGTAAACGCTGAACATTTATAACTATTATTATAAGCAGTCGTAAAGCATTTGCCTATGCTCTTGTTACATTCACCATATTTTTACACGACTGCCCAAAAAACAGAGAGTGTAATATGTTCAGGGTTCATGTATGTTTCTGAGTATGTGAGTTTCTTTATTCCATCATAACTTCTAAATACCTTAATGGATTTGAATTTATGGGGTATCGTTAGAATCCTTACATTGTTGTGGTAAAAATGTTTTTTTCTTCCATTATTACAATAAAATTGTAGATGATACGAAGTTCACAGGGTCCACTAGGGACCCTGTGAACTTCGTATCATCTACAATTTAATGAATATCAATTTTACCTAGAGAACCAGCGCTATCTTTTTATTAGTAAGTTAATAACAAAGCAGCTGAATACTAAAACGAAAGCAACACTACGGTCCTTTTTTCCAACATTACTAAGATCATCGTCAAATGAAAGACTTTGATGAGCAATTCCAAAACTATTCTTTGTCACTTAAATGTGTGAAATAAAATCAAATAAATAAAAATAAAAAAATACGACTGCCCTGCCTGCCGAACTAAAAAGTAAAATAACAAGTGTCATTGCAGTCGGGGTACCTCTTTGATTTAAAATGGTTCTAAATTATTTTACTATTTCCATCTTACTTACTAACTTTTACTTAAATCATTAAACTCAAGGAAGGCAATCAACCCATCGCGGAAAAGCAGCTTATATTTTTATTATTCAAGCATTGTTTCCATTAAAATTTCATTAATGTTAGAAATTACTTATAGTCAATTATGTATAATACTTTATGACGTAAAATTAACTATGTCTAAGTGCTTTTTATTGCCATTCCATCAATACTTCTATTAATATTTCGTGTGCACAAATTTTACCATTACAACCATTTCTAAACTCAAAAGATTTTTAACCATAAAATGAACAATGTTGATTAATTTTATAGTATTTCCACTATACTTACCTATTATTCTTTTACTGCCATTTCATGAATAACACTTTTTCTTTCTACTGTATCAAACAGTTGACTGCACATTGTCAAACTTCAGCGGAAAACCCCAATGTATTTGTAAAACATCTATCTCGATTAGATCAATTTTGATAGTTTGTCATGACATGACATGATCTAAAAAAAATTGGTAGGTACTATGATAAGAAGCTTGGCACTTATCTAATACAAAATCTGTAACAACGTTATAACATGGACGGCTCATAAAAATATTGTTTGTAAAAAAAATTGCGTAAGAGTACCTTAGATTAAAATTTAATCTAAGCTAAGTACAGTCACGTCTAAAAATATGTATACAGGTTCTAAACTATATACTTATATTTAGACGTGATTTTAAAGCTCTAGCTTTGTCACTTTGTTGTAGTTGTCATTTGTCATTGATTTCTGTTCAAAAAGTAATAGCTTCTCAAACGCTTCTTAGCTAAAATCTTCGAGGAAGCTGTCTGTTTCATAGAGATTCTGCCAAATTTGTCTGAGTTTCTGTCAACCTTTTTTGATTCTTCATTTTAGTCTCTGGCTGGCCGGACGAGTGACAAAGTTCTAAACTGTAGGTATACATATTTATAGACATTCGATTTACCACAATAGTTTTAATTTTTGTATTTATTTTTACGCTGTTTTATAAACGTTATCCTACGAAAACTTGACAACACGACGGATGATTCGTGATATTATTCCGTGTTGCCAATGTTGTGCTGATCCGTTTTAACTTATAAAATAACATTGCTAAATCTACTGTTGATCTGAATGCGATTATTCTTAAAAAAAGCCGCTCTGTAAGCTATCTTTCAAAATGATAATTTTAGGGAAAATATGACTCAAATATCAAAACTGACCTTATATATTATTATCTATAAATCTTCAAGAAATAATCAAAATCACCTTTATTGCTTGGATGATGCAAACTAATAGTTTTTTAAACGCATATTTTTATCTCATTATTTTTGCGTTATCGATGTAGCAAGTGTTATTAATGGTGTGACAAACGCTTATGATTCATGATTATGAAGGCATATTGAATTGTATTGAATGTAATAATACGTCTCTTCGGTTTTGTAATTGTAATGAATAACTAATTTACTTTATAGTTGCACTTCAGCCCACCGATACTTTAAACGTTATTAAAATCGAATTTATGTACACACGACGGCACCTCAGACTATACATGTTGACCTTGAGACCACCGTTATGTCCTACATAATAAAAGCTGTTTTTGCAGTTTACCTGTATAACCTGACGTGCTGTCGTGTGACACTGACACTGACATTTTATGTAGGCTACCTATCTGTTCTAGTAGTTTTTTATTTACATTAGAATATTGGATTAATTTATACATGAAAAAAAAAACATTAAACATGTTTGTCAGTATCTTGGTTTGGTAGTCAAATGATTATATTATTATTATAAATTACAAAAAGTATAAAACTATTAGTAGTCAGCCTCTAGTCGCGAGTAGTATGAGAGAGTCATATTACACTGCTGTATCATGTTACGTGTTAAGTTAAGGCATTAAGATACAATGAAATTAAAATTATATTTTCTTTGTTCACAGTAATAACAAGCAGCGAAACAGTAGGTGACGTTCTGCAACTATACCATTCCACTGCGAAGGATCTGCAAGCGAATGCTAGCAACCTTAGTGCCAGGTTGACGAAGTTGGAGCATGAGCACCAAGAGTTGGTGAAGAAGGTTGGCCAAGCGACGGGAGACTTGGCACAAGTGTCCGCGCAGTTGGCGGCAGAGCCAATGTTGGCCGACACGCCGAAACGACTCGCGGAGTTGCAACGCACCGTTGCTTACTTAGGTTCACAGGTGAGCTCATACGATTGGAACCATTTTGTCACATGTGATGCAGAGAAAATGCAATCACTATAAAAAAAATTGAAATATTTACCAAATAGGTAGTATCATGAAAACTCGATTTTAATTGATATAGTAAGCAGTTTCTCTATTTCGCAGATAAGAGATAAAACTGATTTAGAATGTTGCACATGAACGAATTTATGTATGAATTGGGACAGTTTTATTCTTCGGTAATCTTTGAAACACTAAAACTCGTTTAGAATAATTCTTATCGTTCGATCTATATTGATGTTGTTACAAGAAATCCTTTAAGTAATTAAAACATTTGTTATCTTAGATCAACGGTTTCGACGACACGTTGAACTCGGCACGCAAGCAAGCGTCCACAGCGGCATCGGGCGTGGAAGAAGTGAAGACACTTCTGCATGCTCTGGAGGCCAAGACCAATGAGACCATTGCCAATGTGTCAGCCAATGGCAAGATGGATGGAGAAATAAAAGAGCAGCTGGGAGCAGTCAATTCTACGCTCACGGGGAAAGTAGAAACGTTGCAGACTTTAATAGAGCAGATCAATGTAAGTACCTAAGATGAAAGTCTTGCAAAAATTGGCGTTTGAAGGAAGGGAACTTAAATCACTGCATAACTTTTTATCAATCTTTGAATGACGAAAAGCAACGCCTTTTGCGAAATCTTTTCACCAACCAATCAGTTGAACAGGCAGTGGTCTAGTAAGAAGGCCTATCCATATCATCACCACACTATCAGCTTATTTATTAATGTAATCTGTGTGATCTGTCCAAAAATATATTCGAGTTTTGAAAGATCTGATGATTCTCTCGATTACTAACTAACACACAATGCATTCCAAGTTGGGCGTTAAGTAGTATTTTTTTGACAATCGTTGATCGGTGGAACGAACCACGTCGCTTGGAGTTCGATTATCAATTTTATTATCGAAGTCTTTAATAAAAACGGAAAAGGATTGACTATTGTTGTTGCAATAATAGTGGTGTGATTTTCTGCTGAATAATGATTTATTATTATATTGTAAAGAAATAAAATTGATCAAATTAGGTATTTGTACTTAAAGAATATATTTGACAATTAATTGCTGTCATTTTTTTAAAGGCTTTAGCAAAATTTCGCGATATGTATTATTTCTTCAATAGACAATGAACACCATCTAATACAGGGTTTCTTAAAGTGTCGTCCACGGACCTCATGTGTTTTAGGGGGCCCGATACTGAGCCGGTAGCTTTATTACTTACAAAAGAAAACAAGCCTAAAGGGTTTCTTTTCTTTCCTTAAAATATGCCATAACACGGGTCCGTGGATTTTTTTACATTCTGAAAATGGTCTGTGACTGCAAAAAGTTTAAGAAACACTAATAACACATTAGTTAAGGTCTAAAATCGATTGGAGATATTAGTTTGAATAACTTGATATGCTGTTGACTGTACCTGAAAAAATATATCCAAACAGTGAAATAACCTTGAGTTATTCAAGAGTTTCATGAAAATGACTTTGCGTTTTGTTACTTCTCTGTCAATTTTACATAAATATTAGAATAATAATGAAGTTTTTTTGTTAAATAATTAACAAAAATCCTACGTCATTCTTAGTTATGTAAGAATGACGTTGTTTATCCATTAAATGTTGTTTTGGAATAAAGTATTTCATAAATCTGTATTTGTTAACAAAATCAACGCTTGCATGTCGTATATGTAGATTAATTCCAGTTATCAACGCAGGAAGTCCATATGAAACACTTTAATTAAGCGAGGGCCACCTATAAATAGAATATGGTTGTATTAAATTTGATTAATCGGCATCATTTAGTGGCGGATACATTGCATAAATACGAAAATCTTAATTTCGAACATTATTTGGCTCACTTCGTAAATACGAAAAACTAAATTTTCAACAATATCATCACGAACTAATTTCCAAATTATTTGTACTTATTTCAATGCCGATGTATTCAGATTTTCAAAATTCGTAAAATATCTGTAGCTATAGTTCGCACTTTCTTTAAAATAATTATACATTAATTGACGACCTCCGTGGTCGAGTGGCTTTGTACACCGATTTTCAAGGTGTTGCCATCTCTGAGGTCCCGGGTTCGATCCCGGGTTGGGTCAATTTAAAAAACGAACTTTTCTTAATTGGCTCAGGTCTGGATGTTTGTAATACCACCGTTGTCTCTGATTTCCATAACACAAGTGCTTTAGCTACTTACTTTGGAATCGGAGCAATATAAGTGATGCTGTCATATAGTTATTTTATTTATACATAATAATATTTATGAAAAGAAATATTTAAATAGGTTACATACCTATTACAAAACAATAGTGATTTTGTATAATTTTGGTATTTAGGATATGCACATGGAATACCGTTTTATTTTTAAAATGCATCATACAATTCTGAAGCTTTGATTTTAGTTTGCAAATGAACAATAATAATGGTAAGTCATTTGCATTGGGCATGGAATTATCCTTTGGTCCATGTATGCATCGGTAAATCATGAATTTTCATTATATTTTTCAAACATTGTCTGTCACATTGTTTGTTGGCGTCGGACTTCACTTTTGTCAGTCAAATCGAGCTTGAATATTTATAACTTCTGCGTTTTGTCATACATTTACCAATCGTCGTTCATTTGTTCAAGATGTACAAATAATAATAATTATTAAACCTAGTAGTTACTTAATAGGACTCCCCGTCGGACTAGGATTTGGATTAATGTAACTTTTATTAGATTAAAATCACAGGTATTAAACGCGTTTAAACTATAACATAGGTGTTTTTCTGATGTTTCGTTCGACCGAGTTGCATCGGCCGTGGTCAGGGGCTGACTGGAGATGCGATATTACGCCTCCTCGTCTGCGGTGGAGTCTTCATCCACCGTCGAACTTTTATACAATAATCACAGGTATTAAAGGCGTTTAATACCTGTAATTTTAATCTAATAAAATGCAACACGAAAGTGTAAAAGTTTCCTTTTGTTCAACTCAAAAATATGTAACGGTGTATTATATATTATAGTTATTATAGTATATATTATAGTATATTATAGTTATTGGGGGCAGGGGGGGATTGCCACCTTGGGTGTCCACGACATGTCAATTCAATTTTGACCTTAACGTCTCACATGTCGAGATTTAAGAGACAGACACCTTAAATATTAGGTGAAATAAATTATCAGCCTATGAAAATTGCCGATGTTTTCTCACAAACAGAGGACATGACTTCTATTATTTCATTTATTTATCAATTTCTTGATATTGTATCGAATAACGACCATCATAGTCAACTATCAGTAATATAAAATCTTGAATAAAAAAAATAAAAAAAAATCACTTTATCCTAAATTGAATAAATTCGCTTAGTGTTCACATATTACTAAGTACATAACAGTTTTATAACGTTAGCGTTCACGGTTGTTAAATGAAGAAAGAAAAATGCTAGTATGAAAAATGCAACTTCTTGAAAGTTCTCCATACAAATCGGGCATGCTATCAGTAGCAGAGAGTCAGTTCTAGAAGCTTACTTTTCCATGTGAGTAAAATAAAATTGATTTTGTTTATTTGGACAGAAGCCGACAAGTACCGCGGCCTCGTCCTCGAGCGCGGCCCCGCCAACAAGCAGCACAACTACTACAACGTCGACCTCGACGACGACCACGTCCACTCAACCACCAGGTATACTTATCATAACAGCTGATTTACAGGGTGAAATCTAAGTCATTGGCAATCATTTAAACTAAGAATCTAATTGCGATTTTGATAACTGTCGCCCGGAAAATGGGAAATGGTCCACGGAGACTGCTTTTTATTGACAATTGCTTGTAAAAACGAATCGCATACTTCAATGAGGTGGCGATTCAATTTTACCAGCAAGTCGCCCGGAAAATCGACCCGTGTAAATGCCCTCACATGTCGTTTTTCCGTGCGACATTATATCCTTACTTGTCTTATTCAGTAAAAAGTTTTTGACAGTTCTGTTGTCTACTTAAATCGTTACTTAAAAATAAGTTAGAAACTTTATCAAATTGTTATTAATTATCAACAATTTCTTTCGCAATCGATGAATAGAAAACCATTTGTTGTATTTTATGGTTGGGTGAAGATTGTTTACCAAATAAAACTAGTAAGGGCAGACTATATCAATATCGCTGTTAGATTCATAGTTTGAAAGATTGTCATCAATATCACCCCCGTTATATGTATAATCTATTGCAGCCCCTGTAGCGTGACGAGCTTGAGAGAGAGATTTTGTCTACATCGAAATGTCAAAAATGATATCGTGATGTAGACAATCCTTCGGGTTCGATTCCCGTCCGAGAACATGATCTGGTGCGAGTCCTATTTTTTCTAGTATATTATTTAGTATTATATAAAAATAGCATTGTGAATGCTTAAATCTCAAAATTTCAAGTAGACAATCCTTTTGGTTATATGTCCAAGATGATTCGACGTAGACAACATTTTTACTGCAGGACATTATGGCAACATCCTCCCTTATTATAATCTCCACTGATAGGCGGGTTAGAAATCGCAGTATTTGACGTTTTGTACTATTATATTATTCTGTGGTATTTGACCGTTTTCATGGGAAATCGCTGCTGCCCATTGGTCCTCCGCACCACCGTTAATTGTAGCACATTTTTAACTTGTTTTATTTTATTCCAGGACCACCGGCGAAGCCGTTCGTCTTACAATGAGGGAACAAACCACAATTTATAATATAAATGCGAAATATGAAGCTAACAGGAGAAAGATTGCTCAGAGAAGACATTTCGTCCACACGACAAATACAGTAGGCGTAGACGGGTCATAGAAAAGAATACCCTCCAATAATGCTCTTAAGGTTCGAAATTCGGTATTTTTTTAACACGAAGGCGTGTGCGATAGAACGTGAATCGGGACGATTCGGCCATATTGTAGCCAACAAAGGTAGCTATTTAATCATTTGAATGAAACTATATACTGGGGCCGAAAATGGCGACGCAAATTTTAAAGATTTTTACGAACTTAATTAAGCGTTTTTAATTTTAATTTCATATCATTAAGGTGTATTTAAATCATGTTTGCGTGAATGTGTGGTGTAAACGATGCAGAGTGTCGAAGAGTGTATGTTTAAATACAATGGTTGTTATTTTCCTATCTACTTATCTCAAAATATTAATTATTGTAATCATTATAAATATTCAAGTAAGTATCATTATGTTTCGTAGTTATTTTCGGCCGCAGTTAAATAATTTTGCCTTATTAATTTAATTTGAAATAAACATTAGGTTAATATAGTTACTGAATATTTTGGACAACACACAAAACAATGATTTTAGTTTTTAAATAATGACGAGCAATGATCGTTGCTAGTGAGATACAGATACAGTATGATACCAATGTAAATAATTAATTAATAATTTTATAGTTTTACTTGAGAGTAGAGAATATGTGATAGCACTGCGTGTTTGAAGTTGTCAAAAATAAGAGCGTGAGTTTTATTATTTGTAACAAATTATTGTTAATAGATCAATTATTATTACACAATCTACTGTTTTATTTGAAATACCTAAAACTATAATTTATTTCAAACGTATGACAAAAGATCTGGGGCCCAATCGCGCTAATTCTAAACAGTAAAACCAAAACTGCCAGGATGTCATTTAGGTTATATTTACCTAAAAATCTTTGGTTTAGTCACAGATAACTAATTTAATTCTATACTAGTAGTATTTTAGCTTTAGAATTCTCATTTCAATTGTTTTAGGCTTTCTTCAACTATAAACCTATAAATATAAATAAAACTATAAAGTGAAAAGTTTTTCTGTAAACGAACCTGAAACAATAACGATTAAGTTTTGGTTTAATCGTTGAAAATTAGGCCCAGGTGTCATAATTATGACTATAACTAAAATTTAATGACTCAAACCGGTTATATGTTATAAAACTTTATTTATATTACAATATACAAATTATACAAAATAAAACAACGTAATTTGGGCAACCATATAACCTATGGCTTAAGATCTTTACCAATCTATGAACTAAGTACAAAACTCTTGATTAATATGAACATTTTATGCAAACTAAAATGATCCTTCAAGCCGGATCATAGTACAGCTCAGAAGTATTCGTTACATTTTTCTATTCAAAATACTATTGCTCGTGAATTCTAAAATATTGCTTCAACCATACATTGGCATTCAGTATAGGTACCTACGTATTAAAGTGAAATAGTTGTTTCGTTGTTGATAAATCAATGGAAAATAATTCTTTGTAATTATTAACCATTTGATCATCTCAGAGAAGGTTAATGTATGATTTAAACCAGCGAACTAAAATCTATGGAAGTGTAATTGCAAACAAATATTGCTTGAAAAATGGCACCACGGGGCCCAAAAATTACAACCCGCACAGCATTTCGTACGTAGCGGCGGCGGCGGGGCAAAACATTATGACAAAAGATTACCTTTTTTTACAGTAATTGCAGTTTGTATTTTAAAGAAAATAGAGTTTTTATTAGAAATGATGTCCTGTGTAGTCAAATAGTGTAAAAGACACAAAGAAGGCAGAAAAAAGATGCAGAGATAATGTATCATATCATTAAATATTTTTCGTTCAAGTATAGAATAAATTATGGTCGCTATTATGCAACCGTCGCTATGTGCTGCATAACTAAATACCATCACTTTTTTTTCCGCCCACTTGGTTGTCATTTTGCGTGTTGCTATTTTTTGAGCGGAATGCTTGTTCCATAGATTTTAGTTCGCTGATGTAAACGCAACTTCTTTCTGGTGATTATTCTAATGCTGGGGCCACCCTAAGATAAGGTTTACGCCATTTAGTTAACGCTCTAGAGGTCCCTAGACACGTAAGATTGAGTTTCATCAGCACGAACATTATCGGCGTTAAAGCTTTAGTGTAGTCTCGCATAAAAGTCCGTGGTCAGCACGAAAAACTATCGAGAGCGAATCGATCAATCGAATTCGTATGTAAATTAATTCCTTTATTAAGTATATTTACGAACACTTTTGTATAGGAAATTAGTTCCCTTCACGAATGTAGGTGGAGCAGGTCCTAAAGCCAAGAATAGATCTGTGATCAAGGGCTTTCTACAATTCGAATAGAATGGAAATGATGAATGATGTCGCTAACAATAGACAAACACGACGTTTTGAAATGTCCATTTCATACACTTACACCCGTTTGCACTAACGTTTTAATTTGGTCAAGTTGTAGTTAGGAAAAGAGTTAGGCGATTCTTAAGTTTAGTGCAAACGGGCATCACTGTCACTTCTATTCTACTTGTTCGAATAATCGCAAAAGCCAATATTTTGCCACTGTTGTCTAGGCCCTATAATTTGTACTTGATAATAATTCGATTCGCACTCGATAGCTTTTCGTGCTAAGGTCTATTTTGTAACTCTGACAGCTTCGGTAGACGACCGAGTTTGGCTAGGTTTTAACTAGGGTGTAAATGCAATGATGCTACTGTGTTCAAGTCAATGTGACGACTCTATATTAGGTGGTACCAAATTATGTAACAAGACTGAAACAGGTGATACTGTTGTTTAAACTGAACAACTTTCTCCAAGGAACATAGGCCGAAATATGAAAAAAATTCATCCTCCCATACAAAATGTATTGGTCAGCTGATGGACTTAGTATGGAAAGGCGGTAAAAATTCGTTTTTCGACCTATGTTCCTTGGAGAAAGTTGTTCAGTTGAAACAACAGTATTACCTGTTTCAGTATTGTTAGATAATTTGGTTCCACCTTATATAGATGTCAGAGTTACAAAATGTTCCTGCTGGTCAACTATTGTTTGCTATGCTTTGATAAGACCTATTTTCTTGCCGACCTCAGTGAAAGCTTTTACTGCGCGTTCCACATCTTCTGGCGTGTGCGCCGCGCTTAACTGAACGCGCACTCTAGCGCCACCTTTCGGCACCACCGGGTAACTGAATGCTATCACGTAGATTCCGAGTTCTGGAAAAAAACAAAAGTCAATGAAAATATTAACTGTAATAATTATAGCAAGAGTGTAGAGTCTAAGGGCATTAAAGCTTGAGCAGAACAACTTTGACTGAGATCGTGTCGTAAAATTGTATGCGCTCTATGGCCAATTGAACTAGAGCAATTCCGTGGTGAACTGTCTCATATGATTATCTTTACTACTTAGATTTCATCTAGCATGCCCACCATGACAGGGCAGATGTGATGATTATCGCCTGCGTAAACCCCGCCACCTGTCTGAACATGCTGATGTTGTCATGAAAACCACTGACACAATTACCTAGCCTCGCAGATGGGTTAGTAAGTAAGTATTCGCCCACGAGTGTGACCCCGCTATTTGCAAGCCATATTTCAACATACGAATAAATTACTTTTAAGAATTTACTCACTTAACATGCCGGAAGCTAACTCGACGGCTAGTGGAGCGTCGCCCACCATGACGGGGCAGATAGGGTGGTTATCACCCGATACCGTGAACCCCGCCGCTTGCATGCCCTGCCTGAACATGCTGGTGTTGTCGCGGAGACGCTGCCGGAGCTCGCCGCTGCTCTCTACCAGGTCTAAAGCCTAGACAGAACAAAACCTCAAAGGTTAATCATTGGTTATCGCATCGATGCAGCTTTTAGATTTTGAATGGGAGATAAAATCGAGAGTCAAATGGCGAAAAAAAGACGAGACGTTTAGCAATATATCAAAAAAAAGAGATCATTAAAAAAATCGATGAAGGAAATCAGTTTCATTGCAGCTAAGTTTGAATACGAAAGAAAATACCGACAGCACATCAGACTATACATGTTGATTTTGAAACCGTTAATGGCCTATGTAATAAAAGCTGTCTTCGCAGTTCAATAATATTATTAACTTGATGAGACGTCGTGTGTTTATTTTCCTATTTCTTGAAAAGACCAATCAATTTATGAAGAAACATTAGGTGGGGGTCCCATTTACAAACCTTTAACGCAGCACCCACAACAGGCGGCGGTGGCGCATTCGAGAACAGATACGGCCTGGAGACGTTCCTGAGCAGCGTGATGAGCTCCTTGGGGCCGGTGGTGTAGCCACCCGACGCGCCGCTCACCGCCTTGCCGAGCGTCGAGCAGATGATGTCTGCTGCCCCGAACAGCTCGCAGTATTCTTCTGTACCCCTAGAACAAGTTTACAGCTGACTTTAAAGAGGGTAAATAAGATGCTTGTTGCGACTTTGCGAGTCAAAGGACCTAGATTACCCAACGCTTTTAGTTTAAAACCTGTTCTTATAAGGTAATTAACCGTTTTTTCTAGTCTGTTTTTAAATGTTTTAGTCCTATTTCTATACCTTTTAGTTCGTTTTAAAAACGTGTTTAAAAGAAAGCTTTTTTCAGTAAATAATTATTTTGTTACATGAATTCACCAATTTCACCTTCGCTAATCAATTTCAAGAACCACCTGTTTTTTGAATTTTACAGAATCCCAGGGGTTATTCAACTCACAGAGGAAATAATCACTACGTTTATTCAACTTATTTTATTCTCGCACCTCTATCATCTACTGTTGCCTTGAAATTACTATTAAAATAAAATGATCATACCGGCCTTTTTCTCCGAAAAATCCAGTAGCATGGCTATCATCCACCACTAGCAGCGCTCGGTATTTGTCGGCTAGGTCCCGCAGACCCTTAATGGGGGTCACCGTGCCGTCCATAGAGAACACCCCGTCGGTGACTAACAACTTGATACGAGCTTCGCTGTGCGCTAGCAGATGCTCCAATTCTGACAAAATATAAATTAATATTTTAGCTTTCTCTATTTCATCTTCCTCTTCGCATATTTGTCACTGCAACTACCTCGACTATATCTAACTTTTTCTAGGTAAGTACCTATTTTGTTTAGAATTTGAGCCGCTTGAACTGGCTATAGTAGACCGCAGCTCAGTCAAATATCATTATACCATAGTAGAGTTATAGCAGCCGCTACACAATTTGTTTATTTTCTTTTAAGTAAGAAGAAACGCCAAAAAAAATTACGTGTACCAGATTTTTCAGTATTCGTTAGTGATAGTATATCTGAATGATACTTTGGAGTAACAAAAAGAAATACAGACAGCTACGGGAAAATCCCGGTGTTAGGAAGGTCAATGTTATTAGGTAGTTTAATGGCTGGTTAGGTTAGTAGATAAATAGAGAGTAGAGGTACATTGCCTGGCATGTTTGTTGATTTTAAAAGGACGTCAAACAAAGCAGGCAATTTGCTGAAACTCTCCGTTGGAAAAAAAATACTCTTTAAATTAAATTAAAAGACGAAATTGTGAATTATCTCTCTGTAGTGCAATACGAAGAAGCATTGTGGTACTTTTTTATCGTTTTTAAAATTTTTTTTCTTGCCTGTCGTTTAGTTTAATGGTGTTTTTTGCTAAAAGTGGACACTTTTCGCCAAAAAACTCCGTTAAACTGACCTTTTCTTACCATGAAGGTCTCTATGTGGGTACCGGTACTTTTGCGCCTTGCAGAGCCGAATGCCATCTATGATGGAGGCGTGATTGAGGGTGTCGGAGAACACGGCGTCCTGCGGCGTCAGCATCGCCTCGAACAGTCCGGCGTTGGCGTCGAAGCACGATCCGTATAGGATCGCGTCTTCACGCTCGTGGAATTTGGCTAGGCGATCTTCCAGTTCCTTGTAAGTAAAAATTTATTAATTAGATGAGTATTGCCGTTCACGACTTTTCTGTGATCCAAGTATTAAGTATTAATTATAACAAAAACCATAATTTTATGACATCATTATTATACAGATTAGGTATATTTAGATATTTCGCCTTCATTTTACAATTTTTTAACCACGAAGTAAAGAAAGAAAGCGAAGTCGGTTAAGGTGGATACCCCACCGAAAGTGGCGGCGCCCTCAGAGGTTTTTATTTGTTAAGTTGTTAATAGAAAAGGATTATAATAAAACTTAACGTGGAATTTTTAAGACTCACAGTCTAGAATTTTTAGAAGATAATAGTAATTCGTAGAAGTAAATAGCAAAAATGTAAAAAACGGCCACTATTTTAACAGTTTTGCTATCTACTTCTAGAAATGACTACAAGGGAATGTAATGATATCTTCTAAAAATACTCGACTATGGTTCATAAAAAAATCACTCTTAGTTTTATTTAAATTAAGTTTTATAATTACAGCATTAAATAAAATTTGCGCGGCGCTACTGTTGATCTGGGTAAGTACCGCCTTAACAGATGGTAAACAGGTGATTAAGGTAACAACTGGGTTATGTGATGTCACAAAATGTCTGAACTATTCCATAGAGAGAATGATAAGGCTAAATGTATCTTCATTATTGTCCTCACCTTATGTAATGTTTGAGTCCCACAAATGAACCGTACTGAGCTGAGTCCCGCGCCATATTTGATCAGGCTTTCCTTCGCCGCTTCTACCACTTCAGGATGATTCTGAATAAAGCATTATAGTAATATCATGAAACAAAAATATTTTTTTTTTATTTTAAATTATGCGACATCAGCCATTTTTAATGTCCCCACTGCTGGGGCACAGGCCTTCCTTATGGGTGGATAA
The DNA here is from genome assembly GCA_963556745.1 of Catoptria pinella. Taxonomy (NCBI): domain Eukaryota; kingdom Metazoa; phylum Arthropoda; class Insecta; order Lepidoptera; family Crambidae; genus Catoptria; species Catoptria pinella. Next base: position 6,047,048 of record OY750775.1, on the reverse strand, counting down.
GGAGGATGGGCCATAACCCACCACGCAAGCCCAATGCGGATTGGTGGGTGTTAACGACTGCAAATGCAACCGGGATCAACGGCTTAACGTGCCTTCCGAAGCACGGAGAAACGCGAGATTATAAATTTTTGGTCACCCATCCCATGACCAAACCTTGCGAAAGTTGCTTGACCTCCGCAATCGCAGGGCCAGGCTCTAAACCACGTGCCACCGAGCTTCTTTATAAATTTAAATTATTAATATTTATAAATTATGGCAATTGGGCTATCTACAAGAAAAAGCACATGTACTTACATGTAAACTGTGTGGTACTTACTGAAAATCCTAAATAGTTGTTTGCACAGAAATTCAAATATTCGCCTTTTGCTCCTTGAACAGTAACCTGAAAATAAAAGATGAATAAAATTGTAATGATTTGGCTACCCATTTTACTAATTACCTAGGTACTTACTCACTTTTTACTAAAATTTAAAATAGTCTATTTTGTACGAGAGAGATTCAATAAATACTTTGGTGGACACTAAAGAAAAGTCCTCAAATGTGGATAAAGATATTTTATACGGAAAACCAAAAATAATCATAAATAACATGTAGGATCAACACCTTATGTAGGATCTTCAAGTATACATTCCAGTTTTATTATCTAATGCTAAATATATACCAAAAGAACAGTTGATTTTCATACTTTTCAATGGTATGCCAATTTACGCATTTGCGCTGTTTGTTAATAATGAGTTCCGTTGTACCTTGACAGTCCAATTCTAGTCCAGAAAGTGTGTAATCATAGTTAGGTACTACCTACTACCCTATTTTGGATTGCCATAAACCTACCATTATCTCAATATTACACTCTCCAAACCACTATACATATTGCTATTTGATTTAGAGGAGTTTCCTTGTGTATCTTCGAAGTCCAATGTCAATGAAATTAGGTAGGTAGGTAGGTATTGGTCAATTAAAATAGGACTAGAATTAAGGTATCCCCGTTCCAACAAAAAAATCTAAATCGGTTCCTAAACAAAGAAGTTATAACTCCACCATAAAAGCATCAATGGAATGGTGACCGAAATGATAGTATTTTCAGGATGACTTGAAAACTACTGATACGATTTCCAAATAAATAAATAATGGGAATGTTTGAACCATTCCAATCGATCCAACCGTCTTTGGGTAATAATCAGTGGACATACACAAAAAAACAAACATATAGACGATCAGAGAACCTCCTTCCTTTTTGAAGTCGGTTAAAAAGAAGTATCATCTTTATTTTTCTAACGAAAACAAGTTGAACTACTACTTTTAAATCGGGACATGTATAAACTTTAAAGACAAAAGTCTTACTTCTTTAAAACCTCTAGTTTTAAACTTACTAGTACTACTCTACTTAGTAATAGTAGTAAGTACTAAAAAAACCTCTTTTGTTTCTAATTGAGCCTTCAGTATAAATGTAGCGTTTCACGTCACTTCTTTGCTTACAAATTCAAAACAAACGCGAACGCGGTTAGAATACGACGATAATAATCGAACCTACGCAACAAGCCTGTTAAAGATCATTCACCTGCTTTTATGAACAGCGCGAGTAGAAACTACGGGTTGAGGAAAATCATTTAAAACAATAACTTCGACACAAACTTTTGAGCATATAAGTAACAATCTTGCTAGGAAGAAATGCATATAAAAATTTGATTTAAAATATGTTTAAATTCATTTGCGGCCTTATGACAATATTCAGCACTGTTCCACACCTGCACAGGTGTTTTGAACGAAAATATTTCTTAACAATATATAGGTAATAGAATACAATGTATAAATACCTATCTAAACTCTGTACATCTATATAAGAATGGAATATTGTCATTTTAAATTGCATGCTCTATTCTATACAGTTTCTCAAAAACTTGTGTGAGTAGAGTAAAGGTACACCTTTACCTACACTTTTTGTCGACTCTTATCGGAACCGACTGCATTGATGTTGTGACGGAGAAACCCTTTTGATTTTCACTTATTTTTAAAACTGACAAGTGACTTACCTTCGTTTGTTGTGGAGAGGTGAGCACCCTTTCATGTTTCCATGTTTTAGCTTTTTTAATCTCCTGCAACCGGTCTTCTAGAACTTCCCTTAGTTTCGTAACCCCTGCGCGTTCCTTGCTGTTCAATTCGTGAAGGTTACGTAGTTGAGTGCCATTGTACACTGAAATAAAGTCAACTTTTTAAAAAATCGTCATAAAACCATAATCGGATAATATAATTAAACAATTGCTTCTACTGCAAAACGAAAAACACAAGTTAAATATTACAAGAATTTTGGATGGAAGGATCTCATACTCTACTTACGAAAAACCGATACTCTAGGTACTCGTTAAGAAAATAAAATCGTAAAGGTCTTCTACATGTATTGATGTTTTCAAAATATGACCAATTTTAGAAATTAAAAGGTTAAAAGTTGTTCAGAATTTTTTAACCATGTTTTCGAAGTTTTCTTCATGTTCTATGAAAAGACATCAACGTTATTTTGAATAGTGTAGAGTTATTTATTATTGATAAATCACGTAACCTATACTTTGTTTGTTTTTCAGTTAGTAACAACAAGTAAGTAAGTTCGCATGTTTTTATAAGTGTAGCATTTTTTTACGATGCAGGCGAAGCAAGGTCACTGGTAAACTAAAGTGAATTAAGGACTACTATTATATGTTATCATCTCCGTATGCAAACAATGAAATTGGATAATACAAGAGAAAGAGCAAGTTATGTCAGTTTGCGTTATGTCCTATCTATACGCTTACATTTATTATGTATTGTTATGTACTAACTTGACACTACATCGTTAAATGAATTATTGTGAGAACAAGAAAGAACTTTTTGCTTATTGTAGAATGTTCAGATGCCATTTGAAAAATATTTTTTAAGTAGGTAGCTATATCATTCTGCATTATTATTAAACCACCAATATTGAATTTGGGATTATGATAATTTAGCGTCAAGGCCAACATATGTAGATATAACACCTATGCATCTGTCTATGCAAATCAAATATGAGCCTAATAGCATTGTCATTAAGTACCATTAAAATACTTTTCTACCACTGAACCAGTCAAGGATAAAAGAAACATTATGCTAACAATGCCGGCATCGTAGAGATAACAAAAGTAAATAAAGTTTAATCCAATACGCCGTACATTTGGAATGTTCTAGCTTAATTCATTTAACCAAAACCTTTATCCAAGTAATTAATGAATAAAATGGGATTTCGAAAATGGATCAACGGAAAAATGTGAAAAAACCTACCTTTGCGCAGGAGTTGCGAGCGTAGCGCCATAGCGTCGAATGACGGCGCGCGGGGCACGGGCGCGACGTCGCGTCGACACGACACCCGCCTACTTGGCAGACCAGTCACGCAGGTTTCTGTTTTCGAACATCATTTAGACTGGCTATTGGATGAAACAGCTATTTAATTTTGGCGCATAATACTTAGAGAAATGTACAATTTTTCTGTTCGGTGTGCACACAAGCGCCGGTTAAATACACTTGTTTTTCAGGACCTTAAAAACAGGATAGTATCTAGGTATGTACTACGAGGTTTGTTTGTATGCAGAGATTTACGTCTACAAGTGTATGTTTGTAGGTATTTTTCATAAAGAGGATTTCTACACGTGAAAACCTCATCCAGCCATATAATTTTATAAAATGACCCTGTGCGTATATTTTTAAAGATTAACTAACACAATTGTACTGGACTGTCGCAGTCGTAGTATGTTTTTCTTTAGTTGGAAGCACTAACCCTAACCCATAATAATTTAACTCCAAAACAATGTATGTCATTATTGACTTATATAAGTAACTTAGTGTCTTTGATTATAAATAATCTAAGCTTGGAGTTTTATTTGCGCTTGGAGGTCCGGAAAAAATAAATAAAGAGGGGCTTATTTACACGCGTTTATATCTTTTGTAGAGCAAGTTTATGCCAAATAACTAACTTTTTTATTCTTTATAGCCCATGAATTTTTAGGCTTTTTGTTTTTATTTTAAATTTCAGAACAAGAAAATTATTTAATCATCGGCTAATTTGGCTTGGCAACTAAAGTCTGTTTTTTACAACCCAAAGCTCTAGCTCTTTTGCTCCAATGTCAAAAACACTGTAATCTTAAACGAAGGATGGGTACCAAGATTTTTGTAATCATATGAGGTACAAGAGAAAAATTATAAGTGTCAATTTTACCCATAAAAACAAACCCATAAATTGGCATCCATCATTATTTCCTTGTACCCTTAATATCATAAAGGAAAGTAGAACTTTATATGCATACACACCGCTTCTGTGTGTAAATTTTTTTCTTTGTTCTATGTATGCGTTGATGTCTTTTGTAGAGCAAGTTAAACAAATATGTTAATAAGCTGATCTCGTAGTGGTCTTTATTTAGTTTGAAAGATTTAAACCTTCTTAGGGATATTTTATTAAATTTCCTATTAGTAGGTATCAAAATGGTCGATGTGGAGAGATAAACCCAGCGCTTCAGGTTAGAACAACCAGAAACCGCGTATGGCCCTAAAAGTGAAGCAAATTTTACTTGTGTGAAACTTCTCAATTTCGGAGTAGTTTTGACGTTTTGGTCCTCCTAAATCTTGCATGCAGGTTTTTCTTGTGGATAAACAAGCACTTGTTCTTTCTAACTTACCTCAAAAAGTTTTAAAATCCTACCTGAGTTAGTAATATTACAGTAAAGAGAAGGAGTGCAAGTGCAGGGGTTTTGGGCACAGCGCGAGTCATTCTGCATTCTGAGGTTGACAGTGTATCAATGTCATGTGGTTTTTTGGTAATGGTTGCTCAAAAGTAAAAGCGGCCACAGGGTGGGAGGGCGCTTGCAAAAATTTGCACCGCGTCAGAAACTACCTATATTAATTAAAGAACTATTATGGTGCTGTGAAATAAAACGCCATTTAAGTCTGACAATCAAAAAATATTTATTGCTATAGTTTCATGATGTCATGTAATCTTCAGATTGTTAACAGTGCTGGATCACAGGCGACTCTGAAAATTAAAGAAAATGACAGAGTTGTAGATATACATTTTTTTGGAAATTTGCCTATGTATTTCCTGTTTGAAATTCAGTGTCCTGCTGCTGGGACTATTTCTCACTTTACCGCTACCTTTTGTTTTTCGTCCCGTTACCAAACAGTTCGGACAAAGGAATAATGTATTAAAATTTTCATTACACTGAATTGTTGTTGTACTCTCACCTCGTTTCCGATATGTATGGCCAGCATCATGTCGTAGTCGTGCGCGGCGACGAGTATCTGCGCGCGGCCGTCATTACCAACGGTCACCGTCTTGCCGGTGCAGGAATTACCGGCCTTTACACCAGAGATGACATCACAGTATCTGCCCGCTGGTAGGCAAGTCTGAAAACGGCGAAAAGAGTTGCATTGGACTGTTAGTTGGATAGCTACAGCGTTGTTGTCACGTTTTCTAAAAAACCTTGATCAAAAAAGCCTTGAATACCTGCAAGCTCTGGTTAAGGTCCCAAGAGTCATTGTTGAAGGCGATGAAAGCATTGCCACCGCGACAGAACGCGATCTGGTTGGCGCCGTTGGTCCACCAGTCGTTGAGGCCGGTGTTACTGGCCACGTTCCTGAACGCCACCATCGCGAAGATCTGCCGCCAACGGTGCTGGCAAACCCACCCATTACCACAACTACCATCCTTAAAAACGATGATAATTTGTTAGCTGCTCCAAATAGAAATATGTTTAATTAAGTGGCCTGCATCTTGCTGATGTAGCATCTATCAACTATGAAGCCATATTAAAAGGTAAGTCAATTACATATACATATCATGCTTACCGAGTTGATAGAAGGAGAAATAATATGACCCTGGTGATTCATAGGTGGACCTATTTCAGAGTCTTGGAAATCGAAACTGCTCATGATTTGAGGTTCTCCATAAGGATGAGCTAGTAAGAATGCTATCGCACCTTTGTATGGCCTTGGGTCTTTGTAAGTCAAGATTCCGCCACCACCACCGTGACCTCTTTCGTTGTCGTGGTTATCAACAAAGGTTAGAGAGTCCTCGTGCGCAAGTAAACCCCACTGAGGTCCCCAAGTAAAAAGCCATCTTAATTGGTTGTTTCCTCTAAAAGCACTGCTAAGTTCTAATCCGACTTTGAACTCTGTGACTGCTCCAATAGGGGTGTATTCGTCTCTACTGATGGCTTCGCCGCCATAGTCGATTACTTCTTGATAGATGTATGGGCGAGCATTGGCTGGGAAACCGTGTGCTGTGTTCAGATTATGTAAGCGGTTGTAAATCACCTCGAGATCATGAGGCCACATGTGCTTAGCGGCGTCAATTCTAATGAGAAATAAAATAAAAATAATTTTAGCATAGCTTCCCAAAAATAAATTTGATAAAGTAAGAGGAAGAGCAATTGCCATACGTACCTGAATCCTGCCACTCCAAGATCGATCAGTTCATTCATGAAGTCCACAATCATATTACGAACGTGTTCATTGCCCTGGTTCAGGTCTTTCAGGCCGACAAGTTCACAGTTGCGTACCTGAAATAAATTGTGATCAGTAAAATGTAATCAGTAAAAGTCATTATTTCAAGACCAAGACTCCAAGACTTGATTTGAAGATTAGACTGGCAGCGAGAGAGCAAGTTCTGTGGGTTTTAGTTGTGAAGAAGGTCTCATCAACGAACCACCCGCGGGTGGAAAAATGCGGAAGAATATTTTCCCCAGTATAAAAAGAAAGGTGCTATGTCACTATCGCTCACTTACCCTCCAAGCATTGTTGACGTAATCCATTCCGTCGATGACGCAATGAGGCCAGTTGAAGTGCTCCCTGGTGAACGGTACCGCTGGATAGTGCCACTCCCTGAAGGTAGCTGTGCTGCCCGCTGTACCCACGTTCTCTGGGGGCTCACCCGTCATGTGGTTTATTACTGCGTCCACGTATATCCTAAAATAGCATGAACGAATTAACCATGAAAATAGTTAGACTGTACTGAAAGTAGCCTCTAGGAGTGGGACTCAGAAAGTCTACTAAAGAATTGCCACTATAGATTTTTGAATTTGGAATTTCAGACCAAATTATTGAGATATAATGGCACGTAGCAGAAAGAACGTATCGCCTGATTAACGTGGTAGGTTTGTGGTATACCCTTAATATCCTTGCATCTTTTGGGAACGCGCTCATCGATTAGGTTTTTTTTTTCAATTTAATGGAAGAACGTCCATACCTGACCCCTGCAGCGTTGCAGCGCCTCAGCATATCGGCGAACTGCCTCTCATCTCCCGAGCGAGTCACCAGCTTGTAAGACATCGGCTGGTAGCGCTCCCACCATGGCCGGTTGTAAGTCCACAACACTATATTATCATTGGGAGGAGAAATCTAAAAGGATCAATAAAAAGAAAGTAAGTGCAATGCGATTAATTTAACAATGTACAGCTGACTAACTTCAGAGCGCTTCTCGAGTGAAGTTGCAGCGGATAACTGTATAAATAAATGTCAATTTAATCGCATTGTAAAGCACATTTTTTTTCGACAATTTCACAGAGCGCTATCTAGCTCCAATACCCGCTAGATAATTTATAAACTACTATATATTTACTTTTTAATAATTGTATTAACAATTGAAATCTACTTAGTTGTTGTTGTTTTAATGGCGCCAAAATTAGATTTTTTTTAAAGAAAACCACATAGCGATTGGAATCTTACCTGGATGCCACCGAAGCCTCTAGGACCCAAGAAATTCTCGCATTCATCCGCAATGTCATCCCACTTCCATTCGAAAAGGTGCACATTCACGGATCTTCCTGGCGCGTAGTGAGGATTTTTATACGCGGTGACAACCGCCGCGAGTGCTGCAAGAACCAGAAGTATCAGCTCACCCTATTAAGAAATTATTACCAAATATTGAGGAAAAAATACCTTTACCGGACATAAAAATGCGAAGTCAAGACATTCACCAAATAAATTGCATCCTTAATAAAATAATATATAATAATATAGCTAGCGATAGCTCAAGCCATCGTCCAATAGCGCACACCATGTTTTTCTCTGTATCCGCATCTGAGTAGTTCCCAAATGAATACGGAATCGTTAACAAATTTATCCCAATAAGCAAATCTCTTTAAAAAAAATGTGACCAAGAGGCCCCCCTCTTGGTCACCAAGAGGCCCCTCTCATATGGGCGTAGCGAGGGGGGATTTGAGAGTAAAGACGACTATAACCCCTTAAGTGGCGCCCTCATCTTAATTAAATTATTGCTCGCTAAGTACATAATGTATCGAAAATTCACATGTACGGATTGAAGCTAAGTTTCTATAGTTAACAATAATCTCAGTAATATATATTTCGTTGTAATAGTTAGTCGGCAAGTGCCTAAAATGGCCACGTTTTGCATACTACTACAATGAACCATATTTTACTGAGGTTATTGTTTGTAAATAAACATAGAACCTTAGCTTCAACCTGTAGATACATGTGAATTTTCGATACCTTATGTACTTAGCAAGCAATAAAAGCACAAAAAAGAAAAAAACATACGAACCATATTTAAAAATAATCACACTGTATTACACCACTATCATATGGGTAGGTCGAGTTTTTAGACCACGTTTAGCGGCTGATCTAAATATACTGATTTGTGATACTTAAAATTCATTAATTTATTAACATTGATTATAGATTACATAAAAGATTAATACTTAATCAACAAAATTATTCAAGCTCGATTTGTTTTTGCGATAAGATAAATGGTGCACAACATGAAAAGAAATAACAAAATTTTGGTTTAGTACCTGATACTGATGTTCAGAGGATCAGCCAATTCTATTTGTCAAATTAGGATAGGAATTAAGTTTAGAAGATAATTTATTATGAGGGAACAGACAAACATTCATACAAAAACATAGGTTCATAACTCACATATAAAATCATAACTTAAAAATCCTATTTTTGTTATTATATATATAATGACAAAAATAGTTAATATAATATTAATACAATAATTTTCGATCATATTTATATGATCTTAGGGGCTTACTCTTAAAGTCTTAAACACATTAAAAACCCAAGCATACTCCCAATTCAAAAGAATTATTTTAAATATTAAAAACACGATTGCTTTACCAAAAACGAACTAAAAAGTTAATAACAAAGTGGCACTGCAGGGGCCCGTTCTGTGGAACAATTTTTAATCAAAGAGGTCCGCCGACTGCAATCACACTTATTATTTAACTTTTTAGTTTTTTATGAATTTAATATTTTTTCAACACTCTTGCTCGTAAAGTGAGCCTTATTACATCGCTTTTAACGGCCATAACCGAGCTATAACACACAAGTGCGTAATAACATTACACACTAGTGCGTAATAGAATTATCCCTACAAAGTTAACTTAGCACCTTACTGCATGTTATATGCGAATAAACAGAGCATTCTTTATTTAACTGGGTAATATTTGTAAACATTTGATTTTTTACAACAAAAAAGTTTAATTTGTTTCTGTTTTCTTAGTTGTTTTCTCAAAAGCTCCTTGACTTAGGTTATTTTTTCATACATTTTCGAATCAAATATCAAGCATGTTTATTTGATTAGGGAATATGTTTACAATACATTGTGGCCGGAGTTTCCTTTTAAGCAAATAGCTTTTCTTGCACGTTCTAGGAAGCTCCACTCTTCCTTACAAATAAGTATGTTTTAGATTTAAATTGTGGCAGTGGTGCAACTTTGTGTTTTCTCCTTTTAGAAAGTATGCTTGGATCATATGAAAGGGATTTACATTCAGCGAATACAGCTTCCTTCCTGATAATATACTTATATAGATTATCAGTAGAAAATTTGTATGGTTTAAAAAACATTTCTTTAAGTAATGTTCTTTGTGCTCTTTGCAAGTCTAAAAATATTGTTTAGATTTAGATGGTACTTCCCCACAAGAATCGATGCTATTGGGATAATGAGGTTTGTATGTTTGTTGCAAGCAAAAGGCTTTTAGTAGCCCCATAACGCAGCGTTTTAGAAGTCCACATTAGTTTCCTTGTCCTGCTGATCATAAGGTCGATGTGGTAGTGCCAGGATAAGCGCTGATCAATTATGAGTTATGACGCCTAGAATATACCTTGCGTGCGTTACTTTTTTGAGTTCAGTACACGAGCAGCAGGTGGTGACGCGTTTATCACAGTTTTTAAGTTTTCTAGAGGTTGTTTATAATTATATTTGCGAAAGCATATAAATATATAGTTATTCTTTAATACATTTAATTGTATTCTGCTAAGATGCAATTGTTACAAGACCAGCCTCGGTGTACTCTTTGACAATACAATGCATATGAAAATATTTACCAACCACCATCGATTTGCATATCACAGAGGCTATAAAAATACGTTAGTACGTAGGACCCAGAACACTGCCCTGAGGGACAGTGTCTGTAGGTGACAGTAGAATCCGAACTAGACGTATCTATTTTAACACGAGTACAGCGATTGCTAAGGTAGTCTTCAAAAATCTGCAGGGTGTGGTACCCCTGATGCCAATATTCCGAAGGATTGGCACTGAAACCGAGTCAAAAGCATTTTGTGCGCGCGCCGCTCGTAGCGGTCAGTCGAATAGTGGTTCACGCTTGTTAATTTAATTCACTAAGTTGGTTTAAACCCGTCAAATTAGAGATTTAATTAGCTCCTTACAACACCTTACCGCTAAAGTATCTAACAGTGTAGTAATTTGAATACAGGAGGATCATTAAAAGTGATATTCAATCAAGAAAGAACGTTTGTCAGTGCAAAAATCATCGTGTTGCATTGCATTTTGCAGTACATTGGGTGAGCCGTGCACGACCTTGAAAATAGAAAGCGAGACTAGGTCGGTGCGTCGTCACCACGCGCTTACAACTGCACCGCACAAGCTGGTTGCTATTTTTGCGCCAATCTGTATCATCACGTGTGGCGCCAACGGTTATAGGCCGCATATTCACCCAGACAAACGGAGTTCAAATCTCACATATTTTTTTGTTTTTGCATTATTTTTTTTTGAGCTTTGGTTTGTGGTATTTTGGTATCGCCGTTTGTTTTTCGCTTATTAACAAATAATAAAATAAAAGAAAAAGATGACTTCAAATTATGGAAAATGCTCGGGTTGCCGTAATTTAATAGAAAATAGAGAATTTTTAGAATGCACAGTATGCCGAATGAAATACGATATAAATTGCGCTAACATACCAGCTAGTCGTTTCTATAGTTTTTATGCCCAGAATCAAGAACGAAAGCGTAATTGGAAATGTCCGGAGTGCTGCAGCAAGCAACCAAAAGTTGGAAACACTAACAGCCCTGCTCATTCTATTGCTCGGAGCCATTCGATGGATGCTGAAGATCAAGATCAACCCAATCTTCACTGTAAGAACATTACCGTAAGAGCTAAACGCAACCTCGGTAAGGCTAAATCACCCGACCCCGACGCTCACACGTCAGAGACAGCAACAAAAAGCGATGACTACATTACAGAATCCCGGCTGCGAAGCATACTAAAGCAGGAGCTTGCAGGAGCACTCCAGTCTACAATTAAAGACATTATATCTATACAGCTCAAGGATATGTCTGAGCAGATCAAAGGCATGAGGGAATCTATGGCGTTTTTTAATTCCCAGTACGAAGATCTGAAGTCGGCGATAAATGAAAAAAACTTGCTAATCGATGATTTAAAGAAGGATAACATTAAACTAAACTCAACAGTACTCGATTTGACTAACAGGTTGAACTTATTCGAACAAAACATGAGAGCAAGCAACGTTGAAATTAATGGCATCCCGGAACACAGACAGGAAAATATTACCAATGTCATGGAGCAACTTTTTAAAACCATTGATGCTCCAGTTTCTGCTGAGCATATTGAACAGGTGACAAGAGTGGCCAAATTAAGCAAGGATAACGATAGGCCACGCGCAGTTGTTGTTAAACTGCGTACAACTAGGCAACGTGACACCATCCTAGCATCTGTCGCTGCGTACAATAAGAAGAACGCTGCAGAAAAACTGAGCACCCAACACCTTGGTTTTGGAGGCGCCCCTAAACCAGTTTTCATCTCGGAGCACCTATCCCCGGCTAACAAGGCTTTGCATGCTGCCACACGACACAGGGCAAAGGAATGCAAATACAAGTTTACCTGGGTGCGAAATGGCAGAATTTTCGTGCGAAAGGACGAATTCAGCGAGGCATTACTGATTCGTAACATGGCCAGTGTAGCTTTGATTAAATAAGCTAGAATCAGGTCTACAGTGAGTGATATAGTGTTCAGTTTCAAAATTCAACATTTACTATCAAAATATTCGCGGAATAAAAACGAAAACAAACGAAGTACATAAAAACATTTTTATGAATGACTATAAAATCATTGTTTTCACCGAAACGTGGCTGAATTCTAACGTAGCCGATAGCGAGTTTATTGATTCAAGATATGTGGTATACCGTAAAGATAGGTCAAGCGCATCTAGCTCCAAGAAGGATGGTGGCGGGGTGTTAATAGCCGTATCTCGCGAAATCCCATCACTGCGAATATCAAACTGGGAGACTGATTGTGAGGATCTATGGGTTAACATTAAAGTTAAAATAAATGGCTCATTCGAGACTGTTTCTCTTTGTGCGGTTTACTTACCGTCACCACCCAAATTGGATGCACAGAGACGTTTCCTAAACAATATTGATAATTTAATGAACAACATTCAAAATGTAATAGTGCTTGGCGACTTTAACCTTAATTTTATTAACTGGAATTGTCGCGATGGATGCAATCATCTGACACCGTCTAATTATAACAACGATCTGGGATGTTGTCTGATAGACTTTTTAGAAATGAATAACCTGTATCAATTCAACCATGTCAAAAACTTTGGTGGTAGAACACTAGATTTAGTCTTAAGTAATTTAAAAGAGTTACATATCTCTCAACCATTAGATTTAGTAAGCAAATTAGATAAGCATCATCCCCATTTAATGATTAACTGTACAGTTACCAAGCCAAATGTAAATCTAGTTCCTAAGGCCCGTGAATCTTTTAATTTTTATAAAGCCGATTATGAGGCCCTTAATCTTAAGCTGAGCTGTGCTGACTGGGAAAATATTTTTAGAAACTGTAAAGATGTCAACGAGCTTGTAGCCAAATTCTATGAAACTATAAATAAGGAAATTGTCAATCATGTGCCAAAAAAAACTGTTAAATCGTCTAACTACCCCAACTGGTTTTCTAAACCGTTAATAAAATTATTTAAGGAGAAAGACAAACATCGTAGAAATTACATTAAATATAACAACCCCAGAGATAAACATGAATACGTTATTCTTCGCGATCGTTGTAATAAACTTTTTGATATTTGTCATAGCAACTACTTGAAGGAAATCGAAAATACTATCTGTACAAACCCGGATAAATTTTGGTCTTATATCAAAGATAAGCGCAAAGGTCTCTCTATATTGCCAGCTCAACTGAAATTAAATGACTCCACTGCATCATCTGGTACGGAAATAACGAATTTATTTGCGAAACACTTCTGTTCGGTGTACACTAATAACAGCACAAACATCCCCCTTTCAGATACTTCTCACAACAACCACATAAGTAGCATACAGCTGACCGAATTACAGATACTTTCAAGAATAAAATTCTTAAATACCAATAAGGGACCTGGCCCTGATAACATACCTCCTATATTTATAAAACAATGTGGACCCGCTCTTGCCCTGCCTTTGAAAATGATATTTAACCGCTCACTTAGAGATGGCGTTTTTCCAGAGGAATGGAAAAGAGCCAGAATCATTCCAATCTATAAAAAAGGGGATAGAACTAACGTGACTAACTACCGACCTATTTCGATACTTTCGTGTCTCTCTAAGCTGTTCGAATGTCTCGTGTATCCTATAATTTACTCTCTTGTGGGAAATACAATCTCTGACGCCCAACATGGGTTTATGCGTGGACGGTCCGTGGAATCGAATCTGGCATCTTTTGTTTCATCCGTGTCGCAAGATGTAGACAAGGGTCTGCAAGTAGACACAATTTATACAGATTTCTCTAGTGCTTTTGATAAAGTTAACCATCACATACTTCTATCTAAACTTAACAGTGCAGGTGTGCACGGACCAATACTACAGTGGTTCGGTTCGTATTTATCGAAAAGACCTCAAACCGTGGTCGCAAATGGCTTTGAGTCTAATATGTTCATTGCTTCGTCTGGCGTCCCTCAAGGATCCCACTTAGGTCCATTACTGTTTCTCACATACATTAACGATATTAATGCAACAGTTAATCACTGTGAAATATATATGTATGCGGACGATGTTAAGCTAAAAAAGACGATTCAAGACTCAGACGATGCCGATAGCTTACAATCTGATCTGAACAATATAGCCGATTGGTGTAAAAATAACTCAATGTCATTAAATCCGAAAAAGTGTCATCATATTACTTATACCAAAAAAAGATACCCCTTAAACACTTCCTACGCAATAGATGGTGTCAATATTGAGAAGGTTCAGGAAATCAAAGACTTGGGTGTTACGTTAGATTTTAAATTAAAAATGAATGTCCACATAGACAAGGCTATCAAAAGCGCAGCACGCATGTTAGGATTTTTAAAAAGAAATGCCAAAGCTTTTCGTAATAAAACTAAGAAAGTGCTATTCAATACCCTGGTGCGCAGTCATTTAGAATTTGCAAGTGCTGTTTGGAACCCTGTCTATAGCGCACCTTCGCAGAGAATAGAATCAATTCAGAGAGCATTCACTCGAAGTCTTGCATTTTCAACCCCTGGCATATTCCACAGACAGCCTTACGATCAGCGACTAACATTCTTCAAAATGGTATCATTAAGAAACAGACGATTGATTTCCGACCTAATGTTTTTGCACAAGATTTTAAATAACAAGATTAGTAGTGTTCATCTTATAAATCAAATTAAATTAAGTGTCCCTTATAAATATCCCCGACATCACATACGGAAGTTATTTTACATACCGTCTCATAGAACCAACTTAGGCTTGCACCAACCTGTTGCAAGAATATGTAACTCATATAACGAAATTGTAAAGCAGATACCTAACATAGATATTTTCAGTGACTCGGGTTATCAGTTTAAAAATAAACTGCTAAATTTCTTTCAACCGGTCAGCACAAATTCAGTTTAGTAGTAATTGATTTGTTTGTTAGTTGTTAGTAACTTGTGTATTTTTCCCCCTTTTTTTTTTTTTTTTTTTGTACTTAATATGTAGTTACTGAACCATATTCTCAATATGCAACAAATGCTGTGTATACCTGTAATTGGCGAACACATCTGTTCCAATACCCTGTGAAACTAATATTTTGTAAGTCTAATGTGTATTGCTGTTGGTGTACCTTAAGAATAAATAAATAAATAAAAGCTTTCTTGAGGTCTAAAAAGACAGTTAGACCCTTTTTGCCAGAGTCATCATTTTCCACTCCCTATTTGGGAAGTTAATGCCAAAACTGCATCCTCTATCTATGCACACGTTTTGTCGGAGGCAGTAATTCCTATAAGTCTCGAGTTTATATTTTTGCTATAACAGACAACACCGATATTCGCCTATAATTACTTAGATGGATCGGTCTTACTTCCACCCTTGTGCACAGGCGTGATAGCAGCTTGTTTGAGAACGGTTGGAAAGATACCTTGCTGAAAACACAAATTCGTTAGATACACTATCATTGGAACTATTTCTTTATGTGCGAGTTTAAAAAAATGAGTTGGCAAGTATCCCAGCAAGAGGCGCTGATTTTAAGTGCTCATTAAGGCCTTTCAATTTTTTTTTTCTCATTTCAAAATGGAGTAATGCAGCCGACATAATTGACTTCATTCATACTGACTGACAAACATTATGATACGTTTGTATTTCATAAAAGAAGCGAATAACTCCTAAGCCTTTAAAAATACTACTTATCTCGAATTAACATTGATATGAATTTACAAGTGATTAAGTAACTTGATAAAAATAAATATGATAATCCTACAGGTAGGGTACGTACCTAAATCTCAATATGTAAATCTTAAGTACGTACCTACCTACAGGCCCGGATTGGCAATTGATGGCACGGTGTGGGCGATTGGCGGTCAACTTTCTTTTGCTATTTAAATTAAATAAAAACGAAATACTTCGATTAGGATAACGTCCTCTACCGTCAAGTCGAGGACCTAATTCAATTTACGTTATCGTTGTTGGGCTCTTTACTTTAACTAGTAATAGTACTTGCTTTTTCTAAAAGATGGCGCTTGCTACTGCCAGCCGGCCTTCACTGCAAACTTCATTTCAATTTCCGGATTTACACGCTTGCCAAGCGTTCATAAGCTCCAATCCAAGCCTCGACCAACTCTAACATTTGAAAAACGCTTGGATGCCATTTACACGCCTGCGCAAGTCGCATGCGCTTGCCCTTAGAGCATTAAGAACGGGAGATGGCAAATACACGTTCCCCTTTCACCAAAGTACATGACCAATTTGATCGTGACAGTTTATAAAAACTAGTTGGTCTCGAACACCCGTCATTTTGTAAGAACACATGTCACCGATCGCAGCTCCGCTAAAATGGTGAATTGTGCAGTGTTTTCGTGCAAAAGACGATCTGAAAATTCAAATTTTACTAAGAACGGGATTTTCTATCACACGTAAGTATAATTTTATTACCAAACTATAATATAATTACGAAGAAAACGCACTTTGTTTGTGTAAGATAATGACGACATTGCGATAGCAAAACGATACCAAACACATGTCGAATACCATAATAAAAGTCGTAGTGCTGCGACAAAGAGAACGAATGCTTATGCTCTAAGAACGAATCAATGATCAAGTGAATGAGTTTTAACTATTATTTTGATGTGATCAGACCAGCACATAAATTGTCAAATATTATTTTTTATATTTAATATGTAATACCTACTATTGACTTTTTTGCAAAATCTATACATAGTATTAATTGGAGACACTGTTTTACGGATGTGATGTTCTCCTTTTTTAATCTTCTCTTTCTTTTAGGTCATCCCGGGATAGTTACTAGTCCTCGGCTGTCTGTCGGTTATGTAGAAGTGGAGAGAATCTTATAAATCAGTCCTGTCAAAGCCCGGGCATAGGACACCAAAATCTTTAACCAAAATAAAGGAAACTGATGCCGAGATCCTCAAGTCAAATTGTTCCGATTGTGCAGCTTCTGCAGGTAAGAAATTTCAAAACTTTTGTTTACTTAAACTTTCCTTGCAAAAAAATTACTAACTACCAAAAAGGAGGTTTTCAATTCAACCAATACATATTTATTTGTAGATTATAGGTATTAACATATTATCATACCAACTTTTTCATTTTAAGGTGGCTGCAAGCATTCACTACTGCTTATATTTTGGCTTGAAAAGCGGAGCTGTGAGCCTTCCAGCACATCTACACAAGGCTTCTGGATAAAGCCTACCTTGGCATCGGAACGAACTAATCATGTTTTGGCAGAACATGTATACAAAAATTTAATGATACCTAATAAAAATGAAACACAAATCACTTGTTTTCCAAGCATTTATTATTTTATTTCACTTTTTTGTACTATTATGTTTTATTAACAACTCGTATTGTAGAGACCAAGACGTTTCAATAGTAATACACAATCACGATTGTATGCACAATAAAGTATCATCTTGCCAATGCAAACCAATAGAAACGGTGCAACAGCAAAAGTATTTAGGCCTATCAATTGACGACCGCCACAACTGGGGTCCTCATATCGAAACTGTGTGCCATAACGTCGTGCTCTGTTAGCTAAATTTGTCATAATCAAAAATAAAATACCGTTCCAAGTTCTATTAATCCTGTACAAATTCTTGGTAGATCCTATAATTTCAAATGGAATTTCAAGCTATGGACGCACATTTCAACCTACTTAGAGAAAATGTATAATCTACAATTACGAATATTAAAGCTTATAGTTAGTAAGAAAGTAAATCGTATCTATAAAGATAAGTATGACGAACTCTTTAGGTAATGCAAGGTCATATCGGTTCATGACAAAGTGAGTTACGCAATTATAACTGAACAACTCGATAACGTTGCTTCTTTGCCGAGGATTAATCATAGAATACAAACAAGACAGATTACGCAGAAGAAACTTCTCAAGGGCCGCTCAAATAACTTTTACGGAAAGAGAAAATTTACTTGTCTTCTTTCTGTCATAATTAACAATCTACCTAAAGAATTATAGGTTATTCTGGATGACCTCAAACAGAACACAACAAAAGTGTGGAGCAAAAACTCAAAATTTATTGTTCTACCAAAAATTTGCTTTAGAATTTCTCGTATTAAAACAATAGTCAGCTTTTTCTTAACATCCTCCTGTGCACACGCATTTACGATCAAATATTGTGTTTATTAAGTATTTTTTAAGACCTTAAAATAATATATATATGTATACAACGTGTTACAAAAGTACCTCTAATGCCGAATATGGTAGATAGGGACTATCAAACTGAAATCGCGAAATCAAATCAGATCAAAATGTATGAAACAGCTGTTTTTTATTTCGCGATTTGAGAGTTTAGTTTGATGGTCCCTATATACCATATTCGGCATAAGGGGTATTTTGTAACATGGTGTATACATATTTTTTTTTTATTCATAAGAATGAAGCAATTTGTTTTTTCTTTTCAATACTGCTTAGTTGTATACCGACTATCTATTTTGACGAATACGTAGTGACTGGACAAACCTAATCGGGTTTTACGTTTTAGTCGCTGGGTTTTTCTATAAATTGTATGTTTTACTTTGTTTAATAAATAAAAAATGTATGTTGAACATTTAATTATAAGCGCATTTTAGTGATTGTTGGTGTATATCACAAAATCAAATGAAAACCATTTAACATAATCTTGTTCGTAATCAATCACTCATCTTCCAATCATTCAATTTCATCGGTCTTTTGACGGCACATCACTAGCTGTTGTTGTTAAGTTTGGCGCTGCCGTAGCGTGATCTGTCAGAATTTGTACTGAGATTGTTAGTTCCAAATTTGACCACCCACAATTATAACTGTGTGGGATTTTGTTTTTGTGTGCGTGTGTAACAACAAGACTTTTTTCTACAAGAGTGTGCGTGAATATGAAGTTGTGTGCTGTGCGTGTTTACCTCGTCCCCCTCCAAAATCGGTGAACAAAATCTAGTGTAGAAGAGTACTGTTGGCATCTCCCGTTCTTAATGCTCTAAGCGCTTGCCGCAAGCTCCTTTGATCTGTGTTCAAAAACCAACACGAGCCCTCCTCGGCGACAAGCTTTTCCAAGCCCACGCAAGTGTGGCATACCTTTGATAAGCTACGGTAATCACGTGATACCTACGTGCTTAATGTCAAGCCGTCTAAGTATGGCTCCTAGATAGACGATCAAAATGTAATTGACAAGCCATGCTTGACCGTTTAGGGCAGGGATGCACAGACTACGGCCCGCGGGCCGCATGCGGCCCGCCGGTCGAATACTGGTGGCCCGCCGACAGCAAAAATAATACTCTCGTACATTCGAAAATATTGAGTTCTATTCCAGAATAAAACCAATAACAAATGTTCGAAAAGTAATTTGAATCTCGCGCGCGCGCTCTATCAATCTTATCGGTGCGCCGTGCATGCGTCGGTAACAGCGGTCGGTAATGTTCGTGCTGATCTCGGTTAAATTCGTTTTCTTGAGGAAGCGCGCCGCGTTATACTGTTCGAGCGAGCGAGATAGCAATAGTCCCAAATTCCCGATAGCTCGCGTAGGTAGATACACGAAGCTTCCAGAGTCGGTTTCGAGATTTCTCCAGACAGTTTTCGACTCTATGCGCGTGGTATAAAAGCCACGCTAACCGCAGCGACCGACAGTTCGGTTTTAATTTGAGTAAAGTGTCGTTAGTTCTAGTGTAGATTTTAACTCGACTAGCCGGTGTCATAATTATAATATATTTTGATCCACATTCAACGTAGATTTCCCGTCAAGTGCCGTGTATAATTGTGTTGTGAAATCGTAAGTAAAACTGTTATTAATTTTATCTACATATTTTATCAATTATTTTTGGTAATTAATTAGGAACTGTAATTGGTTTTAGGTGCTGTGGTAATCCTAGTCAGGATTAAAACGCAACATGGACATGCCAGGAACTAGTAAAAAACGTAAGGTTAAAGATGAAAATCGGCAGTTTCAAGAAATTTGGACTGAGAAATACTTTTTTGTATGGTCGCATAACAAAGTCGTTTGTTTAATTTGCAAGAATTCTGTTGCGATTGCAAAGGAATATAATGTAAAAAGGCACTATGAAACGCAGCATCCTACTTTTACGAAGTTTATTATTTACGAGCTTATTGGTCAACAAGCTATGTTTACAAAACCCATTCAAGATACAGAAACAGCTACAGAAGTTAGTTATGAAATTTCTCGAATGATAGCAAAGCGGAGTCGCCCCTTCAATGATGGGGATTTTGTAAAAGAATGCATAGAAATTGCCGCTAAGAAAATGTGTCCAGAAGCAGCAAAAAAGTTTGAGAAAATTCAACTGAATCGTATGACCATCCAAAGACGAATTATGTCTTTGTCAGATAATATTGCGGAACAATTAAATGAAAAAACTAAGATAATTGATTTTTTTTCATTAGCACTCGACGAATCCACTGATATTAGTTCCACAGCTCAACTTCTTATATTCATACGAGGTGTTACTCAAGATTTTGAAGTCTTCGAAGAGTTATTAGGAATGTGTTCATTGAAAGGTCAAACCAGAGGAGTTGATATACTCAATGTACTTTTGGACGAGTGTTCAAAAACTGATTTGGACTTATCGAAATTATCGGGAGTTTCGACTGACGGTGCTCCTTCGATGATTGGTGTCAATTCTGGGCTAGTTACTTTGTTGAAAAAGCATTTGCAAGAAAAAAACTTAAACGCTGAAGATCTCATGCAGTTTCACTGCATTATACACCAAGAAGCCCTCTGTTCTAAAAAAATTGAATTTGAAAATGTCATGAAAGTGGTAGTTTCGACTGTGAATTTCATAAAATCACGAGGACTCAATCACAGGCAATTCAAACAATTCCTTGATGACATTGAATGCGAACATGGAGATTTACTGTATTATACAGAAGTAAGGTGGCTAAGTCGTGGATTGACACTGGAACGATTTTTAAATTTAATAGAAGAAATTGATATTTTTCTGGCGGAAAAGCAAAGGGACGTCCCGGAACTTAAAAGTCCTGATTGGTTGTGTGATTTGGCTTTTTTAGTTGACATTACAAATCATTTGAATGTCTTGAACACACGGCTTCAAGGCAAAAATCAACTGATATCCCAGCTCTACGCACATGTATCATCCTTTCAATGCAAGCTGACACTTTTCAGATCGCAATTGAATTCTGGAAATTACAATCATTTTCCGAATTATAAGAAAATGGCTGAAAAATTCAAAAAAACTGCTATTAATTTCAGTTATGTAAAAAAGCTAGATATTTTGATTCAATCTTTTCAAGACAGATTTTCGGAGTTTAAAACAGTGAAACCTCTGTTGGACATATTTAGCAATCCTTTCACGATTTCAGTTGAAAATGCGCCAGAGTTAATGCAGTTAGAAATTATCGACATTCAGAACGACCAAGATTTACGCAACAAATTCAACGAAGGAGACTTGCTGAACTTTTACCGCTGCATTGATAAAAATACGTACAAAGAGTTGCGCATAAACGCTCTGAAATGTGCAAGCTTATTTGGTTCTACCTATATATGTGAACAAACCTTTTCAATCCTAAATAATAATAAAACAAAAAATCGAAACCGCCTTGCAAATGAAAGTTTGGAAGCAGTTTTACGTGTTGCTACAAGTAAATTTGAGCCAAATATAAAAAAGATTGTAAGCACTATGCAGTGCCACGCTTCAAATTAATAAATTCTTTTTCAATTTGAATACATTATTATCAATTTTTCATTGTCTTTAATTACCTATACTTCTGGTGGCCCACCATCAGTTCATAATTTTCCCGAGTGGCCCCTAGTCTTAATAAGTCTGTGCATCCATGGTTTAGGGCGTAAAGATCTCATACGAGTTTCGTGAGAGCGAGGCACACACACTCCTTCCTTCAAAGCACCCTTAGAGCATCAAAGCTTAGAGCATTAAGACACCAAAGAGAATAATAAAATTTGTAATCTCCCATTCCAAAATCAGTATAAATAAGTCATAGAAATAGAATGTGAAAATTTTTCTAAAGTTCTAAATCTATGAAATAAGTCTATGCCAATATTCCATTCCACTCATTCATTCATTTCATTTCATTCATTCATTCAATTCGTGAATTCGTTCGACACACGTTCGACAACAAGTGGATTTTCTGCTTGCTCTTCAAAGTTATTAACTTATTTTACGAAAATTGAATATTATTATATTAATGAAGTTATTGATATATTTTATAATAAGTATAATTTAATTACATACTTAGTTATTTGAAAGCGTAAATCTTATTCGTAATAATAGTATTTTAAACTTTGCTTTGAAGTTTTTCAACTAGAGTTGTTTATTTTTGTAAGCCTGTTGATTTCTTCTACTTGTAAGCCTACGTGCTATTATTGGCTATGGCTACTAAATTATACTTGATCGTGGCGTTTATATGTGTGGTGCCTATAATTTATGCCTGCAACGAAGCAATATGTGCAAGTGTAGTTTCCAAATGTATGTTAACTGGATCTTGTAAATGCGACTTGAAAGACTGTTCGTGCTGTAAAGACTGCTTCAATTGCCTCAGTTACTTGTACAGTGAATGCTGCAGCTGTGTTGGTAAGTAGAATACATTGACTGGAGTGGCCGACTCACAGAAGCAACAATCTTTATTTCAAATACTTTGATAAACCTACTTTTATTACTTTATATTGCTTACATACTGAATTTTCTACTAACTTATTAAGAGTGAAAGTTTAAAAATATTGCTTTGTAACTAGGACCATATCCAATGTTTCTTTTTTATTTGTTACAGATATGTGTCCAAAGCCAAACGAAACACAAACAGAGTTGTCCAAGTCATCCTATGTAGAAGAACTGGCTGATGGAGTACCAGGCTTGTTCTCAGCTTTAACTAGTGATGTCGACCCGCAAGAGCGATGGCTGTCGATCACATATCCAGTTGACATAGACTTATCCGTTTATCGTCCCACTCCAGAGAAGCAAGTGGTGTATCATCTACGTAAGTATCTAATCACTAATAATGTCTATACCTATAAAATTGACATGTTTTATATAGGTGCCAGCACAAATCGTGAGCGGTGAGAGAAATTGGAGGGGATTACTGCTCATGTTTGCAGTAGATCCGCACCACATCCCCCGCCAATGAGACCTAAAAATTACTTCTGTGCATCAACTGTCACTGCTCAAGATCTGTGCCGAGGCCTGTACTAAACTAATTTTTTTATGCATAAATGGTAATGTCACAAAATATTTGTTATATTCTGTGCAAGACAACTTAACCTGTCACAAAAAAAAAGAAATCACTTTTGTTGGTTCTGATTTTCATTATGATTGAGCTACTTACTTTGAAATGTAGCTATTTATATTTAAATCAATAAATTGTGCCTATTTGTTTATAAATCAACTAGAATCAACCGCCACAGACCAAGTTCCATATAAGCTCCCAAACTTCTATGCTCTATATGTGTAATAAACTTCGGTGCATCTCTTATTCTTACAAGGACTTACAATGCAATTAATCTGAAAATGTTTTTGGTCCTCGCCAACTCTTAACTCGAGAAAGTATGGTTCACACCACAAAGTTACAATATCACCACAAGCACACTGAAGTGCAGTTAATCGGAGTCAAGTCAAAACGGAATTGAGAGAAGTGTGGTAGGCGTAAGGAGAAGAGACAGAATACGGTTAAAGGAAATAAAAGAAAAAACAAAATTTAAGAAGGTACAGACAGTATACAGAAAATTAAAATGGCGTTGGACGGGACACATGTTAAGAGAAAAGATCGAAAAGTGGACTAAAACAATAACAGAATGGTACCCAAGAGGAAATAAAAGAAGCCGAGGTAGACAGCAAAAACGGTGGGAGGATGACTTTAAAGCTGTTACTGGTCCAGAATGGATTCGCACTGCGAGGGATAGAGAAAGGTGGAAAACTTTAGAGGAGGCCTTTGTCGAAAGACAAGCTGTTGGAAGGAACACCGGTTGCCGAGAATAATTTATTTAACTTTGTAAACAGCAATAAAGGCTATTTATTTTATTTATTTATTTATTTAATTAAAAAGAGTAGGCATGCCTGTAAAGTCAACTTCCAGCTAGTGCTGGTTAATTTTTCAACCTAACTAGGTAAGTATGTACATCCTTTGACAATACCCATTGTTATTGTCATAGTTTTTATTAGGGAATGCCTATTTATTTTCCCCTTTTTTTTCTATCTCGCGACTATGGATCTGTGATAATTCTAATATCAAAAATGAAAAACTACAAATAACTAATAATTGCCGAAACTTCTAATCTATCTACATATTTTTCTTGTTTGTTTTAGTCCTTTATTCTAATTTATTGTTACGCTTTGTGTATGTGGTATGTTCTGTCATTAAAATTATATTCGAGAAATTCTGCTTTAGTTAAAACATTAACTTTAGCTCCGTTAACGTTCAACAACGGCGTTAATCTGTTAATCGCTGTTCTTTCTACAAGTAAGGTCAGCGGCACGTCAGACTATACATTGTTGACATTGAGACCGTGTCTTTATGCCCTACGTAATAAAAGCTGTTTTCGTAGTTCAACTGTTTAACTTACCGTGCTGTTGTGCATACAAGCCTTTGATTTAAAAGTGTCGAAAGAAATATCGTTGAAAGTCATTTTTATAATATCGATAACAGTGTGAGACTTGTCGCTTCAAAAACAGTTTACCGTTAAAGTAGACGAAATCCCGATAAGAACATTTCAATTGTAGAAAGATAACAGAAATTGAGACCTCACGCAGTTGTGTTAGGCCTTAATTAAAGGCACCCCGTGGCGATGTCGAATGAGTCATTATGTCGGAATGCTTACCTGCCCGGGATGTAAAACATCACATCAGTCAGCGGTCTATACTTTGTGACTAAGATCACGGAATAAGTAAAAAAAACAATTTCGCTTAACAGACCTGTAACTTGAAGTTAAGCAAAATTCTACAGAAGCTTTTTGTATAAATACATCTCTATGGATCAACCAGGTGAAATTCTGATTTTTTCAATACAGAAAGGTCAGGAAGCTTTTGCTTTTTCGATAAATTGTCTATGAAAGAATATTAAAGTAGCAAAATTGCAATCGCTTCTCTGGGCTGTTTAATTTCAAACGCACTGATTTTAGACTTCGCAGCTGCGTAGGTAATTTGTAATATAAACTTAATACGTCATCCGCATATCGCGTTACATTTTGCAATACGTACAGCTCTCACTGTTAGTATGTTATAATATACTTAATCATTTAGAATAAAAATAAGTGTTTGGTCTATACAACCAATAAACTTATGAAAAACTCATGTATATGTAGTGAAATCTGTTATCGATCGTACAATTTTTCGATCCATGAAAACTTATTTTATTTGCGGAATTGCATAATTTTGCACAATGCGCAATGCAATCAACGCTAGAGCAAATTGTGCAGATGTTATGCTCAAATCTAATAACATTATCCATTAGTAAAATAATACACAACAGAACCATCAAATCGTTTGTCTACTTGATGCCACCAATTTTATTGATTTGCCTTTTGTATGCAAATTGTTATGGTCTTTTGTAATAGTCTTTTGTGGTATTTATAACCGTGCTATAACTTATCGTAGCTCAAAACAGGCTTTTGAATCGTCAATGTTTTATTTACACTGTCAACCATTTAAGACGTCTTTATCTGACAAGAATAATGGGCCCTAGAAACTTATAGCTTTTCAATAGGTTCTTCATAGTATAAAATGACATAGGTAGCTAAAAATAATCCGTTACATTTGCAGAAAGCGTGGAGACAGACACGGAGCCGGTGAACCGCGACATCGTAACGCTGAACTGCACTGTCGCGTATATGTCGCAGTGCATGTCGTGCGACAAGTGTCGCGCCTCCTGCCGCTCCATGGGTGCCAACAGCATAAGGTAAGGATGCCAAAGAAAATGAACCGATGATCTTCAAACGCGGAACAGATTTTCATAAATTTATAGCTAAGAACCATCTCGATCACGCCAGCATTCAAATAAAAAAAACCACTTCAAAATCGGTCCATTCGCTTGGGAGCTACGATGCCACAGACACATACACAAATACACACTGGCTGGTGTAGTGTAGCTGCTGCAGCTGGTGAATTGTGACATCGAAACGCTCAAGTGCGACAAGGTGTCAAATACAAATATCTTTATTTCCTTTAGGGTACGAATGGAGATGTTGAACTTTCCAACAGGTATTTTTATTGCTTACTAGCGACCGCCCGCGACTTCGTCGTACGTGGAAAGTTTTTTTGCTATCCCTCGGGAACAATTATTTTTTCGGGATGAACGGTACCCTATGTCCTTCTCTGTACCCGTGACAACGTGTATGCAAAATTTCATGATGATCCGTTCAGTAGTTAAGACGTGAAGGCTTAACAAACAAACAAACGGACTTTCGCATTTATAATAGATTTGAATCCACGCTATTTTATACCTTCACGTCATTGTTGTTTTATCTGAAATCATATTTCAAATATAACTTGTCCATTTCAGATGGTTCCACGATGGATGTTGCGAATGTGTCGGCGAGAAGTGCCTGTACTATGGAATTAATGAAAGCAGGTAAGAATTTCTGTTAGAAGTATGTTCAACATATAAATACGTTTACAAAAGTTCTGTATTATTACCGATAGTAAACTTCTAATAGAATTCCGTTTTGTGTTGATATCATACAACTAAATTTATTGATGCTGTAAATTCTTAGAATTGCTGAGTACTATCGCTGTTGGTTTCCTAAAAGTCTATAGGCGTCTGTAGATATTAAATATTAATGTATACAGTGGTTGACTGATAATTAGAAACATCAATCGATTTTCGTACAAACGAGGTAACTTTGAAGCCTTGGCTCACCGCCAGGAATTGATCGAAATATGATCTGATGATGGCTATCCAGGGAGTGAACGGAGTACGTACACCATCCAACTGATCTGATCAGCATTCAAAGAGCTATACTAAATAATATACTAGAAAAAAATCAACTCGCACCAGATCATGACGGGAATCGAACCCGCGACCTTTGAAAGTCCGGTCCAATGCTCTTCCAACTGAGCTACCGAGTTACTAATGGCATCGTCGAATTTCTTCTAGTATAACCCACTTTTACGCAACGTTATTTCATCAATGTGAGGAATTACCTGAATATTTAATTGAAAAATCGTTCCAGATATTTTGTAAATTTTCTAGTATATTATTAAGTATTTTATAAAAATAGCATAGATAATGATAAAATCTCAAAAAATTCTAAGAGCTGTTTAATATGTTTAAAAAACCGCGAATATATTAAATGTTAAAGTTATTGTTGAATCCCCTATTACTCATTATGAGCTGTTAGACGACAAGGACGACCTCTCGCGACAACATTAGCATAGCGGCATCGCAGTATCGAATGACCGCAGGTGGCGGACATAAGTTATGCTCATTATTATTAATTTACATTTAATTATTAATTATACCCGTCTTAGCATGACCATCCTTATAAATTTGCACAAATTTTTCCCATAAATTGTAAGAACAAAACATAAAACATCAGATAAAATACTTTTTTACGGATACTAACGCGATTTTATTAGAGATGTTTTATTAAGAGCGCGTAGTCTGCACACTAGCGCCGCCATTACGAAAAATACATAGTGCTTAAATAAAGACGAAATCGTGAATTATCTCTCTGTAGTGCACTCCGAGGAAGCTTTGTGGTACTTTTTATCACTTAAGCAATATTTTCTAGCCTGTCGTTTAGTTTAATGGAGTTTTATTGGTAAAAGTGGCCACTTTTAGCAATTAGCAATAAAATAAAAAATAAAATATACTGTTTAGTTTTTGCTATTGTCACTTTGGAGTTGTTCTGAGCGAAATGTAACGTTTGTGTCACTATAGGTTTCTGGACAAAGAATTATGGTTTATGGAGCCACGTTAGACATATTTATTTCATAGTAGCGTTTCAACCCTTAAACATTTTATGTGGATAACGAACGAAACGTTATTCTAACTCAGTTTTATTGAAAGAGATTACAACAGAAGCTACTTATAAGACAATCTTAATTTTTAGACGTCTACTTAAGAGTGAGTAGTATTCACACTAGCGCCGCCATTGGATAAAAATCATAGTGCTTTAATAAAGACGAAATCGTGAATTATCTCTCTGTAGTACACTCCGAGGAAGCTTTGTGGTACTTTTTATCACTTAAGCAATATTTTCTAGCCTGTCGTTTAGTTTAATGGAGTTTTATTGGCAAAAGTGGCCACTTTTCGCAATTAGCAATAAAATAAAAAATAAAATATTGTTTAAACGATAAAAAGAATTACAAAGCTTCTTCGGAGTGCACTACAGAGATATAATTCACAATTTCGTCTTTATTAAAGCACTATTTTTTTCCAATGGCGGCGCTAGTGTGCTTACTACGTTCTCTTAAATAGACGTCTAAAAATTAAGATGGTCTTATAAGTAGCTTCTGTTAACCCGTGACCACGGCAGCGGCAAATGCAAATGTTACGACCGCCAAGCAAAATGACGTACGGCGAAGCGACGCGTACTGTGAACTATTAACCGTTGTGTGATGTGTGTGTGGTAAGCGAGTCGAGAACGCAAAGAATGAATTCGTTTGTTCACAACTTCACGTGGCCAGGCGGTTAGTATCCGTAAAAATGATATTGCCAATGTATAGCACGCGCGGAATCTGAGATATTACAATATATTTGTTTTGTTTGTAGATGTCTAGCATGTCCAGGTGGCAAGCCAACCACAGACAACGCCCTCGACGAAGACCTAACGTACGACGACCTCGACTATGGCGAGGAAGTCGACGCGCAGTCGCTCTAACCGACTCACGTTGGTAATATACTGTTTAGTTTCTGCTATTGTCACTTTGGAGTTGTTCTAAGCGAAACGTAACGATTGTGTCACTATAGGTTTCTGGACAAAGAATTATGGTTTATGGAGCCACGTTTGACATATTTATCTCATAGTAGCGTTTCAACCCTTAAAATTTTTATTTGGATAACGAACGAAACGTTATTCTAACTCAGTATTTCTATATACTCAATAAAAAGTTGAATTGATAAATAAAATAACTATTTCCAACATTCGATAAAAAAATGAGACAAATCTTGAATTATGTAGCAAATATTACTGGCTATATTTTAAGACCAAAATTCATTCGTTTACAAGTTAAGCGTTTTTCTTTGAAAAATGCTGGTTCTCCTTTGTCTACGTTAATCATCTGTTGATTACGATCTCTCTCAGGGAAATTTCCAGTTCTTCATTTTATGTTAAGAGGTATTATATTATGACGAGTATCTTAATATTTCTGCCTAATAAATTATTATTTTTTATTTACGATTAGTCCATGAAACTGAACCTCTGTCCTTTAAAACGTTGTTCACTTTCATTCCTAGATACTAAGATACATAAAATTTGTCACAAATTAATATAATGTGTGGTTATTCAATCTTTGGACTCATTCATGTACACAGCAAACCATTAATTAACGCCTCAGATGAACATTCATTGACTCCCCGCCGCCTAGTAATCAAGTCAAGTCAAAATATCTTTATTCAAATAAACCTCATATAAGCACTTTTGAATCGTCAATATACGTTCCAGACTTTTTTAACTGAGAAAAGAACGAGCGAACTTATCACTTAAACTAATCACAGCTTTATCGGAAATAAGTAACGATATATATTTGTTGCGCATGATAACTTGAGGCGAATCTAAGTTACATTTAAATTATACATATATGAGTTTGTGATTATTATACTTACAAAGAGAGAAAGAGGTCAGGCAGGAAAACCAGAAAATTATTACAAGACGTTAGACGTAAATTGAAAAAAAAAACCATAATAATGACCCTCAGATTAATTCCATAGTTTATACCGCTCAAAGCAAAACCTGCAAATTGGCTATCATAGTAAAATATTACTACAAACACTTTAAAAATGTACCTTATCGCAAAACTTCCGAGTTTTTATATCATGATCAAGTAGGTAGGAGTTTATTTCGTCCTTATTTTTAAAGGCCATATTCTAGTGAACCACTCTTGTGCACTAACTGATCAACATTTGACAATATGTCTTTATATAAACACTTACTTATTGTCACCAAAGATCTTTGATCGTCACACTCACACACACAGTATGGTGGCATGGTGGCTCCACACAAGGCTATTTGTATTGGTGACACGGACCTGAAAAAAAGATGGACGTAATACCACACTAAAAAGAAGTGAAGCATGCAAGGTCCTACAATTTAGTTTTTTGTACATGACCTACACCTGGAATACACCTGGAAAGAAAAGACCGCGACCTACACTCACACAAATACACCTGGAAAGAAAAGACCGGTGCATTTGTGTGAGTGTAGGTCATTGTACAACATACGAAATTATAGGACCTTGCATGCTTCACTTCTTTTTAGTGTGATATTACGTCTGTCTTTTTTTCAGGTCCGTGATTGGTGATTGCAAGTTGGTGTATTTGCCAAAGTTTTCGACGTACGTTTGCTACCAGAAAGTAAATTTGCTGTATGGCCATGGCCATGTGTGGCCAGTATATTTGCGTGTTTGCCTATTTGTCTCCTTTGATGTGCCTTGAAAAACCGACAGACGTTCGGTAAGCCGTATTTGTTATTGGCTGTATTGGCCAAATAGGCCAATATGCCTATTTGTCTCCTTTGATGTGCCTTTAAAAACCGACAGACGTTCGGTAAGCCGTATTTGTTATTGGCCGTATTGGTCAAATAGGCCAATATGCCCATAAATGTGGCAAATATACTCTCCACACGTGGCATAACTATCAAATACGCCAATACTAATAGCCATGTGTGGAGCCACTATTATACAATATAAATAGGAGCTTGTTCACGAGCATGACCACAATCAAGTTGTCCCTAGTTTGCTATATTTTCCTAGAGAAGGCTAAGAAATCTATGACACAGGTTCCGATTTTGTATAATTTTACCTAGCTATCTACTTTTTATTGGAAAATTATCCAGAATCTGAGAAACTGACCATTATTCATAATTTATAATTTATCCACCAGTTATAAATCGATTTGCAAACAATTTGGCGTTAATTAAAATAGATTCCGATCCGAGTTGATGCCGGAAAAAAAACACGTCAAAAGTTACAATTGTCAAATGTTAGTATAAATCTTTTATTAACGAATTTAAGTGATAATTTTAATGAAATTATATTTATTTTTGTGTAAACGCTTTTTACAATAGGTAATTTTATTTGTTTTATTTTAAGTTCGGTTTTCAATAAACCTTATTTTCCATTAAATTTTTACAGGGTGGATAAATAGACGGTAATTGGAGGGAAAGTACCCTAAATATTAATAATGACAAATACTGAAAGGAAACATTCCTTTATAATTATATTTATAAAAAATCTTTGATAGCAGATTTACTTAAATATATATATTTATAAATAATAAAAGATTGTTTCCTTTCAGTAAGAGCTATCATCAATATAATATTGAGAGTACTTTCCCCTTCAACTACCGTCTTTTTTCCACTCTGTATAAATGATAAGCCCAGATGACATTATCGTAGTTCGATCACTCTATTTAACTCCCATTCAGAGAAAAAAAACATTCCGAATGTGTTTTGCATAGGCGCCATCTCCACGAGCGAGAGAATCGCGGCGATATCGTCGTGCCACGTATTTTTATATACTCTCTATGAATGCGTGTCTACACGGCGATGTTATCGCGGCGATGCGACTATAGAAGAAGTGCTTACTCGTCGCGATTCTCTCGCCCGTGGAGACAGCGCCTTATAGATACAATAAATTACTTATGTTGATCCATTCTTGACTTAAATCGTATTAAATAACCCTTAGCCGTGGCCTATATTATGTTAATTAACAAAATAAAATTATTTTTACGATTAATATTGTGCTGTAGTATCTCTCTAGCTAGTTAGAATTAGGTTTCGTATCTAAGCTTTAATATTAAGCTTTAATATTAAGCTTTAATATTGAGCTTTAATATTAAACTTTCATTTACCTATGTACTCGTATTGTATTATTTTTGAGGAATATTATTATACTTTTGTATAGAAGCGAAGTGTCATGCTGCAATTTCACATTCCCGCGAGTGGCGAGGTGATCAGGCGAATAGCGACCTCGCGTGTGTAGACATAGCTTCGCTATTCGCCCGAAATGCCGTTCCCAATGTTGCCTTTACTCAACATAGCGAAGTTCCTCGCCGAAGTATCGTTGAAGTTACCCAAGTACGAAGTGCGTCGCTACACTACTAGCTCAACTTCGGGAGAACTCAATCGCTCACGTGTGCTCACGCAGGCAACATGAATGACGTTCAAGTAGCAGCCGTGTTAGCATTGTGTACTCTGGCGTATTTCAAGTATGTGCAAACGCATTGTATAAAGAAGACGTTTTTGTCCTTATGCTTTGGGTCCCACATTATGGACTCTGTTTGAAACAATTCTAAGAATAATAGCGTTTGTTCCTGTGACCAACTCGCAGCCATAACGAAAAATCAATACAAACAAAATACAGATACAAAACATAAATCACGGAATGTGTCATCCAGAAAACTGTTTTCTTTGACTGAAGTTGAGTAGTGTGGTAAGCCATTGCGTATTCGCGCGAAGCCGTCCCTTTGACTCGAGTCCTAAAAAACGACAATGATCAAAAGGTCACCCGAGGCGAAGCGAGTTTCTACACTTTCGTCTTCGCCCAACTTCGCGACATATAAGTAATCAAAGCTTCGCAAGTAGTGTAGTGGGCGCTCACGAAGCGAATAGTGAGCTTATATGCCAGATTGCCTCGCCACTCTCGCGAATGTGTGATTGCGGTATTAGAAGTAAAATTAGTTAGTAAAATGGTTACATATCTTACTTACATACTCTACAGTGAAAATCTCAAAATCCAGTTCAATTGAATTTTTATTCGGTCCGTCCTTTTCTAAGTCTTTTAAATTATTATTTTTTATAATATTATTGTAGTATAAGTTATTTTCTAACGTAAGTACAGCAATAATATGATTTTATCAAATGAGTCTCCGAGTGCCAAATGCGTTGCTTGTACAAACCATGCCATTATGTTAGAATCTCTTTTTTTAATATAAAATATTTTTCTATACATTGCCATAACACATAGGGTAATCATCATATTGCCTTAACTTTTAGTATTAATGTTATCACTCTGTGCCTTTTAGATGTATTAAAATGTAAATTTTTATATTATTTTCCATTTTTGTAATGCTTTTAATGTAATAAATAAATAGTTTTATAGTATAAGTTGGTTTTTTATTTTATTTAAAATGTCTACATAGCATAATTTATTTTTTTAAGTTTTTTATTACGCTCCTCTCTACTCTTTAAATTAAGGTCGTACTGTATAGTACATTACAGCAGCGGCATGCAACACAGACATTGAAGGACGAACGTGAAAATGTGCGCCGAGACACACATACGAGAGTCCATCAATGCCTAGTTGCGGCCAAGGCTTCTATAGTACTTTTCTCAAATATGCTTCGGAAATTCAATCCAAGTAGTAACGTTTTTAATTTTTTATTTAAAATTAAAGTACCTAATTAAAAATACCAAATCACACTGTTTTGAGTTTCTACGTCTTTTACAGAAGTAAGTATAATATGTCGTTACATCGGCATTCGGCATGCACTGAAAATGTCAAAAATCAAACCTGTAAGAAAAATAAAGGACGTGTAAAGTTGTGATGTTAGCTTATTTAACTAAAACAAAGTGGTAAATTAGTACTTATCAATATGAAAACTTACTTTAAGATCTGCTTCAATTAAAACTTTAGACTTCTAACCTCTTGTGAATGTCTTTTAAGCATGCATTGCAGGTTTACATGTTCTTCTGATTTTAGAGACAACAAGTTTTCCATTACAGTTCTTGCCGCTTCTAAAATTTCAGGTGGCATCAGAATATCACGTTCTTCACTTGAACTCATTTTTATATTATAGCGAAAAAGTGTACAGCCGGGCGATTCTGAAACGAAACTCTCAACTCACTACGATAGTCACCTCATTTCGCATGAGTTTGATATTGGAAATTAGATAATTGAAGCAACCTGAAATATCTTGCAATTTAAAAATACTCTATTATTATCTTATTTGTACTGTCAAACTCGTGCGAAGTGAGGTGACCTTCGAAGTAAGTTTTCGGAATAGCACGGCTGAACCTTTTTGTAGAAAATTTTATGTGAATTAAGTACTTAAGCCCCCGTTCGCTTCATTTTATGTGAATTAAGTACTTAAGCCCCCCGTTCGCTTCATCCCCATCCATCAGTACTTTGATATGTTGTTTTAGACACCATTCCCTAATAACTATGTCAAAAACCGCTTTTACACTAATTATTTCCCCTATTTTACCTTCGTTGGGTGAACTATAGTGTTCTTCTTCTATGCAAAGCACTCAATAACATTCGCCTTTGTTTTCTACAGGTAACAAACCTCATTTCTTTCACGTAAGCTCTGCCGGAGTAAAATTGTATAACTTAATTCATTCGCATAAATAATTATGTAAATAAAGTTAATTTATTGCGAACAACGACTGGATATTCATAATGACGTATTACAATTTTAAATGCGTTTGTGTAATTTGGTTCATTGCATTGTCTTTTAAAAATAATTCAATTCCTATGAGGATTTCTTTTTAAATTTGCTCTGATGTACGATAAAAGAAAGAAGGAATAAGTAGCTAATTTGGAAAGTAAAAACGAAAATTTTCGACTGGTGCTGTGCTACCATGCCAAGAATTGCCGTCAAGACATCAGATCTCGTCTCGTAAAAGAACAGCGGATGCTCATTTTCCTAACAATCTCACGATAGGGATAGAATAGACTGCTACAACGAGTTCTTTGAATCACTTCAATGATCAAGGGGTTTATTACGAGATATCTCTGGATGGCATGTCGAACCACCGATGCAGAAAGAAATTAAAATAGCAGCTTTTCGTATGAACGTTTTTTTGGGGTTTGGGTTCGGCATTACGTTTCTACGTATTATTTTTATTGGTGATGGGCACTTTTCTCCGCATTTAGACCAATTTGGTCCGTTATGCGTGAAACCTCATAGCATCGGTATGGCTAATCGAGCCATCCCAGCTCCTTCCAGAAGCGCAGAAGCCTCCAGGGGGTTTCACAGGCTTCTAGGACTTCTACGACCTCACCTCTGTGAGGATTTCTGCCCGTTGTGTGGCCAGCCCCACGCACTCCAGGATCACGTGGGCGGCTGTTTCCTCTGCTTCCAGGCATCCCCTACATAGAGGACTGTCTGTCGCATTCATGATGAATAGTTGTCGGTTTAAAGCTAAGTGACCTGTAAGTGTACCTACAACTATCCGGAGGTCTCGGCGATTGAGGCTGAGCAGCCTGCGGGTCACACGCGGTGAAATTGCAGTCATCGCCATCTTAGACTGTCTACAGCTTGTTAAATCTACCCAACGAGTATTGTGTGCAGCACAAGTTCGTTGTCCTGCCCATGAGCGTAGTTGGCTGAACGGGAGTGGCAGAATGGGTATGGGTCCTGCCACTGTTGTGGAAGATCCCATTCTAGCCAGCTCATCGGCGGCGTCGTTCCCGTGTGATCCACTATGCCCTTTAATCCATTGTAGGATTACTCCGTTGTTGGATGCCAAACGATCCAAAACTTGGTGGCATTCGTAGACGATACTGGAATTGATCGTGCTGGCTTCCAGTGCTGTTAGGACAGCTATGCTGTTAGTCAGTATGCGGATGTTTAGTCCCTTCATACCTCTAGACGGCCGTAGTAGCGGCGTTTATTATTGCAACACATTCGCATTGAAATATCGAACTGTGTTGGCCTAGCGCTAGTGATAGCTTGATATTTAGGTCTTGTGAGAATACTCCAGCTCCAGTCCCCATTTTGGAACCGTCTGTATAAATTCGGACTTTATGTATGCCAGAGTAATCTCGGTCGCTTTCAAATAGCTGTATTTGGTATTTCTTTTGGAAAATATATTGCTTGGGGATCCTGTCGCATGGGGCAGCGATTAGTGACTCATGTTTCACTAAGTTATTCCACAATATGGAGTGAGGACCCTCTGGATTGTACCACAGACCCAGGTGTATTGGCCTTATATACGTTTCTACGTGCTATAAGTATGTTATTATTTATCAATCTATTTTTATTTTTGTGATAAAATGAAGTTTAAACTTTATTTTTGTTTAAACTCAAAGACTAAAGACAAAAGTCAGCCCTCGTATATTTTTGTATTGACGTTCGTTAGGAAAGAATTAGGCAGTAATCATCCAATGTATTGTTGAATCAAGCCCCGCAGAAGCGTACGTTATCATTATCCTTTTCGATAGTTTTTGATGCTACGGTTATCGGGTAATAATCTTATCGTGGCATGGCATTATTTGCTCAAAAATAATCATTTACTTGCAATATGTTATTGAAACATTCGGTACCGTACCGTATTAAAGTAGTTTTTGCACTTTTTAAGGATTTTTTTATACGTAGCGTCTTTTTGATCATTTTATCACCCATGATGATAGGCGGTTATATTCTTGTAGTCTTTGAATACCAATGAAGGTTCTTTTTATTTTCTTGGAGATAAGAGAAGTCGAGCAAATTAATATAACAAGTATTAAGTGCTAAATTTCGCTACTTAAGATTTTTAATTAAACAGAAAACGTATTAACATCTAGAACTACGAGTCTTATAGTATAGGCTGATCATACCATACCCCACACCAAAGCGAGTCTACCATTTGTACTGTCCACATGCAACTGGCGTACAATTACTTGTTAACGAGTTCTAATGCATAAAAGCACATTAATGAAGTTACATAATGCCAGTTTACAATTCCTACACTTGGCAAACAGTTATTTTTTATAAATTAACCAGTAGTTTTGTTTACGCAGATGTTTACTACAGTGCGATGATTTTGTTTGATTCAAGAACCGCATTCAAATACAACCAAATAGTTCCATAATTATTTATAGTGGACGAATCAGCTGATGGGACGGTCGACGCGTAGAAGCGACCGCGCTGGCATGGAGACAGAACGCAACGCGAACCGGCGCCCGCGCATTATATCTCGTGTTATCACACTAAATAATACCTCACGTAAACCTCTAATAACCGGCTCTGCGGCTAGGCTGTTTACGTCGTTCCCGCCGCATAATTACTAAGAACGTCTGACTAGACTGACTTGCAGAAAACGACCACCATTTTTGGATCAGTGCATAATGTGACGTAATTCCTACTTCGATGATTTTTTAACTTTTTCGCGATGATTTTTGATCGCGTGTGAAAAGTTGTTGTGCCGGATCTATAATTAAGGATAAACACCATGTCTCTTTAGAGACTGGAAATTGTACTCTAAGTAGTGGTGATAAAGTGTGAAAATGAGGAGCGACGTGTTAGCACCGAGCGAGCTGGAGGGGACTGACTACCTCCTCTCCTCCACAATGAGGTTGGAGGACAGCTTTCTTCAAATATTAGGTAAGTGTGCCTTTGACTTTTAGATGATGTATGATAACACATTTATAATTATTTACATTCTGTCCTTGTACGCTGCTGTTATAGAAAACAGAAAATGAAATGTCTGTGGACACATGATGTTTTTATCATAATTTATAATTGGTTTATTACATGAAACATGGTAAAGATACTTACCTACGTGTTTTTACTGTTAAACAGCACGCAATATTTTATTAATAATCAAATTTTATAAAAAAATAAATCTTAAACCAATGCCATAGCCTGCTGGCATTCATACATTATTGTTAAATAAAAAATACGGCGATTTAAAAAAATATTTCAGTAAGTAAAGAAAATTCTCACGATGTCAGAAATTTTATCAATCTAAGTATTTTTATTATCGGATGTTTAATTCCTACCTCCTTCCACGGAGTCTTAGGAATTTATAAAAGAGTTAGCAGTCTAAAAGAGTATAAAAGAGTTGTCTTGTCATGCTTAAAGTGAATATAAAAATATTTTTAAGAAACACATTAATGTTTCACCTTTTACGTAACAACGAGACTGACTCTACATTGCCCAATTTCGACAATGATATAAATGCGTTGGTTACTTGGTAGGGTTACTTGAGTTGATCTCAATGACAGGAAGATACATTAATAGAGGTAACTACTTACCAATTTTATTTATTTGCCGTTATTGTATTAGGAACTGTTCTATCTTCCAAGTTTTCCAACAGGTGAACCGGCATTATTTTCTTGACGAACTTTAAAGATTATTTTAAATTACAGGTAGGTATAACTACACCACACAGACTTATTATTTTGTGGTAAAACGTAAAACGTTTAATATCGTTTAAAAAAGTAATCAACGCAAAGACAAAACAAACAGACATAACTTATTTATGAGCGATGGTACAGATGCTTTATCAGAAACAAGAATCAATAAAAGGAACATTGTATTACCATTGAACCAGCTAATAAATTTAATTTAACTAGTTGCTCTGTGAGATGTGGACCTCGCGTCTGTGACATTTTTGAACATTGCTTGTTCGAAATGGCTGAAAAACGTTTTTTTGGGAAAACTGGCTTGTCTTAAAAAATATATATTATTATGCTCACAAAATTTAACGAGAATCGGTTGAGAAATGCATTGTCGTAATCAACTTTCCGAATCGAATCGGAAAGTCTTCCGATATAGATCTTACTTTCTACCTTATGCTACCAAACTTTGTAAATGCATTGCGCTTTCCCGTCGGAAAGTGAATCGAATGCCAGTCGAATGTATTTGTGAATAGCTTTTTCGAATCGAATGCTTTCGAGTAGATTTTCGACAATCGTGAATAACTCTACTGTAGAGGAGATCAAACGGACATATAATACATACAAAATAATTTTTGTCCAATCTGAAGCAGAGACGCCTCGCGCTCGCTCCATCAATTAAAGTTGCATTACAAATTGTAATACAAATTAGTTTCAACCAAAATACACTTATTAATAATTCAATGACGAAGCTATAATTGTCACTCGATATTTTGGATGTATGTACCTTAGGTATATTAGTCTCTTGTTTGTGCTATATACCTGCCCTTTAAAAGTCGTAAAATGTCTTATAATGTTATCATAGATTTCGTATAGGATGTATACTTGTGATAAGTTTTTATTATTTTCTTGAAAAAACACTAATTTCTACTTACAAAATTACATGTATATTCTTTCGATCTTATAAAATATTCTTATGCCTTCAGTGAAGTGCAAAAAGAACCAAATAAGATAAATCCGTCTCCTAAAGATTGACTGGGAGATAATGTTTTTAGCATTAAGTCCGCCTTTTGTAACTTTTGTTTTATAAATGTACAATAGTGTTTGTTGAAATAAAATAAAAATAAATTCTGATAAAATAGTGTTTCGTAGAGCACCTACCTACAATATACAAACAAACAATGTAAGGGTTTCGCTGTTTACTAGGTAGCTCAGGAGTTGATATGAGATTTTGTGGTAATTGGAATAAAAAATATAAGAGGTATTTTTATTGAAAACATATTAAAATGAAGTGGGTTGGAAGGAAACGACAGGGTTGCAGAGACGACAATTTATTTGACCGGTCTCTCTCGAGTGACGCAATCTTTCCCATTTGACGCGGTCTTCCTCCGATTGACGTGGTGTCCTTTCGGTAACCAAGGCAGCGCAGGTCAATTATTGCTGCCTCAATAATTACCAATAAATAAGGCAAGGACTTGATAAAAGGAAAAAATCATAATTTAAATAAATCATGGGCGGGTTTTGTCATGTGTTAACTAAGAACTTATACTTAGTTAAAACAATCTAAGAAATCTCTACAAACAAATTTTACCTACGTGTTGTGAGTTTTTAATACTTCTTAGACTCAATGATTCTTAGTAATTCTTGTTTTGCATTAGATGCCAGTTGCTATGTCGAAAAGCAAAGTTTATTCTTTACAGTAATATAAGTTTGCTTATAAGATCTTGTTAACCTATGCATAACGACGTGAGCTGTAGACTCATGCTCCAAGTACTTGAGCATAATTAAGTGTTTCGGTAGTTGAACAGAGCCATGACGACTGTAGTTACTGCAGTAACCACATCTTATTTTTTCATAACCACATGGTTTTTCTGAGGCCTTCAGTTTTATTGGCAACACACAACTCTCGCGTTGGGACGTAAGGTTGGACTTTAATTAAGGTGAGACGTTATTTCCCAGTTTGAAATAGGTACGTACGTACTTAAATAAGGGAATATAACTATCTATTTTCAAAAAATATACATTATGGAAGAACAGAGAACTTCCTACTTTTTTTAAATCAATTAAAACTACTGCATTTTGTTGGTTTCATATCAGACAAACAATCTTAGGTCCCTAAAATATGCACTTCTAACTGGTTTTTTTCTGATTTTCGTAAAATAATTTAAATTGTTGTTTAAGTTTTGACTTCAAAAGTTTGGAAGCGTTTATTTGTCAATGATTGCATTAATTAGAATATTTTAGAAGTTATAGCCAAAAAAGGAATAAAATACCGAAAATTTCGTTTTTATTATTAGTATAGCTGTTAGGGCCATAATATAAACGGAGCTATAACACACGTGCGTAATACATTACACACTAGTCTGTAATATAATGATTATCCCTACAAACTTAAATTAGTACCTTACTGCAAGTTATATGCGAGTAAGTAATTCTCAATTTAACCGGGTAGGTAAAACAGTTATTTTTTTAGTAACAACAGATAGGTTTAATCCGCTGAAAATCCATAAAAAATATTGGAATAAATTAATGGTTACGTCCTTAATTAAGACAAACATTTATTGTTAACAATAATTTGGTATAAAATATTTGCATTTTATCACTTAAAATTATAATTTTAAGTAGGCTGTATTGTATGTTCACTCACCCCTTTTTCGCAATATACCTATTATTGCATTGGGTTGGGCGCGTGAAATAAAAAACTTGCGCGCCTTTTCCCTTCCCTTAATTTTCATATTTTGTTTTTATACATTTTGTCTGGTACATTGTTTTGTTTTTTCATCGCAAATGTGTAGAAATACGTTGTGTGGAACTTGTGAGCTTTGTATCTTAATATAGGTACTATTACGAGCAAGGTTTAGCAAGCTGTGCATAGTGAGTTGTTATCTGCACTTGTGTAGTGCTTTGCATTATGACTTATGACCATTCTGTCAGTAGCTGGACCGTGTCCAGGGAAACTTTGACGTTGATTTGAGATCTTTGAGTTAATTTAGTTTTCGCTGGTTTAGGTACTTTGCGGTTGGATATAAAATGCGCTTGAAATAGTTTTTTGAAGTGATTTTACACACTGGTCTGTTTTATAGTAGGGAGAATATTTTAACGCAAGCCCTTTGCCTGGTCAGCGACGGGGTTATGTGGGACTCGCCCTAGGGGACATACATAAAACTAAACTCCCTACTATGCGCCCTCGATGTCCGAAAAGGACACTCTCACTTTAACAAATCCGATCCCATTCTTTATGAACAGGTAGGAGAAAGCTGCCTGGATTTATAATAGTCTGAATGAGCTTAGA
This sequence comes from Catoptria pinella, assembly GCA_963556745.1. Taxonomy (NCBI): domain Eukaryota; kingdom Metazoa; phylum Arthropoda; class Insecta; order Lepidoptera; family Crambidae; genus Catoptria; species Catoptria pinella. Next base: position 6,005,329 of record OY750775.1, on the reverse strand, counting down.
TGTGATTTTGCCATGCCCCTGAGAGAGATCTTTTTTTAGGTAAGCCTGGCAATAGGATTTTTACTTTGATTTAAACAATCAAAGGATTTTTGTTATGTTTTTAAAACTGTTATGGCAATATGTAGTAGGCAATACAGAAAATGATGTTATGGGATGATGACAAGAAGGAAATCTAATAATTAAGGACCCTGGAAGCACAATGCAAACCTACTATCCTTATACTAACTTTAACAAAAACTATTTAAATGTAGGTGCTTAGAATAATTAGGTACGTCATTAGGTGTATAGTCCAGTCAATAAAGGGTTGTAGAGAGCGCGCTCGGGTATCTAAGCGATTCCTTCAGAAATTTGTTTAGGGTGTACACCTAAGGGCACCTAAGGGTTTACACCTAAGGGCGTGAACGTATAGGTTTGTTATAAGTCAATGACCTACTACAGAGTACCTTCTTTTTTATAGTAGGGGGAATGCATTTACTACTACAGAGTACTGTGACGCCTTATTTTGTTTTATAGAAGATCATTCTAGGCTACGCCGTGATAGTGACGGGTTGACCTTGTGTTAAAATAAATAACAGTTTAAAGTGAAAAAGATTTAATTATTTCTCGCCTACCTACCTACTTCCAGATTTCTGAGCGAGTAGCTCAAAAATGGTATGTTCACTCCTTAAGCACCCTAAGCAAAGTTTCTGAAGGAATCGCTTAGTTTAGATACTCACTACAACACATTCGTGGCACAAAATCATGGGACTACGAGAAAACAGAGCGGACTGGACTAGTAGTGTAGGTAGGCAAGGAAGATGAAGATATGGCGAAGGTAAGCCTTCTACAAAAATTTTGTGATCTGCATAGTGGATCGTGGGGTGGGATTTCTGAAAGGTAAGCCGATGGGAATCGGTTTGTATGCGCCCTTCACCACTTACTACGTAGGTAGGTAATGGATAGTTTACCACATAATATACAGGTAAATAGGTTAACTTTTTTTGTGTTGTTAAAGGAACTGCCATTTTCTTAAAGTAAGTTATCAATGAATGTGCAAAAATTTTTAAGATAAAGATATCTTAAAAAAGAGAACTAACTACTCTATTAAGAAATGTAAACAAGTAGCTTAGTTTTTAGCTATCTTTCAAAACCGGAATCAACTGGGTAGTTCTCTTTTATTTTATTTTTTTGTGCCTAAAACTAAACACGTACTTTTTGTTAAAAAAAAGCTTTAAAAAAAAAAGAAAAACCTCCTTCAAAAAACAAAAAACAAAAACAGCTTTAGAATTAAATACCTTTAAAAAGCAAGAATGGATGGAGCGGGAGGACAACTGCTTTTCTTTTTCTTTCTAATTCTAAAAGCCCCACCCGACTTCATTAGACGTGTTTTATTAATATGATATAATAGGATATGCGTCACTAATAATTTGAATATTATTTCTTGCTTTTTAAAGGCATTTAATTCTAAAGCTGTTTTTGTTTTTGTTTTCGGGTTTTTTGAACGAGGTTTTTCTTTTTATTTTTTAACTTCATATAATATTTTCTATGGTACAACGCCCATAACCCAATTTCCAAATTCACGCTGTTTGTTTTTAAGGAATTCCGTTGTGCCTTCGTACTTCGTAGTCCAAGTCTAGTCCTAAACGTCGCAGAGCATAGCTCAGTTTGTTTTGGATTGTCATAATCCTACCAATATCTCAATCACTATACATATCCTATTTGACTTTGAGGAGTTCCCTTGTGTATCTTCGAAGTCCAAGGTCTAATACTAATGAAATTAAAACTCTTGAGGTATACCCTTTCAAACAAAAAAAGAATCATCGAAATCGGTTCATAAACAAAGAAGTTATACCTGAAAATCTGCAAAAACTCGTGCGATGGTAAGCCAAATAATTGTTATTTTTCAGGATTATGAAAAACTACTAGCCAGATATCTGTATTTTTTTTATGGGACCACACACAAACTATGTTATTTCAAATAAAAAAAGAATAATTGAAATCGGTTAACAACTGGTAAAGTTATGTTAAAACATGTATAAAAAAAAAATAAAAAAAAACATACCGTCGACTTGATAACCTCCTCCTTTTTTTGAAGTCGGTTAAAAATACTTCATTTCAATTAACCTAAAAACTATTAACTTAAATACCTATAGTGCTTGTAACTAAAATATGATATGCTATATGTCGCAATAAACTCACAAGTAGGTGTACCTAGGCAAGTATTTACTGTAGTAGATAATAATATTTTTGTTACTGTCATAAATTCTTGATAATATCGTATGTAGAGATATAAACGTTAATTCACTGTTGCTGATAACTGTGGGATATACAAAAATACTTATTTTATAACAATGATGAGTAGCAATCTCATTTTTCATTCTCTAGGTATGTACAAGAGAATGAAAAATGAGATTGCTACTCGTGACATTTTTAGACTCCTCCGTCGCCGTAAATGATATTATCAAAAAATCATAATAGCAAGACATTATAATCTCATAATAGCACATTCGCGAAAAATTATATTCGCAACTTGTTGGATTTTTTTTATCATAAATGGGTTTGCTCTTGACCCCAGTCTAGTCCAAAAGCAAAGATTTTTAATAGGTATTTTAATATTCCTGAAAGTTGAGTCGATGACTCGATGTTCAAAAGTGATTCATTTTTACTTTGTCTAACGTAAATAAATGATACGATAATTTTGATACGAACTCAGATAAAATAAGTAATACCTACCTAAAAACGGTCTGTAAAATCACTCCTGTGCCGCAAAGAAAACAGGTCAACCGTTATTTTCATAGAAATGAGTAAATTTAAAGCCTTGATTCTCCACCAGGGATTGACCGAGCTGTGATCTGATGATGTCTATCTAGGGAGTGAATAGAAGAAATCCAGATCGCTATACACACCCGACTGATGTATAGGTACTAGAAGATGCTAGGATCAGAGTCCTCAGTTTCAGGTTTTCATAAATTTTAATGCTATTTTCGCGATTTTTCAAATTCGTCCTTACAAAGCTCTTAGAATTTTGATCAGATCAGATGTTTGTGTATACGTAGCGATCTTGATCTCCTCCATTCACTCCCTGGATAGCCATCATCTGATCACAGCTCGGTCAATCCCTGACGAAGAACCAAAGCTTCAAAGTTACCTCGTTTGTATGAAGACGCATGTATGAAGATAACGCGGTAACCCGATTTCTTTACGACTCAGTGTACTTAGACGCCTTTTGCCTGGTCATAAAGTTTGTCTATAATTATATAAATAATTTCGGTGATAACGATACTTTATCTAATTTTTGATTAAGTAATATTGATATCCCGCACAATTTTCTGCAAACCATTTTCTTAACATACCATTCTTTGTGGCATAGCAATAAATAAGCATTGAATTGAATTGACTTGCTAACTTAGAAAATTGCTTACACACACTTTTTTTTAATTTCCTTAACTTATTGGTTACATAACAATGAAAATAATAAGATACATCTCTTTATAGCGACAACAACGGTTTGTTTATAAAATCCGGGTCACTGTACTTTTGTTATCTTGTTATCATATGGATAGCGAACAATATGTTATGTATCAATTCTAACAGAACTTGCGAATAGTCAACGTCTGTCATATGAATATTGAATTGTAGTTACTTATACAACATTTTACAAAAATACGCCTAATGCCGAATATGGTATATAGGGGCCATCAAACTGAACAACTTTTACTATGGGACCAACTCTGAAATCGCGAAAAAAAATCAGCTGTTTCATACATTTTGATATTTTCGATTTTAATTTTTGTATGAAACAGCTGATTTTTTTTCGCCATTTCAGAGTTGGACCCATAGTAAAAGTTGATCAGTTTGATGGTCCCTATATACCATATTCGGCATTAGGGGTATTTTTGTAACACCTTGTATATAAATTATATTCCCAAAAATAAACTCGTAACGTAATAAAACGTTAGGTAGATAATCTTTGTAATATCAAATGGGCTTACCTTTTGAAGATTTCCTTCAAAAAAATTATGGGTGGCATTTTATATCTTATCTAAGAACTACTACTTCTATCATCGGTTCCACTAGTTATATAAATATGTCTAATTTGATATACAATTTTAAAGATATAAATCGCCTATGTATTAATCCTTTGATACTCGATCGAATGCAGAAAACTTTATACCGAAAAGAAACTGTGAAAAGATTTACTGCTCAGTAGGATATTTCGAGTGCTACAGGTAGGATATTTCGTTTATAAAAATTCGAAATAAAACAGAAACTTACTTTATGTCATGTACGTACCGCTCATCTATGATACTGGTTCGATTCCCGGTTAGGCTTAGGTGGTAGGTGTCACGCTTAAAATCACGCACGCGTGCCAGTGGCCCTACCATGAGTTGATGCAAACTGTTTACGTTACCGTAAACTATCGTATTCTCTCTTTCACTCGCATTGGCTGTGAACAGTATATCCGATAGTTTACGGTAGCGTAAACAGTTTGCATCAACTCATGGTAGGGCTAGTTCACTCGTTTTAAAGTTGCTAGTGGTGAACTGGAAGTGATGTACGCACGACAGCACGTCAGTTAAACTGCGAAAACAGATTTTACTACGTAGGGCATAAAGGCGGTCTCAAGGTCAACATGCATAGTCTGAGGTGCCGTCGTGTGTACCTATTGATGATAACATAAAATAAAAACAATAAAATACAAATTTTTTACATAAATATTTTTCTTATATTAACATGTATTTTTTTTACTTACATTGAAATGGAATTGTTTTCTGAAATAAATAACAAACAAATTAAGATTTTATATACCTTTTATTAAAATAATACAACATCTTATTGTAATTATTAAGGTGTATCTCTACTCATAATCTGTATACCGATATTTTCAAGCATGGTATTTTGTTTTGTGCCAGCGTTAAGAGGGGGAGCACTGGTTTTCTGAGATACAGGCTCCGGCCTAGTTCAGATACCAGTCTCTCCACAATCTTGTATCATTAATTTTCATTACCTACAATAATATTATACAACGTGTTACAAAAATACCCCTAATGCCGAATATGGTATATAGGGACCATCAAACTGAACAACTTTTACTATGGGGCCAACTCCGAAATCGTGAAAAAAATATCAGCTGTTTCATACATTTTGATATTTTAGATTTTAATTTTTGTATGAAACAGCTGATTTTTTTTCGCGATTTCAGAGTTGGTCCCATAGTAAAAGTTGTTCAGTTTGATGGTCCCTATACACCATATTCGGCATAAGGGGTATGTTTGTAACACCTTGTATAATTAGATTGTGTGGAGAACAAATAAATCTTTATTATTATTATTATTATTATTATAGTAGGTAATATAAGTTACTATACCTTACTGTACTTGGCTGTGTACGCGACATCCTGCAGCCGCCTCGTGGCCCACAGCGCGAGCTCGGTGAGTCGGCGAACATGCTCGCTCGCCTCAGTCGCGCGACGGCACGACGACTGGAAGTCGCGCCACATCGTGAAGTTGCTGATCGTGAGTGGTTCCGTCATGTTGGATGGGAAGTCCTGAGTCAAAGTCATCATTATGAGACAAATTAATGCCTACTGTTGGGGCACAGGTCTTCCTCATTTGATAACAAAATAACCACAAATAATATAATATCATAAACACTCGTGATTCCAAAGGAAATAGCCGAAGGATAACATACATTAAAAAAAATGATTCCGACGAACTGAGAACCTCCTCCTTTTTTTGAAGTCAGTTAAAAAGGGAATCTAAACAACGATGGTATGGTTAGCAGTCAGCATAGCAACTTTTTCAATGTCTCACAATTTGAAAAATTTATCAGAAAAAATACTATGACAAAGTACTAAAGTGTTAAGCTACTTTCATTGCAGAGACAATGTAGAAAAGGTTGTTTTCTTAATCGAACCCGGAGATCGACACTCATAGATGGCGACATCTGAGGTGGTTATTAAAATTACTGATGACTAGCTTAACTTTACGTTTCCCATGGGAATTTCAGGCTATGTTCTTATCCAAGATCCAATCTATCTCTGCACTTGAACTCATCAATATTGGTTCAGCTGGAGTGAACACGTAAAAAAACATTACTTACGCATCAAAATATTAGGTTTGGTTTACAAACTATTTATTGGTGGACCTCCGTGGTCGAGTGGCTTTGTACACCGGTTTTCAAGGTGTCGTCATCTCTCAGGTCCCGGGTTCGAACCCGTTTAATTAGAAAACATTTTTTTCTAAATTGGCTCAAGACTGAGTGTTTGTGATACCCCCGCTGTCTCTGATTTCCATAACACAAGTGCTTTAGCTACTTACTTTGGAATCGGAGCAATGTATGTGATGTTGTCAAATATTTATATTTATATATTTATAAAATATATTTACCGCTGTAAAGTTGCTGTTGGAACAGTTCTTCAGCAGTTCCGTGTACTGCTCGATGGACAGCCGCAACCCCTCGAGGTACGCCGACCCGTGCTCCAGGACGCCATGGCTGACCTGTGACGTAAGTCATTTACGTAAATACAACGCGTTCCCTTCATCATTGCCGCTACCTCCCGGCCCGCCTCGTCATACCGCACCCCCTGCGTCGCCTTTCTAGTACGGCTAGCAACGCAAAGCTTAATTTTTGTTTCTGTTGATTTAATCATTACGTTCGTTATTATAATGATTAAAAAGAGTAAAGTTTCTACATAATGGCGAACCCAACTTGTTATATAAATAAATGACACTCTTTGAACAAGAAAAAAATGAAAAACAGTTCTAAAACATGATTACTTTTTTGACTACAGTACCGTTAGCTGTGACGTCATAACGGTCGTCGACGGCAATCACGAAGTGAACGTATAGTACACAGAAAGCCATCAACATGATAATAGGATAGCCCCCCTACTTCAAATTAACGCTAGTAGAAAAGAATAACAATGTATGGGAATGACAAGCTTACGCGTGTATACCAGCTGTACACTCTCGCCGAGGAGTCCCCTATTCGAAATCTAATGCCTTTTGATCAAACATGATTTGCTCGAAAACCTTTACTCGTAATAGTTTGCTACATCAAAATCTCTAACATTTTGATATTTTCGATTTTAATTTTTGTATGAAACAGCTGATTTTTTTTCGTGATTTCAGAGTTGGTCCCATAGTAAAAGTTGTTCAGTTTGATGGTCCCTATATACCATATTCGGCATTAGGGGTATTTTTGTAACACGTTGTATAATGATTTGTTGTATAATAATTATAAAAGGACTTGGAATAAATTTAATTTAATTTTTTTTATTTTATTTAAGGTAAAATATATTTTATATTTAGGTTAGTAATTGTTATCATCCATAGGTACACACATCAGTGCCAGTTCATCACTAGCAATTTTAAAACGAGTAAACTGGCACGCGTGCGTGATTTTAAGCGTGCCACCTACAACCACCCTAAGCCCACGGTTAAGCTACATAATTATTATCTAAATTCGTCCATGCCTAATACATTATCATTAGTCCATGTTAATACGCACCTACTTAATGTAGCAACTTTTCAACGCCATCGCCACTGCTATCTACTATCTATTTATGAAACATGTTTCAAAATAATATTGTGTATTGTCAACGACACCACTAAACCACACCACTGTGGTGTCGTTTACAATTATTTTAGGTAGGTAAGGTAGCCGCACCACTGCCGACTTGGTAGTTATGTGTAACATGTCATGTCGTGATCTTACGAATGATAATTAATAAAATATGCAGTGTTAGAATTTCACTACGGTGGTATGGTTACCTAAAAAAAGTGTAAACGACACCCAAGTGGTGTGGTCCAGTGGTGTGGTTGACACTAGGATCATTAGTTGACAATTCACGAATATCATGGGTTGCCAAAACACAAAGACTTTGGTATCTCGTAATGTGTCAGTCGAATTGAAATTCAAAAAGCGACACATGATTGCATACTTACCGTGGTGGAGAACAATAAAGGTGATGACCCTAATGGTGTATACGGTATACGTAGGCAAAGCAAGCGGCATTAACAACTAATAACCACCGATGAGAAAATTTCAATTTAAAACAACTAAACCAACAATAACAGTTATTGACTTGTAGCCTACTACCTACCATAATTTATTTTAAGGTTGTTTGTAGTAGTAAGAGGAAACACCACGGTCGAGAGAATTGAAAAATTCCTATAGAAAGTTGACAAAATCAACGTTTCGTAGTCCCCTGTTTCTCCCTCCAAAACTAGACCAATTTAAATACTTCTGACAAAAAAAATAAAGAAAGGATTTGGCTGAGTTTTTATGTTTTGCTTTTTTATATAATTTCGTCAAAGATTGCTGGATGTCTAAATTCAATGGCAATTTTTTTTAGGTTTTTGGACATTAAAATCTCTTTTAATAATTATTTTATGAAAAACATAGGAACACAGCCAATTCATTCCTTTAAATTTTAATGTAAAAAATATTTAAATCGGTCTAGTTTTGGAGGAGGAAACAGGGAAGAGAGAAAACTACCGAACGTTAATTTTGTCAACTTTCTATAGGAATTTTTCAATTCTCTCGACCTTAGAGCATTAAGACTCTCGACCGTGGTGTTTCCTCTTAAAGAGAAAATCAAATGTTGCTATCGGTGTGTCTGCATAATTGTTGGCTTTGGTGCAATTTCTTGCATATTTTACCATCTGTTGTGTGGAAGTTATTGCTAAATACCTACTTATTGTTTTTGTATCAAAAGCAACAACAACAAAATGTAGATGTCGAATGCGGAGTTTACCACCATATCTTGTTGATCTAACCTCATGAGTCCTAGAGTACTTCATAAAGTACAAAACGTTTTTAACAGCGGCAGCGACGTGATCTTAAAAATTGAGACTTAATTGTTATTAAGATTGTTTTTCACAAGTATTTTAAAATTTTAATTATGAGAACTAGTCGATTGTTGTTTATGTTTGATAGAAGATATTTTTTTCATACTAATTCTTTTAAAATAAAACTGTAAATGTATTTTGCTGTTTTTTTTGTTAACTACAAAAACCTAACGTACTAAATTTAGTACCTACATATTATTATTGAGTATTTGCTTTATAATATAGTCGTGAGCAAATAAATCATAAACAACCAGCGAGCCCAGTAGCCAATGTCATATTTACAAATTTTCGTTTATCGCTTTGCTTCGAAACATGTATGGATTTGATGATTTAAAATCCGATTGTTAACGAAACCTTACGTAAATCCCATACATGATTCGAAAGCGAAGCGATAACGAATATTTGCAAATGTTACTTTGGCTACGGGCCCGTCTCCTCTCCACCTCTAAATTCGCCGAAACTGGAACTTTTCTGTCTCGGTCTGAAGCACTCCTCCACACGGAGAAGCGGCCGGAGAGATATGGTCAGTACGTCCCTTTTCTTTGTATTGCTCCGTCCCTCTCGGCCTCTACGGCCGCCTGTACATGTGGAGGGCCCATTAATATCTACGTCATAAAATACATGGGTCCTATTTAATAAACCTGACAATTTGTCACCAGTCATGACAATTTTATATCCATTGCGTCAACCATTTTGAAAATAGAACAAACTACGCATAGCTATACCGCAACGTAAACCAAATTGTCATGACAATTGACAAATTATCACGTTATTAAATAGGGCCCAGTTCATTTAGAACTACACCCTTAAAAAACACAGGACTTACGAGGCTAATCAAGTCACATTGTGTGTCTTGCACCACAGACAGACAGCTCTTTGTTGAGCAAGTTTATCAGAAGCGAGCGTGCCAAGTTGTTGCTGATGCTGGAAGGCCACTTTGCGCGCAAATGTTGCGTAGTCAATACAAGCCATTATAAGTATCAAGTCGCTTCTGCATAAACCATGCTATCAACGAATGTCAGCCCAAAATAGAAAAACAGCTCTAAAAATGAAGAAATATTATTTAATCTGCATTATTATCAACTAGGTGTACGCATGCATATCTAAAGAACGTCTATTGAAGAACGTGAGGCTGGCTGGGAGGTGATTTTATCGACTAACTTTGGTAGGGATGAATCGATCTACGATGAAACGCGCTTGCCTAGAAGATATTTATTTACTGGCGACTTGAAGGTCCCCAGATTGTACCTATCGGGTAACACAGACTCAAGCAAGGAGTTCCAGGTACGGTACGGATGATAAAATTTGAAGCAAACGCTTAATGTCTTTGGGATATCCACCAAAAAACAGTGGCGCTGATTCGTACGTCTGGTTGTCCGATGGAAGAAGGGAGATGGCGGAATTAGGTTGTGCAATTCCACTGCACACTTGCCGAAATGAATCCGATAAAAAACCACGCATTGCAAGTATTACAACCTTGCGTCTATGCTCGAGGCTTTTGAGCTCATTACAAAAAAGATATCGTTGCCGATGAGCTTCCTGGCCCTCCGCTCAATGGACTCTAGCGTCTAGAGCTGATGTCTGGCGGACCTATCCCAAAGATGAGATGAGAACCAGTAGATCTATACTCCATACACGAGCGAACTTGCGCTTGGTATAGATGAGTAGCTCTTCCGGCGTGAAGCTTTTTAGATAAGTATAATTGATATTGGTACATACCTATTAAACCATATTATTAAGTAAGTCATTTGTAGGATTATGATTTTGCTTACCTAATGATGTGCAATGACGCCATTATGTTTGGTTCAAAATACTCGTTATTCTCGGATCATACCAAAATTGTGTGGGTATTTGTATATGAATGACCTCAATTAAGGCAATTTGAAAAACAAAGCCTTAATTTTCCTTAAGTATTACTAAGTGCATTATTATTTCCAACAAAGAGTAAGCAATTATAGTATTTTTTTATATTTATGAATATTAACGTCATGTCAATCAAAAGTCATTCCGAGTATTTTGCGTACCTATATGTGGTATTATGCGACTAAAGTTTATAGGAACCTCTGTAGTAGCGGTTACTTATGTGACTAACGATAAAGGCTATCATTTTGTTCTACCTGGTAGGTATACAGGACCAAATAAAATATTGTATAGAATAGAACTCCTTGGAGGCGCTGATGGGGCCATAAAATCGAGCGTGATATGGCCTATCTTTCAAGATAGGCAGAGAAAAATGCTCTGTGAAAAGTGTTGAGTGTGAGTAATTTTTTGTCTCTTATTTTCATAACCTTCACGATGATCCTCTGACGAACATGACCTATCACTTGCATCGAGGCCTGCAGAGGTGGCATCGGTATGAATGGACTGCGTCACTCTGACAACGGGTTATAAATGGACCATGTCATTGAACGACCGCGAGGACTGTACCCTGTGCCAACTGGTAATGCCAATATCAAAGTGACGTCATCATTCGATGCACCATATCAGCTGTTGCATAAGGCCGATGTACAGTATAGTAGGCCGCACATTATAGTAGACTAATAGCAGACGCGTCTTTATATAGCCATTGATCAATGAAGTTTAACGAAGTCCGAGGCTAATAACTTTAGCTGTACCAAGCTGCTGTCACTGCGATCTACCTTTGCAGACGAAACTGCACTTGCCATGAAAGACACTGAATTAATGAATGAAATTCTTTATTAAAATAAGCTCACATATTAAGTATTTTTACCCTACCACCCATTATGGCGTAAATAAAACAGGGTTGAAGCTATATTCAAAATTTTAAGTAATTATTCAGTCTAAAAGGCTTTTACAAAAAAAATACAATTCAAACAATTAAATATGCGTTAAGATAGGTACTCAGTAACATACCCATTCCTACTGGCAGCACCCGTTAACGAGCATGACACATGAACCAGCCATCGCTTCGCTCAACCATACTTGAGGGACGTAACGACCCGCCTCACACGACACTACCGCAGAAATGTTTTAAGTGAGCATGAATATTTAAGTAGCTAGGACACTTCTCACAATCTTTACTTAGAAAAGAAAAATCGACGACTCGAATTACTTGGAATTTTATTATAGAACTTTATAGTATGAAAGAACCACGGATTGTTTAATCTATACTGATAATTAACTTTACAAAAGCCATCCAGGCGTTATTATCCTTCAAATAATCGTCAATAGTATAATAGCTTTTACTCATAAGATTGGGTTTAAAGTATTTTTATTTTTTTCCAAAGGCAGTTCTGTAACTTGTTAAGGTTTTAGGATACCATCTACATAAAAAAGGAGCTTCCGGTTTTATTTTATTTTTCCCAGTCTCTTTATGTATAATATTCCAAGTGGCTTTTATTTTATTATCTGACTGATGAATTATTGTAGATATACATTTTGCTTTTGCTAAAGTACCTACCTACTTACTTTATTAAACAGTATTGAATATTTTTAAATATGAATATTCATGAAATTCGGGATCATTGAAATCATTTCTATGTTTGAAATTGTTTTCTGACCATAAACTTAATTTTAACAACTTATTTCTGCTAACATAGATCTAGGTATCTATACCTGGTGTTGCCCAATCACTGAAGAATTCGAAGACTTGATTTAAAACAGAAAATCCCTAAATGTTTTAATGAACTATAGTTATATTTAGACTTTTCCTTAGTCATTACACCGGCTAGAGACTTTCTCTAGGTATTGTCTTATTGTGTAATTTGAATTATTAATAAAAGAATTATTTGTAACAAATTCCAAGGTCTCATTCAAAATGTCAAAAAATTTCTGCTCAATAGAAGCAGAAGTGATAGCTAGGTTCTTGGCTATATGTTCAAAACTAAATAATAGCACTAAAGCTACCTACTTGTCTTTTAAAATAATTTGGAAGATTATATTTAATTATCTCTTGTCAATTTAAAATTAAATATTAATTTATTTATGTCTATTCGTCTATTATGTGACATTTCTGACTATTATAATAAGACACATTGCTTAGAGTTAAATTTAAATTATACCTAACTGATATTATTTTCTTCCTGCAAGCTATCACTGTAAACAATAGGTACATATTGATTTATATTTAAACTACATAACATTGTAATTTGAGATGAGATCCTTCTTGTTTAGATACCTACATTACCTCTTTGACCAATTTAATATAATTAAATTGCTATTTTCATTTAGTTACAACAGGGTGAGGGGAACGTTTCGGTATAAGTCTCGCGCGGGTCAGTCAGTGGTACCTTTGTACTTACAATGACTATATTATTTGTGGTCGCCGCAGTAGGTATGTAGTACCTACCTACCTACCCGCCGCAGCAAGGGGCGAATCCGATCAGCATATTTATTTTCAATTAGTATAGATAGTTAGAAAAACAATAAAAAACCGGCCAAATGCGTCGGGCAACGCATATAGAATAGAGCTCCATAGTCCCTACTGCTCCAACTCAGAAAGTTTTAATTAATAGTTTTACTGAATATGGCACAGAAGTTTATAAATATGTAAGTGCTTTTGACAGTTGTTAACTATATTACAAAGGCATTTAGAATTAAAAAAAGAAGTTGTCTTCCCGCCCCACCCTACTTCAATACACGTGTTTAATTAATTTGATATGCTTACGCATATGATTTTAAAATTATTTCTTGCTTTTTAGAGTTATTTAATTTTGAAGTTGATTTTGTTTTCAGGTTTTTTTGAAGTAGGTTTTTTGTTTTTAAAACATTTTTTTATTTTATTATTTTTAGTGTACCTTCTGCATTATGTCAGTAGAGGTACGGATGCGTACTTTATGGTACCCAAAAGGATAAAAGCAGTAGGTACCGCTGTATTTCACGAGTTATAACACATTTCTTGTGGCCCGGCTACACAACGTACGTAGGTACATGTGGCCTGGCCAGGCCACGCTTCTATCAACAAAATTAATTAGCTAACTTTATTAATATAACGCGGGCCCAATGTGGATTGGAGGGTATTAATGACTGCAGATGCAGCCGGGACTAACGGATTCAGCTAGAACAAAAAGCTAATGTTTACATAGATGATTTTACTTATTATATTTTTCTAATTATTCATGACTCCCATGACATTAGGCCCTTTATCTCCGAAGATTATCGTCGGATCTCAATGAAACTTACATGGGACCAAATCAATTTGGTATACCCGAACAAAAAAACAATTATTAAAATCGGCACATCAACGCCAGAGTAATCGGTGTACCTACATACAAAAAAAAAAATACGGGTCGAATTGAGTACCTCCCTCCTTTTGAAGTTGGTAATGATCTATTTTTGGTATTAGATTTATTAGAAAGAAATATTATGTGCCTTCATAGTCCAAGTCTCGTTCACGCCGCAGACCAGACCATAGCTCTTGTTTTGGATTGTCATAAACCTACCAATATCTCAATCACTATGCATATTTGACTTTGAGGAGTTCCCTTGTGTATCTTCGAAGTCCAAGGTACAATACCAATGAAATTAAAATGTGACCACTCTTGAGGTATACTTTTTCTAACAAAAAAAGGATCATCTAAATCGGATCATAAGCAAAGAAGTTATACCTGAAAATCCGTAAAAACTCGTGCGATGACAAGCAAAACAATTTATATTTTTCAGGTTTATGAAAATACTACTAGCCTGATCTCTGTAAAAAAATGATGGGACCACGCCTAGACTATATTCTTTCAGACATGAAAGAATAATTAAAATCGGTTAACACCTGGCGAAAAAGCAAGATGTGTAGACATTTACCCCCTCACTAATATATAAAAAATACGTTTAGTAAACAAAACAGTTGTTTAGTAAAAAAAATATTTACTAGGTATGTCAATATTCCTAACCTGATGTGTAAATATATTTTAATAATTTTACAAATAAACAATGAATTTAAATCTTTTCATAGCATAACCAGTTTAACTATCGCAAAAAAAGTCAGCTGTTTCATACAAAAATTAAAATCGAAAACATCAAAATGTACGAAACAGCTGTTTTTTATTTCGCGATTTCAGAGTTGGTCCCATAGTAAAAGTTGTTCAGTTTGATGGTCCCTATATACCATACTAGTGGCCCGCCCCGGCTTCGCACGGGTACAATGTAGTTACTAATGTGGTGAGTGTGAAGTTATTAGACTGTCTATATAGGTATAGTAGTGGCTACAAAATTAATGACGCCAGTCGATTTTCATACAAACGAAGTAACTTTTAAGCATTGCTTCTCCGCCAGGGATTGACCGAGCGGTGATCTGGTGATAGCCATCCAGGGAGTGAATGGAGGAGATCCAGATTTCTATTCACACCCAAGTGATCTGACCAGCATTTTAAGAGATGTAAGGATATGTTTAAAAAAACCGCGCATATAGTATAGAAATGTATGAAAACTTGCAACTGTAAATTCTTATGCTTACATCTCTTAGAATGCTGACCAGATCAGTTGGGTGTGTAGGGTCGGGTCGGCAACAGTGGCTCGGATTTTTTCGGACACACAAATTATAAAGAAACAGTTGGAGTACCGACCTGAAAATCGCAGTCAACATGCTTTAGTTATTAATGTTGCTCCCTTCATTATTACTTTTTTAAATAAGGCATTAATATAGACGTCCGATATTTATTTTTAAAAAATGGGAAATGGGCCACTGTGTACTGGTACTGGGCTACTGTGACTCGACCCTGTAGTACACAGAGACTCTAACAGTACACAGTTGCTCAACAGTACAAAATTGAATGGAAAACATTTATTATATTTAATCACATTTATTCGTTTAGGTATGTCAGAATTATATTTTAAACATATTAGGCATCAAAATCTGTCACGTAGTAGCTATAATAAGAATAAAATACTGACAAAATTGAGATCAACCAATTTCTCAAATTTTTTTCTTTGTTGTTTGAGATCCTTTAAATATTTTTATTTTCAAGCAAGTAATCTAAAAGACAACATAATAGCGATTAGAATTTAAAAAATCAATAAATTTTTAAAAAAAAATGTTTAGTGCAAACAGTCGAGTGCAAAAGTGCTCGACCCTGTAGTACACAGTGACTCTAACAGTACACAGTTGCTCATCAGTACAATATTAAATAAAAAGCATTTATTAATCCAATACTTTGCCATTTGTTAATCCTTACTTTGTTGATGCTGAAGTGCGTCATTGTTTATAGACTTTTTTATATAAAATTTATAGCAATTAATCAGATTTTATTTCGTTTGTGCGCAAATAATTTTATTTAAAAAAAAAACTTTCAAAAACGTTACATTATTTTAGTTAGGTATAAATGGGTTTAAAAGATTGTTTCTCGTTTTGATAATTGGTAGGTACTGCATTATAATTAGGTTTTATGGCATAAAATATTATTTTTTCCTTTGTAAAATTAAACTTTTCTATTTATATGTACAAGTACTCAGTGACTCACGTAAGTATACAGTGACTCATGTAAGTATACAGTGACTCACCGAGTCACTGTATACCTCTGTTTTTTGAGCCACTGAACACGCTGTCGCCATTTTGATTTCACGGACGTACCAATTTTAACAGATTCGACGAAAGGCGAGCAATTCTTTGCCATTGCCTAGTATAATAACTTCACTTTCCATATACACACTAACAATTATCAAAATCTTTAAATTTTAGTGTATAAAAACACGTGTAACTTACCTTAAATAGTATTTTTTAAGCACGAAAACAAATACAGACTCGTATCACGACCGAACGGCGCCGGAGCGGGGGGATCACTGGTTTGTACGTGTTTGGCTGTTAAGCGCTACCGATAAATGAGAAATATAGATAGATATTGCTGTTCTTTATGGGAAATATCGTCGCGAGTCATTGTACCCGACTGAGTCACCGTTCCCTACCTGACCCTATTGCTATCTGAATCTTCTCCATTCACTCCCTGGATGGCCATCATCAGATCACAGCTAGTTCAATCCCTAGCGGAAAACCAAGACTTCAAAATTACCTCGTTTGTATGAAAATCGACTTGTGTCCTTAATTATGTGGCCACCACTATATGTATATACGACGTACACAACATACGCAAGGGGTGTTATAAGTTTGACTTGTGTGTGTCTGTCTGTCTGAGGCAACCTAGCTCCCAAACTTATGAACTGATTTTGATGCGGTTTTTTATGCATAGTTTAAAAGATCTAAGTGTACAGACGGCGGGATTCCTAAACCATTGATCCGATTATGATGAAACTTTGGCGAGTTCTTCTGCTTACGACCGAGAAAGTCCCTAGCTAAAAAAACGGAGCATTGCAATATACGCATGCCGGGTGCAGCTAGTTCTAAATAAAAATATGTTGTGCATTAACAGGATTCTCAATCTCAATCATCCAACACTTCTCTATAATAAAAATCAGCTGTTTCATACAAAAATTCTAATCGAAAATATTAAAATGTGTTTCATACGTTTTCATATTTTCGATTTGAATTTTTGTTGATTATTTTTTCGCGATTTGAGAGTTGGTCCCAATAGTAAAAGTTGTTCAGTTTGATGGTCCCGATATACCATATTCGGCATTAGGGATATTTTTGTAACATGTTCTATACCTACCACATTTCTTGTCATGTTATCCGGTTGCAAAATAAAAAGGCTATTCGGCGAGCTGACTCTCGAGCAGGCGACATTAGAGCTGGCCATGGGAGAAACAATCACTGCAGATCTACTACCCGATCAAGTTAACTCGACACCTGAGTCGAAAGCGTCTTTTCTTACAACTGTTCACATATTGCGCTGCAAGTGCTGTTACCAGGTTCTATCATTCCACTACCATATTGCCTATTTAATCTAAACCATTAATTACACAGCCAATAACGTATCAGGCCATAATGTCGTCTCGAGTGGGGAAAACTCATGCGAGCCAGGTGTCGAGTTAACTTGGCCGTGTTGTACACCAGCCGCTCTTAAACTTTGTCCCTGTGCTTTATTAATTGTCATAGCATAGGCGACTTGACCGAATATTGTATTCTTTTAAAATTAAACTGATAATTAGATGGAATAATTTTGCACCTTATTACAACGCAAGGAAGGAAAAAATGACAGCACTGCCAAAATAACGCCATAGGTACTATTCAATGAAATGCATTCTAACCTACTCTCAGGGGAAATGACCAAAGAGAATGTAATACGTTGAAATGACAAATTATATTTATTTTTCTTAATTAATCAATCAAATGCACAAAAAAGTTTCAATTCCGACGTCGAAGTCAATCACAGCAAAATTAGCTTTATATCACTTTTTAACCCTGTTAGGTGATAAATATTAAAAAAATACGAAACACGTGTTCAATTAATTTTGTGAAAGAATGTCTATGCCAAATTTCAAGTCAATCGGGCCAAGGAATCGCGTCCTCCCATACAAACTTTGCCACCCTGTTTCACCCCTTTAGGGGTTGAATTTCGCAAAATCCCGTCTTAGTGAGCACCTACGCCCTAAAAGGAGCCCCCATGCAAAATTTGAGACTCCTAGCATTTGTAGTTTCTGAGATTTCGTGATCAGTGAGTGAGTGATTTTCCCTTTTATATATATAGATTCGGCATTAGGGGTATTTTTGTAACATGTTGTATAGTATAAGTAGGTACATCACTGTAGTTTTGAAAGAATAATAAAATTGATTGTCATATATCGGTTTCGTCCACGCGGATGAAGTCGCGGGCAACAGCTAGTCGAATTCTATAAGTATTTCTCTCGGCATCTCAGGCATATTTTAAATAGAAATAGGTACCTACTTACTTACACTTACACTACACCTCAAAAAACTAGGTACCTACCTATCTAAAATTTGAAATAGATTTCGATCGAAGATTTCCGTCATAATACTCATAATGTTAAACATTGTCTGTACGGAAATAGACATCATGTTACAAAACATAGGAATTAGATCAAGAACAAGTTTTAAATAAAGTTTATTTTTGTTGAAGTTCCTCCTCAATGATTTTGTGTAGGTGTACCTCTCTATTATATCGAAACTGTCCCCCTAGAAAAATATTAAATTACAATCTTCACTAATATCGCTTCGCTTCGGAAGATATATCTATGAATGTTTAATGTATGGATTTGGAAATCGAAGGTTAGCGAAAACTATATCACAGAATTCAGTAATCTATGCATATATCAAACGCAAAGCAAATATCACATTACCTACTTTGTACGTACACATGTAGGTACCTATGCAAATCTTATATATATATATATTTAGCGAAAACTTGCATGTGTGCACTGTGCGCTAAACTGCTTTGGCTGTTGTTTATAGCTACTTCTCCCTGTAGGTATTATTAGAGCTGTAAGTTTTTTCAAAAAATAACCTACTCTGCATGCAACCCAACAGTGCGAAATATTACAATATGCTTTGGAAGTTGGGATAAGGTAAACACGGCATTTGGAACATTTAATAAATCGCAAGAAACAATTTAGTGAATTTACTTTTCTTTTTAATCCTGACTAGGGTGGTCGACAGTGGACGTGGTGGTATCGCCTTTGATGACCTCCGTAGTCAAGGCACATACGTGTTAAAATTGATGAGATTGAGAAAGTAATAAACACCCCCTTAAGGGTTGAAATTCCAACAATAATACGTATAGGTACGTTGTATGAATTTTCAACCATAAGCCTAAATAATTAAAAAATATATATATATTCGAAAATGAATGTTTTTGTATTTACAACTTCACCCAGTATCCCGCTGAGAAATTATACATTAGGCTCAATCAATACATTAAGCTCCGAAACCGAGGAACTTTCATACAAACTTTCATTCCCTATTCCTTCCCTATTCCAACCCCTTCAAGCCTCTTTTTCTCGATAAAAGTTAGCCTATTTAGTTTCCCAAGCACTACCTGCGGCGGTATCGGCTAAAAACATTAAAGTTAATAATACTAAATAATATACTAGAAAAAATAGGACTCGCACCAGATCTTGTTCTCGGATGGGAATCGAACCCGCGACCTTTGGATATCCGGTCCAATGCTCTGACCGCTGAGCTACCGAGTCACTAGTGGGAACGTCGAATTTCTTCTAGTATATCAACTCTTACGCTGCAAGCCAGCGCCATCTCACCAATGTAGAAGGAATGAAAGTCCTATTTTTTCTAGTATATTATTTAGTATTATATAAAAATAGCATTGTGAATGCTTAAATCTCAAAATTTCAAATTGAAGTTAATGTTAACTGTATTTTGACAGATGTATGTGATACATTGCTACTTTTCTTTGGTAAGTTTTTATTTGTGCCAAAACGAAGTAGCAATGTATCATGGACATCCGTCAAAACACAGTTAACATTAACTTCAATGTTTTTGCTCAAGTTTTTAGCCGATAGAGCCCCAGCTCAATTGCTAACAAAAAAATGAAAGACAGTGTTTTAATCAGAAAAGTGCTAAATAAATCTACTTCTTGTCAGTTAAAATGTCTGGAACGGGTGGTTGGTAAATATAGACGACTCAAAAGTGCTTAATTATTAAGTTTATTGACTATTTCAGTTGCTACTGTCAAATTTTATTAAATTTCAAACGGTTTTAATCAATTTCAAACGAGAATCTTCGGTCATATTAGGTACCTACTATTGTTAATAAAAGCAACAGAGTTATCTACGTAATAATAGTAAAATAAAATATGGACTAACGCTACATGTTAATGTCTCTGTTTTAACCATGTTTTAACTATAGTTTTTCTTCTGAGACATCAACAACAAAGTGATCAACAAAATAATACATCTGACGTTCTTCTTCTTTTTTGTTATGGCAATCTACTTTCCTCTTGGAAGTAATTTTTGCCAGTGTCAAGTGTTAAATAGTTCAGTGGTAGATATTGTTTAATTTTTCATTAGAATGCGGGTGCATCGCATTCCAATGCTGCTTGGAGCATTTGGCACCAAGTATATCAAGACAGTTTACTCGGTTAGTTCTGCCGAGGAAGCCACCACTTCAATAAAAGTCTCAGCTTCACACAACCAAGATCGCGCCTATTTCAATTATCCCACATATTGTTCAGTTGCGTAGACACTTGTACCATATAACTGCACCAATTTTAAGACACAATATCCACTATGAATCAATTTGAAAATAATTAAAATAGACACCAAACCGAACTCGACAAAATGGCGCCAAAAACTCCCGTCTGACGTTAGAGCATCTAAGCACCTGACACATAAACTTATTAAGATCTGGCAACACTGGCCTGTGTATGCCAAAGAGCAGATAGATTTTTTAACTATCATTCGTTCGCATTTCCGTTCAATCATCAGTTTGAACTGTCATGTCTGTCAGTTTCATTTGGTGGTCTGTGATGCTGGATTTATTTCAAACTCGTTTTTTTTGGCGCCATTTTGTCGAGTTCGGTTAGGTGTCTGTTTTAATTATTTTCAAACTGATTCATACTGGATATTGTGTCTTAAAATTGGTGCAGTTATATGGTACAAGTGTCTACGCAACTGAACAATATGTGGGATAATTGAAATAGGCGCGATCTTGGTTATGTGAATCTGAGACTTTTATTGAAGTGGTGGCTTCGTCGGCAGAACTAACCGAGTAAACTGTCTTGATATACTTGGTGCCAAATGCTCCAAGCAGCATTGGAATACGATGCACCCGCATTCTAATGAAAAATGAAACAATATCAACTCAAGAACTGGCAGTATGGCTTAGACCTTCGCCTGTCCTGAAAAGGATGAATATAACTACTACTACTACTTTTAAACTCAGATTGGGGAATTAATTGTCATTGTCAAAGTTGACATGCATGACAGCTATGCTGTCAGCTGTAATGTATGTGTGTGTAATGTAAAACTTAGTTTAATTTCATTAATTAAAAGTTGTTTCTTTCTAGACTTGTGTTATTTTATAAACATCAAGATCAACACTAAATAACCAAAATTTGCAATGGGGCTTTGCGATGAAGGTATGTAAACCAGTAATTTTATTCCAGTAGGTACAAAACAACAACCTGATTAGATTGTTGTCCGACAGTTTCTATCATTTTACTCGTAAAATGAGCTGCTAATTTTCTTTGTTGTTAAAGCTTAAACCAAACGTTTACTCTAAGCTACTACTTATTTCGAGAGTGTGTACTTAGATATTCATTTGATTTATTTAAGTAAATTGAATGCAATGTGATTGCTGTTAGTTTAACAATCTATTTACATTAGTACTTATTGTCCTTTACAATCTCAATTGCGGAACCAGCTTGACGAGAACAGGTTTGACCTCTAAATATGTTACCCAATGTTTGACTAGTAAGGGTTATCTCAAGTTATATGGTGTGGGTCAATAAATAGATATGGGTTGTGTGGCTCCTCGAAAATTATTTTCTATAATACCTACGAAATTTTAGTTATTCCCGTAATAAACAATCAAACAAAATGTGATTGATATTCCCAAGAAAGAGGTTGAACAATATTTATTCATAACTCACAAGTTAGTATCTAGTCTTTACTACAAACTATCAAAGTATAAAAAACAGTAAACATGGCAAATGTATTTGTATATTACATTTGATATGCTGTCATCTATCATGGTAATAGTCATATTGCTCCATTAAAGGCGGTGGAAGGACAAAATTAGTTTCAATTGTCAACGACAATGTACCTACAAGACCTAGCAAACTAGCAATTGAACCCAACCTATTTATTTCTTTCTGTTAAACTCAACTGATAAAAATAGATTGTGAGTTACATATGATGGAAGTAAGAAAATGTTAAAATTCATATTTAACTTACATTAAAAAGTATTTTGAATTAATTTATATCTCACTCATATTTATGAGTATTTAAGCTATTAAAAGTAAATAATTACCTATTAATTTAGTAAGTGGTAGATATGTGTAATTATCTTAATGAGTTAGTTTGAGATACTGGAGCAAATAAATAGCGATACCTACTTATCTATTAGATTTTTAATTCAACCAATACAAAACTGTAAATACTGACTTGAGGTTATTGCTAAATAAGTATTTTTTTTTTTATTAAAATGAGATGAATTTGTTCAATAATAAAATTAGAGTTCATATATTTTTTGAAATAATAATGATTTTTTAGTCAAGAATAGAATCTATTTTTATCAAAGATAAATTAGCAATTTTTCTTTGTTATGTATAAAATGGACACATTGCAGTATTAATCTTTATAGGAGTTCGCTGTTAAGAAAATAAAAATGTACAATGCCACGCCAGTGTACATTTTTCCAGTGCCAGACAGTGATCCGCTGCAACCTTACTTGAGAATGTATGGCAAAAAGAAAATTTTACAGATTAAAATACATTGTTTTGTACCGTAAGCGCTCTGAAGTTTCCACAGATCACTATCTATTGTCAATTTAATCACGTTGTACCTATCAGAAAGTGATATTGTGTTAATATACAACATTGTAATATCTGCCTAACTCATAGACTTATTTATACTAGCGTAAGTATAATAAGTTTATGACCTAACTATAACTAGCCTTATTAGTAGTAGCCTTTTATGTATTCTGTGCCTTAGGTCTTAACAATTCAATGTAAAGTAAAAAATTGCTTTATTCAAATAAACTTAGTAATTAAGCGCTTTTGAATCGTCTATATTTTTCTACCACCCGTTCCAGACTTTTTTAAGTCAATATTTCTGGATTGCTTTTTTTAATAATTTCAGAGTACTGTATTAGGTTACTCAAGCTTCTCGATAGCTAATGACCGTTACAGAAATCAATGCGAATTTTTCTCATAATTTATGTACAGACGTGTCTTAACTTTTAAGTACCAACGTGCATTTTTTGTAACATCAGTACTGTAACGTGTGGAGGTGTAGATTAATTAAAATAATGTTTTAAATGATATTATTATTTACTATTAACTTTTTTTACACTTATTTCCAATTCACAAAACCAATATAGGCCGCCGTCCATGTCTGTGCACGGCGTGTCTGTTCTTATTTTTTTTAATGAGTTTTTATAATTAATAATTCAAATTGACTTTTGCCCGCAACGGCGGGCGGTGGCCATGCAGTTCGCTCAGTCGAACTCTATAATACAGACACGTGAGGCCTGAGAGATCGCGTATATTATTACAGTTTTTATTAAAATATATTTTATTTACCAGCATACTTACTTCCTTACACAAAAAAAATGACCAAAATGTTATAATAACAAAAAAAACTATAACAATAAAAAGTTGTAATATAGTTTTTCTACATACAAATAAAATAACTATAGTTAGATAAATACATATATATCGGATAAATATAAAAAATGTTTTTTTGTTTTTATTATAAAATTCTGATATCTTCGCACCCTGATTGACACAGCTATCATGTACTGAGTTCATGATTGCTTTGGTTGCCTTTTATGTCTAGCTAGTCATTGTGACTTTGATTTGCAGGAAAACAATTACTATAACAAGTTTAAATAATAACTTATGTTGAGGTTGAAGTTGCATTATTTTGCCGGGAAACATAATTACTGAACTATTATGTATCTAGGTACTTACTGTGCCCTGGACAAAAGTGGCCCTGAAACCTACCATAAACAGGGGCTCTACCGGCTAACTTTTCGAACTTCGGCGGGTCTGCCGAGTTTCAACTTAAAACAGATAAATCGAAGTAAGGAGTTTCGTATTGTACTATTCGCCGAAGTTATTTAGAAGATATCGATGTTCGTGTGACATCATGAATTGGGGTTCGCCATTTTGGCCCGATTGGGGCTCGATCTCGATTTATCTGTTTTAATTTGAAGCCCGGGAGACTTTCCGATGTTCGATGCGTTAGCCGGTACGGCCCCTGATAAGAGAAGGTTCCTAATTTTTGTTGTTGACTAACCGTATTAAATTTTCTTAGATAAGAGCTTTTTTTAATACTAAAGAGCGTAAGTATGTTATTGACAAGTCAAAGCGACTGATTGGAACAATTCGGCGCTAACCATTATTTTTTTTCTATTTATAAAACTTATTTAAGATTTTTCTTCCCAAAGCTGAAATTAACATGGAAATCCATAAATTTAGTTTGAAACACGATTACACATCTTAAAACATGTCTAAAATTAGTTAAGTACAATGTCACACTTTTCGAATTAGTCATTATTTCGCTGTCTTTATTTAAATAATTCATGCCAACCGTCCTTATTGAAAACAATGTTTCTTAAAATTATAATTCAGTGTAATTGACCAAAACGAATCAAAACATTATGAAATATTTTCCTTAAAATAATACATAAACTTTAGTATTATCAAAAATTGCAAGTCACTGTTTATAAACCTATTTGTGTTGGACAATAAAGTTAGGGTTGACAACTTGACATTGACACCTAACACCTCACTTAAATAAATATCTGGGTAAAAATGACATCACAGGGCTTAAATAGTTTTTGGAAATTCAAATTCGACAAAAAACAAATTAAACAGTTTACCATTACCAGGTTTCGTTTTAAGTCTTAAATAATTGTAAAAGAGATCGTCTGTAAGCTAATATTTTTTGATTATTAAGTACCTAAGTAAGTATATCAAACCTAATCTGAAATGAGAAAAACGTTAAAATATGTCTAGATATTATTCTATATTACCATATTAACAAACACTGCTATATAAATCTATGATAAAACAAATACTTAAAGAGGATGAAAAGAAAAGTGACCTTTGATCATTGAAAGTGAAAACCCTAATATTAAATTGGACTTTGAGCCAGCAAACAGCAAAGATATTGAATAATCCGCCTCATTCCAACTCATAATATTCGATGCGACTATAGATAAATGGAAATATATATTCGAATATGGTCTTTATACTGTTGGGCTAAAGTCTACTTCAGGTATGACTAACTTTATAGACCATCGTTCCAAAGTCCAAGAGTGACGTAACATTCGCGAAACCTAAGTGAACCACGTGAGAGAGATATACAGCAATTTGCGCGTTCTGGTTTTTCGAGTTGTTTGCGTCATAATATGTTTTGACCAAAAGAAATTAGTCGGTGGCCATAAGATATACATAGGTGTACTTACCTAATTTTTAAAGGATAAAAAAACTGTTTAAATTTTGAGATCTTAGCATTCACAATGCTATTTTTATATAATACTAAATAATATACTAGAAAAAATAGGACTCGCACTAGATCATGTTCTCGGACGGGATAGCTCAGCGGTCAGAGCATTGGACCGGATATCCAAAGGTCGCGGGTTCGATTCCCGTCCGAGAACATGATCTGGTGCGAGTCCTATTTTTTCTAGTATAATATTTAGTATTATATAAAAAAACTGTTCTGGATCCCTGAAATCAAATTTACATTACGCATTCAGATTTCAGTAACATAAGTAATTCGTCTGAAAAAAGTATCTATTCATGGGAAACAATTCAAAATCCTTGTAATGCCACAAACTCCAAAGGTACTACTCCCCAGAGTAGGAATTACTGCCTGCATATTCCAGATTTTTTCATACAATCCTAATACACAATAAAATATCACTTGTACTTTTAATTAAATTCATACTACATTTTGGATGGCTCTAACAAAACATCCAGAAAAAATGCACTTTTATTTGGGGATCTCATCACTACGCCATTATAGATTTGGTTTCCTTTAGTAGACTAGCTACAATTGATGGTTGCACATTGTACAGTACACGTTATTTACTTTAATTAAGATTATTGGTAATGATGAATGCACTTTTAGCATAATGCGTGAGTCACAATACATACAGACAAACTAAAAAGTTATATATCGACCTGACTCATTGATATTTTTAAGAGTAAATAAAAAGCATCAGTTTTAGCGACATGGGTAGCTGATTTTGAAATTCTGAAGGAAGAAATAGCAGCTTATCGTGCGTGGCTGATTGGAAAGCATGTTGGATCATAATTTAGTTTTATTTCCTCTTGTTAGTTTTATTAGTAAAATCAATAAAGTTAGAATACCAACACGATCGCATTCCTTCACCGGCATAATTCATCCGTGATAAATATAATGTTAACGAAAGCCTGCTTAAGCACTCGCTCACTAAATACGCATAATAACATTATCAATCAGACCAAAAGACTGTTCCATTTGAATTCTCTAAAACAACTCGGTATTTGACCTGTAAAACCTCCCAAGACCAAGAAAACAAACTGCTCATAACTTCATAACTTGTTCTACGTTCGCCTATAGTTTCGAGCGCCTACTATACCTACACCAACATCAGCAAACATTTTTCGCAAATCGTTTGAAAATCGAAATCGAATTTGAAAATCTTGTAATATGACGTATGTTCATAATTTCATCAATTAGACACTTTAACGCCCTCGATCGGCAATCGGCACAGTCGAATTTGCAAGCAGGGGCGGTTCGCAAGGTGGTTTTAAAATTGTGTTATAGCAACATCCTGGTGCCGAGAGTTGTAGATGCTGACGTAAACGGCAGGTAAATAAGTGGCACATGGTAATTATCATCGCGGCACACGACCGTGACGTTGCCACGACCTAGACCTTGACTCTGCTTGGATCTTCAAACATTACTACACACACTACATGTTGAATTTTCATATTGACTTAGAGACGAATGACATGACACTGTACATTTTGTCTCCTTCAGTGCAAGTTTCGGTTAAACTCAATGTTGCTTGTATAAGTACTTAATCTGTCTATTGTATGCATTAGGAAAGTACATAATGATGATGAACAGAAGGATGGAGCTATGTAAGATGCAACAATCGGTTTTGATGATCTAGTATCTCATTAAATAGTTAACCGTAGAGACATTGCCGAGACCCGAATTGCCTAGAACGAACAGCTATCGAGAGAAAAAAACGCGCGTAAAAATATAGAGTAATGTACGATTCAAACCGACCGGCGCGAATCGGGCCGCGCCGCCGGAGCGCATTTTACAATCTGCTGAAGGAAATTTAAGCTGCCTTACAGGTAGTTAAGTTCTATATTTCATTGGGATTTACATAGCTTGGAATCCGACCGGCTCCGTCCGCACGCGTCAGCAGCCTACCGGCTCCACACAAACAAGCCCATCGCTTGTACTCTCATCTATACTTTGGGCGTATTCACGTAGGAAACAAGCGCTTACCGGCGCTTATAAGCGCTTGTAGCTAGCGCCTGCACTCGGCGCCGAATTTCCATACTAAAAACAAAACTAGCACTGATAAGCGCCGATTTGTCAAACTAAAAACAACAATATCTCGGAAAGTACTCATCCTAGACTGATGATGTCTCTGAAGAAATAAAAGGTCTTGGTGAGATCTTCATTGCACAAACTGCAATAAAATTATTGTAAAGAAAGCTATAACGTCTGTCACCGCCAGTCACCGGGCGCGTGGCTGGCCCGACTAAATGCAGTGCGAGTTAACATTTTTAGCCCCGTGGTCGTGGTGCCATTTGATTTTTTAAGCAATATTTGTTTGCAATTACACTTCCATAGATTTTAGTTCGCTGGTTTGAATCATACATAATTGTCTATGAGAAATTTCACTTCGATTTTCGGCGTTAGATGGCGCTGTACAAATTTCCATACAAAATTACTCTATCGAATGTTTTTATGTGCGTTATTTTTTTCGATAGCTGTTCGTGCTACACCCGTAGCCTTAACTCTATTTATGGTATTAAAATAAAATAAATTAAGTTCTAACATAATTATTCTGTTTAATAGCATAAATTAATGGAAACCTCACATTGAATAGATAGAAAGCATGACAATTTAATCAGTAACGCCAGTTCTGGCATAAGTTTGTTTTCGCTGATGAAGTTTACGCTACGCTCGATATGATGGACGACCGACACTGACCTTCGTCTGACGGCTTTAGACACAACATCGTCACACATTCCTACTTCACAATTTTTAATTTGGTGGGATACATACGCTGCGTATTGACTAGACTTCCGACCGACACACAAAATTCATAAGCTCTTGTATTGTATCTTCTACGCAACAAATAGATTGATTTTAAAAATTACTACACAGCTATTCGGTTATTTCTGCCAACTTTTCATCTTCAGAACCTCCGGGATCTATAATGTGCCCTTCAGTCCAATTAGATTTATTGACATTCAAGATTTATTCATTTTTTAACCGACTTCAAAAGAAGGAGGAGATTCTCAAGACGACGGTTTTTTTCTTCGCCAGTTAATAACACATTTTAATCTTCGCCAGTTAATAACCTATTTTAATCTGAAAGAACATTTTTGAGGTGTGGTCCCATAAAACATATTACAGAGATAAACATATTACAGAGATCAGGCTTTTTTTCATAATCCAGAAAAAGATCAATTATTTAGCTTACCATCGCACGAGTTTTTACGGATTTTCAGGCTTAACTTCTTTGTTTATGAACCGATTTAGATGATCCTTCTTTTGTTTGAAAAAGTATACCTCAAGAGTGGTCACATTTTAATTTCATTGGTATTGGACCTTGGAATTCGATGATATACAAGGGAACTCCTCAAAGTCAAATATGATATAATATGATATGTATAGTGATTGAGCTATTGGTAGACTTATGACAATCCAAAACAAACTGATATATGGGCCGTTAAAAGAGTTAATAATAAAAAGCATAAAAAAAGAAAAACCTTCAAAAACCTGAAAATAAAAACGAAAACGGCTTCAAAATAAATAAAAAAACATGTTGTCCTCCAGCCCCACCCGACTTCTACTTCAATATACGTGTTTTATTAAAATAATTGATATGCGTATTTAATGATTTGAATATTATTTCTTGTTTTATAGATGTATTTAATTTGTTTGTTTGTTTTAGATTTTATTTTTAGGTTTTCTTTACTTTTTGTCAAGATCCATAACAGATAAACACCCGTATCAATATAAATCCTAATTAATGAACACATTTGAAGAACTCGAAGTGGTGTTGTTGAGTTAGTTCAAGGAATTTTCTGTTTGTAGATAACTTCGTTTTGTTGTTAGTTCTACTCATTTCATGAGTAATTCTTCCTAATAACATGTCATTAATAATACATAATTAAGTATGTTGCCTCTGAGATCCAATGATATTGTAGTTGGCATAATTTCATATTTTTTCTTCTAAAATATATATAAATGTATGTACTTACTTAGGATTGTTTCATGCTACGACCTACGAAATTGCTGTTTTTTTTTATATTAAATCACTTAGATAAAACATACATACTGATATAATTGCTGATGCATTGTCGACATTCTGCTCTGAATAATCTATAAAAACCACAGAGTATGACATGACGACCTCCGTGGTCGAGTGGCTTTGTACATCGATATTTCAAGGTGTCGCCATCTCTGAGGTCCCGGGTTAGATCCCCGGTTGGGTCAATTTAGAAAACGCACTTTTCTATATTGGCTCAGGTCTGGGTGTTTGTGATACCACCGTTGTCTCTGATTTTCATAACACAAGTACTTTAGCAACTTACTTTGGAATTGGAGCAATGTATGTGATGTTGTCAAATATTTATATTTAGGTGTACATGCATCAGAGGAACCTATTGTATTGTTGTAGACAAACTATTTACTACGAAATCCCATGTAAGGTTGGTTGTTATGTTATGTAAGTTTGAGTTCTTGTTCAATTCTTGCCAGTCATTTGTGTAGAAACCGCGCGCAAACCAGTTTACTGGGGGATTTCCTCCACAGACTTCACAGTCTTCTATAATTTATTAATAACAGCCTTGACGGAGTCTTGTAAGCTTTTAAAAACTGTGTTGTTTAAAACATTTAAAAAAGATATATTTTTTGTTAAGGTTCATGTTCTTTGATTGTCTATCTAGGATATTCATTTGAAAATTATCCAAAGGATATCTTTATCATAGTTTTGACAGTTTTTTTCTATCATAGACTTTGGGAGATAGCACCATAGATACACATATTTTTATTCATGTCATCATTCAAATAACAATAATTGTTAGAATACGGAAATTGATCATAAAAACCATACAAAAACACAAATTAAGTATAAATACAATACTTTACCTACCTACATGACCACACTATATCCAAGGTTGGCTAACGATAACCACAGCAAAAATAAAAAGTTATTGAAAAATTCACAGTTATAAGAAAAAGTACAGACTAGATCAGGGGTTTCCAATCTTTTTTATCTTGTAAACGATGATACCCAAGTGTAGCCTCATCCTAATTCGCGACGCCCCTGGGACAGCGTCGTAGATGATGAACCTTTACAAAAAAACAAATTTAATAAACTTAATAAGTTTTGATTTAACTAAAATAACATCTAGTCTAGTCATAACATAATTCAACTAAAAATAAAACACTTTTTACGGATTACAGCGCGTATATTATTAAGTATTATTTAGTAGTAGATTCAGTAGCTAGATCTTGTTTTCTAACTAACTTTATTCAATTTATTCAGTAATAATTATTAAAATCAGAACGCAGCTATAAAATAATTTAATAAACTAGAATACATTTTTATAAAATTTCGAGCGGGTAATTTCATAAAAATATGAGCAGACTTTTTACTTTAGTCCTCCCGTGACCACGGCCCCTGGAAAGGTGTCGAAACGTCGGGAATTCTAAAAAAACAATAAATACAAACTTAATAATTCCAAAACAACACCTGAATTCATAATATACGCGCAGTAATCCGTAAAAAGTGTTTTATTTCTAATAAACTGTACGCGCGAAAGTCTTAGAAGTGTATATAATTCAACTATTTCCAAGTATATAAAACGTGGCCATTAGATTAATTTTTATCTTCTTCAGTAATAGGGCTATGTTTACCAGTCTTGAAGAAATTGAGGGTAGACACGCTGCGCCGTGGCCCATCTCCGTATCTAGCGATAGGCGCGACCCCGACTTGCCCTGTCTACTGATAGCTGCCTTTAATGTTTACATCTTAAGTCGGCTGATCAATTATGCCATTGCTACAAATCTCTTCGCTAAGGATCCTGGTTGCTAATGAGTCTATGAATGACACATTTGCAGACCCGAGAGATTACAGATACTAAATGCTTTGATTCTATTTATTACCTTTACCCATTTATGAATCGAAATCTTGATCTTTTTTGGATTCCCACCAAAATAGCACAGAACCAATTTCTATGTTTTGAAATGAATTCCATTTTTTAAAGATGGGAGGAGGTATACAAGGTGTTACAAAAATACCCCTATCGAAAATATCAAAATGTATGAAACAACTGATTTTTTTTTTCGCGATTTCAGAGTTGGCCCCATAGTAAAAGTTGTTCAGTTTGATAGTCCCTATATGCCATATTCGGCATTAGGGGTATTTTTGTAACACGTTGTATATTGCACTTATCCTGTTGCTATCCAGCGAATGTAGAACCCTGCATGCATCCGCATGCAAGGTTATACAAACTCTAACTTTCCACCACCGTCGGGTCAAATCCCACCTTGAAGCTAGAGCTCAATTTCTTATGACCCCATATATTGATTTTGAAACCCAAAAGTTAACACAAAGTTTCTTTGAATAATTGCACACGACAAAAACAGAATATAGAAACAAAAACGACTAAAAAGAAACATATAAAAGGCGGCATTATTGCTAAATAGCAATCTCTTCCAGGCAACCTTGGATGAGAGAAAATAAATAAATAAGTAGAAGGGGAATAGGTGCAAATTAAAGGAGAGGTAATGTATATAAATAGATAGAGAAACGAAATATATAATATTTTACCTCTTCACCTCTTCTTGTACAGCCAATACTCACTAATGGATTATATGGAATGAAAAACGAATACTTGAGGTTATTACAACTTATTATAACTTTCCTTACAGGCCTATTAATGACAGCTCATTTGTTTAACGATATTTTTAGTCAAACCATAGAAATAGAATGTCAAAGAACAACAATGTCAATGAACAAGTGATCCGAAAAACGA
The DNA here is from genome assembly GCA_963556745.1 of Catoptria pinella. NCBI lineage: Eukaryota > Metazoa > Arthropoda > Insecta > Lepidoptera > Crambidae > Catoptria > Catoptria pinella. The sequence goes on along the minus strand of OY750775.1, from coordinate 5,972,718 downwards.
AGTGCAAATGTGTGAGTGAAATAGTGTTGTGTACACTTAACTTAATAATGTTATCGATGACTGTACCTGCTTACGTCTATCTGTGTGGCTTACATAGTGGTGATATTGACATTTAGAATCCAATTTTTCATCTGCGCCATCGACCTACAATACAACTACAACCCGTAGTTGTATTGTAGGTCGATGGCGCAGGTGGTTGTGCACTCAAAGCTCAGTATCGTAGGATTCGTAGGTAGGTAATTAAAACATTGCGTATAGTTCGAATAATTATTAATGGGTGTGTAATGTATGACATAATATATTTATATGGACAAGCACAAAAATAATATCATACCTACAGTATTAACGTGATTTGACTTACGTACACGTACTTTTTTGTTTGAGTAAATAAGTAAATTGATTTTGATGACGTTAATTTTTCTAATTAGGTCTTTCTTAAATTCTATAATTAGGTAAGTACTAACAGATTTCCACACCTGACGGAGGCAGAGTAGCAGATTTTATCTTATATGTCATTAATGTATACTATCATATTCTGGGATATAAAGGATTATGATTATGACTAGCGACCGCCCGCGACCTTGTCTGCGTGGAAAGTTTTTTTGCTATCCCTCGGGAACAATTATTTTTTCGGGATGTAAGGTACCCTATAACCTTTTCTGTACCCCTGACAACGTGTATGTAAAATTTCATGATTATTGGTTCAGTAGTTAAGACATGAAGGCGTAACAAACAAACAAACGGACTTTCGCATTTATCATATTAGTAATTTTACTACTGGCACATCTTAATAAAATAACAAAATACCTAAGCAAAATACCCACCAAAAACTAAAATAGGTATTTAACTTTTGCATAGGTACTTAGATATGTACCTACCTAGTCAGTAACAATCTGATTAATGAACTATAAGTAATTTTTTACGATTCGAGTACGTAGGAAAATCAAACCTCAACAATATGTCAGCTAAATTAGCCTTTCATAATATCTAAAAACTTAAACTTACATTTTCTAAAAACAACCGGCGCGGCAAGCGAATTCAATAATCACTGCACGCACAACCGATTACCGAATTTGCTTGCCGCTCCTCCAGTTCCGACCGACCGACAGACGATATGGTCACCCTACACTTTGATTATTCATAGTAAATAAATTTGCAAATTTCTCTAAAACGAATGAAGATATCGTGGAAATATATTTTTGGGACGTTTATCGTGATCAAACGGTTAAGAAAATTTGTTTATTTTTAATCTGAATACAATTTCACCAATATTTTAGACTTTACATTACAAAAATAGTATGAATTGGAGGTTCGCATGCTTTTATAAATTTAGATCGCGATATCTTTGTCCCGGTTGCGTTACATGAGCAACGAATGTATTCGTAGCTGTCACAATGAATATGTGACGGCTACAAATACATCAATCCACCGGTATAGGCTCGGATTGATCTGGAATTCGACGATTTAACCAAAACATTACCTCAAAAAGTGGCGGATCTCCGGCCCACATGTTTTTGTAAAAAATTCTGCCGGGGAAGCCGTCACAATCATAACGAAACCTAAAATAAGAACGCATATCATCGGTACATTACTTCTAGGTGGTTTTAGGAAGGAATTATGCAAGTGGCACGGACATTATTTCGTTGTTCAAGCTCTAGCGACGTCACATCCGGTAAAATTTTAGAAAAGTATTAAAAATAGTGAGAATCAATAAAACTTGAAAATAACGAAATCAGTTTCTTAAAATGGTCTTTATTTTCAAAAAATAAAAATACATCAAAAATAAATAGTATGGCCAATTGGACTGCCAGTCCTAGTTTATCGATTTTATCGATACTCGTGACGTCATCAGTTAGTCAAGCCCTATCGTAAAACAACATTTTACTGTTTTACGTAAAATAAACTAAGTTATTTATTGTACATATAAAATATGACTATATATGGCAAATGAAATTAATAAACTATGTTCCATACTGTTTTCTTCGTCGATAAACGAATAAATGTAGTAAAATTTTGTATTTAAAGAAATGTGTGGCAATATCTTATTTACCTGTGAAAATTGTGATTACTTGGATTGTTTCTTTTTGTGACATCACAATTACATAAAGGACAAGACACCGTGACTCCACGATACCTTTATTAAAAAATTTAATTAAGATTCTCAAATATTTTAAGCAAAATGTGATTGCTCATTTGCAAGACGGGACGCTAGGGGCTCTTACTGTAAAAAAAGTTGGCACACTGTCACTTGATCCTTTGTCTCTTTTTTTCATAGACCGTGTCCGTATAACGATAACTTCTCTTTTCCACGCTCTATTGGTCTTCTTGAGCGCAGCGAAAATTTTTCTAAGTCTATGAGTCAAACAGTCTATTTGTTTCGGTACTGTGGTGTCACAATAACTGTTACATTCAATTACAATGACTAACAACATTAAATCAATAACAGCCTTCATCCCTCGTGGGATTTGTATTGAATCCATCCATCCTCTCTTATCCTCACTCTATTTTATGCTAAATACCACAAAATAAGATGATGAGAAGAGAATTATTCCACTTAACAGCAACTGAGGGAATAGCAATTGAAGTATTCCACTTAGAGCACATGGTAAACAAAAATTAGAGTTTCAATATTATATTACTTTCAATATTTAGAGGACATTATTTTAAAATAGAAATAGATCCCTAGAATTGATAATATTTTTTTAATACTATCCTGCAATCTTTGTGTTGCAAAGAGCTACTGCAGAAGGGTACGCATTACGTGTCTTCGCAGTATTAAGTTAACAAAGGGACAAAGAGAGTTCATTTGTTTATACCGGCAGCTAATTAGTCACTCGAACTTGCAGCTATAGGTAGTTAGTACACTGCTTATGGCAAAAGCTACGAGTTGTCAGCTGCTACCGAATGAGTAGGCATCGAATACGCATCCGCAGCGCTTCCGATAAGGGGTGAGTCAGTCGTGGCGATGGGTGTCTCTATTCGCGCTGATCCCGTATTATTGAACAGGTCATTCATACAGCCGGTCCTAATCGTGCACTCAGCGAATTTTCATTGAAACGGATGTTGTCAGACTTCGCTGGTCAACATTTGCTGTCAGTAGCAACCGCATCGCGATCGTGGAAGGTCGTATCGCCTGCGCCCGCATCCGCGTCTCGTCACTCGACTCCATCCTGACGCTCTGTAAACAAGACTATCGCGAGCTCACCCAGACAATTAGTGATAAAAACCTAAACATTACCAGGAAACTATACTATCGCATTAACGGTCTAAATATTTGCTATGATTTTCGAATTGGACGCTTCAGTGTTTTCAATAACCAATCAGCTCTAAGACAATAGTGCAGTGATATCACACGGTTTGAAGGAGAACCACTCGATTTAGTGGTGTTATGTCACCTGTTGGTAAATGATGTGTTTTTATCGTCGTTATCTGTGACTCTAGTGGCCATTTCGTACAGTTGACGATAGCTGTAGATAGAGACGCGCGTGTTGGAAAATGCCAGTGCTCGGTTACGACGATATGGCATCGCAGGACCTGTGCATGATGGGCTATAATACAGCCTCTGACTACATTCTGCCCCCCGAGTGGGACAAACCACCGCAGCATGACTACAACGGCTACTGCAGGCCCGTAGAGCACAGCTCTCACGCACCTATCAAGTACAACGAAGGTTTGTTTACGACCATTACATTCCCTTTAATTGTTGTTTACTGCCCTTTTGTTGAACTGCGATAATTTGGTGTCAATGCTACTGTCAACATTAGTCATCCATACGCTACATGCATTTAATTATGTAAGCTCGTCCATCATTAAAATTGTTTTCAAACAGATAATCCACATCAATATTCACAGTTTAAGATAAGAAATCAATGTAACCCCATTTGTATGGTAACAAAATTCCTTACCTTTTGTAATTTTTAGGGTTATTTCATTAAGAGTTAGGATTGCAATAAAGTCTGGATGACGTGACAATCTAAAGTAGATTTTAACAAATAATTAAACTCATCGCATTATCTTCGAATTAGTACACAAGCATGATATATTATCATGTTCGTTTATCTCTCCAAGGGTTGGATAATGTTATCAGTCAGTGATACTGTTATACATTTTTCGATTTCAGTGTCACTGAAACTTTAAATGTATCAGTCTATTTTTTTATTTCGTCACTTTAAAATGATCTTCTTTAATAACAAAATAAACATATTCTTTAGGAATAGTCTACTCAAGATTCTAGAAATTCGAAAATTTGATAGCTAAGCATTTTAGAACATAAAGAGGTGATGTTGATGTTGATGAATACTCTAATAAGATCGAAGATCTAATATACTCAATAATTTGTATTATATTATTTGTTCCACCCATCTTTTTGCGAATGCATCTTAGATTTTAGGCATAAACAAAAAAATTTGAAACGTGCCTGCGATGTATGTTGTTAAAAGTAGTAGAGTAGTATGTAGTAGTAAGATATAATTTATCAACGCTATATTTCTAATGTTTTTTTTTTGCTTTTGACGTCATACATGTTAAGTCGTTATCCTTTTTTGCCTCAAAATCTTTAATTTCGTCATCTTCACAAACCAGTTGTACATGTTCGTAGTTTTTAACTTACTGCTAGCTAACAGCAAGTAAGTAGTAATATTTTTTTCGTTTGGCTTGTATAATTTAGCGTTGTTTTAATTTTTTGTTTTGAATACAGGGTCGCTTGTTGTCGGTAAGTATTGCCGAAACGTCCATTCCAAATGGAAGCATGTCCAAATTCAAACTATCGCTGACTACCCTTCCATTTGGACGCACAAACGCCGTAACTTTCAATAGATATTTTTGGACGCATGTCCATTCCGAAGTATTCCATTTGGCGTTTCGTCAATTCGACCATTTTTAGGCGAAGATTTAAAACTGTAATTTAACGGATTAATGTTTTAGGTGTACAGTATATTTTCTATCATTTTAATCATTATCATTTGTCAAACAAATATTTACACAGATCTACAAACTGATCGATTTGTAAAATATTATTGGCGATTCTGTCAAACTTCTCTGAACCACCTAAACTTATTTTTTTTCTTTAAAACAGCAAAAGTTATAGTTAGGAATTCCTTAAATTATGCTCTACGCACGAATCTATCGAATATTTACCTGATTTGATTTTAAAAAAACTGTAATAGCGATAAAAATATTATTGCGGAGTCAGGTTTCGTAACAAACTGTATCTATGAAAATAATCATAATGAGCTGTAATTTAATTGATTACTAATCACTTCTTATTTTTAGGTAATTATTACTAAAAATCTCGTAGTATACAACATTGATAATCAAAAACAGTGGAAATAGTTATGTTAAAAATTTTATGTTAACTTGCATAACTCTTCAAATGATTTGAAATTGAAAAAATATTTATTCTAATAAGCTCACGATTGACGACGCGATTGATAATAAGCATTTTTAAATCGTCAATTCTTTTACCCTACCACCCATTATGACGTCTTTTAGTTGACAAGAAAAATGGTCGCAAAAAACTTATCAGCTTTACCAGAAGGAACGATATTTACAAATATGTATACCGTTTCCAGACATTACATTCATACATGTTACAATTAACATAGATTCATAAATAAATAACATTAATAAAATGGTCAATATAACTGTTCATTGCGCATTTATTTTATTATGTAGTGACTGTTATTTTATTACACTAAGGTTGGCCTCAGACCTACCGGTTTCATTGCTGTTCTAGTAGAACAGAACTTCGGAAAGTCTGCCGGGCTTCAACTTAAAACAGATAAATCTTATTATGTGAGCTTATTTGAATAAAGAATATTTCAATTTCAACTGGACTAGTGAATGAAACCGAGTTTGAAGACTTAGTTAGTGGTTTAAAAAAAAAGATTATTTAGTTTTAGTTATTCTTTTTACTAAAATAGTAAATTAATTAACGAAAAAATAGAACGAGTAAAATGATCCATCAAAGACTAGTCATGCACATAACTTATTAAAGGTACATATCGTAAATTGTAATCACAGAATATTATAATATTTCTAAACTTTTGTAATTGTGCCCTTAGAAATAAATAATTGGAATTAAATACCTACTTCTTCCAGATGCAAATGATACCTAATAATTCATTTTGATCTACAAAACTAATATCAGTATGCAAGTAACAACTTTTTATCCCGGGAAAACGCGAACGAAGCCGCTGGCAAAAGCTAGTCACTAATATGTGCCTTGACTCTGTCAAAAGAAAAACAAAAATAAAATAGATAAGTACTACATCAGCATTGCAGTATCTATTTATTTAAAGTTAGCATGTTTTGTCAAGTTCAATGATTTGCCAATAATTCTGTTGACATCTTCTAAGCCAGTTTTAATGTTCACTGGAATTTGACTCCGATTGCGTAAAATGTTTACTCCTATTTCCTTATTTAAATCAGAAAGTTTGTCATTGTTATACCTAATAAACATTGCATACTCTTCCACGGCCAGAATATTATGATTATTTTAATTTACTTAAGTACCTACCTATATAAAAACATTTGCTAGGAACTAGAAATTTGTTTTTGTATAGAAGTACAGTCGAGTTCAATAATATGTACGCCCCTTTGACAGTTCATCAACATTTATGCCTTTGTATTATAGGAAAGTCAACATCTTGTCAAAAGTGCCAACATTTATCCTATGGGAGGATAACATGTGTGTTTTGTATCGATAATATTTGCCTTAAACAGTTGTATTTAATCTTTGTTTTTTTTTTCAGGGCCTGTTTCACAATCAAAAAGTAAGTTCTGAGTAGCTTACTTAATTTTGATTTGACAGTTGTGATATGAATAATATGTCAAATCATCTGTCAAGTAAGCTACTTAGAACTTACTTTTTGATTGTAAAACCGGCCCTTGGTCATGTATTTACTGTGCACAAGGTTGCCAAAGCTTTGGCCAGTGGTTCAACCTCAATTATAATCCTAGTAATAACGCCCTTGAAATCCTCGATGGTTATAAATTGTAATACAGGGTGAAAAAAAGACTGTAGTTGGAAGAAAAGTACTCTAAATAATGATGTTGGCAAATTTGATTGCAGAAAGGTAACATTCCCTAATCTTTAAAAATAAGTAAAACTGCATTCAAAGATTTTTGATAAATATCTTGTCTCGTAGTATTGGAATAAATAGCATCACAATAATAATCAATAGCTAATTATCTATTAGCTTTCGTTCAATTAATCATAGTTGCTAAAATTAATTATTGCTAATAATCATCGACCGCGCGATCGCGACCTGATGCTATATCATAATATGAAACAACACGACCGCGCTAATTAGCACGCGGCGCGAACTGTTGAGCACTTTTGAATCGTCTATATTTTCCTACCACCCGTTCCAGACTTTTTTAACTGACAAGAAGAATAGGCGCAAGAAACTTATCAGCTTTAACAATAATAAACTCCGACAGTTCACGATGAATTATTGAATGTATACGAATGAGTGATTGAGAGAGAAGAGAACATGTTTGCATGCAGTGCAGTTTGAAACTTCAAGTGAAATGCTTGCTTCTCTGATTGATTTTGATTAGAAATGCATCATCTTCAGCATCACCTTTATCATCTTATCATCACGTTCATCATCATCATCACCGTCATCATCTTCGTCGTCATCAATTTACTTTGGTGAAAGCAAACACATTTTCTTATCATATTAAAAAGCATACATATTTAAAAATCATATTAGCAATTAGCATAGCAATGTACTTACCATGCTAATTAATATAAAAATTAGCATGCTAATGAAGTTAACGAAGATTCGCATTAATTTCCATTACTATTGTCTCGCCTAGGAATCCAACGGACTAAAATCTGAAAAATAATATTGTATACCAATCGATAGGGTCAATGATAGGGGCTAACTTCTTTTAAATAACATTAGTAGTATCTTAAAATAAAAGCAAACCTAAAAAAGATATAAAAAATATAATTTTATAAAAAAAAATTTCGACAGTTAAGTTATATGGATAACCAGCTTAAGCATAATGTCAAATTTGTGTCAAAAAATTTTTTTAACACATGCTGTGGTTGTGGCACGTGCTGGCTAAGGTCTAATCTCCATTTGCTGTTACTTCCGTACTTTTGCGAAGACGATGTTATTTTATGTTTTAGAATATTTCACGCTACCGAAAATTTTCTATTATTAAGGGAGCTTTTCCTACTTATAAGATTTTTTGCGACATTCCCCATTTAAGCATAATTTGCTGCTGTTCGGATCAGTTCTGGCAATTTATTTTCTTATGATTTAGTTTAAAACTTTGACGAGAGACTAACATGATGTTGATGAAATTCCGTATTCCTTGTCGAATACTTGTATAATCCATCTCGTAGATATTAAAATTAATGGTAAAACAGTATGGTTTAGGGTATTCGCCGATTGAGACACCAGCTATGGTCGGACATGGGCTATCCCATGTCACCTACGGGCACCGAAGTGTTGCGGAAAGCACGATAAGCCTGTTGGTTCCTGTTGCGTTTGCTGTCGTTATCTAACACCCACCAATCCACATTGGGCCTGCGCGGTGAGTCATGAGATGGCCCATCGTCCTTATTCATCGTAGTGCCTGGCTCATTATGATGATAAAATGGTAAAAAGGAACCCTTATGGTGCGACTCAGTCTGTTTGTATGTCGCAGCTGGATTGGATATCTCGAGTACTACTAATGCTATGAATTTGAAATTGGAATAGTTTTAAATGACGTCTACCCAACTATTTTGCAAATAAGAGAGAAATAAAAATATTTATATTTTTTTGCAACAGGGACTGAAAGGGGGTCTTAAAATTCGAAGTGAGGCTACTAGGGCATGGGTTATCATATGAAAGAGCGCTGATTGCACATTTTCAAACATTTTTTTGTTAGGTACGTTTTATGCTCTTTGGGGGAGGCCTATGCCCAGCAGTAGATGTCGTGCGGCTGATATCGGCGGCAAGTCCCCCTTGTTAAATAATAAATTAATGTTCTCCTTTCTTTTGTTCCAGACAGCGACATACAGCTAGAAACCAGTAGCAGCGAGGCGAGTGCCGTCAGCTCGACGCCGCTGTCGCAACACTGCGCGATCTGCGGCGACCGCGCCACCGGCAAGCACTACGGCGCCTCCTCCTGCGACGGCTGCAAGGGCTTTTTCAGGAGGAGCGTTCGCAAGAATCACCTGTACACATGCAGGTTAGTTATTTGTCTAATTGACATACAGCTGGAAACCGTCAACAGCTCGACGCCCAGTCGCAGCAATGCGTGATCTGCGGTAACCGTGCCACCGGAAAGCACTACGGCGCCTCCTGGCGACGGCTGCAGAAGTTTCTTAAGGAGAAGCGTCCGCGTACACATGCATGTCTTTATTTTTATTAACGGAATTTTTCTTTATATGTGACTTGTTCTTTTGGCTAGCTAGAAAGAAAGTATAATATACAGAAATGAGCCCAACTTCAATATCCTAAGTAGGAAGGGTAGTATTTCGAAAATTCCAAATGATAATGATACTCCGGGAATAACAAAGGTTGAACATAAGTTGATAATAATATTAATACAACAAGATATTTAACTTTAACAAACTCCTGGAATGACTTTTTAGTAGATCTCAGATAATCAATAATACCTATCTTTTTTTTTCAGGTTTAGCAGAAATTGTGTTGTAGACAAAGACAAAAGAAATCAATGCAGATACTGTAGGTTAAGAAAATGCTTCAAGGCTGGCATGAAAAAAGAAGGTATGCTCATATATCTTTTATTAATTATTATTTTTCTTTAATAAAATATTTATTTATTATTCATGGACATTAAAGTTTTAAGTACTTAAGTACTATACATTAATAGTAACTTTCCAAAATTAACATTAGTACTTAGTGAGTGTAAGGGTAGCGTGTCTTACACACTTGTTTACGGCATGTTTGTTATTCGTAAAAATGTATATGCACCAACGGTAACAACAAACTCATGTAATTTCCAAAAGCCTAAACATCTTTTGAAAAGAGACATGAGTTGTCTTTAAAAGCGTCACATGTAGGTACCTACACTTATCGCGTCCATGACACCTTCGTGTTGCTAATTATTCTGTGACATCGCTTCTATCTATTTTTAAATGAATATGAAGATACTCTCCAGGACATTTTTATGAAGGTATTTTTACATATACATGGTGTCCCAAAACTTTGCCACATGGAGGGAAAGTACCTTAAATATTGAAGATAGAAAATTTTACTAAAAGTAGACTTCATTTTGATTTTAATATAATAAGATTCAAAGACTGAAAAAAATCGCATACTATATAATTAAAAAATATATAAAGTTTGTCAAATCATATGTCAAGTAAGCTACTTAAAACTTACTTTTACATTGTGAAACAGGCCCTAAATCTAATAAGTAACAATGACATTTTCATAGGCACGTTTGCTGTATGTTGTTAACTTTTTATCTAAGTAATACTATTCCTTATCGATATCGACATACGATATTTATTTGATGATATAGATTGACTAAAAATATGGATGAAAATATCGCATTTATAAAATGTGTAAGAATGACCATTATTTTTATACCATAGACTTATCAGTAATTAGGAGTAGGTACTTACCACACTTATTAATAATAATAATAATAATATAGCCTTTTATTTCCTTAATAAAAAAACATTGCATTTTAATTACAATTTTATATTTTTTTTATCTATGGAAGCTTGTAATTAGCCTTTAAGTATTTATTTTTATAGTAAACTTGTAAATGATGCTGTTAGCTGCCCATAAAAATTAAAATAAAATAAAATAAATAATTATTATTTTGTTTTGCATGCATTATTACTATTAATTGATTTCAATTTTTAAAATAAAATTAATTAAAAATTAAAACTACATAATTTGAGTTAAATAAATAAATTAGAATATACAACATGCTACAAAGATACCCCTACTCATCGGGTGAAGGCCTCCTCCATTCCACTCCAAGTCTTCCTGTCTTTTGGTTTCGCTTCCCAGTCTTTACCTGCCACCTCAATTACCTCATCCAGCCATCGCTCTTTTGGTCTACCTCTCTTTTTTTTCTCAGGTGGCCCTTTCCATGTGGTTACTCTGTGTGTCCACTTAGCTTTGTCCATTCGTGCAATATGACCGGCCCATTTCCACTTCAGTTTTTTTCAAGGCATCGATTACATTTGTTGTTTTTCTTATGTCTGTGTTCCTTTTTCTGTCCTTTAATATGGCTATAATACGTTCCATAGACCTTTGACAAACTTGTATTTTATTTATTGTCTGGTTCTAGGTCTAGGTCCACACTAATTAACCGACTATAATTCGGATACAACATGACAACTCTTATAGTTGGAACAACTGGATCCGCATATACATTTTGCGTTTTAATTTCATTTTGTGTTATAAGAACCGTATCGTGTTGCCCGATTCATGTTACTTAATACCTAAATCAACGTGATGTAGGACGTAAGTAACACACAATATATCAAATGCATCTAAAAACAATCGTTTTTTACTAAAATAAATGATAAATGACTAGCTTGTAGTTTATAGGTTGTTCTTGACCTCCTAGGGGGAAATAAAACTAAAAAAACGAAAAAATAATTAAAAGCGCATAGTCTGCACACTAGCGCCGCCATTGGAAAAAAACATAGCTCTTAAATAAAGACGAAATAGTGAATTATCTCTCTATAGCGCACTCCGAAGAAGCTTTGTGGTACTTTTTATCGCTATTATTATTATTATTATATATTGCTAAAAGTGGCCACATTGCGCAAAAAAACTCCATTAAAATAACGACAGCCTAGAAGTGGCTACAATTCGCAAAAAATCTCCATTAAACTAAATGACAGGCAAAAAACGTTAAAATATTGTCTAAGCTATAAAAAGTACCATAAAGCTTCTTCGGAGTGCACTACAGAGAGATAATTCACAATTTCGTCTTTATTTAAGCACTATGATACTTTTCCAATGGCGGCGCTAGTGTGCAGACTATGCGTTCTTAAACTTAAAAAATATACAATTAGCTACTGTATTTAACAATATTTTACTTCAATTAACTCTATGTTAGTAATCATAAGTAATTATTAAGTAGGTATACAGTTAACTTAAAAAGCCCTAAAGTTAACAAACCTAAAATAAATTAGTTAATTATCCAATTCATCCAAATCTTTTATACTTGCCTATGAAATATGAGTTGATATTGTTGTTAGGTAGTTGTTACTTACTATACATAATTAAGTAAAATCAAGCTCACTATCGCAAAAATACAATGTTGAATGTTGGCTATTAATCCAAACTGTTGATCAATGATTATTACTTAAACTTATGCACAAACAAAACAAACCGTTACTTATTTAGTTTCTTTGTTCGATAAATTATATACTCCTATGTTCAATCACGGTTCACTAGCAAAAGTTATCGCCGGGAATGTGGGGATAATTGCTTTAACAAGCCTAATTACTCATAAACAACATTGATTCCGTCATGAGTCGATTCTTACTACTGAGCTTACGTAAATATTGCCGTTTATTTCCTACTGATGTTATTTTGGAGCTTAACTGGAATTTCAAGATCACCGTCTAACTAAGCATCTATTTATGTAAACTATTATTTGTACTCATGTATCATCTTTAAAAATATTATAAAAGCACAGTTAAATTAAATTACCTTATCTGCTTTGGACGAGGTAGATCGTATTGAATAGGTTATTTAGGTTACATTTTTTTAGTGACTTGTAATGTTATGAACATGCACTTGTGTTTCCGTCTTCCTGTACAAGAATTAATGATAAAACGGTTAAGCAAATGTCATCAAATATGTACAGTACTTCAAGATAAATAATGGGCATCGGAAACAATCATCTAACATAACAAAAACAAGTAGTTTTGCCCTAAAAATCACTTACAATTTCAACTTTATCGCTATGAAATAAATATCAATGTCATTTCTAAGTAAAACAAATTATTTGCAAGCCGCGCGAGCGAGGCGCCCGCGCCCCGGTGCCAGTCAAACCCATTATTTATCTTGAAGTACTGTAAGGTTGAGCCGTGATGGTTGAAACTGCGTAAATTCGTCTTGTAAAGTGTAAACATTTTATACAAATGTGAAACTGATAGTTTCACTACTATTATTATTTTGTGATCTGGTAACACTGAGACTAGTTGATGATGATGATGATGATAGACAGAATTAATTTATTTTATTTTTAATTTAATTTTACACGGCAATGTTAATCTTATAGTGCTTATTTATCTACAAAAAATATAGGCATTAGTAAATTACAAAGTGATGTATTAATTATCTTATCTTGTGCACATTTCGCGTGAAATGGTGCGATACCAACGGCGATGTCTCGAAATCAATTCTGAAAACATTAACATTTTTCACGATAATTCACTTCCCTTCATACCTACTTGTAGTAATATAATTTTATAAAAAGCAATTAAGCAAAATAATACTGGACTAAGTTAAGTGGACCAAACCATGTTAAGGCCAAGGAGCCCTACCGGCTAACTTTTCGAACTTCGGCGGGTCTGCCGAGCTTCAACTTTAAACAAAAAATCGAAGTAAGGGGTTTTGTACTGTACTATTCGCCGAAGTTATTTAGAAGATATCGATGTTCGTGTGACATCATGAATTGGGGTTCGCCGTTTTGGCCCGATTGGGGCTTGATTTATCTGTTTTAATTTGAAGCTCGGCAGACTTTCCGAACTTTGATGCGTTAGCCGGTACGGCCGCTGTATATTCGAAATTATAAATTAACCTATGTTTGATTCAACGGTAAACAATCAAATATTCTTTATTTTGAGCAGATAAAAATATATGTTGTAGTTTCATAAACGATATTATTTTCCGGTTAAAAACACGATATTCGTATCTTCAATCGACTAAAAATATGCAAAGACAAAGAATATTTTCATTATTTTTATATTTTTGGATAATACTTAAAGTTTATTAACTCACGAATCATATATAGAAAAATAGGTGATGACATAAAAAAGAATATTCAACGGTTACTTTTTCAAAAAGTGACTTTATGCTCAAAATATCAACAGTAACATTGAAAAAATTAAAAGTGAGGTTATTTTCATTACTCTTCACACATAAAGAAAAAGACAAAGACAGAGTTTTCGGAATATACTGGCCATAAGGCACTTAAACATGTCAGTCACATGGGTTTATTGAAATGGGCTATTATTTCTTGTCCTAAGAATCCTTAGTCTAGGCTCAGTTAATTCCAGATGCGTAAAACAATTTCCCGTTGTTGCAGCCGTGCAGAACGAACGAGACCGTATAAACTGTCGGAGGCCGTCGTACGAGGAGCCGACGCAGGCCAACGGCCTCTCCGTCGTGTCGCTGCTCAACGCTGAACTCCTCAGCAGGAAGGTTATAGATGAGGTACGGTAGTGATATCACCTTTCTTTAATATTTTCTGAAACTCTTTTTTTTTATTCACAATCATATCAACTGATGTTGTGTTGATAGGCTGAAGGAAACGCACTTCACCCGGAATCATCATCATCATCCATGGTTCTCCTACAGAAGACATGAGTATTTTTTTATTATCTTCACTGCTGGGGCACAGTCTTTCGTTATGGTTGAATAAGAAAAATGGTACATAACTTACCACGCGAGCCAATGCGGATTGGTGGGGGTTATCCACTGCTAATGCAGCCAGAGTCAACCGAAAGTCGGAGGGACTCTATAAAATGGATTGTTGAACACACATCCGATGACCGACCCTAGCTAGCGATAGTAGCTTACCGTCGCAATCTCAGACCGAATGCGCTAAGCGACTGTTTAGCTCTACTGTATAATTCTATAGAATCATATCAGAATACTTTTATGAGTATCTTGGTTAAAAACGAACTCAAGTCGTTGGTAATACTATGAAGTTAGGCACTATTGATCAATTTCATTCATTTATCTAAGTAGGTATATCAGGAAGTAAGCATAAGCATTATAGTTATATGACTACTTCCAGACAATCAACGTGTCAGACTCTGAGATCAGCAACCGCAAGCTAGCGAAGATCAACGACGTGTGCGACTCGATCAAGCAGCAGCTGCTGATCCTGGTCGAGTGGGCCAAGTACATCCCCGCCTTCACAGACCTGCACCTCGACGATCAGGTATGTCCAATGTACTTTTGAACTTAAACTCAACGGTTTAGGCGCATTAGGGCTAATTCTCATTATGGCAACCAACTCGCTGATGGACTACTTCTCATTATGGCCACTTTTCATTTTGGCTACTTCTGATTAGGGCTACTTCTCATTAGAGCTACTTCTCAGGGAATGTTTATTGAAATAAGTACTGTCTTTATGTATAAAAACATGTTTATTCATTCATAAAAGATCAATGACATTATTTTAATACAATATTATAAGTATTACTTCTTGTAATTACTTTAGTCTGGTTTAAATTTGACTAAAAGAAAAAAAACAAGACAGATTATAATAAAAATAGCTATTTTACCACTTTTACCCGCAGAGAATATACCAGAGGGTTGCCAAAAACTAACGGAGAGAAATGAATCGTTGTTACCATTGTTTGAAACGTTTTTAAAATATTCATGTCATTGATCTCTTATAAATGAATAAACATGTTTATACACATAAAGACAGTACCTACTTATTTCAATAAACATTCCCAAATTTTGAGAAGTAGCCCTAATGAGAAGTAGCCCTAATGAGATGTAGCCCTAATGAGAAGTAGCCCTAATCAAAAATAGTTAAAATGAGAAGTGGTCTATTAGCGAGTCGGTTGCTATAATGAGAATTAGCCCTAATGCGCCTAAACGAACTCAACTTAACTCTTTAACTTGTGAACATTAAGACTTCATACAGACAGGCTGCATTAGGACTACTCACCAGCTGCAAAATTTTAGTTTACATAACTGCATCGAAAGTGCTAGCTGCCGGTCCGCTCTTAGTCGGTCTTAGTTATAACAACTTAAGGCTATTTTGATGGTTATACTTTTGCCTTTTGAATTAACACGTAGGTATTAATTCCTTCTACATTGGTGAGATGGCGCTGGCTTGCAGCGTAAGAGTTGATATACTAGAAGAAATTCGACGTTCTCACCAGTGACTCGGTAGCTCAGCGGTCAGAGCATTGGACCGGATATCCAAAGGTCGCGGGTTCGATTCCCGTCCGAGAACATGATCTGGTGCGAGTCCTATTTTTTCTAGTATATTATTTAGTATTATATAAAAATAGCATTGTGAATGCTTAAATCTCAAAATTTCAAATACGTAGGTATTGAGCTTGCAAAGAGTATAGAAATTTGACCGATTGCGAAATGGACCAAATGCGAAAAGGACTAAATGCGAAGTGGACCTTAATACGATTTGGACCAATCGCGAATTAAACATATTTTCGTAAAGTGGACCAAATGCGACTAAACGCGCCGCGGGCACTGCTGCTCTTCACGGCCACTGCATTCCTCGCCTCTCTGTAAACGAAAAAACGTCCGACATATAGTTGTTGGCGCCATTTTGTCGAGTTTGGTTTGGTGTGTATTTTAATTATTTTCAAATTGATTCATAGTGGATATTGTGTCTTAAAATTGGTGCAGTTATATGGTACAAGTGTCTACGCAACTGAACAATATGTGGGATAATTGAAATAGGCGCGATCTTGGTTGTGTGAAGCTGAGACTTTTATTGAAGTGGTGGCTTCCTCGGCAGAACTAACCGAGTAAACTGTCTTGCTTGATATACTTGGTGCCAAATGCTCCAAGCAGCATTGGAATGCGATGCACCCGCATTCTAATGAAAAATGAAACCATATCTACCACTGAACTATTTAACACTTGAAACTGGCAAAAATTACTTCCAAGAGGAAAGTAGATTGCCGAAACAAAAAAGAAGAAGAAGAACGTCCGACGTGACGCCAGACGCCCGCGCCCCGCGTCTCCGTAAACGAGCACGGGTGCTTACATATTAATGCTAGAGGGGGTAATAAAGTGCATGCTAGAGGGGCGCCCGCCCCCAATCTGGATGCGTTTATACAAGTCGAGTATTTGTTCCACGGAATACTCAATGATTGGTGATTTGTCCAAAACGATGATTAATTGTATTAATTTGTTTATGCAGGTGGCGCTACTGCGCGCGCACGCGGGCGAGCACTTGCTGCTCGGCTGTGCTCGTCGCTCGCTACACCTCAACGACGTGCTGCTGCTGAGCAACAACTGCATCATCGCCAAACACAACATTGGTCAGTATACTCAGTATCGTAGTATTGTACTATAGATGGCGAAACTAATTCATAATTTGAAAGAAAGTGACAGAACATACTGATTACCTAAATAGTATTTAAAAGACCACTAATCCTCATACGATAATAATAATAATAAAACGTTTATTAATTTTATGAATAAGACTGTTTTGTACAGAATAATGAACCTTAACGTAATAACCATAAGGGCTACTATTGTTACAGACGGTCGCATGGACATCGACATCAGCATGATCGGCATGCGCGTGATGGACGAGATCGTGAAGCCGCTGCGGGAGATCGACATCGACGACACGGAGTTCGCCTGCCTCAAGGCGATCATATTCTTCGACCCGAGTCAGTATTCACACTTACATTTTAATTGAACTAAGACAAACAAATTAAAACTAGTTCGCGCTGGGGCGTTGCGCCTTTACACGAAAATTTCTGCATGTGCGCGATGATACCTACATATTATATTTAACGCTTTCCAATATTGTTTACAGATGCCAAAGGCCTCTCTCAGCCACAGAAGATCAAGCAGCTCCGATACCAAGTGCAGATAAACCTCGAGGACTACATCAGCGACCGGCAGTACGACGGGCGCGGCCGGTTCGGGGAACTACTGCTGTGCCTACCGCCCCTGCAGAGCATCACTTGGCAGATGATCGAGCAGATACAGTTCGCGAAACTTTTCGGGGTAGCTCATGTGGATAGTCTGCTACAGGAGATGTTGCTAGGAGGTCAGTTATAATATATAGTTTTATCTCATACATTTAGATGTTGATTTTACGATGCTTTGTCGCCGCTGCAGAATATTATGTGGCAGATGAACAAGAAGATACAATTCCTGCAGCTATTTGGGGTGATACATTTTGACTGCCTGGCCACGCGGACCGGCTCTTCATTGCGCGCCCGACATGCCCACACCACACTGTTAATTAACAATGCGTGGCACCACACGAACACAAAACGTATTTCGAAATCGCGAGTCGCGTCGCCCGTCGCCGGTCCGCGTGGCTAGGCCGTTAGAATTTGTGGGACGTTTTTTTGGCGATGGCGATTCTGAAAAAAAAAATCTTGTCGCAAAGATCTTATCCCAATAAGCAAAAAACATGGACAGTTTCTAGATATTTATGTTTAAACATACTAGATACAGAAAGCAAACAAGAGTCAATATCTCAAAAACTGCCCAATAGTGGGAAAGAGTGTCATAATATATGTCTTTAGGTCTTGACAAGTCCTCTCAAATAAATTTAAATTGTGGCGCGACAAACAAAAAATTTTTTTGTTGGCCCACCCCTTTATACAAAATTATCCTTTCGCGTTCCAAAGGTGCATCAACAGATGCAATGGAGACGAGCGGAGGCCTGGCCGAGTCTGGCGCGGGTGCGGACGCGGAGGCGGGCGCGGGCGCGGGCGCGGGCGCGGGCGCGGGCGCGGGCGCGGGCGCGGGCGCGGGCTCGCCGCCGCTGGTGCCCGTGGTGCCGCTGCCCGACCACGGCTTTCTCGACCCCATGCCCTTCAAACAGGAGCCCAATATGTGAGCGACACGTTTACTGCAGGTGATGGGTACATCTAGTGTTGTAATAAACTTGAGCTCTTTAGTCTTAGGCCCGTATTTATAAACCGCTCTCGACGTTGAGAGCTATCTTGAGATCATATTTGAGATGCTTATTCTTATAAGAAAAGTATCTCAAGTATGACCCGGGGCCCTACCGGCTAAGTTTTCGAACTTCGGCGGGTCTGCCGAGCTTCGACTTAAAACAGATAAACCGCAGTGACGAGTTTCGTATTATACTATTCGCCGAAGTTATTTAGAAGATATCGATGTTCGTGTCGCATTATGAATTGGGGTTCGCCTTTTTGGCCCGATTGGGGCTCGATTTATCTGTTTTAATTTGAAGCTCGGCAGACTTTCCGAAGTTCGATGCGTTAGCCGGTACGGCCCCTGAAGATGGCTCTCAACGTTGAGAGTGGTTTATAAATACGGGCCTAAAATTCGAGACTTGAGTCATATTGCATGACTCGAGACTATTAGGCTCGCGTGTCATGAATGAGTCTTTTCAGTCCTCAGTCCTGTGAGTCTTTTGAGTCCTTTTAGTCACATCGATATGCTAAATAAATAAATAATTGATTATGTCTACATACTTCCACTCAAATTTTTTTTTTTCATTTTCATTCACTTAAGCATTCAATCATTGCTGTCGACTTAGCTAGGAGTAAAAAGGTATAGAAATCAATGAAAGTCAATGAAAATATTCAGATAAATAGCTCTAAAAGAAATTGATTATATTCTGTCCTTTTCTTTCCTAAGTCCAGTGAAAGTCTGAATCCGCAGCATTAACTTGTTTGACTTGATTTCAGCTAAGGACTCTGTTCCAAGTTCTTTTATAAAGACTCAGTTATGATGAGTCCCGTAGTTATGACTCTAAGTCTTCCTTCAAAAGACGCAAAATTCAAAAGGACTTAAGCTGAACTCGAACTCGAGTCTTTAAAAAGAACTGAGTTTTCAGAGAGAACTCAAGTCCTATTTATTATAAGACTTCAGGACTAGAGTCTTTTACCACACTAGGTACATCGCACACGCTTGTGGTTATATTCATCTCGGTGGCAGTTCACGCGAACACAGTACAGATTTTTACTTGTTGCAAATAATTTTCGTATTTCGATTATAATACACAGTTCTAACACGCAATGCGTGTTGCAAGAGAATCTTTGTTTAATTTATCCAACTATCACTGATCATAACTTTATTGGAAGTGGTTCAAATAGCCACAGACATCATAGCACTAACTGTATAAATAATTGATAATGGAGAAATAAATGTTGCATCTGCAATGATTAAGAGATATTGTTGAAACTGGATGGTGATCATAATTAGATTTTATTGTATTTTTTGTAACATTATATTATTGAATTTTTCAAAAAAACATTACATATCTTGTTAAATTGTTAATATTTTAAGCTAGAATTCCATGCCTGCTCTCGGGTTTTTTATTGTCCTAATAGGTTTACAGTACCGTGATAAGTTGATGACTTATATTTAATAATAACTGTTTATAATATTATGTAACTTCAGGTACCACACATTACCTTATATCCAGCATGTTTCTAATTGCCTTTCGTAATATATTAACAATCAATCATCGGTTGTGGTGTTTTGGAAAAAGATAAATTTAATATTAGTTTATTATTTAACATTAGTCTGTTTTATCTTTAACCAGGAGTCCAGAACAGACTACACCAATGACAGCTGGAGACATGATGTTATTATAGCGTGTAAGGTGTGCCTAAGATATTTTATTCTAGTTATTTGGACTTGACCAAAAATGTGCCCATTTCACTATCATATTGACTTTTCTTTTTATTATAGAAAAATTCGACTAAATGACTAAGTTGGGTGTCCCAATTTTGTTAGCATATTTTTATTCATATAGGTGTAGGTATTTTGCCAATTCATTATAATTTAATTAGAATATATCGTGAGTATACTGTTCAAAATGCAATTAATTCTTAGGCTGTGTAACAATATATATATTTTTCAAATTATTAATAATATCGGGAAATTGTTAAATTATAAAGTTATTCCTATATTTTTACATTAGAAAATATTTATAAGATTTTAATTTATCCTGGCCAGTTTCATGAAAGTAGGTAATGATTTTTTTTATATAAAGTTCATTTTCGTTTGTGTTACCAAGCAGAGGATGGATTTGAAATGTTTTCAATTTATTTTAGGCATTTTTAGGATTGATTTTATATTGTTATAAAACCGTTATACACGAACCGTAGACTGTATCTACATATTGTAGAATTGTTTTAAGTTTTTATTTATATATAAGGAGTCAATGATAAAGATATGAAATGCTCAATGTAAGTACCCTTGCCAAATGTTTGGTGTATTGTTATAGTATATTTGTAAGGAGGTGAAAGTTTTATACAACAGGGAAAGTATGTTTTACATTGGTTATGAGATGTATGTATCAAGTTAAATATTTAAACAAACTTAGTGCCTTATACCCTAACTAAGTAGAACGGTGTATTGTTGAATGTGTACATACTATACGTAGAATATATTTTAATAAATAATCTGTTACCGAAATATTCTTTTTTTATCCATTCCATTGCATATTAAATTAATGAACTGTTAGTTTAGCTTCCCATAATTTTGGAAACATAAGGCGGATTTAATCATTATAATCACTAACTAATAAGTCCCTACAATGATTCACCCATCGTAAAAGGAAGAAATTGCAAGTTGTGAAAGAAAAAAATCATACCTGCTAAACGACTAAACTTTATAGTCTAAAATCACTATACTAAAATCACCGACAAGTAATCGTCGATTATTCGTTGCTGGAGGGCTTCTGCGACACGTCCATGTACCCTCTCCGCCGGTCGGCGCGGTTCTTGCAGTACAAGTACAGCACGGAGAGCGCCGACACCACAGACATTACTACCAAGGGCACGTACACCCATTTTCCAGTACACAAATGGAGCATGGATTTTTAATAATTATCAAAAACAGTTTCTTTCAAAATCATATATTTCCAATTGATATTGACAGTCTGAGTACTAATAATCGCAAAGAATAAAATATAAAAAACTACTCTTTGAACTTCAACTTCAACTTTTGAAGTAATATATCAACCAAGATCGTCAAAGTCAAATTCATTCATAGATTAAAGATAGATTAAATAAACATTGTTGCCGGTTGTACATTCTCTATGATATGATATTGCTTCTGCTTTTGCCATGCCATTAGACTATTAGAGAAATCACTACGATTACCTCCGAGGTGCTCCGACTGCACTTCCAGCGTCGATCGAGCCGCACTAACCTATGCGATCCTGGTACTGCGAGTTGGTGATTTTGCCATGCCATTAGAGACTATTAGAGAAATCACTACGATTACTTCCGAGGTGCTCCGACTGCACGTCTAGCGTGCGTCGATCGAGCCGCACTAACCTATGCGATCCTGGTACTGCGAGTTGGTGATTTTGCCATGCCACTCTATTAGAGAAATCACTACGATTACCTCCGAGGTGCTCCGATTGCACGTCTACCGTCGATCGAACCGCACTAACCTATGCGATCCTGGTACTACGAGTTGGTGATTTTGCCATGCCATTAGAGACTATTAGAGAAATCACTACGATTACTTCCGAGGTGCTCCGATTGCACGTCTAGCGTCGATCGAGCCGCACTAACCTATGCGATCCTGGTACTGCGAGTTGAAACGTTTCACAAAAACAACCACTCAAGTTTATGTGATCCTAGTAATGTGTGACAGTGAGTTTTAGACACTGATAAAATAATTTAAATTTGGCGCATGATACCGCTTCAAGTCTATAAGACCCTGGTATTTTGTTACTAAACTTACATAATTTAAGCCTGTTTAGCCTTACCATTTTAAAAGTACGCGACATCAATATCTACTACAAGCCTATGCGATCCTGGTACTCTTCGAAAGCTGCAGCGCTACATAGACCTATCTCAGAAGAATAAAGATTCATCTGAGGGTACTTTAATAAAAATACCTTCTTCTGAGACTATACCTATTTTGGACTCCGAACTTTGTCTCTGGTCAGAAGAATAAGTGACAACCAGTGACAACCTACAAAAAATAGGAACCAAACGTAGATTATTTGTTTCATTCACTCTTATAGGCAAACGTCATTGACGTCATGTAAGAACATAGCTGTTGTGAACTCTTATTTTAGGGCGGTTCCTATGCTTTAGCTATTCTTCTGAGATAGTCCCTACACTAACGGCCGATTTCAATAACCTATCTTCAGTAAGAGATAGGCCTACTCTCAGAAGAATAACTAAAAAAATTGGTAGTGTCGTGGGGAATGCATATGTATGGAATTTTTCATTTACCTACGACACTACTGCTGGCGATGGTCTAGAAGGGAAAAAAATTAGGGGCACAAGTTGAGAGTCCAAAATAATTTATGGGGTTCCCCAGGGAAGCGTGCTTGGTCCCACATTATTTTTTTATTTATTTAAACACTAACTAACCTTGACAGGTCGAATAATTTGTAGGAAAAATAAGAAAAAAAGCATGCCATATAAAGAATGCAAAAATACGTTAGGCTTTGATGATTTTAGGATATAAAGAGGGAAGATTTTCTAAAATCGATCTTCTAGTTTTGGTGTAGTGCATAGTGGATAAAATAACTGAACCTAAGATGCAATTTTATCGTAGGTTTAGGCAAACTGTACTACATTCTACCTTCCTAATTATGTATGTCTACATAATTTCTGGTATTTGGTACTTACTTGTAAAATCTCACGCGCAAGCACAATCACCCAGATACACACACACTCACATACAAGCACTTACACATACCTACAAGACTTTTCAGAAAAATGTTCTTTAATTTTAAATACACCTAAAGCTGGGTCCAGATTTGTGTAATGTATCATGTTGTGTAACGCGAATTCTGTTTATGGACGGAACTACAATTTACATTCACGTTACATTTCATTACATGTCACACCAGTTTGGATCCGGCATAACAGCCTGGCAACACAAAATAGTAACGTCGGGAGCGGCGACGGGCGACGCGACTAGCACCAGGCCGGTCCCCGTGGCCAGGCGGTTACGCCGCTTTGCGAAAAACATGGGATTATTTTCCGAAATTCTCCAAATTCTAAAAGTCCGCATGCTTTTTCCTTGAATACCACATTGGTTTCTATTGTGAATGTAGACGATGCCTATTTATTTATGATAAGTTTAAATAATAACAAATAGGATACAAATATACAAAAGTTTATTTAAAATAAACAGCACCAATCAAATGCTACATTGCATGTATAAAAATATTTCTAATCTTTTTATTTTTTATAGAAATTATTAACATCAATGTTAATTACTAAATAATATGATTCGCCTGGGCCGGCGATTGCGGAGGTAAAGCAACTTTCGATCATGAGATGGGTGACTATAAATTTATTATCTCGAGCCCCACCGTGCTTCGGAAGGCACGTTAAGCCGTTGGTCTCGGCTGTATCTGCAGTCGGTAACACCCACCAATCCGCATTGAGTCCGCGTGGTGGGTTATGGCCCATCCTCCTTATCCATAAGGAAGGCCTCTGCCCCAGCAGTGGAGACAATAAAAAAAATGGCTGATGAGCATGATTTAGTTGTAGAGAGTGGAGGAGTGTTACCCTAATCTAAAATAGGTTCATAAACTATCTTAAAACGCTACTGAATGTGCTATTCCTAATTATTATTATATTCACACAGACATATTGTACTTTTTCACATCACCCAATTTGTATCAAATAAAACTTTCTAGAAATATTATTATAGTGTAGAGTAACAGAATGCCTTAATTATAATTTTCACAAATCAAATTGCCAATTATTGTACTTTGGTAAAAAAATCATTTGGATATAGACTCGAATCTCTTACACACTAAATAATCTCTTACACACTACTCAATGATTTTAGAGCGAAAATAAACTCGTCCATAATAAAATTCGAAATTTTTTGAAAAAATACATTTCTATGTAACAAAGATGAATACAAACAGTATCTACAGGTTCGTCCCATCTAATACGGGATACATGACTTTATGGCACAGCACTTAAGGTTGCATTTGATATCTTTTGCATTGCTTGATTTAGAATGCTCTTATACAACCTTTTATACAAGCTCTTATACGACCAACTCTGAAATGATTTTTTTCTGCTGATTTTTTCCGCGATTACAGAGTTGGTAAAAGTTGTTCAGTTTGGTAATCTGCCTTTCTATTGTTTAATTTTAAAATCTATCGCAATCGCTTTCAAGATGAAACACATTGATGCTTCTTTTTGGCACAAATAAAAACTTACCAAAGAAATGCAGCAATGTGTCGGATCCAACTGTCAAATGAAAGCAAGGCGATGGATTTTTAAATTAGACAATTAGCCCCCTGGTTTATACATGAATTCTTTTACATGTTGTATAATGTCTTATGGAAAACTTAGAAGCATTTGGTAAGCGATATCTTTATTTATGTCAATGAACTTAAGGTTGCATTCCGTATCACTTGGCCCTAGCCCTGCTCCTGGTAGTATGTACTCCAACATAGCAGAACTCAGTGTCGATGCCGTGCTGCTGCAGGTAGTGCATCCACTGCAGCTGCTTTAGGGAAGGCCGGTCTGTATCGCTCTTTACTTCCACGAACCTTATCTGTAGTTAAAAGAGTTTATTTTGGAATACGTTTTTATACTGAGTACATTGAGAGAATTGGAATTTATTTATAAATAAATAAATATTTGACAACATCACATACATTGCTCCGATTCCAAAGTAAGTAGCTAAAGCACTTGTGTTATGAAAATCAGAGACAACGGTGGTATCACAAAAAACCCAGACCTGAGCCAATATAGAAAAGTTCGTTTTTCTAAATTGACCCAACCGGGGATCGAACCCGGGACCTCATGGCGACACCTTGAAATCCGGTGTACAAAGCCACTCGACCACGGAGGTCGATGTCAAGGTGATAGTTACTTTGTCAACAACAAAATCTTCCTGTAAGTACTGAAATAAAAAAAACTACTAACAGAACTTCTCGTTTTGCAAGCGGTTGGTTTGCGAAACTGGCATTATGAAATAATGAAATAAGACGTAATTTGCTCGCGTGCGTTGCTGGCTGTGCAGCGGGCGTGAATATATCTGGTTCGTGTGCGTGTTCCACAACGTGAGGTCTGCTACAGATGTTATATCTCACGAAGTCCATTCGGCTATGAATGTTGTTAGGCGTGCGTGCATAAGCATATTGATTTAGACCAGGGATGCACAGACTACGGCCCGCGGGCCGCATGCGGCCCACCGGTCGAATACTGGTGGCCCGCCGACAGCAAAAATAATACTCTCGTACATTCGAAAATATTGAGTTCTATTCCAGAATAAAACCAATAACAAATGTTCGAAAAGTAATTTGAATCTCGCGCGCGCGCTCTATCAATCTTATCGGTGCGCCGTGCATGCGTCGGTAACAGCGGTCGGTAATGTTCGTGCTGATCTCGGTTAAATTCGTTTTCTTGAGGAAGCGCGCCGCGTTATACTGTTCGAGCGAGCGAGATAGCAATAGTCCCAAATTCCCGATAGCTCGCGTAGGTAGATACACGAAGCTTCCAGAGTCGGTTTCGAGATTTCTCCAGACAGTTTTCGACTCTATGCGCGTGGTATAAAAGCCACGCTAACCGCAGCGACCGACAGTTCGGTTTTAATTTGAGTAAAGTGTCGTTAGTTCTAGTGTAGATTTTAACTCGACTAGCCGGTGTCATAATTATAATATATTTTGATCCACATTCAACGTAGATTTCCCGTCAAGTGCCGTGTATAATTGTGTTGTGAAATCGTAAGTAAAACTGTTATTAATTTTATCTACATATTTTATCAATTATTTTTGGTAATTAATTAGGAACTGTAATTGGTTTTAGGTGCTGTGGTAATCCTAGTCAGGATTAAAACGCAACATGGACATGCCAGGAACTAGTAAAAAACGTAAGGTTAAAGATGAAAATCGGCAGTTTCAAGAAATTTGGACTGAGAAATACTTTTTTGTATGGTCGCATAACAAAGTCGTTTGTTTAATTTGCAAGAATTCTGTTGCGATTGCAAAGGAATATAATGTAAAAAGGCACTATGAAACGCAGCATCCTACTTTTACGAAGTTTACAGGCGAATTAAGAAAGCAAAAAGTTTTGTCTTTAAAACGGGAGCTTATTGGTCAACAAGCTATGTTTACAAAACCCATTCAATATACAGAAACAGCTACAGAAGTTAGTTATGAAATTTCTCGAATGATAGCAAAGCGGAGTCGCCCCTTCAATGATGGGGATTTTGTAAAAGAATGCATAGAAATTGCCGCTAAGAAAATGTGTCCAGAAGCAGCAAAAAAGTTTGAGAAAATTCAACTGAATCGTATGACCATCCAAAGACGAATTATGTCTTTGTCAGATAATATTGCGGAACAATTAAATGAAAAAACTAAGATAATTGATTTTTTTTCATTAGCACTCGACGAATCCACTGATATTAGTTCCACAGCTCAACTTCTTATATTCATACGAGGTGTTACTCAAGATTTTGAAGTCTTCGAAGAGTTATTAGGAATGTGTTCATTGAAAGGTCAAACCAGAGGAGTTGATATACTCAATGTACTTTTGGACGAGTGTTCAAAAACTGATTTGGACTTATCGAAATTATCGGGAGTTTCGACTGACGGTGCTCCTTCGATGATTGGTGTCAATTCTGGGCTAGTTACTTTGTTGAAAAAGCATTTGCAAGAAAAAAACTTAAACGCTGAAGATCTCATGCAGTTTCACTGCATTATACACCAAGAAGCCCTCTGTTCTAAAAAAATTGAATTTGAAAATGTCATGAAAGTGGTAGTTTCGACTGTGAATTTCATAAAATCACGAGGACTCAATCACAGGCAATTCAAACAATTCCTTGATGACATTGAATGCGAACATGGAGATTTACTGTATTATACAGAAGTAAGGTGGCTAAGTCGTGGATTGACACTGGAACGATTTTTAAATTTAATAGAAGAAATTGATATTTTTCTGGCGGAAAAGCAAAGGGACGTCCCGGAACTTAAAAGTCCTGATTGGTTGTGTGATTTGGCTTTTTTAGTTGACATTACAAATCATTTGAATGTCTTGAACACACGGCTTCAAGGCAAAAATCAACTGATATCCCAGCTCTACGCACATGTATCATCCTTTCAATGCAAGCTGACACTTTTCAGATCGCAATTGAATTCTGGAAATTACAATCATTTTCCGAATTATAAGAAAATGGCTGAAAAATTCAAAAAAACTGCTATTAATTTCAGTTATGTAAAAAAGCTAGATATTTTGATTCAATCTTTTCAAGACAGATTTTCGGAGTTTAAAACAGTGAAACCTCTGTTGGACATATTTAGCAATCCTTTCACGATTTCAGTTGAAAATGCGCCAGAGTTAATGCAGTTAGAAATTATCGACATTCAGAACGACCAAGATTTACGCAACAAATTCAACGAAGGAGACTTGCTGAACTTTTACCGCTGCATTGATAAAAATACGTACAAAGAGTTGCGCATAAACGCTCTGAAATGTGCAAGCTTATTTGGTTCTACCTATATATGTGAACAAACCTTTTCAATCCTAAATAATAATAAAACAAAAAATCGAAACCGCCTTGCAAATGAAAGTTTGGAAGCAGTTTTACGTGTTGCTACAAGTAAATTTGAGCCAAATATAAAAAAGATTGTAAGCACTATGCAGTGCCACGCTTCAAATTAATAAATTCTTTTTCAATTTGAATACATTATTATCAATTTTTCATTGTCTTTAATTACCTATACTTCTGGTGGCCCACCATCAGTTCATAATTTGCCCGAGTGGCCCCTAGTCTTAATAAGTCTGTGCATCCATGATTTAGACCCTGTCCAGAGCTATCGTATTGCTACACGCAATTTTGGTTACATTGCTTTTAATATTGCGAACGTTGCTGACGTCGCTGGTCCTAAGCGCACATTGTATAATGAAACGCGTCTAATTTGCGTATGTACGTACTCAAACAATTTGTATGTGCACGCCTAAGCCCTCTTACGCCACTAGCGGTCAACCGCGGAGGCGGCCAACGACGCGGCTCCATTTTAAGACGAAGTTCATGTCCACGGGAGAGGTAATTTATTCTAGGGCGGGGTGGGAAGTGTTCTTTCTGTACGTAGTATTATATCAATTCTGTGCCGCAAGTCCGTACGATCAGGAGAAGGTTGGCATATTAAAATGGAAAAAGCGGCCAGGCGCTCTCGCAGTCTACCGCCAGTGCGTAAGAGGGCTAACAACATTCATAGCCGGACGGACTTCGTGATATAGAACATCTGTAGTGCACACTACGGTATGAAGCCCCGACGAGACGGTTGGTTTGCGAAGCTGGTGTTATGAGATGTGGTTTGATCGCATTGCGTGAATGATATGATACCTGGTTCGTGTGCGTGTTCCACAGTGTGAGGTCCGGGAAGCCGGAGCAGGCGTAGCGATATCGCGTGGCGAGGCGCGCGCACAGCGACCCCAGTGCGCGCGCGCCCGCGCAACGCGACAGCTGCTCTACTGCGCACCACGCTATGCCATCGCGATGCAACCCGGACTGTTCGCCTGGACAATGCACGCGAAAACTTATAGTCTGTTTTTTTATTAGAGAGACAAAATGACAAGTTTATCTGTCAAATTTAAAATAGGTTTGATTATTTTGTTACTATTGATGTTGTACGGTCTCGTACATTGCCTTTGTTTACCTTTTATGTAGGTCACGAAGTCATGCCTACAACTACCATTTTATATAATAAATACTTAATTAATTCAGTGCAAATTTAGCAAAGACAAACAATTGACGTCGCGTGTGAGCCACTCTAACTAACTTAACTGTATTATCGTAAATAAATAGTGTTTTATCATCTCCGTGATTTATCTTTTCTGCACTCAACTACATCTCTAACTAACCTCGTCTGTACCAGCGTAACGCGCTGTACATTTTGGTCCTTCGAGCCTTAAAGGATTGTGGTCCTTCGAGCCTTAAAGGATTGTGATCCTTTGAACTTTACGACTTGGTGTATCAGTGATTTATTAAGTGCGATAGCGGATCGGTTGCTTGGCCTCCCACCAGCGGGAATCACCAAGTGATTGAGAAGTCGTATAATTCGTACTAGAGGTCGCCGACTGCACCGAGTGCCCAGCACCTACAGGACTCTACGGAACTCACTGTGAACTGCAACGAGCAACGAAGAGTTTTGAAGAAGACTAGGTAAACTGCCATAGCCTACTTCATACGTCTTACATAACTAACTACTTCTTTAAATATCTGAATAATTTAACTAACTTACTATTTGAACTATTTCAACTTAACTAACGAAAATGGAGCACCTTGCGATGCAAGTAACTACATTCGACAATATAAGGACACTGTGTGTCAACTATAGGAAGGATAGCTCTACTAGAAAAACTGAAGACTATTTAGAACAACGTTTGGCCGCCCTAGAGAAGTTATGGGTAGAATTCAGCCAACGCCATGAACTGAAACTATTATTGATTGAAGACAAAACTAATATCAGTTATTTTGTAAACAATACTTATGAAAAAACTAAGCAGATGTACGAAAGTACGAAACAACATATATTGGAGTTATTATCTACAAAACAAAAACAACTGCAAGATTTAGACGCGAACTTAACTTCAATGCTTCAAGATGAAACTGATACGAAGACTAAAGAACTGATGAGTCAACAAGAAGCGAGATTTAAGTCTTTAAGTAGAACTATGCTTAAGATAAATCTTGAATTAATCACGGAGAAATGGGAACTAGAAGACTACTTGGCTATTTTGAAAACTAAATGGGATTGTATTGAGAAAATTCACTGGGAAATAGAAGGGGCGCTGAAAGATCAAAACTTGAAAGAAGAATATAATCAGAGGTTTGAAGATATGGAACTGAGGTATGACAGCTTAAGAAGAGGATTACACTGCAAATTATGGTCTAATGTTCATTTTCAACGAGCGACGCCACAGATAGATATTCCTGAGTTTTCTGGAAACTATATCCAGTGGATATCCTTCAAAGATATATTTTTGGAAACCATACACGGCAATCCTACTATACCGAAGTCGCAGAAGATGCAACACCTCAAAACGAAGCTTAAAGGAGAAGCAGAGCGGCTGGTCCAGCATCTAACAATTAGTGCTGACAACTACGATTCTTGTTGGGAGATACTGGTACATCGGTACGATAACCGACGACTTCAGTTTACATCTTTCATGAACACCATGCAGCAGCTACCTGTGATCCACCATCCAAATGCATACAATCTGAAAAGAATGTATGACAGCATCACGGAAAGCCTGAACGGTCTCGCTAACATGGGAGCCGAAGTCTCAAGCTGGGGACCGATTATCGTACACTACATGTCACAGAAACTGGATTCTGGCACTTTTAACGAGTATGTGAAGGATATGAAAAACAACCGAGATCTACCTAACTTAGACGAATTTTTATCTTTCTTGGAGAGCAAATTTATGGCCTATGAAACTGTGAAGAACTGTCAAAGGGATACTCCAACTCAACCGAAACAATCCTTCAACAAAACTTTCAATAAACCGACGAACAAGAATTATTTTGGATATTCAAACAATAACTTCAAACCATTCAACAACAAAATTACCTATGCCAAGAAACCAACCTTATATGAAGGTAATAAGGAAGCCTCAAAATCATTTCATACATCGTATGGACAATGCCCTTTATGTGACGGCGATCACGTGCTGATGCAATGCGCTAAGTTCGTTAACCTAGACAGCGCACATAGAAACACAACTGTAGCAAAACTCAAAGTCTGCAAAAACTGTTTGTACAGTCACGGACACGCGAACTGTACCTCAATGAAAACATGCAAGGAATGCAACGGAAAGCATCACACGTTGTTACATATGAATAAATCGAACTTCGAAACAGCTGAGAAAAAGCTTCCTAACAGCACCCAACCTAAACCTTCAACTTCAAGCCACCCAGGATCTTACCATCTCTCTTCAAATGAAACCGAAGTCCTCCTAACTACTGTACAAGTTAAGATCAAATCCATGGATGGAAGTTACATAACAATGCGGGCTCTTCTCGACCAGGGTTCGCAAGTTAACCTTATAACTGAAAACGCAGCTCAGCAACTACATCTACCTCGAACAAAACAGCACGCCATTGTATCTGGAGTTGGTTCAGTGGCGGGAAGCTGCAAGGGACTCGTGAATCTCAACTGCAAATCCATACACTCCGACTATAACTTTGATGCGCAAGCTCTCGTCCTTCAAAAGCTTACTAGCAAACTTCCCAACTACACTTTTGGAAAAACAAACTGGGCACACATACAAAACTTAAAACTAGCTGATCCCGACTACAATGTGTCAAGTTCCATCGATCTCTTGCTGGGAGCGGAGGTTTACTCTAACATCATTCTGGATGGAGTTCTAAAGGGGGATCGAAACTCTCCTACCGCACAACAGACGCACTTGGGGTGGATTCTGTGTGGAAAACTAAACACGGTCCAATGTCACGTGACTCTGGTGAACACGTCGGATTTATCCAAATACTGGGAGAGTGAAGATATAACTGTAAGCTCTGCAGATCTCAACCAGGAAGACCAATGTGAAATTTACTACAAAGAAACAACTAGGAGAGGCCCTGATGGCAAATATATAGTAAAAATGCCGATGATTAAAAACTATGAAGAACAAATTGGAAAATCGAAACCAGCCGCAATCTCACAATTTTTACAATTAGAAAAACGTCTACAGAAAAATGAAAAACTATCATCACTTTACAAAGACTTCATGGGCGAATACTTGAAACTAGGTCACATGAAACTAACAACACCTCGTCTTACGTCACATAACAACGACCAGGAATGTTTTTTACCACATCATGGGGTGTTAAGGGAAAGCTCTACTACTTCTCGTCTGAGAGTCGTGTTTAATGCATCGCAAGCAAATTCGAATGGAAAGAGTTTGAACAGTTTGATGGAAAAAGGACCCAACCTACAAAAGGATATACAAGATCTTATCCTTAAATGGAGAACATACAAATACGTCTTCACAGCTGACATCGAGAAGATGTACAGATGCATATGGCTTGATGAGGAGCAACGAAACCTACAAAAAATCATCTGGAGAGACTCGCCTAATGAGATGCTGCGAGAATATGCCTTATGTACTTTGACTTACGGTACAAAATGCGCACCGTGGCTTGCGATACGAACACTGAAACAACTTGCAATGGATGAGAGTCACAAATATCCTGAGGCATCAAAAATACTCGAAAATGAATGTTATGTCTATTGGAAATGGGTCTTTAAATAAAACTTCACTATTTAACTGTGATGAAATAAACCCGTATATTCACTTTTAAATTCCACAAGGAACGAATGATACGAAAATGATTTCACACCATGGAGGCCTGCGGGAGACTGACTGAATTAAACAATAGTTTTATTTCAGGGATTAAAATTCCATCATCACAACTCCAAGAAATAATAACATTAACTGTAGAACAAAGAATCCTTGTTCAATTAATTTTTGTCCCACAGCATCGAGCTGTTCTCAGAATTACCTTAATGTAAACAAACCAACACGCCCCCTCAAAAAATAATTGAAAAATAAAAAAAATAAACGTCCGTTCCTTGTGTTTCCCTGGGAAATACATATGGCCCAACATTTGTTGCAAGGATTAGGGAAACCCAGGAAAACCTAATCAGACCATCAAAACAAAGTCACAACAACATTGTTACAATCAATGCTATTCTAAGTTTAAACCATTTCTTAGTTCAAGTCACAACAACATTGTTACAATCAATGCTATTCTAAGTTTAAACCATTTCTTAGTTCAAGTCACAACAACATTGTTACAATCAATGCTATTCTAAGTTTAAACCATTTCTTAGTTCTAAAAATCTGGCTGTAGGTAAAGGCTTTGTTAACATATCAGCCAGTTGAGCACCAGTAGGAATGTATTTCAATACAATTACATTTTTCTCAATTTGCTCCCTTGAAAAATGGTATTTAATGTCTATATGCTTAGATCTCTTATGAGACGTGGGATTATTAGCTATACTTATGCAACCATTATTGTCTTCAAATATGACAATAGGACTGGTAATATTTACATTAATACTGGTTGCTAACGACTTTAACCACAATGTTTCTTTGACAACTTCATAAAGTGCCATATATTCTGCTTCAGTGGATGAGGTAGCCACTGATGTTTGTCGTTTTGTATTCCAGCATATAGTACATTTTTCGAATAATACGAATACATAACCAGTTGTACTTTTCCTGTTATTTTGATCATTACCTCCCCAATCGGAGTCAACATAGCCACCCAATATATGAATATAATCACTCCTTGTGTAGATTAGCTTGATATCTTTTGAACCATTTAGATATCTTAATACCCTTTTTAGACATTGCCAGAGGTATTTATTATTTTTGTTTGTATATCTACTTAAAATGTTAACAGCTATGCTTATATCAGGTCGAGTGCACAGCATTATATACATTAAGCAACCAATTAAATTTCGACATGGAGCATCATATTTTTCATCTGAATTTAAAGCTTCATAATTCAGTTTATTTTCAAGTGGTGTACTAACAGGTTTACAATCGTGCATATTAAATTTATGTAGAACTGTTTTTATGTATGCACTTTGATCTAAAGTTATCTGGTTATTACTTCTTCGAATTCTTATTCCCACAAAGACTTTAATATCCTTGAGATCTACCATACGAAATTTATTCATTAAATAGTCTTTAAAACTTTTCATTCTTGCTACATCACTAGTAGCAATTATTAGGTCATCTACATATAGGACTACATAAATGTTTTTAAATATGTCCCCATTATCTAACAAGTACATACAACGATCAACTGGTGAATTTTTAAAACCCTTTGTTTTTAGAGCTTCATCAAATACCTCAAACCAGCACCTCGCTGCTTGCTTTAATCCATATAAAGCTTTATTTAATTTACACACTTGGTTACTTTTACATGGTACTCCCTCAGGACCATATAAATTTCTTCCTTTAATGTACCATTAAGGAAAGCAGTTTTAACATCCATATGATGGATCAACAAGTTATTTTGATTTGCAAAAGCTAAAATAAATCGTAAACTTGCAATTCTAGCAACTGGTGCAAAAGTTTCATTATAATCCATTAAATATTCTTGACTAAAACCGCGAGCAACAAGTCGTGCTTTATATTTTACTGGATTTCCATATTCATCATTTTTCATGGAAAACACCCATTTGCAATCAACAATATTTTTATTTTCAGGCTTTGATACTAAACACCAAGTATTATTAATTAAAAGAGAATTAATTTCTTCTCTAACTGCTTGCTCCCAATGTATTCTATCAACCCTACTTTGAATTTCCTGAAAAGAAGTAGGTAATTTACATATTATCGACTGAGCACATAGAAGATTATCATTATCTTCATTATAAGATACAGAAGAACGGTTTTTAATTCTTTCACTCCGTCTTAGTCCAGAATATTCATGTGTACTTTCCTTAGGATCTAGTCCTAATTCGACATTTTCGTTATTGTAGTCACTACCATCAGTACCACCTTGTACCAATGCATCTGATTTACCATCATCAGATTTATGAGACCAAACTACTGATTTCGACCTTATTTTAGGTTCATCAGTTTCATTACACGAGTTTTTAGACTTAAACCCTTCAGGTCCAACCAATGGCCTGGATACCAAAAAATTGGTCTCATCTACAATAACGTCTCTAACATACACAAACTTTTCAGCTTCCACATCCCACACTTTATATCCATTTGGTTCAAATCCTACTAGTATTCCTTTCCAAGATTTTTCATCAAATTTGGTTTTACTAGTTTTATTATGTACAAATACAGTAGAACCAAAAACTTTTAAATATTTAACTTGCGGCTTTTTACCATGCCACAATTCATATTGTGTTTTTGTACAATATTTTAGAGCTTTAGTAGGGGTCAAATTAATTAACAATGTTGCAGTCAAAACTGCTTCACCCCAAAATACCTTTTGCAAATCAGCACCAACCATCATTGCACGAGCTCTTTCAGTTATTGTTCTTATCATGCGTTCAGACACACCATTTAACTGTGGGGTTCGTGGAACTGTCAAGTGAGAACTAATGCCTTTTTGTACACAATATTCTTTCATTTCGTTTGATAAGTATTCTCCGCCATTATCACTATACAAATTAACAACTTTTAAATTAAAATGAGCCTCTGCTTTTGCAACAAAATCCTGAAACATCAAGAATACTTCTGATTTATGTGAAATCAAATATGTCACACAATAATGAGTATACTGGTCCACAAAAATAACAAAATAATTTTTGCTATTTATAGTAGAAGGTGTAATAGGACCACAAACATCAGAATGTACTATAAACAGAGGTCGTTTTACATGGTTTTTGTTTTTAGATTAATTGAAAGGCAGTCTTGCTTGTTTACCTTTAACACAAGCTTCACATAAATCATCATTAGGCGTAACATGCTCAATCTGCCCTATGTCATCAATCATATGATTATGTTTTAATTCCAGGAATTTCGATTTCCCAATATGGCCTAGACGCTGATGCCATAATTTATAATAATTTTTCATAGAACTATGTATTTGGCCTACATCATTGCATACATTTACATTGACAATGAAATCAACACCAATTAAATTGTTCAAAGACTTACCAGTCATGACGACTTTGTCTTCTTTAATGATCTCAACACCCTGTGGATTAAAAATGATGGTCATACCAGCCTGTTGCATTCTCATTACGGACAGTAAATTGTATGGAACATCTTTGCAATAGAGTACATCCATTAGCTCTCCTTGGATATCCATGTTACTGGTTACACTCAATGTTCCCCTTTTTGTAGCATTTATAAAGCTCCCATTCTTCGCCACAGATATTTTCATTGGCGTCTGAAGTTCAGTAAAGCCTTCAGCAAGATCAGCTCTATTAATAATATGATCCGAAGCTCCAGAGTCAAGAAGGAAAGTAATTTTATTTTTTTCTTCAGCTGTATATTCATAACATCCAAGCATAAAGGCAAAACCAGAGGTATCATTTCTTGATGTTGAGGGTTGAATCATTTGAACAGTTTGAACAGTTCTGTTCTTTGCAGTATACTTCGATTGATTTTGAAGTGACTTTTTGTTGTAAAAACAATTTTTCTTATAATGGCCTTTTCTCCCGCAATGATGACATTTAGTATTCAGTGCCTGTTTGTTTTTAGGAAATTGCCTTTTGTAGTGACCCTGGTAGGTATTTTTTAATGATGTCTGTGTCTCAAAATTATTATTTGTTGTGTCATATCTATTTGAAGTGACTTGAAGCAATTTTGCACTTGTGTCTTGATTTTCTCTTATTAATTTTATTTCATAATCAAGAAGTCTTGTCTTAACAAAAGATAAAGTTAAGTTATCTTCTGATAGTGTTTCAATTGCAGTAATTATGCCATCGTACGCTTTTGGTAAAGTTAATAATAAGTGACACACCTTGTCAGGTTCTTCTAATTTAGCGCCTGCTGCAGTTAACTCCGTAATCAAGTCATCAAAGACAGTAAAATGTTTGATTAATGATGAGTCTCCTTTCAATTTTAAACCCAAAAGTTGTTTCCGTAGAGTCAGTTGGGTGGCAAGACTTTTGCGTTGATATATTGAATCCAAATTGTCAATAATCTGCTTCGCAGTATATTCATCTTTTGCGAAACCAAGAAATGTGTCAGATAAATATTCGACAATAACGCTTTTGGCAATGCGTTCCGCTTTTAGCCATTCTTCAGTTCTCTCGGCAGGTTCCTCGTAAATAACTTTAATTACATCTATTTCAGTCAATAAAGCATGTATTCGCATTTTCCATACACTATATTTTGCTCCTTCGAAAGGTTTAATATTCCTTTTTACTTTAAGATTGTCCATTTTGTTAAATATATAATATCAACTTATTTAATACACTGCATAAGTTATTTTTATACGAAAAACACCGTGTATACACTATTTACAGAAAACACCCTGTATTTAATTTAGTTTTATGATAATGATACAGTCCATCACAATGAAATGTTCAACTTCGCAGTTTACAAACGTTCTGGGCCCATAACCTATTGGAAATGGGTCTTTAAATAAAACTTCACTATTTAACTGTGATGAAATAAACCCGTATATTCACTTTTAAATTCCACAAGGAACGAATGATACGAAAATGATTTCACACCATGGAGGCCTGCGGGAGACTGACTGAATTAAACAATAGTTTTATTTCAGGGATTAAAATTCCATCATCACAACTCCAAGAAATAATAACATTAACTGTAGAACAAAGAATCCTTGTTCAATTAATTTTTGTCCCACAGCATCGAGCTGTTCTCAGAATTACCTTAATGTAAACAAACCAACAATGTCGATGACGTAATCAGCGGGCATAATAATCTTGAAACAGCCAAAACTTTACAAACTGAACTTATAAACTTATTACGTCACGCAGGGATGAACTTACGCAAGTGGTCATCGAATAACACGGAACTACTAAGCTCACTAAATGAAGACCAAATCGCTAAAACTAACTTCAACTTTAAACAGGAAGAATCCATGAAAACTCTTGGACTGGGATGGAATCCCAACTCTGATACTTTCACTTTTGACTGGAAACTGAAAGAAAACCCTAAGAAAAGCTTAACTAAGCGCATTTTACTATCACAAATATCGCAACTTTACGATCCAATGGGATGGCTGGCACCGATAACTATAACAGCGAAACTTATTTTTCAACGTGTTTGGACAGAGAAAATGGAATGGGATGAACCGGTACCTGTTGACATGCAAAATCAGTGGATGAAATTGAAACAAGAACTACCCGAGATAAAAACTATAAAATTCAGAAGATGGATCGAAAATCATGATAAAAACATTGAATTGTTTGGATTTTGTGACGCCAGTGAAAAAGCCTTCTCTTGCGTAATTTACACACGGGCAATGAACGAGTCTGGCCAACAAATAGTTACTCTACTTACGGCGAAGACTAGGGTTGCCCCAATCGCGCAAAAACTATCTTTGCCGCGACTCGAACTCTGTGGGGCACTTTTGCTTTCACGACTGGTAGCCAAGGTGACAACGGCACTAAAGGGATTCAACGTAACAACATGGGCTTGGTGTGACTCCAAGGTGGTGCTGGCATGGATCCAAGGAGAAGCATCGAAGTATGAAAGATACGTGGAGAACCGAGTATTGAACATCAGAAAAGTGATACCAGCCTCACATTGGTTATACATCGAGTCAAAGAATAACCCTGCAGACTGCGCTACTAGAGGTCTTTTCCCCAAGAAACTATTGAGTACTTCGTTGTGGTGGACTGGCCCTAACATAATGAAAACTTTCAACGGCAACATTCCCATAGAAAAATCATTTAACTGTTTATTTGTCACAAACATCGAAGAAAAACAAGTTGTGACAACCCTGAAACAACGTGAAGACAATAATATAATTACTATTTTATTACTCGAATACAGTTCATTAACTCGAGTGACGCGCATTATCGCTTGGATTTTGCGATTCTGCAAAAATGCGCGGAGTGGCAACAGCCACAATAAAATAATGAAGAAAGGTGACACCGTTCCGCGCTCGTCACCCGAGTACCTATCAACAAACGAATTGAATGAATCAATGTTTACAATAACAAAGATAGTCCAGAGACATGAATTTGAGAGGGAATACTATTTACTATCAAACAATCAACCCTTACCTTCCAAAAGCCATATATGCAAACTGAACCCCTACATGGATAAAAATGGGATAATACGTGTAGGCGGTCGATTGAACAAAACTAACTTACCCATCGGAATGAAAAATCCTGCAATACTTTCAAAAACAGGAAGGTTAACACTACTGATTATTAACCTCGCTCATGCCACGACACTTCACGGAGGAACACGACTCACCCTCGCTCATATTCGGCAACAGTTCTGGATACTGGGTGGCAACAGGGTTGTAAAAGCTGAAATACGCAAATGCGTCCGCTGCCAACGATTCAATACCACAGAAAACTACCAGATTATGGCTGATTTACCGTCGCAACGAGTTACTCCCTCGCGACCCTTCACTCACACCGGAGTTGATTTTACTGGGCACGTGGATGTCAAACTTAATAAGGGCAGGGGGGTGAAGACGTCGAAAGGTTACATCGCCATCTTTGTGTGCATGACGACTAAAGCGGTACACATTGAACTTGTATCCGACTTAAGCACAGAAGCTTTCATACTCGCCTTTCAACGAATGTGTTCAAGACGCGGAACACCACAACATGTCTACTCCGACTGTGGCACTAACTTTATAGGAGCTTCCAGAATGCTTAACGAGGAATATGAACTTTTTCAAAAAGAACTGTCAGCTGATTTCTTTGACGAAATAAGCAAGATGAAAGTCGAATGGCATTTTAACGCCCCAGCCTGGCCGACTGCCGGAGGGCTATGGGAAGCGGCTGTGCGGTCAATGAAACACCACCTTCGTCGAGTCCTAGGGGAACAAAAGCTCACTTATGAAGAATTTTCAACACTACTCTCAAAAATAGAAGCTTGCTTGAACTCAAGACCATTATGCCCACTCACTGAAGACCCTGACGAATTTCAAAATTATTTAACTCCTGGCCATTTTCTCACCGGCAGCGCTACCATGACACTTCCAATATCTGATTATGAAGACGATCGATATTTGAACATACGGAAAAGATGGCAATTGACTGAGCACATGTATCAAAGGTTCTGGAAACTCTGGTCCAATGATTACCTTACATCATTACAAGCTCGTAGTAAGTGGAGAAAACCTACGAAAAACGTCGAAAAAGGGGATATTGTGCTTATAAGAGAGAATAACCTACCCCCGGCGAAGTGGGCCATGGGCAGGGTGATCGAAGTTCACCCTGGCAGTGATAATCAAGTGCGAGTCACTACTATAAAAACCCAATGTGGTACAATAAAACGACCCATTACAAAACTATCATTACTACCGATCGAAACCAACGAGAACCAAACTTACGACTCAGCAAATCAAGGCGCTAGCGGAAACCAGGCCAACTGCACTACTCACCGCCCAAGAAAATACTTAACTGGGAAAAGTTATTTCGTCACGATGTTAACAACGCTGCTAACATTATCTTTTCTTATCATGGGAACCAACGCCTACGCTATGGAAGACATAAAGGAAAACATCAAGGTCGTCAATCTGGGAAGAGATCGACCTATTTACTATGACACCATTGGAAAGGTCCAGCTGATTCATGACGAATGGCGACTCATGATGTATTACAATCTTACCACCTATTGGAATGGAGTTCAAAGTCTGGAAAACTATTTACACGAACTAAAAACTGTCTGCAGCAAGTTAGATCCGAGATACTGCGAAACGACGCTACATCAACTGTCTCATGAAATGAAAATCTTACATTACTACAACGACGTCCTGGTGGCACCGCACAAGCACCTTTCTGGCCGCAGCAAACGGGGATTGATCGATGGTTTAGGCTACGTGGCAAACGACTTATTTGGTATACTCGATCAACGATTTGCAAACAAGTACGAAGCCGACATAAAAGCTGTACAGAATAACGAAGCTTACCTTCTGCAACTTATAAAAAATCAGACCTCTATCGTCGAACTGGAAAACGATATACTCAAAAGGAATGAGGACAACATCAATCGACAATTTACCCTTATAAATTATTTTATGAACCAAACTGACATGAGATTAGCAAGCATCGAGTCTGAAATAGAAATAACAATGGCAACAAGTTTTCTAAGCTCGGCTTCGCTCACCGCGTACCTACTACTCACGAACCTGAAAAACATTCAAGAAACTCTCTACGACAGCCTCGTTGATCTCTACCATGGGCATATGAACGTCCAATTACTCACTCCTGTCAACTTGAAAACCCAACTAGACGGAATCTCAGGAAGATTACCGAAAAACTTGGCGCTACCAGTACACAACATGCAGAATGACCTACGAGACCTATACAAATTACTTTATGTTAAGGCTCGTATTACAAACAACTATTTTATGTTTGAGATACATATACCATTGGCAAGCGATGAAGATTATGTAATATACCAAGTGATTCCGCTGCCTATGAAAAACATACAAACTGCAGACGTGACGTCGACAATCGTTTCATCTAAGTACCTCGCCGTGAACTTGGAAAAAAGCACCTATACCAACTTGGGCGAAAAGGAGTTGAATCATTGCAAGCAACGCAATCCACGCAGCTTCATCTGTATATTAAACTTACCCATTTACAATTTACAAAACGCAAATGCACCGTGCGAAGCTAAGCTATTAAGTCATCAATCGACATCGCTTTGCACTGGAAAGAAAACCGAATGTGAAGCCAAATGGATCGAGTTACACACTACGAACACATGGCTGGCTGTCTGCTGTGATTCATGCACATTTCGAATTGTCTGTGCCGACGATATAAGGTCGATCGTCATTAACGCGTCATCAATAGTATCTCTGAGGGAAGGATGCCTCATTCAAACAAAAGACATGACTATTTACTCCCACAACAACTACGACAGTCAAGCAAAAGTCGACTATGGGATAGAACTACCATCATTGAATAAATCTATAAATAGCATCATTGGAGCGCATAGAACCTTTCATCTAGATATCACAGAAGATAACACTATCAATGACGTCAGGAACGACTTAAAAACTATGAGACAGAAAGAAGAACTTCCAAATGTCGTAAGTACTCACGACATACATCAGTACGTCATTTGCTACTTGCTATTAATAATAACTGCAGTAGTACTGACAATTTGGGTACTAAAGAAACGTGGGCTGTGTATCAAGAAAACTGCAACAAAAGTTACCGAACCACAAGAGAGTCACTATGAAGACGTAGAACGGCAACTTTCAAGCAACAAGTTGCAACAACCACCGCGATCAGCACCGAGGGCAAAGATGAGCAGCGAGTCGCGACAGTTGGCACCCTCGGCGTCGGGAGCGCACGGGCGCGGCCAGTACGCGCGCCCTACCTCACGACGTTCACTGAATCCAGCTACTGATGTGGAATTCAAGTTTTAATTTTACCCAATTTTTAATTATGATATTTTTTAACATTATTATTTACATTTTTACTTGTTTACCTTTTTACTTACTATATTATTTCCTTTAACTTGTTTACTTTTTCTTTGTAAAAAGTGGCTCTCACATCGACTCAACTTTTTTTGGTTTTCCTTTGGGGTTGGGAGTATGTACGGTCTCGTACATTGCCTTTGTTTACCTTTTATGTAGGTCACGAAGTCATGCCTACAACTACCATTTTATATAATAAATACTTAATTAATTCAGTGCAAATTTAGCAAAGACAAACAATTGACGTCGCGTGTGAGCCACTCTAACTAACTTAACTGTATTATCGTAAATAAATAGTGTTTTATCATCTCCGTGATTTATCTTTTCTGCACTCAACTACATCTCTAACTAACCTCGTCTGTACCAGCGTAACGCGCTGTACAGATGTTGTTTTTATATTATGATTCTGGTTCAGATTAAATCATTTTGAATTACCTAAAGAGTAATGTATTTTTTTATATATCAATAAAACTATATATGAAAAAATGTGAAACGTCATTTTTATCTCTCTAATAAAAAAAACAGACTTTTAATAAAACAAGAGAAAAAATCAAGGCGAATTTAAAAAA
Source organism: Catoptria pinella (assembly GCA_963556745.1). Lineage (NCBI taxonomy): Eukaryota > Metazoa > Arthropoda > Insecta > Lepidoptera > Crambidae > Catoptria > Catoptria pinella. The sequence continues at coordinate 5,929,214 of OY750775.1, read as the reverse complement.
AACGTCTTTAATAAACGCTCGTCAGTCACAACTCTTTCTTTAATCATATTTCGCGTCATTTTAAGAGATCAATAACTTTAACATATGATTGAATATTATTTTCTTACCCTCAGGCCTCGATTCCCAAATCTCTCGCATCACATCTATGATATCTTCAATTTTCATTGATTCAATTTTCTTTATCCTCTCATTGATGCTGTTCTTTCTGTTCTCATAAAAACTATTACAAAACATATCTAATGGATACTTCTGGAAGCGAGACAAGAATATCCCGGGGCAGTTGGGGGGCTTGGAGTATATTATATCCCAGAATAATAGGAAGAACAATGTGTTCACTATTCTGCCTTCCCAGTGTTGCCCTGAAACATGCAGGCATTAGTACCTGACAACATTAATCAGGGTTTTTCTTAAAGTAAGAAAGAACAACTGTACTCTTTTAATGGGAGACTTTCCAGGAAACGTTCCTTAAAAGTCTACTATATGGCGCTGTCCAACAACCTTGCTTGATAGTATGGTATTTAAACGTGCTTTAATAACAAAGAGTACCATCGTAAAAAAATATGATTTTGACAATTTGACAACGTTAAAAAAGCTGTACTCGTTCAAAGGTAACTTCAATTGCACAATACACCACAAAATGTTTATTAGTTTATTTATATGTTCAGCATAATTTTTGTCGCCGCAAAACGATTATAAAGAAAACACACTGTAAAAATCATAAGTATTTTACGATGCTTCTCTTTAATCAGACTATTTGTACCACGTTCATACAATATGGATACAGGATGTTGGACAGCGCCATCTAGTAGATTTTTAAGGAACATTGTCTGGAAACTTTCTCATTATGAAAACATCATGTTGCATTGTCAAAGAACACTCACTAGCCTATTATCAAACTAATAAAGAAGAAAACGTCAATTAATCAAATTCTTGGTTTTTGTGGCGTTTTAGGCAGCTTAATATTCTGAATAATAATTTAACTTACCATGCGTGAATTCTCCCGATTTTAAATAGTGCTCGAGACTGAATTCTTCAACGTCCTGCACTATTCTCCCATCTGCCGTTTTGGTTTCATATTTAAGTTTTCCTCTCATGTTTGATCGACTGCAAGTCACAAGTCATCGTTAGCTAACTGAACACCATATCTTAATGTATAAAATCGTAAACTGACTGACTGACTGGGTGATATATGAACGCACAGCCAAAACCGCTGGACCAAGAGACTTGAAATTTTGCACACTGATACCTTATACAGTGTAGGCATCCAATGAGGAAGGATTTTTGGAAATTCCATCCCTAAGGGGATGAAATAGGGGATCAAAGATTGTATGGAAGTCCTTAGGAGAAATTATACAGTAAATACGACAGTAAAGTCGGCAAGTTGACTATTACATCTTTTGAACGATATCAAATTCAAATAAAATCAGCCCTCCAGCGAAACGAAAAGGGCGCTTTTGGCGTGTAAATAACTTATTATATTGGCATAAAATAAATAAGTTAGTTACGTTTTATATTGGCGTAACTAAGTTACAATTACATCAAAGATTTATTTTATGTAATTGTAACTTGTTTTGTGAGCTAAATAAATAAGTAAAAAATCGCCGCAAAATCGATTTTTGCTCAATTCTAGACTATACTTCGCTGGTTCGTGATTCAAAGTCCGCATTCAGCACAAATTGACTTCGGTCTCTTGTATAACAAATAATTATTTTTGCTAGGTAACAATTCCTTGTAACATAAAACTTGTGATTACGTGTATATACTTACTCCATAGGCTGTTTGTGTATATGCACTCCGCGAATGTTTTTCTCCAAAGTCATTGCTTTCTCCGAAAATTTCAATAATTGATTCTTTAGTTGTTCATCGGCGTGTTTTGCCGTGATTGTGATGCGAGCTCGCAACACATCTGTTGCTTCCTCGGTGAGATCAGAGTTGAGGCCTTCTAGTAAAACTTTAGCTGCCTGAAAATATTAATTGGCAGTTTATTAGTAGGTAGGTGTGAAAATACCTACCATTAGGAACGTACACGTTTGATTCCTGTTATTTTATTTAAACACAATGCAACGCGAAAGTTTAAAAGTGTATATAGTTTATTTTGTAGTAACACAACTCATATTATAGATTACACCTCCCTAGATTTATTTAAAATAAAAATCTATAAATATACAACGTGTTACAAAAGTACCCCTAATGCCGAATATGGTATATAGGGACCATCAAACTGAACAACTTTTACTATGGGACCAACTCTGAAATCGCGAAAAGAAAATCAGCTGTTTCATACAAAAATTAAAATCGAAAATATCAAAATGTATGAAACAGCTGATTTTCTTTTCGCGATTTTGATGTTGATAGTAAAAGTTGTTCAGTTTGATGGTCCCTATATACCATAATCAGCATTAGGGGTACTTTTGTAACATGTTGTATATGTTTTTTATTTTAATTATGTTTTTTAATAATCTTAGTTTTTATAATTTTATTGTAATGAAATTTTCAATCATTTTTATTTTAATAATAATAATATTAATAATTTATTTATTACACAGATATTACAATCCATTTATGTTACGTAATGATTTTAACTTTTTATTTAAATTTTATTTAATAAGATATTGAATTTTAATAACTTGTATTGTCAATTAAATTTTGTTATTATAACAGTTTTTAAGTTTCTACTTACAATAATGGATCTATGTTATCTAAATGAGGCTCGAAAAACCTCCTTCAAAAAACCTTAAAAAAATTGCTTTAAAAAAACAGCTTCAAAAAACAGCAGCTCTAAAAAGCAAGAAATAATATTCAAATCTTTATAATTACTATTCAAGTACCTACGCATATCTGATATTAAAAAAACGTCTTTTGAAGTCGGGTGGGGCTAAAGATATTTTTCTTTTTTTAATCATAATAACATTTATCGTGGTTTCTCTTTCTCAATTTGATTTTTTAATTCTTAAAGCCCCACCCGACTTCATAAGACGTTTTTTTAATATGAGATATGCGTAGGTACTTGAATAGTAATTATGCAGATTTGAATATTATTTCTTGCTTTTTAGAGCTGCTGTTTTTTGAAGCTGTTTTTTTAAAGCAATTTTTTTAAGGTTTTTTGAAGGAGGTTTTTCTTTTTAATTTTTAAAAGTTTTTTATTTTTAACTTTTTTGTGGTAGGTATGTATAAGTAAATGCAAGCGATGATATAAATATATTTTATTCATATTTCACACATTTCAATGGTATAATACGCCTAGTAACTCAATATCCACTTTTCGCACTGTTAATTTTAGCAAGGGTCAGACATGGGGTAGGTGACCAAAGTGTATTATCTCCTCCGTGCTTCAGAAGACACGTTAAGCCGTTAGTTCCAGCTACATTTGCACATTAACACCCACCAATCCGCATTGGGCCCGCGCGGTAGGTTATGGCCCATCCTATTCATCAGCCCATAAGTAAGGCTTGTATCCCAGCCCCAGTAGTGACAATAAAAATGGCTGATGCGAAACCTTTCAATACCGTAGAGTAATCACTAATACACTATCATTATTTGATTTTGAAGAGTTCTCTTGTGTATCTTCGAAGTCCAAGGTCCCCAATGTGAAGGAAATTTGAATGAAAACATCCTTAAAGTATCCCCTTTCTAACGAAACAAGAATCATCTAAATCGGTTTATAAACAAAGAAGTTATGTCTGAAGATCCGTTAAAACTCGTGCAAAAGTTACCTAAAAAATTACAGTATTTTCAGGATTACTCGAAAACTACTGAACCGATTTTAAATTTTTAAAAAATGGGACCACCTGGGGAGCAAACCTGATAAAGTGGCGTTTGAATCATGTCAATCGGTTCAGCCGTTTTCGAGTTATCGGTGGACATACATAAAAAAAAAAAAAAAAAAAAAAAACAAATAAACAGTCGAACATAGAACCTCCTCCTTTTTTTGAAGTCGGTTAAAAAGGGGGAAATAACACAAAATTTCACAAAGAGGGGGGGAGTAGTGAGATATCACGAGAATTTATTTTTTCATTGAACGTGCTATTTTTAAACCGAAATAACCGACATTTTAACTCTAATCTATAGATTTAAACTAAAACGTTTAATCATTGTAAACTTACTTCATTGTATTGGCCAATTTTATGAAGGACCAAAGACTTTTCAGCGTACCAATCCGCCTTCCCATGTTGTCTAAACACATTTTGCAATAGCAGAGAGCTCAAGATATCTATCGCAATATCATATTTATTGATTTTCTTCAATTCTTGTATTCCAGAACTCATAATTTTTACATAAAAGCCTATAGGCGTAAAACGCAGAAGCCACGACGGGAGTGATTTGTACCTAAGAAAAATTGGTTGACATTAGTTGGAAATAAGGCAATACAAACCTCAAACACACAAAAACTTTCATGCTAGAGCAGATATAGTGTTTCTTGTGCTTATCTTGTCCTATTTAGTAAACAGCTTTTGACAGTACAGTTGATAAGTTCAATTTGTTACACAATCGTTATTTAAAAATATGTTTTCTTGTGAAATCAAATTGTCACTAATAATTAGTAAATTATGTTGTAATCTATGTGTGGAAAACCATACTTTATTGTATTTTAAAATTATTTTTTTCAAAAAAGAGTTGGGTGAAGATTGTTTACCAAATAAGACAAGTTAGGATAAACAGACTACTTAAACGACCTCCGTGGTCGAGTGGCTTTGAACACCGGTTTTCAAGATGTCGTCATCTCTGAGGTCCCGGGTTCGATCACCGGTTGGGTCAATTTAGAAAACGAACTTTTCTATATTGGCTCAGGTCTGGGTGTTTGTGATACCACCGTTGTCTCTGATTTCCATAACACAAGTGCTTTAGCTACTTACTTTGGAATTGGACCAATGTATGTGATGTTGTCGAATATTTATATTTATTTATATACAATACAGTCAACGGCACGCTGGGCTGGTGTCTAAATGTCTATTATCCAATATAATAATATTAATCTATGATGCCTATCTATCACTAATGATGCGTTAAATGCCTGTGTTTCAATCTAATAAAATACCACATTATCAATTTTGAACTTTAAGTTACACACTTTAAGGTTTAATTGGAGATTTTTGACGGTTCTGTATAACTTGATGTGCTGCTGACCGTTCATTAGCAGAAGAAGTAATTCATTGTGGTAATTTAATTATTACTTTGACTTATGGTTCTGTATTAGTTCTTAAGTCAAATTGTATTAAATTCATTTTTAAAGGCAGTCTTGTCTTGTCCAAGCATATATATTTATAAACTAGAGACCCGCTCTCGCTTCGCTTTGGTTCCTTTCTTTTTTTGCCAATTGCGACCTTGTTAAAACCGCATTTAAATCCGTGCCATAGTTTTTGAGTTTATCCCTAACAGACAGACAGGACTACAGACATACAGACAGACGCGGACTTTATTTTATAATATGTAGCGATGCACATGCAAAAAAGAAAAGTAAAAGAAATATTAGGTTTTACTTTAACATTTCTTCAGCTGTATAGTTTTTAAAAGCTTGAAATACTTCCTCGACTGTGTTACATTTCTTGCTTACATCTGTTTCCAGTAAAAAATCTTCATAAACATTGAGTGCTTTATAGTATCTGCAACAGTGAAAAAATAAGTTTAATAGTTATATTATTTATGCATCTGTAGTATAGTCTGTTTATCCTTACTTGTCTCCGTAAATGGTAAATAGCGCCTGCCATATTCTATTAAATGTAAATACTATTAACAATAGTGAGTCAAGTTAGCACAGTAGCAAAGGGAACTAATTTTGACAAATAGTTTTGTTATCTTTATAAGAGTACATGGGTTGGCTTCCAATAACATATTAATTTATCAGAGAAAGTTATGTTACAATTGTTGCACTATAGCTTTATTAATTTATAACAGCTACATCATGACATTACATAATAAATAAAATAGTTTCAACAAACCTTTCAAATTCTTCATTGTTCTTGAAAATAATACTTGGGCTATCTATGACCTGATCACTATCAATAGGATATGTCTCTTTTTTTATTTTATCATAGATTAATGTAAACTCTAGATTTTTTTCCCGTATTAGTGTATAATCTATACCAAGGTACATAAGTACATATAACTTGTGTAAAGTTCTTTGAGCCATATCTGACAGTCTATAACATGGCCCAATTTTTTGTGACATGCTGTAAAGAAACAATAACAATTGACCTTAATATTAAATGCAAAAATTAAAATTATTATTTAATGAAAACTTGAAAACAGTGTTTTCTTTTTCTTTTTGAATTCAAGGACAAAGGGTCACCTATGATTAACTATACTAGTAATGAGTATAAATATTGCCAGCCTCACATTTTCAAGACTCTTTTAGTGTTGTCAAAATTGCAGCCGCTGATTTGATTATGAATTGATTTCCTTTTACTATAAGTTTTGAGGGCGTTCACAGCGTCCTGCTTGTTGTATATCTTTTTAAATTTAAGTTCTTTACAAATTTGTTTCATATCATTTGCACTTAAAACATTTGTGTAATCATCAAAAGTCATTGGGCTGTTATCTGTAAAGAAAACAATGACAAAATTTACATAGTTGTTTGATAATTGATATTTTTTTATTGATTATTTACATATGAACTCATTAAGGCCTGGAAAATGAGACACAATAGATCTATCTTGGCGGTTGGGCGTTGATGAATTAAAACAATATGGTAAAATTGTACATACTGTCAGTATTTGAAACTATCAGCCCATTCTCCATCAAACTTCTAACAACTGCAATAAAGCTTGGGTCATCCAATAATACATCTTTCTGTTTGTTTTCTTCCTTTCCAATTATAATAGATTTTATATTTATCTCGTTGTACCAGCCATCTTTTCGCCAAAACAACCGACACACCAACCTCATGCCAGGCTTTACAATATGCATACACTTTTCCAATAGAACTTGAGACTCTTTATTGAGCAAATGTTTTATAGAGGGATCATCAAGATATTTGCTGATTAATCTTAGTAAAAATATTGCTGAAAAAGAGTTATTAAAAACATCAGTTAATTATTATAAGTACAGGCAAATCAAAAATGAAAAAAATAAAACTTACTTTTATCATCCATGCCCTCACATGCATTGTTTAATAATGCAGTACTTTCAGTTGGCAATGCAAATGCATTTTTCTGGGTATTACTTTTAAATAATTCTTTCCTCACAGGACTTTTCTTAGGCACTACTCGTTTTTTACTTGGTGAGTAATATTTGTTAATGGAGTGAGGACTTTTAACTTTTAATTCTATGAGAGGAGTTAATCTTTTAGGTGTTTGTGGTGCCAACCTGTTATTTTGAAGTTTTGTAGGAGTGGGAGAGTAAATAACAGTAGCTTGAGATGAATCTGAAGCATCATGCTCGCCTTTAGAAGTGCCACTTTCGGTCAAAGGACTACTCAAGTCTTCATCGTCACTACACAAATCTATTAATTCACTTTTATTTTTGTCATGAACACTAACTTTTGGCGATTTACTTGGGGTCACGGATTTTCGATTTAAACTAAGGTTGCGTTTCTTTGCCGGTTTATTATTATCGTTATTAAACATAATGGATTTGGGTAAACTAGGTGAAGTATTTATTTTAGATTTAAAAAATAAATCTATCGGTAATTGTTTAGACATTTTTCCACATTAGCTTCCTTCAGTTTTACAGCACGATTCTATCGTATCGATAATTTATTTTTTTATAATATCACCTAAAATAAAAGATCAATACATTCAATAGTATTTCCTGAAAGAATAATTAATTTTGGAAAGAATGAAGTGAGTGATAAATCCGTAAAAAGTGTTTTATTTCTAATGAACTGTACGCGCGAAAGTCTTAGAAGTGTATGACTGACTATAAAGAAGACATTGACAATTGACATTGGGTGCATTCCAGCAGACTAATAGTCTTCTTCTTCTTCTTTTTTTGTTATGGCAATCTACTTTCCTCTTGGACTTAGAGCATTAGACTCTTGGAAGTATTTTTTGCCAGTATCAAGTGTTAAATAGTTCAGTGGTAGATATGGTTTCATTTTTCATTAGAATGCGGGTGCATCGCATTCCAATGCTGCTTGGAGCATTTGGCACCAAGTATATCAAGACAGTTTACTCGGTTAGTTCTGCCGAGGAAGCCACCACTTCAATAAGAGTCTCAGCTTCACACAACCAAGATCGCGCCTATTTCAATTATCCCACATATTGTTCAGTTGCGTAGACACTTGTACCATATAACTGCACCAATTTTAAGACACAATATCCACTATGAATCAATTTGAAAATAATTAAAATAGACACCAAACCGAACTCGACAAAATGGCGCCAATAACTCCAGACTAATAGTCATGGATCACCAATAACCTAATGTTATCTGTACACTCTCCTGCGAGCGCTACAATGTACACTCTCGTACGAGTGTACTTGACTGAGAGTGTACAGCCGTACACTCTCGCGCAAGTGCTCTCGTCAAGTCTCGCCTGTTCTTTCGTCTGCACTGCAGTTGCGGTTGCGAACGCCGAGAATATATAGAATATTTCTATTTCTATGAAATTCAACTCGGTTTCATTGTTCCACATTTTGCTGGTAGGTAAACACGTGTGTTCGGCTCGGTTGCTCACTGAAACGCGTGAGAGTGTACAGCAATGCTCTCGGCGTGCCTCGCAAGGCATGCTGAAACCCTTTGACTTGGGTGAGACCTTTGACTCGAGGGCAGTCCGAGACATCAGGAGGTGAGGCGAGTGCCACGATGTACACTCTAGTACGAAGTGCACTCGTGCGAAAGTATACAGCGGCCACATAGGCTCGTGCAGTGTGCCGGGCGGGCGGGGCAGCGAGACGTCGCGCGACTACGAATGGGTGCACCGACGACCACAGAGTACCTGTTTATAAGAGCTGCAGTCGCGGGCATGCTGCATGAGTGTTAGAATTACTCGCAAAATAACTTGACCCATATTTTTAGTACCACGTGACTTGCGCAGTAGCCATTTTAGGTACATGTACGTACATACAAAAATGTTTAGTACGCAACTCAGAAGAATAACTAAAGTGCGCAAGCCGTATTGTCTGTGGTTTGGTTCAAGTTATTTTCTTTCACGCTGCACGGGCCCACGGGCCTTTAGCGATTAGTCTGCTGGAATGTACCCTTTGTTTTTTTTCAATACATACAATTTTTTTTTCTTCATAATTTCTCCCAAAACTGAGAAGTCAAATTTTCTTTGATTGATAAGAAGAGACTTAGAGCATTAAGAACGGGAGATGCCAACAGCACTCTTCTACACTAGATTTTGTTCACCGATTTTGGAGGGGGACGAGGTAAACACGCACAGCACACAACTTCATATTCACGCACACTCTTGTAGAAAAAAGTCTTGTTGTTACACACGCACACAAAAACAAAATCCCACACAGTTATAATTGTGGGTGGTCAAATTTGGAACTAACAATCTCAGTACAAATTCTGACAGATCACGCTACGGCAGCGCCAAACTTAACAACAACAGCTAGTGATGTGCCGTCAAAAGACCGATGAAATTGAATGATTGGAAGATGAGTGATTGATTACGAACAAGATTATGTTAAATGGTTTCATTTTATTTTGTGATATACACCAACAATCACTAAAATGCGCTTATAATTAAATGTTCAACATACATTTTTTATTTATTTATTTATTAAACAAAGTAAAACATACAATTTATAGAAAAACCCGGCGACTAAAACGTAAAACCCGATTAGGTTTGTCCAGTCACTACGTATTCGTCAAAATAGATAGTCGGTATACAACTAAGCAGTATTGAAAAGAAAAAACAAATTGCTTCATTCTTATGAATAAAAACAAAAAAATATGTATACACCATGTTACCAAATTCCCCTAATGCCGAATATGGTATATAGGGACCATCAAACTAAACTCTCAAATCGCGAAATAAAAAAACAGCTGTTTCATACATTTTGATCTGATTTGATTTCGCGATTTCAGTTTGATAGTCCCTATCTACCATATTCGGCATTAGAGGTACTTTTGTAACACGTTGTATACATATATATATTATTTTAAGGTCTTAAAAAATACTTAATAAACACAATATTTGATCGTAAATGCGTGTGCACAGGATGATGTTAAGAAAAAGATGACTATTGTTTAAATACGAGAAATTCTAAAGCAAATTTTTGGTAGAACAATAAATTTTGAGTTTTTGCTTCACACTTTTGTGTTTGAGGTCATCCAGAATAACCTATAATTCTTTAGGTAGATTGTTAATTATGACAGGAAGAAGACAAGTAAATTTTCTCTTTCCGTAAAAGTTATTTGAGCGGCCCTTGAGAAGTTTCTTCTGCGTAATCTGTCTTGTTTGTATTCTATGATTAATCCTCGGCAAAGAAGCAACGTTATCGAGTTGTTCAGTTATAATTGCGTAACTCACTTTGTCATGAACCGATATGACCTTGCATTACCTAAAGAGTTCGTCATACTTATCTTTATAGATACGATTTACTTTCTTACTAACTATAAGCTTTAATATTCGTAATTGTAGATTATACATTTTCTCTAAGTAGGTTGAAATGTGCGTCCATAGCTTGAAATTCCATATGAAATTATAGGATCTACCAAGGATTTGTACAGGATTAATAGAACTTGGAACGGTATTTTATTTTTGATTATGACAAATTTAGCTAACAGAGCACGAAGTTATGGCACACAGTTTCGATATGAGGACCCCAGTTGTGGCGGTTGTCAATTGATAGGCCTAAATACTTTTGCTGTTGCACCGTTTCTATTGGTTTGCATTGGCAAGATGATACTTTATTGTGCATACAATCGTGATTGTGTATTACTATTGAACCGTCGTGGTCTCTACAATACGAGTTGTTAATAAAACATAATAGTACAAAAAAGTGAAATAAAATAATAAATGCTTGTAAAACAAGTGATTTGTGTTTCATTTTTATTAGGTATTATTATTGATTTAATAAAAAAAAAAAAAATTGTATACATGTTCTGCCAAAACATGATTAGTTCGTTCCGATGCCAAAGTAGGCTTTATCCAGAAGCCTTGTGTAGATGTGCTGGAAGGCTCACAGCTCCGCTTTTCAAGCCAAAATATAAGCAGTAGTGAATGCTTGCAGCCACCTTAAAATGAAAAAGTTGGTTTGATAATATGTTAATACCTATAATCTACAAATAAATATGTATTGGTTGAATTGAAAACTTCCTTTTTGGTAGTTAGTAATTTTTTTGCAAGGAAAGTTTAAGTAAACAAAAGTTTTGAAATTTCTTACCTGCAGAAGCTGCACAATCGGAACAATTTGACTTGAGAATCTCGGCATCAGTTTCCTTTATTTTGGTTAATGATTTTGGTGTCCTATGCTCGGGCTTTGACAGGACTGATTTATAAGATTCTCTCCACTTCTACATAACCGACAGACAGCCGAGGACTAGTAACTATCCCGGGATGACCTAAAAGAAAGAGAAGATTAAAAAAGGAGAACATCACACCCGTAAAACAGTGTCTCCAATTAATACTATGTATAGATTTTGCAAAAAAAAGTCAATACCTACCTATTACGTATTAATTATAAAAAATAATCTTTGACAATTTATGTGCTGGTCTGATCACATCAAAATAATAGTTAAAACTCATTCACTTGATCATTCATTCGTTCTTAGGGCATAAGCATTCGTTCTCTTTGTCGCAGCACTACGACTTTTATTATGGTATTCGACATGTGTTTGGTATCGTTTTGCTATCGCAATGTCGTCATTATCTTACACAAACAAAGTGCGTTTTCTTCGTAATTATATTATAGTTTGGTAATAAAATTATACTTACGTGTGATAGAAAATCCCGTTCTTAGTAAAATTTGAATTTTCAGATCGTCTTTTGCACGAAAACACTGCACAATTCACCATTTTTGCGGAGCTGTGATCGGTGACATGTGTTCTTACAAAATGACGGGTGTTCGAGACCAACTAGTTTTTATAAACTGTCACGATCAAATTGGTCATGTACTTTGGTGAAAGGGGAACGTGTATTTGCCATCTCCCGTTCTTAATGCTCTAAGAGAAGAGATCCAATATTTGATCGAAGAATCCAATCCACAACTTTTTTGGAGTAATCGGCTTCAGCTTGGTACCATACGAGTTACGCACGTAGCAGATAAGACACTCAAATTTTAATTTAGGTCCCACCGTGCCTGCCTGTATAAGTAGGTACCTTACTACTCTTAGAGCATTAAGAACGGGAGATGGCAAATACACGTTCCCCTTTCACCAAAGTACATGACCAATTTGATCGTGACAGTTTATAAAAACTAGTTGGTCTCGAACACCCGTCATTTTGTAAGAACACATGTCACCGATCGCAGCTCCGCAAAAATGGTGAATTGTGCAGTGTTTTCGTGTAAAAAACGATCTGAAAATTCAAATTTTACTAAGAACGGGATTTTCTATCACACGTAAGTATAATTTTATTACCAAACTATAATATAATTACGAAGAAAACGCACTTTGTTTGTGTAAGATAATGACGACATTGCGATAGCAAAACGATACCAAACACATATCGAATACCATAATAAAAGTCGTAGTGCTGCGACAAAGAGAACGAATGCTTATGCTCTAAGAACGAATGAATGATCAAGTGAATGAGTTTTAACTATTATTTTGATGTGATCAGAGACCAGCACATAAATTGTCAAAGATTATTTTTTATAATTAATACGTAATAGGTAGGTATTGACTTTTTTTTGCAAAATCTATACATAGTATTAATTGGAGACACTGTTTTACGGGTGTGATGTTCTCCTTTTTTAATCTTCTCTTTCTTTTAGGTCATCCCGGGATAGTTACTAGTCCTCGGCTGTCTGTCGGTTATGTAGAAGTAGGGAGAATCTTATAAATCAGTCCTGTCAAAGCCCGAGCATAGGACACCAAAATCATTAACCAAAATAAAAGAAACTGATGCCGAGATCCTCAATCAAATTGTTCCGATTGTGCAGCTTCTGCAGGTAAGAAATTTCAAAACTTTTGTTTACTTAAACTTTCCTTGCAAAAAAATTACTAACTACCAAAAAGGAGGTTTTCAATTCAACCAATACATATTTATTTGTAGATTATAGGTATTAACATATTATCATACCAACTTTTTCATTTTAAGGTGGCTGCAAGCATTCACTACTGCTTATATTTTGGCTTGAAAAGCGGAGCTGTGAGCCTTCCAGCACATCTACACAAGGCTTCTGGATAAAGCCTGCCTTGGCATCGGAACGAACTAATCATGTTTTGGCAGAACATGTTTACAGAAATTTAATAATACCTAATAAAAATGAAACAGAAATCACTTGTTTTCCAAGCATTTATTATTTTATTTCACTTTTTTTGTACTATTATGTTTTATTAACAACTCGTATTGTAGAGACCACGACGTTTCAATAGTAATACACAATCACGATTGTATGTTCAATAAAGTATCATCTTGCCAATGCAAACCAATAGAAACGGTGCAACAGCAAAAATATTTAGGCCTATCAATTGACAACCGCCACAACTGGGGTCCTCATATCGAAACTGTGTGCCATAACTTCGTGCTCTGTTAGCTAAATTTGTCATAATCAAAAATAAAATACCGTTCCAAGTTCTATTAATCCTGTACAAATCCTTGGTAGATCCTATAATTTCATATGGAATTTCATTCAAGCTATGGACGCACATTTCAACCTACTTAGAGAAAATGTATAATCTACAATTACGAATATTAAAGCTTCTAGTTAGTAAGAAAGTAAATCGTATCTATAAAGATAAGTATGACGAACTCTTTAGGTAATGCAAGGTCATATCGGTTCATGACAAAGTGAGTTACGCAATTATAACTGAACAACTCGATAACGTTGCTTCTTTGCCGAGGATTAATCATAGAATACAAACAAGACAGATTACGCAGAAGAAACTTCTCAAGGGCCGCTCAAATAACTTTTACGGAAAGAGAAAATTTACTTGTCTTCTTCCTGTCATAATTAACAATCTACCTAAAGAATTATAGGTTATTCTGGATGACCTCAAACACAAAAGTGTGAAGCAAAAACTCAAAATTTATTGTTCTACCAAAAATTTGCTTTAGAATTTCTCGTATTTAAACAATAGTCAGCTTTTCCTTAATATCATCCTGTGCACACGCATTTACGATCAAATATTGTGTTTATTAAGTATTTTTTAAGACCTTAAAATAATATATATATGTATACAACGTGTTACAAAAGTACCTCTAATGCCGAATATGGTAGATAGGGACTATCAAACTGAAATCGCGAAATCAAATCAGATCAAAATGTATAAAACAGCTGTTTTTTTATTTCGCGATTTGAGAGTTTAGTTTGATGGTCCCTATATACCATATTCGGCATTAGGGGTATTTTGTAACATGGTGTATACATATTTTTATTTAATTTTTTTTATTCATAAGAATGAAGCAATTTGTTTTTTCTTTTCAATACTGCTTAGTTGTATACCGACTATCTATTTTGACGAATACGTAGTGACTGGACAAACCTAATCGGGTTTTACGTTTTAGTCGCTGGGTTTTTCTATAAATTGTATGTTTTACTTTGTTTAATAAATAAATAAAAAAAAAAATGTATGTTGAACATTTAATTATAAGCTCATTTTAGTGATCGTTGGTGTATATCACAAAATCAAATGAAAACCATTTAACATAATCTTGTTCGTAATCAATCACTCATCTTCCAATCATTCAATTTCATCGGTCTTTTGACGGCACATCACTAGCTGTTGTTGTTAAGTTTGGCGCTGCCGTAGCGTGATCTGTCAGAATTTGTACTGAGATTGTTAGTTCCAAATTTGACCACCCACAATTATAACTGTGTGGGATTTTGTTTTTGTGTGCGTGTGTAACAACAAGACTTTTTTCTACAAGAGTGTGCGTGAATATGAAGTTGTGTGCTGTGCGTGTTTACCTCGTCCCCCTCCAAAATCGGTGAACAAAATCTAGTGTAGAAGAGTGCTGTTGGCATCTCCCGTTCTTAATGCTCTAAGTTACTACTTTAAACACTATGCGCCCTAAATGGCTACCCTTAGGTAGTCTTCATCAATCACTGGAAAAAGTATGAGATGATGATGAGATCGTATGAGTTAATGAGGTCGGACTTACGATCCAGGCGCAGGATTTCGGGGGTGAGTTGGAGGGGGGGAGAGGGGGGCAGGGGGGCACCCCCGCACCCCCTCGAAGATTATTTTTTTTTTAATGAATTTTAAAGTTTGTATGAAAATCGCTGGAAAAAAATTGAAATTTAGTAGGAGTGAAGCTAAAAATAGTAGGAAAAGTTTTTTCAATTTATTCAATTAATAGAAGCAATAAAATATATATATAAACCTTATCCTTTCGTTTTATTTACTATTTTAGATCATATAAACCCCCCTATCATATAAAACTCTGGATAACAGAACCGAAGCAAGGCGGGGCGGGGCGACGGGGGGGCATAGCCCCCCCGTAAGGGGGGCTCGGGGGGCGAAGCCCCCCGCCATAAAAAAAGTAAGAGCTTGTTAGGTTAGGTTAGGTTAGTATGGTGACCAAAAACGCGTGAGCCGAGCGAGCGAAGCGAGCGTGCCGCGGCAGCGGCCGCGTAGCGCCAGAAACGACTTTTTGTACTTGCGGCTTTATTTTACATAGGTACTCTCCACTTTTCCTACTATTTTTAGCTTCACTCCTACTAAATTTCTTTTTTTTTCCGGCGATTTTCATACAAACTTTAAAAATTCATTAAAAAAAACTGTTTTTCTCCTCGCGAGGGGAGTGGTGCGGGGGGCCTTCCTGCCCCCCCCCCTCCCTTCTCCAACCCTCCCCCTCACCCCCGAAATCCTGCGCCTGGATTGCAATGCAATCCCAGTTAATGTTTTAATGACAAGGTAGATAAAATATTTTTTATAAGTAGGTACTTAGTTTATCTATCTACATTTAATTTTGTATTTTCCTTCCATGCACGAATTGCACGATTCGTAATAATTACGTAGACGTAGCTAAATTGATCTAGTTGGTCTAATATTTTTTTCTACGAATCATCCAAGATGTCTAAAGATAACAGGCTCTCTTTGATAAAATTTAGTCAACTAAGAAAATATTCGAGCGAAAAAGCTAAACCGGTGGGTAGACAGCACTGTAGGTACTCGGTAGAGCTCCTTATGTATATTTCTTTATTGAAAATTGTTTACCTTCCTACCTACTTAATTCTATATAAACAACTAAGAAATAACATTTTTATCAAGTCTACTGATACTTTGGCTGCAACGGCGGCATTGCAAGAAACGAAAGTGGCAATATCTCTATTGTATAGTAACGCTACGCTAAACAAGTATTGATTAAACATCAAGATGTCTAACTTAAAACCACCATCTAAACAGGTCCGAACATACCAACCAACTTACCAATTAAATCCTAGACGTCCGTTCAATGTGGAGAAAATTGAGAAAATTCTTCAACATACCGTCGACTACGAATTAGTACAAGTTGAATACAGCGAAAAAGCTATTCCCGAACTTACCCTCAACCTGGCTGAAAGTATACGGAACTCGATAAAAGAAGAAAACTATGACAGGTTTATTTTATTTGACATAAATCACCTAGTATGACAATGTGTGCACTCCATAAAGTAGGTAACTCTTTCTCATCAGCAACATTGATTTATTTACCTGGAAAAAAAAGAAATTAGCATGTGGCCACGGTCACTACCAAGCATTGATTAAAAATGATGTACATTGTGCCATTTTTAGCTGGCGTGTCGGTATATTTCCTCTACTGCTGTTGTTGCAAAAAATGATGATGATTGTTATTTAAAACTTATACTTAGGGTAAGCTAGAGCTAGATATTAAAAAAGATAGAAATAGATAATGGTAATTGAGGTGACAAATTCTTGATTGAATTTTAAATTTATTAACTTAGCCAAGTATTAATAATAAATTGACCAGCGTTGTTTTACTGTTTTGTTAGTTTACCAGGGGCCGTACCGGCTAACGCATCAAATTTCGGAAAGTCTGCTGGGCTTGAAATTAAAACAGATAAATCGAGCCCCAATCGGGCCAAAATGGCGAACCCCAATTCATGATGTCACACAAACATCGATATCTTCTAAATAACTTAGGCGAATAGTACAATACGAAACTCCTTACTTCGATTTATTTGTTTTAAGTTGAAGCTCGGCAGACCCGCCGAAGTTCGAAAAGTTAGCCGGTAGGGCCCCAGCACCGGGTTAAGTTCCAGTTTTTCTGTATCTTTCATTGCGTACTAATTTATGCGCTTATTACTTTATCCACTAGGTATGATCGCAGTTAGTTAGGATAGTTATTGAAAATGTAAACGCTTGATTGTCGTGTAAGATTTTGATTCTTATAAATTGGTTTATTTTATACAGTGCGACATATCTCCAATCATTCCATCTCAATGATAGATCCCTCTTCTTTTCCTCTGTTTTATTTAATATGCTATTGTAAACTATTATTATTATTATTAGAGCTTTATTTGTTCCATACAATTTACATGATGACAAGTGTTAGTACTCAAATAAACTTAATATTTTAATTTGATAGTATTATTTATTATTTATGCAATAATAATATAATAATAAACTAACCCTTTAAAAAAGCCTACCCTCAAAATTAGTTCCTTCTAAAACTAAAATATATAACGACTTATTGCTTTTGAAATTAAATTTTTGTTCCAATATGACTCAAACGGTATCAGCTCCGCGTCTACGGGACTTCTTTTTTGGCGCTGTCTCTATTAGCTGCTCTATTCAATTGTTGGCAGATGTCGAATAATAGTGGTGGTGACGATCGGCCAGCGGCGGCAGCAGGGCGTGCACATGTTCCACTCGTTCCTGTGGGACTACGAACGGGACAAGTTCGCCACCTACAACTTCGAGAACGTCCACTTGTTCGCCAATGTAGTCGTTTATGGAGTCTATTTAGATTAATCAACTTAAAATAAATTGTATTGTTTATCTTTTTGTTGTTTATTTGTGTACAACGTTTTTCAAAGACTGCGATTGAAGTCTAACGACTATCCTTTCTAACGCATTGAATTCATGAATTAAATTAAAGATAGTCTGGCTAGTCAACCTTCGATTCTAGACGGTTGATAGATAGGGAAAGTTATGTGGAACTTGTGAAATAAAAAACTAAGATAAGCATTTTTACAGATCATACATATTTATTTATTCATTTCATAGTATAGATATCACACTGGCCCGCCCTTATAAAAATAAATGTGTTATTACAATAACGACCCAGTCTGTTGGGAGCTTGCTGGCGTGACTGGCTGGCGTGATCCCGCGCGGTTCGCAACCACTTGAAAACCCAACGGGAGCTCAATAATATTGGCATCAATTTGATTCTAACCTACAACAATTTGGACACAATCTTAAACGGCGCGGTCACCCCAGCTCTCTAATCACTATTGAATTCCATCAAATATTCTTATAGAAGAAATTTCAGAGATAATTCTAAACCATTATACAGGTCAATGATATACACATTTAATTAATAATAATAATATGTTTACATTACAAGAAATTCGCACATATTTTGACACACAAAGCGAAGGATATTACCGATAAGGAGACTAAAATAGCTTTAAGATATTGGTCCGAGACACTGAAGCGAGTTATATCCGCGTACAATATGAAACTAGCACCAAGCCACCGTACGAGAAACAAAGCAGCGCTTGTGACACTCCGGCCACTCGTGTTACAACGATACAAAAGCTATCTAACTCGAGACATCCGCCGCGGAATGCAGGCTGTCTCCAGTCCCGTCGCGTCACAACCACGGCAGACGGCAGACGGCAGACGGCACTCGTCGGGACATGTCGCGAGACCTGCGGTCGAGTCTTGGACAGTGCACTCACGCAGACTATGCTCTAGCAAAAATGTTCAAAAAGGGTAAAATTTTATAAAAATCCTAAAGAGTTAACCGATTCAGCCGTTGTCTTGAGCACAGTTGCGTCAGCGCAGAGTTTGAGCAGCGTTTGGGAAATGAAGTCTACTCCGGCGACGCCGGGCTACGTTCAGCCTCTCAGAGTTACATTTACATCCGCATGATATGTGTTACACAGATAAAACATTTAGATAGTACTGGGTACATATACCTATAACCATACTGTACATACATATGGCGGTAAAAGTTACTTACAACCTTACGAAATTAAGAGTAGATAATATGCTAGGTATGTTACATAAAAAAGAAACGCAGTGAATATTGGTATCAAAATATGACTTCTAATATACATTGTGTGAAAGTGTATGCTCGATTAGATATGTGATACTTGTGTAAAGATACATAAAAAAGCTTTAGACGAGACCTTGTTACATCGTTTGGTAGGTACTTAATAAAAAACGTTAATTATTATTTATAGTGGTAATCGGTCGAGTTCCACTAGACGAAGACCTCCGAGGCGCTAAAAGTACAATCCAAATGAAAGTTCATTTGAGCAAAGACAATCTTGGCCTAACTTTGAGCCTCAAGGAACTACAGTTTCTTCGCCACACAATGACTGGTGCTTTAAAATAAGTTTAGTGAATTTTCTTTCTTAACTAGAAAATAATTTACAAAATTTCTAAGTATAAAAATATAAAATAACATATTTTAGGCTCAAAATTAAGAAAATATTATGTTGTGTAAAGGCTGCATAAAAATACCTACCGCAAAACATCTAGCATACCTACTACAAAATATCACACGCAAGGTTACCATTCGATAGTGTCGGCCGGCGGCCCAGGGCGGGGTGGTCTCGAGGGGCCAAATTTTAAACATTTACTAATAAAATATTAAAGCTTAACATACATAAAGATTAAGCATCTCTGCATCTTACATATATAATAGCCATTCAAAATAACTGCAGATTAAAATATCTCATCTTAAAAATAAAGTCTTAAACATTAAACTATAATAAAAAGACTCGTAAGTTCAGAAACGCTCCTAACTTAGGCCAAATTAATGTAAAAAAGAACGGATTAAAAAAATATAAATTCATTGTTCCAATTTCGCTGTTGTCAAAACGAATAGTCTTCGACCGTTAGGTACTTTTCTTCATCATAATTTATCACTCTAACAAAACTCAAAGATGATAGACCCGACAACTAAAGACTAAACTAACAGTACGACATGGTTCGATCGGGGTCGGATAGGGGGTTACGTTAAAAATATACTTTATGATTAATATTGAGATCGAACGACATCGTATTCAGACTTATTTAGGTATAAACATAATAGAATGAGGCAACAGAGTGCGGGGCGGCGCGGCGCGGCGCGCGGCCGGCGGCGGCGGCGGCTCTCTCTAAAATAATCGATTGGCGGTGGTTTGTCTGGTTCACTCCTCGGCCGACGCAATTCAGCTAGATTCCTTTTCTTTCTCCTTCTCTTTCGATTCTGAAACATATCATTTTTCACATATTATAAGGACACTATTATCAAACCAAGTTTTTGTGAATGTGAATAAAATAAATTTTGAATTTGACCCTCATTTAAAAACTATTTCTTTACTTGTGAAGTTCCATAATATTTTGTAAATTAAAATTATAGAAAGGCATAGATACAAACTAAGTACCTATTGCATCTATGAAACAGAGAAAATAAGATTTTTGAAATTTTTAGAAGAACCATTGAATAGGCATAGTTGAGTTACATGTGTACTTACTAACAGCAAAAAAATATATACTTATTTTTGAACTATTGAAATATACTTTCAAATATAATACTTAATGACTACTATTATAATATATAATTTATTTTGAAAAATGCTCGATCGCTATTTTAAAACGCATGCTAATTCCTATGATGAATTATTACGTGCCTTAAATTTATTATCATTCCATCTCAGATAAAGTCTGAACATTCCAAAAAAATATACGTTATGAGGGTTCACGCGCAGGACTCGAAGGTACGCCCCGACATCTCATGACCAAGCTTTAACCGCTGTTCTGACAGCCTTTAGACACCATTGTGACATCGCGGAATTAAATGCCTAACAACTTTAAATACGCGCGCATCGCATCGGCACGAGCTAAACCTATGTAATTGACAACGAGAAGTGCAATCGATTTTGTAAAAAGAGAATATATGTAGCTAGCTAGGAAGATATGTAGCTTCCACCTGCATAAAAATGCACATGCACACCACAAAAATATCAGTGCACAATACTTGCATTTAGCATGACAACTTGCACCTTCACCAATTAGAAACAACATTCGAACCAACATTCGATGTTGGTTCACGCACGATCTAACTTCTGAGGATGCTCCGGGTCCGGGCGAAACACGTGTAGAGTAGTCTAATTGGTGAAGGTGCAAGGTGTGTCGCTGTCATGCTAAATGCAAGTATTGTGCACTGATATTTTTGTGGTGTGCAATGTGCATTTTTTTGCGGGCGGGCGGGCGGTGCATCCTGCATATATTTTTTGCGGGAGTAAGCTACATATATTTCTCTTTTCACAATGGTTTGGGACTTCCGCCAAGTAATGCCTGATTCAATCAAAAACTTGCAATCGATTTTGACCTTAGCAGTGGTTAGGCGCCCGTGTCAAAGCACCTACATATGTACATGTATCCACTTCCGGCAGCACATTTTAAATCTAAACACAGCCTGAAACGTTGATGTATAAAACACATCTTGTAACGTTATGTTCTGTTACGTACAGTTATTATTTTAATTGAATTAGTTATTTTAATCTTTAGCGAAAATGAATTATCGACCTTTTTTAAGAACATCGTTCATTATCAACTACAAATAAACCTATAAGTCAACAAATAAGTAAGTACTTAAAATTAAAAAAAAAAAAGAAATCGTTTGAACCTCAGATTAAAGTAGGCTGATAAAATTAACGGATCGGATCGGATCATTTTAACTGTTGCTTTATATTTACACAACATTATGAAATTAGGTATGAATACATAAGTATACTTCATGATTTAGGCAAGTAGCTAAAAATAATCAGTGACTGTGTTCTACGAAAATAATCGCAAATAAAAAAAGAATAATTTAAATTCTATTATTATCGCCTATTTATGTAAGCGGCTAGTCTAAAGACTGTATAAATAATTATATATTGTCCGAATCAGCTCTCTGCAGCAGTTATAGCGTTTATCAAAAACGTGCGTGCGTTATGTAATAGAAGCGCAAATAACGATGGTTATGTATAAATATATACTGAACGTACCATGTGAAGCGTGTACGTCTACGCATGCTCGGTCACAATAGTTCGAGACTGACCTTCGTCGCTGTTACCGTTAGTGAGTGGATCTTCACCGTTCTTCTCACCGTTCTCAGCGGGTTTTTTGTCCTCTTCTTTGGCCTCCTTGTCCTTCTTCTCCTCGGAGCTCTCTTTGGCAGGTTTCTTCTCCTTACCGGCCTTGCCCTTGGCCGGCGTGGCGGGCTTCGGCTTCGGCTCCAGCGATGGGTCGAGCACCAGCTTGCCGATGTTCTTGCGGTCGTGCATCTTCTGCATCGCCTCCGCCACCTGTTCAATTATTAAGTCAGTTAAAAAATCTAGTAGGAAAATATAGATGATTCAAAAGTGCTTAATGACTATGTTTATTGGAATAAAGTTATTTTAGACTTTTTAATATTAATAATAATAGACTCTGAAAAAATTAAAGAAACAAAACACAAAGAGCGACTTTATTAGTAGCAAATATCTTCCAGGCAACCTTGAGTAATGTAATAGAGTAAGTAAAAAGGAGAACAGGAAAAAATAGTAGACAACAGCACATGTTTTGCTCTTGTCTTGATCAATAGTTAAAGCACTTGCTTGTGTTATTGAAATCGTAGTCTACGACGGTACCACACCCACCGAGACCCAAGACAATATAGAAATAAAAGTAAGTTTTTCTATAACGACCCGGCCGGGGCGATCGAATCCGAGATCTCATAGCATAGATGGTGACACAATGAAAATCGGCGTGCAAACCACATTATAACGCGGAGGGCGTTCTCAACGACTTCACAAGGTGTGCTGACGTAGAAACATAGTAGAAATAGGACACATTGGATCGATTTATAACATACAGCCGTAGCAGTGTTACTAATAAATAATGTAGCCTGACGTGGTTCTGGGGTTTACATTTAGTTGTTAACCTTATGAGCCATTCTATATCAAGGTGATAGGGATGGTTACGAATGATCTCTAAGTAAATAGAATTAGTATCAACACTAAGCCCTCTTACGCACTAGCGGCGCTTTTTTTTGTATAGTAACAATAGTTATACCACTTATCGATAATTACTTATGAAGTAAAGTTTAAGTACCTATAATGTTGCAATTGTAAGACAATTATTAAAGATCTCGGCCATGTAAAATAAATAATGTAAAATAAATAATATTATTTATAGACAGAAGTGTTAACAGTTCGACATTTTACAGAATGCTTTGTACTATGTGTGTACAATAAAGAAATAACAAACACTTTGTTTGTTCGAGAACAGGAGAAATATTTGAGATTTGGTACTTCTAAAATTGCACTCCTCATTAACCCGTTTTCAACAATCCTATTTTGAGATTAAAAATTAAGTCTACGTATCAAATTATTCTTCACAACAAGTTACTTCCATTAGGAAATACAAAAGATGGGTTAAGTTTATACAACCCTCAAGCCTTACCTGAGAGCACGTGACTTTTTAAGGCAAGTCTAAGGTTTATTGAACACCTTTAATAAATGCGAAATCATAGTTGCCGTCTCCTCCTCCTCTGTTGTATTTGAAGGCTGCGGCTGCATTTACACTGCGTTAACACAAAATGCGCATTGGGCCCGCGTTGTGGGTTTTATGACCCATTTTCTTTATCATGTAAGGAAGGACTGTGCCCCAGAAGTGTGGACATCAAAAATGGCTGACATCGATGATACTTACGTCTTCGAGTGCCCAAGTGGAGTCAACGAGCGGCTTGACCTTCCCCTCGGCCCAGAGCGCGAACACCGCGTCGACCGCCTTGCGCACGTACTCCGCGCGCCCTTGCTGGAACAGCAGGTGCCGCAGGTTCAGCCCCGCGAGGCTCTTGTTCTCGTCGAACAACTTGATCGGCGACACCTTGTCCACTTGCCACCACTGAAAAAGGGTTCATGTCAAATATTGGCGACAGACAGCGCGTTTTGACGGCTGACTCTTTAAAAGGCCACTACTAGGAAAGGGTTAACGTCAAAATTTGGAAACAGAGCTTTTTGGAAATGCCAGCTCTTTGAAAGAATGCAAGGTTCACTTTGGTTTTTTCAATATAACATGACTGAAGCTGGAAACATTTTATCGGACGCGGCTTATAAACGCGGCTGACAGTCGTGATTATTAAGTGTGCACAGTTTTAAGACATCCAGCGCACCAGATTGCTATCGGACGTCCGATGACGTCATATTATATGCCATCCACATGCACAGGCCCTGCCGGAAGGCCGAGGAGGGGATTGTACCACAGAATAGAGAGACTACAGAAGTTATAACTAGTATCGTATTTATTAGATACCTTCCTACATACTTACACTAAGAGATTATGTTAATTAATCGATTGCCATGAGTTAAATCCACAGGACGATAATACAAAATTAAAACATTAAATTTATTATAAATTAGATTATAATAGAGAACGACTTCCGATGATTCCTATATTGCCGAAAAGCACGATTGTTATTAAACGTGGAATAGATTAATCTCTTATAAATTTCAAATCACATATGTGTGCGTTGCTCGGACACGCGTAGTACCTACTAAGCTTAACTTCTGTCCTCTATTTTGTGTTTGACCGATATAGGCGGTGGCCTTCCGGCCGGGCCTGTGCATGTGGAGGGTCCGTTAGTCTATGGTTGTCCGCGGCTTACGTCCAATAGTTTAGACATCTCAGTGTAATACTTATAAGTCGTGGCTGTCACTGTTAGCCGCGTCCGATAATTTGTTTCCGGCTTGACATACATGTTATTTAACTAACGAAACATGCGAAGGCTAAGTAGGGCTTATCAACTCATATAGCTTTTAATGGAAGCAACACGGAGTGATTATATTCTCTTTGGAAGCAACAACAGCAGCAGTATTTCGCAACCGATACAAAACTTTTGTTTAAATTAATAAAATGTGAAATTAATTAATTACATTTAAAATAGACACCTAAAAAGAGAACTCACCGACTAATCATCTCTCAAACTTTCTAAATTAGCTGTTTACAGAATTGCTCTGCAGGTTTTTCAACGGGAAAAACAACTTTTAACGAATATATTATCGTGGATAATTAGATGCGATTGAAACACTATTGACATTACTTTCACTGAGTTGTACATTTTATTTTGATATTATAAATTGGTCGGTAACAACTGGCACAAACCAATACTTTCAACCACAATTTCGAAGACCTTTGCTACGAGATTTATTGCTTCTTAATAATTTAACACGTATAGTAAAAATATTTATACTTCCGATTCCGAGGATGTTACGCTAAAAGCAATCAGATAATTAAAACACCTGCGCCCGCCCGCGACTTCGTCTTTGTGGTGAGTTATTTCTTTAACCCTAGGGCACAGTATTATTATACGGATGTCCTTCTCTGTACCCCTGGCAACGTGTATGCAAAATTTTATGATGATCGGTTAAGTAGTTAAGAAGCGAAGGCGTAACAAACAAACAAACTTACTTTCGCATTTATAATATTAGTAAGGATTAAATACTCACGGCACGCGCAGCGCTGAAGAAACTCTTCGTCTCGCCGGTCACGATGTTAGATGATCCTGTGATACAACGCCATTGTTACTTAGTACTGACACACAAACACGACAAACACAGGAATGCTACTTCAACTAACTTTCCTAGGAACTCGTTATCATAACGGCCGCTAGATTTAAATCTAGCCGTGTAAACCACCCAAAAAGCTTTCAAATAACTGTTTGCCTAAACAATTCAAAGAATCATTCATAAATCTTGGTTGTTGTATTTGTAAAGGGTTTTCGTATAAAAGCTTACATTCCGAAAGAAATTGCTCGAAATTGTTCCGTTGTGATTTCAACTGAACTCCATTTCAGAGTTATTTATTTATTCAGAAGCCTCCATCATGAATTTATACCAGTTTGATTGATGCGAGATTCAGATAAAAAATAATGATCTTCCGAATATTATAAGTTTATAAGAATCATCACAACAAATATGGTTGTGTTGGTGAATTTCAATAGAAATTACAGTTATAAATTATAATAATTGTAGGTACAGTCAGCAGCACATCAAGTTATACAAAACTGTCAAATTTTATTTTTTATTTTTATTGATGCTGTTGTGCTAGCCTAGCGTGCCGTTGATTGTAGGTACTATGGCAAGATTAAAAGCCTAGTTTCCGGCCGACTTTACTTTACCCAAAACGTGTTAATATGTACCTATATTGAGCCATAATTAAGCTCTAGATTGGCGGAGGTTTAGAATCATTTGTTAATGAAGTCGTGAATATATTAATATACCATCAATTTTAATTCAAATTACATTCACAATAAAAATATTACAAAAACATATCTCGTCCAAAATCCTTACCATAAAGAATGTATCGGCCCATGGGCTTGAGCAGAGAGTAGCCCCTGTTGCACTCCTCGCCGCATAAGCAGTCCAGTACGATATCTACTCCATCGGGAGACACCCTGTAGAGGACGAAACAATGTATAGTGCAGACATAGGTATGCATGCATCGTATACAGGGTGGGGGAAAAAAGACGGTAGATGGAGGGAAAGTACACTTAATATTATAAATTATTTTACTGAACGGAAACTGAATTTTATCATTCTTTGATAAATCGCTAGAATCAGCTGGTAATTAAACGGGTTAAACTACTATTTTTTATCTTTCTTGGGTCTGCTTTTATTTTATTTACTTATGTTATTTAGAAGAAATTGATCCTTATCATTGGCCCTATCATTGGTATCATAGGATGTAATTTTTTCGGATTTTAGTCCGTTCGATTCTCGGCTGAGATAAGTGATTTATCAAAAATATATGAATGCAGTTTTACTTATTTTTTTTAATAAAGGAATGTTTCCTTTCAGTACCACTTGCCATCATCAATATTTAGGGTACTGCCGTCTTTTGTTTTCATCCTGTATGTGGTACTCTGTATGGTATTACCCTACTTACTATTCACAGAATAAAAAAATTAAAGGTGTTAAACCTATATGGCCCCAGCATATAGTGACTGGTGGTATATATGCGCATTTCTCTGTTTTCGAATATTGTGATCACTATTCAAACAAAATTAACAAAATATCATAATCCATTTTATTTTATTTATCCCATCTGAATAACTAGTTTTCGTAAAAATATTTTCTATAACCTAGACAACAGAAAGTTACAACACAGCTGATCATATAAATTATGTATTTTCAGTTCAGGTTCCGACCTAGACGTTCTGTTAACTATAAGTAAACATATAGATACATTTCTAAGTTTGAGATTGCATGCAATGCTATTTTTATACAATACTAAATTATATAGATAGAAAAAATACAACTCGCACCAGATCATATTCTCGGACGGGAATCGAACCCGCGACTTTTGGATGTCTAATATACCTACATTACTGCTAGAGTAAATAAAATACAAAAACCTAACCTACTACAATTCTAACATTTCTAAAACCATCCGCTCCATCATATTTCTTCTAGAAGTAGGTAGTAGATATCTGGCGCTGTTTATTTACATTGAACTTGTGTGGCTCCGATGTTTACGTACCGAAGATCTCCCCAGATATAAAAATATCTTTGTCTATTTACGAGAATTAAATACCGCGGCTGTTACGAAGCAGCTGCCCTATGGAGCGGGTTATAAACTGAACAATTAACGTGCGCACCGACCAACCTAATAAGGACCTTACTTTGATCCCTGCTCGTTGACTAATGGACGGAAAGGAAAAATAATGGGGTCTCTTCTTAAATTGGCGGTGCTCGTATCACACGGATCGAGATGGCACTGAAATATGTAACTATAATAACCACCAATTAAGAGAGCTTGGGATTGGGAACATCTCGGGTGAACACTTTAAAAAAATTACAATGGAAGCTTTCATTCTTATTCTTCTGACTAATTTCAGTGTTCGTACTTCCGCTATTTTTATACATAGATAAAAGTTCCGATAAGTTGATCGATTTGCGTATTACGAGCGCATTACGATATGACTCGGTACTTTACTCTGTAACAGCACGTTGCCACTTTAGCAAAATCGATAAAAGTTATTTTCTACATATGATTTGTTTGGACATAAAAATAAAAGGAACCTTTTAATGGTGTTATAAAAAGAAGCGGTCCCTCGTAACTGCCACGATGGATCAAAACACCCGCTATAACGTGAAATAAACGTAAGCATTTAGTAAAAGTCCCGCATTCCTGAGATCGCTCGTGAAACATAAACAGAGTATTAGCGCGGAGGGCCGGCCGAGTATTATTTTAAGCACCTCGCGATATCATGATTTCATCCCTTCATTTTTAGAACATAAGTCGACCCATTACAAATTATGCCGGTTCGCTGTGACTCATTATTACAGTACGAAGCACTTCCACATCAGAAATAACTGCTTCGTGGACAATTCATTAAGGTCATAATTTTCATTTTTTAACAGTTTCGTTGCCCGGGGTGTTTTTTTGTAAAAACTTGCCTACGTTTTATTATTAAGATATAGATCTAACTCTGGTTTTGAATAGGTAATTTATCTTCAGTTTTGTGTTTTACTCTAAAAATAAACTTTTTTATCTGGAATCATACCTTACCTTACCATATATACGGCTATCATTATTATAACCACAGCCTATTATAGGCTGTGATTATAACGTAGGTACAACATTAGGTAGATGCTTCAATGTAGTCATGATTATTGTCATTGGTGTTCCATTTCTAACTTATTATTATAGGTACTGTACGCTAAATCGCCACCCAAATGTTTTTAACACGTGTTAAAAAAACTGCGATAACAACAAAGTGAAAGTGCTTTAAAGGAGATTGATGAAATGACTCGGAATCGGAAGTGGGAGGAGATGCGAGACGGTAAAGACCAACAGATCGACGAACATTTGAAAGAAGAAAAGTAGCTCCCCCAACAATTTGTGTACTTTTTTCCAAGCTGTATAAGGACTACGATCTTGGTAACGATCATTTGCGATTGACAATTTTTACGGATCTTAGGAGTAGTATAGCTGTCCATGTAGAAGGTATGAGCTTATGTTTTGGGGTTCCGTAGTCAACAAGGAACCCTTATAGTTTCGCCATGTCCGTCAGTCTGTTAGTCCGTCTCTCCGCGGCTTAGCTCAGAGGCCCTAACTAGAAAGCTGTAATTTAGCATAAATGTGTATATTTATTACGCCGAAAAAGTGGTAGAATAAAATCTCGAAAAATATTTTTTTTACAGTGTACCTACATACTTCCCCTAAATGTAAAATGGAGATGAAAAAATTATTTCTCACCAATCTTATAGAGTGGGGTGTAGTTTAATAGATTTTTCAATAATATTGTAGGTTTGTGAATACCACTTTTTGATTCAGGGATCCGTTTTCGTTATGAGTCAAGTGGCACTGCCAAATTGCATACATAATTGCTTACTACAGTCTCTACCGAGGATAGTAAACGTAACTGTGCAAACTCATAATACAGGCAGTGTAAAATTTTCTCTTTTCCATACATTCTCGAGTGAAGTTGCAGCGCATCACTGGTATATTGTCAATTTAATCGCATTGTACTGAATGAATGAATATAGTCTTGGTTGGCTTGAGATTGCCTGCATGAAATGTCTTGTGTAAACCGCCTAAGTGCGATGCGTTCCGAAATTACTTTAAAACTTAACAGTATGTATGAAATGGTCTTACTTCCTGACTTCGCTGGTGTAGTCGCTGCCACGTTCGAGCAGGTGGTCGATGTTGTTGTTGTTCGCCTTCAGCGCCTCGTGCTTGCTCTTGGAGCAGACCCCGAACACCGTCACGTTGTCCACTGTCTTGGCGAGCTGTGCTACGGCTTGCCCCTGAACGGATATGATGATTGTTATTTTTTTTGTTAAAGTATCAACTCTGGTAAGTTCTACCGTTCATAATAAAACTATAAATTTTAAATGTTTGTGCGCGAATCATGCAAAAACAGCGAAACGAATTTTGATGGAATTTTCACAGTTTGGTAGCTTGAGGTCTAACTTAAATCTCAGCCATGTTTCATTCAATTCGGGTGGGTAAAACTAGGGAAACAGCTTGAACTTTTCGTAGTACTATAGCTTTCATACACTAAGGAGATCATTTAAACTGGTCGCCTTATTGTGAATCGGGAGAAAAAGGGATACCTTCTGGGGATTTTTCTACTGTCATGCGGACGAAGTCGCGGGCGGAGGCTAGTAGTAAATACCAGTATCACCATTTATATAATGGTGGTACTGGCCATGAAGATAGATTTCATTTACTTCGTTTGCGAAGTTCGTTATGGCTTTTACAAAATGTGATATTGTCTACAGGGAGATCCATCTAGATGGCTATTGAAGTGCTCACAGCCTACGGTAACCATTAACTATCAAGTGGATGTAACTGGTTTGCCGCTCTTTTTATGGAAAAAAAATACTTACAGGAATAAAACGGAAACGCTGAGCTTAAAGACTAATAAATCAGCTGTTTTTTTCGAGTTGAAATAGTGATCTCATAAAAGTTCTGCGTGTTCATTACAACTTAGGTACGTTTGGCTTTTTGTTGCTGTTTCCGTCACATCATTTATTTTGAATTGCCGGACAATCATTTAACAATAGTTAATCAATTAAAAACTATGTTTGATGATACTCCGTTTCATCCATACTTACAACAGCAAGGTTTCACCTATTTTTCTCATAAAACCGCCTATTGGTACTTTTAATGAACAGTACCTACGTGATTAAGATAGGTAGTTGTTTTTTTTTAAGGCTGACATTTAATTTGTGAAATTGTCCAAGCATTTATTTGTTATTAATTATAGTCAATCAATCAGCTGAAAAATACAAAAACCACATTTCCATAAATTCCTTGGAATGTCCGTGGATTTGATGCAGCATTACAACTTAAGAAATATTTTCATAATACAAGAGTAAATTAATAACCGATTGGCGATTATTATAAATTCGAAACCGCATGCACCATACCAGACTATTGGAATCATATTACAGGTCATTAACTTTAGGGAGCGTGTGTGGTACTTGAGTAGTGACGTCATTTCAGAGCAGATGATTCCAAAACAAATAAAGTATTTTCTCACCTAATTCAAAGCAATAATTAGAACACTCGTTAGATGGTTTGCAGGCCCGTTGCGGCGTAGATACTACAAACATAATTCTAAGAAGCTTTTAGATGTGGAAACTTAACGAACAGTGCTTTGTAGGGGCAATGCTACTGAAAGTATTTTTAGCGTGTCACACATTGCATTTGTACTCACATGCACGTCATATGAAGACAAAGTGAATCAAATATTTAAAAAAAGGTTTATCGAATGTACTTAAGTATTCAAATAACATAACAAATCACAGCACTGCTTTTGACGCTATAAAGGGATTTCAGCATTTTACACATTTTAATTCAAAGAAAATATTCTTCAACAGTAATACTGTTTAGCATCAACGCCATGTAAAGCTTTCAAAGGCAGTATTGTCCTATAAATATACAATATCGGAATACACGATTCAGATGGAAGTTAGGAATAGCAGACAACCATATTGGATGCCAGCTTAGTAAATATAGGAACCTTATGTGCTTATGTTTGATAGGATTACCTGTTTCTAGAAAGGAGCTCAGGTATTTGAACGCATACTTCAAAAACCCAACCCGATAATCGGATGATGTTCGGTTCGCTTTCTGACATTATTAGCTAAAGAATATAGTCCAAAATTAAGTAAACCGAACTAGGTACATCATCCAAACATTTTTTCTAGGTAGTAGGCCCTCTGTTGTTCACTAAAACATTTAACAAAAAGGTTGCTCACCACGCCACCGCCAGCCGAGTGAACGAGCAGGCTCTTGCCAGAAGTGAGGTTGGCCATCTCGAAGAGCAGCAGGTACGCCACCACGTAATTGGTAGTCACAGCCACCGCGTCCAAGGCGCTCATGCCGGATGGCACAGCGTACACGTACTGCGCTGGCACTGCCACCAGCTCAGCCCACGCCCTGTACTCTGGGAGGGCTACCACTTGGTCTCCAACCTGTTAGAAAGAGGTTTCATTCAAAAACGTTTTTTTAAATACTCCTATATAGAAAAACAAAGGAGTCTCCATAAATAAATATTAATGTTTATGTATGTAAATAAAATATATTTTTTTTTAAACAAAAACCTTTAGAAAACCTAAAATAAACCGCTTAAAAATTTCAAAAGAGACGTGTTTATTAATATTGATATGCGTAACTAATGTAATGACTAATGGTTTGAATATTATTTCTAGCTTTTTAGAGATATTTAATCTTGAAGCTGTTTTTGTTTTTGTATTCAGGTTTTTTGAAGGATTTAATTTTTTTAAAAAGCTTTTTTATTTTCAACTTTTTAGTGGTAGATATGTAAGCGTGTAAATATACATTTTTTAACTTTATATAATAATTTCAATAGTACAATGCCCATAACTCAATTCCGTTCCATTGTGCCTTCATAGTCCAAATCTAGTCCAAAACGTCGCAGACTATAAATTACTCGGTTTGATTTGGATTGTCATAAACCTACTAATATCGCAATCACTATACATATTCTATTTGACATTGAGTAGTTCCCTTGTGTATCTTCGAAGTCCAGGGTCCAATACCAATGAAATTAAAATGTGACCACTTTAGCGAGGTATACCCTTTCAAACAAAAAAGAATCATCTAAATCAGTTCATACAAACAAGTTATGCCTGAGAATCCATAAAAACTCGTGCGATGGTAAGCTAAATAATTGTTATTTTTCTGGATTATGAAAAAGCTACAAGCCAGATCTCTGTAAACATTTTTATGGGACCACACCTGAACTATGTTCTGTCAGATAAAAAAGAAATTATTTAATTCGATTAACAACTAGTGAAGTTACCCGATTTCAAATCTGAAATTGTCTCTTGCAAGCAAAAGTCTCTGTTGCTAGGTCCACAAAATATTTGCTATATGAATTATTCACAAAGCCCCATGTTTCGACCTTTTCCTTTCCCTCGGGAAACAGCCTAGCCGTCGCGCGAGAGTATAAAGTTATCCTTTTTTTTTAGAAATTTAGTCATGATGAGGTCGCTCCCAAATAGTCCTGACTCGCTTTTATATTTATGACAATGTTAAGATGTTGTTAAACTTAAGACTTCAGAGACGACCATGTGTAAAAAAATTGTTTCTCGTAAAAGTTAAAACGAAATAACTATTTTCGAGAGGGAAATAAATAGGGTACACTAACTTGGTTCCATTTGTGCTTTCGAGTATAAATCCATAAAAAATCCGTCGTTAAAATAAAAGGTTACATGACTATTCAAAAAAGTAGGCTAGATAGTTTTAAGGGTTCCGTACCAAAATGGTAAAAGGAACCCTTATGGTGCGACTCAGTCTGCAAGCTGTGATGGACTGATGGTGTCAAATATTCATTTAAAAAGAAAACCTAGCGTACGTAGCCTAGAATTCTAAACATCTGTTCGGTTGCGTTTAAGAAAAAACGTATGTAAGTACAAAAGAAAACAAAAATATGCACGGCACTGAACCATTTTCCTAATATTACATTTCCACCCTAAGAAACTTTTATTTGATGTTAACGCAATATCAAAATGAGGTGCGAATATTCCTTTTCTCCAATATAATACTGAGATTTTACTACCATAGATCCCTTTCAGCCGATGACTTTTTTATTTATAGACATGATATTCACGAAAAGAAACAAATATGTTCTCTATATATTTTTTTTTACAGGAATAAGGTGGCAAAAGTAAACGTTGCTACATTGCATCCTGTTATACATTTGAATTTTATAATTTTACAATTCTACATAAAATACTAATGATATACGTGATCATAAACGTTGTTTAACTGCTGAGATTAAGTACACCTGTATCAAAAAGAGAGATGTCTTTACTATTTCAATTTAGTTTTATTAATTCATCTTAAAAACATTTTTCTGGTTCAAAGGTTCAAAGTTTTGTTTTTAAATAGGATCTAACGTATTTTCTTTTTAATGTAAAAT
The DNA here is from genome assembly GCA_963556745.1 of Catoptria pinella. Lineage (NCBI taxonomy): Eukaryota > Metazoa > Arthropoda > Insecta > Lepidoptera > Crambidae > Catoptria > Catoptria pinella. The sequence goes on along the minus strand of OY750775.1, from coordinate 5,895,061 downwards.
GTGAATACTTCCACACATTGAAGATGCTTATTTCAAGATTTCTAGCCACAAAATGTTGTCATTTGTGGCATAGCAACGAAAGCCCGGGACGAATAAAACATAATTTCAGCGTGTCTACATAAAGGAACCTGTGAAAATTGCGGCTCCTCGTCTTTTTATAGCGTTTCCCGGGCGAAAGTTTAATATGTATGACCTTCCACCTTTCCCCGAAGTTCGTCACCCTGTCGGGTTTTCGCTGCAAAGTGCTCGAGCGAATTATTTTGTTACATTATTAAAGCGCCTTACTTGATTAGTACTTTGAAGGAAAGATAATTGTTTTTAATTTTTCTAATGGCACTACGTCACAGGCTGAAAATGTAACATCTTCACATAGTAATTTGTTGATAGGTATGTACTTAGCTAAGATAGAATTGAGTTTAAAGTTTCAACTAATTCAATACGAGTACTTTCACCATTATAATACGAGTACCTAGCATTTGGAACTTTATATTCACTTAATGATAAATGTCTCACTCGTGATCTACACCGTTAATGAATTTCTAAAGGTTTCTATGGGTTTGATGCGCAATATGAGTTTAATAATAACTCGTAACTTACATAATTGAATTGCTGTTTTGTTACGCGTTTATTATGTCTATTGCGAATATTTTGCTGCAAAATCGTATCTATACATTGTGAAAATGTTTTTGTTTAGGTAGGTCAATTAACTTTAGTGCCATCCCGGTTTTATGAAAAATGTAATAATTTAAATAAAAATATCAAAAATTTCACAACGCAATTACCTATATAAGTAACTACGATTTTGCAGCAAACTATTCGCAATTAGACATAAACGCGTTACCTACCAAACAGCAATTATGTAAGTGACGTGTTATTATACTTACTCATATTGCGCATCAAACCCGATTACTTAATCCAATTATAAGGGATAATGATTCTTCATTATATTTCACAAGGATAGTCATGAATAAAATTGGTTTACATACAACGCATAAATGTATATAGTCGCCTTCAGCAGCTTATCAATTATTTTTCTGTAAATGTTATTAACTTATTGAATACATTATCGTTTTATTCACTTTATTTATGCAAAAATTCAATGCAGTTCAACCAGAGTGATACACAAAGTCCTTCATACAGATGCAACTGACCATGACAATATCCTTTGACCCGTCACACGACGGTGACGAAGCTTGGGGAAGTTGTTTTTTTAATCACTATTGTTTCAACTTCCAGGTTATTTTTTGTATCTGGCAACGGATTCAATCGACGTTATTTCCAAAAAAAAACAATGACCCAATATTTACAAAAGCGGCTTAAAATCCACTCGGAAACGCTTTAAGTGTTAGAAAGAACGATTTTGAGTTTTCCGCAAATATTTCAGACACAGAAAAAAGAAACATTTTTCAGACATATTGCGTTTTACTGGTTTTATAATCGCTGTGACAATGACACGAGTAAGATTTACTTTTTGAAAAAATACTATTTACAGCAATACAACTTGAAGTACTTACAAAGTACCTATTGTGCAAAATATATAACCAATTTGTTATGTTACCCAGTAAAGGCTGTTGATCGATGGCAAAGACGCACCTACAGCCTGTCGCGGTATTGCGGTTATCCACACAAAACAATTTGACGCAAATTCACAAACAGCTAAGAATAGACCTTCCTTCGCTCCCTTGTGAACACAACTTATCTATAGGGTATAGGTTAGCTTATCCTACTAATATTATAAATGCGAAAGTTTGTGTGTGCGTGTGTTTGTTACTTTTCACGCCTAAACGGCGTCACCCGCTTTTTGCATGAAATTTTGCAAGATTCCTGGTCAAAGGTTTTCTAGGGTACAGGTAGACGAAGTCACGGGCAGCCGCTAGTACACCGCAGTTTAAATAGGTATCATAGGTAGTCTAGATAGACTTAAGATAAAAATATTATCAGAACTCTCCGTTTTAAGTTTCAATTAATATACTTATCGAAATCAAAGCAAAGGTTTTCGGTGAGGGTAATCGACAGGTATTGTCGGTAAGGGGGATTTTGCTTCAGACTTATTTTGAGAAGTTAATGATGAGACTGACCTTGAAGTTGGTGACGCCCTCGCCGACCGCTTCGATTTCTCCGGCGCATTCGAAGCCGAGGATAAAGGGGGTCTTGGGCGGCGAGTCGATCACGCCCTGCCTCACAATCAGGTCCTGGAAGTTCAGCCCACTGCAACAACAAACGAAAAAGTTTAATAAAATCCTTACTAATATTATAAATGCGAAAGTCCGTTTGTTTGTTACGCCTTCTCGTCTTAACTACTGAAACGATCATCATGAAATTTTGCATACACATTGTCAGGGGTACAGAGAAGGACATAGGGTACCTTTTATCCCGAAAAAAATTGCCGTTTGCTGTCCTGCTTGTAACAACAAAATCGGGACCTTTCCTAGAAATTTAAGTACATACTTATTTCTTCCTCTGTAATGAGTTTAAAATCATAAATTTTAAATTAATTTCCTCTGGGTCATAAACTATAGTCGTAATTTTAACGTTCCCCTTCAAACAATTATGATTGACTTATCTATCGATGTTAATTAACTTAAAAACTTCCTTTAGATACGATACCCAATTAGGTAATCAAATTTATATTTTATTTCCTTTAGAAATCAGTGAGAGCTTGTTACCTACGCTCAGCCAAAAAAATTCAATCTAATTGTAGGAAAGCCAGTTACAAAGCTTTTTTTTAATTTACTGGCTTGGCAATCTTACGGATTAGGCTAAACTATAACAATTATAATTTATTTTTGCTCAACTTACTTTACTACATTCAAGTTCATTAAGTACGGCCAATGCAACAATAATATAGTAGTGGCCTAATCGTAATTAAAGTAGTGGGGCCAAGAATGCGGCAGCCATTTGTTATTGCGCGTTATATTGTAAGCGCATGTCCAGCATAAAGTATTTCATATTTAAATATTTAAACGTGTTGATGTACCTAACCAATCAACATCAATAGCCTCGTCTACCATAATGCAGACGAATGCCCGTTAAGTGAGTCTATAATAGTGGCCGACAATGTGGGTTATTCGAAGCATTGCTCATGTTGATGGCCATGTCGAAAGTCGGTTTCGCTTTTGTTTTAAAAATGAAAAAGCTCCGTTTTACGAGGTCGCCACTCGTCTGGATAAATCGATATGAATATTCAATGGAATGGGTCATAAAGATAGACAGAAGCAACTCTGCTATGAGAAACCAGATGCTGATAGAATGGCTACAAAAATTCACCTGACTGGAACCATTATGTATAGTATTTTTCCACTACAGTGAAAACAAACATTAGCTTGAATACAGTTCAAAGCTATGTTTAGCTTAGATCACTGGTTTAGCGTGTTTAAAAACATCTATAAGTCACGGTTTTCATAATAATCATGGCGTTTGTACTTAAGATTTATCATTACAGCTGTTGAGGGTCTATTCTATATAAACTATTCCCTTTGCTTTGAAAATCACTCTATTGGTAGTTTTTAATCTAAATTGTATTTCACTTCAAGTGCTACCTTGATCACTGTATTTTTTTTTAATTTTTGTTGTTGAATTTGTCGACCTCCGTGGTCGAGTGGTTTGTACGCCGGTTTTCAAGGTGTCGCCATCTCTGAGGTCCCGGGTTCGATCCCCGGATGGGACAATTTAGAAAAACGAACTTTTCTATATCGGCTCAGGTCTGGATGTTTGTGATACCACCGTTGTCTCTGATTTTCATAACACAAGTGCTTTAGCTACTAACTTTGGGATCAGAGCAATATTTGTGATGTTGTCTAATATTTATTTATTTTATTTCTTTCTTTCCAATTATTAATTTATTTAAAATTACTAATTTTATTATCTGAACTAAAATTAGTTTTTTTTTATTATAATTTTACTAATTAACAAATAGTTATCAACAACAAGAATTCCGATGCGGCAGTAGTTTTGTTTACGCACAAGCTAAGCTTAAACTTCCTTATCCTAATGAGTTCCAAATATGTATAAGTGTAGTGTTTGTATTTGGTCCCATCAAGCATTTTGACTTGCAATGAGATAATGATTGTGCGTAGTATTACACGCGCAGGTGCGAATACGTGTAATTAGGTAGGTAGCCATGTAAATCGACTGCGACTGATGCGGTACGTGTGCGCATTGCAAAATAGCGCGGCCGCAACCATCGTGTACAGTCGCCCTTAATCAGACTCTGACACGAAGTGTAACTTAAAGTAGTTGGTATAAAGGCCGATTTCGAACAAATATCGTTAATCAAGCTTCAGTAGACCGTACCACCGGTAATCGATATTTTGCGATTGTCTCCCCTTCCAGTAGCGCATAATGAGTAACACAACACAATAGCGCTGAATACACGTACTTAGAAAATTTACATATACCTATAGTAACTTCAAAGTTTTCTTGTAACTAAAAAAATACTTTAATCAGTTCATGATCTGAAACTCACTCGTGTAATTTCAACAAGCTGAAATCATTTGACACGCTAACTTGGTGTCATAATATCCTTTAATTCTTTACCATCAAATGGTATAAAATGACTTTTATTAATAACCGCATCTCTTCCCCCTCTCTTTACAAATTATAGGGGTACCGTATCGTGTAGGTAATAAAAATATATTTGAATCTATTGATTTCATTCAATTACAATTAGAAATAAACAGATGAACAGTGGTCAAAACAGTTTTTTTTTCTTCTATCTTATGAATGGCTTCGTCTATATCTACAAATCCGTATTCAAGAGTACATACATACAAACTGTAGTATAAATATTGCGTTCCGAGAAACAAATAGCAGATTTGATTGATCCGGGCATGCCACTTAACAGTTGATATGTTCCAGCTGCAAAACGTACGGTTTACGACAAATCTTGTAAAAACGTAAAACATAGTATCAGATATTCTATAGATACTTACCAAAAATATATTTTATAGTCACACTCACACAATTAAAATACTTAAAATAGGAAATTTTGGAAAAGAATTTAGTTTTGTAAAGATTTTGTTAATAAAGCACATAAAAGTATATTTAGATCTACTTAAGCAGTCGGTTTTGATGGAAACCGAGGTAATGTTTACGATCTTCGCAATCATTACAGGGCTAATTTTAACGTAGCCCCACTAGCGACTGGGCTACATACTACGTGACTGTTTACAGGAGAGCATAACAGACGTCAATCGGCGGAATGGTTCTAAGAGCCTACCATTATAACTAAACAAGGAAACGCCACAGAGGCTAAAACAACGCTTGAAATACTCCTAGCCCAGTGTACACCGCATACCTCAAATTAAATCGTTAATAAACCTGGAAACTACCCACCGCAACAGATCCGGTTACAAATAAGAAAACTAACACAGTTTCTAAACATCTAATAATCAGAATGGATATGAGTAACATTCAGATTTATGTTTCTGCGTTGGATGGAATATTTAAATGTAACGGAAGAGTTGCTGACTTGGTTGGTAAGACGGAAACTTGAGCAAATTCCATAGAAATGATAAACCATACTATACTACCTACGTAAGAATTTAAAATGGCCGGTAACGTTAAAAGTTTCAGGAATTTTATTCGGAATGTGCAGTTTATTTCAAAGCCAGATTTTTAACACACTTTAATAAAAGAAGAGGATTGATTTGTGGTAACTCAAACTAATTATAGATCTTACTTTGTTTTTCTACAAGGGCTTTTCATGTAACCACCATTGGTAAAAATACCCATGTTGCCGCAATCGAATGGGCTATTTGTGTTATGGATGGAATGTGAATCACACATGTTTGCCAAGATTATTTGCCTAACAATTAAATTGATAGCTTATGTGTATGTATCTCAAACATTCAATGAGTGAATCACTAATTATCCGCAACTCGTTAAATAATGGTTATGCAGTAACATTAATTAACAGATTTAGTAATTTAAATTGAATTTAAACAAACATAACATTATAATTATTGTTATCTAGATGCGTTAAATAAGTCTCATGCATCAATGCTTAGAGCTTTTGATTTTTAAATACAAAACTGAGATTACTGAGATAAAAAATATGCTAGAAGTACCCCTTATACCTTTTTAGGCTAGTCACAGTGAAAAAAGTTGGTATACCTAAGTAGTTAAAATTTATAAAGTGTTACATGTACTGTGAGCTGGGTGGGAGTGCGGCATCCAGACTTAGAAAAAGAAAAATCAGAATACAATTTCACTTGAATAAAACAAGCTTATTTCCCTGCGTACACGTAAACTGCAAGGGTTGCGTTGCGCCACATGTCTCCACAGGGGTGAATAATGGCATTTCCCGATTGCGCCGACGAGGTCAATATAAAAAGGTTTTAGCCTAGTAATTCTGAATAATTACTGCGACATGGGAGCGGATTGCGCCGACAGTCGCCACGGTGTCGCCCAACATTTGCGCCCGCATGGGTTTTATTGGATGAATTGGGAGCGGGCTTTATCGTTTCATTACGAAAAAAACTGTCGCACACTATCGAGAATCTCCCGCGCCCATATCGGCGGGGTCGGAATGTTAATCCGAGATAATCTGTGCCTGCAACTCTCGGATCGAATTTTACGCACGCTACCTGACCGCTTAGTTGACGCAGACTTGAATGGTTTCTTCTTACAATGGTGCAGAGCACGCCAGGCGCAGGTAGTAAATTATTTTAGCTTTTTTTTATCCTCGTATACTTATTCCATAATACCGTTCCATCAGTCTTTGTTGAGTTAACGCTATACAATAAAATAAGGCTCGATTGCGTAGACACGCACAAAACCTGTATCGAAATTAAATGTGATATTAAGTACACCTAACATTATAAAATATTTAGTGTTTGATGAGTGGAGGTAATATAATAGTCTGTTGTCAGGTGGCACACTTGCGTGTCAGAGAGCCCTTGCGTCGAGGGCCTTGAGATCGATAAAGCAGCCGGTTTCCAGAAAGGCCACCACCACCAAAAAGTCGTCAACCCTGCCCTCCTTCGATTATCTTAATTGCCACTACCTACTTTCCACAAAATTTCAAGATAAAACAGTTTTATGTTATAGAATGACGCCTATGGATTTGTTTACCAAAGTGTATATTTTGACAAAAGTAGCGTATCTACCTACCTGATTATCCTTCGAAAGATCCATTGGTGTACTGTTTTACGGTTAATTTTTAGATAGAACAACACACTTTTCCATTTCGAGACTTAGCACCAGACAGTACTTAGCAAATTCCAAATACGTGCTACGGCTACGGTGGTGCTACCCTTTCGAAGTGTACAAACTACAGACGCGGCCAATCCGATTAATGCATTAAATGTGTCGCGAAGGATTTCTATTCATGCAATTTAAATAACTTTCCAGTTTATTAAACAGCAACAGAATGATATGTATGGAATAATTTTGAATAAATTAGTTACTCTACAGATTGTAGAGCGAGCCCCTCACGTGCGTATCTACAATTTAGAATGGACATTTAAAATGAACGGGTGAATGAGTGAACACCCTCACTTTAGGGTAATTTTAAATTGCAACTGGGCCCGTGCCGGCGCGACCTGGCGTCGCGGCGTCGCGACCGGCGGCGGCGACGATGCCTCACCCTGGTCTACGTACTTAACTACTAGGTACCTACATGACTAGTGGACTAATAACTATTTGTTCCACCGGCGGTCTAAAGGCGAATTGATCTGTCGCACGGACGAGGAAACACGTAACGCTCGTGAAATCAATAGCAAAGCCGACACGTTTCGTTGAATCCGTCTGACTCCTATGAAAAACAGTACTTACTAAGATAGGTATAATGGCCACACAAATTATTGAAGTGGCATGAAGTTGTTAAGTACTAAGATGAAATGCATGAGGGGCGCTGTGTCGTAAGTTGTAATGGCATTGTGGATTGCATTACATTGCAACCTTAGCGCAAATTAGAAATTTGTGTTGCGCAACATAGTGTCAGCATTTCATTTGACTTGGATTCTTCTATCCAAAGGCAAATTCCGTATTACCACTTGCACAAGACAAACGGCGGACGCTTCACGTCACTTTCCACTGATTCCTATACATTTCCATGAAGTAAATCGGTATACAGCCACTAATTCAACGAAACTAGTCAGATGGTAGTCTGTTTTGTAAAACAAAAAATGCCTGGAGTTGATTTTATTTATAGCAGAGTATAAAATTTGCCACACACAGACATAAGACACCCTAATTTATCTCATCAAACCGAGGAAACAAATAAAATGTTTTTTTATTGGAAAAGTAAAGTAAAATATGTTGCTGCATCCGGAAACTCATTATATTATGTTTTCATGTGATGAGATGATTGTGAATTTTATTACGTAATTAATAGCTTATAATGTTTTTATACAAAATAAAAATTCAATTACGTAATTTGAACTTCCTCCCTTGGTTTAATGCTTTGTTAGAGGTACAACAAGAGACCCAAGTTTCTAATAAAGAAAGAAATATGGAGCAATTAGCTGTCGTGTAACGTAATAAGCTACACCTATAAAGTAAGTCCATCTATGTTCATTGTTGAAACGGCGTGGTTCATTGCGATGCAGGGATTGTCGCGCGACATAAGTTGGATCCTCCATCCGCTGCGCTCGGTCGGCTCATGTTTCATGTGAGACGTGTTCAGAGATAGTCCATGCTATGAGCACATATCACTCTCCTAATACACTACCGAAGAAGATAGTTTTATTATGAAATAACTTCTTATCCTTCGCGGGAAAACACCAACCGCGCGGGAGAAAGCAGCGAAATTCCTATTAGAGGCGTAGGTATATAATGTAAATTGTAATAATAATATAATTACTACTTAAACAGAATAATTATCGTCCATTATTTTGTATTAAATGGTTTTTTTACCCATGCAATAAATTTAATGAAATAATTGTCGATGTCGACGACAGACACAGTCATAAAACAAACGAACCACAATAGTAATACAAACACTACCGTGCCGTAGGGATAAATGAACGGTAGCATCATTGGTTTAACAGATAAAATACATCCACAAATTAAAAGCAATAATTCTAAAAATAAAACATCCTTTGAATTTGTACATCGCATGTCTAGAACTCATGCAACTTTTGTTAGGTCGCCCTGGTTGTTAATTACGTGAGTATTTAATATGTGACTCAGTATTAGAAGTCATAACCGTAGTATGCCCATTTGAGAATAGAAATACAACGATGAAGTTTAAGTTATCGACAGCTCTGCAACGGCTGGAATGGAATTTCCTCATTCGCGCACTTTCTGATTCATTTGTATTCCACACTAATACTGAAGCGATGCGTATACTTGAATAATATGAATATAGCTCAGAGTCACAGGATATTGAGCTATTAGCCATTTTATTATCAACTTTATGACGAATCGACTGTTTTGTAATTGTATGAATTATATAAACTAGTGGCTCCGTGAGCTGTAGAACTCGCGTTAAAAAGTAGCTTAAATTATATTTAAAAACAAATAAATATTAATAATTACTTTCTTTCGAATATTTGCCAGAAATGTTTTGGTTGACTTTGAACTATAAACTTTTGAGTCTTCTAAAAATAAAAATAAAAAATTTGCTTTGCGCTGCTAACAAAAAAGTTTTGTGTTATTTTTGATCATTTTTCAAAACGGCTCAAATATGATTTTTTACATAATCTCGCTATTTGGAAAAAAAATCTAAAAACTGAATTGACCAAAAAATTCTATATAATTATCGAACCTGCTCACAAAATTTCACGAGAATCGGTTGAGAAATGCGACCTGTAGAGGAGAACACAACGGATACCGGAAGGACATACAAAAGAATTTTTGCCGAAGCTGAACCAGAGACGCTTCGCACGCGCTTCGCGCTCGCTCGGTCAACAAGCAAGATGATGATGGGGATTTTCCATTTTCGGGATAAGTATTATTTATTCCAATTTCACTTTACGAAAGTCTCTTAACTTTCATAAAGATTTAAATAGCAAAATATCAAAAGAATTTGATAAAGAAATGTTAAAATAAACAGAGAAGGCCAGTAAAATATAAGCTAAATTTAGCATGGCCATCATAGGAAATTATGGAATGAAATAGAAAAAACAATTAAAGCAGCACACATCGTAAAAATCGTCATACTCACTGCTATACGTGCTTTCCAGTAACAGTTTGAAAGGAATTTAACATGTCGCGTGATGAAAAGAATTGTGTTAATATGTCAAACGAATGGCGTGTGGGAATAAGCAAGAATTTAATAAACAATTGTTTAAAATGTTTGCTCATCTGATAAGGGTATCTAAATAGCACCAAATGGGTTCCCCGTCCTTGAGCGATTTTATCGGGGAACCGTCCAAATAGGAGTTAAGCTACTTTAGTTCGCTAAATACACATTATTCATACAGTGCGTGACCGATATTTCGCTATTATTATGTCCAAACTTCAAGTTTATGGTGAGAATTTATCGCTTCATAGACGCCTAGTTTTAGTAAGTTAATCAAAACATTCGTAACGCGGGAAAAAAGCAATAACCGAACCTCAAGTGCAAAACTTATACAAAACTAGTAAAAGTTGAAAGTTATGTTCAATAAAAGTTTTCTCACTGAAAATGCGAGTCTTCGCAACAACGCTGAATCACTGGTTGAATGTTCTCAAGTTCAATGCAACGATCTGTAGGTATCCAGTCTGTAGGAAAGTTGGCAAAGCACCAAGGCCGAAAATGCTTAGTTACGTATTTTTTCACTTTTTCAGTCGCATTACTATACTATACAGCTTTAAGTTTTCCATTAAAAATTTCGACTTATTTGGAAATTTTACATCTACGAACTATTTATGGGACTTTAAGTTTATTTTAATAACTTATACGAAATCTAAGCTTAAATTAAAGCAATAGTGCAATCAAGTGTTGGACTTTTTATTGACGTCCTGTCTTTGTCTGCTAGATTTTGGGGAGTTACAATGCAGAGCTTTCTAAATACGTGTAATATCCGGCTAGTGCGCGTGTGAATATGTGACACGCGTGGCGACGCTATCTGCTTCCGATCTACCTGTCAACCGATGGGCCCTGTTCCGACGACCATGCGAGCAGTAATTATACACTCAGCAGCCATACTCGATATCATCTACATCATCTATAGAGCTATAAGCGCTTATTATTGTCTCTATGTATGCAATTTAGCCTGAGTTTATGACACAAAAGGTTTTGATAAGTATATTTTCTGTTAAGCTTGCTTCTGTTGGGGAATGATAAGTAATCTAACATCTGGTGCAAACAGTACATACATTTTAAATGTTACCAGCTAATGGTTATCACGATGGAATTTATGCATTGATATCTACATATTTATGTGGACCAGTGCCATAACACGTTCTTCAAACGAAATAACAAACCGATTAGTCACAGTAGCTACAATATATGCTAATGGCGGACTAAGTTCGTCATTCAGGCTATGGTAGTACGCGGTTGTCATCCGCTTTAATTGTCCACTCAGGAAGTGAACTGGCATGCCGGAGTGACTGGGCGCTCAACATTGGGGTGACTGAACATTCCAACTCACTAATTGACTGGCATCGACTGACCCTCTACACACTCCAAATGTTGCGAGATACTAATATAAAGAACGCACAGTACGTTTTACGACCACACCACAGATATAAAACAGACAAGAATTCGATTGATAACCACGACGTTTCAAAAGCCAGAAGCACAATCTATTATAATGGCCCTTTTAAAGCCAGATTATTTCAATCTTCATTCAAAAGCTTCTGCAGACGACAACATTGACAACCACTTTTTTGCATCCGCTTCTTTCTTTATTTCTGTTATGTTTATTTCCCCCGGTACATAACTGCAGTTTATTGTATCAAATGAATGACTAACCTAACTAGGGTTTTAAATTGGACCTGAATCACTGATAACAATAACCACTGTGTAAAATATACTTTCCTGCTGACAAAAGTGTTAGTTGACACTATAGTGAGTGTCAACCGACACTTTTGTTGAGAGCTTGTAGATAACAGTGGGTAGGTACTCAAAAAATTGTTATCTCTTTATCCGAAAGAGCAAATATATGATTAGAGTATTTTCTTATACCGATCGATATGTTTACAATACAAAGCAAGCAAAACATTCCTAGCAAGAAAAAACAAAACCTTTATTCTTGATAAGACTACAAAGGATAAAGATGGTAAGATTTACATAGCAGTTACAGATAGGTACCTCACGCCTCGGGTCTCCACTTTTTTCGGGAAGGTCGTAAAAATGTACACTTTTTGTAGAACGTGAATTTAGTAACTTTTCCATCGTAATCGTAATGTTTTATTAATCGATACCAAGTACTCGATTGATAGAAAACATTTCGTTAAATCAGTATCATAACTTTTAAGTAGATTTGTTTAAAAATTTAATTGGCAAACAACAGGACGACACAAACCTAGCTCTTTAAATTTAGTTTGAAAAGAAAATACGTATTGGAGCTTATCCGAGGGCTTATCCAAAAGAACTCGTTTAGAGAAAATAGTAAGTTTATAATGAAGCAGAGGCCGGAAACAGCATACCGACACAAAATAGTATACCGATCTAGGAACCGACCCTCGCCTCGCGTGAACAACATGTGCGGGTAGCAAAAAATCACCCGCGTCCGCGCGGTTACTGCGTTCGTTATCTAATATTTTTGTTATAAACTTAGAATAATAACACGTAGAAGCCGAGTCATTGTATTTAAAAAATACGGAGCCAAAATGGCTTAGTTTTCAGGTTTATATCCTTCATACGTTACCTAATCGTAACTAAAATTCAATAAAATAGTAACTAATCCCTTAAAGGTAGGGAAATGAAACTATTTCGTTCTTATAGGCACGATTAGGTAACGAATGAAGGACAATAATCTGAAAACTAAGCCATTTTGGCTCAGTATTTTTTGCCTCACTTTTGTTCGACAGTGCGCTTTGTAGGGAACTATCTTTCTAAGTTGTTATTATTCTTTATAAACAGTAATCATACGGCTGAATGCTGCGTACTGCGTAGAAAAAAAGCTGTCAGAATGTTTGGTATTATTAGACCGTAGAGGTACTTTACGAGTGCGATTCGCGAGTCACACGTACCGGCCCACTTAGATCATAAAATATCTTAAATCACATAGGTATAATCACAATAGCAACTGTTAAAATTGATTTAAAACAAAATAACTTAAGTACGTAATTACTTAACGTGAAATTGTTCTTTAAGTGTATGCTGCTCGTTTGCTAATAATTTCTATTCTAAAACAGGTAAGTAATACAACAATAAGGATGAAAAAGCAGCCGTTACATTATGTTGTATCCCCAATCTCTAAATACTTGGGGAGATTTCGTTAATGCTATTAAATTCCCTCATACAATAGACATAAACGACAATTTTTTACCCTGCACGGTCCTCGAAGTTTAGATCTAAGAATTTATTTATTTCTGACCTATAATTATAGCATTTTTTTAAATTATTAAAAAGGTCACGCTCATTATCTGTATTCGTTTTAAGATTTCATTCCATCTGATTTTTATCTCTCTAGTTATGTTAGTTGCTTTGGTCTGATTTCTTTCTAAATATAAAAATCATTTGAATCGTACGTACTTGTATTTTTTTCGCATCTAATCTTAGAGATTTTAGTATATTTACATTATTTTGTGTTGAAAAACAAACTCCAATACGAATTTGAAGCTGAAATTTTCCGATCTTCTAATTACGACCATCACAAAACTTGCAAAATCTGAAACTGTTTTTTCTTCCAACGTGAGTGGTTACCTACTTGATTGCTTAAAGTAAAGCCGCAATCCAATCTAGAATGAGGCAAATAGTAATTGGATTTACCTTCTTATATTTAGTTTTATTGGACTTCTTTGACTGTACCGACATTTATTTAAATTCAGAGCGTTTACCATAAATTACTTACTTAATGTAACTTCACATAAAAGGTTTTAAAAGTATATTAGGTTTAAGTGATGTATTGATTTGAGCAACATCAATTATGAAATTATTAAAAACCTTTCTTTAGGCAGCTGTATACGAGTCTCTGTTCGAAAAACCACTAATTATCTTATTTCAGAACAAAAACTAGGGATATCAATTTTTTTGTAATTTAAGGATTTAAGGATTGATTGACCAGGCGAGTACGAAGCGTGAGCGAAGCGTCTCTGCTTCAGCATGGGCAAAAATGCTTTTATATGTCTGTCGCGCTGTCCGGCTGTCCGTTTGTTCTCCTCTAAAGGTCGCATTTCTCAACCGATTCGTGAAATCTTGTGAGCAGGTTCTATATTTATATAGATTTTTTTGTCAATTTAAATTTTCGAAATGGCGGGGATATGGGGATAATAATATTTCAGCCATTTCGAAAAACGACACAGAAATGCAAGGTCTACAGCTCTACAGAGCCACTAGTTGTAAACGTCTTAATATACAGGAAATCCTACATTCAACAGGTCTAAAGCTTTATTTTTCTACCCCAATCTAACAAGTATATGTCTCAAAATCACGCGGACAACAGGAAACATAAATGTCGAGTATGAAGATTAACATGCCTATGAGGGGGAACCTCAATGAATTCCACTAGTCGAAAATAAAAAATCTAACACATGCTTTTATTCATTTATCGAAGAGCGTGGTTAATGGGCACTGTGAAAAAACAAGCATTGGCGTCGAAAGACGTAGGGCCTGCGGAGATTGGCCGGGCGGGCGGACGGGCGGCGGCGGCGCGGCGCGGGTAGGGTGCGCCGTATTGATCCGCTCCCCCCTCCCGGCCCCCTACCCCGACCTTCCCCGCCGCGCGCCAGCCAGACATTACAGGAACACTCGGCTCAGCCCTCACCCCGAGACGCAGACCCGACACCCGCTCGTAACGCAACCACACCCCTTTTTCATGCGAGTCACGGGATTTTCCAATTCAATTTACTAGACAATCGAGAAAGTAAACGATAGTCTAAAGGACACGTAATGAAATGATAAAGAGAACACCGATATAAACGCCCATACTATGCCCGCTTCGATAAAAAGGGTAAAACGAACAAGATAAAGCCAGTGATCGTGTGCGCATACAGAAACGCTTACACTTTTGAGAAAGGGCTGGACGTTTGAAGATTTGCAGCCTGTCAAGCGTGTTTTATATAAATAAGAAAAGTAAAATGTGCGACATCTTTACTACCATATAGAGTAGCGGCTTGATTCGATTATGGGCACAATAAGCGAAGGAGAATTTTCGTAAGTTCATTGACT
Organism: Catoptria pinella; assembly: GCA_963556745.1. Classification (NCBI taxonomy): domain Eukaryota; kingdom Metazoa; phylum Arthropoda; class Insecta; order Lepidoptera; family Crambidae; genus Catoptria; species Catoptria pinella. The sequence goes on along the minus strand of OY750775.1, from coordinate 5,879,853 downwards.
TCGCGAACAATGTGCCCGCGGGCGGCAGACGGGGCCGGCGCGAGCCCGCCTGTCGCATCTGCTGGCCGTGAAACATTTTATAGGTACCACATTGGCATATGTTCTGTGCAGTTTCCGTCGACAACGCTACAAAACACTATTCTGGACTAGGTTTTCTTGGTTATCGCTAGAACATCCATGGATCGTGATCGTGAATATATATTTCGAATATCCTACACCATTAGGTATTGAAGTAAAAGGGGAAAAGCGAACTCATTAAAGTAAAGACAACAATAGACATTATAAATATAACTGATGTCACTAATGATTATTCCAAAAATAAACGAGGCATTGTTAGGGATTATCAAAGAAAAGCAGCTGTGACTCAATAACCCCGATAAAGGTCAATGTTATCAACCAAATAACTCCCTGTAATTACAGGGGTCCCGAATGGAAGTCGGATGTAAAAAACACTACGTAAGTAAGTAGCTGTATCCATATCATTGTACTTGTTGGAGATGACTCAGAAGAACCGATAGCCTCACTTAGGCTTACTCATACTTTTGCAGACTGAAAATACGTAAGCAGAGAAAAGTCTATGACGCATCCCTCGTACTAGTTTTTACAACAATAGTGGAGATTACGAGAAAAAAACTATTATATAGTAAAACAAAAATGATGAGGGGCTAGACATGCGTAGCGTACAAGCTGTCTACTATCGAGAATGATTGATGGATGGATGATTCCAGCTCCCATCTCACGTCACGGGTCATGCTCATGGAATGATAACGCCGACACCAAACTTAAAGAAACTTGGCTTAATAATACTAGTAGTGATAACACGGTTGTGATTTAAAAACATGGGTGAGAAACGGATATTCAAACACTCATTCCCCATTCAGAGATTAATGCACGTATAAAAGACTCGCATGACTAATTTATTGATGCTTTGTGCAGCAATTTGAGATAGGGGTAGGATAAAAGCGGACAATACCGTAGTATGAAAACCAACCGAATCACTATTCCAAAAATATTTATGAATACCGATATGAACAATACAATTGTTAAAGTAGATAGGTAGACAATCGTTTGTCATGGACTCAAAGTTAACGATAAATTAGAAGAAATAATACTAAATCTGTACGTCCGATCGTACGTCTAAGGGCAAAAAACAAAAGCAAATACAGCATAATATTGCAAGCAAGTCCACCCACTCAGAGTAGACATTACAGTCAGGTAGGTACACCAACCAGCCAGTTATTCGAATCGAGTTAACTCAAGAACATAACTTTCTAGTGACTCATAGGAAGAGAGCTATCTCGCGCAGACGCTCTCAATAAGGAAGAGGGTAATAAACAAATTCATCTCTCCCATCTTATGTGCTTCGAAGTCCATTAAAATGCACAATACTGCACTTTATGCCATGGAAGAGTTCTCAGAGCTATAGGAGCAAACATTATTTTTAGGATATCAATTGAATTTACAGCAAATTAAGGGATGTGAACAATTAACACGCTTTTCATCAATTAGCTGCTACCAAGATCGTAAGTTGGGTTGGTTCAGAGACTAAGTAAAGCAAGTATTTTCGTAGATTCTTTACAAATAATAGGGCTCGTAACTCCATATGCATCTCTAACGAAATAAAAATAAAACTATCACATTTCCCATCCTTCACTCATCTCCACATATAATTAAGTACTCTCAGAAAATAAAAAAGAAAGGCACTTATAAGAGGCGTGAGTACGTCGATTGTTCTTGGAAGGCGTCTCTTGCCGGCACTAACTTGACCTAATTGAAAATAATTGTGAGTTATTCGTTGGTCCGATTCTGACATGAAGACGTACAAAACGCTATCCAACCAAGCTAATCACGAAGCAACATCTGTGCCTTTGCGGTATGCTTAATATAATAACACTATAGATTTCGTTCCGTAACATTGATGTCTGTTACATTATCATTAAATTAATAACGCTATTAAACAAAGAACCTTTGTCTGCTTTATAGTAATGAAAAGTGGACGCGTATCTGTCAGTCAATCTTAATATACGGGTAATGTTAAGTGAGTCTTTGTTTATTATAAAACAGTAAAATTTCCATTGTAATTATTTATTGGTGAAAAATCAACAGAATATGACATGTCCTCTATGTTGATAAAAACATAGACACCACGATGATAGTGTAACTGCAAAGCACATTAGGCAATCCCCAACATTCTGACAGATGCTTACATAACGAGTATTTAATTGTAGGTCAATATACTCTTAAATAATAAGTTACGTATCTGGATCGTTATATCTTAAACGGCTTTTGGTATCCTTGAACTTGAGATAGATAGTTCAACTCCTTTACTTTGAATAATACTTTGGACCAATGAGAATAAAAATAAAAAAATACTTGTTAAGCGACAAAAAAGGAGAATAATAGAGCCCGTGAACTTAAGTTTGCCGGCTACTAGTAACCAGGGCATGGATACTGGAGGCTGTGTGGGCGGAACTCACACGTTTTTGCAGACCAAGACTAGAGAACTGGTATCTGGTACCGGTCGGGACAAGTCAGTTCATATTTTCGCGGCAGCTGGCATCGGGTATGTCGCGGTCATTTACATAGTAAGTCGCCGATAAGCGCGCTATATTTAGCACGAGTGGGGACGTGCCCTGCGCACCTCACGGGGCACCTACGCACCCTAGCTTAACCTGTGTGCCGTCCTAGGCATCCTACATGAAATCTTCCTAGTTTCATAGCTTATTGGCACCAGAGTGAATTAAGCTCAGTCGAAACCTCTTCAAATAGGTACAAATAAGACTTGGCAAAAACATTGACTCGACTCATTATAACTTATTGGATGACTGAGAGAATTCGCAAAAACATTAAATGAGAAATATAAAACTAAAAACATATAATTAAGAATTTCACAGTTAAGATCTCTTGTTATGCCTTTCAACAAAACAGTTGTTAAAATGTTAACGAGTAAAGTGGCAGATAACTCATGTGTCGTCACAAGTAGCGTGTTGACTTGACTCGTCCGCTCGTCTGCATTATCTGAAGCAGTGGAGCGATAAAAACGAACAAAGAACAATGTCAGTCGGCGCTTAACTCCCTTTCGCACGAAGTCGTCGGGCTCCGGTTTCATATGACAAAATAACATCAATTTGTTATAGCCGTCAATGCGGCGGTAGCGCAACTCCGCGCTTCGGTGCCCGCGCGCATGCGTGAGCGCAACTGCTTCAGCGTCCATCGAAAAACACACATTTCCATATTCTATTGAATAGTAATGATCTAGCGAAATCGATCGAGAATGTAAACATGCCGATGTAGCTACAGCGTAAAAAGAACAAACATGAAACAAAGTGCATCGGGCATCCTTGTAATTCGTTTTGGTGGTCGTCGAAGTGTAAGTAAATCCGCCATTGGGCGTGTCGCACTGCCGGAGGTGAACGCAAGTGTGCGTGCAGAATTTTCAATCGGTTGGGTGCATTAGCCGTGCATCTCGGTGGCGGCAAATGTTAATGAGCCGGGCAAGTCTCGGCGAGGGAAACGGGACTCGTCCTACCAACACTGGGTAACTGGGTACACCCTATATCCCGTCGACCGTGAAATGTGAAGTTCTCCCTCACTTACGATAAGTTTTACCTGCTGTTTCATATTCATAAGGATACCAAAGTATTTTTATACAAATAAAAAAACACCCTAACTCAATTCTAACTTAACCGTTTATAATCACATAAGTATTACGAAATTAAAGCAATTCTAAGTGTTTATCGTATGAATGTTAGAAAAAATAATAAAGTAGAGGGTATTTTTTAATTAAGTAATGTCTAGTTTCACTCACCAAGCTTTTACGCGAATGAGGACTTCACCTTCCCCGGGAGTCGGCTCTGGTTTCTTGAGGATCTTTACGGTTTTAAGTCCGCCGAAGCCGGTCAGTACTACAGCGCGCATCTCTTTGGGTGGTGGGGATTCCTTCTCCTTTTCCTCTGTAGCCTTCTCTGGGGTCTCCTCCGGAGGGGTTTCGGTGGTGCCATTTTCGGTGGGAGTCTTCTCGGGCGCGGCGGCCGCAGGGGTGTCCGTGCTCTCCGTCATGTCTGGTTCGGTCGGGTGCGATCGGAGCGTTGCGGCTAACGGACGCGGTGCGAATGAGCCCGGTTACTAGTAACGGAAGCCGGCCGGCGAGACGACGCGTCGCGATACGAATGAGTCGAGGGAAGGGAGCAACGCGAAACGCGCGCAGCGCACGGAGGGTGCCTGGCGGGGGGCGGGGGGCGCGCGGGCGGGGGCCGGGGCTCGCGCGCGCCACCGCGCGGCGAACAGGTGGCCGACGCCGGCCGGTTTTCTTCCCTCACGCCTCTCACCCCGCCGAATATTACACTACACGAGACCTGGATTAACTTTATTGCTCAGTGTCGATATAAAAACCTACATAGGCTATACGTCTACTCCGCTCCGTGCATTGTATATCCCGAAGTCGATACCTCCTGAATCTGTACTTGCCCTGAACGTGACTTGGCATCGAGATCGATATGACGCCAGGCATGGCATACACCGTATATCATGTTTATAGTCTACAATGCAATATTCCCGTTTGTTTAACGTTAGTAATTTCCTTAGTTTACCCTCGACTAAACTTCTTAAATTTCGTATTGACTAAATAATCGATAAATTCGGTTCCCGACAAGCAATTTACACGCCCGTAGCATAAGCGACTACGGCAAATTTTTTATTCAAAACATGTTGACATTATGTTCTCGTCGGGATGCAATATTGAGTGCCTTTCGCATTGTCGATAACATTGTTTATGTGATAAAAACGAGGTTGTTAACTATCAACATGACCTTCGGTGAATGATATAAAAACAGAGCAATAAATTACTTTCGTTTAGCATGGAAAGTTAGACTGTCCTCAATACTGTGAATAAATATAAGTACGAAGCATTAATAATCGAATGTAAATAGGCTTCTATAGTACCCGCTTACCCGCTGATAGGAACTAGTAACTAATGAAAAAAAGATACCCACGAACGAAAGTAACTCAAACTAAATAATTTATTCACAGTAACAAATTAACAATTAAGTAATAGTATCAGGGCGGGTAGGGGCCTGCGTCTCGGCTCCCTCGTAGTAGAAATACTCGTCTGCGTCTTCATCGTCGTACGAGTCCTCTTCGTCTTCCGTATCTTGCGGCTGGTCTTCGTCCAGTCGGCACACCTGCAGCTGCTGATGGTCGCTTCGCAGTTGTTTGCGAAGTTTGTTTTGCATAATCTAGAAAAAATAACAATCATTCAATCCAGATTACTACTAAACATTTTAAATCGTGTTTTAAAGACCATTAGTCTTTTTCAACAACGATCGGCTTTTTGGGAAATGTTTAAGCTACTTTAATCAAGTCAAGGCTATAGTTAAATACAAAAAAAATTTTTGATCTTAATCTTAGCTTAGCTTCATTTCATCTCAAACATTTTACAGAAGTCTTAACGACGATGTATTAAAGATATCTTAAAATAATAGCATGGACCAATGATAATGGTCCATGATAATAGTAACTGATAATATAAAATAAATTCACGAAACTGTATATTAAGCAACGGAGAGGGTTATGATTTTGACCGGTATGCATGTGAGTATGTGTATGATCATCTTTTCCTTCATCACTTCTAAACTACTTATCATAATTTGACAAATGAGGTATCGTTAGAAGCGTCTTAAACGTTTGCTGGTTACAGGCTATGTGTGGTAACGTTAAATGGAATATGACGCCCTTTAGAGGACTTAAGGTCATGAACTAAAGAAAAATCTTTTCTGATGATGCCGTGTTGGGTATCAATATCGGCTCGTGTGAAAATATTCGAGGCCAAAATTCAACAAAAAGGATGACCATAGTCGCATGCCACTTTGCCCTAGACACGCACGATTCGAATATTTACTCGTTTATCGTACTTTTTAGAGTGCGATTTTTCCATAGTTTGGTATTAGCTTTTAAACTTCTTTTTTTAAATATCATGTTTGATCAGGGAATTGAAAACTAAGCTAATAAACATAAATGAAGTTGACACAACAGTTTTGTGATGTATTTTGTGTGGTGTACTTTTAATATATTTTTTTAGCTAAATGATAAACTACCATCTATTCAAAAACAATAGCATCGCATTTATCACTACATACATCCAAAACCGTAGAGCAGTTTGTATGAAGTGATAAATGATAATTGCATTATCCTCACTTTTAGTTGTCTATTAAGTATTTAAACTATTCAATGATTTTAAATAAAATACAAAAGACTATAGTATTAAAACATTTGAACAGTTACGCGTTAGGTTTTAGATACTTTCTAGATAATTTTATGAGATAAAATGTGATGGACGGCCCAATATTGTGATGGACGTCACAGAAATTACAAATGTTTATCTAAATTATTCTAGATTGTATTGTAGTTAAATCTAGATAGCTGTCAACAAAAATCAATATCACTGCAACACAACTAAATTAAAAACTTACAGATCTGGGGAATAGCTATCTGAGGAATATATTAATATTATTCTTGGCCAGACTAACATCAATCAAAAAGCTAGTAGGCGAAATCGACCCTCGAAATCACATTACTGACGAGACCTAACGCAGCACACCGAACCACTTTCACATTATTAAACATCATAAAGATCTATTGTGCCTGTCCGATTTTCTTGAAATAGCTATTTATTTCTTCAATTCCATTCCTATCAGATTCTAACCAATCTACAATTACGATGTACCTCTTGAACAAAATAAAAAGGTAGGTCTATTTCAGTCGGTCTCGATGTTTGTTTTAAATTAAAATCATGATTGTATGATAAAATGTTTGATCTATTCCTTTCGAATACAAAAAACTAATAATAATGGTATTTGTTTATTGCCGTATTCCCTACGAATACCAAATTTATTAAAAATTATATTAAAAAATTTAAAACTTGGTATTCGTTGGGAATATAAATTTTATAACGGTAATAAACAAATACCATTTGGTATTAGTTTTTGGTATTAGAAAGGAATGGGTAAAATTTTTGTTACCCTAATAGGTTATGTAAAGGTAACAAAAATCTTAGTTATCAAAAAGCAAGCAAAATAATCTGAACCTCAAACCACTGAACCAATTTTGATGAGTTTTGATATAGAGTTTCTCTTAATTAGAGAGGGACAGAATTATCACCGTCAAAATTACTATGGCAAAATCAAATATACAGGATGGATTTTTTAAGTGAACCTGGAGGGAAAGTACTCTAAACAAAGGATATAGGAGTTTTTGCTCAAAGAAGACATTCCTTTATTTTTTAAAAGAAGCAAAACTGCATTCAAGCGTTTTCGAAAATACGCTTGAGTATCTCGCTTGATTGTTCGAACGAATTGATTATTATCGATCCTATCGATTGGTGTCATAACATTATAGTACAGGATGTTTTCTTTTTGCATCAGTGTCGGTTCGGTTCCCGGATACGGCAAGCGTATTTTCAAAAATCCTTGAATTTTTGAAGTTTTCCATATTTGCTTCTTTTTGAAAATAAAGGAATATCTCCTATTAGCAAAAACTATATCTTTCTCTCGTTCCTTCTAAGAAAATTAGAAATCTCCACGACGAAGTTGTATGATGGATCGTAATATGTAAGAGCAAACTAATAAACAACATATTAATAAAATAGCTTTTCTTTCGTAGTTCCAATCCGTGGATAGAATAACAGAAAAATGAACTATCGAATATATTTTTTGTTTATTTCTTTTTTCCTTCAACCACAGAATTCAGCTATTTATAAAAAAAATATGTTTTTAACTTGTATGCCGCTTTAGCTTTTCCAACATGATAAAAAATATTTTTGGACTCGGGTAATTGCGATTTTGTCGAATCGGCAGCTTTTTGAAAATGGGGAAAATTGTGTGAGTAATTAGCTGTATTAATTCTGGGAAATAATACGGTTAATTATTCTGAAATATTTCGGATATTTGTTTACAGCAGCGAAGCAAAATATTTGGTTGGGTTTCCTTCCACTCGGTGGTTACTGTAGTTAGTGGTTTCAAATCATGTTCATAAAATATAACATGTGGATTAAGTTTGTATGAAATTGCAAGAGCCATTGAAAATAGAACAACCTACATTTAGGTACAGCAGTCGCGATGAGTGCATAAGTGAAAACAATTCTTATGAAACGTATTATCGTGTCGTGTCTTGACTTGATCGATATCTTACACATAATAAACAATTTCGTGGAATTTAAATTTCTGAGAAATGCATGAATATCATTTCCGTCTAACATAAGCAACGATTCATGGTATCTACTCCTTTTAAGTTTAAGGTGAACTGATAACATTTTTTTTGTTACCTTTCTTACCAAAAATAATGCACGCGCGTAAGGAGAATCACAGCCAAAAAAAATGTGATGACGAATTGACGAACTATGAACTATGACTGTGTTGTCTTTATAACCCAGTAAAATGTTATGAAAAAAAAAAGGGTACCTGCCTTGCAAATAGTTGGGTATCCACCATTTTTGGATATGTTAAACAGGTATAGCCTTCATCAAAAATCCAAGTTTGCGACCTTGGGGACCTGCCAGAGGCTTTACCATGACCATAAAACAATAAAAATTTCGACGGCTCTTTCAGTTTTTGTTAAATAAATTCTAAAACTTTTTCTAGAGAAATTAAGTAAATTAAATAAGCTGCAATTTGATTCAAACAACATACTAAAATTGCAGCTTTACATCGCGTTTTTATTTGAAAGGTTAGACTGGCCTTTGACTGCCCATACTATGAAGTGTCGTATCTTGGGAACTATTCATTATGAAAAGATCATTAAAAAAACAAATTGTATCTCATTAAGGGCTGATTTTTCAATGCCTAGATAAAGCTTTATTCGTTAGATAGCGTGTATACCGCCAAAGGAGATCATTCAGGCGCCATACACTATTGGGCCTTTTCTGAAAGTGCCGTGCCGGAAATATGATATTCCATCTATTTTTCACTCTTTTCGTGTTGTTTTTACACAAATTCAAAGCATATTTAGGCATCGTTACGTCCAAGCGGTCAAATGACTACTGACATCGATCTAATTCTCACTTTTGATTGGAGCATTCATTCGCGACGTCACTTTTAGTGCGCATACGCTACATATGATCGAAGTATATTATGACGTGTTGTGTAGAAGGGAACCAAAAATACCCACGGCACAATCTGTTGAGCATAGTAGTTGTACCTTAGGTCCGGAAGGCGTACGACGTATAAAACTGATTATTTAAAGGCGCTTACAGGCATTGCAACAAAAGTGCGCTGCGTAACGAACGAACGAAACGGCCACGAATCTAAAACCCTGCCCCGGTCACTCTGTTGCATGCTCGCTCTCGGGCCGTAAGCCGTAAGTAAAGCTCATCACGTAAAGGTTCCACATTTGTATTATTACTTGGCACCGACAAAAACAGATAATAATAAAACAGTACCTGTCTTTTCATCAGGAAGTCGGCCAGTTCCTTCCTCTGATTGGCGATCGCTTCATCGTTGGGCTTGACCGCAGGGGCTCTATACGAAATGGTTTCATCGCTGGCGGCGTTGACCCACGCGTCTCGGCTCTTCTTCCTGGCGGCTAGGAGGCGGCTCATTATCTTAGCGTGATCCAGACCGAACACGTCGTGGGTCATCTCTGGAATGGGATCGTCTTCGAAGGGCAACTCGTTCTCGAGTTGTTTTATTTTGGCCTATAAGATAACATCCAATTGAAAATCATCGTTACTAAAGAAACTTAATTGCGTGCGGCTTGTGCGGCGGGATGTTATGGATATGAAATTTCGGGATACGGATAAAGAAAGAATTATTATGACGGTTTCGGATACGGTTTATTTGACAACCATGAACGCTAATGTTTTAAAACTTTTATGCACTAAACACTTAGATAACGTATACCATTTAAGTTACGCGAAAAAAATAAGTATCGGCTAAGTTACAACGAACGAAATAAGAGGTCATTTCTGCTAACAAAAAAGGAGGACTAAAAATAAGGTACTTTTTTTAAAGTTAGGAAAGAAAATCAGAAATAAGTATTTTTATTGCTGACAGGTAGTTGGCCGTCATGATTATAATTCGAAATAAACAACCGAAGCATCTTTAACATCATAGAAGATATGGGAGTTTCTACGTGTGAGATAAAATCGGCAATTTCATACTTTAACTCCTATTAAAAGCATTGGAATATAATGACAATACAATAATACAATGTGTGCTCTAGACTTCAATCTGAGAATTTCCCAAAAAAGTTGTTTGCCTGATCGGCTCACTTCCTACCAACCTTGCTATATTCAACAAAAAACCAGTAAACATTAAAAAAAATTGAGGATATAAGAAAATTAGGAAACAACACAAGTAAAAATAAAAACTGATAAAAAATAACATACTTACACATTTTGAAAATTGAAATCACCATCATTAATAGATAGTCTATAATTTGTCATAACAAATGCATCATTATTCATTTTGTGGATTTAATTTAATTTAAGTGAGAATGTAGGTTTCTCTAAATTTACTTACTTTCATCTCTGGTGACAGTCTGGTGTCCAAAGTGAATTCTGTCTTGAGTAAGTGTCCTATTTCTGTAGGCTCGTAATCTTCACCATAATCAGCGACTGACAAGAGACGATCCAGTTCCACTACTCGTGCTTCCTGCGTATCTATGAGGTTGAATTTTAAGAAATCAGACAAGATTGTGGAAAATTCATATGACTGCGGTGATATGAATTTTCACATGTTGAGCACAAGACCTACTAAAAATAAAACAAAAATTTTGTTGGACTGTCTCATATTTTATTATTTTGGAAATTTTTTCAAACACTGAAACCAAGCTATGTGACAAAGTAAGGGTTATAACACTAGATTTCAAAATTCATGTTAGTTCCTTTACTAAAAGTTTAGTCCCATTCTCAATTAACAAATAAAGTACCTATTTTATTACACACCTTTCACAAAAGTTATGTAAGGGACTTCCCCCATCACCCTCAGTGTGGACAGCTCATGCTTTAATGCTCCTGCAGTTCTTTTAAGAACAGATTCTGTTTGTTCATCTGTGGAGTTTCCTTTGCACACCCAGAACACGTTGACAGTTTGAAAATCTGGTGTGATCTGCACCTTAAGTGTAATTGTAAGAATTTTGCTTTGTTTTACATCAATAAATCTGGGATTTGATTATATAAATTTTTGTCTTTTGTCGACCTCCGTGGTCGAGTGACTTCGTACACTGGTTTTCAAGGTGTTGCCATCTCTGAAATCCCGGGTTCGATCCCCGGTTAGGCCAATATAGAAAAATTTGTTTTCTAAATTGACCCAACCGGGGATCCAACCCCGGAGTTTGATGGTCCCTGTATACCATATTCGGCATTAAGGGTATTTTTGTAACACGTTGTATACATCTGGGATGTGATTATATGTATAAATAACCGAAAATTAATTGCAACCTGAAACAGAGCTACCAAATATGGCCTATTCCTGTTGTCAGATATTGGGAAAAAATTTTGTTTTTTCTATACTTTTTACCAATATCCCCCAGTGGGAGACAAAAGGGACAACGGGAATAGACTGTATTTGGTAGCTCTGTACCGCCAAAGCCCCAAATACAATAGATGAACAGAATGATATAGTTAAATAACCTCTGACCTATTTCGACGAAGATTTTGAGGGATTTGATGACCTACGTGGTAGAGTGGCTTTGTACACCGGTTTTCAAGGTGTCGCCATGTCTGACCTCCCGGGTACGATCCCCGGTTGGGTCATTTTAGAAAAACTAAATTCTCTATATTGGCTCAGGTCTGGGTGTTTCTTCGTTGTCTCTGATAGCCATAAACTCAAGTGCTTTAGCTACTTACTTTGGAATCGGAGCAATGTATGTAATGTTGTCAAATATTTATTTATTTATAAAAAAAAAATTCAAAATAACTTACTTTAGAAATTTCAATACCTCTTCCCACTATATCTATGGCAACAGTTCCAGTAGACATGAGATCAGTTATATGTTTCATGAACAGTTTATTTAACATAGCCACTCTACGGTTCGCTCGCTTTCCTGGCTCATGTTTAGTTTTTGCTAAACTTCTAGCAGAAGGTAAGGTATCAGCATCAAAAGGTTGACTAGGATACCACTGTCTGTAAAAGTATAATGACAACATAACCTTATCACTGTCAAATTACGTTACGTTCGTTTAATGTTAAATAATCTCGGAAATATTACAGTTCTTACTTTTTGGCTTTCGGATTAATCATTTTAGTAAGTTTTAAGCCTTGTTTTTTTAAACTAAAAAGATTATGCGTAACGTGATATAATCGGTAAAAGGTTATCATCGCAATTTTCGTTATAGATATTTTCACAAGATTTATTTGATAAACAAAATATATTTCACAAACATTAATTTCGAATTCAAATTAATTATTAATAAAAAATACTTTTCTTTCACAGCTTGTAAACATTTTTTCTTTGCATTTTTTTTTTATATTTTCGCAATTTTAATGTGTCAGTGTCAAGCAAGTTGACGTTTGTTTTGTCAATGGTGCACACAGACAAGGTAACGGAAGAGGCACGGCCAACCTCCAGCCAACGGAGTGTAAGGACTTAGTTATTCTTCTGAGGTAAGGTAAGGACGCATTTTCACGATGACGGAACGGGGGCCCTACCGCCTTACTCATTGCTCTAGCGATAGCGATAGCAAGGCACTGTCCGTCCTTGTCATATCATAACACGATGACAAGGACGCACAGTGCATTGACGTCATAAACTTTAGCAATTTGAAAACATTTTGAGTTAGGCCGTAGGCCTGCGGGCCGAACCAGACATGCCATGCACAGAGTATTTCTCTAAGGGTCTTCCACACAAACGTCGTCTTTTATTGCGCGTGGTGACTACCACCGGCGTTGCGGCGTCCACCGTGTGCGCTGAGTTCAGGTTTTTACATAACACTACATAAACTTGAAATAAAAAAAGGAAATAGGTCAGTGGCGCGCCGGCCGTCTCCACTGTCCGCTCCGGACAGCCTTGAATTGACCGCCAGACATTTTGTTTATCGTCTCACCTGAAGAACGTGTTCGTTCTTCTCCTATGTTATCTTTTTGTTATGATGTCGTGATCGTGACTGACCACCCGGGACCGTCGTGTCACCGGCCTCCCCTTAAATCCCTCAAGAACTTTATAAAAAGTTTATTTTAAAAAGTTTTTGAACACCCTTAAGAGCAGTGTTACTAGTTGCTAAATTGCTAACAATCCATAGATAGTAGAAGTCTATTTATGGCGTGGGTGGGTTTCTGAGGTTTCTGCTTCCCGCCAAGAAGCTGACGAATTGTCAAAAATCTACAGCAAGTTGAAGTTGCTCTTGCAGTCCTTTTGTGTATTTACTATTTTTATTATATATTATCAAATAATTTTAAGCTGTGACCATGGCAAAACCTGACGATAGTGAAGAAAAATGGATACAACAATTAGATGGGTTGTGTTCAAATTTAAATGTTGACCCTGATGCTGCTCAAAAGTCGAAACATTCATTTTTAGAAATCAAAAGAAACTACACTCTTGATGTAAGTAATCTTTCATTATATTAATGATAAGCTAACTAGACATGGCTTAGCTACTTCAAAATATTCACAAGCACCAATAAAGTCATATTGGTGATTTGGGGTTATTGTAAACAACGAGCACTAGGAACCTCTATTTTACACGTAACTATCCTAACCTAGTCGAAGCAAGTAAAACAAATCGAGGCCTGTTATCCATTGTATCAGTATAATCATCTTATTTCAGTTAGTATAAACTCTTGTATGTTTTAAAACTCACTATGTTATAGGCTTCATCTATCATAAAGTTGTATGACTCACCATATTACTCTCTAGATTTGTACTAATACATTTAATTATTCCAGGGTGACCTAGTCCATTGGATGGCATGTGCCCTTTATGTCGCTTGTCGAACATCAGTTACTCCAACTGTACAATCAGGGACCGCTGTGGAGAGCAACTGTGTTAGTCTTACAAAACTGTTAAGACTTTGTAATATTAGGTATGTCTATGTATTACTTTTTATATATGATTAAATTACTACTGTTGAACCATTTTTGCTCTAATTGAAAGATTTTTTGACAGCCTCATACAATTCTTCAATAAAATTAAAAACTGGATGGAAATGGCATCAATGCCAAACGATTTCAAAGAAAGGATATCACATCTAGAGCATAAATTTGCAGTATCAACTGTTCTATTTAGAAATTTTCAACCAACCTTCAAACTAATATTTTCTGGCTTAACTAATGAGCCTGTGAAAACACCTAACATGAAGAGTAAAAAACATAAGTAAGTATAGGTACTACTACCACTACTACCTACCTACTTTTTTCAGTTTGGATAAAATTTATGAGAAAATTTAGTTTAATTATACTTTATGTAGGCCTTCATTGATATCTGTTTCCTAACAAGTTGGCTGGGAGAAAAAAAAAACTAAAGTAATCTCATTTACAGTCTATTTACCCTTAGGTACTTTTCCTATTTAGTTAGTAAATAGTTTTTAACTTTGTCATACGTATTTTAAACTTAAATCACCATTTAAAAATGTGTTGTCTTATTAAATCGAATTGTCGAATTAATTAACAATATCATTTGTAATCTATGTGTAGAAAACCATTTGTTGTATTTTATGAACAATTATTTAATTAATTAAGAGTTGTGTGAAGACTGTTTACCAAATAGGACAAGTAAGGATAAACAGACTTTAAACTCTTTTCTGTGTTTCATAAAAGTCAAATTAATGTAATTTTTGAAAGCTCTGAAAAAAAAACTAAATATTCATTTATTTTGCAGGATGCAACCTTGTACAACAAATGCGCTATTTGAGTTTACGTGGTGTCTATATATTTGTGTCAAAGGAGAGTTTCAAAATTCTGCAGATGACTTAGTTGATATGTATCATATGCTCTTGTGCTGTCTGGACTTCGTATTTTCCAATGCATTCATGGCTAGACGCAGAGATTTAATAAACCCAGAATTTAAAGGTATAGTGTAGAAATAAAGTAGACTTCTAAAATTGACATGATATTTGTTGAACTACATTGCTCTTGAAATGTGGACTTTGGTTCCCATACAAACTTTCATCCCCTTCACTCTTCAGTATTCATTTTTGCGACAAAAACTTATGTCCTTCCACTTATTTCTTTACCAAAATTCATCAAAATTAGTAGTTCATGTGTGAAAAGGGAATAGACAGAGTCACTTTCACAGTTATAAATACATTAGAAAATAATAATTATAAACTTATCTATCAATAACTTTAAATTTTCAACACTAATTTTCCCATAGGTCTACCCAATGATTGGTTAGGAGATGATTTTGAATTACCAGCAAAAGCACCATGTATAATCTCAATACTATCAGAAATTAAACCTGCATTGCCGGTTGAAGCTGCTACAATGAAGGAATATAACTGGAAACCAGTTATAAAGACATTTTTCAAAAAAGGCGTAAGTTGTCAGTTGTTTATTTCTTGTGTTACTTAGTATGCACCTATTTATTTAATTATGCTTCATGTCAATAATCATACCCAGTAAGAGACATGTTGCTCTCAATTATAAATGACCATGAGTTATTTTCAGTAGTTCCTGGTTAAGTTCTCGACAGATGGTTTCATTAAAAAAATGTGTCTCATTTCTGAATTAAATCAGAAGTTAGTGCCAAACTGTGAAACTGGACCTATAAAATTATTTTTTAGATGCACTATTGTAGAAAGAAACAAATATAAAAATGAAATTCTGTTTTTAGATACTCAAGGGTAATAGTACGCACCTTACGGGGCTCCTGGACGTGGGTAACTTTGACGCTAATCAGAAATCATTGAATAATCTTTATGAAACTTACGTGCTCAGTGTAGGCGAGTTTGATGAAAGAATATTTTTAGGTAAGTGGTTATTGAACTCTTTCGTTCAACCTCTTGTTGATTCAATTAAAAAAATATATAATTATTGTCATGTTGACAAAAGTCCCTTTTAATTATAATGTCAATCAATACTCTATACTTGAAGTTAAGTAAACAGGTTATAAATAGTGCATTATCTATGTCAGTAGAGAAATTATTTATGAAATAAAAACATTGTTATAGTGATCATAGTGATTTCATCTTTATTAAAATGTCGAAGATCTATTGTATGGATTCAATTTTATCTTGTTTAGTTGACTATGAAGGTATGTGTGGGTATCTAACCTATCAGTGCAATTCCTCCAATACTGTTTTTGTTTAATACCCCGATAATTGATTTATTTCAGGAGAACATGCTAGTGAACAAATTGGTACTAAAAGTAAAGTATCAGGTGATGAGATAACAGAAGCTATTGCATCATCAGTAAGTAAAACTGTTCACCTGGTTAATTTATTTATTGTTAGTATTTTGCATAATCAAGGGTAACTCATCTGTAACTACTCGGAGGAATCGATCCCATGACCTCTCAATCCGGATGAATGCTCCAACCGCTGAGCTACCGGAGAAGCAATAAAACTTACTGGAGTGTGAACTTAACATGTCGGGGTGCAAGTTTTTTATTTCGAACATTTTTAGAACACTACGAAGCTTTTTCTGTGGTCTTCACAGAAGATTATAGTTTAGTGTGTGGTATCAGGCTGAGCGCGCGTGCCCCGACACGCCGCTGACGGGGCGCCGGTACGTGGGGCGGCGCGAGGTGGAGCTCACGCCCGTGTCCGAGGCGACCAACAGCCTCGCGCGACTCGCGGCCTATCTACGCCACGCCAAGCCGCAACCGTCTTCGCAACTGTTACGACTGTTCACGTAAGTCTGCACTATCTACTCTCACAATAAAACGGTTTGAACAGTTAAATATACTAATATTATAAATGCGAAAGTAAGTTTGTTTTTTGGTTGTTTGTTACGCCTTCACGTCTTGACTACTCAATGGATCATTATGAAATTTTGCGTACACGTTGTTAGGGGTACAGAGAATGACATACCTTTCATCCCGAAAAAAGTACTGTTCCCGAGGCATAGAGAAATGTCCACGCAGTCCGAGTCGCGGACGACCGCTAGTGGTAATATAAACATACTACACCTACCAATCCGCATTGGGCCCACGTGTTATCTGTCCATAAGTAAGGAAGGCCTGTGCCCCAACAGTTGGGTTGGGACATAAAAAAAGAATAAATTTTGAAGATATTGATTATAATTGTTGCCTGTGGACTAACCAAAAACTTCCGTGATTTTTACAATGTCATAAACTTGCAAACATAAATGGTTTGCCACTGACTGTAACAACAACAAAAATTTTTTTTTTCATCTTACAGTGAATGTGGTGTGAGTGAAGAAACAGTAAACGAAAATGTGATACAACCATGCAAGCAGTGGATGGAATTATTTGCAAATTGTTTGAGGGAGTCCAAATTCAGCGAGGAAACGATCAAGTTCCGGTGCAACATGGTCACTTGTTTGTATTATAAAGTATTTGAACATATCATTAGGGAAGAACATAGGAAAAAACCACAAGTATCACTACAGGTATGTTTTAAACACTATTCAATAACCTATCCTTAGTAAGAGAAAAGGGAAAAGTCTGAAAACTATACATTTGTAATTAAATAAAAAAAAATATAGTTATTATTTAAGTAAGTACCTACAAAGTACGGAATCCTCGGTGGGCGAGTCCGACTCGCACTTGTCCGGATTTTTATATCAAAGTAACATTGTCAAAACAAAAAGTAAATTGGCATGCAGTCTGTCAAGGAACTAAAATTATTTTACTAGCAACATGTGGTTGCATACAAAAGAAGTCAAGTGTTACTAATGTTGCCATACAATAACATTAATGACAGAGAAAGTGGCTCCCCCATTAATCATGAAATTATACAGTTCTTGACGGACTGTATGTACTACTATCGACAGCACTTCCGCTTTACCACTCCTAAAGTTAATACCGCTTCACGGCGCGCCGTACTAACATACATTTAGTTCGTGCAGGGGCGATACACGCACACACAAATTTTTCTTTAATATAATAAAGCACGTGAGTTGCCGATCGTACAATATCAATAAACTTTCAGCTTTTAGTCAGCCGTGAAACATACCAGCGCGCGATATACGCGTGCTGCAGCGAAGTAGTGTTGCACGCGTACGGCGTACACTCGCTCAGGTTCCCGCGCGTACTGGCCGCGTACGGGCTCAGCCCGCTGCACTTCTACAAGGTGATCGAGCTCGTAGTGCAAGCTGTGGTTGAGAAGGTCAGCCGTGACGTCATCAAACACCTCAATACTGTAAGTTTAACATGTTCAAATGCACAATTAACTTATAGATATCGTGTTAACTAGCGTACGCGTACGGACTGCACTGCACTGCACTTTTACAAAGTAATCAAGCTCGTGGTGCAGGCCATGCTTGAGAAGGTCAGCACGTCACGAAGTGACGTCACGTCATCAAACACCTCAACACTGTAAATGTAACGTCCACAGACAACATAACTAATAAACACCGAAGGTGTGCAGAAATGTCAAATGGAATTTGATTGGCTACTTCGTACGTAGCATAAGCGTTTATGTCGCTTTTTAAAGGTAGCTTTATCAGTTTCAATTGTTAGATACTTTGCGAGGCTTAAGAAAATTCTTATGATTATTTAATGAATGAATGAAATTCTTTATTCAAATAATCTTATTCAAATCAGATTAAACGATATTTACAAATAAGTATATCGTTTCCAGACATTACATTAATATATGTTACAATTAAAGATTAATAATTAAATAACATTATTTAATTAGCTCATTTCTTAATGAATCAATTTACAGGGTTCAGGCTAAATTCAAAATTTAATGTCATTATTCAGTCTAGGCTGTTAAAAAAATGCAATTCATACAATTCAATATATGTTAAGATAGGTAGTCAGAAGCAGACCAATTCCCACTGGCAGCGGGTGAACGGGTGTTCACGAGCATGACGCATGAACCAGCCATCGCTTCGCTCAGCCATATTTGAAGGAACGTAACGACCCGCCTTACACGACACCACCGCAAAAATGAATAAAGAGAGCATGACATACTTTAGGCTACCCATGTTAAGGCATCGAATTGAAAACTAATATATCCAAATGCTTTATATAGGCCTTTACTTACAAAACTACTGACTATAGAAAGTGAAAAGAATGCAATTAAAGAAATCAAAACAAGGTATTAGTTATGAATTTTATGTTTTGGGTAAGAAGTGTCATACATAAACATAATATTATTAAACAGTTTTTTATATATACACGATGCCCTTAATACAAGCAGACCCATTCCCACTGGCAGCACCCGTGTGATCCTTCCAAGTACCTAAATATTTGTTGTTTTTCTAACAAGGTTGAGGAAAAAGTATTGGAGTCATTGGTTTGGACGCAAGACAGTCCTCTATGGGAACAACTGAGTAAAACTCCCGTCCCTGCCTCCACCGAGGTGTACGCGCAAGAATCGCCGCTACACAAAAGAAATAACAGTCAGTATACTATACTTTAAAATATTGTCTATAAGATTTATAAACAATAACTTTATTTATTTGTTCACTAACAGATAGTATCCTATCTCCTGTATCAACAGCTATTGATAGAATTGTTATTCCAATGGCGGATCAAGCAAAGAAACAGTTATTTAAAGACAACATCAAACCTGGACAGTCACTATTAGGTAAGTAATTTAATTGTTCATATTTTTCTATAATTTACATAGTGGCCACACGTAATTCTTGATTTATATTTTTTAACAGTGCCAACAAACATAGTTTCTAAACAAGAATCAAATGCTGTACAGCCTGCGACAAACAATTCTAATGGGGAACTGACTCCGACGTCCACGCCTAAGAAAGCTAACAATTCGCTCATTCTTTTCTTTAGAAAGGTAAGTTATTTTATATTCTTAAAAATATCTCACAACATCAGTTATATGAATCTCTTCAATGTAGTGACTGATTTAATTTGCAATGTATGAAGTATGTCAAAAGAGAATGACAGAAATCTCTGTATTTTCAGAACCATAATAATATGAAGGCTTAGCGTGCCATGATGTGAATATTAGAATTTTAATACTCTAATATAGCCTAACAAAATAAGTAATGGTATATATTTCATATATTTTATTGCAAGTCACTCACAACGTGTAAATTTAACATTACGTTTTTCTATGTAATGTACAGGCAGGGGATAAAAAGTTGATTTTAAAACGTAACCTCAACACAACGTAGAATACGATTAATTTAACAATAACGCTTGCGGTACAAAACGATGTATTTTAATCTGTAAAATTTCCTCTTTGCCATACATTCTCGAGTGAAGTTTCAGCAGATAACTCCCTTGAAAAAACAACCCTTTTTCCAAGAGGGGCCAATATAACGGAATCAAACAAAAAGCGTTAGTGGTGTTTTGTTTTATGATAAGAAGTATTTATACATTAATGATTTTCTAGTTATTACCAGCTTTTTAGGACCATTTTAAATTAAAAGTAACTCAACCAATTAATGACCTTTAAAGCTCATAAAGTCGGATTTGGGAATGTTCAGTATTTTAAAATTTGAAGATGTGATTCTCGGTTTGCCATTCTTCTTTACAAATACAAAATACAAAATCTTTATTTGCTTAAAAACATGGTATAAAACTGTGATAATTTAATTAATAGTAAGTAGCCAAACATGTTTAACCCATAATATGGCATGCAAAAAATACATTAAACACTATTTCTGTATTGTCTCATTCGCATTTTCGCAAATACTCCCATTCGGAAAATGTCCCAAAACTTAAAATTCACAGAAGGCAACTCTTAATACATTGTTTGCAAACAATATTTTAACACAAGCACAATAAACTGTGCCTCACCTAATTACTTCTTCTTCTTTGCAATACGGGCGGTTTCCGTAACTCGACGTCTATTGCGCCTATTTTGCGTATGGAGGGTATGCGGCCGGATCACTCCAGCCAACCCAGCTCAGCCAGGAACGCTCTAAGCGCTTTTATAGGGCCACCCCTCTGCATTCCAGCTGTACGTGGGCTGCTGTTTCTTCTTCCTCCATGCAACCTCTGCATAGGGGACTGTCCGTGACACCTAAGTTAAAAAGATGTCTGTTAAATTGTCCATGATCAGTAATAGCACCTGTTGCCAGGTGGAGTTGCGGTCTACACAGTTGTAACAGGGCCCTGGATAGACAAACGTCCACGCGCGGTAGTGCGAGTTTAGCCTGTCTGCACGAGTCCAGAGAGTTCCAGTTCTGTTGGTGTAATTCTATAGTGCGTTCACGGATCTTACTTGCATACCAGCTCGCCGGGATAGGAGCGATCGGTTCTGGTTTTGGATAGCCTCCTCTATCTTACCGACTAATTGATGAAGTGCTGGAAAATCCACTGCGTAGATGCCACTCACAGACTCTTTCCATAGTTTTCAACAGGATGGTTGTGAGGCTAATCGGTCTGAAAGCCTTTGGATTAGTGGAGTCGGGTTTACCTGGTTTAGGTATAAACAATACCTTGACTTCCCTCCATAGGTGAGGGGTGTAGCGATGCGCCAGACAGGCTTGTAGTAGATGGGTGAGAACTGGAACTATTATCTCCTCATGGCATCTCGCGTTGCCTTTCAAGCTCCGGCCCCCACCATTGATGCTTGCCGGAGAACTCCGAGCCGGGAGCTTTCAGGGGATAGGCTTCTTCAAAGCATTGTCTTACAGTATTGGTAAATTTTACTACCTGTGGCCCTACCATGAGTTGATGCAAACTGTTTTCGCTACCGTAAACTATCATTTTCTTTCTTTCACTCGCATTGACTGTGAGCAGTATATTCTATAGTTTACGGTAGCGGAAACCGGCGGAGCGGTGGTTTGCATTAACTCATGGTAGAGCTACTGTTCCTCTAGCTGCGTAGCGGTCGAGAAATCCCTCCTATCGCAGCTTGTGTCAAGTTTCTCTGCTAAGAGTGTTCTGTATCGTTGTTTGTTAGTCTTCCTTGGATACCTATTAGAGCCAATAGTGATGGTAGGTACCTGTAAGTTGAACGTAGCCACCTGTGATCCGAACATGAGGCCTCGTCTGAGACGTGCCAGTCCGTTATCATGGGTGCCACTAACGGTGTTGCAAGTGTTTAATCGTCCCTCTGCACCTCTTCGCAACGACGGTCGGTTTATTGCCTATGTTAATAATTTCTAGATTGGTTGTTAGTAGAAATTCTACAAGTTCATTACCTCTAGTGTTGCTTTTCTCCTCTCCCCACAGCGGATGGTGGGCATTGGAGTCTGTTGAGATGATTAGCTCAATGTTGTTTTCCCTGCAGTAACGGGCGAGCGACGCTGCCTCCTCAGGTGGCGCCCGCTCCCCTTCAGGCATGTATGCTGATGCTAGGACCAACTCCTGATTGTTAATTGTCAGCGTAATAGTACTTAGATCTCTGGAACAAAATTCAGTAAGGGCTGTGTCTTGATATCTTTAGATATGTAAACGCACGATCTTACATCACCACTGTCGGCATGTATGAGCTTACCTCCAATACTGGAGAGTCCTCGCACAGTGCCGTCCCTGATCCACGGCTCCTGGGTCAGTGTGATGGTCGTTGTGTTAGTCTCCAGCCAGCGCCGAAGTAGAGCCGTTGTGGTTATGCTGTGCTGGAGGTTTGTTTGAAGGAGTTGGGCCTTAAAGGGGGACGCCTTCTTCACAGACAACGTCCTCCAGGTCCAGCTCGTCAAGCCCCCGCAGGAGTTCCTCGCTCCTATGCGAGGCCTCACCGCAGGAGGGACCGGCGGCAGCAGCGGCGGCGTCGGTGTCCATCGTCGCTGCGGCTGGCTCGGCGGTGTCAGTGGCCGATGTCGATGTGGTGGTTGTCGTTGCCGGGGGACTCGCGGGGGTCGTCAGTAGGTGGCGTTTCGACGTACTTCCCCTTGGCGTTCCTGAACCTCAGGTACACCGAGCTGGTGAGAAAGCTGACTCGGCGACCCTTGGCCATGATCACCGGCACGATGTCCTCTGGCACCGACACGATGACAAACGTCCGTTGGGTGGACTCCTGAGGCTGGAAGCCATTCAGGAGCCATCGCTGCACCTGGAGTTCGGGGTTGGAGAAGTGTAGGACCTTACCCACCATCCCCTGCTCGCGGTTCAACAGTTTGGGCAGAACGAAACCGCACCGGACCTTCCTCGGGATCTGCTCAGCTCTGAAAACGGTGAGCTCACCCACGTCCGGAATGCGGTGTTTCTTCGCCCATTCTGTTGTCCACTCCAAGGTTGTGTTGTTGGTGCCCGCCAGATGGAGATACCCATCCTTGTAGGTCGGCTTACCACAGAAGGCAACATTGCCAGCTTCGTAGGCGCCCGACAGTATCTGCTGCAGCATGGCCTCCTCCATTTCGGTCTCGATCCGCTCCGCCACCTCCCTGGAGATATATCCCGAGGGCGATGAGACAGCAAACCTGACTTCCTTGAGTTTGGCCACAGCTGCAGCGTAAGTGTGAATCCCAGTCGAAGTACTCGGCGGCCCGGCTTTCAGCTTCTTGGACTCGCCACGGGGAGAGATCGTCTCGACGAGGCGGGCCCTTTTAGCTTTGGGCTTCGGTCGTGCTACACCACCTGTAACTGGGATGTTAGTGGGGGCGGCCTTAGAGACCTCTTGTCCATGAGCGGGTGTGGGAGCGTGTCGGATCGACATGGGTGGTCGTGGGTTTCCCCGCCTCTCGCCCATCATCTCCCCTCGCGATCCCATTCCCGTCGTCGTGGGGTTTGTATCGGTACTAGCCGGGAGTGGCGCAGGTCCAGACAGGTTTCCCCGTCCTTTGCCGGCCCCAACCTGCGATCCCGACACAACCCCCGGTTGCGCGTCGGTACTAGCTGGTAGTGGCGAAGCCACCGCCCGCGGTCCCGACGACTTACTAGCATACGAGCTGCCGGAGCCAGCGTCAGTTTTGGTGTAGGGGCTACGAGTGTTAGTCGTAACCTTTCCACGCTTCCTGCCGCCTACTGGGGTCCGATCGGACTGTGGCTGACCGTCCCGAGCCGGGCCACCGCCTACACCCTTCACAGAGTGTCTGCGTTGTCGCCCGGGCTTGCCAACCAGTGTCCATCGGCTGTCGATGGCCAGATGTATTTGGTCCTGCGAAGCAGGTGAGGTTGTGTTTTGTTCAGAGGGTGCCAATTTCTTAGCGTCCCCCTGCTGTAGTCCCTCCGGTTTCCCTTTGGGGGTGATGGTCTCGCGCGGGACTTCAGATTGCTCGTCCGTCCCGCGGGAGAGTGACCCGGCAGTGCCAGGTGACGGTAAAATCTTGAACTTTTTGGTGTCCATGATGCTAATAAAAGTATTTTCATCCGGTCGGCTTCCCACCCTCCACGGAGCCCGCACATTTGGGAGTGCCCTGTATCAAAAACAGGGTGCACTAGGACTACCGACCGGATATAGGTGCAGGAAGTTGGTGCTCGGGCGCGACATCGGAGGCTCGAAGCGGGTGGCTGGGTTACCGTTCAAGCAGCTTCCCAGTGGCTCCACCTACCTTTACCTCGTCAGCATGGCCCTAAACCATCCAGCTGGACCTCCCCACACCTCGCCGCGGCCCTTTAACGGGACGCGTGACCGTTTCCTCCCTGGCGCTACCCAGAAAGGCTACCGTTTCAGGTGAAATCCAGACCAAAGAGGGCGTGTTGTGTAAACAAGGGTACTACTGCCGACCCCGTTTCACTCAACCCCCCAGGATTCCTTCATCCCCCCTCACGGCGTTCAACTGCACAGGCCGTAGTGCAGGAGGAGCTGTTACTCCACCGGTTCGCTCCCCTCCCTGCCGGTGGAGAAAGGTGGCTGAGAAAGAGGCAGCCGACAGGATGGATAGGATTTCGGGATAGGTAAGGAAGTGAATAATAGGTAAAGACGGGATACGTCTGATTGTTAATTAGTTACATCTGTTTCATAGGGAACCAGATCAAAAGCAGGCGGCACCACGGGCAGGTTAACAATCAGGCTTGTTCTAGGGATCCCCACGACCTGCGCTCTCCCCTAGAACCTAGCGCCACGTTACTATTTGGACTGATAGTAACGTAGAAAAGAGGCCATGTTGAGTGACATCATCGTCCAGTCAACACTACCGCTCTTCCGCCCAAAAAACCGAATTACTTAATAATAATGTTCATTTGACTGTATTAGTTCTACAGCTTAGCGGTAGTCCGTATGAACGACCTGTGCACCCGTCTGCGGCTGACCAGCGACGAGCTGAAGCGCAAGATCTGGACCTGCCTGGAGTACTCGCTGATGCACCAGACGCAGCTGATGAGGGACAGGCACCTGGACCAGATCCTTATGTGCACCGTCTATGTGGTCTGCAAGGTAGGTATCACTATTATAAATATGTTTTATTGTATACTTATTAACATGATAAAGTTCTTGTAGATAAATACCTTGGGTGAACTCACACATTAGTATTTAAAAAATCTGTAGAATTTATATTTCCGTCGTATAACGTTGGTCAGTAGGATTAGGAAATCAAATGCCTCTGAAAATATATTATATTTGTTTCAGATATCACATAATACTAATAATCCTGTAGAAAGAACATTTGCGGAAATCATGCGATGTTATAGACAGCGACCTTTAGCAGATAATCATGTTTATAGATCAGTTTTAATTACTCAAGCTACAAAAGATAGTAAGTAAACGCAAATTAACCTCTGCATTTTGTATTATTGATAAGATTTCACTATAACGTTTGTTGGTTGCAGGCCCTGAAGAAAAAAGTGACTTAATCAGATTTTATAATTCGGTTTATGTGCAATGTATGCAAGATTTTGCACTGCGATTTGCTGGGAAACAAAGAGATGTAAGTAAAATACCTACTTTGGTTATTTTCAAATAGTAAAATAATTTAATTTTTTCACCGCTTTGAACTCTGCACTGGTTTCTCCAAACTGCACTCGTCAATCCAAACCCTGCACTCGACACTTCAAGCTCCGCACTTACAACTCCAAACTCTGGACTCATCGCAACAAACTCTACACCCACCACTCCAACTTACATTTGTCACTCCTAATCATGCATACTTTACATTCTTCAAACTCAGCACTCCAAACTCAGCCCTCGCTACTCTAAACTCGGCACTCTTCACTCTAAACTCGGTGTAAGTGGGGCGTTATTTCGAGGTTTTGAGACTGACCGGACGGACATCTATAGTTCGAGTAAAATAAACTCGGATAAACGGTCATTGCTCAAAAATAAATCTATGAAGCATATCACAAAACATCGGTAAACAAAATAATCATACAAGTACCTGAGCCTGAAATTTTCAGGAGTCGTGTGTATCCTTTTGGAAACATGTTTTATTTTTAATTTTCTCTCGTTTTTCTATAGAATTTTTATATTCTTTTTTGTTGTTTAAAACAATGATGATTAACTTATATTGCAGATGCCCTACTAATTCGTATTTTTATGTTGTGTGTACTATGAAACGTAAACTATGTAATGTTAGCGACAGTTTAGTATGAAGAACGATATCTATCGCTAAGTTTCGAGAATTCTTGGTATAGGAGAGGGCAATGACCGTTAAACCAAGTTTATTTTACTCGAACTATAGGGTATACTTGATCGAAGAGTCCAGATTAGAACATACAGATTTTATAAAGGTAATTTTTGGTTAGTGTAGTGGTGTAATTCTGCACATTTCACCCCAAACTAAACACTCGATTCCCCAAACTCTGCACTCCGAACTAGTATCTAGCGCAACGCAATTTTATATTTTTTGACTGGTGTACTATAGCCAAGGCACGGCACAGATCGTCAAACCGTAAGCACTGTACCGCGCCTTGGGTAGCGGCAGACGTAAGGGGGGCAAAGAAAGGAGGCTGCTTTGCCCCCGCCCAATCCGCGCACCTACCCAAGGCGCGGCACTGCACTTGCGGTTAAACTATAAACAACGGGTGTTGTATGTCAGGAGTGCGGCCTGTCGCCGTTGCCAGCGGGTCGCGGCGAGGCGGCGTGGTCGCCGGCCGGCCAGCGCGTGTCCGAGCGCCACCAGGTGTACGTGAAGTCGCTCACCACGCCGCCGCCCCACCACCACCACCTCACCTACCGCTTCAGCCGCAGCCCCGCCAAGGTAGCGCCCCCTAGTGTAGTGTCCGAGCGCCACCAGGTGTACGTGAAGTCGCTCACCACGCCGCCGCCCCACCACCACCACCTCACCTACCGCTTCAGCCGCAGCCCCGCCAAGGTAGCGCCCCCTAGTGTAGTGTCCGAGCGCCACCAGGTGTACGTGAAGTCGCTCACCACGCCGCCGCCCCACCACCACCACCTCACCTACCGCTTCAGCCGCAGCCCCGCCAAGGTAGCGCCCCCTAGTGTAGTGTCCGAGCGCCACCAGGTGTACGTGAAGTCGCTCACCACGCCGCCGCCCCACCACCACCACCACCTCACCTACCGCTTCAGCCGCAGCCCCGCCAAGGTAGCGCCCCCTAGTGTAGTGTCCGAGCGCCACCAGGTGTACGTGAAGTCGCTCACCACGCCGCCGCCCCACCACCACCACCTCACCTACCGCTTCAGCCGCAGCCCCGCCAAGGTAGCGCCCCCTAGTGTAGTGTCCGAGCGCCACCAGGTGTACGTGAAGTCGCTCACCACGCCGCCGCCCCACCACCACCACCTCACCTACCGCTTCAGCCGCAGCCCCGCCAAGGTAGCGCCCCCTAGTGTAGTGTCCGAGCGCCACCAGGTGTACGTGAAGTCGCTCACCACGCCGCCGCCCCACCACCACCACCTCACCTACCGCTTCAGCCGCAGCCCCGCCAAGGTAGCGCCCCCTAGTGTAGTGTCCGAGCGCCACCAGGTGTACGTGAAGTCGCTCACCACGCCGCCGCCCCACCACCACCACCACCTCACCTACCGCTTCAGCCGCAGCCCCGCCAAGGTAGCGCCCCCTAGTGTAGTGTCCGAGCGCCACCAGGTGTACGTGAAGTCGCTCACCACGCCGCCGCCCCACCACCACCACCTCACCTACCGCTTCAGCCGCAGCCCCGCCAAGGTAGCGCCCCCTAGTGTAGTGTCCGAGCGCCACCAGGTGTACGTGAAGTCGCTCACCACGCCGCCGCCCCACCACCACCACCTCACCTACCGCTTCAGCCGCAGCCCCGCCAAGGTAGCGCCCCCTAGTGTAGTGTCCGAGCGCCACCAGGTGTACGTGAAGTCGCTCACCACGCCGCCGCCCCACCACCACCACCTCAACTACCGCTTCAGCCGCAGCCCCGCCAAGGTAGCGCCCCCTAGTGTAGTGTCCGAGCGCCACCAGGTGTACGTGAAGTCGCTCACCACGCCGCCGCCCCACCACCACCACCTCACCTACCGCTTCAGCCGCAGCCCCGCCAAGGTAGCGCCCCCTAGTGTAGTGTCCGAGCGCCACCAGGTGTACGTGAAGTCGCTCACCACGCCGCCGCCCCACCACCACCACCTCACCTACCGCTTCAGCCGCAGCCCCGCCAAGGTAGCGCCCCCTAGTGTAGTGTCCGAGCGCCACCAGGTGCACGTGAAGTCGCTCACTAACTTTTAATTTTTGATAATGAAATTGTATTTTTTCTTGAACTATGTATATGTCATTCGTTCAGGATCTGCACGCTATCAACACAATGGTATCGTGTGAGGTTGGCGGCGTGAAGCGAGCGAGCGAGGGTGTAGCGGGAGACGTGGTGAAGCGAGCTCGATACGGGGCCACCGCCGGTGTCGCCAGGAAGCTGCAGGGGCTGATGAGCGACCGCCAGGCCGTCTGGTGAGTCACTACACTACTTTACACACTGTAGGTCACACGACGTGTGAAGCGAGCTCGACTAACCGCCGGGCCACGCGAAGAGACGAACTAATTATATTTTCATTACTTGTTCACCGCGAGCTATTAGTTCACAATTCGCGGTATCATTCGCGGCGGGGGCTGGCCCTAGCATGACCGACGAAACACGATATATATCGCGCGATATAGCGTTTTATCAACTTGACTGTCAAAATCCATTGTCTTTTGACAGGTAAACGTGACAAATCGCTAGATCAAATACAATAATTTGTGTTGTTATGCTTTCAGATTGCATCAACACCAATATCACAGTTTACATGGAACAGTTTAATGAAATTGCCAGATTAATTGCTCACTGCTCTCTAACTCCAAATTCTCAAATTCAAATAGTATTTGACTATTAATAATTTAAAATCAATTTATATAGTTTGACGAAAATCATCAAAAGAAATATTGTCTTCTTACTATTAATCTTAGTGTTCCAAGTAAATCTATTGATGCAAGATTATATTATTAATATTTCTGTACCACAAAAATTTCCAAATTTTTTTTAAATATAAAGAGTTACTTTATTCATTTTGATCTCATTTATTTGTTGAGTGTGTATAAATAGTATTGATTTGCCATATTGTGGTAGATACCGATATTTAACATTTATTGTCTTAACTTAATGGTTTGAAATGAATTTTACCATTGTTGTGTATGTTGTAAGAATGGCGTTATTGTGCTTTCTTATGTAGCACTGGATATATTAAATGTTAGGTTACCTATGAAATTGCCGATTTCTTTTCTCACAAAAAGAGAACCTCATCAATCCTATGATTTAAAATATTCATCAATTGCTTGATAGTAAATGGAATTATGTTATGACCATGGTAGACAATTATCAATAATAAAAAATACTATTATTGGTAAAAAAAGAAAATGTTAGTACGAAAAATGCAACTTCTGGAAAATTCTCCATACAAATCGACAATTTCATAGGCAAAAACCTATTATTTGTATGACTGAACTATCGGAGGCACAAGAGAAGTCATGAATATTACTATACTTTTGTAGATTCAATCACTGTTATTAAGAGAAACATAAATAGAAAAAAAACCTATGTAAAAGTTTATTTAATGACTAAGCTAAACTGTGACTAAGTAAAATGCACTTTTATTAAAAAAAATAAAGTGTTACTTATCTGTATATTATTGAGATGAAGCCTTCGAGTTAATTTACTGAAGTGCATTTTATTTTATTTATCATAACGGTTTGTTTGTTGATAAAACAACATTCGGGCCTTGCACGCCTATCTTCATTATTTTTAGTTTGTAAGTAATCAGAGGAAATGATTAGAATCAATTTGTTTTACCGCTAATCAAAATTATAGGACTATGTATTCATACATTGTGTATGATTGTATCATGTATTTACTCTTGGTTAAATAAAAATAATTCAATATTATGGTGTTTTTTATTGATAGGTAGGTAATTAGAAGAAAAATAATTGAAAAGGAGATAATTAATAATACATTAGAAAAAATCAAACAAATCTCGTAGCAACTCAGACGGGACTCGAATCCGCACCTTTGAGATTCCGGCCCAATGCACTGACCAATTATGCTACAGTCGCTAGTGGGAGCGGCGAAATCTTTTTAGTACGTACATTTTAATTTTTCGCTGTAAGCCAGCGTAATTTCATCAATGTGAGGAAATACCCCCGACATTCGAAAGAAACATCTTTAAGTTGTAAGTAGTAAAAAAGCATCGCAAGCAAATGTCAATTTAATAATTAAAAATAAGTTAACCTACTTTATTATTTACTTATTACAAGTTCAAAGAACTTACATTAAACATTGATTAAAACTAAACAATGAAAAACATATAAGTACAATACAGCACCATCATAGTGGTGTTGGGAAAAGAAGTGTCTCATAGTAAACAACCAATAGGGAGTCCGTGTTTACATCTGACCAATTCAACAAAATCGCTAGTTTTTGTTCCTTTCGGTCCATCTAGTCCACTCTATCAAAATGTCCACCGTATCAAAATGTCCATTGTATCATAAAGTCCACAGTGTCAAAATGCCCAGTCTTACAACATGTCCACAGTGTCAAAATGCCCAGTCTTACAACATGTCCACAGTGTCAAAATGCCCAGTTTTTCAAAATGTCAACAGTGTTATGTCTACGAGTTCGTGATTTTTAAATTCAAACAAATGAACGCTGACAAAACAAATGAAAGACGGCAAAACAAAAGACTATCAGAAAGTGATCGATCATCCAAAGTGCTTGAAAAAAATGGTGCAAGCGATTTTCAGGACGACTTTGTCATTTTTTCAAACTTGTGACTTTTCTAACTCGTCTCTTTCTTAAATCGTCATTTACTAACCCGGCCATTTCCCAAAGCGACCACTTTTCTGATACCAGTGAAAATTGTTGAAAACAAATGAATATCGTTAAAAACAAATGAATATCGTTAAAAACAAACGAAAATATTTTCAATACTAGCTTCCGCCCGCGACTTCGTCCGCGTGGACATTCGGAAAAATCATAAGGAACCTTTGACCGGGATAAAAAGTATTCTATGTTTTAATCCAGGCTATAAACTATGTGTGTGCCAAATTTCAACCAAACCCGTTTACCGAGAATTTGTGTGAATTTTTCTTTTCGTGATAAATGGTACGGAACCCTTTGTGCGCGAGTCCGACTCGCACTTGACCGGCTTTTTTATTAACTGTGTATAAAAATGCAAGTGTATTGAGTAAAAAAAACTTTTTTTAATCTGATTTATTTATTATAAAAAAAGTCCCATTAAAATCGGTTTAGTAGATTCTGAGATTCAATTTCCTGCCTGCCCCCTAAGTTCATTGGCGTGATTATTTATATCCCAGTTTACTCTCCAGGTGATACTGAGTCAAATAAAAAAAGTCCCGTCAAAATCGGTCCAGTAGATTCTGAGATTAGCCCGGACAAACAGACAGACAGACAGACAGACAGACAGACAGACAAAAATTTTAAAAATTGTTGTTTTGGCTTCTATTACGGTAATTAAGACCCCCTGTAACAATTTTTCATAAAAATCTTCAATGTACAGAAATCGATCTTTTACAATCTTATTATATGTATAGATTTAAAATAAACAAACTCATCTTTATGTCTAAAATACCGATTTCTTAAATTTTATTAAATGTTGCATGTTTAATGTTTTTTTTTGTATAAACGAATAACAAATTTTGATAGAGTAAACGTTCCCTTCGGTCGGATACAGTGGACAATTTGATGCAGTGGGCAAATTGATACAGTGAACATTTTGATACAGTGGTCTTTTTGATACAGTGGTCTTTTTGACTAACAGGACATCTTGAAGTGGTCATTATGATACAATGGACATTTTGATACGGTGGACATTTTGATAGAGTGGACTAGATGGACCGAAAGGTTTTTGTTGAGCTAGTAATCGTAACAGAAAAATTACTTATTTACTAATAGCTATCTATCCCATACATTTTGAGTCCCTCTTTCATAAGAGTTATCAAATTCGCTAGTTATAAACAGTAGCATGTGAAAGGGCGCGCGCAATTGGAGCCATCCAAGAACTAATAATCAATATAATCTTGGAGCCATCTTGTAGTAAAAGCAAGGTAAAAAATTATGATGACTGAAAAGTCATTTATAAGGAGATCATTCAGGCGCCATATTTTTGGGCCTTTTTTGAAAGTGTCTGTCTACATTTTCTTCAGCAGGACAGTCAAGTGATAAGTAAACCGCGAGTGCCCTACTAGCCAGTGGTTCCCAACGTTTTGTTGTCTAGGGACCGTGCTTTGGTTTGATTTCCTAGTTATTGATATGTTACCACGATCTTAGAGCATTTAACCAATGGAGACGGTCATACTAAATGTTTTAATAATCAGATCCGGGCTAGGTGCTATGGTTCACTATATATAGCCTGTCCCTGTCAAAATGAAGGTTTGCTTTGGCATGGACCATTTAAATCGCTTATATCTTTTCGTCCCCTTTGGGACGAATTCCGACAAACATAGGACGAATTGGGACTAATTGACCATGTAGTCAGAATTGCGGTTTTCAAAGTGGTCCTTGCCAAGATGTAGCACACTAAGTGAGGCGCCATTGCCCTAGCTAGACCGCCCTAGAGTCTAGACTAAAGAGTCTGTGGATAGTGGCGAAGCGCGCGCGATGTTAGCGAGTGGGGCGGCGGCGGCGCGCGACTGGGGTCAGGTGGCGCGGCCTTTGCCCTCCTTGATGGCGATCACGTAGCGCTGCGCCACGCGCTCCGGGGGCGAGTACCCGTCTGCGTACGACGAGTCCTGCGAACGACCGAAACTTGTAAGGGTGGGTTCACACTGGTAACATTTTGCGTGTCAGATCACCGTGTCTTTATCATCAGTCTCCTCATAGTATTACCACAGCGCACGCCCAATGTATGTTAAAGACACGGTGCTCTGACACGCCAAAATGTTACAAGTGTGGGGTCGAAGCTGGGGTGCAAGGAGTGAGCAGCGTCGAAACTGGGGTTTCAGGAGTGAGCTGCGTCGAAACTTTCAAGCAGACGGATATCGCGTTGGAGAATCTGACGAAAAAAGGGGCGAAACTACTTGTACTTCCGAGGACGACGAAACAAAACAGTATTGGTCAGGTGATTCTGAAGTTACCTGTAAAATCGAATCAGAAATTATCTACCAAAGAGGTATCATTTCGTAGCTGGGATTGTTTTACTCCCAGTAAGAAGCCAGCTTCAAAACGGGACTGTTTTATTCTCGTTTAAAAGCCTGCTACGAAACGGGATATTTATTTCCCGTCTCAAAGCCGGCTGCGAAATCTGGCTATGAAATGATCCGAAGGGCAAACACCTTCTTCCGGAACAATGCTGGCTCGTCTATCTGTGATGTTTGATTTCACTCAATGGCAATGAATCACTAATGATGTTATAAACAGTACCAACCTCTAACAAGACGTCGTAAGGGTCGGCAGCATTGGCCCGCTGTCGATTAATGACTGCACGGTAGAAGGCTTCTACCGTGCAGTCATCAATCGACTTCCACTAGAAGCACATAGTTTGCGGGTACAGCGCATAACAACAGCCCCTTTCTGTAGGCTTATTACCGATCTTCAAGTGGCAGTCGCAATCGCAGTTGTACAATTATTGCTGTCAAAACATATAAAAGAAATTGTCTTGTGTCGTTGTGTCAAAACACAAATTCGTATATGTGAATTTTTGTTTTGACAGCAATAATTGTACAACTTGGCGATTGCGACTGTCACTTGAAGATCGGTAATAAGCCTGCGGGTACAACGCGGCTCGTCTATCTCGTTCTGTTGATTTCATAGTCAAAAGACACTTTATACCAACCTCAAACAAAACCTCGTAAGGGTCGGCAGCATTAGCCGGCAGTCGATTGACGACTGCACGGTAGAAGCACGTAGTCTGCGGATACAGCGCCATAACAACCGCCCCTTTCGGGAACAACGCCGGTTCGTCGGTCCTTGGATCCGCGCGCATCAGCGGCAACGGCACGACGCGACGCTTGCTAAGTACGTGCCGGTTCTTCTGCTCTTCGTCGATGTCGTCCACTTCGTACTTCCCTTGTGCTGGTAGCCAGCTTACCACCTAAGTTTCAATTGTTGTTTTTAATTTCCTTACACTTTTTTTTTAAATACTTACTTAAAATATTATTTTCTGCTTTTTAGTCAACGAGGTAAAACTAAAAATACACCATCTCCTGTCGGAGTACTTGTTAAGACGAATCAAACGAGCCTTAACTCGATGGAGTAGCATGGTTTATCATTAACTTCCTGTGGCCTTCTTCCGGCTTTATCATCAGACCCTGAAAACTACTTCCCAGCAGAGTACTCGTCAAAACGAATGAAACAAGCCCAAAACTCGAAACCCAAAAAGGGTTGCAAGGTTTTATTACAGAGTTCCTGTGGCCTTCCGGCTCCATTATCAGACCCTTGACCCTCGTCTCCTGTCAGAGTACTTGTTAAGACGATTCTAACGAGCCCAAACTCGATAGGGTTGTATGGTTTTATTACAGAGTTCCTGTGGCATTCTTCCGGCTCCATCAGATAAGTTCAATGACACCATAATATTGCATTTCAGTTCTGACCTATGGCTATGTTCAAAGTTTCAAGTCTCTAGCTCATCGGGAAGATAATATACGATCATTTGCTAAATTTGTGGACACAGACAACCAAACAAATGAACAAGAAAGCAACCTAACAAAAACGTGTTAAAAAGGATACAGCCGTTTATGCCGCAAAAAACAGATAGATACAAGGGAATCAAAATTAGTAAAAATTTGCAAGTATTGTCGCCTTATACTACAAGTGCAGGGAAAAGTCTGAAAACTATACATTTGTAATTAAATCATAATCTTCAATCATTGAGGTTAAGCAACTATGAATTTTCTAATTGACCTATGAATGTTAAATTACATATATTTATTTTATCAACAAATTTATTTTATATTATCGAAAGGTCAAACGCGTAGCACAGATAAGCCGCGCCCCTTAGCCCTATTTGATACGGAATCCTAAAGGTACGAAGATCGACACGCACTTTGCCGGTTTTTTTAAGACTATGTCTGGTTAAATAATATTTGAAGTCAATTCATAAACAAATTATCAAATCAAAGCATAACCCACCACTATCCACTGCATGGTTAACCAAATCACATGAGATTCGCGCGGTAAAAAAGCGAAAGCATTTTATTTATATTGTAAACAATTAAAATAGCACAAATAATATATAACCTCGGCCAGTATCCAGTTCTCCTCCTTGTCAGAGACGCGCACGAGGGCGGCGACGGCGTCCCCGGGGCGCGCCACGTGGCCCGCGTCGGCCGGCACGGCCCCGCACAGCGGCGGAGCGCGCTCGCCCGCGCGCCCCACGTGCAGCGGCAGCGTCTGCGCCGCGCTCAGCAGCATCTTCATTAGAGCACCACAGCCTATAGTCTCTTTGTTGCCCGCATGACGCGCCTGTGTGTTATTTATTAATAATAAAAATCAGGAATTAGTGACAAACGATAGGCTATATTATCCCTATCTGTCTAACTAATTTTTTGTTAAGCTGACATATATCATAAAAATCAGGGCTTTGTTCGAAAACAGCATATGAAATTTCATTCCCCTAGCAGGCCTCCGTCACTCGCCTATACCTACCGCGATAAGCACCTACAGCGTTGCAAATCAGTCCAGGGCCGCCCCGCACTTGTGAGTACACGGATGCCTATACGACGGTCAGTCAATCATAATAGTCGCAATGCAAGGTTTATTTTATAAATTCTGTGACTGTATAACCTATTTTGTGGAGCATTTCAAGTTGTCATACTGGGCATGAATCAGAATCCTTAAATCCCGAAATGTAGATAATAGGTAGGTATAATTCGCTCAAAAAAAGAATGAAGAAAATTGAGCAAATTAACTTCCCATGCAAAAGGACATACCCAGGAATAAGGACATTGAGATATTTTCTTTATTAATTTTTGTATGAAACAGCTGGGTTTTTTTTCACGATTTCAGTGTTGGTCCCGTAGTAAAAGTTGTTCAGTTTGATGGTGCCTATCTGCCATATTCAGCATTAGGGGTTGTTTTGTAACATGTTGTAAATTATTCAATTTAACATTATGAATTCGAAATTGCAAATGACTGTTCAGGTTTAAAAACACATATACCTTATACTTAACATCT
Organism: Catoptria pinella; assembly: GCA_963556745.1. Classification (NCBI taxonomy): domain Eukaryota; kingdom Metazoa; phylum Arthropoda; class Insecta; order Lepidoptera; family Crambidae; genus Catoptria; species Catoptria pinella. The sequence goes on along the minus strand of OY750775.1, from coordinate 5,843,431 downwards.
ACCTATTGATTATGTTTTTGTACCACATATTATTTGCGTACATACTAATATGAAGGTAGGATTCTATTGAACAAGAAAACAAAAGTTCAGGTGCTCGTGCGCCTGAACAAAAGAAATGTTGAAGTTTGATAACATTTTATGTAAGAGAGGTAAACAATTGTAAAAACAATAAGCGCTTCTTAAAAATATGAGTATGCTATTTATTCTACTTTGCTTGTACAACCCTGACGCTTGAACTGTGGTGCAAGTAAATTATGAACACAAAGGAATTGCGCTCTTGTGAGTGTAGTAGTAGTAAGGTGCGATTTCAAATGCACCAGGTGCGTTTGAAATTTTGTAGGCTATTAAAATGGCAGCTTTCTTCGAGATCAAAGGAGTGCAACTTCTGTACGTTAGTACTATTATATATTCTGTGCCCCTAGAGACAAATAGTATATTATGGGAATATCTGTCTAAACTATTGTTTAAACTCTGACCAAAGTACCTGCATTCGCCTTTCATTTTTGATGGCACGAATCTCATAGATACGGGAAAGTGCTGCTCTGAGTAGTCTTTCTTCCTGCTCAGCTGCCGATAGCCCAGTTTTATACAAGTTTTTCAACTGTGTTTGCTGTAATATAAAATGGTATACTTAAATTATGTTTGGATTGGCCACATTTTTGTTGTAACTGTTTTATTAATTAAAAATATGTTAAATATGTATCCACACAGTACTTATCTTATTTTACATTCAAAAAATACAACTTAACTTAGAACTACTACCATACTTGCAATAAGAAATGAAAAACTTTATAATCAATATGAACCTGTTGTGACGAACTGGAAGAGTCTTCTCTTGGTGGTGATTCTGCGGCTTTCTCAGCTCTTAAGATAGATTCGATGCATTGTTCATTACGCCCCCTTTCGCCTTCAATATCATATATAAGCCTATGAAGCGAACGCAAACGTTCCTATTGGAAAAACATAAATGTTACAACCGGAATTAAAGGAAAAGAATTTAATTTAGTTAATGTTACAGTAATAAATCAGCAACATAAATATTAAAATCACATAAAATGTTAAACAGGCTTAACTTGTTACTTGTAGTGGTGGCTTGTAGGAATATCTTACTTACCTGTACTTGTTGGGCAGCAACATCAGCCGTTAGCGGCATATTTATTGATTTTCACGGAGCTTCCAACTCAGGTAAATAACATGTAACCAGCTAATACACACGAAAGCCTAGTAAATTCAAATAATATTTAGACATCATATAAACATTGTCAAAAATAAGTAAATACGTTAAGTATTATTACCGATATGAGCACGTTCCACCAAGAAGTAACGAACATCCGTTTAGTGAAGTAATGATTTATAAAATACAACAAAAGATGTTCCACACATAGATTACGAATGAAATTGTTAATAATTAACAACAATTTGATAAATAAAGTTACTCCACGGTAAAGATTTTTAATTAACGATTAGGCTAAGACATACCTACCTACCGTCTATCTACATAAAAAAGTACTCTGTGCTATCTACTTACTTAATAGGGTATTATACACCATGTAAGAAACAATATAAAAATGCATGTTTATGATAGATTTCATAAAAAGTGAATGAGAAACGTCGATATTTATTCATAAAAATGCAATATACATTTTATAATTCAATTTAAAAAATCGACTTTTTTAATCTATTCTTCAAATGTTCAAAACGCCATTCGCCATATTGGATTCCGACGTGACGTCAGCCCGACAGTAAGCAAACAGGATTTCGTACCCGTCGTACTGTTATTTTATAATTTTATGTGATTATCACTTTTATGCTTTATTTTACTAAAATCGCATCATGGAAGACGGTTTTGTGGAGAAATGTTAAAACAGCAATGTAAGTACCTATCATATCAAGTTTTTTCTAACATTAAGTAATACACAACACGATAATACCCTGTGTTTGTTTACTATTACAATCCAACATAACCTATTTTTATTTTATTTTGTTATCAGGTCCGGAAGGGAATCTGACGACGCAATAGGCTATGTGCAGCTCAAACGGGTTCAAAACACGTGCGTTGTAGTGTACGGTATGCCTGGAACATAAAGTGCGTTCCAAGCCCTATGTACTGATTGACACATAATGTGAATGAACAGGAAGAGACTGTGAGTAGTGTTAAGTGCTACGATTGTCCCTCGTCAGAAGGTGGCTGCAAGCATGGTGTTACGATGTACACCGCCAAACCGAAGCCCTGTCGTCGTGTACTTCGGTTGAGTTTTAATGGAAGAAATCGAATCTGGCTAAGGTTGGCTCATCGATAAACATTTTGTGTGCAAAAGAAATTTCTAAAAGAAAATCTAAGGAGATGGTTGCAGACAGCAGTGTGCGATGCAAAAGGTTAATTTATGGGGAAACGCATAACCTTGATTAGTATAGTTCCACAACAAGTGATTGATCTACCTTTGCATGAATTTAAAAATCATGTTAAAAAGACGCTCATGGGTAATGGTTATTATAAAGTAGACAATTATCTGAAAGACCAAAATGCATGGAAAAAATGTAACACATAGCTTGTAATTATAAGTACCTACTTTGTTGTTTATAATCTGTTGTATTGTATTTGGTAACTGTTGTAAAGTAATAAAGATATATTTCAATTAGTTAAGTGTTTATTTCTGTTATTCATATAATCAAATTTCCAATTTAAGTTAAAGAGACAGGACATAACCGAGTGACCATAAACTTGACTGATGACAGCCAGATTAACAATGGCAGATCATGATATAATATTTAAGTTTGTAAATATTGTAACTTATTTCTGTTAAAGCTGATAAGTTTCTTGCACCTGTTCTTCTTGTCAGTTATAAAACTCTGGAATGGGTGGAAAATATAGATGATTCAGAAGCGCTTAATTACTAAGTTTATTTGAATAGTTTTTTGTACTTTGACTTTGACTATTCTCCTACCCTACCCTATGTATAGTGCATATGTATTCACATATTTTCCACATGCACATGACATTGAAATGAACATTATTATATCCTTAACATTTTTATAGTGGCCAAGTTGACCCATTCTTCAAATCAACTCGGCTGTGATGTGCCAACATCATCTTTATACAGTGAGTGCACCATGGAAATAAAAAAAACTATACTTATTATTTGATATATTTATTTATTATAATATAATAATACCTTTTATATAAACTCAAAGTTGCCTGTGTAAGTATTAATCCTTCAAAACACATGATTGATTTTGAATCAAAAAATGCAAGTGTTAGGTTATGTTCACATCGCTTATCCTTCTTGCATATCCAGTAGACACAAAATTCACGAGACCATCAGGTGAACAGGATATTTTTTTGTTTGTTTTTTGGATTTCTTTGGATCTCTTCTTACGTTTCAACCAAGTTTTTCTCATTTTGATGTCACTTGGCACTTGAACCCACTATTTTAGTGGAGATTTTACACTTGTTTTACTGCAATCAGGCACAAGACACCAATGATAAAACATTACAACTCATTATTTTAAAAACTTTCGTTACTTTTGTAAAAAGACATTGTAACCACTCTTGATTTTGATTGTTTCCTGACGCCTGACGGAGTGACGTCACGGGCCTAAACAGCATGGCGGCTTGCGTTTCTGCGCAATAATTCAAAATCATAAATAAAAAATCATTTTTAAGGTATTTCTTGGTTTTATAAAATTGAAATAAAAATTGTGCTGGTTTATTACGACCTCAGGAATAATATAAACATGTTTTCAAAAAAAGGTGTAATTCCCTATTATGAGACAACAGACAACTGTCAAAATTTTGACAAAAACTGTGTGTACTGCAGCGAAATTTTTTCTAAATCTATGGTGTGTAGTAGTGTGTACTGTGTACTCAGAAAAATAATGAGACTGTGTACTTAGTTGTATTCGTCCTTTTCAGGACAGGCGAAGGTCTAAGCCATACTGCCAGTTCTTGAGTCTTTGTTTCTCTTGTTTAATGCAAAGGCAAAGCCAAATCTTGAGTCTTTTTGGTGTTTTTAAGGCAAAATCTTAAATTATTTTTGGGTAAAATCAATATCCAAGAGAGAGTCAAGTCAGAGTTTGTCACATCAATTTTCTCCAACAGTAGAGATAACAAAGTCATAGATGGGGATGAAATAAATAAGACAAGTAAGAATAAACAGACTTATATTATAAAACCTTACCCTCAGAAAAATAATTAAAGTTTTTCTTCAGACTTACTCAGTAAATCTTATAAAGTACCTATGTACATACATATCGATAGGAATCAAGTCAAGCCACAAAAAAAGGGTACTTCGTGGTTTTAACGGCCTGGCACTGGGTTCTAGGTTCAAGCCCTTTTATGCCTGTCTTGGATTTGACTAGATTTTAGGTTTGACACTTCTCTTCTAAATTCAAATGTTTTATAATTATTATGTGACATTATCGATAGTGAAAATACACACAATGCAATGCATTCCTTCCCTATCCCTACAGTTAAATATTTTTTTATTATCGGGAAGGCAAAAGAACGTATGACCATACACCCTAATTTTCTATATTTCCTCAACTAGCATTACTGTACACGCAAACGGAATGGTATTCTGTGATACTGTATCTCATCTACACAATATTGTTATGTAAAACGCTTTTTTTCCCGTTTAATTTTCATACCACACCACTATAAATGTTTTTCATCGAATGCCATGAATGACTACACCATTCCATTACTACTGATATGTTTCAGTCCCCAGTTATTATTAAATTAATATTCCTAAATTTTATATAGGACATTTGATAGGACTCTTACCGACCACAAACATATCTATCGCCTTGTGCAGTTAACTCTGGTGTCAAGTGTTTCAGTTCAGTGATCCTACCATGAGTTGATGCAAACTGTTTACGTTACCGTAAACCTTAGAGCATTAAGCCGTAAACTATCGTTTTCTCTCTTTCACTCGCATTGACTGTGAGCAGTATATCCGAGAGTTTACGGTATCGTAAACAGTTTGCAACAACTCATGGTGCCTATCCAGATGTCTGCAGAAAGCAGCTTTGCAGAAAGTGTGTAGTGTAGGTATAGGTACGGTGTGTGTGCATGCAGCCCTTTCCATGTTTTTCTGCGAGTTTTTTATTTTTCTTTAGAAAAAAGCGGGACGGAAGATATTGAGCCCTGTCAATCCGAACTGTTTGATCCGGGACAAAATAAAATTCTCTGAATTTATAAACGACTGAATCCAATCCTTAATTCAGGAAGGTCTAAATAAGCTCTTTACTTTAAAATCAATGCGCGCTCCAGCGCGGTAGCGGTAGTTCGTTAAAACCCAAATTAGTAATTTGTGACCGACCAAACGCCAATTCTTGCTTTTTTAACAGACTGCAAAGAGTGGGTTATGTTTTTCGCGCGTATGTTGTAGGTATGTATGTAATTATATGTAATAATTCTTTACTAAGATATGATACCTCATATCTTTCAAACGGCTGAACGGATTTCTTTCATTAATATAATTGTTAGCACAGTTAGATGTCTTGACAGCCCAAGTGTGTTTTAGGTAAGTGACGTTAAACAAACTAACATGGCAACCAATAGCAAACCTATTTTATTTATATACTACATTAGACAGGCTAGGCCGTACAGTACAGAAAAATTGCTCATTAAGTTACGGTGTATGCACCGCAACTCCTTCAGTCTATTGCGAGCGACCGGTAGAAACAGTTGATGCGCCGCGAAGGTTGGTTGTGTGACACAATTTTAATTTTGAATATAAGTCTTTGATTTTATGCTATTTTGTATTATTTCAAGTACCTACTTATATTTTTTTTTTTTTCATTGTGATAGCTTCACGCATACCTAGTCTTTCAATTATTTTAATTGAAGATTGAGATTTGAGGAGACTTGAATAATAGGGATAGCATTTTAAAAATAAAACAACAGCTTTGTTCTTAAAAATATTCTTAAAATATACTTATCCAACACATTTCTTTTGTATTTTGGTTATTTAATTATCGCTTTCTATTTTCGCAATTGTTTTCTTGTTATATTTTTAGGTGGCAAAGAAATTCTCAATACAAAATTACATTAAATAAACAATCACACAGTACACTGCCTATATCACGATCGAGTAGTCTCTTACTAATATATTTATTGCTAAAGATAACTGATGATTTACACAAGAGCTAGCAATACAACGGATAGGCGGTAGGCTAATGTGCAGTCGACAGTACAATCTATGAAAAACACCCAGATAAAATACGAATGTGTTGATTCAGTTAATAAAGTCAATAGCTTTTTTTCAGTGTTTAATTTATCAGAAACAGCCAAATTTGCTTTATTTAATATATACCCGTGGATATTGCAACTGCTTCGTCATTAAATATAGAAACAATATGTTTGTAACTAGTAAAAAAAACTTAGTGTGGTTAACACACTGGTACAGTATCTTTCTTTCTAAAAGAATATCGGTAGCTTAACAAGCAGTTACCTGTAGAAGCTTAGTCCAGGGTACAGAAAAAAATATATTCATATGACAAAAAACCTATGTGAGGTACTATATCAACAAGCATAGAAATCGGCCATTTACGGTGCGAGCAAAACTTCTAGCTCCGTCCGACTTGAACACGAGGCGATCCATAATTTCTCGGTATGGAAAATACACTCAGCGCAAGTGCGATTAGACTTCAGAGCGAGCTAGAAGTTTGGCACGAGTTATAACAGCTTTGTTATATTTATCTTCATGAATTTTTTGAACACTGATCTCTATTTAACCCCTTGTAATACAGCAAATAGTATTTAGTGTTAGTATATTAATTAATGTGTGTATATCTAAGATACTTTGTGATTAAATAGCAACTCCATTAAACCAAAATTGATAGCTAGGCTAGCTAATAATTAAATAATGCTCGGAATCGAAAAGATCCTTGGAATTCCGAGGTTGAAATAGAGTTCTGTGTTGATAATGATACAACACCAAGTCCCTATTTTTATTTTTCATCGTGTACTCAACTACTCAACTATAATACTTTAAAACTTATGAAATACCTATTATAGTGAGTTTAGTAAAGGAATTACTCTCTGGAAAATGACTGTGTACATTAGAGCTAATAATATGTATCCATACAACACCTCCAATATCATACACAAAAAAAAAACCGACGCTGAATAAATATAGCAGAAGGCAAAAATCGCCAAAATCACGTATTTCGCAGACAACCACATGCAAAATGCGACTTCTTGGTGGGTAATTTGTTTGCGATAATGTGAAAATTATGAGCAAGTAGATAGGTCTGTACTGCTGCACAGCCGCCAAGAAATCTATTTGAATGTTATTGCCTGACAAATTAGAAGAGTTCCCAATTTCCTTAAGCGTATACATTTCTTGGTTTGAATGACGCTCTAGCGCTTTATAATTTGCGTAATGCTTTAGTAACTAAATGAGAGCATACGTTAAGAGTATAAAAACAACGATAGATAGAACGACACTACAGGTTCATTTTACTAGTATATCTTCAAAACAGAAAATGCAACTGCACTGAATATATCATAGTAGCTGATTAACATTCTACATGTGACAGCTTAAAAATATTAATTTTGTACCATGTTATCAAGGTGTTAAATGAAAGTTGTAATAAATCGGGATTCTTTTCTTGATAGAAGTAATAGGTAGCTATATTGTAAAATTGTATTGGTTCACTAGCTTTTATTGAAATGTATTTAATATTTTAATAACCATTAACTATCGTAGTCCATTAAAATTTGTAATTAAATAATTAATTATAAATAAATCAATTAAATCAAAAATTAAATAACACAAAAAGTCAAGGTAAGTAATATCACAGTTGTACAATCCACACAGTTGGTAAACGAATGTACTTGCGCAGAGCAATGGAGGGGATCTCGCGGGGGTTGGGCGGCGCGGATCGCGGTCGCGGCCCCCAAACGCGCTCAGTTTGCGCACTCGAGCGCCGAGGGCCCAGTGATGCCAGATTGGGGGAATCAACAAAGGTGGTTTTCTTCGTCTTTCGGAGGGAATTATAAATCTTCGTTTCGTACAAATAGTCTCGTTTTGGGGAAGTAAGTCGGTGTTGTAGAGGATTTTTTTTTCTTTTCATACAAATAGTATTATTTTGGGGGGATTCTGTGTGTGAGGGCCGACGCGACCATGTAAAACGCCAACGTGCATTAATACAGTACCTACTTTGTGTTTCTTTGGGCGGGCTACAGTTACCTCTAGCTAAGTTTATTAACTATTATAATGAAATAAAAAACCATTTTAGGCAAAATTTTCATTCATTTGTTGGAAATAATATTTTAGAGAAATTATTTGAAGTAGAATTTAAATTACGGCCATTCTCATGTTTCCCTGAAACTTTTATGATAAAGATTATTCATCCGAATGCAACTGAAAAAATCTATAAACTAAAGTGTCACGTAAACATCTGGCAGTGCAACACATGTAAATGTAATTTGGTACATAGGGATTTGTAAATAAATCATTACTTAATAATTACATTTACTAAGTAATCATTAACCCTTGCACATTTGCGACGTGCGGCGGCACACGGCGGTGTCATCCGACATCAATGGCGTTTACCAACTGTATGGATTGTAAAACTGTGGTAATACGAAATACCCACATCCTTTGTTAAATATAAATTGGAAGTAATATAATAATTATTAGATTGTCATGTACGCCATGATGAATGTTTTTTCTCGAAATATTTGAGGATAAGTTTCATACTAGATATAAACAAACAATAGTGACAAAAGTAATTCGACAAAACATAGCTAGCTGGTTAAAAATACACCATACTCCCTATTTATCTAAGTATAATTATTCAATCAGCTAAATGTAACATCAACAATGATTATTTTATTTTTCAATAATTCACAAATCGTTTCAAACGTGATGATCATGACAATAACGGCCGAAAATGTATCTCTAAATCGAGACAACACCTTATTTACTACCACATTCACTGCACATCAAAGTTCATTAAAATCAAATGTCGTAAAATAAAAATGTAATCAATCGTCTCTATGATTATCGTTACGCTACTCGGAGGCGTCTGCGGCGAGACGAGTTAACCTACCTACATAAAGTCAACCGAACGGCGCGTGAGGGCACGTGAGGGCGCGTGAGGGCGCGGGAGGCCGCGGAGGCGCGGGCACGGCGCGGGCGCGGGCGCGGGCCGCTACGGGCGGCGGCCCCTCTACCGCACTCAGTACGGACTGTAATAAGAGCCGCGCCTGAAACCTCTGCGAACAAGCCACCACATTACTAACTCACCCTCGTTCGCCACGGCCGACGGCCGAACGTTTTCCGTCGACCGTGTTACGTCGAAGGACGCTTCGGGTCTCTGCATTAAAAATACATATTTTCTTCATTACATACTTTATTCGATATAATATTATTATATAATGTTTTCGTTTTGATCCATTGAGGCGTGATTTACGACAGTTCGGGACGGCAGAAATCGTGCGGTGTTACTTTTATTTTAACCACGCGAATTTATACTTTCTTCTGCTCGACCGTATCGATAAGTGCCGATCCGAACACATCTTTAGTACGCCTTACAGTTTTCTGTTTAAATATCAATAAGTTTATAAAAATATGTAAATAATAAGAGTGGCAATAGCCATGCACAGTACTTCAATACAACCTCGGTGTATTTTATACACTCTTCTACTTCTAAACAACAGAAAACACTACATTAAAAAATGTAGTACTAGATACACCTAAAGCATAGCATGACCGCTGGCGCTGAGTGAACAAAATGTAAAACACTCTGATGCAACGAAAACATACATTGATATCTAATATCATTCACAAACAAAAAAGATTGGCTTTGTATAACAAGCTACAATATTTGTTTGCATCATGCCACCATACACCCAATACAGCAAAATACGCATGCTACGTGATCGAGGAATCATACATACAAAATGATAAACAAAAGTCAATAAATATAATCTTAAGAGCATTCAAGTTTCATATAGTTTGATTTTTTTTTTTGTTATTTTTTCGACAAGAGTTATTGAATAAATACGATTTTTACAATAATTAGCGGGCAAAAATAGATGTTACTTACTGCATTCATTAATCAAACCAAATATAAGCAATAAGTTACAAGAAAAAATAGTGTGGTGCTGAGAAATACATTACATCAAGTTTATGTAATTTAACAGTTGATTATGTTTGTGCAACTACATGAGTACATTGTGGTGCATCAAAATCATAAATATTCAATAACTCTTTGAAAGGTATGCCAATTGGTGTATCGAGCTGGTGCCAGACGGCATTAAGCTTGGACAAATAACAATGCAAATTTTAAATTTCTTAATAACTTACATTAGCTCAGACTTTTGACATTCAAATTCAATGATACTTGACTTCACATTTATTTTCTAATAGGTGTAATAAATTTTTAATTATAGGAAGGAAAATTAGTTCTTTAAGCAAATACTTATAAGGGTTTTTATCTATGTATATTGTCTCAAGTCTGGGTGTTTCAGGGTTGATAAAAATAATTATTTTAAGGGGGTAAGTATGGCTTACACATTCTAAGTGGCTTGGCTTATATACAGACATTCTAAATAGTAAAATGAAAATAAGCAAAACAACACGCCAGCACCACGAGTTCAGCCAGTTTAGACAAAGTGACATGAATGAGGTGTATCACTCAAAACTTTTGTAGATGGCGCTCTCGGCAATGGTACCTCGTTTACAAATTATGACATTTGTTTTTTGCGTATTTGTTTAATTTAGCTGGAATAAATGTATGCTACACTATCAGTGACTCAACTAAAAGATGATTTAATGTCTTGCCGAACTCAGATTTTTCGACAGTTATACTTAATTTTCCACGATTTCTATTTAATATTATGTTTATTTGTTGTAGACTGGAATCGTACGACTGAAATTATAACTTTGGTGCTATAGAAGAAGACTGCCTAGATGATGATAAATATGATCATTCACCTGCTGAAACATTTAAAAATATTAATGCCAGCACAGCTTTGCCACCTCTGTCTAAACATAATATCCAGGAATTTATCGAAAGTAATAACTGATGCTCATGATATGTTTGAAATTATACTACTGGTAGTATTTAAGTTGCAGGGACCACAAAACTCATGTTTTCTTGTACAATGGACACCTCGAATTTTGCAATTAAACTGCACACTAAGACATTATCAGTTTTTATGAAAATGATAAAAATATGATAACTTTCTTATGATGAAACTGACAGTTCAATTGGGTACCATCGCTAATGCGCCACCTAGCGAGAGAAAAAGGCAGTGATACACTCCATTGAGTATCAATCGCGAATGAACTTATTTGCCAAGTAAAAAGTATGGATTTCATATTTTTAAACACTATTAACAGTCTATCTATGGTCAGTGAAAATATATGTCAATCCCATACATCATATTATTATATACGATATCGCTTAGAAATGTAACTTTGTCAAGTGAGCCAGGGCAGTTTTATGTCCATAATTCAATTTTGTCAACAATAAAAGATAGTGACATCAAACTTGATAGTATGCATCATTGTTTGACCAAGTCTTGGCTTTTGAGAAGACATGACACTAAATATTGCTTTGTTTTCATTGCAATACTCTGTGCAGAGCAGATCGAAATACAAAAATAAAAATATACTTAATCAAATCCAATGGCTAGTAGTTGCTTTATAAGCCAAAGGGACACCACTGAAACGATTGAACTGCTCTATTTATTCTATTCAATTGTAAAGAGATCCTATTGTATGTATGACTAAAAACTAATTTATTAATTTGGGTTAACCTTACTTTTATAAGTATGAAGAACTGAGGAATAATACAATTCGATTTCTTTAAACAGCTGATGGCCCTGCTTAGGATTTAATAATTCAATTTATAAGTAACTACAGATGATAGATAATACATATTATTATGATTTATGATTTTGCCCTTAGTAATAATGGACTTCTGAAAATGAAAAACAAAACTCACTTCATTAGATCTTGATTTGCTGCCTGAGTAGACAGCAAAAACTATAGTATACATAACAATTAACAGAACATAATCCTAATGTAAAAGTAAAATAAAGTATAATTTAAAACAAGATGAGCAATTAGTTTGCTAAAACCTATTACTATTATCATTTATATTAAACTAAAAACCCAATATTACGACTCTTACAGTATCAAAGCTGAACTGAATTTGTGTATGCTTCTGTGCCAAGCAGACACACAAGAAATGTTAAAATAAAATAAAAATAGTGGTCAAGTAATAAAAATCCATACAAGTTAAGAATAAATATAACCAGATTTCTTTGAATTCAAGTAAATGCAAAAATTGGAAGCCTAATCAACATTTTACATAATATTTTGTCAGTCTGTCTGTACTTTTTTGTTGGCATATATCAAAAAGATTGAAGATTCATCACTGGTTTCATAAATTTAGCATTTAAATAAACATTTATTTAACTTAGTTCAAAATCCTGAGCACGTATTCAGCCCTGCCCCTATTTATTTATTTGTTGCAACACAATTACTTTTGCTGCACTACTATATCGAATCGTAATACTGCGGTAAATCAATCGTTTGGCGATGAAATACAGAATAGTCCAATGCCCTTGGAGCAGGTCGATCGTTTGCAAGGCGTAGTCGAATTTTAATAAGGATTGTACCTGCCACGGCGCACGGGCCGGTAGCCAGAGTAGAAGGGCGAGTAGCCCCCGCGGAAGGAGCGCCCGCGCCCGCGGATGCCCCGCGGCGGCCGATTTGTCGACGACAGCCCTGGTTTATTTGTACGCTTCGGCATCACCTATAATACAAATTACATGTCTTTCAATTTCTAACAGCAAGAACATGATATATAGAGCTTTTTTAATTATCAACCACCGGCAGACAGAACGTGACATGGCCTGGGCATAATCATGAAAGGTGATTTGGTAAAGATAACATCATTTTTTTGTCTGACTAGATGCAACCACAATAGCAAATCTTTTTTGCTGTGGTTACCTTTACACCAACTAATATTTGGCGACCTCCGTGGTAGTAGGTCCAAGTAGGTTATATGCCGGTTTTCAAGGTGTCTTCACCATATTTTGAGGTCCTGCGTTTAATCCCCAGGTGGGTCAATTTAGAACATTATTTATATTTATTTTATTTATATAAAAATATGAAACAAACCTTAATCTGGCGTCCTCTAAATAATGATTCATCCATAGCCATGGCAGTCTGTACACTGTCTTTATCACCAAACTCAATGTAGGCAAAACCTTTAGGATGTCCGTCAAATTTGTTACATAATATTGTAACCCTGAAATATAAAGAAACTTTGAAAAAGTGTAATTATGAAGTTTATATTAGCTACATTAAGAATACATGATTGAAAATTGGATATCACTAATTGATGACAGCAAAATAGAAAAAGACGTCTACGAAATCACAATTTTACAGGAGAGTACATTTGGTCAATAGTAGTAATTTTGAGAGTTACTGACAGATTAACATAAAACTTTGAATGATGTATTAAAATAACATTCTTTATTGATTACATAACAGGTTATATACGAATATTGTTATTTTATTGAAATAATGTAGATGTCTTTTTTTACTCCTAGAAAACTTTGACGTAAAGAAGATATCTGTTTATTTATAGATTTTGATGAAAAAACGGGCAGTTTTTTTTGTTGTTTTTTTTATTTAAAATTTCATAGCCACACTATTTTATGACATAAGACATCACAGGTACTCACCTTTGTAGGTATTTTGAATAGTTTCATTTAAGTTTGTCAAATCTGAAATCTCATTGATTTCTTTCATTTTACCTTTTTTGGGCCATATTTAACAGTAACTTATTCCTTGAGACGCAGAGATACAAATATTTTATGGATTAATTTATGGTAGAATGCGTTAAACTATGAATTTAATAAAAAGCATGAGAACACAACCGGTACACCAAAGAATGAGACAAGTGACAGATGTCTTTGTTGACGTTTGAATCACCTGTCAAAGATGTAAAGTAATGGCAGATAAATTCAAATGTGTGTTTCAACTGCAATGTTTTTTTAAAAACGGAGTGTAGATGTATTTATTTACGTGCTAGATATTGCTTATTATTTTAAAATTCAAAATAATTTTAATACAGACTTGTAGATAAGGTTTATTTAAAGCTTCTATTTTTCTATAATTATTATATAAATGCTGTTTGTTTTCCATGAATAAATAAAGCTGATTTAGAGAAAAAAACACTTTCGAAGAAGATGTAGATGTCCGTTCTACTTTACTGCCATCAAAATATTTATCAAATTATAAAATATAAACTATTTTACCTATTTATAGAACCACATCCGTGAAAATGCTGTTCAAGCTCTTCAGCTGTCGCACCATAATCCACATTACCAACATAGACAGACCTATTGTCTGCTTCTATCTTCTCTTCAATGGACATGTTCAGAGGACTAGCTATTGGAGGAAGAATTTTATAAGTTGATATTATTACAAAACATAGTTGTCTTTAACTCTTTTCCTGGAAAGAATATATTTTGTTACTTACTAAGTCCTGGTGGACTGCCCATATTCATTTGTTTGTCAACTTCAGTTTGCATTTGCTTAAGTTTCTCTGCCTCTTCCTCCATCTCACGGACTCTAGCCTTGATGGCAGCAAGGTCAGGCACATCACTTCCAGCGGCCTCATCTCCACCCTACAACATAGTTTCATTCAAACACAAACAATAATAGATTCATATGTTTCAGTACCCGATCTGTGGCACTGCACAGTGTTGTGAGTTGACAAGTTATTTGAAAAATGAAAAAAATGAAAAAATATTTATTTCGTTAACAGAGGGTAGATATCTTAACTATAGTGTTGGGGCCCTCTGTTAAGTATAGTAATACCTGTAGTAGAGGAGCCCCGCTCCTCCGCATTAGCACGACAGAAACAATCTACTTAGTTTTAATTTTCTAAATGTAAGTGCACTTTAATATAATTTCTCTAAAATGTAGGACTTATTAAATCTTTATGAACAAATAATAATAAAGAAAAAATAAAGAAAAAAAAGTTAATTTGCGTATGTGTGTGTTTTTGTGTGTGTGTGTGTGTGTGTGTGTGTGTGTGTGTGTGTGTGTGTGTGTGTATGTGTGTGTGTGTGTGTGCATGTTAATGTATATGTGTATATATTTATCTTATATATTATAACAAACCTTCAACCTCATCATAGCTTTGTTGCATTAAAAACATTTTCAATTTCTTTTTACACTCAACATATGTCAGACCGTATACATCAATTTTATTATTTACAGCGTTGTATAAGGTTATTGCTCGCCTAGTATACTGTCTACATGCATATTTAGTTTTAAAATTATCTTTATATTCAATTTTATATTTCCGTCTTTTATTTATTTTTCACACCATAAACCAATATCCATCATAATAATTACATTGATAGTATTTTATTCTAGGGTTTCACCATACTTTTGGAGGAACACCTTCCAAAAGTATGGTGAAAGTATCGACACTGGGGATAATGCCCCATAACCCATAAGAATACACTTATCTGAGAATATCTAATTGTCAATTGTCAATCAGATATAATAAAATCTTAGGGAAACGACATGCAAAAATTATGTAAACCATCTTACCCCGAGGCTGCTGTCCGTCATGTTTAGAGAACCGTTCGTTCCGTCTAGGTGATTGTTATCAAGCGAATCTAAATAGTCATCATTGTCTGCCATATCAACTTACCGACGTTAACATTAATTGCTCAGCAGCGATATCAGACAAATAGTCCTACAACAAATAAATTGTCGTTAGAACACAAATAACAATCGAATATGTAGACGGAACACTGAACTTCTTTCTAAATAAGTACTACTTACCGGTAACCAAATCCGGACCAATAAAATTGACCTACTTTAGAAATAAAAACTTAGGAAACCTCAACTAACGGCACTTGTGAAAACTAAACACGTTAACGATTTAAGAGTCCTATCATTTTATTGATATTGGCGGATTTATTTGGCAAAATTATCTGAAAAATAACGCCATCCAAACAATTTTGACAAATGACAGTATTAACATGACACTTGACAGTCGTCCGTCAGTCAACTTCACAGACTCGAGCGAAACGAACGCACCTCAACGGCGGTATCGGCTAAAAATATTGAAGTTCATGTTGACTGTATTTTGATAGATGTATATGATACATTGCTACTTTTCTTTGGTAAGTTTTTATTTGTGCCAAAACGAAGTAGCAATGTAACACAAACATCTGTCAAAACACAACATGAACTTTCAATAACTTAGGGTGCGTTCCGTCGCTTCGCTCGAGTGCACTCGAGCGCGCTCCAGTGCGCACTCTGACCGTTCAGTGGCTCGGTGAAATTTTACTCTGACAGCCGTCAGAGCGTAGTTTCACCCGTTCCGTGACTCAGAGTGCAGTAACCAAACAACCACCTAAATCAGTCGTTGAAAAACGCTCTGACGTTTATCTTTTGTCATAATGTCAATGTCATTTGACATTATTTTGTATTTAGATGTTTTTGTGTCTAAAAGTTCATGGTTGCTCCTCAAAAAAACAGATTCTATTTGATTTTGTTTATAAGAATGTTTAAATTATCCGTATTCCAAAATAGAAAACGAAAACTTTGTACTTAATGACATTTAAAGTTCTTTTAGGTTATAAAAACAACTCGATCGTTCTGTGGCTTGGTTGCAACTCAAACGAGTTAAACTTTACCCAAACAACTACACCCAAAACGACGGAACGCACCTCTGAGCTTGAAATTCCATATGAAAATATATGATCTACCAAGGATTTGTACAGGATTAATAGAACTTGTAATGTTATTTTATTTTTGATTATGACAAATTTAGCTAACAGAGCACGAAGTTTTTGGCACACAGTTTCGATATTAGGACCCCAGTTGTGGCGGTTGTCAATAAAATTGATAGGCCTAAATATTTTTGCTGTTGCACCGTTTCTATTGGTTTGCATTGGCAAGATGATACTTTATTGTGCATACAATCGTGATTGTGTATTACTATTGAAAAGTCGGGGTCTTTACAATATAAGTTGTTAATAAAACATAATAGTACAAAAAAGTGAAATAAAATAATAAATGCTTGGAAAACAAGTGATTTGTGTTTCATTTTTATTATTATAAAATTTTTGTATACATGATCTGCCAAAACATGATTAGTTCGTTTCGATGCCAAGATAGGTTTTATCCAGAAGCCTTGTGTAAATGTGCTGGAATGCTCACAGCTCCGCTTTTCAAGCCAAAATATAAGCAATAGTGAATGCTTGCAACCACCTTAAAATGAAAAAGTTGGTATGATAATATGTTAATACCTATCTACAAATAAAAATGTATTGGTTGAATTGAAAACCTCCTTTTTGGTAGTTAGTAATTTTTTTGCAAGGAAAGTTTAAGTAAACAAAAGTTTTGAAATTTTCTTACCTGCAGAAGCTGCACAATCGGAACAATTTGACTTGAGGATCTCGGCATCAGTTTCCTTTATTTTGGTTAATGATTGTTGTGTCCTATGCTCGGGCTTTGACAGGACTTTCATAAGATTCTCTCCACTTCTACATAACCGACAGACAGCCGAGGTCTAGTTACTATCCCGGGATGACCTAAAAGAAAGAGAAGATTAAAAAAGGAGAACATCGCAGCCGTAAAACAGTGTTTTCAATTAATACTATGTATAGATTTTGCAAAAAAAGTCAATACCTACCTATTACATATTAAATAAAAAATAATCTTTGACAATTTATGTGCTGGTCTAATCACATCAAAATAATAGTTAAAACTTATTCACTTGATCATTCATTCGTTCTTAGAGCATAAGCATTCGTTTTCTTTGTCGCAGCACTAAGACTTTTATTATGGTATTTGGCATGCGTTTGGTATCGTTTTGCTATCACAATGTCGTCATTATCTTACACAAACAAAGTGCGTTTTCTTCGTAATCATATTACGGTTTGGTAATAAAATTATACTTACGTGTGATAGAAAATCCCGTTCTTAGTAATATTTAAATTTTCAGATCGTCTTTTGCACGAAAACACTGCACAATTCACCATTTTTGCGGAGCTGCGATCGGCGACATTTGTGTTCTTACAAAATGTCAAGACGGGTGTTCGAGACCAACTAGTTTTTATAAACTGACACGATCAAATTGGTCATGTACTTCGGTGAAAGGGGAGCGTGTATTTGCCATCTCCCGCTCTATGGGCTAGACCCCCAGCAATGTGTTCGCACGGACAATTGAAAAAAAAAGAGCTGTTAAAAAAAAATCATGCGTTAATAAAATCGTCCGTGCGGACATGGCCTTAGACCAGCGTCAAACTGTTGTCAGTGTCAATGTCAATTGTTGCTTTAGTTATTCTTCTTGTATAGTGATTGATTGTGTTGTTTACTTATTTATCAATTTACTTACTAATTAGTTTTCTTTTGAAAGTAAAGAAAGTGGTTTGTCTGATTTAAAATACTAGGTATTCATTTTAGTTTTTGTGAAGAGCTGACGTAAAATTATTCAGACAATATGTCTGCTATGGGCCCAGAGTTTTATAATTTCATTAAAAAACTAGAAGATAATGGTGATAAAGTTTTGACGTTATCAAGTTCTCCGCTGGAGCAACCTGCCGATTTTGAATTCAACGTAGGTGCCTTTTTAATGCACTTATCTAAAATAAGTGTGTACTTTTAGTTTTCTGTTATCTGTAGCAGTCTCAAAAATGTTCTAATTTTTTCCAGAACTACTCTTGTTACGTCTGTAATGGCTACTACGGTCCAAGTTTTGGGGAACCTGTGTGTGTCACCTGCCATGCATTTTTATTTCCCGACTTCCCATCCTATTTTCCAAGTTCTTATTTCTCAAGTGAGAAGACTGATGATGGTGACTCTGGAAATGATGAACCGTCAGATTTGAATTACAGTGCTGACCGTAAAATGTACAGAGCTTGTCAATTGCCAGCTTGCTGGTATTACAGAGTAAGTACTAGCGTAAATTATAAAATGTTTTGGTTATTTGGTAAGTAGCAAATTGAGATTAATATCAAAAACATGTTATTGTCACTAGTTCATAGACCATTCTTAAAGAGAGTCTTCAAATTGTTAGTAAATATAGGTGGTAAGTTAATAATTTACTGAATATTCATAGGTTGATATAGTAAATGTAAAAGTAACTATTACTTTTCACATCTGAACCTCTGAACTAATTTTAATTAATTTTAGAATAGAGATAGATTGAAGACATTAGCTACCTTCTGTAATAAAAATGAAAATTGAAAGGGTTATAATAAGTGAAATTTATCAATAACTTACAAACTCTTATTTTATAATTGTTACACAACATAGTTAATAAAATATTAAAGCCAATTAATAAATTACAATTGCATTTATCCGTTAAAGAATTCACTGGACAGTGAAACAAGTCCAGAGGATGAAATGAGCCGTGCCAGTGGCTTGGGGGCCAGTGGCAGTGGTAGCAGTGGCTCAGGCCTGTCTGGTGCTGGCCAAGCACCACCTCCACAGCCTCCGAGCCTTGCATTGTCTCTACATGCCCTCTCCACGCCACGTCCACCAGATAATTTAGCCCCTGGTCTTTTAGAGCAACTACCATCAGAAGGTAATCTTAATACAATCTTTAAATAGTAGTAATAGATGAAGGTAGTTTTAAATGTATTTACGGTACCTGTAACAATAAATGATATATTATATCATGGAAACTGATATGATGTTAATTCTATAGTCCAATTCAATCAAAACATTCAAAAATTAAATTAAGGCCTGTGCCCCAGCAGTGAGGATATTAAAAATGACTCATGTACAATATAAGTCACTAAACTAGTCCACTGTGGGTGGCAGTGTTGCTGTGCATCTTCAGCTACCTGGACGACCTGTCGCTGTGTGCGTGCGCGTGCGTGTGCGCGCGCTGGTGGCGGCTGGTGCGCGCGCGCGTGCCTCCGCCGAGGTGGGCGGCCTTCGCGGCCAAAAGGTGGCCGCTGTTCCGACCTTTGTTCACTAATATCGATTGGCATAAGGTACAATTCAAATCAAATATTTATTGTGCTATATGTAAATGTGTTATATATCGCCAAAAATCACTAGTCAGATATTAGGTACAGTCAAACAATGAAAAATAATAATGTAATAATAGTTTAGGCAAGTACTTATTAGCTAGCATTGCTAAAACCACGTTAATGAATTGAAGCCAGCATCATGTTAATGAGTTCCTTTGTTCTCTGTTTAAGGTTCTCTATTATATTTTCAAAACAGCAGTTGCCTTACAAACACATTTTCTTTACAGAAATACCAATCTTTAGTAGAGTCTTGCTTCTGCCGCAACTGTCTCGTACAGATGTGCGTGCAAGCTCAGCCCGCCGGCGAAGAAAACGCATGGAGGCGAAACAGACTACGCAATGAATTAAAGGTAAGTACACTATTTGAATCTAGATGGTCAATAAAAATAATAATGTTCAACATTATAGTTAGGTATAATGTTGAGCGAGCTTTGTGTTGTGTCACCGGCTTCGTTCCTTGCGTGAGGTTAACATATCATGATGTTCGTGACAGATGTTGCGTAACGATCCGCCGGAGGGCATAGCGGCGACGCCCCTCGACCCGAAGTGCTGCCACTGGCAGGCCAGCGTGACGGGCCCCGACGGCTCCCCGTACGAGGGCGGCGTCTTCTACCTCTACATACAAGTGCCGTACTCGTGAGTATTAGTGACGTAGACACAGGGCCCCTAGGCCGAGTTCGGCCACTGGCAGGCCAGCGTGACGGGCCCCGACGGCTCCCCGTACGAGGGCGGCGTCTTCTACCTCTACATACAAGTGCCGTACTCGTGAGTACTAGTGACGTAGACACAGGGCCCCTAGGCCGAGTTCGGCCACTGGCAGGCCAGCGTGACGGGCCCCGACGGCTCCCCGTACGAGGGCGGCGTCTTCTACCTCTACATACAAGTGCCGTACTCGTGAGTACTAGTGACGTAGACACAGGGCCCCTAGGCCGAGTTCGGCCACTGGCAGGCCAGCGTGACGGGCCCCGACGGCTCCCCGTACGAGGGCGGCGTCTTCTACCTCTACTTACAAGTGCCGTACTCGTGAGTACTAGTGACGTAGACACAGGGCCCCTAGGCCGAGTTCGGCCACTGGCAGGCCAGCGTGACGGGCCCCGACGGCTCCCCGTACAAGGGCGGCGTCTTCTATCTCTACATACATGTGCCGTACTCGTGAGTACTAGTGACGTAGACACAGGGCCCCTAGGCCGAGTTCGGCCACTGGCAGGCCAGCGTGACGGGCCCCGACGGCTCCCCGTACAAGGGCGGCGTCTTCTATCGCTACATACATGTGCCGTACTCGTGAGTACTAGTGACGTAGACACAGGGCACCTAGGCCGAGTTCGGCCACTGGCAGGCCAGCGTGACGGGCCCCGACGGCTCCCCGTACGAGGGCGGCGTCTTCTACCTCTACATACAAGTGCCGTACTCGTGAGTACTAGTGACGTAGACACAGGGCCCCTAGGCCGAGTTCGGCCAGCGTGACGGGCCCCGACGGCTCCCCGTACGAGGGCGGCGTCTTCTACCTCTACATACAAGTGCCGTACTCGTGAGTACTAGTGACGTAGACACAGGGCCCCTAGGCCGAGTTCGGCCACTGGCAGGCCAGCGTGACGGGCCCCGACGGCTCCCCGTACGAGGGCGGCGTCTTCTACCTCTACATACAAGTGCCGTACTCGTGAGTACTAGTGACGTAGACACAGGGCCCCTAGGCCGAGTTCGGCCACTGGCAGGCCAGCGTGACGGGCCCCGACGGCTCCCCGTACGAGGGCGGCGTCTTCTACCTCTACTTACAAGTGCCGTACTCGTGAGTACTAGTGACGTAGACACAGGGCCCCTAGGCCGAGTTCGGCCACTGGCAGGCCAGCGTGACGGGCCCCGACGGCTCCCCGTACAAGGGCGGCGTCTTCTATCTCTACATACATGTGCCGTACTCGTGAGTACTAGTGACGTAGACACAGGGCCCCTAGGCCGAGTTCGGCCACTGGCAGGCCAGCGTGACGGGCCCCGACGGCTCCCCGTACAAGGGCGGCGTCTTCTATCGCTACATACATGTGCCGTACTCGTGAGTACTAGTGACGTAGACACAGGGCACCTAGGCCGAGTTCGGCCACTGGCAGGCCAGCGTGACGGGCCCCGACGGCTCCCCGTACGAGGGCAGCGTCTTCTACCTCTACATACAAGTGCCGTACTCGTGAGTACTAGTGACGTAGACACAGGGCCCCTAGGCCGAGTTCGGCCACTGGCAGGCCAGCGCGACGCGCCCCGACGGCTCCCCGTACGAGGGCAGCGTCTTCTACCTCTACATACAAGTGCCGTACTCGTGAGTACTAGTGACGTAGACACAGGGCCCCTAGGCCGAGTTCGGCCACTGGCAGGCCAGCGCGACGGGCCCCGACGGCTCCCCGTACGAGGGCGGCGTCTTTTACCTCTACATACAAGTGCCGTACTCGTGAGTACTAGCCACGGTGACTTACTTGGCGCTCCTTTTAGCGTGTTATAAATTCGTTCGTTACTGGAGTTCATGCGCCATGAGGCCGGGCCAGTGATAGTGTAATAACTAAACTTGAATATTAATAATTCAATGTCTTTCTGCGAATCTGTCAATATGCGCCATCTCACATTTCGCCGTTTTGCGAATCTGTCTTTTGTTTTTGTCATTCTGCAAATAATTGGATAGAAGTACAATATGTACAGGTATCCGATGAGCCCTCCCGTGGTGCGGTTCCTAACTCGCATCCTGCACCCGAACGTGTCCCGGCACGGCGACGTGGGCATCGACTCCGTGCACCACAACTGGTCGCTGGCGCTCACCATCAGCAAAGTGCTCATCTCCATACAGAGCCTTCTCACCGACCCCTATACCGCGGTAAGTAATATCTATACCCTGGTAGAATTAAACGGTAGCACAGAATATATGATAGTACTAAACGTACAGAAGTCCATCTGCGCGAGGACATAATAAGCTACTCTCGCTACATGCCAATAAAGCACAATTCATATTGCACAGCGCTGCGTGCCAATTATTGTATGCACCTTCTCTTCCTGTCGCGTTAGTCGCGTAGCTCTGTCTCAACCGACACACGACATCCCTCGTGCGCTGGCTCGACTGAGTGAACCGCGAGCAGTAGGCTAATATAAAAGTTTGTGCGCGGAGTGAGCCCCCTGACGGTAGTCTCTTCCGTCATGTGACTGGCTCATAACTACGTCACGACCAATCAAATGTTACTGTACGGGCCAACAACCAATCGATGATAACCTTAACGTGACGTAGTCTTGGGCTATCCGTGGGACGAGTAGAACGTTATACCATGATTAATTAATAAATACTGAAAATCTACTGAATTTTCTCCTTTTTGCATCGCTACGGTACACAAGTGGAGTTTTGGTTTAAGTATTGTTTATTATTGTTTCACTGTTTTTTTTATTGTGTTCTATAATTATTACTTTTATTTTGTGTGCATGCTCGTTGCTAACAAATACTGATGACCTGTGATTACCGAGCACAGATTCCATAATAGTATGAAAGTATATTCCGCTGGGATTGGTAGGGTTAGTTCCAATTTAAGCGACTCCGGTGGATGAGCCCTATGTCCTTACCAAGTGCTCTCTGCTTTCATTCAACAGATTTCTTTTAAACTATGAAATAATGTTTTTAAATTTTGAGATTTAAGCATTCAGAATGCTATTTTTATACAATACTAAATAATATACTAGAAAAAATAGGACTCGCACCAGATCATGTTCTCGGACGGGAATCGAATAAATCAACTGTTAATCAACTGTTTAAAAATATCTGGAAAGATGTTCAGTTGAATGTCGAAGTTAATTCCTTCTACATTGGTGAGATGGCGCTGGCTTGCAGCGTAAGAGTTGATATACTAGAAGAAATTCGACGTTCCCACTAGTGACTCGGTAGCTCAACGGTCAGAGCATTGGACCGGATATCCAAAGGTCGCGGGTTCGATTCCCGTCCGAGAACATGATCTGGTGCGAGTCCTATTTTTTCTAGTATATTATTTAGTATTGTATGAAATAATGGTTAGTATTTCTCCAAAAGGTATGCATGGAGCCTGAAATCGGCGAGATGTATGTCCGCGACCGGCCTCGCTTCGAGTCGCTGGCGCGGCGCTGGACGTGGCGGTACGCGATGCATGACATTCTACCGTACTGAGTGGATAAACTCGATCGGCAGCAGGATGTTAATCATTTTTTCAAGTTATCGTGGTATAAAGGCGTGTATTTGCCTAACATGACAAAAGGAGACCCGGCATTTTATGCTTAAGTTGTATATTTTTTAATTTTGATTCTATAATCATTTAAACATAACTATAATTAATTCAAACAAAGCTTATAGAAAACCTGTCATAGCTCATATTTGGTTAACGGATTTTAACAGATTATGCCAAAATAATTTGAGATCATGCACTCAAATACTTAGGCCCGTATTTATAAACAGCTTTCAACGTTAAGAGCTCTCTTCAGATCGTGCTTGAGATGCTGTTCCTATAAGAGAGCATCTTATCTCAAGATGCTCTCAACGTTGAGAGCGGTTTATAAATACGGGCCCTAATTCTCATGTATGTACAATTAACAACTGATTTTGTGAGCTTAACGAATCTTAAACAATTTAATTCCTCATTTAAATTTTTAATGTCAATAACAGAGTACTTACTAAATACTAAATCATGAATATTATATCCTATGAAGATGAACTCAATCATCACGCAATGACTACTCTTGATAACCGGCGAATTATGTTTGATCAAGTCTTTCTTTATATTTTTTTAATAATTTGGTTGGCTCCCCTCACATTTTAGAAAAAACTAACTTTTTACCTGGCTCTCGCTTGCAAAAACTATTTGTTGTCCCTTCATACACAACTGTATACACTAGAAATAACTTCTTTCGACGTAGTGTTGAAACATATAACAGGGGCCCTACCGGCTAACTTTTCGAACTTCGGCGGGTCTGCCGAGCTCCAACTTAAAACAGATAAATCGAAGTAAGGAGTTTCGTATTGTACTATTCGCTGAAGTTATTTAGAAGATATCGATGTCCGTGTGACATCATGAATTGAGGTTCGCCGTTTTGGCTCGATTGGGGCTCGATTTATTTGTTTTAATTTGAAGCCCGGCAGACTTGCCGAAGTTCGATGCATTAGTCAGTACGGTCCCAGAAGTTTCAATGATATAGATATCTTTTGCAATAGCCTAACCGTCTATAGAAAGTTATTACAGGATAAGTTGTCTTTTAAATAAGATTTATGATTATTATTGGGATATAGTTTTATGATTTATTGTATGTTTTCCAATTTCCAATAACACTGGACTGTATGTTTATGTTAGTACTTACTTACTTCCAAAAACACTATAACTGTGTGTAATTTTATAAACTTTATGGATCTATTAGGTCTATAAGAAATTCATATTTGTCTGCAATACCACTGTACAAGACTGTTTGTATCTGTGTAGGAATAAAAGGCTTCGATAGCAAATAAAAGGAGAGTTAATAAAAGTAGCACAATCCAGCGTTGACACATATATTTGATAAAAGTGACAAGTACCAATTAAAGATTATAATAAACCAATTAAAGATTATAATAAAGGTTTACATAGAGAATAAATCTACAATACAAAGGAATTTTCATCAGCATCCTAAATAAATAAATAATCTTACTTAATAAATTGTACTTATCGCCGAACATCTCAAGGTTTAAAATTAATTGGAGATTTTTGTCAGTTTTATATAACTTGATGTGCTGTTTACAATTAAAGAGGATAAGTAGTGCATATGCACTATTTATATTATCTTACTAAAATATGAGTAGGTATGCTAGCAATAAAGCTCAATGTATTACAAATTAAGTGTAATATAACAATTAACTATAATATATTCAAAAGCGAAATGTAAAAAGGCCTTAAGGATAATTTAAATGTGGAGTAGAATCCAACCAATTTTATTTGTATAACTTTTCCTATCACAAAAGCTTTTTATAGGTGTTACAAAAATACCCCTAATGCCGAATATGGCATATAGGGACCATCAAACTGAACAACTTTTACTATGGGACCAACTCTGAAATCGCGAAAAAAAAATCAGCTGTTTCATACATTTTGATATTTTCGATTTAAATTTTTGTATGGAACAGCTGATTTTTTTTTCGCGATTTCAGAGTTGGTCCTATAGTAAAAGTTGTTCAGTTTGGTGGTCCCTATATACCATATTCGGCATTAGGGGTACTTTTGTAACACCTTGTATAATAATAAAAGCTTTCTTTATAATCATAATGTATTTTAAACAGGCATTACTATTAAAAACTACTGTTCGTACTGGATTGGCAGTCCGCCAATTATGTGTTATTTATTAAAATCGTTTAATTTCAGTTTATCTTTTGTTTCCTTGATAGTTGTCCATATTTCAGTGAGTTTCTTACAGTCACAGAGCAGTGGTATGCACTTTGCACTGCCCGGTGCTCGACAGTAACCCGGGTAAGGTGACTCAGAGTGCTGCAACCATCTTCTTGTGTTCAATGGTAAAGATCCAGGGATCCTTTTTTCGGGTATTAAAAAAATACTTCGTAATTTAAGGCTTCCGGGTATAAAGTAATTAATGTAAACAGCAATTGACATAAATCCCTGTAAACAAATGATGTTGAAGTTATGTAGAAACAACAACGATAAGAAAAATAAACTTACAATCTAATGGCTGGTTTACACGTATTATGTAGTCAAGTAATTAACTAAATTTTAACTTTTAAGTAAACGTTTACATGTTTCAACACGATTTTTTGTTCGCTAGCGATGGACGGCCAACAACGTGTAAGTCTTGAATACCTACTGCCAAAACAAAAATTTTTAGTGAGATTTTGGACGAGGTAAAGGGTGAAATAGCCAGGAAAGCGAGAATTCCTAAAAGACTGGGTAAGATTGAGAAATGAATATGGCGCAAGTACAACTTTGTTTCATGAATTAGTAGATGAAAATAAACAAGAGTGTTTTTTTGCATTACGGATGTCCGAAGAACCTTAATGTGTCTTAAATGGAACACGAGATACAGAAAAAGATACTGTAACGCGAGATGAATTAAAAGCAAAATAAAATTACGGTACTTTATTATATTTTCTCGCTACCTCTCTTTCGGTAATAGTTTTCGCAGTCTATCACTTAGGGTTTCTAAATGTAGTATATGTTTTATGGTAACGGGAAAATCCCTGGACGGGACAGGCACGGGGGGGTTTCTTGACATCGTGTATAAAAACTAACCAGTATTATACATATATTACCCAACAAGCAAAGTAATCCTATAAAGAAAAATTATAAGTAATTATCTACTAATAACGTTCTTATAAATGTATGTTGTAGACTTTTTTACTTATAATAGCATTCGACAAGCTTTAACATACTCAAGAGCATTCATTTTTGTATCTTAGTCTTATAGTTTGCTACAAGACTAACGCACAGAACGGTTACAGGATACTTTTACTTATAGTAACCTTTCACAAGCGTACATACTCTCAAGAGCATTTGTTTTTATTTCACAGTCTTCTAGTTAGCTACAAGAATATCTTGTAAAACACTTACAGGTATAAGTATCCTATAATTGTTTGCAGAAAGATTAAGTAGTCCTGACTGATATTTGATCCTCTCGTAGTATTTTATAAGAGAACAAGATATTATAATACACTAAGCTACGCTAATTATAAGATTGCATCGTTATTAGTCTTGTTCAAAAATCTTTTAAGTGTAATTGTACTGAATTAGGGCGATATTAGGTGAAATAACCGTATAAGCTACTAGATAAATCACTTTACTAGTAAACATCTGCCATTTCGTTCTGAGACAATTGTTCACCTATTTGTCCAGGTGATGTAAATGAGGGTTCCGCGGTGGATTTTTTTTTCACCCTTAGCCCATCATTTGGATAGCGAAGAAGTTGAAGATTTTTTAGAAGAATACGATTTCAATTTCGAGGAAACCACTGAATATGAAAAAAATCGTGAATTACAACAATTGAACAATGCGCTCGTATTATGTAGGTAGTTACTAAATAAAAATATGGTTATATGTACTTTGTTGATACGGATAGTGAAAGATGTTATTTTATTTTTAATAGCAATAGTAACATTCATCTTCCGGGTAATGATTGTACACTAGCATATATTGACAGCCTTGACACCACAATTGTTTTATATTAAGAAGTTTTTTAATATTGATTATGTTAACAATAAAGTGACAGTACAATCTTGAATCAGTGAATCGTCCACAACCATAACACTTTTCAGATAGAATAAAATGTGTCATTGTCCACGGCCATTTATATTCGTTGAGTTTTATAAAGTTATCTTTACTTAAAAAACAGTCAACGTCTAAAAATACCACCATCGCGAAAGGAACTGAAAAACAAAAGATTTTTTTAAAAGTGTGATAGAGTAACCCTTAAACTTTGTCATGCATTTATGACGAGAGTTAGCTGTAATCTAGTGATTTGTATGTCTCGTAATTGAATTCTAGCAAATTTAATTTATATATTAGTAGGCAGATTTCGCGAGGAACCCTAATATGTTATAATATGGAGGCAAGTTATCTGGATTGAAAATGCTATAAGTACAAATTTACCTATAATTGTTCTATAACATACTCAATGCAGAGAATTTTAAAACATGGCGAATGTTCGTAATTATTTTCGAAATATTATTTTAATAATAAATATGCTATGTGCTATTTTTTAAAGGGCGTTGTGAAATTAACAAAATTTTGAGAGACATTTACAATAAATATGACTTCCCCGGCAAGTTCACACACTATAAATACAATATTTTACAATACTTACATGTCCTATGATAATACAAATTATAATAGTATAATAGTGTAAATACATATATACTTACGTTATTTTCTTGTGTTTAACACAATCCAACCGGCCGAAACTCAAATAGATGTTCAGAAGAAAACGTACTTATAACTAAGTACGTTAGTAGTGCATTATAAACAAGATTGCTCCAGTAATGTTCTTAAGTCACTAACTAATAAGAGTATTTGTGTTTAAAAATATGTAGTCTCAGAACATTATAGAAGCAATTGCGCTTCCATAAGTGTATTATAATGCTTAGTGACATTCTGCGAGTTGATTATAAGATCGTTATTAGAAACTAATGCTCCTATAACTGCGCCCAAATCCAGCATTGTAACAAACTTCAAGTATCTTATAAGTAAAAAAGAAAGTAGCCTTAAAGAACACTTCAAGTGTTGATTTTGCTTGTTGGGATAGTCTATGGTAAAAACAATGTAACATACATACGCGACGGGACGGGCACGGGGCAGCGTGAACGGGGTGAGGGAAAATTTATGACGCACAGCACGTTCTTGTCTCAAGCTTGCTGCCTAAGTCACTCAAAAACAACCGCATAGTTAAGTCCCGCCAAAAATTATGCATCAACTAAAATCTAATTAAATCGCGCATACGTCGATACGTGTCAAGTCAAGTGATTAGCCACACCCACCAACATTAACGGAGACAAAATCCTATTATACTTGTTTACTTGCACACTAAAATTTAGCTTGCAACTTGTTACTAAATTAATTGTTTACATGCATTAAGTAATTTAAAATTAAGTTTAGTTAATTACTTGACTATTTAATACGTCTAAACCAGCCTTAATTTAAGAACCTTTTCTTTTCTTGCTGTCGGCTAAGGGTCAGTTCACACCAAGACGCGACGCGACGCGACGAGATAATTCGCCAAGGGGCGGGCTCAGAATGCGCCTCGCGGCGTCGCGCTACGTCGCGCGGAAATGTGTATCTTTTCGTGTAGTAAATAAAGTAAAATTTTGAATCACTTTATTAAAATGTACGCGCAGATTCGCGTCGCGGCGCGTCTCAATGTGAGCTGACCCTAAAACGTTCTAACGAATTTCATAAGTACAAATAGCTTCATGTCTATGTCTATGAATAGCTGTTTATTTTTCATTCATAATAAATAATATATCACTACTTATCCATCTTATCATTAGATATAAACAACAGATAACTTACTTGTATGTCTACTACAGTTAAGTGGGCCGAATGTATCATCATTTTACAAGTAAATGCTTTGTAGGTACTTTATCTGTATTTGACTAAAGATAGTTATTTTTATTAGTTTCCGTTCTGCTTGGAAGAATTTGCAATTTATCGGAAAATTGTTTTTCAATTAATTGACCCACCACGCTTTCTAAGTTTGTTTCAGACAGCTACTTGTCGATCATTCCTACATTTAGGTAGCTACACAAAAACAATGCAAAGTGTAATTGCATAATAATTTATGAAATAACGTGTAGTATACTCATAGAAGTCTTTAGAGATAACCGTATATATGTTTTTTATATATATTATAAATATTGATCACTTACATTGCACTAAATATGTGACGTTATGGCGTTCCCGCGTGATCCTCCATACTATCCACCGACCGGTTTTCCGTCCGGTCCAACTTGGAATTTCCTTTTAAGTTTCCCTGTGATTTGTTATCGATCTCCCCAGTGCCGGCGTTAGGGGGGGGCGCGATGGGGCGACGGCCCAGGGCGCCAAATTTGGGGGGGCGATTAGTGGAGGTGGGATACTTCCCCCACCAAACTAGAACGCGTGGTGGATGGTGGGGATAGCTAAGCGTTCGATGGAAGATGGAATATAGAATTCTTAATACACGTTCACATTGGTTCAGAAAAAAATTAATACTCGATTTTGATTTCTTTAAGTGGGCGCCAAAATATTCTTGCCCAGGGTGTCAGTCCTTCTAACGCCGGCACTGGATCTCCCCTTAACTTGCCACGTGATTTGCTTCTAGATCTCCCCCGGGACCTTCCCCTGGACATGCCACGTGATTTGCTTCTAGATCTCCCCCGGGACCCTCCCCTGGACTTGCCACGTGATTTGCTTCTAGATCTCCCCCGAGACCTTCCCCTGGACTTGCCACGTGATTTGCTTCTAGATCTCCCCCGAGACTTTCCCCTGGACTTGCCACGTGATTTGCTTCTAGATTTCCCTTGGGACCTTCCCCTCGACTTGCCACGTGATTTGCTTCTAGATCTCCCCCGAAACCTTCCCCTGGACTTGCCACGTGATTTGCTTCTAGATCTTCCCCGAGACCTTCCCCTGGACTTGCCACGTGATTTGCTTCTAGATCTCCCCCGAGACCTTCCCCTGGACTTGCCACGTGATTTGCTTCTAGATCTCCCCCGAGACCTTCCCCTGGACTTGCCACGTGATTTGCTTCTAGATCTTCCCCGAGACCTTCCCCTGGACTTGCCACGTGATTTGCTTCTAGATCTCCCCCGAGACCTTCCTTTGGACTTGCCACGGATTTGCTTCTAGATTTCCCCGGGGACCTTCCCTTGGACTTGCCACATAATTTGCTTCTAGATCTCCCCCGGGATCTTTCCCTAGACTTTCCACGTGATTTGCTTCTAGATCTTTCCCTAGGTTTGCCACGTGACTTGCTTCTAGATCTCCCCTGGGACCCTCCCCTGGACTTTCTACGGGATTTGCTTCTAGATCTTTCCCGGGAGTTTTCACACAGCCTGCTTCCGGATTTGCATCTTGATCTGCTCCTTGACCCTTTCCTCGATACTTCTCGACATCCTTGCCTTGATTTCTCTCCAGATTCAGTACTCGCTCTAATACAGGGCCTTCTCCGTTTATCACTGCAAGAACAACAATCAAAGTTACCATCAGAGCATCCAGAATTATTTTCTAAGTCTGCAACTTCATCAGTTACCTCAATAGCTTCAGTGGTATTTATGCTGTCTCTGTATAAGTCTTTAGTGCAAACTTCTATGACATTCACCTCCATATTAGATCCAGGCTATGTAAAAGTCCTACAAATATTTTAGTCAGTCACTACGCCTTTAATCTCACGTAATGAATGATACAAAATGGAACACTCTGTACTATTTATATTATTTGCATTCATTACACAATAATTTCGTTTGTTGTGCTACATGTTTCATAATGTTATGAAATGTTTCGAAAATATCGAACTCCTTTGAGGGCCTATTCTCGCATAGTTAACTATCGCATATACTGCTCATAGTTAATGTGAGTGAGTGAAAGAGAGGAATCGATAGTCGACTATTTCAGGTTTAATTTCCATGACGTCACGTACTAGCATCACGTACTTGGTAGCTGTTGACCTGGAATTCAGTATCTATTAATCTCTTTGCCTTCCTCTCTTCTACCTATATCGCATTAGGTCTAACTACAACACGGTCAAGTTAACTCGGCCCCTGGCTCCATTGATTTTTGCCCAAACGAGACGACAGTATGGTCTTATAATTTATTGGCTGTGTAATAATGGTTTAGATAAATAGGCAATATGATAGTCGAATGATAGAACATGGTAACAGCACTTGCAGCACAATATGTGAACGATTATAAGAAAACGTCGCTTTCGACTCAGGTGCCGAGTTAACTTGACCGGATTGTAACTACACTGGTCATCACAAAAATCGGTCACCTACATTTTACACGAAAACTCATGTTTTAATATTTTGAATGAAACGAATTGTATTATAATCTTGTTTACTAAACAACGTAATTTTTTTAGAAATTAACAAAAAAAAAACTCTTTTTCAACCCTATTTTTAGATTCGTGTTGAACAATCTGTATAACTTTTTAGTCTTACACGTTATTTGAACAAAACTTTCACGTCAATATTCTTGC
Source organism: Catoptria pinella (assembly GCA_963556745.1). NCBI lineage: Eukaryota > Metazoa > Arthropoda > Insecta > Lepidoptera > Crambidae > Catoptria > Catoptria pinella. Next base: position 5,810,700 of record OY750775.1, on the reverse strand, counting down.
TCTAATCACTGCATTTCATTGACCTTATTAAAATGGTGATGCTTCCATGAGGAATTCGGTCCCATTCTTCTCTAATGGCGGTTTCCAAAGCTTCCAGAGTTTTCGTGTAAAATGTAGGTGGGCCGATTTTTGTGATGACCAGTGTATTTGTCTACTTCGCCCTATGACTGGTCATAACGCAACTTAGTCCACTACGCATTAGGTACACCGATTTGAAAGGGTACTAATATCTATTCTGTGGCAATAGTTATAGGAAACCAAAACAAAAGGAATGACTGCAAAGGTGAACAGGTGTTACACTATTGTAGACTGAAATAAAAATACAATTTTAGTCAATTTCATTTATTGTTCTTAAACAGTAATATTTAATTGAAATTCTATAATACCTATATTTAAAGAATAAGGACTGAGAGCGTGCTTACATATTGATGGAATACATTTGATCTGTCTTATAGATCAGAACACTTATTAATGGCCAAATTCAGTCGCGGCAGCGTTTACTACGTACGACGTTAGTGGAAAAAAATGTCCTGGGAGTATTCCCTCCCCTGTTCTCAAATTCATAATTTCATAAATTGGAACAAGTTCATCTGATTGCTAAGTGATCGGATCTTGAGCGGAGAAATTTAATGCGCAGAAGCATAGCCATCTCTATTGGAGTAGCAATAGAGGTGGCTTCTGCGCTTAAAATTTCACCGCTCGAGATCCGTGCCGAAGCCTGTAAATGTGACAATTAAGTTTATGGTGAATTAGAAATATCCATGTTATCTGGAGAATTCTTCTCTTCAATCAATTCTGTGACTTTATCTATAGTGTTATCCTTTTCTTCGATGACAAGGAGGTTGGGGCTTTTCTCTCTTCTGTCGTGAGGTGTTTTGGAGTCTCTATGAGATCGACTCTTAGAGTGGCGACTTCCAGAACGGGAGCGTTTTCTGTCCCTAGATCGAGACCTTTTCCGGTCGCGGGAACGTGAGCGCTTTCTATCGCGCGACCTCGACCTCTTCCTTTCCCGCGATCGGGATCGTTTTCTATCCTTGGATCGAGATCTCTTCCTGTCACGAGAACGCGACCTCTTACGATCGCGAGAGCGCGATCTCTTGCGTGACTTTGACCGTTTCCTTCGAGATCGCGAGCGCGATCTGCGCCGTGACCTTGATCTTTCGTGTTTTTTATCTTTAGAGCGCGATCTTTCTTTTTTCTTGGATGGTGACCTTTCTTTCTCCTTCTCACCATCTTTTTCTTTATCATCTGCAGGCGTGGATGCCTTAGATTTAGCTTCAGAACTTCCATTACCATTGGTCTCAATAGTTTCAATCTTAGTCTCCTCTTTTTCCTCCTTTTCTACTTGTTTTGGTGGAGATTTAGATTTTTCTTTATCACTCTTTTTATCCTTTTCTGACGAATCTTTTTTATCTTTTCGATCGCGGGAACGGTCTCGCTTAGATCGGGAGCTACGATGGCGGGATTTGGACCTCGAGCGCCTGGAGCTACGATGCCGTGAACGTGACCTACAAAAGAACAATAGCATCAGCAAAAGAAACGTTTGTTTGTTTGATTATCAGAGACTTTAAAATATAGCCCATTTAGTGACACAAATCCTACAGGCGACATAAAAATCATGTAGGTACATAAATAAAAATAATCTTCACCTCGAGCGATGCCTATGACGAGAGCGTGAACGCCGGGAGCGATGGCGTGAGCGAGAGCGCGAACGTTTGCCGCGGTGCCGCGAGCGGGATCGGCGGGAACGAGACCGTGAGCGCCGCCGTGAACGGGACCTCGAACGGGTCCTGAAAACAATATACATTGTTAAAAACTTCAATATCCTTGAGGAAAGACAATAGAATAACATGGGCACTAAACATAGTCAAATGTCTCCTCTTCGAAATGTTTGTTACAAAACTAGCAATGTACATTGTATTTAAACTGTGAAGTTTGTGCGTTGAAACTTGTTGTCATTTTACCTTTACTTTAACAAAAATTTAGTATTTAAAGTAGGTACGGTCAGTAAGAAAACTAGCTTAATGTTAGTACTTCACCTCTCAGGCTTACGCGCTCAATAGACATGAAATAAAACACTTTTAACGGATACTAGCACAGTTTTATTGAAAGTACTTTGGTAATTAGTTGGTACCTATTTAGTTTGTTTATTTTCCCGACGTTTTGGCACCTTTGCAGTTGCAGTCCACCGTGACCATGGCAGCTGCAAAAGTGCCAAAACTAAATAGTTACCAACTAATTGCCAAAGTACTTTCAATAAAACTGGGCTAGTATCCGTTAAAAGTCTTTATCTCATGTCTAGAGAGCGTGTAAGCCTGAGGTAACTAAAAAAATAGCATTTCGATTGATTACGGTTCAGTAACAATCATCTTTTTTTAAAAACACCCATATGCGAAGGGCTTCTTATTTTAAAAAATTTACCTTCTTTTATCTTTAGATAATAGACCAATAACTGGATCGATAGCAGCTGATATTAAGTTCTGAGCTTCCTTTACTCGACACATAGCTTCTTCAATCTCTCTCTGGGCAGCTTCATTACTCTTTGTTTGAGGCTTAGATATAGCTTGTGTAGCATGATGCACCTGTAAAAATAACTAATGGTTAGCTTTTCTATATTTCACAAACTACAAGCATTTTATGCTGTGATTTCAACATTTAGAGGTAGTTTTAGTATAGATGGTGATCAGAAAAAAATATTTGTTTAAATCATACAATAGAAAAATACCTTTATTATTTGACCATCTACAGTGGAACCATTCAGTTGCAATGCTTTGATAACACTTTCTTGTTCTGTCATTTCTATTAGAGCATATTTCTGTTTATCAGCATCTCTGTCACAGAACCGCAAGTATTTCACTTCACCAGCTTGACAGAAATGGTCAATGAGCTGCTGATGAGTGAGTGAGCCAAGATCTGCTACCAAAACAGTTCTTCTGATTTCTTCTATCTGACGGGAATCATAGGCAGCTGGTAATGGGGGATAAGCAGGCAGCCCCGCCGCGGCCATCTTCGGGTCATGAGTCTGTATAACTTGATTTGGTGGTAATCCTTCCAGAGCGTTGAGAACGTGTGCAGGCAAACGCGGCTCTACAGAACTCAAGCCTGGCACTAATGTACCATTGCTGGACATTTCAAGGGCTTTGTGTTCATCAGGAATTTCACCAGACTGCATAGGGATCACGATCAACGCTCGATCAATGAAAACCGTGTTGGTCATATGCTGGGCAACGTTGACAGTTGCCGAATCGTAATATTTAACATAGCATATACGTGACTGTACGGGGCAGGATACGTCTCTGATGGTTGGATATAACCTTATGTCATCAATTTTACCTAAATATCCGAAGAGCGTTTGCATCTGATCTTTAGTTGCTTGTGGCGCGATGTTGGTGACTTGTATCACCCTCGTACTGCCCGAGACCATTTTCGATGATTTACACATCAAGACCACTAATATTACACTAATCTAAATATATTATTAGAAGATGATAATAAGGAGATAAAGCGTTTAAAGATCACATGCTTAAAACGCTTCAGTAATTTACAAAATAGAACTTTCGTGAGAAAACCCTTCGTACAAACGCGGCGCACGCTGACTTTTTTTTTTATAATTTTTTTTTTTGGCTTGGAATTTCTATAGTAGATTTTTCAATAACTGACATCACATAATAGAATACAGAACATAATTGAATTACAGGCTTAGAGCATTATTACAGGCAATAGGTACAGCTTGGCCAGAAAGAGAAGAAATTAAATAAAATGGAACTAAAATTTTTCAGTACAAAATAGTCAGTGTTGCCAAGTTAATTGTGATTTTGACGTGTTTGCATATAAAGTGGCGCCCGCATTTTTTGACAATTTATGGTCAAGCTCTTAGGTTATTAATGCTCTAAGTTAAAGCTGTATACAACTTTTGAAAAAATGTGATTGGCTGTGTGCACGTTATAGTTTTGCCGTTTGTGATTATTAATAAATGAAACAAGTTTTCTGCTCATAGCGAAATTAAATCAAAGAAAGCCATTTATTTTGTTGTTATTGGCACTAAGCAAGTAGGTAATCACTGGGTTTTTGTTGATCGATAGAGGGCCTACTAAAACTTAATAATTTGTGGAGCTGGCGTAACCTAAATATTAAGACAGAACATAGACGTAATTATTTGAACTTAAAAATGACTTCGATTAGAACAATAGATAATTTAAAGTTAAAACTATCTTCAGGTAAGAACATATCCGAGCGCTTGCGGTACACACGACGGCAATGGCACTTCAGACCTTGAGACCGCCTTTATGCCCTACGTAACAAAATCTGTTTTTGCAGTTTAACTGTATAATTTGACGTGCTGTCGTGTGTACACACGACGGCACCTCAGACTATACTTGTTGACCTTTAGACTGCCTTTATGCCCTACGTAATATAAGCTGTTTTCACAGTTTAATCGTATAACCTGATGTGCTGTCGTGTGTACTAAAACGATGTATTTTAATCTGTAAAATTTACTTTTGGCCATACGTTAAATTACGTTCTCGAGTGAAGTTGCCGCGGATCACTGTCTATTGACAATTTAATCGCATTTACCTACAGGGTGGAAAAAAAGACGATGTTTGGATGGAAAGTAGGTACCAACTTTAAAATATTAATGATGGCAAATTTTACTGAAAGGAAACATGTCTTTAATTTTACACGCCCAAAAGATTAGACTCTGATCTTGAGAGATCTCTCTGCGAGAGTGTAATGTGTTCAGCAGGGTTCATGTGTACTACGCGTTCATTTCGTGATTGCCGTCATCGACCGTTATGACGTCACAGCAACGGTTCTGTAGACAAACAAAAAAGTTATAATTTTTTATCCGATAATAGTGCAACTTCAGTGCGAAGAATTAAACAGGGTCGGCGCCGGCGCAATGATTACTTGATTTTGAATGATATTGAGGAAGATCTTGAAAATCTTGTTTTTCTTTTTTTTAATATCATCGAAAAATAAGCTTTACGTTGCTATCCGTACTAAAGACGAAGCGGGTCGGGAGGAAGTGAACGCGTAGTATGTTTGTATGTAGGTATGGGTGCTTATGTGAGTTTCTTTATTCCACCCAAAGGATTTGGAGGTATACCTACCAAATAAGATCATTTTTCGAGGGAAATTGTTAAAGTTAAGAAGCCCTTTGTATTATCCACAGCGCAAAAAAATAAACTTCTGCAAGAAAACGAAGCATTATCACTTCGAAATCAAGAAAATCTATATTCAGAAGAGCTTGCTTTAGTAAATTCTGAAATAAACTTCACTACAGACCAACTTCAGGTTTAATGCCAATTTATATTACCATTGCCTTCTTAGACACAGAGAACTACTTAATTATGTAAGTATTCGGCATCTTCTTGTTTTCTTGTTCCATGTCAGGAGATGCAAGCCCGAATCCTGTCGAACGGGTATTCTCTATAACTTGCTAATACCTACTTACCTATTAACATAGGATTTTTTATGTTCAGAATTTGAAAGATCAAATACATCTTGTCCGTCATCAAATTTCGTTAGTGAATTTATGTTCAACGACAGAAAAATATAAGGCGGACACTCTCATTACTGATCTCAACAACCATCAAATGAAAATCGATGAAATGTTTATTAAAGGTAAATATAAAAAAATATTAAAAATTTGTATTCACAAATTGTCATTACGTCAATGATTAGTTGGAGAATGATTCGTTTACATTACATACTAGATCATAGCTGTCTCTATTGCACCAAGCCATGAAATGAACCTCTGCCGTGAACAGCGCTGGTTGTGTCACTACCTGAAAATGCATGTGCTGTGAGTAGGTATGTAATATTTCACATTCACGTGCTGCTGTTGAAGGTCAGTTGAACAAAATATTTTTCTTCTAATTCGACCAATTTTGGGTTTAAGTAACATCATAGGTTCCTCAAGATCACTGAAAGCAATCCGTATTAACATATTGCTAACAAAAAAAATACACAAAATTGTCGAATGCAAACGAGTATGGGTATGGTCTCATTCGATTCGAGTTCGGTTTCGGGTCGAAACGGTTCTTTTGAAGTCGGTAATGACACCACACTCGCCTATTTTGTAAAATAAAATTTCCCCCCTGTCCGTACCTACCCCCTGGGAGGGGGTAGGACTTTTAAATTTTGGTAGGGACTCGGCAGATCCTGATTTCTAGTGCCAAAGTTATATAAAAAGTTTCATTGATGTTCATAATTTGCCTCCAAAAGATGATATTTTTCCTATACTATCAACCAAATTTTTTAACATTATTCTAAAACTCCGAAAATACTAACAATTGATATTAAGTAGGTATATTAGCAGCAAATATTTGTCAAAAGAAAACCTTTCTAATGATATTAATAGCATTCATTGCTAGAGGTGGGGTGTATAAATCAACTCCTTGCTGAAAAAAATCTACAACAAATCAGCGACAGGTTTGAATCCTAAAGTTTTATTAAAAACATATACATAGCTATGAACCTTATAGTGAAAGATTTTTTGAAATCCGTTTAAAAATGGTTGAGTTATAAGGGTTTAAGGGAAATATTTCACAAAACTACAAAACTTTTCCTGGTCAACATTAATATTTTCCATTGTCTAATAATATTACTTAAAGCTCACATAAAAAGATCACTTAATTATTTCATATTTTCAACCCCACACAATTCCTACGAAATAATATCGACCTTTTGAAATTGAATGAGAATACATTAGTATGGAGACTGACTGACCGACGACATGACCACGAACTGAAATGCTTTATACACAGTAGTAACAAACGGACGTTGCCAAACTTATGTTCATGGCTTGGTACAGTAAGCAGCACATCAGGTTATACAAAACTGACAATAATCTGCATTTTAATTTGAACCTTAAAATCACCTCATTTAAGTATAAAATTGATTGAATATGATTACCCTGTCGTGAAAGCCCAGCGTGCCGTTCACTGTACAATAGAGAAGGCTATGACTAGATTCATACTTTTGCTTGATGCGTCGATTCCAGTGCGCAACGTTTCGGAATTACATAAAAAGAGAGAGCTGGAGCTTATTGAAGAAGAGCAAAATGCGGAAAGAGAGAAAGAGCGACAAATAGCTAAGAATGAACAACTACTAAGAGAGGCTCTTGCCGTAGAAAAAGAATGTGACAGCATTGAACGCGAGTGCATCGTACTGAAAGTAAACTAATTTCATATTTAAGATAACCCTAAAACCCTAGTATTATCCATAGACACTTATTTATACGGTCTAAGTAGGTAGGTACAGTCGAGTTCTTTAATATCTGAGCATATTCTTGAATCAAAAATATCTATGCAATGTCAAGTCAAGTTTCATAGATATCGGACAACTTTACGCTATCACTTAGAGCATTAAGAACATCATAATAGTTGACATCATAATTCATTTCTTTGACGACCTCCGTCCGTGGTCGAGACTGTCGAGTTGAAAATCTGTCGAGTTGGAAATGAGGGGGACTCGAGTGGCTTTGTACACCGGTTTTCAAGGTATCGCCATCTCTGATGTCCCGGGTTCGATCCCCGGTTGGGTCAATTTAGAAAACAAACTTTTCCATATTGGCTCAGGTCTGGGTGTTTCTGATACTTCCGTAGTCTCTGTTTTCCATAGCACAAGTGCTTTAGCTACTTTGAAAATCGGAGCAACGTGTGATGTTATCAAATATTTATATTATAATCTGAGCACATTCATGAATCAAAAATATCTATGCAATGTAGTTTCATAGATATCTAGGTATCTAAACCCAGAACTAAGCCTCAGAAGAATAATTATTCTTCTATATCTTTGATATTTTATGTATTATACTATACACCAATGACAATTAACACGTACCTATTGAGGCATTTGTGTAGTACATTGATATTTGTATAGTTGTTATGGTTGTTTCAGTATGTGACGGCACACATATTGTCAATAATATCACTCATCATGCACAGTCTGTTTTTCAAATTATTCAGTGCAAAGTAAAGTTCATAAATATCTATGCATAAGGTACGAACTAGATAAGGAGCCTACAACTTTTTTCGGGTCGGTGCCAGTATTTAAGAAAATTATTTGGTGGGCCAAAAATAATTAAAAAATAAATAATTGTTTTTATTCCGGAATTTTTACACACCCACAATATATTTTTTGGTCTATAAAAACAAAAAAGTAAGTATAGTTTACTTTCGATGACTTTGCTGGCTAGTACAGTACAGACCCCAAAAATTGTGGACCCCTAATTTGTTTCGGACTGACTAACTAGGTACGTACTTTTGATTTGTTTACTTTGGGTATGGGAGCTGTAAGGATTTTATTAGTTTTATATGTAGGCAATAAAATTGTAATTATTGGAGTTATTTGTCTCACAGAAAAGGAATAATGCTATCATGCTGAAACTTCGCCGAAAGCTGATTGAAACTGAAAATCTTCGAAAAGAATTAATGAACAAGAACTAGACCAATAAAAGTAGTTTAACACGTTCGCTGCCGTTAAATAAAGTGCACTTTTCCATTCGGGCCATGGAGGACAGTGTTGGCCGACACTAAAGCTTTCCGTTCAAGCCATGTCCGACAACGTTGACCGCGCGTCAGACCTGTTTTCAAAACACTATGTTGCGCCGACGGGCAGCGATTCCGTAATAATTCGCATATAGAATGACCCGCGCGGCTCTCTAGTTTATCCTACATAGCTTGGTTCTTAGAAAAAACATTGACTTAGAAAAAAAGTGTTGATTTTTGTGACGCTCTTGTAACATGTTAATTGTTAATATGGTTACTTGGAATTATAATAAAATAAATATTTTTTTATAGAAATAGTAACAAGTTTATTAACTCATTAAATAAATACATAGGCCAGAAACATATTCAATGGACTTTTGTGAAACATTCCACACAAAGATAAGGTTTATCAGGGCAGTTTGCACAAAAGGTGCTAACTTTTTTGGTTTTGTTTTTAGCCAATAAACGTCCTTGGGTAGCCGCAATATTTTTATAGCAATGCTGGCATGCTCGACGAGTTTTACTTGAAGGTCCTTCTTTTTTCTTCAATTCGTGCTTTACTTTTCTCGATCTTTGATTTGACGAAGCATCATGACTGTTTAAGGCTACGAAACTCTTCATAATTTCTTTTCTAAATTCAAGTACTGGGATCTTCTTCTGGGTTACGCTTTGATAAAGTATTAAAGCATTAACCATAGCCGTGTTTAAAATTAAATCTATGGCAATTTTTTTATACCATTTGACGCTCTTCCTCAAAGGTGTTTGATACGCTGTCATTTGGTCGGATAGATCAACCGCACCCTTGGCTTTATTGTAATCAAGTACAATCTTTGGCTTGGAGACCTGTTTGCGATGCTTAATGACAGTTTGAAAACGATCAGAATGTTTTGTTGATAGAACCAAAACATCTCGCTTGTCTCTCCATCTCAATACGGTGATTCCATCAGCACTCTCTTTTGCTATGTACTGGCCTCTTTTCAATTTTTTTAAAACCACTTCTTTTGGAAATTGCTTGCGGTTCTTTCTCAAAGTTCCAACCAGATGTGTCTCATGTCGTAAAAGTTCTCTTGCCAATCCCACGCTTGTATACCAATTATCAGTATACAGCGTGTGCCCTTTATTTAGAAGATCCGCGCATAACGCCATAACGACGTTAGTTGGTGTTTTATTGACATTATCATTTTCTTTTCCACCATAAATGCTTATTTTATACGTGTAACCTGGCAGAGTACATAGTTTAAATAACTTTATCCCATACTTGTGCCGTTTCTGTTTATTGTACTGACGAAATATTAATCGACCACGAAAAGGAACCACACTTTCATCGATACATAAATCCTCTCCAGGTGTGTAAGTATTTTTAAAGTTGTCATTCATGACTTCTAAGAGGTCTCTAATGCGGTGTAAGCGATCGGTCGTATTCTCTTCATCATTCTGCGAAAAATGAAGCATTGCGAGTAACAATTCGAATCTGTTGCGAGACATAACAGTTCGCGGAAATTGCTGACCAATTATTTTGTCCTTCGACCAGTAATCGGATATTTTGGGAAGCCTTACTATACCCATGTATAAAATCAGGCCAAAGAATTTTTTCATTTCTGTAAGATTAGTAGGTACCCATTCACGAATGCGCGCTGCTTTCGAAGCTTCATTTGAGAGTGTTATTTTCTTAATAGCATAGGCATTAGTATACAAAACAATTTTATTCAAAACATCATCCGACACCAAAAGCGCATAAAAATCAGCTGGAGATTTGTTTATCATGGCCATGCGCAAATTAGGCTGCATTCCAGGATATTCAGTAAAAGCAATAAGTCGACGTTGATTACCTTTAGGATCAGTCCATGTTGAAGGCGGAGAACTTTCGACAAGATCTTGGATGGCACGATTGATTTCAGCATCACTGTCTTCACTATCCGATTGTATAATACGACGTCGATAAGAATGAGGAGGCTGAATATTGTCTTCTTCGTCGGAACTTAAATGGAAACTTCTGTTCAGCAAATCGAACTCTATATTTTCTATTTGAGATAAATCTTCTTGTGTTATGTAAAAGTCGTCAAAACTCTCCATTTTTAATAACAAAATGTAAGCAAATCGCATATACAAATTAATACGTCATGTGCACTGCACGTCACTGATTGAGAATCACGACTGGAGCGCGAATGCAACAACCGACGCGGCAACGCGGGCGCGCGGGAGTCGCGGGCGGGGGTGGGCGACAACGTGACCGCGCGGCCCTGTGAATCGGAATTTCAAATTTTCGTCCGCTAAGGCCATGGGGGTCAATGTTGTCCGATGCTTAATAACTCTTATAAGAGACTCAAAAATTAGTCTGTGTTGAATTAAAACACATTATTAATGTATAAATCTAACCAAATACGAAAAAAAACAGTTGATGAAATTAAAAAAAATCGGGGATTTTTACTTGGCTCCTTTGGAAAATAATGCGTCGGACAACATTGACCGCGTTGGCAGTGAACGTGTTAAGGTCCATCAAGACTAACTACCATGATGTCCATTCAAGTTTTATGCTACTATACGTACTTAGGTAATGAGGTCATTGTAAAACTTCAATTTGGAAGTCAATAAAACAATTGTCATATTAACTAATATGATTTTTAACTATAAACATTGACACAAAATTAACTAATAAACATTAAATAAATTAAAATTACCTAAGTGTTAAAAATGCCAATAATATGGTCACAATGTCTTTCGAATTAAATTACAACTAGTGGCTCGGTGAGCTGTAGACCTCATTGTTTAAAAATTATTTAATAGATGCCTGCCTTTGAAAAGCAGTACCTACTATGTGCTGTTTGGTAGGTTAGGTATTTGTTTAGTATACCTATTTATAAGCTAGTTGGCGCTTCTAATTTGGATCATTTTTCGAATGGGTGATTTTTATTCGCAATATTTCGAAAATCTGGCTCGCTAAAATTTTTTTATTTATCGAACCTGCTCACAAACACGAGTAGGTATCGGTTGAGAAATGCGACCTGTAGGTATATGAGAATAGATAGACATACGAAAGCATTTTTGCCCAAGCTGAAGCAGAGACGCTTCGCGTCAATGATATTCAATTGAGTTAACAACAAATTGTGCCAGAGCACCAAAGAAATTGGTCATAAGATGTTGAGGTAGGTACATACTTAACAGAATTTGTCTAGTGCAATACTACTCAAGAAACCTAAGTATTTAGAAATAATATTGCAGGAAATTGGATGTCTGAAATCAAAGCAAGTAGGTATCGGATAAATCAAACGTGTACAATGGACCGCCACAAACGAACTTTCTTAATTTAATATTTGGACCGTAACTTTGTAGAATGAAAAAATAAAGACTATTTTAATATATTTTAAAGACAAAAATAACATGAAACAAACTTATGCGTTTCAATACTAATGTTATCAGTACTACTTACAGTACTTTATACGATTAGCATAAGTGTATTTTTAGGGTTCCGTACCAGAATGGTAAAAAGGAACCCTTATGGTGCGACTCAGTCTGTCTGTCTGTCACAGCTGGATATCTCGAGAACTACTCTTGAAATTTGGAATAGTTTTAGATGACTTTTGCCCAACTATTTTGCAAATAAGAAAGATATAAAAATATTTATACCTATATTTTTTGCAACAGGGAATGAAAGGGGGTCTTAAAAAATCGAAGTAAGGCTACTTTTTTTCTTATTAAGGCTGCATAGGGCTCGTATTTTGATGAAAAATGTAAAAAAGAAATACCGTTCCCCACTTATCTACGAAGTTTGCATAGAGAAAAATCAGAAATTATTTTATATGATAGAAGTTTATGTCAAAATCTGCATGATTGACCATGATACTGGGCATGGCAGTGTGCTGCCGCAATAGTTGATCAAAATGCTAAGACTGCTCAGTGCTCAGCTCATACGTTCCGTAAGCCATAAGCATCAGTTCTTCTAGCCGAAGAATATTCGATACTTTCTGTTGTTTTATTAACTAATATCAAACTTATAAACTCAAATCGTCATATGAATATCAGATATAAAATAATTATTAAGTATTTGTAGGTAGTTTTCGATCAAGAATACCGTAATATTTCTCTCCTAACATTTTTATTACAAGGGTTTTCAAAATCAATAATTGATAGCATTATACATAATTAGTTGTCGAGTTGTAACAACAATGCCACACTTCTTTTGATCCAGTGAGAAGCAGGTTTATCAGAAGGTAGATAAAAAGCTAACACGAAATTGGAAGAATGTCCAGTCGTGGCCAAAACGCCTTTTCTTTCAAGTGTTTTGTACAAAGGACACCTATATCGGGAACCTTCTTGAAATTCGGACTTTAGTTTAGGGTAGAGCCATACAACTGGCATATTATCGTTCAGTATTTTTGGGAATTGTTCGTCGATTGCGTATTTATCTCGATTCCAGCGACCACCATCCACAAAAAGACCTGTCACGTAGACCCCGAATGGAGATGCCTCCATTTCATAATCGACCTTGCGCACCTCAAAATCGAACACTAATAAATCTATAGGTATCTTTTTGGATCTAGCATAATTCTGAACAGAACCCGTAAGAAACGCTTGTGTGAAAAAGAAACCAGATAACCAGAACGTGGTAGGTTTTCCATTTTGGTACCAATCCTCTAACATTCCCAAACGCTCAATAAAATCTGCTACGTAGCTTGGTAATGGTTTTAAACTTGGATAGGATACCTTTCGCCAGTTGTCCGGTATCCTCCCAAGCAACATAGCATTTGATTGGTTATCTAAGGCTGGTGACATGACAATGAGTCCCTTCACTGCTTTTTGCAAATCTACAAGAGAACCTTTAACTTCTTTATGCAGCTTATTGAATCGTTCCATTTCTTGTATAAGTACCGTATTCATCGATTCGTTATAATCAACTGGAAATTTCTTTTGTGCTATTTCAACATCAAAGCTTTTCGGTAGTTTTGATAAAATTTCAGAAGCCATTTGCATAAGAACATATTCGGTATTTCCTCCTTCGCTGCTACTACCTCCACCTTCAACCAGAACTAAACCAGCAGTCAAAGCCATTGAAATGCTGTAATCACGAGTTATACCTGCGTTCATATGAAGTCCGAACACTTCTGGGGGGGGATTGACAGGAACGGATTCAATGTGCTTCAGATAATCTTGATATTCACACCGACGAGGGAGTCCATACTGCGATCCTATATCACAAAATGAATAATTAGGGTCGTTTACAACTCCTGGGTTTACATAGGTATCCAAAACAGTAACAATTAATCTTCGGTCCCAATCATCAGTCACTCGCCCGCCATAATTGCATTCTCCTGTTAGATATTTTATTGCTACATATTGAATCTCTTCATACTGATTCAAAAACATCTGTAATTGCATTATAGATATTTGAAAATCGGAGTCGTTGAAACCATACTGTATATTCCAGCCTAGAGGTCCAAATTTCTTTCTTTCCTGAACTACAGCATGGAAAAAGCTTATGCCATACAACAACTTACTAAAGGGTTTGTCTTTACCAGGGCAACCTTCGAAAAATTCTGCCTCTTTTAAAGGTTCAGAATTATATGATCTGAATAGATTATGTTGTAGTCCAGTTGGAGGCTCATTGGTCATTTTCACGCCTACTTGCAAAATTGACTGAGGAAATCTGTCAGAGGGGTAACTAGTGAGCCATAATCGAAAACTTAAATCTGTATTAGTTAAATCAAAACCTTCCACAATCTTCTCAAGAACTGGCAGCCACGAGACAGCCAAATGACAGTTTTGTAAACAGACCCATCCACCTTCTAATTGAGCTCTCTCAATCATAGCCCTAGCTATTGGACCTTGGCCTTGACCCAGGGAAATGGAATTGAAACGATGAGAATAGCCCATTCTTTCACAGTATTTAATCAAAGCTCCCATTGGATCTGAACCTGGTGACAATATAAATATTAATGGAGCAAGGCAATTAGAATCACTAAACGATTTTCCAATATCAAATGGAGGTGGTGTAATATATTTCCGACCTAGTTGCTTTTCAACGAAGTCGGATATTGCTATAGTTAGTTTGTCTGGCCGCAGAACTCTTATAACAAGCAACTTTTGAAATTGTGTTAATTTGCTGTCCCAGCCACCAGGCAATGTTTTATTGTGCGGTTCCAAGTCATCATATACTTCTTTCCATTTATTTATTATGTTTATAAAATTTTCCTTGATACCGCTGAAAGCTGTTAATTCAGTTATACGACACATTTCATCCCATGCTTTGTCAGGTATCCATTCTTGTGGTTTTTTGAACGGATTTTCAATGGCAATGCCCCCAGTTATCAAAAACAAATACTCGTCGTGATTAACTTCACCCGTAGACAACATCATCTTAGAGCACATTATAAATGAAAACATTAATTTGTCTTTATCAAACAGGGACCTGCATACATTACTATACAAATTGTATGTAAAAGTGTCTTTTAAAAACTTAAGTCTTTTATCTAAATCCTTAGACTTGTTAGCGTTTTCAATTGATATAATATATAAATTAATAAACCACGTTAACGAATACTGATACATCGGATCAACATTTGGTAATTCCGTGACGCAGTAATATAATACCGCTGAATGCGACGCTATCGGTCTATATCCCAGTCTGAATTTTTCGATGATAACTTCAGTCTCTAAGCTGGCCTCCTGTTTCTTCGTTATATCAATTGCTAGTATTTTGGATGAATCCAAAACTTCAATAGCTGATTCATCTTCTAAAATATCTCCTTTAGTTTCTTGTAATGTGCGCAATATATCATCCTCCACTTGCTTAAGAGCAGCTCGATTCGCAGCTCCTTGGACGATTAATTTTTCTCTTTTTTCTTGCAAATCTGGTCTTTCTTTAGCAACTACTATACCCAAAAGCTGATCTTCCAAACCATCTTTAGTCAAAGCAAAGTTAATCAAGGTAACTTTGTTGAATACTTCAGGTAAATAATGCGGATTTCGTAATTTTGTTGTCATATAAAGCCGGAAATTTGGGTGATATTCTATAACATTTTCTCCTAATGCAATGTACTCTTTTCCACCTTGAAAATAAGTATGTTTCAGCAGAACAGGATCTAATGGTGCTTCCACTTCTTCTAAAATGCAATCAATTAAAGCTGGTTTACCATATTCCAAGCATGTTTCTATGACTTTCATATAGTTACCATCTGTAAATTTCAATACTTGAAGATCATTTGATTTTTCCATTGTCTTTATCCATTTATTTGCTTGTCCTTGCGGATCAACTAGCAAGGACCATCTCATAGAATTGTCTTGAATTATGCCATTATCTGTAGAAAATGAATCTCGTGGTAAGCCAGCAATACACCAATTTTGAATCTTTATATCGGTACCTAAAACATCCTTAAATACAAATTGTTCTGAATGTGGCATGGCTAATTTGATTATTAAATCTCTCCATTTGTCTATCATTTCAATTCTAACTGGTAAAGTATAAGGAGCTAAGTATGCTATTATGCCGCATGAAACTAAAATGTCTCCTGCTAAATTATCAAATAGTGTTTGAAGATTTTCGGCAGCTGCAGTCCAACGAACTTTTTCACCGCCTAGGCCACCAATTAATTTTTCAGCTCTGTTCAATTTGTCTATACACAGCTGAACTTCATCTTCAAGAGCTTTTTTCTTAATGTTTGCCTCTTCGAGTGCTGCATTGAGCTCCGCTAACTTTGCTTCAAGTCGTGCTACAGTAGCTTTTTTTTCTTCCAAAATAGCCATTGTTTCAGCAAATTCTTTTTCAGCGGCATTTAATTTAGCTTTCTTTGGAGCTACTACCTTTGCGACAGCATCGTACATGTCCATGGCGATAATCCATTTGCATAAACCTTCAGCTGCTGCAGAAGCTTTAGCAATAATGTGTGGTTTAAAATCTTTATTAGACAAATATTCTTTTCTTATTTTTTGCATAGTCGCAACAGGAATGTTGTCTTTATCATAACTCTTGAGAGACTCTAAAAAGCTCATATCACCAAGAACTCTTTTACTAGGTCCCCAGTAATCGAACATTTTTTTACCCGGATTATCTGGGTCTGGTATTTTATCTGGGGGAATACCTTTCATGACACAAACTGCTGCCATTACTAACTTAACCGTAGCTGGAGGATTTTTCATAGACTTGACAATAGTAATATCACCTGGTTTTAAAGTATTTAAAGCTGCAATGGCATCTTCTAATATAGGTAAAGCCAGCGCTAGATCAGCTTCACAATCTTTTTTAAGTTCCTGGGCAGCTGCTGCTTGTACATTAGCAACTTTTTGATCCTCTCTTACTTGTGCAGCGGCTTTATCAGCAATACTGGTTTCTTTTTCTATTTCTTCCATCATTTTTGCTGACTTTGCAGCCATCACGATAAGTTGGGGCTTTAAAGCACTTAAATCTCTTTGCATAATTGATACTGCTTCTGCAGCTTGCCCAAGTTTATCTAATCCATTTGTATAACGTAATTTAGCTGCTCGCAATTCCCTTTGTTTCTTATTAGTCAATGATGTAAACGATTTAATTAAGTCTAAGTATGAAGCTGATGTAATATACGTTTTTCTACCAAATTGCTTATAAAAGTCATCAGATATATGTCGTGCATCCACATGAAATTGTTTGCATGCTATTACAGCAGCTAATTTCACTTTGTCGGGAACGTTAACTTTCACCATGTAGTGATGTGCTACCATCTCCAGTGCATCTTCAGGCCAACTATCATACCAATCTATAGTGCAACAATTTACTAATGAAGGGTATAATCTAAGTCTTGTGCGGAAAGCGCTTCCAATAGGACTGAAACATAAGACTATGTGAAGCTTAGCCTTGCATCTTCCAACAAAAAATGCCATTATTTGAAGAGGGCTAATGTCGAGATTTCTGTTTCCTCCTTGAGCGCCTAGTCTGACTAGTTCAAGAATTTCTTGTTTTTCATCTAATCCATACAAATTCGGAACCTCTCCCGAATTCAACAAACTGTCTAGATTTTGTATGAAAGTTTCTTCTTTTATTTGACTTTCAGTGAACAAAAATGTAGTATCTTTATTTAAACCTCCTGATTCACGCAGTACCAGCTTTATGTCATCGTGCCAGTCTTTAACATTATATAATTTTGTAATTTCTGGTTGAAATACTTGTTGACCTAATATAGTACTAGCTAAACGAGTCAAAGATTGTCGCCCAGAACCACCGACGCCAACAAGTAAAGCATTTCCTGACGGCATAGACAGAAGTCGGCAAATTTTTGACAAATGTTCCAACGCATAATCAAATAGCACAATAGTCATTTTAGCTTTATGCATGGCATTGTATTCGGCTAACATAGATAATGCAACAGTCAAAAAGGCTTCCTTAGTGGGTAATTCTTCGTACTTCCTCTCTCCTTCGAGACTTTCAGTATCCAAGTAGCAACCGAACATCATTTTCTTTATAGTTTCCACTGTGACTTCCCCGTTTTCATCCAGGTATGGTTCCAAAGCGGATTCAAAAGTTTCTTTCATACAATCTCGAGTACATTTTTTCATAATACCGAAGAACCAAGCACGATCATTATCATCTACTAACCTGTCATAAAATACTCTCATGATTTCGTGAACCCAAACTCTTGTAAAGGTTTTTTTATTATCAGCGGATTCTTTACGTAATAACGCACAGCCTTGGATAACTCTTGAAAAATCTCTCAAATTAAAAATGTAATGCGATTTTGCTGGAGTCGGTCTAAGACCTTCAGTTGCTTGGTCATATATTTCCATTGTTGCTGTGATGATATTTACAATATACATTTGAGTGTCTTGGCCGAACCCGTTTCTTCTCCAGCCAAGTTGTAAAAGAGAAGTAAATATTTTAGACATACTATCTTTCGAAAATTCATTTATTGAATAAATATTAAAATGTCGGAGAAGTCTAGGGTATATAAGTTGCCGACTACCACCTACTGGACCGATGGCGCCATAAAATATGGTGTCAGAAATATACAATTTTTCAGTGGATTTAAGGTCATACCAATGTTTTTGATCGAAATATAATCTTAGTAATTCAATGGCTGGTTGGGCACCGTAAACTTCTTTAACAGGCATATTCATATCATCAATAAAAATTATAGCTTGTTTGCCTTTTGTAGGACCATAGTTATTTTTTCTTCTTTTGACTAATTTGGAGATAACTAACTCTTGAGTTAGATTTGCGGAAGTAGTAGTTGTAAAAGTAATAAAACCTGGGGTATATTTATCCATATCAAGATAATTCATTAAAAAGTTTTGTACGTAAAAACTTTTCCCTGTTCCAGTCGGTCCGATGAGAAGTAAAGGTTTTATAAACTTCGTATGAATTTTTAACAGAAACATGTACTTCTCAGTTTCTAACGTAGGAATAACTGTTTGTAAGAGATTTATCTGTTCTTTTACTTGGACAGCTTTGACTGCTTCAGGCCAAAGTTTCCAACAACCTTTACCTTTATACATATAGTAATGATCAATTAACATACCTTCACTTGGAATTGAAACGTCTAATCTATCTATTTCAGGAGGAATACCTTTCTCTCCTCTAAAATATTCTTTAATTAAATCGTCATACTTTTCCCGTGAGTCTGTATTTAATATCCCACCCAATCCCCAAATAACAGCAGACATGAAAGATGCTATAACCCAAGTCCTTGTATATTTCGTATCTTCTTCGCCTTCTATTGCATTGTCCATCAACATTTCAACTAAATTAAGTGTACTCATTACTAAATTTACTTCACCGGCGGTAACTAGCTGTACACACGTTCTTCTAATATAGAAAATGAGAGGATCGAATAGCCACTCACACATATAAAAAATAAAATCTTCGTTTTCTTCAAGCCATATGGGATTAAGATTCTTTATCCAAGACTTATAGAATGGCATGAATCCAAATGTAGCAGATTCCATATAAATCATGCCGCATCTGGAAACAGTAGCTGGTGAGGCCTGCGAGAGGTCCATGACTTCAAAGATCATAGACATCACATTGCTCATTGCCATGACTTCGCCTGATGTTAGACAAAGTTTCTTGTTATCATCTAAAACGGTGTTCATGTTTTCTATCCATACAGCATCTACAGGCCCATCAAAAACTATCCATTTCCTGACAGGAGTATCTTCTGAAGCAAAATCTCTAAACATAGTAGCAACGATACCATCAGTCCATTCATACGAAATAGGATCGAACGCTCCGTATAATTGCCCCATGGTAACGGCTTTTGGATTCAAGACCTTGTAAGTACATTGACACCCTCCTTCTTGGTGCCTCTCTTCCATCAAAGTCAGAGCTTCTGACAAAATTTTTAATGTCATAGATTTACCAGAGTAGGGATCGCCGACTAACATAAATCCATGTCTTACGATCATCATTTCATAAGTTTGTGTAACTTTGATGAGGAAACATTCCATCGGTTGCAAATTATTTTTTTCGCATGAGTCAACACAGGCATTTAAAAATTTTACGTAATCCGGCTTAGGTAGAGCAATACCAGGAAACAAATCAGAAATAATACCTTCAAACAATGGTACATCAAAAGATAAAAACTTGGGCAAATTGACGTCAGTAATAGATCTGAGTAATAGAATACTTTCATTTTCCACTGGAAAAGCCCTTTTTAAATTACCAGCAGCCGATAGTACTGTTTTTACTGCTCTCATTCCGTAATCATAATGGTTTTGAGACGATAACTGTTCTGAGCAAAGCCGATAAGTTGTAACAATTTTAACAGACAAGTTTCTGGCATCCATAAAACCGAAAGAATACAAAGAAATTTCTCCAATCATAGCATAATCCGGAACCATCATCGCAACAGTACGGAATAATACTTTCAAATTATCCGGAAGCTCCGACCTACCTGCGTAGCCAGGATTCATAGTTATGCAAACGTAACAAGCGGGATTTAACTTTAAAATAGTTCCTTCAAAATCAAAAGTCTCAACATTTTGTCTAACTGCTTGTACTATACATAATATTTGTTGAGCTATAACGGACAACACCTCAACCTCGATTCGATTAAATTCGTCAAAACAAACCCAAGCACCACAAGACGCCAAACCTTTAAAGAATTTACCCATCGCTTTATAGTCTAGCCCATCTGAACAGTTAAACACCACACATTGCACTGCTAAAGCTTTTGCTAGATCTTTAGTGGTTTCAGTTTTACCTGTACCGGCTGGTCCTTCTGGAGCCCCGTTAAGATGAAGGTAGTAAGCTCCAATTAAAGTACGATAACACCGATCTGTTAAAGGTGTTATTACTAATCGATCAGAGTTTCCCAAGTATTCATAGGCGTAGTCCACAACGGCATTTATTATTTTTACAAATACTCTCTCTTCTTCCCAGTAATACCTTAACTGGGCAAGCCACTGGAAATCGGTTACTTCTGTTACATTTTTACCAACGAGATCAAAAATAACATCTTTAGCATGCACGTCAATTACAATTAAAGCCTTCACAGTGATACTACTCAATTTGTTCAAATCTGTTCTTCGTATAATTGCAACTGTTTCATTCAGTTGCTTCGTTAAACTGTAGTTAAATGCTTGGAGCTCGCTTAATTTATGTGTATTTAATGCTTCATGGACATCAACGCCCCAATAAATTTGTGATACAGCTAAAACAACCATACCCTCCCACGACAAAATCCATTCCGCTCTTCCCATATTTGGATACTCATAATAAGATAATTCTGTTTCATTTCGAACAGCTTTAAGCATTTGTTCTTCTACTTGAACCAACCACTTCTCAACCGAACCACGAGCAGCAGATACACTAATTATTTCCAAAAACTCTACTTGTTCTCCTTCCATAGAAATCATAGACGAAATATTAAATTCCGGATCAAACACTAATCTGTTAATTCCCTCGAAACATTTTTTCAAATGAGGTTGAACTTTTAAGGGATTTTTAGTTTCAGATAATATTTCCAACATTTCGTCATTCGACAAAAAAAAGAATCTGGGAAAGTATAACCTTTTTTTTTCCAAGTAGTTATTAACGCCATCGTTAATTTTTTCCAGCATTGCAGACGCAATTTTGAAGGACTCCAAAACACCTAAACCAGAAGCTAATTCAAGGGCATGTGGGTCTTTATCGACAGAACCCATATACCGACGGTAAATATTATTTACTTCTACAAACATAACTCCTTCTTCTGGCATTTGAGCCACAATGTCTTTTGAAGAGAAAATAGGTAATAAGTATAACCACTGGCTTTGCACTTTACCCCATTCATCAATAGTAGCATTTACTCTGACAATTTTATCATACCAAGCTCTTACCTGGACTTCGAATGGTTTCACAAAAGCTGAACCACGCATTCCCACCGTTTTTACAATATGATCGTCTAAAACGACCTGTATATCATCCAGCCCTGAAAGTATAAAAATTCCGCTATCTTTATAGGGACTTGTTTTGAAACAAATGTCTGTCCATTCAGCTATCATTTTGTTAAGATTTGTTATCAAAGCTAATTCTTTTGTGGCTGCAACGCTAATAATTTCGTACTGATCAATGTCATCCCACAAATTGAATTCAATAATTTTTCTTAACGTTGTACCGGCGGTAGGCGTTAAATCAAATCCGGCTATACCCGACATCTCATCCCAATGTCTTTGTACCAATGCTGGATTACACATTATATGTGCCATTTGTACGTTGGGTCGCCATTCTTTTATCTCAGCAATAGCTTGAGCACACAACTTCATTGGAGCAGGCAAATTATTAACGTCAGGGTCGTCAACTAAGCCCTGGAATCTTTTCTCAACTCCTTCGGCTATCTGTTGCTTAATTTTATTTTTGTAATTTTTTGACAATTTTAGAAATTCTTTGTAATAGAAATCGTGATCTTGTTCGATTTGATTATGATCTAAATATTCAAAAACTCCATCCATCCAAGTATAGTAACTTCGTTTCCAACGATGGACTAAATGTATCAGACAGTAAAAGGGTAATATATAGTCTTTTAACTCTTCTAAGTCTGCATAGCTTGATATAGGGAACTTGAAAGTAGTTTCTTCATTATTTATCCATGCAACTAATTTATCACAATCTGTTAAGCGATGGACAAGTTTCCGCAGGTATTCTAAATATTCATGAGTATGGTTGATGTCATCCATATTATCAAGAAGCTCTAAATAAGGTGTCATTTCAATAACTTCTCTGTTAAGGTAAGCAATTTTGGCTAACAGATTTTCTTCCATTTCTGCTTTAAAAGTTTCATAAGCAGCTGCATTTCTTTCGAAAATGGGTTTTATATCTTTTAACCAATTAACGGTTCGTGTATTAGATGCGACATGTTCTGATGTGAGTGAAGCCATTTCTAAAAGATTTGAAATGATTTCGAGTTGTCTCATGATTCTCTCTTTAAGTGCTTCAACTAAAACAGTTTTTGCATGTAGAATATAAATGCCTTGCTCAACAAGCTCAGCCGCATTTTCGGGTTCTTTTAATGCTTTTGCTGCTATAATTTCGAATTCGCTACAAATGCTATGATTTTCATCCATGTGAGTTTTGACTATTCCAGCAATAATATCATTTATAAATTCCAATGCTTTACTTTTTAAGCCATCTACCATCCTCAATTGGCAAACAACAGCGCAGTTAAAATACGCATTCTCTAAGACAGCTGTTATTTCGGAATCAATTTCCTGGAAATATTTTATCTTATCGCGACTTTCTTCAAATTCTTCGGCCTCTTTAATGAATGCCAATAAAGCTTCTTTTGCCGGAGAGCCGTAGAGTATAGAATACTCTTGTCTTAAATTTTCTAAATATTTAAGTAAAGGAGAGAAGACTATATCAAGTTGCCTCTGTAATCGGTCATGGCCGTCTGTATGTAACCATTCATTATAATTTACTGGTAGAGCATCGTGAGTGTAAGGAATTTTAAGGTATTGTTCTATAGGCATAAGTCTTTGTGATATGTGTGATATGGCATTAGCGATGCTATGATAAGTTTTGAATACAGTTTCTAAAGATGGATCATAAAAAAACTCGCCGTCGAAGTCTAAAGCTATATTTAAAATAGGCACAGACTCGGGATCTTTCAAATCATCTATGATGGCGTCGATGGATCTACGCATTAACTCTTGTATTTGCATCGATATCATTTTAGTGGCACATCTTACAAAGTCCGGTATCTTTTTAGGTCGCATTCCTTTCAAGCAACGGGGATTTTTCAACCATTGTACTAATAATGCATACCAAGTACTAGATACTAAATAGTCAGCACGTTTGATTTCTTCCATTATTTTGTTTTGAAATTCATCCAAATCTATTGGTCCTTTAGCTCTGTACTTTGCCAAGCTAATAATACAAGTTGGAAACGTTTTCTCTGATGACTCAAGAACAAGTCTGATAAAAGGATGTAATAACAAAGAACCGTCTTGGAGTTTTTTCCTGTACTTCAGCATCCGTTCATAATTGGAAGTGACGCCATGAAACTTAAAATAAGGTTCCTGATACCGTTTACGAGAGACTCCAGGAACATCACGAATTATTGTCTTAACAGCTAGTTCATGAAGATTTCTGTTCCATTCAGACTTACTCTCGTTGATCAATTCGTCCACAAGCGTCGGGAAAGACTGACGATATTTAGACGGTATTAACCCACATATTTTTCTTTCCCACGATTTGAGCATGGGTGGAGGTTGTATTTTGTGGGCACACTGCCGTAAAACGGCTATGTGCCTGGACTGCGATATCTCGAGGCGATCTCGTTCGCGTCGCTCCAAAGGCGGGCGTGCAATCTCCACTTTTCTCTCGGTGGCCTTCTCCTCCAGGACTTCTCGGAACTTCTCTTGTTTATCCTGCAATATGAAAAATGATTGTTTAAACACGCACTTTAATCAGTTACCTTGGGTACGTACATCGAACCGAAAAAAATATTCACCAACAAATCAAGTATGTAGCAGCTGGCTACTTATAAATTATTTTAATTATTAAATGCATACCTTAATTCGATTGTATGGCGGCAGTGGTGTAAATGGAAGCTTGTCCATTTTGTGGACATCAGGAATCGGTAACATAGTAGGGACACGACAGCCATTTTTGGTTTGCAACAATTTCCTTAATTCGCTTTCGTCCATTTCGTATGGATACCTATTGCTTTCTCAACACGCAACAAAAACTACAAACATCATTTTGGTCGAAATAAATTCAAACAAAAATGTATTACTTATACTAAGTATAAGTCTTATAATCATCTCTTTCAAGAAAATAATTTAATGACGTTTATTTACGACAGGTATGAGACATGGATGTGATTGTTCGATTTATTGAAATATTGTCGCTATAGTAACGATAATTAAGTACCTACCTACAGGGTGTCATAACAAAATAAAAAGTCTGTGGTGTCATAACTATAAGAAACGTAGTGATTACATTCTCTTTGACTGGAAGCACACGTCTCTTTATCCTTACTTAATTGCGAAATTTTTTCTAAGTCTATGCTTAATTGCTATTTTGGTAAACAATCTTCACCCAGCTCTTTATTGAAAAAACAACAAAGTATAAAATACAAAAAATGGTTTTCCACACATAGGTTATGAAAGGAATTACTAATTATTAGTTATTGTTTGGTTTAATAAGACAACATAATAATTCATAAAAGATGTATGATAACTGTCAAAAGCTTTACAATAGGACAAAGGACAAGTAAGGATAAACAGACTATACGTATATGACAGAGGAAGGTAAAAAGGTATTCAAAATGTGTTACAAAAAAAACCCTTAAAGCCGAATATGGTAGATAGGGACCATCACAGAACATAGGTAGTTAGAAGTCGTATGAGCTCACTTTTGTATGAAAACCAGTGTAACCGAACTAAGGCCCGGTTTCCACCAAAGCGGCGAGCAAACTTTTAATAAAAAAACCTCCCTACAAAAAAGCTAACTCTTAAAAAGTTAAAAAATAATTGGGCGTTTTTTTGCTCAATTAGCGATTTTGGTATTTGAGCCTACCATAGTACCTATGTAATGATTTCATATTTATTTATTTATTTTTATTATTAATTGCCTATGAATTTATAAAGATATTATGAAGAAGTTGGGGTTTACTTATCGATAAATTGTGTATTCGTGCACAACTCTAATTGATGCTATTCCGCTACCTACTCTTCCGCTATTGTATAATATTTTATGTGCAATAAACTTCAAGAATAAGTAAAATAGTGCGTTGTAAAAAAAAAATAAAAATCAGTTGAATGTTTCATTAAAATCAAAATAAATTAAATAATGCTTGCAACTGATATTTTATGCATCCGTTTGATAAATGATATTTGTGGATATCGTTTTGCCTCTTTTATTTTATATAGAGCAACTAGACATTTATATATTTTTTTAAGTTGTTTTAAGTTGTTACGCTTTGTTGATGTTACACGGGCCCACGTTATATTTTCGTTCTTTTATGAAACAGCTGATTTTTTTTCGCGATTTCAGAGTTGGTCCCATAGTAAAAGTTGTTCAGTTTGATGGTCCCTTTGTACCATATTCGGCTTCAGGGGTTTTTTGTCACACACAAGAAATTTTGACTATTGACTATTGACACGTTGTACTCTCCCCGTTTTCTCTCATGCAAAAAGCAAGAGAGGAATCTTCAAAAAATTCATACAAACACAGACATAGATAAAGCCCCAAATTACGGGACTGATTACATACAAAATAAAAAAAACGTAACACTGTACAATACTAGGGAAGGAGGGAAAACAAGATCACAAAAATTAAACCACAAGTGAAACATAATGTGAACTATATTCGCACAAACAATAAACATATGCACAAATATACAATTCATTACTATTTTACATTTCTGTTTATACAAAAATTTTCTTTATTATTTACATCACACCTACCTACTTTTATCACATAGATTACTATACTTACATAAACATTTTAAAGTTAATAGGTAGGTACTGTGGAATAACTAAGCTCAAAACTATTTTCAGATGAATTCTATGAGAAATTATTCGAAAATATTGTAATAATGTCTCGACGAGAATACGAGATCTAGCCTAAAAATAAACCGAGTAAAAACGTATCACAAACCACTGAATGCTAAAAAAAATTTGGCCACTTTTGACATTAATCCAGATTGTAACTAACTAAACAGACACATTTAAACCAAGAAAAAACGTAAGTATACAAAAATAGTTTATAACTAACACTTGTGTTTGCTTTTTAAATTTTAGGAAACATAGGTAGTTATTTCGTTGTATTGATTTTTCTTGATTGTTATATTTTTATAAGATGTAACCCAAATATAAATATTATTACAAAATTAATAATGTAGGTACCTACCGCAAGTAATTAGTTAGATTCAGTTCTACGAAGTTAGTGGTAAGATCCACAATTTATATGACTTTATCAGTCTTTATTCGATGTAAGAGTAAATTTATATCAAATGAAAATGGCACTACATAGAAACCTAATACTTATACCACTTTAGGAACAATATAATTCTATTCCAAAAATGAAACGTACAAAAATATATTTTTTTTTACCTACAAAGCTGTTGTTATTGTTGTACACGCGACGGCACCTCAGACTATAGGTACATGTTGACCTTGAGCCCGCCTTTATGCCCTACGTAATAAAAGCTGTTTTCGCAATTTAACTGTAGGTATAACTTGACGTGCTGTCGTGTGTACAATAAGATTAACAACATCAGCGTAATAATATTACTGTTATACTTAAGTAGGTATATAACGAGCTAACATAACTCTTTCTTATCTCAATTCCATTGCTTACATCTGTTACTCATGTAAAGTACCTAACTATATTAAAACAATTTTTTTATCTCCTTTTTAAATCATCGTTTATCAGCCGTATAAACAACAAAATAGTTGCTGGCAACGAATATGGCAGCTAGCTAGGACAAAAATATTCATAAATATTATAAGATCTCTTTAGTTTGGAAGATTCTGGAAGCACGAAAAAAAAAGAACATTAAACATGAAATTTAAAACAAAATCAATTTTGTTTTCCTTTTCAAGTGTTGCGAATGATACTCTCAAAACCAAAATACCTTCCCACTTCCGTTAAGCTCATAATCTTAGCAACTTCGTTTAGAGGTCATTCATAGTAAGCCTAAAACGCCAATACGCCAGACCACAGAGTATATAATAGTTTTTGAAACTAGAATAATATCTTAACATCTTCATTTTTCATTTACATATTTTCAATATACAACTTTAAGTATTCATTTACCGACTTTTAGCGTTCCGTTTCAACTTATAATTATAAAGATTAGAGTATTACTTATGACCTGAAATCACAAAGTGAAGCCATCTAATAATAGCTATATGCATAACTCATGTTGGTTAGCTAGTGTAGCTACACATAGCAGTACACATTGGAACCATCACTAAATAACATCTTAATCGACTTTGAAGTTAATACTCCACAACTTAAGGTTTAAAACCAACAGCAGTTTGAAAATAACAGATAACCTGATACTACCAGACATTATCAACATAAATTAAAATGCGGATGACCCACGATAGCAGATATGATATTGAGTAAAGAGTAGGTAACTTGAATAAAGGTAACTTAAAACAACTTTTAACACTTTCATGTTGCATTGACTTCAAGTAAACTAAGCCTCAGTAGATTAATGTTATATCATACAGCCAAACTCTTCAGAATCTCTCTTCTATTTAAAGTATGATGATATGAATGAAATGTTTCCCCTTTTAACACCGTATGGAAATACAAGACATTTTCTGGTCTTCTTTTTTACTTATATCTGATATTATTTATGATATAATGAATACATTCACCGTCCCTCTATTACAAAATTGCATTTTGTATAACTTACCCCTAATTCTAAAACGTAGAGTAAACCTAGACCTGGCTTTAGGCATCTGTTCTAAACCACGTCTAACTTTAATCTGCGTATTAGGTATTTAGATTAGGCAAGACCAAGCCACAAATCGTCCACCAGTCGACGCACTAGCAGTTAGCACTAGCACAAACTTGGCGCTAGTAATTTTATTGTTAGATTTGTGTTTGCTATAAATTTTTTGATGTATAAGCGAATTTCGTAAATCAATTTTTTTCTTCAAACACATTTTGGTTATCTTTTTTTCAATTAGATGTTTAACTCATTTACTGTTCAATTTCCATAACAATATAATTATTAACAGTTTTGGATATAATTTGAAAAATGACCGGGAAAATAACCCTTATGCACAAGTACAATAGGTCTCCATCTACAGTAGCGCCACCAAGCAGGATAAATTTTCTGGCATCCTGCTATAAACAAACACAGCAGACCGTGGACGGCGAACTCACGCATTATCAAAACTATAATTAATTATCTTCTATCTACATGGTATTCTCTTTGATTAATGAGTTTTACTGGCTTAATATGTATGTACATTAGATAATCTTGCCTTTGCTATATAATATTGCTGTAAGGTAGAAAAAGCAGAATATAATTTATTTCATCAAAACCTGCTTCGTGATCAACAATTTCTTTCGTGATGAAAAAAACAGTATTTAATCAATAAAAACAGTCATAAAAAGTATCTAACACTTTTACTTATGATTCGCATCACTGGATGCATCGTTAATGCCTATACCCACTACAATTTTTTTTTGTGGTTGATATGTGAATTTCTAACTGAATTCAGCAGTATTCATAAGCAAAGGCAAATAACATAGCATTTTTTTAATACAAATGAAGTTTGTTAAGCCCGGAAGACTGTGGGCCTGCCGTATGGTCATACGCTAGATCCCAGGAGCCGCTCGTCTGCTGAATGTTCTTCTTCATCAGACCCAGACTTTTCCTTCTTGATGGATTGGTAACGCACCTGAATTTGCGACGGCTTTAAGTGAATAAGCGATATACCTTTAATTATCTTACTTTTAGTAACATAAATAAAAGTTCTGTATTAAAATCGTGATAGTGGCAAGCTAATTCGACTTAGTAAGTCTAGATTTGAGTAAGCCACTTTCAGTGCTTCCGAATATAATAAAAGTGCTTTAAATAAGTAACTTCATAACTTAGCCTTCGGAAAATTATCTATTCTCAACTCTTCTCGCGAAATAAATAAGGATTTAATTGACTGCTCGTAATAAGAGCCCCATCCTTTTTTAAAGTGGGATTAAAAAAACCCCGATTAATCTCAATCCACGCCAATTTAAACTGCAGTGGATGCGATTTTAGTAAATGTATGCTAGTAAATTGAAGCAGTCTAACATTGTATGATAGCAATAATGATAACAAAACAACTGGAGTAGGATAAATCACTGTTTCATTCTTATGTTTTAGAAACACCTATATTTACTGCTAGATGTTGGCTTTATATAGAATTTCTATTTGGTTCACTTTACTAGAAAAAAATGATAAGTATATTAATATTTCATTCAACTATGGTAGGTATTATATTCTGCTTACCTTCGTCTTAATTTTCGAACTAACTCCTCTTGGATGATACATAAGGAAGTTGTCAGTCACCCAAAATATTAATATCTGTGAAAAAAATTTACTTTTAAACAGCAGCAAGTATTATCATACAGTTGATTATTGAGGTTGAATTAATGTATGGCATTAAATAAACATCAACATGACGAGAAAAATATTACCATGTTGTACTTAGATTGCGAGGTAGGTATAGGTACCCTCGGTACCTATACAATAATATTTCATTAACTTAACAAAGTAATCAATCAAGTCAACTATGCTACCCTAACTGCTTAAGTTTTTTTTTTTATCTTTTAATCTTTTGAAAGTAGAGGAAAGAACTATGTCACAGTACATTATTAAATTACCTGTAGATCACACTGTCACTGACAGATAAAGATAGTCAAACACAACCAGCCATAAGGTCTATCAAAATCAGTCAAAATTACCTATTACCTGTATTTTTCAGTTGAAAGTTCTTTTGACCGATTAAGAGTTTTGACTGTAACATATTTACATTTCATAGCTATAAAAGCGTTATTAAAAAACACCAACAACCTCGAAAAAATTATAAACAACAACATTTGTTTTACTTACGACTTTTCCGAAAACAGAACAAAAACAATTTGTGTGGAAAATAATTTTTTTTTGTCTGATTTCAGAAACATTGTACAACAAATGTTGTTGTTTATGATGTTAGTAATCTACTCCTTAGGTTGTTGGTGTTTTACAAATAACCCTGTATATACTTACATTAACAAAGAACGGTATGATGAGCATGACGACAGCAAGCTCAAGCCTCGGGTCGGTGACGGGCGACAGGCGCAGCGTGGACAGCACCGCGACCACCGGCGGTAGCCGCAGCACCAGCGCCAGCACCGACTTGGCGAACGTCGCCAGGGCAGCGTACAGTATGCACTGGCAGACCCACGCAGCGCACATCGGGGGTTTACCTACAAAACCGTTAACACTCGGATACATTAGGGGACAAAATGAATGTCCCCCCACCTAACGCGACGACGCGCAACGCTCAATCTACGTGATACTCCAACGTTGTTATCAACCAACATGCCCCGCAACATTTTGAGACGCATTTACGTGACGCGGAACATGATGCTAGCTCCTGCTCCGAGAGCGACATCTAGCAACATGTTCCGCGACATCTGTCTCGAGACATTCCACGTAGTTGTTCCGCAATATCACTGCAATTGTCCCCTAATGTATCAGAGGCTACGTAACGGTAGTTATCGTGACCTCTAAGATAAAGTCACATTTGCTAAGCTTCGCTATCGCTTCGCTTTCAAAAGATCTATTTAGGCTGAAGTTCACCACTAAATAAACAGCTGATTAAGTTTTAACTGTCTCTTTATGTATGGAGAAAATGTCAAAAACAGATGATTAAAAATTAATCGGCTGGTTAAGTAGTTGGTGATCTTGTATCTAAGTAGTTGGTGAACTCGGGTCTAAGAATGTGGATTTCACTTTTTAGAAATTGATGGTTAGCACAAACTTATGTCAATCCCAAACATCTACATGATTGCAAACGAAGATTTGACAATGAATACAGGGCCTAGCATGCGCAATTGCGCATCAAGACAACATTTTATTGATAGCTCGATACCTACTACACGTCTGTCCGATCACACTGCACTAATGTAAACAGGACAGACATCGCGTGTATGCTAGGGTGACTATTTGGATAGGTGCGAACTTTTGGACTTATCCTCTGTCTCCACTGAAACCTAAATTGTAATAAATGTTTATTCATTTATGATTTTTATGCTTATGGAACTACAATTGCTACTATATTGTGCTTTAGGTACTCACCATATTCACCAAAATTAATCAGTGGTATTTCATATTCTCTGGCCCAGTATTGGGCCAGCCTGATGCCAGCCCAAATTATGAGAAGTCCAAGAGTGGAATCTAGCATGAAGTTCACTATATACCTGGTGAGAGAAAAACAATAAAGACTTCTTATTTTGCTTGGTCTATGCTATGAAGAACGAAAAAGAAACCGTGAACTTGCCAACCAATACAGATAATTACTAAGTACTTTCTAGTATCATCACAGAATATACAGGGTTATTTGTAAAACACCCAAAACCTCACAGGAGATTACTAACGTCATAAACAACAACATTTGTTCTACGACTTTTCCAAAAACAAACAAATAAAAATCTACTTTCCTTACAAAATATCCGAAGAGCTGATCAAGTATTGTATGAAAAGTCGTTTTTTTTGTCTATTTTCAAGAAAAGTCATAGAACAAATGTTGTTTATGATGTTAGTAATATACTCCTGCCAGGTTGTTGGTGTTTTACAAATAACCCTGTGGAATAGTCATAAACGTGTATCGTATTGTAACATCCATATACAATTGTGACCAACTAATTAGGGACATACATTGGTGGATAATTAAGGACACAAGTTGATTTTCATACAAAAGAGTTATCTTTAAAGCCTTGGTCCACCAAGGATTGACCTAGCTGTGATTTGATGATGGCCATCCAGGGAGTGAAAGAAGGAGATTCAGATCGCTATACATAATAAATTGTTGTTAACAACAGAGAAAAATTGGTAATTGAATTAATTATTTTCAATATGATTCCTGTTATGATTCTCTGTGTCCTTATTTAATTGTCCATGTTTTCAAAACGCCTATAAAATAATTGTAAACATTTAAGACAATTAAACTTTATTATTGACAATATCTTGCTTTTTCAGCTTTATTCAGGGTTAATTATAATTTTATTTAAATACCAAGATAAGCACCAAAGCTCTACAGATATACTCGTACTACAGACCTAAAGAAAATATTTACTCACATAGAACTATTGTCCCTAATTAGTTTGCCACAACTGTATTTATAATAAACCTCAGTCAAGAGACATATAGCCTCTAAATAAATATTTTAGAATAATTCCATTACTATTCTGCCTTTCAAATAAGCGTACAATAAGTTTATAACTACCAAAAGTTTGTCTAGGTTAGGCTTTGAGATGTCAAACCCAATGTAAGGAGCTTAGCAATTATTTTGGTTAAACTTGGTATAAACTAATCCTTCATTTATTTGTAAGGCTGTAAAAATTATCCTTACCAAGTACAAGGATTTCCTGTTAAATGTGGAGAAAGCCACACATTAGCTGCATGAATAATGAGAGCTCCTAAACCCTGTTTCGATGTGTCATAGAACCAAATCAACCATGGTCTTCTAGCATAGCGGGGTTCACAGAACCTTTTACCTGCAAATTAAAAATATCATCATATTTATGTCCTAAGACAGAATCACAACCTTGACCTTACTAATATTGGTTAATCTCACCAATCAAACAGGTGAAAGCTAAGACAGCTAACAAAAATTGCATGAACCATCCATAATTGTCAGTAAGAGCGTCTTTGGAGCAATGCAGCTCATATAATATAAAGTCCGAACTATTATTCATTTTTCATTTCTTGGTTTTCGAAGGATTTCACAAACTTGTTACATTACACTCGGCACTCCAGAAAACCTAGCTCACTATATAAATCTTATTCTACAACAACATAAACGACTATTATGGCTTTATTAGATAACTATTCAATATTTTTAATCAAAATTAAAAAAAATTAATACGATACAATTTCAACTTCAACTTTTAGGGTGAACGTATCGTATTCGTAGATGTCAACTGACTGACAGACAGACGTCAGACATGACTGACACTGACATACATGACAGGTTTAAGTCTTCGGGTGCATTCCGATTCAAACTAAAATCAATTTCAGCGCTAACAGCGATAACAGGCGTACCGATTTAGGGGGCCCTGGTGTGCGTTCCGTCGTTTTGGGTGTAGTTGTTTGGTTAAAGATTCACTCGTTTGAGTTTTTATAACCTAAAAGAACTTTAGAAGTACAAAGTTTTCGTTTTCTATTTTGGAATACGGATAATTATACATTCCTATAAACAAAATCAAATTAAATCTGATTTTTGAGGAGTAACCATTTACTTTTAGACACAAAAACATCAAAATACAAATTAATGTCAAACATGACATTGACATTATGACAAAAGATAAACGTCAGAGCGTTATTCAACGACCGATTTAGGTGGTTGTTTGGTTGTTGCACTCTAAGCCACGGAACGGGTGAAACTACGCTCTGACAGCGCTCAGATTAAAATTTCACCAAGTCACTGAACGGTCAGAGTGCGCACCCGAGCGCGCTCGAGTGCACTCGAGCGAAGCGACGGAACCCACCTTAGCCAAAGTAACATTTGCAAATCTTCGTTATCGCTTCGCATTTGAAACATGTATGGGATTGACATGGTTTCGTCATCAACCGAAATTTAAAACGTCAAATATATACCTACGCCATACATTTTTCGAAGCGAAGCTATAGAAAATGTTACTTTGGCTAGACCCCCAGATATCATATCACGCTTATGACAGTTGAGACCTGTCAACGATTCGGAACGCTCGTGAATGCGCTCATAACGCTTACTAATCGATCTCATTGAGGATCTCATCGCCCACATAACTTCAAATAAATTCCAACCTTTTTATTTTATATTGTGTTCTTATAATGGATAATTATCTTCGGCAATAACTTCCATGGTATGCGTCTTGATATACTTGGTGCCAAATGCTCCAAGCAGCATTGGAATGCGATGCACCCGCATTCTAATGAAAAATTAAACAATATCTACCAATGCTCTAAGTCTACCACTGAACTATTTAACACTTGACACTGGCAAAAATTACTTCCAAGAGGAAAGTAGATTGCCATAACAAACAAAGAAGAAGAACAAAAAACTAATGAATTAACGTTTAAAAACTCTACATGAAAAAAGAGATTTATCTGATAATGAGGCAGTATGGTCAAGACTTAATACGCTTTAGCCTGTTCTTTGAAACGAAAAAAAAATCTATGCTGGCTGTCTTGTCTGACTGTCTGTCTGTGCGCCATATTGTTATCGTATTTTTTGTTCGTTTTTCGCTTCGAGTTCGCAATCAATCAATCAATTTTGTGATTATAGCTTGAATTAACATTATTTTCCATTTCTTTACAATAGTTGTGTTATTGAAAATTATATTCGAGCGATCATAAGAAAGCGGTAAGTCTTTACTTCATAACTTTTACATTATTCTAGTAGGTATCTTGGATGGAATTCGGTATTTATGTACCCTTCATTTTATTTTAGTTATAATCGGCGTTCAATTTTATTGATTACTTATTATTCAGCCAAGTCTTTGCTCTGACGCAGCGATCCAAAATTGACAGATATTGTTAAGTAATTTTACTGTTTGTAAAATCCGAATCAGTGATTGTGTACTTCCATGAGATTTTTCTGAAAAGTCTTGTTAGGTTTTACCTTAATAAACCAAATGAAACAAATAAACTAATAGAAGTCACATTAGAACTTTTAAGCTACACTTCAATTAAAATAAATTATTGGAAATAGGTATTCCCTTAGAATAATAACAACTGAGAACGATAGTTCCCTACAAAGTGCACTGTCAAAAGTGAGGCAAAAAATGCTGAGCCAAAATGGCTCAGTTTTCAGATTTTTATCTTTTAAACAATACTCAATGGTACCTATAAGAATGAAATAGTTTCAATTTCCCTACCTTTAGGGGATTAGTTACTATTTTATTTGATTTTAGTTACGATTAGGTAAAGTATGAAGGATATAAATCTGAAATCCATTTTTGCTCAGTATTTTTTGCCTCACTTTACATACTAGGACTCGGCTTCCAGGTGTTATTATTCTAAGGGTATTCCACAGTATAAAAAATAGATGTTCTATCTGGAATAAATGTCAAAAATACTGAAATCTCACTGGTTTTGAGGAATTGCCTAATTTGAGTTATCTAAACAAAGTATTTAGTAATAATACTGGAGTGAAAAGGAAACAAAGGACTCTGGTATATAGACTAAACATTACCTAAAGAAGAAGAAAGCATAAGGTACCTAATAGAGAAATAAAATAAAACATTTTTAATTTTAATTTTACAAAATAAATCTATATTTCTATACCTATCTTTAAGACTAAATTTTTTGGTGACTTGCATTAAAAAGGTAATTTTGATTTAGATGCAATATTATGATAATAATAATATATTTAGTTCAAATAGTGTTACAGTAGCACTAAGTGATTAACCCCCGGATGTCTGAGGTACTTGTTCCAAGATTTAACTTTATCAGAGGAGTCCACATTATCTGGTATAAAGTTAATTTTATTACTTCAAACCAGATAATGTGGACCACTCCGATAAAGTTAAATCTCTGATAATAAACCACCGAGAAGTACCTCAGAATATGTAGTTATTTTTCAATCTATTTTCCTATTTAATGGCAAAAACTTCCTCCATCTGTCGCCATGAGTCTTTTCTCTACACACAGCTTCTCTTTTCCAAATGGATACTATTATCCGATCAATCCATATTTTGAGAAGTCTACCATGTTTCCTTTTTAGGGTTACATAGTCAAGTCAACAAGGAACCGTTACAGTTTCGCCATGTCCTTCTCAGAAGCCCTAAGTAGTAGAAAACTGTAATAAATCGCTTTTCCCGATGCTGGGGCGTTAATTGTTGAGGAGTTCTCCTGGTATGAAGTACCAGGAGAACTCCAAACAAACTATCAGCTCCACTTTACCATATGCATTATGATGAGCATAGCATAGCCTAGCAACCATGTAAAAGTAATCATATAGCACCAGGGATATACTTAGTATTGAATAATTCCAATGATCATCTATGGTCTTCATCATCAGTTCCACTTCACCAAAGTGGTGCTTTCCGAAAGCAAATGCATAAGTTACTTAAGAAAATACCAAAATCGCTATAGGTGTGCCTATAACATTTGAAGAGTTCCCTTGATTTCTCCAGGATCCCATCATCAGATCCTGACCTCATGACAATGGGACCAACTTGGAAGTATATACTTTTAAACAAAAAAAGAATTTTTTAAATCAGTCCAGCCGCCTCGAGTAATCGAGTAACATACATAAAAAAGAAAAAAAGAAATAAAAAAAAAAATCCGACGAACTGAGATGAGAACCTCCTCCTTTTTTGAAGTCGGTTAAAAAGTGTTTTATCTTTTTCTTTCGTACCTTAATGTACCTACTGAGTTTGAATTTCGATCGAAAATTTATTGTTTGATTTTTTTGTGAATGATACGTATAAGTTTACAAACAATAAAATAGTATAAAATAAAAATAAAACAACTAAGTACAAAAGTTACAATTTAAAAATATTTGTTTCAAATTATTAATAAATTGATATTAAATACATGTATAAGACTTCACTAGCAGTTGTCATGATCATGATATCGTACTTGTTCATCCACTAATTGTCCATGGCTGTCCTTCTCTCTCCAGAACTCATGGTCGCCTGAGATTTCTCGTTAATCGACTATAACATCTGAGATTATTTTTAATGTCCAAGCTGAGATCCTAGGAAGATAAAACACAAATCACATTCATATTTAGACTTATCACAATAACATTGTTTCCTACACATCACGGAAAACCACGGGAAAAAAATCTCCCGGCACAAAAAAGCTAACTCTTTTAAGAGTTAGATTAAAGTTAAAAATAATATCATCAAGTCATAAATAGATCTATAAAAAAACCGTAGACGTCGGGGGACCGCTAAGTTAATTGATTTATTACATCTAAGCTCGTCACATCTCTAGACTGATAGGTATACTGGTATATAGAGTTAGCTTTTTCGTGTCGGGGGTTTTAAAATTTTTAATAAAGTTTTATTTGAATCTTTTTAAACTTAATTTTTAGCGGCCATTTTTTTCCCGCCGTTTTGTATTTTTTTGTTGCACCTAAATTAGCTCAGGGTGTACATTATTTTAATCGCAGCACCACCAACCAATAGTTCCAAAATAGAACTAAATTTGAATGACTTGGCTAGGCAAGTGATAAAACGTTATTGAACCAAGTCACTTGCCTAGGTCAAATAAAATGCCGGGATATAATCACGTAGGCCGCTAATTGAACGACTGATTCAGCTAGTTGGCTGCGACAAGGCTGCGACATACATATAGACTCTGTTCATAAAGCTACTGTTAGCTCAACGGATATTCCTGGCCCCGCAAGTTTTATTCTTAAATTGCGATTATATTTGCGAGCTTAGCCAAGTATAGAAAAAAGAAAAGGCTTAATGAAGTAACGGTTAGGTATGTTATTTTTTTTATGCCGTTATCACTATTAGTTATTCTGTGCC
Organism: Catoptria pinella; assembly: GCA_963556745.1. NCBI lineage: Eukaryota > Metazoa > Arthropoda > Insecta > Lepidoptera > Crambidae > Catoptria > Catoptria pinella. Next base: position 5,772,582 of record OY750775.1, on the reverse strand, counting down.
GTTATTTAATAGTTGATGAAATTAGTCATAGGTTGTGGATTTGGGCTTGATATACCTACACCTATTAGTTCAGTCAAATTAACATGAAAAGGGGGTCGTGCTTGCAAAAGGTCCAGTCGTTCTGGTTTTTTTTATATGTTATTAGGACCTAAACCAACTTTAAAAAACCAGATTTGCAATTTCCAAAGTGCTGTGCGAGCGGCGGTGTACCCAAAAAACCATGAAATTTTCGGTCATTTTTCTGTTTTTTCTCAATATCTTAGTGAAAGAAGAGTCTGACCGGTTAAGTCATTACTATACTATTAAAGTAAATTACATTTGCTACAATTTGAAACCAGGGCGAGCTCTATACATCGATTGATTTCCAAGATACATCTATATTATGATACATACATTTCTTCCCAAAAAGTGTTTTTTTTAGAAATGGTCACTTATTTTGTGAAATATCTTATAAAATACGCATCCCACGTCAAATATGATACTTAATAAAGTTGTAATAAATTTAATTAGCTTTAATTTAAGGCTTAGTGGTTCTTTCAAAAACGGCAGATAACCATTAACATTCGTAAGCGGGTTTTGGGGAAATGCAAATAATCTGTTCTCACGCCTTTTTATGGTTTTATCTACTCTTACGAGTATATAGTAAAATTTTAATTTTCAAAACGTATTTATATTGACATGCTTTATACACGTAAACTGAAAAAAAAAATTACTTGAAAATAAATAACAATAATAATGAGGGCTTCTCAAAATGACCAACAACTGTAGGTTACTCCTAAGCAAGAGTGAACCACTTGCTACCAAGTGGAGGTCTTCCTTCGGCCAGATTCCATCCCACAAGCCGTGAGAAAAGCAGGCATCAAGTGCTTTGTGGCTCTATATGGGGGTGACATCTCGAGGGATACTCTGGATTTCCTGAAGTATAAGACGTTTGTCACTTCAAGGAGCATAAACCTCGCCCATTTGTCACCGACGGAAGACGCTGGTGGCCACCATGCAGCAAGGTGCTACCTCCAAGTGCAGAAATGGCAGGGAGTCAAATTGAATCCCACTGATTGGGGGTGGAAGCTGTCTTCTCATGGACTTACCCCCATCCCTACCATCATGGATACTACGAAAAATTTCATGTAAATGCAAGAAATAGTGCTCTGGGAGCTGCACGTGCAGAAAAGCTGGGCTCCACTGCTCAGTCCTCTGCCAATCATGCGGTGGCAAATTGTGCATTAACGTCCCAGATGTGGAGCTAACATACTCGGACGATGAAGATCACCAGATTACAATCTTGGCGCCCCTACCAAATCCATCACAGCCAACGAAACACCATCTTCGTCTGAGCCGAAGCCCGGGCCATCGAAGATAATAAGAAAGGCATGATTTGGCAACCAAAATACATAAGGGGCTGACATGAGCCAACTAGCGCCGCCAGTCTATTTTATTTTATTTATTCTATATAAGCCCAATTTCTTAAAAAAGGAATCAGTCGAGGTTTTGTTAATAACGTCTAATATTTATTGAATAAGTTTACACAGTTTGAAAAGGTATTCAAACAGTTTAAAACTCGATTTTGTTAAAAGTGGCCACTGTTGGTTCAAACCGTTTTTAAACTATTGCACGCATTGTGTAATGTTGTAACGTTATTCAATAAACATTAGACGTCATTCACAAGACCTTGACTGATTCCTTTTTTAAGAAATTGGGCTTATTTAGAATAAATAAAATAAAATCGACTGACGGCGCTAGTTGGCTCATGTCAGCCCCTTTTGTGTAAATGTAGTTTGTCCTTATAGTAGGTACCATGATGTTTGTGGACTTTAGTATTTAGGTGTATAAAACAATGTTTGATGATGGCGTAATTCCTGATAGGTATATTAATTTTTGATTTTTCATATATTTTTTAACAATAACAAAAATAAATAATGTATCTTTATTTTAAATAACCTTAAAAAACCGTGAAAACAGTTTATTTGCATATCCCCGAAAACCCACTTATGACTGTTTATGGTTATCTACCGTTTTTTAGAGAACCGCTAGGCCTACAGGTACCAGTCTGTGTTTCGAATGAAAGCTAATTAAAATTACAACTTCATTTAATATCATATTTGACGTGGGATGCGTGTTTTATAAGATATTTCACAAAAAAGTGAACATTTCGAAAAAAAATTACTTTTGCGGATAAATGGCCTATTTTTGAAGAACTGTATCTTGAAAACCAATGGATGTATAGAGCTCGCTATGTATGTATAGAGTTTACTTTAATAGTATAGTAATGACTAAACCGGTCAGACTCTTCCTTCACTAAGATATTGAGTAAAAACTGAAAAAAGTCAGAAAATTTTACGGTTTTTTGGGTACACCGCCGCTCGCACAGCACTTTGGAAATTGCAAATCTGGTTTTTAATGTTGGTTTAGGTCCTAACAACATATAAAAAAACAGAACGACCGGACCTTTTGCAAGCACGGATGTACATTTTGACTGGACTATAATTATGTAGAATACACTTTCGATAGATTTTATTTCCTTACTTGTTTGAGGAAATTACTATACAAAAATAAAAGATGCATATAGATAAAATTATGCAGATTTCGTTAGTAACAAATAAGCTCCATTACTGCTGAGCTGAGGTGACCGCTTATAGGGAAATTAGGACATCGAATTATTATTACTATTTCGATGTTATAGGAACACTATTTAGAAGCGCGTTATTTATTGCCCTCGCGTGCGTGCATCAGTCCTAAACTGCTTTTTTTACGGTGTCCACCGTTTAATTTGAGTGTACATGCAATACACACCATTATGGACACTATTGTAGAAATACGGGAATCTAATTGTCGCCTCATCCCTCGCACCCAGAGCGGTCGGTGGGCCGGCGACCGACGGGTGAGGTGGTGCCAATAGCCACCGGAATTGAAAGTAGAACGTAATAATTATCGGTGGTGGTGACGGTGCGGTGGTGGGCGGAGGGCTGGTGGTCGCGGTTCCCGCGGCTCGGCCGACAACAAACCGTCGCACGGCAACTGCTCATGACATATGCATGATAACGATACGGACGACGCTACCGCTTAAATATACAAGGACGAACAGGGAAATTACTAGAGAGGCAAATACATACAAGATGTCTCCTGCCCGACTACGCCGCAACCGCGTGGCATGTCGTGTGGCACGCCTTCGAGTCTCTCCAATTACACTCACGAAACGTCCGTCTGGTGCCTTCCATACGATTGCTGCCTATTTTTACCTCGTAACCACCACGTCGGTCGTCTTCATAAGTCATGAAGAAAGCCCCATTACAAAGTTAAATGCATCATTGTAAATTCCTTTTGCTTCAGACAGAGCCCTGCACGTACCACACACGTTAGCCTATTCCTTTTGCTTCAGAGCCTTGCACTACGTAAACCTTAGGCTAGAGAAAGTCCTTTGTAGTCTTGTCTTTACCCCTTTAGCCTGGCATCAGGTAAAAATTGTCTAAATTGTTAGAAAATTCTCTGTTGTTATACATAAGTATTGAATATTATAATGATTACCTACTTTTTATTGTTTTGAGGGAGAATAGGTTGTTTACTGAAATGATGGTATGATGAGTCGAAATTTTTGCATTCATTTGCACTTTGTGCATACTTTCTTGTAGTTTCTTTGCAGAACAGTTCTCATTGATGAGTGTTTCACAATGATGATAAGTCACGTTTAGGCTGGTAGTCGATTACCTGGGTCGGCTACTGAGTACTGGCATTAGGCGGGCCTCCCTGCGCGCTCGACCCTATGGAGCGTCGCAAAGAAGTTATGATCGATAGGAGCATCAAATATTAACGCACTTCGCCGGCCCATGAGGAATCGGAATGGATAACCGTTGTCTAAAAGGCCACGAGGGGCGAGCGTGGCTCTTAACTTATCGACTTTCTTCTAATTATTTGTCTATTTTCCTTGAATAAAAACCATTTCATTAAATTGATCAATATGAAAAAGATACATTCTTAGAATTTTGGTTGGAATGTAATTTCACATTCAGCGTTTTTTGTAAGCCGCTGGGTGCTGTACTGTGATTTATTATGGGATTGTAAATGGTAGAGAAGAGAGTATTAGCCAGTTAAGGTCGTAAGTAAGGTTGTAATGCTTTCACGGCTCGTTGCGCATTATCTCGGCAGCGGGGCGGGCGGCCCGGGGCTCCCCGGACCGTGAAATAAGCACGATTGCTTTTGTAGGTATCAAGTGGCAATCACAAATTCACAACGCAAGAGCTACATTGCATGTATGAACAATCGGCTGATCAAAATTGAGTTATAAAATTTTCTTTAATTTGTTATTTTCAGTCATATATTGTCGTCCCATCCTCATGTTAAAATTAAATGTTAAATTTTGTAATAAATTCGTCTTTAGTTTAAGTTTGAAATGGTCCTTTGGTATAATTCAACTGCCGAACGTAATTGTTTTAATTTTATTATTCTCATAATTGACAAAAAAGGTAATTCGTACGTCCATACTACTGCTTATTTTACGCGTCTACTAGGTACCTATTATAAATCGGAATTGGGACACAATTATGTCCAAAATTACAAATAGGATGAATTTACTTTAATTAGGCTAGTTTTCTAAGTCATCTGCTTGTTCCCTAGTGGGTGAGTGGTGGCTATAGGTACCTGGAGACACCCCAGCTCCACCCGATCACAAGACGGGTGGCATGCGCTCTTTGCGTTCCCATAGCTCGCTGAATATTTCAGCAGATGATGTGGAGGAAATTATAGGGTTTATATTAACCCTCGCGACTTCTACAATTCTAGCCGTTTTAAATGATACTCATTGGAAAGAAGTACTGGCGGGAACAATTAGGTCACCGCAATATAATTGTCTACCAAGCTGTGTGGTTCTCACGTCCCTCACTCTGAAATAGGTACAGTGTTCGTCGCACCTGACATATCACATGCTAGGTACTGTTAAAAATGTCACCCTGCACCTTTGAAATAAATTACCCTATGTTTTGATTACACATATTGTATAATTACTTATACGTTTTATGGCTATTAATCAATAACCATTATTGATTTTGTTACACGTTTAAGTGCGCTGGTGTAACTGTTGTTTAGGCTTTTGTATATTTTGAGAGTAGGTGGGATCATCTTACTCATCTTGTACTGTACGGCTTTTATTTTGTTCTTAATAGAATCCGTTTGGTATTTAAAATAAACTTAATGATAAATAAAACAATAAAATTATCTTAATTCGCTATTATTTTGCACGAATGGATTTGTTAGTTCAACTTAAATGAGTTAAAAACATGAATAAATTTGTTTAAATGTCTCATAATCATTCTGATTCTGATTCTCGGCTGAAGCACCTGTGGCTACAAGGTAGATCGGTATCATCGGGGGTAGGCGATTTAAAGATAATATTTTTATTAATTATATGATAATGGCGTACGCCTAAAAGGATCTTTGGCTAGACTTATGTTTGGCACTATATTTTGGGTTACTAGTAATAAGTTACTAATGTTTACTTAATGTAAGTACTGGTTTTAGCTGCACATTTGTTACTTTGTCTCATTTAATTTTTATCTCTGTATAAATAAAATATACTACTAAAGTTGTAGGACGAGCGTGACATGGACGATGGTTATTTTAATCTTATGTCTCGTACCTATTATGATTGCGCGCATTTTTGTTGTCGCGACGTCGCCTAGGTTACGATTGTCTTCGATGTCACCTCATCGGCCAACTACCAACTATTAGCTATTGACAAATACAAAATACGTCCACAACAATAGAAATAGTGTCAGCGGGCCCCTGCCCAAATACTCGGTCCTGAAATTTTATTCATGCAGTCATTTGATTGTTATGACCATTATTTAGATAGGATACTGTTTGATATTCGGACACTTAAAACATTTGATAGGTAAAACTTTTTTTACTCGTCCGTGACGTAAAAATAACAGTTTCCGGTGAATTGAATGTTTCTTTCTGGTATGCCCTTATTTCATTCCCGTCACGTTGTACTAGCTTAGTTTCAAAACGGCATTTGCTTTGCATAATGTCATAGGTTAAAGTTTGAAGTTCTTCTTAAACATCGACCTACTCTTGCTAAAACTTTATAATGTTAAACTCATCACCATAATTTTATGCCAAAAAGCCTCCTTCAAAATCCTAAAAATCTAACAAAATATCTTAAAAAAAAAAAAAATTACTCTAAAAAGAATGAATAAATATTCAAATTGCATAATTACTAGTAGGAACGTGTCTACTAGTAATTATTCAATTTGAATATATGAAAAAACGTCTTTTGAAATCGGGTGGGGCCAAAGTATATTTTCCGTTTTTTTTTCTTAGGACTTCTTATTTTCATATCAGACATGCGTACCTATTAGTAATAGATTTTAATACTATTTATTTCTTTTTAGAGCTGTTTATTTTTACTGCTATTTTGTAAGACTTTTTTAGATTTTTCTTAACCTTTTTTATTTATATTGTTTTTGTGGTAGGTATAATAAGCAACGATATTCTAAACAAAACAGTTTTTATGTTTCATACTTTTCAATGGTATAAAAATCCCTAATATCTCAATTTACACATTCGCGCTGTTTTAAGGAGTTCGGTCCGTTGTACCTTGACAGTCCAATTGTAGTCCATCCAGATCAGATAGTGCGTGATCGTAGTTAGGTACCACAGACCCTACAACAAATACTTAGGTACCTACCTACTCTATTTTGGATTGCCATCAACCTACCATTATCTTAATCACTATACTTAAAAACTACTGGATCTATTTCCAAATTTTAAAAAATGGGACCAACTTAGGCGTTAACCTGATGTAATAACGTTTGAATCTTTTCAATCGGTCCAGCTGTCTCTGACGAACAGAGAACCTACTCCTTTTTTCAAGTCGGTTGAAAAGTGGCATTTGACTTTGTTCATTTGGATTTTACGAAGCGGATAGGTAATTGTTTTATTACTACTTATTTCGTCTCACGCATAGTTTTCTATTTATTTTCATAGAGTTATCTTTACAGTCTCGATGGTTCTGACGTAAGACGATCAACGTGTTGATTACTTTAGTACAATAACTATATAATTTGTGGTGATGATCAACTATCAAATAAATGTCGAACCTGCTCGTGTACCTAATATAAAGGATTTTTTTAAACCTTTGAGTAAGTAGGTATATAAAAAAAAAACTATCTATCAATACCTCCGTGAAGTAGAAAGTGGGCAGAATTGCAATTTCGATAAAAACCGTCAAATTCTGCCAATCGTGAAGATTGTGGCAACTTTTCCACGAGAGACTCACATAGGTATATACGTTACGTCCTAGTGGACTATGATGCATGGGCGCCGGCAGCAAAATTACATTTTCTTTATTAAGTTACTGTTGAATAAAAACTGAAGGCGTCTAGGTTGCTGACCAACTTTGTTCAGCACCTTGTCAATAAATTCAGTATTGTTAGTAAGTAAGTTAATGTGTAGACGCAGATGCACCTCCCTGAAAAAAATCCTGGCGGCGCCTTCCTCCTTCCTTGAAGACCTTGAAGTCTTGATATTCTAACTAAAGATGTTCTCTTTGAAGCTTCTTACAGTAACTCCTAAGTATTTTCTTACCAATTATTTTACAGACCACGGATTCAACAATCAGTTATTGTCTTCGATCATAGTCAATTTGTTAAGTAGTCTTGTCTTGTAGGTGGACGTTATCGACGGCTAACGACTGAGTCGCATGCAAACGCCTCGGTATATTATTTATTGTTTACTTTTTGACCTGATACTAACAATTTGTTATAGTTCTTGTGTGCATTGCGTAGGTATTGTACTAACGCTGCCGTGTTTCAAGATATGTTTAATATCATACGTGTTTTTGGCCTATAGCTCTCATTCGATTTCTTTTAGTCCGTTACATATCCCTATAAATAATTTTCAAATTTTATAAGTTACCGAGCGAGAAAAATCTTTCGTATGTCCTTCCCACTGTCCGTATGACCATCTGTTCTCCTCTACAGATTGCATTTCTCAACCGATTCTCGTGAAATTTTGTGACCAGGTAGATAATTCATAGAAGTCTTTGCGATAACTGCATGTATAGATTTGTTTAGTCGAGCCAGTTTTCGAAATGTATATAAAAAACACCCATTTCGAAAAAAGATCAAAATAGAAGCGCCACCTAGCTGCGAATATACCAAACAACACGTACTATGTGCTTTGAAAACCTCGTGGCGACATCTATTAGATTAGTTTTTAAACAACATACAATTTGAGTTACTTTTAACGGGAGGTCTACAGCTCACGGAATCACTAGTACGATATGGTATTAATGAACATAATCAGTACTTATTTCCAAAAGACTGTATTTCAAGAATTTGTGTTGTTTATAATGCCATAACACCGGAATTTGAATTATATAGTTTTAGCTAAACTAATTTCCGTGAGAAAAATAGTTACCGTGTTATGGTTAGCCACTTATGTCGGACCTATCGTGCAGTAGCATTTGCCTTGGAGAAGTAGCTCTACGATAAAGTGGTCACGTCACGGTCGCGCTAAAATGCGTGCGAGTGGACGCAGTAAAAAAAATGTTTTTTTGAATCATGTACAGCTAAAAAACTACATGAAATGCCCATTCTAGTTACACAGTTGAGATATTATTTTTCTCTTAACATTTCAAAGTAGCTCTGTGACCAGGGCCAAATAGTCAGCTGTCAGATTTCTTGTTATTCTTAGTATTAAGTTTATTTTTTTATCACCATCCCATGTAGTAATATCGTAATAAACCTATTTATTTGGTGTGTAAACTGTAAACATGTCCCACCTTTATGCAAATGCTAGCTGGGGCGATGCCTATCTCTGCTGTCAAACATACACATGTAAATAATTGTGTTTTCTCGGAAATCACTCTGCATTCGCTGCACTGTATGCAGAAGGCCTCACATTGGCAATCAGTTCGTATGTAACAGATTTATAATACGGCACCGGCCTGAAAAATATAAATTAAAGACATTTTCACAGCTATGAAACCCAGTGAAAGAGTTATTGAAATCCGTTTTAAAATGCCTAAGTTATAAGGGTTTTATGGAAATGCCAAGCGCATAAAAATATGTGCTTTAATACGTACTACGTAAGGTTCACCGGGTGTATAAACATCATAATACACCCCAAAATAAAAGTTCTAGTCCATATAGATTCTCAGGTTTAAGATATATGGTGAAAATTTCTTCACAGTTATTCTTCTGGTATTGGACAAGTCACTAAACAAAAAAAGATGAGACAAACTCATTGCTGCCTTAAATTTCCTATACTTTAATTTTGATAACTTAAAATGGCCAAGTGGTTTGATAAAATGTTTTGTGTCTGCGAGACTTCTCCAGAATGTGACTTCTTCTGAAAAAGTTTGATTACCCTATAAAATCTTTCCTGAAGACATGACCTGACCAGTCTGTTGAGTATGAGAGATATAGTCTTGGGTTGGGTTGGGCTTATTATTATTGAACTATCTAACTCATCAGACAAAAGCGAAGGTGGTATTTAAATAATTTAGCTTTTCTCCTTTAGTAGTTAGGTTTGTGCGCTCCACTCAGTATAGATTTAATCACAACCCGAGAAAGCTAATGGTCGTTGTGATGAGGGTGATCTGTGCTTTCTGTTCTGTAAGTTCGGGCGCGCAAATTGGGGGTGTGCTGAGCTGACATGCTGTCTAGGCTGACTTAGGTTTGAAGACAGGGTGTCGTCTTGCGGTGTGACTAGTTAAGTGTTCGTTTCCGGGGCACAATAAGAGGCAGGGTGTTATCGATGGGGCGGGCGGTGGTGCGCATGTGCGCCGCCGGCGCCCTAGAGTCTCGGGGGCGGGCGCCGTACTAACGCTCGAGCGGAGCCGCACCGGTGCCAGTCCATTCGTGACGTGCTCCCAAAGCGAACGAAAACTTTGCTACAATGCACCACGCGTTTTATCCTCCTAACACTCGCTATTATGTAGGTCCTCAAACATTCCAAGTGGAAACCAGAAAATTCGCGAATGATCTAACAGACGCCTCTCTTGTTTTAGGTCCTTAAAAGGTGGGCCTAACCGCTCGAGGGAGATTTGATTCGGTGAGTCTTCGAATTACACAGTCATACTTTTTTGTTATGTTAACCTACTTTTTATGATCTGTTTGTTCCTTAATTTTCCTGATAGCAAAATAGAAATTAATTAACAAGATTCCTTTTTGTTATTGTTTGTGAGTTTCAGTAAATATCTATTCTTTGGATGTCCATGCTCAGATAAAGGTTTTTATTATGATCTTCTGATTATGATGCACTACACATTTGTTTCCTTTAAGATCGGTGTACCTAAGTGCCTTTCCTTTCATTTTCAATAAGATGTTATGTCCTTCGACGTTTTACCATAAGTTTCTTTATTAATTCGAGAATCTTATTAATCAAGGGTGCAGGTAAAAGAAGATAGTGAATGTAACATCTATTCAATTTATTTCTTGAAAGGCAAACCCTTTTTTTTGTTCGTCGTTCCTCTGATACTCGGGAGATTAAGCTGCTCATTTTGGGGCAACATCGGTACGCATAGTATAACCATGCTCTTGATCGTGTTCTAATTTATAGTTTAACCTGAGCTATCTAATAAAATGATAACAAAAATTTTGCTTTTGTAAAGACAAGAATCAAATAATGTAGAAAATCTAGTACATAATTTCCCGCAATTTGAAATAGTTAAACCTTAACAAAGGATTTGTGTTATATTTTCCTGATGCAAATAATTGAAAATAATGAGGTGCTCCTAATGTAAAATGTAAAAAAAAAAAAAATTATTAGGTAGTAATAGTACGGCCATTTTGAACGTATCTATTGAAAAATTGAAGATTTTACAAAATACAATTGCCTGGCGTTGCGTCGGTACTGTTCTTTAATTTTTTATACATGTATTAAGTTGTTATATTTATGAAATTTGTAAAATAATCTTGTATCTTTCCAACCGCGTTTTGTATGAATTTAGTCCTTGGTATGAAGGGGTTAAATACGGCTCACTGTGCGAATTGCGAATCGGCCCTGATGCCACCTGCAGTGTCATTGAACTCGCTCACCTGCTGCTTGATAATAGGTGTTAACATTCATCTTCTCATAGGTACCAGTCGCACGCAGTCCCTTTAATTATAACACGATTTAATACTTCGAGCAATTTTACAGAAAACTAGTTTTGCGCGCAACTTCGTCTGCGTGGAATTTGGCTCCTCGTGGGCATGTCGGGAATAGCAGTAGCCCAATGTTCTCTTCCAAAGTCCAACCTATAATATCTTTGCTAAAGTTCATCAAAATTGGTTCATAAAGTTACTTCTCTTGTGTACATAGTAGACAATGTCGTCTGACTCATGCTTTGCATTGACAAATCAACATGGAACAACACTGTCTCCTTTATTAATTTCTTCTTCAATTATAATTTTTAATACCAAAAGACATCCAAATCAGTCCATTATGTCCACGTCTGATCTGCTTATTCATCCTTTGCTTATTGTATCTCATACATTTCCTTTTGTGTTGTTATCCCTGATTGTTTGTTATGCCTCTTCATTATTATTACTCAATTAATTCTTATAACTTTCTTAGGCATTGTGTTATCGTGACCATGTGTAAAATTTACATATATGTAATATGGTTGTATTTCCTTCTCTTGTCCTATACTAAACTGATTAGGTATAATGCCACTGTTGTAGAAATTTGTTAATTCGTTTAATCGAACAGTGTCACATTCATCCGTATCCGGTAGCGGAATCGATACTCTAGCTAGTCTACCGGTTGCACGCGTTCCTGGCTTCGCCGCTTTCTGTTCCCAAAGCTAGGAAAAGCTACCGAGTCTAGGATAGTACCATCATCTGATGGTTTCATACCTTTCAGTGACCTTGTATTTATTACTCAGTTGATAACCCACGGATGTCCGCTTGCTGTCCAGCTTTCTATCCCCATCGTATAAAAAAGGGAGAAATAAGTGGAATACGTTAATGAGTTTTATTCTTTATCTTTATCATTTCGATTTGCCGTTGATAGTACAAATATGTGCATAAGATTTTTTTTTATTGACAACCGCTTTCGTAAGATTTTAATAAATAAAGAATTGTCTGTCTTTCTCTCTCAGGTTCAGAATAGAGTCGCACCAAAGATTTATTTATTTATAGAGACTTTCGTTGGGTCTAGCTAGAGTAGAGATACAACCACAATGAGCATGTTAGTAACGGCAACAATGTTATGGCAGGTGTCACAATGAAGCGGGACGCGTACGGCGACGACGGCCCTTCCATGAAGAGGCAGCGACAATCCGACGACGAGGTCACTTTCCTCATTCCGAGCAAGGTAAACACTAAGAAAAGTTGGGAAGAATAAGCTCGACAGACGTCGTACCTAGTACTATTATTTATTCTGTGGTCATACATAATGCAAGCGCGTTTTTATTCTCAAGTAAAAAAAAACCTCATCATCTTAATAACAATTAATGATGAAGAGTGTTATTTATTTCTATGTACTGATATTCATAATTTAAACAGGTGGCTGGCTCCATCATCGGGAAAGGTGGCACTAACATATCGAAATTAAGGAATCAGGTCAGTTAAATAGATTAACGACTGGTGGTCATATTTGGTAAAATGAACAAACATTATTAAACGTAGAGACAGTCATCAACAAACACTTTACGCCGTTAATGTATTCCGCAGTATGAGTTGATAGATGTATTTTAATGTCCTTTTATTCGACAGTCCATTAATCATCTTGCTTTTATACAACAATTTTTTTCTAGTTTATGTATAGGCAATATCGTAATGCAGTCTTGCATCCAGGTAGTATGATAATTGTTACCATTTATTTGATTAATTAATACTTTCTTATTACTTAATGTTATTATTAATTTATCTATTCCATTTTTCGCCACAGGTACGTCTACCAATGTAAAAAATCCTAATCAATATAACAATGTACTGCTCCATTTGAAAAAAGTGCTAAATACTTGATTAAATGTCTAACCACATTCTACCAGATCGGAAATCAAATATTATTCATGAATGATCTCTAAATCACTTCCTGAATATAGTTGCAAGAGTATGAATCATCGCTCGTGAGAGGGAGATTACACGTTGAGTTTGGCATCAGTTCAGTCCGTCAGTCTGAAGATTGACGCGAAACTGAACGTATACGCGTAGACTGAAGGACGGATGATCCAGAATGATGGTTATCTATCATCAGTCTGATGTGATTCTGGATTGATCGTGTAACCTCGCTCTTAAGTCTCGCTGGTCACTCCGATCACCGAGTCTCGCGACAGCGGCGAATCCGTAGGCTGTAGACAATAACCCCCCGGCAGCCAGTTACAGGTCTTTAACGCCCCCGAGACGCCTTGTGGCTCGTAGCGCAATGCGCCTCGCGCCTCCACACGCCACACCCCGACCATCTTCAACTTTGTAAACTAGTTGTTACATAAAGAACATTCTGTTGAGTATGGTCACGATGAGCATAAGTATGTGGTTGGCGTGTGGAGTCGTGTGTCGCGGCGCTACAGCGTGTTTGGTTGCCGGTCCCGCCCCGACGGACGCCGCTGCCCCGCACCCGCCGCCCCGCCACCCCGCCACGCAGTTCAATGCCTCTATTACAGTCCCAGATTGCCCCGGCCCCGAACGGTAAACTATATCGCCAACATCTACTCGCAATTAAACAGCCCAGTCGCGTCTTAATATTCCGTCAACAGTCAGGAGTCGGACAATGTCTGAACCGCCATAGCTCTCGGCGCTAGTCGCTCCATCCCGTATCTCGTGTACCTGTTCCCATCACAACACTCCGCAGGTTGTGCACTGTCACTACTTCAGATCTTTTCTCTACACTTCGGTGTCGTCAAATACATCACTAGTCGCAAGACCTATACTTAGAACTCTAATTAATCCTTTCACTCGAGCGTTCTCCGCAATGGAGTTTTCCCAAACTACTTCTCTACTGACATCACGAGTTAATCGCCATCATGCTCCAAGTTAGAGTTTGATAAACAGACCTCCCTGACCGTTGATCTTAAATCTGCTGTTTGATATTGTGTTGTGATTATTATTTCAATTTTATCATTATTTGCAAATTTTAACAGTTTTACGTATTTCAGGGTATTGACTATAACAGCTCCCGACATCGAGACGATTTTAGATATCGTGAAGGCTATTTTACCAAATTTGGCTGATGTAAGTGTCTCATTACCATTATCACGATTTACGTAACAATATTTATGTTTTAATAATTAGCCTTTTTGCTAACTTATAATGTTTTATTCAGGGAGGACCCAGAAGCAGTGGCAATGAAGATTTAGACGTGCGTCTACTGATTCATCAAAGTCGTGCTGGCTGCGTTATCGGCAAGTCTGGTGCAAAGATCAAGGAACTGCGAGAGGTAAGTGTCGCATCAGAATAGATTAAAAGATTCCTTAGGCTATTACGATAAGAAGGTAAGGCAGATGCATCTTTAGAGCCGCGACGCGATAGCAGTCATCTGCCGGCGCAGTTTACGGTTATTCGTTATAAGTTTTTATCATAGGTGCGAGCCACGTGGGGACGGGATGAGACGCAGATGTATAGGCAGCTGTCGTGCGCCGATCTCCAATTTTAATCTTTCTCTCGAACGAATTTTAAACAAAGCACTTCTACCATTTTTTAACATTGGCTTGTTACCTTTCCCCTATTTTTAGGGTACCGTACCAAAATAGTAAAAAGGAACCCTTATGGTGTGACTCAGTCTGTCTGTCTGAAACAACTGGATATCTCAAGAAATATTAATGCTATCAACTTGTTGAATAGTTTTATATGACGTTTGCCCAACTATATTGCAAATAAGAAAGAAACAAATAAAAATATTTTTGCAACACAACTCGAAACATTTTTTCTTTTTTTAGGCCGCGTAGTTTTCGGCATTTGATGAATGTAAAAGAATACCGTTCACCCCCTTTTATTTCCGAAGTTTATTCAGAGAAAAAAATGTGGAACTATTCCGTGTGGTAGTATAAGTAAAGTTTACAGGAAAAATAAAATGATGTCTTTGAATAGCACACATTTTCAGAAATCATCAACAAAAATTACATTAGTTTCACTATCGATCAACAGATGGCGCTGACCTGAAACTGTAATATTTTACACCGCAGTGTATTTATAAATGATGTTACGGAACCTTCGGTGCGCGAGTCCGACTCGCTCTTGACCGGTTTTTTTTAAGTTGAAACAAAATTGAGGTAACAATTTACAATTAAATTTGATTTTCTGCAGCTTTAAAATACGGTCTGTCTTGATGATACTATACTAATGCCTATTAGACATAGTGGTAAAATGCAAATTTGTCATATCAGCTGTCGCGTCTCGGTGAGGAACAAACAAGTTAAGCGCTGTAGAGTGCATCCTAGTGCGGATCAATTACCGCCCGCAACTTCAGGCGAAGTTTTAAAACGAGTGTCCGGCTTGTTCAACGCTGACAACTTTGCTATCAACCCTATACTAACTTGTATAGTAACCGAGACTAAATTAGGTGTCTTTCCCTATCAGTTTATTTAGATACACAATAGTTTCGTTTCATTTGAACATTCCTAAACATTGCCTTGCCGTATTCTTCGGAATACGCTATGGAATGCTTTCATTTTAAATGTCTTATTGCTTTCTTTCTTACGTTCATAATAATAGCATAACATTTTTTGTCAACGAATCCATCAGCTGTTCGCGTAGCGCTTTTGTTCAAATTTTTAAGAAAGGATGTTTGATTCAAAGAATCTCGGCGAACGTTACCTGGACTTTAATAAAAAAAAAATGCGAATCTAAATCAAGACTGTTGTATAAAGGATAAAAGATTTATTTATTTCTCCAAGTCATTGTCATAAGTTGCATTGCCATCTTCTAAAATTTCGTAAAATGTACTCTCCGTAGGTATTATCTATTATATTTTTATTATTTATTAGTATATCCTACCAACTGTCGGCAGTATGTTAGGATCACTGTACCAGACAAAGAAATTAGTTCTGTTACTTTGAAAAGCCTCATCTCGTCCCAGTTTTTAACATAAAATATTCAAATGGGTACTTTTGCTAAAATGATTATCTATTAATCATGGTAATTATGCTACTTACTTTCATATTGCATCGGTCAATGTCGGTGTGAAATCAAGGATTTTAGTAAGGACGTGTGTCCCGCATCATGCGCATGGTTGATGCGTTGTGTAGTGGCGTTGTCGGCGCGCGGCGCGTGCTGCGCGGGCGGCAGCTGGCGGTGGCAGGTGCGCGCGCAGCCGCCGGAAGGCGCACAAAAAGCGCGCGCGCACCTGGGCTTCACCCAGCCTACCTACTTGCACAATGCTCCAGACCGAGGGCTTCTTTCTTACATAAATAGAAATTTCCAACATATGGCCTCGTCCGCCTCCCTTTTGATTACCGTCGCTGCTACTCGCTCGATCGACTACAAGGAATATCAGGTAGATTCGATCAAACGCACACCCTTTGCCGCTCCTCGCTTGATGTACCGTAATTTTTACTCGACTTGCACTCCCAATAGTCCCAATAATTTTATCAACGACATCCATGTTCGGTTTTATTAGGTGACTATTTTTGCACCATCCTGCGCCACGTGTCTTACTACGCTTAAAATGTTTTTAGGGGTATTGGTAAAATATTTAAATCAAACAACTTCTAAATCATTACACTTACATACGAAACGTGTTGCAGTCCACTTCCCGTGTTGAAGTTATCGGTCAACAATCGTTACAACAAGTGTGTAGGTAAGGGTGAAACCCATAGAAGCAGTTAGATGTAAACAATAGAAAGGGGTGTGGGTGCTTCGGTAACGTAGCCTGCGGGCAGGGAGCCAGGGAGGGACTCCATCCGACGGAAGAGCCCGGCGGCCGGCGGCGCCCGGCTCGGGTTACCGGAGGTGCACGTGAGCCGGGAGACTTTTTATGTAACCTTTAAATGCATCTAAAAATAAACGGAAGTGAAATAGAATTAGGAAATCTGATTGTATACTTAATTCAAAAAGATTTTGATGCCAGTCAGATTTCAGTAACAAACAATAGAGCCAAAATATAGGACCTTGTCTAAATATGATGTTAAAATGCCATAGATAGCCAGGTAATATTACTTACCTATCACTGAAGTTATCTCCGTTGTTACTTACGAATCCGTTTGTTGCTTATGAATCCACAAATACTTTCCTTGGAGACAGTTTTATTGGATCCCCCTCGCAAGCCAATTATGGCGGTTCTGTCGGTGTGATACCATTTTTTCCTCGTTAGCTACCTGGAACTTGAATATTTTTGGCAAACTACATTTTGATGCCTTTATGGGTTCTTTAATTCACCTTAGCACCTCGTTTCCTTTGTCAAATACAGGCAGCGCACTTTACATTGTGATGTTAAAAAACAGTAATAACACTGTAGAATCCAAAAACAAGTGTAATTTTAGTGTCGCGCATATGTCGTGTGTGGACAAAGAAAGAGTGATTAGCGGTGACACTAGCAATTACAGCGCACGCGAGCGCCGCCGCTTCCGCTTCCGAACCGCACGTCGCGTCGCGGTATGGCTTCGTAACACCAAACTGGCCGCCTATCGACCACGCCTAACCTCGCTCACCCTGTTCACTAGCAGGCTAGACAAAGACATTGTTTAGTCCAAAATAACGAAAACTTCATTAAGTTCAACTGGTTGAATTTTTGTGGAATTGTGAAGGATTTGCTAAGGTTTTGTATATTTTTTACTAATTAATACGGTATCTGCGCACAGGAAACTGAGAAATGGAACAAATATAAAGGGAAATGGGCAATTTTTTATGAAGAGAGACGTCTCTTTGAATGAAAAGAAACTACACTTTGACTTGTATCATTTAGGAGATATTCGACATTTAAAGTTCATCTTTGTAGAATTTTAAATACTCATAGAAATAGTAAAGTGGGGAAAAACATAAATGCCATATTAGACACTCTATTTAACATGCATCAATTGGAAAATAAACGTTAAGGTGCTGCTCCCACAATATAGCGAAAGCGACCATAAATGGTATCTTAGTTGTGTTTTTGTAGTACTCATGAAATGCATGATGTGGACAATGACCTTTTTAATTTCGATCCCTAACATTAATTTCATTCTACCGATTCGCTTAGTTGCTTAAAGGAAGTTTGGAATTATTTAGTGGTTTTTCAGTAAATTATAGCTAGATAATAATTTGACTAAAATACGATCAAACTAGTTCTTCGACCCACGAACAAAGTCCACAGAGATCCGGGGGTGACAGATGGTCGGAAGGTGTCTCCGGTCGGAGGCGTCCGCGGAGCCCCACAAGTGCAGGGCGCGGGTGACGCGACGGCAGGTGGTGCAACTCGCACAGCGCTCTGCCCTGCCGCTCATTCCACTGACGCCCGACCCCGAGGACGGTTGCGCGTAACTTATCTACCTGGATATTTTGACAAAGTTTACGCAATACTTTCGCATCGGATTATATTCTTCAAAGTGTGATATAAATTTAAAATAAATCAAACCTTTTTCTAATTCGAATAATTTTCTTAATTGCCGCCGATTCTGGTGGTCCCGGTGTACAATATGTGCGGTGTCGGTAAATCGGTGTCAGTGTCCTGTGAGCAGCCGGCGGCGGCGACGGCGTTGTTTGTGCGTGGCGCGCCACGTGCGCGGGTCGATGGGCCGGCGCCTGCGCTCTCACAAACGTCACCGCCAGATACACCCCGCGGTGACGTCCGCGACCTTAACAAATATAGGTAATTGCCCACACATCGATCTCTCCTTGCTACCACTTTAACCACCCACCACGATGACTACTTGCAACTAGTAAACCCGCCCTGTTATTAAAGTGATATCGGTACAGAGGACACCAAAAACCACCATTTCTCTAGAGGCTCCTTAATATGAACTAACGAACAGCTGAGTTTACTACAGTTGTAGAATATTTATTCCCTATAATATTCTGTCGCATAATTTTTACTACGCTCAAAGGGATGGCTCATCATCCAAAACTGTTTTACACCTTTAAACGATTATGTTATCGAAAGAAAGGAATATTTTCGTAGTTTTATAGTAGCTAACTTTGTAAAGTATTATGTCTATAATAACATGGCTAATTAATTCAACAATAAACTTAGGCCCTGTTTCACAATGTAAAAGTAAGTTCTGAGTAGCTTATTTGACAATTATTGATAAATGATTTGACAGTTGTGATATGAAAAATATTTACTTCTACATTGTGTAACAGGCCCTTATAAATAAGCTAATTTCGTACTGACTACCCCAGCGGTTGCGGCGGGCTACACCCATATTTCGCTTAACTTCATAGCGCAATGAAATTTGTATCATATTGTATCCTCCGTGCCATGCGATAATATGCTTTAATTTTATACAAATTCACAATTTGATTAAGATTATGGGATTTGGACATACAGACTTATTAGGATTATATTGAGTATTATTTGCAATTTAATAATTCAAAAATTATGAAAGTGGGTTAAGAGGGGTGCATGTGAATTGACGGTTTCTCAATGACAAAGCAATGACAACGCCCGGCACGGAAATTTTGTACAGTAGTGGTGTCGCATCGCAGGACCCCTACCCGCAATGCTACAATTATTTGGTTTTGAGAATGTTTCAAATAGCGAAACTATAACGATATTTTCTAAAGACGACGATTTCATGGTCGTCGCTCCTTCCTAGACTCGTTGACCAGGATCTTCACTAGTGCTCAAACTGAAAGGAGACCCGGCCTTATGTGCTAAAGTTGTATACATTTTAAATGATTCATAATCTGCTGTACTTTTTCACTTATTAATCTGTGGTATCTGTCAACCAAATGACAGACCAATGCCAAATGGGAAGTCAAATTGACATTTCGTTTACTTAATTTGGAAAAAAAGGAAAATAATTATGGTTTATGCAGCCACCCTATTGCATTTCATAGTGATTTTTCTGCCCTTTGAAAATTGACTTTGGATAAGGGAAAGTTTTTCAATGACTCGTTGTTTCTGTAGTGTTTCCATATCAACACTTAATAATACCTTAATAACTTAATTAAATAACTTTTTTCTACATTCGCTAAAATAAAACAGAACTTGAGCAATGTAGCAAATATTATTGGCTCTATTTTAAAACCGAATTCAATCATATACAAGTTAAGCATTTTGTCTAAGGCCAGTGCCGCTTCTCCTTTTATGGGCTACACTATGTCTAATCGTGTAAAAGAAGTCGTCTAACCTAATCTAATTTTAATGAAATATCTATAAGATTTTGAATCACAAAGCTTTCAAGTATGTGTTTTCTACTTTTTTTAAAAATATATGTACATTACTATTCTTTTGAGGAAACTCATGTATTTGGCTTTTTGTTATTTACAAACTTTTCTCTACGATTTCGCAATTGCTTTACAACTCCAACCGCAATAAACAGTACTATAACTTAGCGAAAGATATTTAAAAATAACAAATATACACGACAGTATATTTAAGTGTTATTCAATATTCATTGGAGTCTCGACGAACATTGAACACAAAAGAAAATCAAGTTGAATCCTGCTGTAGTGAATTATATATTTATATATTTCTCATAATTCGAAGGAGTCGTACTATTTATTGTTCTCGTTAATCATAATAAATTATTGATAAAAATAACGAAACATGATAACAAATCTTCCAATACGATGATGAAATGATGACGGATGAAAAGTTATTTTAAGAGCAATATAAATTAATTGATTGAATTTTTAAGTTGCTCAGCCATACTAATATATAGATAATTACTATTGCGTATAGCACTGATGCGTTTCCATCTCCGCCACTTTCAGTATTTTATTTATTCTGTGGTATTACTTCCACGTACTATTATGACGTGTGTGTGTGTGTGTTTCTGTCTGAGGCAACGTAGCTCCTAAACTAATGGACCGATTTTAATGTGTTTAAATATTTAAAAGCTGATGATATTCAAATGGCTGAACAGATTAAATTGTAATTTGGTGTATATTAGTTTGTTACATATCGGTGGTATTTCCAACACACGAAAACCTTGAACTGATGCTACAACATCAGGTAGTCTGCGGGATACCCAACTCCTCGGCAACTTACAGCAGAAACAGCGTGTTTGGGCTCATTAAAATGGTCTCAATGAGTATATGTTAGACACTGATCGAAGCTCCATTATGGATTATTTATAGCAAGATTATCTTTACCAATTTTGTATTTTTGATTGTTTTTGTTGTAAAAGGCTCCAAAGCTTTGGCAAGACAAAAAAACAGTTGTTTGTAGGCGCTCCGCAGACAGAGCAACTTAAGTTGAAGAAACTATCATTTTCGTTAAAGAAACTATTAATTACATAATCATGCCCCCCCGTCTTTATTATGCTCGGCAAACCCTCGAACATGTGCTTTCGCTGTAAGTTCACAAAAATAACGTGCTCGTGGCAGTCTCGCGTAATGTGGGTCCAGATTTACGGTACGTGGTGGCACAATGATCAATGTCTGGCCTTTCGATTTGCCAAAAAGCGCAGCATGATATCGATAGAAATATAATATGAAAATTTGTTTGTCCAGAAAACTGGTGCGCGACTGAAGATATTCTCGAGCACGGCGCCACAGAGCTCGGAGCGCGTGGTGCAGCTGGTGGGCAAGGCGGGCCAGGTGGCGGCCGGCGTACGAGAAGTGCTCGACCTCATACGACAGGTGCGTGTCAACACTACACCTGCCGCCATTAAGACTCGACATCTAGTCGGCTTGCATCGCAACTCATAGCTGTGGGTTTATTTCTGTTCTAAAATGTCGGTCTCGGGACACTGAAATTTGCCTATATTAAACTATTATATTAGTGTTAAAATAAATATTAAATGTATTTTTAAAATTAAAAAAAATGAGCGTTAATTTCTTTCACGCTTTGAATGTAGGTTTATCACCCACTCAAGACGTCCCCTAATCGAGTACATTTCCCTATCTAAAGTAGGTCCGCATAATTTTTCAGGTGCAGATCAAAGGTCCAGTTCAAAATTACGATCCGCACAATTACGACGATTTCTATGCGGATGAGTACGGCGGTTTCGGCGGAGGGCAGGGCGGGGGCGGGGGTCGAGGTGCGCCTCGGGGGGGCTCGGCGCCCCGGGCGCCGGGGCGCGGGCCGCCCATGGGGCCCGGCCGGGGCCCGCGCGGCCCGCCCATGAGCCGCGGCCCGCCGGGCCCCCGCGGGGGCTTCAACGACTTCGGTGGTCCCGGAGGCCCCGGACCGCGCGGCTTCAGCGGCCCCCCTCGCGGCAGCTTCGGCGGCGGCGGGTTCGGGCGCGGCGACGCCGGCCGCGGCAGCTCCTCCTCCGGCTTCAGCAGCAACGGCGGCGGACAACAGGACACCACCACGCAAGTCACTATACCGATTGATGTAAGTTCACTTTGTTTTGCATCAAAAATCAAGCCCAAGCTGAATAAACAATAACGGATGTGGCATTCGGACATGCGTACCGTTCACGTACCTTTACACGCCCGCCTGAACCACTAAACCGATTTTGTAGAATGTTAGTATAGAGATAGATAGACAGCCATAGGCATGTTTATATCCGCTCAGTCCGGCGACCGCTTTTTGACAAAACAATCTCGCTCTTCCGACTGTCGTCGTCACCCAATATGGGCTACGTGAGACCGAATACATTAGCCTCTGATCGAGTACGGGTTGCGACCGAAGATGTCCAACCGAATAATGTAAACGCAACAAAATGTAAAGAACATTGTTATTTTTTCCATGGTACAGCTAGCGGGCGCGATCATCGGCCAAGGCGGGACGCGCATCCGCAAGATCCGCGCGGAGAGCGGCGCGCGCATCGAGATCGCGGAGCCGCTGCCCGGCTCCAGCGACCGCATCATCACGATCACCGGCACGCCGCAGCGCATACAGATGGCCCAGTACCTGCTGCAACAGAGGTATCATACGATACAATCTTATTGGCCGCTGTGAAGTTAGCCACTAGACACTATGCGCGTAGCCCTGCCCCACCACACGTCTCTCTCACATACTTACGCGCGTCGTCTGGCGCGATGTTCACTGAAGTCATAAAGTTTGATCGGGCTATTCACGACACTCATCCTTACAATATTATAAATGCGAAAATTAGTTTGTTTGTTACGCTTTCACATCATAAGTACTCGACCGATCATCATGAATATTTAGTTTGTATTTATTGGTTTTTTGAATATCCCGACGTTTCGACACCTTTCCAGGAGCCGTGGTCACGGGAGGCCTACATATTTTTTTAAAAATATATATGTACATAATATATTATGTATATTAAACAACATCACAAACATTGCTCTGATCCCAAAATAAGTAGCTAAAGCACTTGTGTTATGGAAATCAAACAGTGGAACTACAAACACCCAGACCTGAGCCAATATAGAAAATTTCGTTTTCTAAATTGACTCAGCCGGGGATCGAACCCGCGACCTCAAAGATGCCGACACCTTGAAAACCGGCGTACAAACCACTCGACCACGGAGGTCGTCAAAAAAACTCGTAAATCCAAACTAAATAATTCTAAAATAACACCTGAATGAATAATATACGAGCCGTAAAAGATGTTTTATTTCTAATGAACTGTACGCGCGGAAGTCTTAGAAGTGTATGTATGTCAAGTATTTTCTTTCTTATGAACGAAATTCCTAGGCGACTAAAAAACCTTGTCGTACGCTACATACGTACTAATTAATTCGACTTTTAATAACGTCTATAAGTGTGATTTTTATATACGAAAGAGTTCTCAGTAAATTGTATGTTAACAGAACGAACACCCATTTCATGTTCGATGCTTGATAAACAAAGTTAAGTACTTATGTACTTGTCTTAAACTAGACCGACAAGTCACTCCGTCAAAGAAAAGTCTTATGATGTGAAAAATGAAGCATGTTTCTGTTGATAGAATTTTATGTACAGATACTCATTTCCTTTTTCAATTACCTTTTTACTTTAATAATTAAAATGTAATATCAAGTAATTGAGCATGAAATGAATTAGAGTTACAAACTCATCACCTACTAAAATTAATGTTTTAAGTTTTTCATTGGATATGGTTTATTTTTTTCTTACTGTTGTTACCGCCATTACTAACACAACATTATTTTGACGATAGAATGTTTGAAGAATTCCCTGCATTGGCCCCAAACAAATCTTAAGATTTAAATAGACGTAAGGATTAGTCATCGATGACTTAGTGTGCAGGTAACAAACCAAATAAACATTAGTAGTGTTTGGGTGTAATTTCTCTGACTTTGAAAAACCATTATGGTGTAATTTATGTAAAATAACATTTATCAGTAGGTAGAACCACAATACATCATTTTGTTGAATTACTTATATAGTTATACATTTAGTTGTGTAGTAAATTATTTGACTAGCTGTTTCAAACTTGTCTTTGTATCGAGAAAAATATGATTATTTAATTTAACAAATTGAAATTAAGCAATGTAATGTTAAGTTTGAAATGTCTAGTCTTAAAACAAGTAAATGCTCATTATGTATGTCATCATTATGTATTAACTATCATTATCATTGTGACTAACATGTGTTTGGTGAATAACAATTAATTTCTAGGTGTCGACCAACTAACGGGCATCGGGCGTCTGCGGTGCGTTGTATGGAAGACTAGTGATTTTGTTGTTTTGATTGGATAACAAGGAATCACTAATCTGCCTACAAAGTACTCGCGCGCACTTCAGCTCAAGACTCTTCTTCATGCTGCTCTTTGTTTCTATCTCTACTAACTTGTATGTTTAACTTTTACTGTGATTAATTATCTAAATTAACAAGTATTAAAATAATTATATTCTTTCATGCACATAGTTTAAAATATATTTTTTTCCCTTTCAGTGTTCACGAGAGCAACCGAGATCACGGCCGCGGAAACTTCTGATTCCTATAATCGATTATTATACAATGTAATCGAACTGGAAGCTTTATTTAGCCACCTCAATCAATTTTCCTGAAACATTTATTAGAGCCTCTTAATAAATTCAATGTTGATTGTTATTAAGTACCTTTTAAGTTATACAAAGACAAAGATTAACTTTGTTTAATAAATAGGTTGCATTATACAAGGTGTTACAAAAATACCCCTAATGCCGAATATGGTATACTAGTGGCCCGCCCCGGCTTCGCACGGGTAGAATGTAGTTACTAATGTGGTGAGTGTGAAGTTATTAGACTATACTACAGGATATCTATATAGGTATAGTAGTGGCCACAAAATTAAGGACGCCAGTCGATTTTCATACAAACGAAGTAACTTTTAAGCATTGCTTCTCCGCCAGGGATTGACCGAGCGGTGATCTGGTGATGGCCATCCAGGGAGTGAATGGAGGAGATCCAGATTTCTATACACACCCAAGTGATCTGACCAGCATTTTAAGAGATGTAAGGATCTGTTTAAAAAAACCGCGAATATAGTATAGAAATGTATGAAAATCTTGCAACTGAAATTCTGATGCTTACATCTCTTAGAATGCTGACCAGATCAGTTGGGTGTGTATTGCAATCTGAATCTTCTCCATTCACTCCCTGGATGGCCATCATCAGATCACAGCTAGTTCAATCCCTAGCGGAAAACCAAGACTTCAAAATTACCTCGTTTGTACGATAATCGACTTGTATCCTTAATTATGTGGCCACCACTATACATAGATATCCTGTAGTATAGTCTAATAACTTCACACACACCACATTAGTAACTACATTGTACCCGTGCAAAGCCGGGGCGGGCCGCTATAGCTTAAAAGATCTAAGTGTACAGACGACGGGACTCCTAAACCATTGATCCGATTATGAAGAAACTTTAGTGAGTTGTTCTGCTTACGACTGAGAAGGTCCCTGGCTAAAATAACAGAGCATTGCAATACGCATGCCGGGTGCAGCTAGTTCTAAATAAAAATATGTTGTGCATTATCAGGATTATCAATCACGATCATCCAACACTTCTTTATAATCATCAGCTGTTTTATACAAAAATTCAAATCGAAAATATCAAAATGTGTTTCATAACGCCATAGGTACTATTCAATGAAATGCATTCTACCTACTCTTAGGGGAAAAGACCAAAGAGAATGTAATACTACGTTGAGATGACAAATGATATTTATTTTTCTTAATTAATCAATCAAATGCACAAAATAGTTTCAATTCCGACGTCGAAGTCAATCACAGCAAAATTAGCTTTATATCAGTTTTTAACCCTGTTAGGTGATAAATATTAAAAAAATACGAAACACGTGTTCAATTAATTTTGTGAAAGAATGTCTATGCCAAATTTCAAGTCAATCGGGCCAAGGAATCGCGTCCTCCCATACAAACTTTGCCACCTTGTTTCACCCCTTTAGGGGTTGAATTTCGTAAAATCCCGTCTTAGTGAGCACCTACGCCCTAAAAGGAGCCCCCATGCAAAATTTGAGACTCCTAGCACTTGTAGTTTCTGAGATTTCGTGATCAGTGAGTGAGTGAGTGAGTGAGTGATTTTCCCTTTTATATATATAGATAGGGACCATCAAACTGAACAACTTTTACTATGGGACCAACTCTGAAATCGCGAAAAAAAAAACATCTATTTCATACAAAAATTAAAATCGAAAATATCAAAATGTATGGAACAGCTGATTTTTTTTCGCGATTTCAGAGTTGGTCCCATAGTAAAAGTTGTTCAGTTTGATGGTCCCTATATACCATATTCGGCATTAGGGGTATTTTTGTAACACCTTGTATAATTATACTTCTTACATTTTTTTATCTACACCCATGCTTTAAATACTCTATAAAAGGTTCTGAAACAGTTAGCTTATAGCCAAGCCAACATTAAAACAACCAGTGCCATGTAACCAGAATATCTAAAAGAGTTAAGGCTGGTCGCGCCTCCCGCGCGTTGCATTATGCAATGCAGAACAACATTATAACACTCGTCTGGATGATATACGGCCGAATTCTCAAAGGCTTCTTAGCTAAAATCTTTAGTTAGTCTCCTTAATTTTAAGGAAGGTGTCTGTGATAAAATTTCTGTCAAATCTGACAACTTTTTTTGAATTAAAGGTGGCTCTAACTTTAAGAATCGTTTGAGTATTTGTCCGATAATGACGGAGGCGGGGGGCGCGACCAGCCACTCGCTCCGATATTACAGCTACCATGACACTGGTTGTTTCAATGTTGGCTATAAGCTTCTGTTTTAAAACCTTTTATAGACGATTCATATTATGGGTGTAGATAAAGTCTTGAATGCAACTACATTATTAGTTATTAAAACAAATGTGTGATAATACTATCACATGAGTGTTTTAATACCCCTCATTATACTACAGTTGCATAAATAACTATTGTGAGATCCAAAATGACCTCTGTTCTTATAAAACTAACTATGGTGCAATGAGTTACGTAAAGAGCTTTAGTTCTTTATTACGGTATTGATTGTATTTCAAAAAGGTACTGCACAGCCCTTTTTCCAAAATTCCAAAGCAAATTAATTTAGTTGTTATAATAATTATACAAGTTTCAACATAATTATTGAATAGGATTGAACTCGACTTCTATTTACCACTTCTTTTCGTTTATCCAAAAAACTAAGAAACCGTGGAATCACTATTATCATACACAGGTTGAGTCGACTACTACTGGAGGGTACATGTTCTAAAGTATGTGGTTGGGTTGGGCGCCGTACAGTACCGAATGAAGTAGCATCATGTAAATTCTCATAATTGAGGCTTATTTTATTAAAATTCTAATAACTCCAGGTTTCGAAAGAAACTGGACGCATTTATTTATCATAATGAATTGTGAAAAGTTAAGGTCGTGTGGTGTGATTTTCCCATAATTTGTTACATCAATGTATATTTAAGTAAATAGAAAATATAATTCAAATAAATAGTTTATTTTGTGAAAAATGTTTTTATTCTTTTATTGACAGATTTCCCATGTCTACTAATATTGGTGACAATTTTAGCATAATGTCTACTGCCAGTGACTTATGATGATGATGAAATGTGCAAAGTCCAAACAAGTCTGGGCTTTCTTGTGCTGACACTATTTAGGAAGGTTTAAAGACAAGAAAAAAATGACAATTAGAAATTATCTTATAATATCATGAAAGTAGATGTAAATAATGATTTTTATTACAAGAATCACATTCTGTAGGTAGGTACACTTATTTAAGACACTTACATCAATTTCATTTATTAAAAATACCACCACAACTTAAAGCTCCTCAGTCAAATTATAAAAACAATTGTAAAGTTTTCAGAGCACATAGATACAATAAAATAATGCATTTCTCACACTATTTTCGTATTTAATTGGCTGTTCAATTATGTTATACCTTTTTAGAACAGGTAATATCAATAATTAAAAATCCTATTAAACACTAGAAGTCACAGAACATCTTGTTCTGTGCTAGAAGTAGTGTAACAAATACCTACGAGTATTAAATATGTAAATGTGCTGTATTTGAAGAAATAGCATCTGCAGTAGTATTACTAGTGAAATTTGAATCTTGGTCATTAATATGATGATCAGGTTTTTGCAAATAAAACATTATATACACAAGAGGTATCACAAAACCCAGAACTAGCATACAACACACCAGATGAAACCACTTGAGTCCAAAGTCTGCTCCATGTGATGTTAGTTCTTTCACAACAACAGCTTCTACTGACAACTTCTGTTTGTTTGGCAATAGACGAGTGTCCTCTGTGACGGCTCCAGGCACTTCTGCATCACTGTACGGAACTAGTGACGGTGCCAAGGTACTGTTCATAACCACTGCATTGCAATCAATAGCATAATCACCACTGTTTATACTTACTTCTTCATTTGCAATTCTACTTTGTTGAGCAATATTTTGGCTGGTACTTGGCAGTAGTTCTTGTATTGAACTGTTTACTTGTAAATGAGTAGATGATGATGGTGTAGGTTCAAAACCTAGTTGTGTAGAAGGCAGCCTCTCAGTCAAAACTGAATAAGGAGTGACCGGTACTTTGATTGTTCTTCTTGCAAAAATTTCATTGTCTTTATGGATGTGATTTATTCTTTTCAATTCTGAAATCTGATATTAAAAATTATATAAACATAATAACTCAAAAATGATACAGCGCTAATTACTGTATAGACAATATTATCTGGAATTAACATTTTGAGACGAGAAATTTAAGCAGAATCAGTCAATCTTTGGTTCAGACTCACGTCAAAAACCATGGAAATTTAAAACATTATATTAAGATATTTGTCATAAAGAGTTATTTAAATACTTACAGGGCAATAAAATCTCAAAGCAATGGCCTGTAATGTATCCCCTTCTTGAACTTGAGCTTCAATATAATGCTCTTGTGGTTTCACCTTGTGGAGTTGGATATTGCTGGGGTCATCTTCATATTTAGTATTACCCATATGTCCGATCAGGTCATCACCTCCGTGCATTAGATGGACTCTGTAATACAATCAAACACCATTAAATTACACGTAAACAATCATAACTCAATAGGTACTGCTTCAACTAAACATTTTACTGCTTACCTTTGTTTCATTTTTAAAAACTACGTAAATACTAGTGTTGTCTAACATGACCTAACAGAAAGACAGATCTACCTGTTGATTCAGTAATAAAATCCGAAGTTTTAAAAATAATCAAATAACAGCTGCTACATACGCTGAAACTTTATTTCAAAGAACAAAAAGATTTTTTGATGAGAGAGATGATGATGATGACACATGACAGCTGACTGGACTTAGTGATCTGTCTGTTTGACGTATCACTTTAACTTTCATAAGTTCAATTCTCTTATTATTGGGAAGGCAAAGGAATCTGTGTATGTTCTTATCACTACGATAAAGATAAATTCTATTCTCTGCCACGTTACGGGGCGGCGCGGCGGCTTTCTTTTCAACTACATGGTACGGCAGTCTTACAAAAAATAACAACATAATTATTTAAAATGTAGGTAACAATTTATCACATCAAATCATCATTTCAATGCTTACTTATTAAAGAGTTTTTATTTATTTATCCAGGTATTTTACTCGGTGGAATAAGCGTAATAAGTACCTAAGTACCTAATAAAAAGAAAACAAATTACGTATTTTAATATCATGTGCGTAGTAGTAGGTACTAACTAGTAGTACAGTAGTAGATATAATAGTAATAGTAGGTAGGTTTGCAGGTACGTAATTTAAAAAATGTTATATTTGGGTGCGTGCTTTAAACAACAAAAAATGGCACAATGTAGTTTATAATTGTACTTAATCATATCATATAAGTACCTACCTACTTGTATTTTAATCAAATATTCACAAATCGCGCGCTCACTGCTTACAAATTTATCACACCGTTCGTTTGTCACAGCGGTGCATTCGGATAGTACAGATTGGCCAGAAAAAGACGAAATGAAATAAAATGGAACTAAAAAATTTTCAGTACAAAATACACAAAATATAGTCAATGTTGCCAAATTAAGTTATTCGTAGTTTTGACGTGTTTGCATAGAAAGTGGCGCCCTCATTTTTGTCAACCTGTAGGTATAGGTGTACAGGTACCTACCTACACGTGCTATGAAAGACAAGCTTGCCTTGTAGTGGAGAGACCTAGACCGCGCCTCCCGCGCTCTTTCCGGCGCCCCACGCCCAGACAATGCCCGGGGTTTTTCCCGCCGCGAAGACCTATAAATCGTCTTCTGCGCATGTCTAACCACGTGGTGTATCAATCAAGCAAGTGTCATCTTTCGTGGCACGCACTGTATACAGTGCGATGCAAAGTTAATGGCGGTTGAGAAATCAACCACTGCACGTAGCCATGGCCGGCAGTCTTGACTAATCAATATACACTATCAATCTATCTACTATAGCTAACATCAAAACGTGTGTATTGCGCAGGGACTTGCGCCTAAACTTCGCAGCGCAGCAATAATGCTTATTTGCACGCATTAAGTTTAAATCGTACTGTACTGTAAGTAGGTAAAAAACCGAAGCAAAGAGAAGGCATTTGGGTGGTAAAAAAGTCAATGTTATCAATCCTTTGTCATAATTTAATATTTCAAAGTATTTTACACAACAGATACAGAACATAAATACCTTTGGTATTGCGCCATAGAAGTGGTAATAATTGCACATAATTTATTTCGTCTAACTACATTATGTACAAAAAATACATTAATACAAAAACTAGTTTCATCACCATTCCTATGTATAGGTAACGTTATAAATGGAATACGTCACGCAGGCTTTTTAATGCAGTATCTCGGTATTTAATATCATCACATCAGTAACACTAGGTAAGTTTATAATTAATATCAATAATTGCAAGATAAAGGCATAAAATAATTTAATTTTTTTTAGATAAAATGCATGCGCAAAAAACCATTAGTTATTCTAATAAGTTATATAAAATATCACATAAGTTGGTAAAAAAGGGAAAAAATATTTAAAACGCTGTAGAAATAAATTCATTTACCTATATACTTATTTGTTTATTAAATCGTCAGACAGACTTCGATCATATTAACCCAGAAAATAATGTTTTTTGGCGAGTTTAAAAAGTAAAATACGAAAATGTATACATTGAAATATAGTATATTTTGTTGTTTATTTAGTGAGTACACAAAGCCTACAAATAAAAATCTGCTTTCAGTCCATTCTGAATACTTATAGTTTTTTAGAATATTGGATATATTTATAAGCGTCCATTAATTTACGTGACTTTTTTAGTAATTATTACTATAATAGTGAATAAATATTATATTTACATATCATATTGATATAAATATTCCATAATACAACGTTATACAGTTGCATCTCATTTATTCACACATTACCTAACAGATTAGCCATTTTTATAGTCAAGTGGTGTAATTCGTCCAAGTCGACAGTGCATTAGGTTACCGAAAAACTTATAACATAATGGTTAGAGAGGGCGCTACTAAAAACTACGAGGCCTATAATTCAATATGATTAAGTACAGAGGGCGTACATGAGTCAGCACAGCACCCACTGTCGAGGTCAGGTAGTGGAACGCCTAGCGGCAACACGCTTTGTAGAGCATGTTGTAAGATTACAACATGCTCTACAAATATCTTGTTCAAATTGAAAATTGGCAGTAAAACTAGTTTAAGCTTTAAAAGTTAGCAAAGTCAAATAAAATAAAAATAGTTTCCTATTGAAGTTAAGCATACTTCACTAAGAGCCTTTGCTACGAACTTTCCGTAGGCGTTATGGCATATACGTTTGCAACACTTTTTCTGCAAATTTTTACTAGGCGTTATGGGGACAACTTATGTGGCGTACTGACTCGTTGCGTTCCACAACTATGCGGTCTGACCACGTTCTCATGTTTTTTGTAAACTAGTTTACTACCAATTCTCAATTTTGACAAAAAGCATGTTGAAATTTTACAATTACTATAATGCATGACGTGTAGGTTTTCTCTGTGTTATCACAAAATAGATCCTTTGTCACCAAAAGGAAAAAAACGAGTTCAGTGGAATACGGATACGACTCTGTTTTGAATAAAACGCAGACTTTAGTACAGCAAGGATATTCAAAATTGACAAATATCTCTAGTACACGTCAGGATATTCAAAACTATTAAATATCTCTATTAGACTTTAAGCCTTAACATGTTGTATGAAAGTTCAAAGTAAATTGAGTTCTCACATTTAACAGGGTAATCCAGCGTGCACGTTGTGTCCGAATTTCCTGTAGGTACATACATGAAAAAAATCATATAGTTTGTGAATAAATGAGATCCAAACCAAAAATAACGATTTTGTGCCCAACTTGTTTTCAACAGCTAATCGCTTTCGGATAACAAAATCAACTAATTTCATTGATATAGTTTACTCCCACAGTTAAATAATAAAAACCGCCTTCTTCACGTCATGTGAAGAACATACTACATACTTGTCATAAGTATGTAGTATGTTCTTTTGGAGCGAATGTTTGCATGAAATGAATGCATCAATAAAATTCATGATTTGTTCAAATTAGTCCAAAACAACACCACATAATATGTTTCTTAAATTATGTTAAAATAAAACTGCACTAAATCAACTTAGTTTAGAATAAAAAGAGATTTAAAAATTATGTCTGCTTTTTTAAGTCTCATTTCATCGTTAAACCTGACGTGTGTTATAGATCTATTCTTATTTAATTGTGGAATGAACAATAGTTTAAAAATACATAATAAATATACACTACATATTTATTAAATCGATTTGATTTCTTTTCAACTAAGTGCTTATCAAAACGCATCTGCAGTTATCACTTGATTTAATGAAAAAGTATATTTCTAAGTCCTATTATAAAAGCAATTTAACCTCTAAGGGTTTTTGGAACGCAATCATCATGTTATCGTTTAAAAACTGAATCGCATGCAAGTCATCAAACAACATGAATATTTTACAATCATAACTGAATTCATTATTGAATTGAAAAGAAACTGCGCCTTTGAAGTCAGCGGCTTTTGTAAAATATTCTCCAATAATCTCTGGAGAAATCTTTGGTGTTCTGGCGCGCTGTGAACTAACACTGTACCAAAGTAATATTCAGTACATTTCATATTTACGTTGATGAATAAGTCAGTAGTATGTTGTGGGTCGGGTCGGGTCAATGACGATAACATGATATCAACAAAATAACGTGAAACTACGAAGCGTTTTAACTAATTAACCGTCGTATAGGGCGTTGCTTATACATATCACAGGTTGCGTCTAAAGGCGTATACAGACTTGAACGTACTCACTCAAGTCCGTATAAGTCTTAACATTTATACATAATACTAGGGTGACGATGGTCATCGGGTATACAGCCTAATATTTTACAATAACTAATAAATAACGACATGTTACTTACAACTATGACTAATATTAGTCAGGAAATATTATAGGTAAAATGTTTTTATAAAACTGTTTTAATAATAATATCAGTAATTGCTTTCTCATTCATTGAAATATAAACAATAGAGTAACAGTCATATTTGTTACTATGCACTTAAGTGATACTGGAAAGTACTACGATAATATGGCTGACTAATATTCATTCGAGATCCATGAAATAATACCTTACTAATTTGCTTGGCAAGACTAAAAAACCCTTCGCTTTCAGCTATCAGCCATGTCTTCAGTCATCACATCAGTGATTGATGGACGTATCAAATATACCGAGAACAGCTACAGATTTTTTTTATTGCATATTATTCGAGGTGTAATCTACTGTCCACTTTTAGAGTATTATAAAAATGGTGTTTAAACGATTCAGTGCGTATTGCTAAGCTATAAAACGAACCAATATTTATGCCATATTATAGCAGCAAAATTTTCTACAGAAGAGATTTTCTAATGGGCCGCTTCAATAGTGTATGCTGAAAATAAATATGGTTGACTAGGGCGTCGCTCCGACCGTTTCCATTTCATCGTATCCTATAACATCAAGACCCTGAGAGCGATGAGTCATCGACCCGTTTACAATAATTTCTGATGAGAGGAAATAGTAACAGTTGTCTATTTCAGACTCAGGTGAATGCATCTTACTACTACTGAATCCATCAAAGTTCTGTCGTATAGGGGAAGTCTACTCAATGCGGCCATAGGAAGCAAAGCGGCCATGCCTCACGACGTTATGTTCTGATATGCAGCAAACTTCGCGCCCCGCACCGATCAGTCATTTGGTAGTGGTCGGAGCAAACACGTGGACGTGGCTACATGCGAAAGTTTGTTGTTCGTTTTGTTAAAAAATCTATGGTAAATTCAATCTGTTTTTCATCAACCTCTATAAAACTCAATATTTTTATTACACGTCACTTGGCTTTGTTTGTGTAACATTTGGTTCGACATGGGATAAATATTATGAGCAGAGTCCATTTTTAAAACAAAACGGAGGAAAAGGGCAAAGCGTACATAAGTTGATGATTTTCATTAGAGAAGTAATGTTGTAGATAGGTATAAGAAAATTGTTGCGTACCTTTAACATTATAATTTATTAATACAACCAACAAAAAAATTATTATTATTATAAAAATTGAAAATAAATGTAGGTCATATTCTAAGACTGACATAATAATTGCCTTATTTGAAACTAAACAAAATTATTTTTTTCAGAAATGAATTTTATTTAACTTGTTTTTGGTATTATGGTTTTTTTAAGCACGATGTTTTTTAACATAAAATTAATTTCTCTTAATCTTTTGGAACGACCACTTTGCCTTTACTTCCATAAAAGTTAAAAAAAAATCCCTATCCACTGATATAAAATATTTTTCCAAATTCTGTTTTTAACAGATTTTTTTAAAAGTTAAAGTTAAGGTACCGATCTGAGCTGACCTCCCCTATTATTTATGTTTTATAAACGGCGATATTTATCATTTTGAACCTTTGCTTTCCATAAAGTTCTACAATAGTAAAAAAAACATACTTCGGTATGCGATGATAAGTTTTGATGGGTTCAGTGATGCGTGCATCGACCTTACCGTGCGTTCACACAGCAAATCCGTATTTGCAGGGCCGTTTTATCTTATCCGTCGTTATGGATACAGGACACCTACGGATCCGATATACTGTGTTGTGTGTGAACAAGCTCGTACAGCTACATACGCTATCGCTGAATAATAACGGATCCGATAAAACGGACCTGTAAAACCGATCGCCGTGTGAACGGGCACTTAGTTGGCGAAGCGGACAGAGCGGACGGCTCACGCGTTGTCGAACCCTTGGAAGTCTCCCGGCCAGTTCTCCCGGCGCGCCGCGCGGTCCGACCCCGTGCACGCGAAGAACGCGTCCCCTTCGAACGGGTCCGACTCGCGGGTGAATATGTTCACGGATTCCGATTTCTTTATATCTCTATGGGCGGATTGCGGCTTGGCTCTCAGCGGGGGCACGTCCTCGTCTTCTTCGGCGATGGAGGCGGTCCTCCCCCTCGGGGTGGACATGCTGGTGAAGTCGTCCTCGAACATGGACCGCGGCGAGACCGAGTCGGAGTCGAATCGGAACCGCGTCGCCGGCGAGTCGGCATCGCCACGCGCGCGCGTGCTGCTCGCCGACAGCGGGGACGCGGTCACGTCATCCGGTTCGAATGCGAATCTGATAAAAGTTTAACAAACACTGCATTATGTATATTGCATAGTAAAATAAGCAGCGCACTCACGACTGCAACGTTTAAGAGGCCAGCGAACAGTGTACTTCCTATACAAATTTAATACCTAAATGATTTGCAATTTGAGCATAATTTACTCTTCTTGTGATGTTATTCGGAAAAAGATTATCAGTATTATATAAATATTTGTACAGGGTGTTATTAAATAATCCAAAATACCGAACCGATTAAAAGTTAATGCGATTTACAGTTTTGATGAAAAAATTTAATTGGCATTTATTTTGCATTGGGTTAGTATTTAGTATAGGTCTAAAAAGTTAGTTAAGACATTTTTGAAATGTGTTATTTAAAAAAATATTGGAAATTTTTGTTTTTATGGAAAATTTAAAATCGGTCTAATTTATTTATGGAAAATGTTTTCAACTAACTTTTTAGACCAATGTGTTCTGCTTATGTGTATGAAGTCTCATTAAAATCGGTTCATTCATTTCGAAAAATAAGGACTTGAAATTTTATATGAAATGCCGTGATGATCAACGCTTTTAAACATAGTCGATTACCTCGTGCCTTCTAAGCTTGAATAGGGCGCTCGCTTCTTGGTAGTGGGCGTGGGAGCGTCGTGTAAATCTTGGTCGAAAGGCGAAACGTGATCACGTGGGGAGAAGTCATTAGAGAAGCGGTAATCCCTCGTGCGGGGCGGAGGGCGGGTCTCCTCGCGCCGTCGCCGCCGGCCCTCCCTGCTGTCGCGGCCCTCTCTCCCGTCGCGTCCCTCTCTAACGTCGCGCACTTCGCGCCCGTCCCGCTCTACCTCGCGCCGGGACGAGCCCGAGCCGGACCCCGAGCCGGACCGACGCCCCGGCCAACCTAGTGTTGAGCCGTATCTGAAATAAGAAAGATATCATTTTATCACTCTCACTTAGTTGTAAAGAGATTTTCAATAAATAGAGTAACATAATGCAATATGAGTATAAAAACATAAAATATCGTCATCCGCATTGAGCTCGCATGGTGTGCTGTGCCCCAGCAGTGGGGACAAAATTAATGGCTGATGTACAAACATAAAGAATTATCGTTATTATGCCAACAGTTGCTTATCTATTATTTAAAAAAAAATATTCGTTACAACTTTTTGACTTCTTTGAAACTTGCATGGTGTATTATGTATGAGTGTGTGTATTTTTTTTTATTTTTTTTTTCTGTACATTATTCATTAACTTATCGATATTTTGAGATTTACTCGCAAAAGATTATAAAAATAAAAACTTATAAAACACGTTAAACTAGAATACCTTCTATCACTAGGTTCCTCGCTTTGCCTCATTTCCGCTCGTCGTCTCGTTTCTCGCCATCCTAATGAACCGTAATTTCTCTCTGGAAACAAAACAATAAACATTATTCCGATTACAATAATACTTTTTGTCTAATTTGTATCGATTATAAAGAAAAAAATAAAAATGATATTTTTTACTTACAACTATCAAAGTTTAAACAAAATGTGGGAGAGATAGTATTTGATAATAGAACCCCTTAAATAATAAAACCCTAATTTCAATATTATATAGATTGTAACTGCCATACTGTCCTACTCGCTACCTTTGTGTTGACTCAACATTTGTAATTGTTTTATGCTTCGATCAAGAATATCCTAGATAACGAGCCCAGTATGCAAATTTTGAAATTCGAAAAATAGCTATTCGAAATTTTGAAATTCGGATCCGAATTATTATTCTTTCCGAATTCAGCTTTAAACAGTAAGAAATAAAGAAGAGAATACTTTGTACAAAATAAGCACCCAGTTTGAAAATGGGGAGATATTTCGTGGTTTTTGACTGGACCGTGAGACTCTGACCGGACATCTAAGGTATTCTTGATCGAAGATTCTATGGAACTGCCTGGGTCTATTAGTAGGTTACTAATGTGTTACTTGTATACGACTGTATGTTTTTCTGAAAAAAAAAATAGATTGTTTATTAACGTACCGTCTCTCCGCCACCGCTGGTCCGGCCACCGGTCGCGGGGAGACGATCTGCCGGACCCGCATCCATCGCTGTAACTAAACAATATTATATAGTTAATTTCATTCATTCCATTCTTTCAAACTAACATCCAGAAATTTATTTTGACAAAACGTTTAGCTAAAAGCATACTAATTATTAAAAGAAACGTTGATGCCCTGCAGGCGTAACTTGACAAAGCCGATAAAATGTTGTCTTCATTGTAATGATATTTTTTCAATTCAATTCAATTCAATTCAATTCAATTCAATTCAATTCATTTATTCGCAGATATAGGTAAAAAAAAAGTTAACAGGTACATAATTATCATAAGAACGGCTATATCAGCATAAATATGCATGCGAAAAATATTGTGTCGATTTAAAGAATATAATTATCATGTTTACAAATACAAATTAATGTCAAATTTACATTAAAAAAAAAATTAAAATATTTGATGTCAAAGTTACCTACATATAAAATTAAAATTAAGTAATACATTCTCAGATTAATGTCATAATAATTATATGGAAAAACAAAGATAATTACAATTTAAAAAAAAAACATTAAAATTTTTATATTTACAATGATTTGTCTGTCAGATATTCATTAATTGTGTAATATGCTTTATCTAGTAACAATTTTTTTACATTGGTTTTAAAGACTGAAAGCTGTTCAATATCTCTAATGGTCTGTGGCAAGCGATTATAGATTTTAGGTGCCATACAGAATACAGTTTTCCTATAAAGTGCACTCTTGCTCGGTATCAGCACCAAGTTCTTATTTCTCCTTGCCGATTTGAACGTTTTAAATAAGTGCAAATTGGACTTTACATAGATGGCAACCTCAAAAATAAATAAACATGGTAAAGTAAGAATTTTTAAGTTCACAAAGTAGGGCTTACAACTGTCTGTTTGTTGGATTCTACACATTGCTCTTATGCACTTTTTTTGAGCCTTGAATATATCTTCTTTTAGGCAAGAATTCCCCCAGAAAATGACTCCATACCTAAGAATTGAGGCAGCGTAAGCATGATATGCAGTGAGAACTGTTCCGATATCAGATACTTTACCAAGCATGTAAAGTGCATATGAAAATTGGTTGAGCTTACTACGAACATGTTCTGCTTGAGCCTTCCAATTTAAATTATGGTCAATGTTAATCCCTAAAAAATTTGTTATGTCAATGGTTTCTATTTTTTTAGTCATACAATTTACGTCAAGTTTCATAGGTTCACCTCTAATTCTAAATGTCATTAATTTAGTCTTGTCAAGATTAATTATAAGATTATTAGATTTAAGCCAATTAATTATGTTTTCTAATGTCTCTCTTATTTCTATCGATAGTGTATAAACATCTGATCCAGTAAATATAACTGTACTATCGTCTGCAAACAATATCATTTGTTGTTTTACTATCTTCGGAAGATCATTAATATAAATTATAAACATTAATGGACCTAAGATGCTACCTTGAGGCACACCGTATTTAACGTCTCTATATTCAGAAAAATATTTGATTTCCTTACATGACTTGGGACATATTTTAGTTATGACAGTAGCTTGTTTTCTGTTACTGAGGTAGGATTTCAAAAGTGTAAGTGCAACACCTCTTATACCATACGATTCCATTTTCCTCAGCAATGTATCATGGTCCACGAAATCGAATGCCTTTGTTAGATCCATATACAAAGCAGCGACCGGTATTCTCTTGTCCATAGCAGTAATAACTGATTTCAAAAGATTATGCATTGCCATATTTATATTTTTATTTTTTCTGAAGCCTATTTGTTCAGAAGAAAATAAATTGTACTTTTCAAAATATCTATACATAATATAATAAATAACTTTCTCAAATATTTTTGCCATTATCGATATAAGTGCTATGGGTCTGTAACAATTCATATTTTCCTTATCATCTTTTTTGAATAACGGCTTTATAATAGTAAATTTCAACTTGTCCGGATAAATACCATTCGTGATGCACTGGTTTATAATGTGACTTAATACCGCAGAAATCAAATGTGACACTTTCTTAAGTACGTTAGTAGAAATTTCGTCATATCCTGTGCTATATGTATTTTTTAAGGACATTATAATTTTATTAATGTCATGTTCTGTTGTCGGTGTCATAAATACGGAATTAGGATTGTTAAATGTCATTGTATTAGCAACTTGGTTAGATTTTCGTGCTTCGATCTGGTCGATAAAGAAATTATTAAAAGCTCGTGATATGTCAAGTGGTTTATCAATAATATTTCCATTTACTTTTAATTGTTGTATTTCTTTTGGGATAGAAGATTTATATTTATTTATTATTGACCAAGTAGCCTTAGATTTATTGCTAGCATTTTTAATAAAATTGTTATTCTGAGACTTTTGTGTCAACTTTATAATACGAGATAATCGCTTAGAGTAACTTTTAAATTTATTTTCATGTAACTCATCTCGATTTTTACGATAACTCCATAACATTGATCTTTTCCGTTTAGAACAATTAATTATGCCTCTGGATATCCATTTCGGTCTTTTGTAGGTTGAAACTTTCATATATTTTTTTGGAAAACAGAGGTTATATAAAAGTAAAAACATATCATAAAATATTTCAAAAGCTACGTTCGGATCATTACTTTCGTAAACATCACTGAAACTAAGAGATGCAATATGATGTTGGAATTTAGCAACATTTTCTTCGCAATAATCACGTCTTTCTACATACCAGTGCTTTATAGAATGAGACAATTTAACCGGACAAGTGAACACCTGTGCTGAGTGATCTGATAATGCTAGTTCCAATACTTTACATTTGCTATTCCTAACATTGTGAACAAAGTTATCTAAACAGGTACCACTTTTTGGTCGAGTCGGTTCTTTTAGACTTATTCTCATGTTATGTGCCAATAATATTTGCTCAAAGTCCTCTGATAGATTGGTTTTCTTTAATAAGTCGATATTAAAATCACCGCATATAACTACTTTATAATTTGTATAGCAATATTTGTTGAGTAAATTCTCAAATTTAGAAAAAAATATATCAACATCTTCTTTATTATATCTAGGAGGTCTATAGATACAAATCAAGACAACCTTATGCTCAACAAGTTCAACAGCACAACATTCAATTATTTTGGGTACACTAAATTTATTTACTTCCGGCAACGATTTACATTTTAGCTTATTTCGTACTAAAATACAACAGCCCCCATATCGATTTTTCCTACAAAAGGTAGATACAAGATTAAAATTAGGTAAATGTAAATGTCGAGAATCATCATTAGTCATATTATGTTCGGTTATACACAAGATGTCAATGGGATTATTTTTATTGATAATGTCCAAGTTTACAGTCAGAATGTCAGATTTATTTAAGAGTCCGTCAATGTTTTGATGTATTATATTAATTTTATTATAAACGAAATAAATTAGGCGATTTAGTAGTATTATGGTTACAGCTAATCGACTCGGTCTGTGTTTCTCCCTCACACGTTGTATGGTGAGGTGAGTAGTTTTTGTCAGCACATATTATCATTTCCCGAATACCTTTAATAACATCCCGCATTCCTATGTCATTAAGTTTGCCGGTACGCACTGAAAACATATTCATATTTAATGTTAAATTAGAGTCATAAAGGTATGCATGATTGTGCGTATATACATCAAGACAGAGTAGTGAATTAAATAGTTCTACTCTACAGTTGTACAATTCTAAGCCACATATATATGTAGGAGCACTTATTATAATATTTGTATTTTCTATTTTACTTAAAGATTGTCTAATACACTGTATAATATTAACATAATCAGCTGATCTTCCAAAGTCTTGTTCGCCAATGAAGAGCACACAGTAATCAGTATGTGTTAGTCGTTGAGCCTCTTTTTCTAAGTATTTCAATAATTTTAATACACCACAACCAGGAGTTACATGATGAAAGATGTGGAAATCTTCCAAATCGGTTTCATTCTCTGCAATTTTGAGTATATTGTTTTTGTTGTTGCTGCTGATTAGTGTTAATCTCCTTTTCATGCTCTTGTTAATGTTACCCTTGTTGACTTGTGATAGTTGTGATTGAAGTCCCGATGCGGAACGAGGATGCGCGTTTTCCATCTTGTCGCTCTGTGCAGGCGGCGCAGGTGCAGGCGAATGACAACATGACATCTGTGTTTGTATAGCCGATTGTTCTATCATTTCATCTTGAGAAAAGCTTAGTTTTGTTTTGTTTAAGTCTTTCTGTTTTTTCCTATGTGTGATGTTTTTCTTGGTACTGGAACTGCATATATCGGTCAGAAGTTTTGTTTTTAATTGCTGATCAGATATAATTTTTTTCAATTTAGAGTTTTCTAATAACAAATTTTCGATTTCATTTTCAGCTGAATCCAACTTCTTTCGTAAGATAATATTAAATTTTTCTAGATCCTCTATCCTTTCCTCCATATTTATTTTTGTTAAATCTGGACAGCTACTGTTTAATCTGCTGTTTTGTGATATAGACAAAAAGTCAGAATTGTCGTCATCAGATAGAGCTTCAAACGAATTATTTGTAGATACATTAATTTTTGTCAATGTTTCATTCTTTTGTAGTTCATAGCATTGATCACATTTCCAACTTAATTGGTTTTCTTTTGTCATAAGACAATATCTTTTGAATGACACATTGCTGCAATCCAAATGGTAGACACCTTTGCAAGTATTACATTTTAAATTCTTGCTTTTGATTAATATTGTTAATCCGCATATTTTACACAGTGTGTCCATCTTGAATCGCGTTAAAAAAACAAAAACAAACAAAAAATAAATCCAAAAAGTTTATAAAGTCTAAAAGTTTATGATGTCGCAGATCTTAAAATCACGACTTTTCACTTTTTATCTGCACTAAAATAGTTCACTTAAAAAAAAAATTCAAAAGTCAAAAAAAGTCAAAAAGCAAAAAAAAAACAATAAAAAATATGGAAGCACAACTTTAGGTAGGTTTGAACTGCGGCCCCCTCGATACAATGTTCGATCGTTTTGCCGCAACGCTAGCCAAGCACTTGATTTATCGATGAAATACGGGTACTTTTGTTTGAGTGGCTGGAACGCACAACTTGATCGTGTATAGAAAGAGAACTCATCAACCAATCACAACACGGAATGAGTCTCACTTGTTGCTTTGAATAAGAAATAACGTCCGAACGGGTTATATTCACAATATTTACACTTTTATAATAAGTGGACGGGTAATTGTTTGTTTTCTTGGTGTATTTAACAAGTTTTTCACTGGATATCACTATTTTGAGCACTACGAGTTCATAATTATTCCAATTTGTTTCTTAAAAACGTCACTTTTTTATTTCACTTTTTCTTGATAATCAGTACAGGAAAAACATTGCAAACGATAGATAAGATGAATTATATTAAAACTCAAGTAATTATCATAAAAAAATTAAGAAAAACTATATTTTAATATTTATAAGACTATTTTGTTACGGAGCTAATGTTTACAAGGATAGCAGCGCCATCTACTCTCTTTTCTCGATCTACTCGATTTTTGACAGATAAAGGGTTTGACATTTCAATATAGCTCGAGCTCGTCATGCCAAAGAGGCAGGACGCGTCTATTTCCAATATTCAAATGCATTGGTAAAAGTACTTACTCTTCCTCATCGTCGTCGTACGAATGTCGCGTTTTCCGATGCCTATCTCTATCTTTGTCTCTGTAGTCCTTCGATCTCTCTCGACTTCTAGAATCCCTGTAGTCTCTACTATAATTTCTATCTCTATCCCACATATCGCTGTCTCTACCCCTACCCCTCCTGTCCCTCCTGTCTCTGTGGTCCCTGTGATCGCGCTCCTTGCTCAGGTCTCGCCTGTCCCTCCCGCTGCCCGAGTCTCTTTGGTCTCTAACCGAGTCTCTTCCGTCTCTAACGGAGTCTCTGCTGTCTCTACTGATATCTCTGTCTCTGTCACGCCCATCTCGTTTGTCTCTAAGTTTGTCCTTTTCTCGGCCGCTACCCGAGTCTAGGCATTCTCTGGAGCCTGATGAGTTGTGTCTAGAGAAAAAAATACAAAAGG
This sequence comes from Catoptria pinella, assembly GCA_963556745.1. Classification (NCBI taxonomy): domain Eukaryota; kingdom Metazoa; phylum Arthropoda; class Insecta; order Lepidoptera; family Crambidae; genus Catoptria; species Catoptria pinella. The sequence goes on along the minus strand of OY750775.1, from coordinate 5,728,489 downwards.
AACAGTAAGCATCGATGTTTGTGTGAAGTAAGATTAACTTACGTAACTGTTTTTGAAACGTTTCATAACAATTCAAATAATAGTTTTGGGAGTTACGTAAAAAAACGAAATACAGAAATAAAATGCGTATGCCGATCAGTAGTCTTAGCTATACGCGCTCAAGTAAACTATATTTTGCAAAAACGAAAGCCTAATTGTTTCAGCTCCGCGTCCGGACTATTATTCTTTTTCTTCTTTAATTACCTGGACTCCCTGTCCCGGTCGCGGTGGTGGGACGGCGGCCGCTGTAGCCGCTGCACCGGCGGTAGTTCCTCCTCCCACGGGGACACGTCCCGGGATGAAGAAGAGGTTTGTACTGTTGAATATTACCATTTTTAAATTTGAGATTTTAGCACTCACAATGTGACACACACTATTTTCATACATGTGAACATTACCAATTATCTCATTACAAGAAGTTTTGAAGTTTACTATTTTGAATACTGTCTTTTAGTCTTGGAATATCTACTAAGGGTGCACGAGCCTCCACTAGCGACGCGATGCCAATCAGGAAAAATATAATAAACACAAATTATATCAAATTCTGATGAATGTAGGAACCAATAAGTTATAACTATTTTTGTATCCGTTTTTTCCTGGTTTAATGTGTTTGTGTAGTTATAATCCAGATTCCAGAGGCCCAGCACGGCCCACCGCCCGCCCACGCCCACGCCCACGCCCACGCCCACGCCCACGCCCACGTAGTATAGTGCGATACTGACCGTGCCTGGAGCCGTGGCGGCGGCGGCGCGGGCGGCGCGGCCCGGAGTCGCGGCTGTCGGACGAGGCGGGCGAGGCGCGCGCCCCCAGCACGGCCCACCGCCCGCCCACGCCCACGCCCACGCCCACGCCCACGTAGTATAGTGCGATACTGACCGTGCCTGGAGCCGTGGCGGCGGCGGCGCGGGCGGCGCGGCCCGGAGTCGCGGCTGTCGGACGAGGCGGGCGAGGCGCGCGCCCCCAGCACGGCCCACCGCCCGCCCACGCCCACGCCCACGCCCACGCCCACGTAGTATAGTGCGATACTGACCGTGCCTGGAGCCGTGGCGGCGGCGGCGCGGGCGGCGCGGCCCGGAGTCGCGGCTGTCGGACGAGGCGGGCGAGGCGCGCGCCCCCAGCACGGCCCACCGCCCGCCCACGCCCACGCCCACGCCCACGCCCACGTAGTATAGTGCGATACTGACCGTGCCTGGAGCCGTGGCGGCGGCGGCGCGGGCGGCGCGGCCCGGAGTCGCGGCTGTCGGACGAGGCGGGCGAGGCGCGCGCCCCCAGCACGGCCCACCGCCCGCCCACGCCCACGCCCACGCCCACGCCCACGTAGTATAGTGCGATACTGACCGTGCCTGGAGCCGTGGCGGCGGCGGCGCGGGCGGCGCGGCCCGGAGTCGCGGCTGTCGGACGAGGCGGGCGAGGCGCGCGCCCCCAGCACGGCCCACCGCCCGCCCACGCCCACGCCCACGCCCACGCCCACGTAGTATAGTGCGATACTGACCGTGCCTGGAGCCGTGGCGGCGGCGGCGCGGGCGGCGCGGCCCGGAGTCGCGGCTGTCGGACGAGGCGGGCGAGGCGCGCGCCCCCAGCACGGCCCACCGCCCGCCCACGCCCACGCCCACGCCCACGCCCACGCCCACGTAGTATAGTGCGATACTGACCGTGCCTGGAGCCGTGGCGGCGGCGGCGCGGGCGGCGCGGCCCGGAGTCGCGGCTGTCGGACGAGGCGGGCGAGGCGCGCGCCCCCAGCACGGCCCACCGCCCGCCCACGCCCACGCCCACGCCCACGCCCACGCCCACGTAGTATAGTGCGATACTGACCGTGCCTGGAGCCGTGGCGGCGGCGGCGCGGGCGGCGCGGCCCGGAGTCGCGGCTGTCGGACGAGGCGGGCGAGGCGCGCGCCCCCAGCACGGCCCACCGCCCGCCCACGCCCACGCCCACGTAGTATAGTGCGATACTGACCGTGCCTGGAGCCGTGGCGGCGGCGGCGCGGGCGGCGCGGCCCGGAGTCACGGCTGTCGGACGAGGCGGGCGAGGCGCGCGCCCCCAGCACGGCCCACCGCCCGCCCACGCCCACGCCCACGCCCACGCCCACCCCGCCACCGGTCACGCACTTCTCTGCAATACACATTGAATTTTAGCACAAGTTTACATGACCACGCGATAGGACGCCAATCACCATGCGATTGAAGTTTATTGCACCGTGGTGCGATGCAAAGTAAGGATTACAAACAAACACAGTTTTTTTTATAAATTAAGAAATAGGTAAGCACGTGTCGTGTTAGTCTATCCATCAGTAAAAGCCGAACTAAAAATATTTTATCTACAATTCAACGTAAGAATCTACGCCATCAGTTTGTAAACCTTTTGATGTTACGGTTTTGTTTAAATCAGAGTCATCACTTGAAAGATAATATCTGTTTAGTGAACAATAAGGTCTAATTTCAACATATCATTGACATTGTAGATTTTGAGAAACATACGCTCCAATTTTTAACAACACAAATAGCTAAAATTAAAATGACTACAATATAATCCATTAATTTAGTTTACCTTTAGTATCGGGCGAAGACCCACTGACGACGTCACTGATAGACCCCGTGGACAGTCTGGCGGGCGGCGGCAGCGGCGCGGGCCTCAGCGGAGTCGGTTCAGTTATAGGCTCCAACTGAATCTCCACCTTCTTCTCGTCTTCCCTCTCCTTCACCACCGGACTCTTCCTAAACGCATCCTCCACGTGCGAAAAGGACAACGAGCTGTTATCGATGCAGTCGAAAAAGTCCGAATTATCAAACCCGTCCGATCTCTCATCGGATTTTTTCCGTTCTTTCGGCGGTTCCGGAGGTAACGATTCGAATTCGTCCTGAGGAGGTTCGGTGATAGTGATTTCCCGTAACGCTGCGTATCTATCGTTAGTATCTTCGTGTTTCATATCCACTGAGCCGTTATCTCTCGGCGAAACGCTTCTTCTACTTTTCTCTATTTGTAAAGTTTTCATCACAGATTTTATATCTTCTATTTTAGCGTCGATTTGCGAAGGTTTCGGACTGACAGAGTTTCTGAACATATTAAAAGAGTCTAATGTTAGTTCATCTAAGCTTTTTAATGGACTTCGTGAGGTTTCTTTGATTTCGTTTCTCCTCTCCTCGTTTGCTCGTATTAAATCGTCTATAGCCGTCAATTCTTCTTTTTCGTCCGAATCTTGTTTGGATTCCAACTCAGGGTTATCTAAAGGATCTAAAATGGACTTTGACTTTAGCTCTTGTTCCTGTATCTCTCTGAACGCCGCGTATCTGTCGTAGGAAGCATTCGCTTTCTTGTCAAAGTCGTCAAAATTCGCTACAAACGAGTCACTTGTTTCCGAAATAGTTGTCGGTGCAAAGTTGTCTTCAAACTGTGGCTTGAAGTCGGACGTATCTGGCTTCGACGGTATGGGGGGTATGGACGAGCTAACTGGCTTTTCGGGCATTGATAATATTAATTTTTCTTTTTCCAGTTTCATCGACGGTTCAACATGAATATGCTGTAAAAAGTTTATGTTTTGAAATATACATGAACAATTAATGTTCGTGAAATATTAGAACTATTAAGTGTTTAAAATACTCACTGCTCTTTCGTTATCTGCTGCCAAGTATGACCGGAGATATTCAGTGAGCTGAGGCAAGGTCATCGAAGAGAGGGTGGCAGAAGGAACCCGTAATCTGTCAATAAAATTTAATAAAGACAGTTAGTAATAATAAAATAAAAACAGCTTTTTTACTCAATATTTAGTGAGAAGTATTTAATTTATAAGTTGAGAGCACAATATTTGAGTACAAGAAAAATGTATGGATATAAGGTAACTAAGTAAGTAGCACAAATACGTCATAAACGAATAATTCATAAAGGTTGTGGTGACGACGCGGATTTCAGTCAAAACACCGAAAGGCGTCGAGCGCTCTTTACTACTCATTTTGACTCGACAGCCATGGTTGTCTAATGAAAATTCGTAGTAAAGAGCGCTCGACGCCGTTCGAAAATAGGGCCCCTGTAACCTGTTCCATATATATCTATTATTCACAACTTGCCCATAGTCAAAATCAGAATGATAGAGAGAGGAAGAAAAACTTATTGTGTCGTGTGTTTGTGTTATGTTGCTAGACTATATTCTAGTATAGCCTGTTTGACACGCGGTGTTTGTGGATAACAATATTTATCTACACTCATCTCATATAGTAAAGTTCAAACTTGAACTTGAAATGAGTTCGAAAAAGAGATTCCAACAATGCTATACAGTATATTTCGCGTCCAAATAATGCCAAAATTTCCCAATATTTGATATTCGACTTTACGTCACAGCAACTGGTTTTAAATTCGGACTGCAGTGGTGGTACTCACGATCTTATTACATGAAATGCTCACGAGGTCGTCCGTCGCCAATCAGAGTCACGTCGGTCGACATACGCTAGGCTTTCTTACGCATCTCTGTATTACTTACGCAAATAGAAGAAACGGTTGCACGGCATGGAATATTGTAATATTTTAATTTAAATAATGTAATTAAGGTGGTTTAATTAAGTATATCTTTGACTTTAAATCCATAGTGAAACTATGTGTACGCTCAATATATTCCATCACTTTTTTACTTTTTTCGAGTTGTTTTTGCACAACTTCACAGTCAAGCGAGGTCAAATGAATACTGACATCGATCTAATGCTTAATTTCGATTGGAGCATTCGTTCCCGGCACTCGTGTTTTAACACCCTTCATTATGCAATCGATTCATAAACCTCAATATTTAAGAGCCATAATATTATAGGTTACCTCGCCGCCAGATCGTCCATGGAGCAGGTGAGCAGTTGGCTGAGGGTGATGTCGAACCTCCGCGCGGCCGGCAGCGGCGGCGGCGCCGGCGTCAGGTACTCCTCCTCACTGCTGTTGGTCGCTGCCGACGACAGGCGCGGCTTCACACTACGGTCTGCCTGCGACCAAACACTCACATCAAACACTTTACACTAGTTCATCCAATAGACCGTGCGTGTATGCTATCAATTTTAGTTATGAGAAAACTTTTGCACGTGGTATCGCGACAAATGTTAAAAACGCTATTAAACTGACAGTGGTAATGACATCCGACTGTCATCTGCCATAGACCACAGAGCTGCTTCTGCCTAGCGATATGTGAAAGAAGAAAGATTTGTTCGAGATTTAGTGACCTATATTTTTTATATAAGCGGTGAGTCTGTATTCGCATCTGCAATCACGCTGCGTGTTTGTTTTTGATCACATATAATAGTCATCGTTATCCCCCGATACTGACTGACATTGATCAATCAGGTAGCAAAAAATATAAAGCTAAATATGAAGTGTAGTTCCGCAGTGTCAATGTCAACGCCAGTCGTCTATGAAATCGTAACCATTTAAAAGTTTCGAATAATTGAAAAAAAGAAACAATCGACACCAGTCAGCAGGTAAATATATTATTTTAAACCTGATTCATGTTAATCATAATGTATGTAGGTGTAGTATGTGCATCAAAGTATCAAAAGAAATCCGTTATTTATTGAGCGACGGCGGCGATCGCCTTCTGGTTCAGTCAGTTGACAAAAATCAACCTTATTTCAAGACATTGAGGTGCACTTTCGTTTGTTCTCAGACAATAAATGATAACAAATGTAAGTGCACCTTAATGTCTTGAGATAAGGTTGATTTTTGTGAAATGATAAGCTATTTTGGTAGGTTTGAATGTTCAGATCATTTCGGCGTTGACTGTACGCTTGCCTTATCATATGACCATAAGAAGCATACCATGGGCTCCTTCTTCCGGGCGGGGCGTGGCAGCGGCGGGCCGGGGTCGTCGTCGTGGGGCGGGCGGGGCGGGGGCCGGGCGCCGCCCTCGCTGGGCTTCTTGGGCGGCAACGGCGGTGGTGGAGATCCGCCTTCTGTTAGACGGGAGCTCGGTTGGGGCCGTTGACGCACCATGCTGCCGTCTGTACCCTAGGAACCACACTTACTATTATTACTCGAGTATATTTAGTGGGTAATCGTTTCATTTTTTTAACTTTGTTTCAAATCTAAAAGCTCTTCGAGACAATTTTATAAAAAGAAGAGGGTTCTTTTTATAAAATTGTCTCGAAGAGCTTTGGTGACTATTTAAAAAAAAAACTATTTCTTTACTTTACAGTAAATTCATTTAAAATATTATTTGGTGATTATAAATTGAATTCACCTGTCGCTGCAACCTGGGTGACTTGGTCGTGGGCTCCGGCGGCAGCGTCACTTGCAACGGTCCGTTAAATACATTGACTCCGCTCTCTACGCTCGGCTCGGGCTTATCCAGCGTCAACTCTTTCGAGAGCTTATTCTTTGGCTCGTCCACTCGCAACGCACTCGTCTTGGGGAACTCCTGCATGCTGGTGAACGGGTCGTCCTTGAACGAGTCCGAGAAGGGGTCCGTGTTGTCGAAGGGGTCCGTCTCCGCGAAGGGGTCCGCCGCGAACAAGTTCCCTGTGAACATGGCGGCTTGCGGCGGTTTCGCTATCGATACCGTCCCCCCGGAATGTCGCGACAGTGACGTCATCGTGGTCGCCGTACCGTAGTCGGGTTTCGACTCGGCGGCGACCACAGGCAGTATGTCGCTAAGGAGCGTCTGACTGTGAGTGGTCGGAACGAGGTCTTTGAGCACTTTCTTTGGCGGATTTTTGAGCTCCTGAAAGAAGAGTTTTTTGTCAACGTAAGGTTTACTGCGGCCGGTGCCGAGGGGGTCTAGTTCGGTGAAGACGTCGTAACCGAGCGGCGCCGACGGACCGCGCCCGCTCACCTGCAACAGGCAGTCACCATGAGACTAGATAACGTGCGACCAATCATGACACTTATAACAATCCAATAAAGGCTAAAGTACCAAACACTCAATTATACGATCAATTCTTATAATTAACGCAGGATTTTCGGCTTTAGGTACTTTCGTGATTTTTTTTCAAGTAATTACTAAAGCAAAACGGGTCTCATTCGATTCTATGGGTCGGTAAGCATGCTCAGATAGTAAGTGCACAAATACAAAGCACAAGTGAAACTGAAATAATAGTTGGTACGACGACAATAAGCCAAGTAACGTGTCATGTCTGCAAACATTTATTTAGTCTTATGGCACTTGATAGCACGGCTCTAGAGCCGCAACGCAGCACTAAATACAGGAAGCCAAACGCCACATATACGGGGTCTATAAGGAGATATATCAAATAATATAGGTACGGAAATTAAATACTATAAGGTTTCGGGAACATTCGATTATTCATTCAGATACAGCGATAATTAGTTTTGAATTGGAATCGCAAGATATCACATGGTACCACATCTTTCTTGCAAGCTAAAACAAAATTATTACTATATCTGAATAAAGCCTGCATAAATACAACAATAGCTCATAAGTATTTATCTTATCTTTCAGTAAACCAATGTAAAAAATATTTACATAGAGGCTGTCAAACCGTACGTAAGATATTCTCGTAGGTGTTAAAAAAATATTTGTAATATGTCACAGCCAAATAGCTCGGTCAGACATTATTTAACAGCGTAACCATTTTACCAAACATATAATCATCCAAGATTGACGTTTGTTGGTTGGCTTTGGGTTTTGTACTGTACGCACGACAGCACGTCAGGTTATACAGTTAAACTACGAAAACAGCTTTTATTACGTAGGCCATAAAGGCAGTCTCAAGGTCAACATGTATAGTCTGAGGTGCCATCGTGTGTACATAAAAAAACCGAGGATAGAAAACTCTACTATAATATTTTTATCACAGAATACCATTTAGCTTTTTCCAGTAATCAGACTGATATAAATAAAATACTCAATTGTGATAACTAATTATAGAGTTGTGGATCAACATACAATTTATTTTGATTATCGTGAATCGTTTACGATTTTTCACTTATTCCAGGCAGGTTTCAACTATGACTGGTCATAAACATAAAACTTATTTTGTTATTATTTGTATTTAAATAAGCTTATTGTATACATTAAGGCTGGCCCCAGACCTAGCAGTTTCATTTCTTTACTTTGCTGTTCTAGTAGAACAGGGGGCCGTACCAGCTAACGCATCGAACTTAGGTAAGTCTGCCGGGCTTCAACTTAATACAGATAAATCGAAGTAAGAAATTTCGTATTGTAGTTATTTAGAAGATATCGATGTTCGTGTGACATAATAAATTAGGGTTCGCCATTTTGGCCCGATTGGGGCTCGATTTATCTGTTTGAATTTGAAGCCTGGCAGACTTTCCGAAGTTCGATGCGTTAGCTGGTAGCCCCTGTTCAACTAAAATAGCAAAGCAAAGAAATGAAACCGGTAGCCTGAGGCCAGCCTAAAACTAATACAATTATAAAATATCAGTCCCAAAACTTGAGCCTGGATCTGTTCCGTAAGGATGCATTCTTGTGGAAAATAGTTTTGTTACCCCCAATATCAGACATGTTATGTAATAATCTTAGAACTATTATAATAATATCATAAATCATGTCTTGTCTTTATAACTTACTTACGTCCTTAAAAGATATAGAAAATGGCAAACGTGGTTTCAAATCCCAGTATTTTGCACCTTACAGCACGGGATCCACCTCCGTTTTTTAATACAAGGCGTTTACGCGACCATCAAACAAAACATAATATGTAATATCATTAATATGTAATGCTATCTCGAGTAGACATTATTTGCTCCTTTGATATTTTGCGGAGTTACGGATTTGATACGGGAATGAATAAGAAAATATGTACATAATGGCTACCCAAAAATGATCACCATAGCATATAAGAGTAGTTATTTGTACTAGCGCCATTTAACATTCATCCGATGGTCGCTAAATCGCATTAAGTAAATAAAAGAATCCACAAGACAATGAAGACGCTTTTGGTCAAATCATTGATTTGTGAAGTAATTGCTTGAAAAAAAGAAGGTAATGTAGTAATTTTTTTTCTCAAATTATTCATCACATAGAGGGAATCTTTGGCCACGCAACAGAGCGACTGGCGGCGCAGCGAGCGAATTCTGTCTTCATAACGTTATCGCACAGCTTATTTGTATCACACCATGTGTTAGGAATTCGCTCGCCGCACTATCGCCTGTCGGTGGGTTGCGTGGCCAGGCCGAAAGGCCACAAAATATAAAGTATACAGAAGAGCCGCTCGGAACACATCAGTTTTCTGTGCACGCACACATATACATTTCATTCAGGCAATCTCAGACCACATCAGACTAACGGCCAGAATTAATAATCAATCTACAAATAGGGATAGACCCTAAACCAGATTTACGGCCGATTTCAACGGCCTTACCACAAAAGATTTTAAAACACTGTCCAACAAGTGTTTAACTTAGACACTGTTTAAACGTGATGCTGTCACTTTTTTGACAATATTGTTTGAAAGAGACGGCATCACATTTAAAGTGGTTTAAAATCTTTTGTGGTAAAGCTGCAATAATACTATGGATCTGTTACTAGGCAACTGTTATTATCGCCGCCTTCCAAAAATAGGGCCCGAGCCCTGTCCCTATCTGTGGATTAGTAATCAATTCTAGCCGTAAGAGGAGTTTCAGAACGCAAATGACAGGAGCATTTTCCAACACCACCAGAGCGGCTCTTTTGTCTAGTTTGAACACAGGGATATTTTGTGCTAAAACTGTGTTTTCCTGCAATCAGTGGCCCTACCATGAGTCGATGCAAACTGTTTACGCTTCCGTAAACTATCGGATATACTGCTCACAGTCAATGCGAGTGAAAGAGAGAAAACGATAGTTTACGGTAACGTTAATAGTTTGCATCGACTCATAGTAGGGCCACAGTGCTCACCGGTGGTTCAGAAGGTGGGTTGTCGACGAGCGCCGCTGGAGCGGGCGCGGACGCGGGCGCGGGCGCGGGCGCGGGCTCGAAGTCCGCGGCGACGGCGGCCAGGTCGAACGGCAGCGAGGCCGGCGTCCTGTGCGGGCTGAACACCGCGCGCGCGCCCGCTGGGGTGCTGCGCCCGCGCGACGTGGCGCCCGGCGGCGGCGGGGGAAGGAGGCCCTTCTGCATTACAGGTTATAATAACGTATTAAGGGGGTTTAGCGCCTAGCCCTGCGATTGCGGAGGTTAAGCAACTTTCGCTAAGGTCGGTCGACAATTTATTATCTCGAGTTCCTCCATGCTTCGGAAGGCACGTTAAGCCGTCGGTCCCGGCTGCATTTATAGTCGTTAACACCCACCAATCCGTGTTGGGCCGCGTGGTGAGTCATTTCAGTAGAATATTTCTGTTATTCTTAAATGTAAGAACCTGTTTATTCGTAAAATAAATAATATATTTTTTTTTGTCATGTTGTCTAATTATAGTCGAGTTAAGTTAATTTATCGATAAGCCAAAATAATTTACCCCCATCCCTAAGAACATCCAAAATGTACCTCCGATAATGGCCTTTACTAATAATATACCTATGTAATATTTGGTAATATTTAAAAGAGTTATTACGTTTAAATTTTTTTATAAGAATAAAACAATATTGGTTGGAGCAGTCGGCGACATGCTGGGCTTAATGGCGAGGACATTAAGGTTCAAAATAATTTGGAGATTTTTTTTATAGCATTGTATGGCCTGACGTATCTTATTATGTATGTGTAGAATTGAATTGTAAGGGGTAGCGTAGGTACATTTTAATTTCAGTTTAGATTGTTGTTTGTTTGTTTGGTTGCTGTAGGTGAACTTAACTTTAGGTTCGATTGTTTTTTTTAGTATCTTTATAGTTATAATGGAAACCTGTTATTGGCCTTATTTTAAAATTATTTAGTATAAATATTTTCTGTAATGCTGTTGGTTTCGTGAAATAAATAAATAAATACTCAGAGAATAAAATGTTTCCGTCTTATTCGGGCTGAACACTGGTTGGTCGTGGGATAATGGTAATGAAAGAATTAAAATAATATTTAGTCAAAAATAATAAACTAAGTAGGTAGTATGAATCGTCCAGTTTTTTCCTACATTCAGGACGTCTTTTAGCTGTTCAATAAATACCAACGTATTTTATCTCTTTACTTAAATTTTGTTTAATATAACAACGGTGACTAACATCAAACATCGAGACCACGGTGCGGTTGGCGGCCGCACGCGACGTCGCGCCCGGCGGCGACAGGAGACTCTTCTGAGGCACCGGTAACAATAACAATTTTATCACTATTATTTAATAATATTCTTTGTACAAAAGGGGTAACAAACAGTCTTAGATAGATAGCAAGCTCAGCTGAGATAGGCCAGTGACACTCCACACTATAGGTATGAAGATACAAACATGGTACAATAGTATACTGCGCCAGGTATAGCACTCCGAGACAGAAGTGATGTGGGTCTGCACAGGCTTACGTCATCTCCGCTATCGGTGTTGAAAATAGCGTTTATTCATCTTCAATTGACAACTGGATAGTGACGTATGCCTGTACATCTCCTGGAATGCCAGAGCTTGTTTTCTTGGAGCATGGCTATAAGTACGTAGCGGGCCGCATCAGAGACCACGTTAGTTCCATATAATCACTCACGCGCGATCGTACTTCTGTCGCTGATTAAGAAAAAGTTCCAATATTTTCCCTTAACCATCTGTTCCTTAACATAGTGCGTACAATCGCTTTCCTTTTATGATATGCTACACAGTTCATTTAAAAGAAGACAACCCTAAACGTTGTTAGAAGAGATGAGAGTATGTGATGAAAGAGAGGCAATATCTAGGTCAGGGATACCCAAACTATTTGGGACAAGTGACCCCTTTTCCAAAATGAACTGTTACCCCAGACCCCCATGGCTAAATTACCTACTTTTAAAATCAACCCCTTATTCATAATGGTAACGCTAACTTAAAACAGCTGCTACAGAGTGTTATTTTTCATTCTGACTTAGGTCAATAGAAGCAGACAGAGTGAGAATTAGCAATGCTTTAAGTTAGCAGACTATTATGAATAAGGGGTCTATCTTTAGACCTCGTCGACCCCCAAAATCAGTTTTCGTTTATGTCGACCCCTAGGAAACCGATATCGACCCCTTGGGGTCGGCATCCACTTTGGGAATCCCTGATCTAGGTGAATATAACTGTAGGGAATAAGCGCTACCTGAATTGCACTTTATTTGTGTCGGAACAAGAGTGGCTATTTATTAATTTATTTTCAGAGTGGTCCTTCTGTACTTGTACAATTATATGTATTCTGTGACTGAGGATAGTAACTTAAGCTTATAGACGTATGCTATTTCTCCCCATTTTCCACTACGGCACAATGTGGTCTTCTCCAGGTGGAGTCACAAAAAAACATGAAGTTAATTGAAAATAGATTTGTAACGAAAGACTAACCTGTGACTGGGCGGGCACTATGAAAGAGTCCCCGAAGGGGTCGGTAGAGGGCGTGAGTCCCTCGACCTGCGTGAGGCCGCGCCGCAACGAACTCAACTCCTGCTCCAAGTCAACCAACTCCGCCACACCGCCCTCACCGGTCGCATCTTGACTTTTTGAAGTAGATGTGCTTGATTCACCCACTGACGAAAGACTCTGTAGAAAACAGATGCAACGTCAAAACTATACAGATATGTACAGCTTGGCCAGAAAGAGAAGAAATTAAATAAAATGGAACTAAAATTTTTCAGTACAAAATGTAGTCAGTTTTGCCAAATTATTCGTGATTTTGACGTGTTTGCATAGAAAGTGGCGCCCTTATTTTTTGTCAACTCTTTATGGTAAAGCTGTAATTGGGTCGCACCCGATTGCTCGGCACTGGATTAATTATTGCCGGTTGTTTTCACTTGCTGAATCATGCAAACGGATGTGGGTGTATGTCAACAGAAAATATCTAAGTAATAGTAAGCAGGCAGTTATCTCTTACTGGGGATCGAATCGATTATTAATAATTGAGTTCATATTATCAAACAGTCCAAACAGTGTCTGTCTATCTTTACTTATCTTATTTAGTAAACAGCTTTTGACAGTGGTCATACCGTCTTTTAAATTTAAATCGTTATTATGTAATCGAAAATATGTTGTCTTATTAAATCAAATTGTCACTAATAATTAATCATTTCTTTCGTTATCTATGTGTGGAAAACCATTTGTTGTATTTTATAATTGATTTTTTCAATTAAGAGTTGGGTGAAGACAAGTAAGGGTCAACATACTTTAAATGTACATATACAGGGTTATTTGTAAAACACCAACAACATTGCAGAAGTAAATCACTTACATCATAAACAGCAACGTTTGTTCTACGACTTTTCCGAATTGAGACAAAAAAAAAAACGATTTTCTAAAGTCACGCCTATTTCACTTAGGAATTAACAGAGATCACTTCTTTCCACTTGCTACGAGTTACGATACTTACATATTTCTTTTGTTTCATCAACTCTCATCGATATAGTCAATAGACCGTTCTAATGTAAGTACGGTTCAATTCATAGACAGGTTAGGAGTGCTGCTGTCTATTAGCGTCAATTAATAAAAAAAAAATCGAAAAACGATTTCACAAGGATGCTAATTGGAAACTGAATATGTATTTATTCTACGATTTCAGCTGCAATACGAACCCGACTTGACTTTCTTCGAAACTTTTTTTCCACTAAAGAGATTAGATTACTCTGCGACGACACTCATACAACAAGGTGATCCAGAGACAATAAGCTATTAAGATGAAGGATTTTAAAATAACAAGCAATATAAACACAAATATTTTAAAGAAATAATATGATTTTTTTTTTCAAAATTTCATACTACATTTTTTTTAAGTACCATAGACCTAATACAAAATATTGTACTTAGATAACTCACAGTATTAATTGTTTTCACTAATGATTTGGACGGTATCAACCACGTCCACATGTTGCAACCTTAAACTTCAAACTACAAAATCAGCATCAATTTTCCGACTGATTTCTAAGGAATCGGTACAAAAAATGTCGGTGCTGTGTGCAAAGTTGTTTGTTGACATAACAGTTAGCATTTTATGCGGCGTCGCGCGCGCCTGTAACCGTACACAAACATCGTAAACTACTTTAGGGTGACGTCACTGTAGTATTGCTAATAAAAGACAGGTCTTTGTTCAAGAATATAAACAGAAATTATAATTTAGATTTGATTGATACCGATCCATTTGGAATTGAAATGCTTCGTAAGTTTAAATTGATGGCAAGCAGCAGTTAAAACTTTTTACTTCTTTTTAAATTAATTTTATTTAAATAGATTCAGAATTTTTTGCTAACGTTACTTGACTGCTTAACTGTCATTTTCGATTTAATTTGACAAGGTCCCATTCCATTCTAATCGCGCGCGGATTATACCTTAGTATACTACTACATACTCCTTAGAGTTGCTTAGCACAACAAAACAAATGTCTGTTGAGTTTTCGAATACAGCCAGAGCGGCCTTGGGTGGTGTGAGACGCGGCGAGGGGAGAGAAAGCGACGATGACGTACGTGCGGGAGGGAGAGAGAGGAGGCTACTTTGTCCTCGCTCCCACCGCACACTTACCTACCCAAAGCGCGGCACTGCTCTTGCGTTCAGACTAAAGAACACTTAGATTGTAGGTACATTTTGTGATGATAGCTTCCTAAGTTATGGCGTACCTTCGCCTTGGTCTCGGCTGCGGCGGCGGCGTGGCGCACCAGCGAGCTGGTGACTGACTTGCCCTCTAGCTGCTGCTTCGCCATCTCCACCTCCTTCTTCTTCAGCTCGAACACCACTTGGAACAAGTCCCTCATCGCTATCACCACCTGCAATTATCATACTTTATGTGGACGTGTGTTAAAGCAAACAACGGCGCACATTTTGAAAAGTACACACTTGTCGTCTGTAGGTAATTGCAATTCTTTCGAAATTGTTTGTATCACATACGTACAATAACATAAATTATAAAAAAATATTAGGCAAAGTGATAGAATATTTAGAGACCAACCTACCCACCACTGTGAAGGTTTTTCCTGATTGGTATCAGTGGGAAGGCTACTCCTGATTAGGTGTAACCTTCCCACTGGTGGAAATGCTTGGTAGGAAGGTTGGTCCGAGAGGCTAAGGTTGGCCATATCAATTCTGTTGCGCATCGGCTGCATATTATATTACTTATCTACTGTGTAACAGATATTACAGAAAACCAAGTTACTCTCACGAAAAGCAAAAAATAAAAAAATATTATTTTTTTAAGAATGAAATAGGTAGCTTAACACAGTGAATGGGTTCGAAAAACATAGAAAGCGAGTAACGGATTTAATTTTATCACGAATATGAATAATTATACAAGTAAGCAAAGTTAATATCGATCTCAAAGTTATTACCACTATTTCACAGTTAAATAAATATTCACAAAAGAGTTTAATAATACATTGTGTGCATGTTTTTTAATAACAATACGGCCAGAACACGCCTTATTGTATGCAGTCCGTTTAATGTACATACGACAGCACCGTAAATTAAACAGTTGAACTACGAAAACAGCCTTATTACGTAAGACATAAAGACGGTTTCAAGGTCAATAGGTATATTCTGACGTGCCGTCGACTGTAGAATGTGACTCGTTTATCGGTAAAACGTATATTGTATCCAGAATGTAAGCTGTATAATAATATGGAATCATAGCATTTATGTGCATGTTTACTATAGTACAACTAGTACAAGGACTATAAATCACAGCAGGTATAAAATTAAATTATGGTTCAGTTACTTTGCCCCTCTTTGCAGCTTCTTTCTTGAGCTCTATCTCTTTTCGACACACAGAATCTTCGTCATCTAGAGGGCACGTCATAAACAGGCACAAACCAAATGTAGAATTGCATTTTCACAGCTGCGCGTCAGTAGATGACACAGTACAGAACTAAAGTTCAGTAAACTCATTTCACCGTGCATTTAGACTTGAGTCTGCTGATAAACTAATGTTGTACTCTTGCCTATCTCTAGTAAAAAAAAGGCCTATGTATAGTCAGTTTCATCCACTAAACTGTTTGTTTATGTCCTGTCTTATTTAGTAAACAGTTTTTGACAGTTATCATACGTCTTATTTACTTAAATCGTTAATTAAAAATAAGTTAGTACATATCCTTATCAAATTGTTATTAATTATAAACAATTTCTTTCGTAATTTATGTGTGGATGACCATTTCTAGTATTTTATAAACGATTATTTCAGTTGGGTGAAGATTGTTTACCAAATAAGACAAGTAAGGATAAACAGACTTTTAGTTACGAGCACACTCATTGCATTATTTATGCAAATTTTTGAACTAAGACTCAATACATTCTTCTGTGGTCATCTATCACCAATTCACCGATATGTATTGTAAGCAATATATTCTCATATTAAATTACTTACTTGACTAGCGGCTTTATCAGTCTTGATGCCGAAGAATCGATGGCCCGTGTCAGGGGAGCCGAATATGTAGCCGAAGGCACGCGAATCCGTCATGTCTTGCGCGATAAACGATATTTTGTGAACGGGGTGGTGGTACAAGGAATCCTGAAAGTTATATTAAATACAGTGCATGTAAAGATAGACATCTGTGTACGAAAAAGCACGTAGGTAGTTGCCGCATTGTGTTCGTTGATTTTATTATTTACATGTGTTTATTTCGTAGTTATCTCCAAACCAATCTCAATGGTACACACGACAGTACGTCAGGTTATACAGTTAAAATACGAAAACAGCTTTTATTACGTAGGGCATAAAGGCGGTCTCAAGGTCAACATGTATAGTCTGAGGTGCCATTGTGTGTACCTATGTCAGCGGAATATTGTTTAACTGATGATGATATCAGTTAGCCTTGCTATTTGTCAAGTCTGTGTTCTAAAGAACGGCAGACAGCTGTCAGCGACAGCTTAGCAGGACTGGACAACTAGTCATACAAGAGCCCTTTAGTCGAAAATACTATCTTATCTATTTATGTATAGAGAGCAGGGTGAACGTCTTCTCTCTCTAACTTATCCAAGTGAAAGCTTCGTCCATATGCAAGTGTCGTTTTTGTTAATGTATATCCATCTATTATTCGTCTACATCTACTCTGCTATAAAATTACTCACGCCTGTCTTATCATCGCGGAGCCTCAACCCGTCAATGGCGACATGGACTTGGATCCTCTGCTTGTGTTCCCCTGCGGCTCGTATTGCCATCTTTAGGTCTGCCAGCGCTTCTTGGCACATGCGGTCGCCGCGCGCCTCCGGCACTTCCAGCACGCCGATCAGCTTCGCTCTGAACGACACACCCTCGCCGAGAAACCGACCCGGCTCGTTCTTGTCTGCACAGATAATTCATACCTTTTATAAATCTATGAAAAAAACTTCAAACAAGCACGATCAAGTTCTTATGTTTACATAACAAAATGATGCATTTCCATTAACGAAGGCGCTCACAATGTTTGCAGCATGATTATTTATGACTTCACACTACCTATTAGAAATGTTAATTGCTTAGGTCACTCTACACGACTCCACAGTCCACGAGCACCACGTTAGTCTAAAAACAAAAACCTTGCAGAAAACTAAAATCTATTAAACTACATAAAGAATAGAAAACAAGCTATTCTAATACTAAAGCTAAACAATCTAGCACGAATTCACATCACACGCAGACTACAAAAAAGTTTGGCGGGACACCTTTATCCAAAAGACTTTTTAGGTCGGCCTTTTTCAGTGTTTTCATTTTCGACGCGACAATATACAACTAAACGCTGGAGTCGAGTGCAAAATAAAAGTGAGCTCGGTTGTCCTATTTCAGTCCCTGTTTACGGTGCATCATTGCCGGTTTAATTGAATTTCCTGTTTTTAAATTTAGAATCTCGGGAGTTATTGGGACTAAAAAATAGCTGAAGTTATACCTTTTAAACATGTTTAAATAGTGATAGATCTTTATCAATCTATAAACAACAATAAATTAAGTATAAGCCTTCATTTCAATTTTCCAAATTCTAGTTATACTTGTTAATCTTCTACAGGATCTACGACAGAAGGTGCAAATATTAGTCACTGTCACAAACAATTTAATGTGATATGCTAGTTAGTAAAAAGGATGCAGTTAAGAACCTACTTTTTTGAAGTTGATGATCTAACGCGAGCTACATGTTACGAAATATTGATACAATTTTGTGATCAAGCATATACATGAGAGAGATTTACCAATATAAAAATGACCCTTTTCCTATACTATATGTTGGCCAACCGCAGGTTTTTCCAAAAATCTAATATTTCGTTCGTAAAATGATGCTGATCCTGCGAAGTATCGGTATTAAGGTTAATGCTGCATGTTTTGACATGGCTATTGCTGTATAAAAAAAACATCAGAAACAACCAAACTATGATAAATAAAAGTATTAGACCGTGCTATTTCATTGATTGTCCTAATTTTATTGTGCTCATTAAGGGAAAATCTCTACGTCACGCTCTGTCTGCCCGTATAATTTAAGTTCCACATACAGAAATACCGAGAACTCTAACTAAGATAAGATTAGATAATTATATTTTTTATGAATAATGTATAACTTTGATGGTAATAAGAGGGCACAATGAAATGTGTTAATGAGAAAGTTCCTCATCACTTTCTAGAATCTCTCACTAGACAAATGTAGCTCTGGTTGAAATTTTGAGATTTAAGCATTCACAATGCTATTTTTATATAATACTAAATAATATACTAGAAAAAATAGGACTCGCACCAGATCATGTTCTCGGACGGGAATCGAACCCGCGACCTTTGGATATCCGGTCCAATGCTCTGACCGCTGAGCTACCGAGTCACTAGGTCGTCAAGTCACTAGTGACTCGGTAGCTCAGCGGTCAGAGCATTGGACCGGATATCCAAAGGTCGCGGGTTCGATTCCCGTCCGAGAACATGATCTGGTGCGAGTCCTATTTTTTCTAGTATATTATTTAGTATTGTAGCTCTGGTGTTCCAATCTGATGATTTGACTAAAAAACTTTAGTAAACTAGATCGAAAATATTTTAGAGTAGGGCCGGTCAAAGTAACTGAAATCGGCGACACAATTTTGTGATTCTGATGAGAGCATAATATTAAGAAGTAATTGGGGGTACCGCACCTTTTATTCTAGCAGTTCGAAAAATCTTTTAATGTATTTTTAGACATATGATCAGTTACGACTATTATCAGTATCACTATTGCCAGCAGCACAACGCCCATTGCTGGTTACAGGCCTAACCCAAGGAAGGATCTCCACGACTATCGGTCAGTCAATTAAAATAATATTTTGCTATTCAGCATTGGAATCAGCTGTAGACTGTATCTAAAACTGATCAAAAGTAATAAAATTTTATTGATTGATTGCTATCTTGAAGGAATGTTAAGACAATACATTTCTTTTGGATTTATAAAGGAAATAATGGGTCAATTAATAAAACTATACCGACTTTGGCTGCCATTCAGTATTGTTCTAAAATACATAATAATTATTCAGCGTGGTTCAAATCACCACCCATATCTTAGATGTGGGTTTCGATTCGCTTTTTGCTACAAATTGTAAAAATGTCTGACTCAAAAAGAGACATTTTTGCAGCATCCTGTGTTTAAGACATTCAGGGGATACAATTATAAGAAATTGTCTCAAGGTAAACAGAGCTCAATGTTTGCATGTCGTCTACATACAAACAAACGTTATCGTTAGTCAGAATTATCAAGTTTAATGTAGGCAGTAGGTACATGGTTTAAGTAAGTAAATGGTTTTTGGAATTTTGTTGTAATTATAATGAAAATCTTGTTCTTACAAACAGTCAACAGGAATGTCTGCGAATCATTGTTTTAATTTCTTATAATGTATCATTCAAGAATTAATGGCGTGAGAAAATATTAAGTTATTCATATTCGCCACCCTACACAACGTGTTACAAAAATACCCCTAATGCCGAATATGGTATATAGGGACCATCAAACTGAACAACTTTTATTATGGGACCAACTCTGAAATCGCGAAAAAGAAATCAGCTGTTTCATACATTTTGATATTTTCGTAATTAATTTTTGTATGAAACAGCTGTTTTTTTTTTCGCGATTTCCAAGTTTGTCCCATAATAAAAGTTGTTCAGTTTGATGGTCCCTATCTACCATATTCGGCATTAGGGGAATTTTTGTAACACTCTGTATAAGTACTACCTTTTCGTATTTTTAAAGCTGGACTTCGAGCTTACTAGAACTAGTAATTCTCAGATGAATTTCATGAATAATTTAAGTCCTAATTCAATTTCTGGTTGGAGATAGGTAGGTACTTCATTCTTTAAAGGCGGAAAGAAACGAGCGATGATCATGACAGGCAATCTCGCATGCGACACATACAAGCATAGTTAGTGTCAGGAAGCAGGATACTCACCGAACTGGCGCAGGAGGTGCTGGAAATGACACACCTGCATTATTCCCCGTATAAACCGACAAATAGCTAGTAACTCCCCCCGCCTGCCGCACCGCGCCGTCCTCCCTCACAACACACCCTCTGTCCAAAATACGAGGGGCACTAATTATGATATTATGGCACTAGCACGTGAATGATCAACGATACTGGCTCGGAATAGGGTGAACCTCTTTGCCGATCCATGCATAATTACAACAGCAAATAATAAAACTAAGATGCGATAACGTGGTCGATTTACATCGAGCGCTAGCTAGAACACCGCATGACCTTATGAGATGTAATTTAAAAAATATACAAAATATCGTAAGTGAAAAAGCTTGCTCGGACTATACACGCATCGAACTCACATTTGCAAGGGCTGGTTTTCTTACGAAGGGTTTGCATTGGAAAGTCAGTCGGTAACTTGTGATTAAACATCGGGAACTTTTAGCTTTGTTTCTGCGGCACTGAAACGTAACGTCACATAAGGAATCAGCTCCGTTGTACGCGATTATACATCCTGGACACTGCTAGTGATGATGTTAGGTGCAATATTCGAGTTTCACTTAGAGATTTATTGATTTTTATGCTGTCGTACACGGTCCCGTCAGGAAGTTACTGACGCAGAGCGGATTATTTCACTTAACGTTAGAGCGAGCTTTTTGTGTCGCTAAACGAATTAGTGGGCAGTCATTTATGAATTTATTATAAGTTTAATCGGTTTTAGGTTCCCGGTCGCGGAGCCCTCAGCACATGGAGAGCGCACGCATGCAAACCAGCGCAGCGCGGCCCGCACACGCCGCTGGCGGCTGCTCGCTCGCGCCCTCTGTGCCCCTGCGTCCCGCGCCCCGCCCTCTAAGGGTGCGCTGCACACACGCGCACTTACGACCCCCAATCAATATTCGCGCACCCATTTCTAAACAACTTTTAGCAACCCTTCAGTAAGCCCTATGTTTATTTCATCTGCCAATCTGCCATACTTTCAAGTCAGCCACGTTTCACATTTTCATTAATCATACAGTAATTAATTACCTCTATTTACAGTAAGTAAGACAGATTTTTAAAAATAACCTCATCATCAGCCTATCATCGTCTACTGCTGGAATAGAACCTGGTGATAACATATATAGCAAACAAAAATGGATTTATGAAGACCACACCATACCTTCCACTTTAGAATGAAATATTATTGTTAATAAAAAAATGAGATAGTTGTGAAAAGTAGTAAATTGTGATTGTTATTGTAGTAGTTTTTTTACTAACATAACTATATGTTACTGCTTTCCCGAGTTATACAAGTACTGTGCCATAAATCAAATAACTTAATTATTTTTAATATTTTTTAATGAGCCAATAACAAAAGTTAATGATATAAACCTAAGAAGATATACATAAAGATGGCTTCAGTTAAGAACGATAAATAAATATTGAACAACGTCAAATACATTGCTCTGATTCCAAAGTAAGGAGCTCAAAGCCATATAGACTTATTATATTAAAGCACTTGTATATGAAAGTAATGGTACCACAAACACCAAGAATATCTAGAATAGTCATTGTCTTGTCTTGTCACCTATGTGCTGTTGACCACTGCGCAAGTAATCACTTTATTTTACTGTTGACAGAAGTTTATGAACTTTGATGGTCATATTCCAACAACAATAAATAATAAGATAAATATAGAGTTAGGAAGGTTATATGATAAGATCAATGAGTGGTGGTCATTTACAAGGCCACAACACAAGGAACAAAGGAGACAAAGGAGATCTTTAAACTAGGTACTTATATAAATTTATCAAACAGTTTGGGTATATGCACGTACTCATAACATACCAAAGTGGAACTTCAAAACATGTCTACACATTTTATGTGAACTCAAATGAAACTATTCAGGTGCAGTCTGTTGATTCTTACTTGTCCAATAATATTCTTCATAAACAATCTCCACCTAACTCTTTATTGAAATAATAATTTATAAAATATAAGAAATGGTTTTTCACACATAGAATTTGACAGAATTTGCAAGTTATTAATGATAATTTGATTTAATAAGACTACATATTTATAAATAGCAATTAAGTTTAAAAGATGTGTCACAATCCTAAAAACTGTAGTAAATAGGACAAGTAATGATAAACAGACTGTAATTACATTTATATCATAAACAAACATACTTTGAAAAGGTCAAAATGATTTAAAGGTGAATAGATTATTATTATTTTAGATTTTGATCATTATTTATAATTTCATTAAGATATAGTATACAACATAGTACCTACTTTTGTGTTCTTCTGCTGTTCTTAAACATGAACTTGTGATTAGGAATATATAAAAACAAAGAGTATTTATACTACATAACATAAAAGTATTGTGATCACGTCATAATGTAGCAAAAACATATTTATTAGCTTTGTAAGACAGGTTTCTTTGGGAATATTACGGTCTTCTTAAACTCGAGTTTAAATAACAGTGTCGTTGGGTTTTTTATGTAGGTACTATGCTTGGTCAATGGTTTAAGTACGAACAAGAAGCGTACCTACTTAATAAAGTGAAGATGCTGTGTCACCATGTCTTACTTACTTTTGTTGTTCTCCATTATAAATGTATGATACAAATTCAAAGTTCACTTAATCGGCTTTCAAGATCTTCAAAATACCGACAAAACAGTTCATAGTTTGGGAAGTGTGATTGTGAATGTAGTATACCGACTTTTCCAAGATTTATTAGATTTAGTAATTTGTTTAAGCGTCATCATTCTCATAAAGAGCTCAAAAGAATGGAGAGGAGTAACATGTAAGTAATAAAGAAAGAAACTAGCCACCGACCGAAGCAAAAAAAACACAAGTATTACATAGGTACTTGTTTTGACTTTAAAATTGATTGACGACTGAACTGACGTCTCGTCTGACGTGCGGTTTTGACATGCATGACATGAAAATTTGACATTTTACGCTTTTGTTGAGATTCTTTCATTAACGAGCCAGCAAAAGAATCTAAACTCATACAGCCGAGTCTTCAGTTTCAGTTCTGCAGGAATCTTCAGCGACAGTTAAAGCTCTACCTACAGCCATATTGCTATTAGATGTCTACGCTGGAAACATAGTATCGGGCGCGGCTGACAACTGTGACTAATAATCAGTGTGCTTATGAACGTAGGGAGGCTGCAATTGAAAAAATCGGCAGTGAAAAAAAACGATTGTTTTTTATCGATTTTTATTATTTGTACACTGCTCTGTATTCCCGCCAAAAACTTTTTTTGTTTGTTTTATCGAATATTTTATATAACTGATGACGAGGCAGTATGGTCTAAGACCTTAGCTTTACTTATTTTTTTGTACGGAACGAATAAAAAAAAAAGAAAAAAAAAGGAACATTTACATTATTCCCACGTCACTGACGTCACGTTTGTTTACTTTGTTTGTTTTGTGAATTTGTGCAGTTTTGTGTAATTGCTAATTATAATTAAGCTCTGAGCCAGAAATACAAGAAGATTTGACTAAAATATAATTTTATTTAAAGTTCCTACAGTTTTATTACAATACTCAATATTACATTTCTAACCCCGGCACAGGATATGAGTTTATTGTATAAGTCTAATATTTGTTGTTTAATCGACCATAATGAATACTTATCTAAAATGTATAAAAATGTTGTTATTAGCGAAATTGAAGATTATTCATATAAACTTTCAAATCAGCTATTCTGTATCAAAAACTTTATCAATATGAAAAATAATCGGAAAAGAAAACATGATCAAGATGTTATAATCGTAGAGGTATGTTTTGTACTTTTATTCATGGTATAATAATATACTTCGCTTTATATCTTCTAGTTCTAGTGCCCATTGCCATTTGAATAACGAGATCTCCTCAGTTATGGAAGTTGAAAAGCAGCACAGAAATAAACTTTACTCAAAACATTATTATAAACCTAAGTGCACAGCACATAAATATTAACAATAATTATCTTACAAACTTAGCGTATTGCCAATAATACATTTTGTTTAATGACATAACTGGTTTTCTGACCCTTTCTGGAACTTATCGTTCCAAGTTTGGGTCCTATTTACAATATGAACTTTTGAATATTGTCTCAGGTGATGATTGAGGTGCCTACCTTAGATGTTTCTTTTTTCTATAATACATGTGCCTTACCTACCTACTTTGAAATCAGAGCAATGTATGTGACTAGCTTTTGCTCGTGACTTTGTTCATGTGATTATGATAGTTGTGCAATTTTTAAAGGTACCTAGGTATTTATTAGTAGACCTTATTTTTTCTTCCATGCTCTTTGTTTGCTTGGTATTTTATTCTAGCTATACTTAATAACAAATCGTGTAACCTTTCGCTTCAAATAAATGTTTCTTTTACCTACGTGTATGATATGACGTCAGTGAATCAGTTGCAGAATAGTTTTTTTATACCTGTTTACATACCTAAAGATTATTTGCCTTGCCCATAACATTACAAATTTAAACTTTCCCATTAAAACTCATATACAAACTGGACACCCTGTAGCACCCTGCATAACGGGAATTTTCCAAATTCCTTTCACAGTGCACAGTGCAGTACACGTTAAACATCCCCTTCAAAAATGGTGTCTCTACCTTCAGCCGTTAGGACTCTATCACACATTTCAATTTTCCTATACAAATTCTCATACAAATTGGAACCCTGTAGCAGCTTGTAGGGAATTTACCGAAACTCTTTCTTAGTGCTCGCTCTCCTATACCATGGAAGGTATCTACCGTCAATAAATGGTGTCTCTACCTTCAGCCATTAGGGCTCCACGCATATGCCAACAATCAATCAATCAATGAATCAATTTAGAGCTTTATATGTATAGATGTTGTTCAAAGTTTTTAAATTTTATAATTTTAAAGACACTGAAATTCTAATTATTATTGTTAAAATTGGTTATTTTTAGTCGATGAAAATAAAAAACAAGTATGAAAAGTTCAAGCAAGAAATAACAAATCTGGATAAAAAAATAATCAAAGAATATGATGTGTCTGATACAAAAGATGTACGTGAGTTGTCTCAAAAATTATTTGAAACCACAACCTTTCAACACATAGGCAAAAATGGCGGCAATAGCAGTGGCAAGGCTATTAGGTGTAATATTGAAAATAATTTCTTTCTTATACCACCAAATTGCAGGTATGTGCCATTCTAATTAAGTTTATTAATTTTGTCTCAAGGTAACTAATATAATAAAAAGAACTTCTTCTTTTTTAGATTTTACAGCAGTTGTGTGAAAGAGCAGTGCTTAAAGCTGAACAGTAAATATGATATGCTTATAGCAGATCCTCCTTGGTGGAACAAGTATATAAGAAGATTGAAAAGTGCTAATGCCAAGTTGAGGTAAGTTAGGATTGCTTCAAAAATTTTTTTTCCATAATTGCATAGTAAATTATATTGAGTTTAGCCTGGTCCTGGGATTGCGGAGGTTAAGCAACTTTCGCAAGGGTGGGTCATGGGATGGTTGACCATTTATTATCTCAAGTTCCTCCGTGCTTCGGAAGGCATGTTAAGCCGTTGGTCCCGGCTGCTTTTCCATTTGTTAACACCCACTAATCCGCATTGGGCCCGCGTGGTGTTTTATGGCCTAACCTCTTTTTCCACCCATATGAAAGGCCTGTGCCCCAGCAGTGGGGACATTCAAATAGCTGATTTCGAATTATATGTATAGATGAAGTATGAACTAATAACAGCTTATTACTGTGATGATCTAAAAGTTGTGCCTCTTAAACTAAATAGTTTGATTTAACAATAAATAAACATGTATAATAATAATAAAATATTAATAATAAA
This sequence comes from Catoptria pinella, assembly GCA_963556745.1. Classification (NCBI taxonomy): domain Eukaryota; kingdom Metazoa; phylum Arthropoda; class Insecta; order Lepidoptera; family Crambidae; genus Catoptria; species Catoptria pinella. Next base: position 5,702,305 of record OY750775.1, on the reverse strand, counting down.
TAACTTTTCTGACACTTCTTCACATTCTTGTCCCGGAGACCAATCTTGCAAAGTTATTACGAAAAAACGATAGACTACCTTTAGAAATATTTTTAAGTAAATATTTAGCTGGTGTTATAAGATAGGTACTTAGGCCCGTATTAATAAGCCGCCCTCAACGTTGAGAGCTATCTTGAGATCATACTTGAGATGCTGTTTCTCATAAAAACTGCATCTCAAGTATGAAGAAAGATCATTCTTAAGATAGCTCTCAACGTTGAGAGTGGTTTGTTAAATGGGCCTAAAAGGTGTTAATATATTTTTTAGTTACTCCATGATGTACAATGAAGACATTGCCAATATACCAGTCAAACATCTTTTGTCTGAAAACTGTTTAATAGCTGTATGGTGCACAAATGCTCCTAGCTGCATTGATGCAGTGAAAAAGTTGATCTTCCCCAGATGGGGGGTAGAGTACCTCACTACATGGTATTGGTTGAAGGTTTCTATAGATTTAGAGCCCATATGTACCTTTAGTTCAGGGTGCAGTAAGCAACCTTATGAGAGGTTAATACTTGGTAAGGTTGGGCATGTGAAAAATGTACCAGAAGAGAGAATAATAGTTAGTGTGCCTAGTGCCTTACATTCACATAAACCACCACTATTAGGTAAGTTTGATATAAATATCTAGTAAGACAGTGCGAATCAAAATTTATAGCGGCTAGCTGTGAAGTTAGGCAGTAATCGGCAGCGCCTCCCTTCTACCACACGCTAGTTAGCAAATTGTGCCTTGCGCAGCGACTTGCGACTAAGTTCACAATTCACAACCGCTTTAAAGATTGCACCGCACTGTATTTATGCAATTTTCCAAAAAAAAATCTAAATGCATAATCAGCATAAATCATTAATAATTATTTAATTTAATCACTGTTCAAATGCTAACCGATGTTAATATCGTGATTATTTGCGGCCTGAGCTCACATATACCACAGATTATAAAGTTATGAATAAACTTTCAAGTCTACTTTGCCGTTCTTTTTTAATAGCGTTTATTGCGCCGTAAGGAGAAGTTGCAAATCATATAATAACAGAATTATTAATTTCCAGATCTCTTAACTCCTCATGTGACTACTGAAAACCCAGAAGTATTGGAGTTGTTCGCGAGGTATCTCCTGCCCAACACGACCAGTGTAGGATACGAACCTCTCAAGTGGCAACATGAATCACTATATGAAATGATTGACAATAAAAATTATGTGACGTAAGCTTTCTTTTATATTTGTAGATTCATTCTTCACTGTCAATGGATAATGATTTTAAAGTGTCGATAAAATGCAATATTGCATCATGTTTCGGTGGTCTGCTAAACGCCGGCGCCCACTGCCGGCACGGCTAAGGATTTTATTACTAATCAAGTTATTTTGAATCTTATTTCAATGAGTTTAGAATTTATGTTACTTTATTTCGATATCACGATGCCGCGACATGCCGCGGGGTGCTGCGGCATGCCATCATTCCACGGGTTGCCGGGGCACGCCATTGCATCCCGCGAGACGTATGGGTTGTTGCTAAGCTAGTTGAAATGAGAGAGAGAGAGAGATATTTTTTTTTATTAACACAAAAGACCACGCCACGTTACATAAGTTAGACAAATATAAAAGATGAATAAATAAAAAAAACAACTGATTGATGTCAGAGTGGCTGGGCTTTCAGCAGGATGCCTCGGGACGCCGCAGCACAACCTGCCGTGCCATGCCGGCAGTGGGCGCCGGCCTTAAGGAGGCAGATATTTTATTGTATTGTTTTATTGTATAGTAGATAGATGGATACATAATATTATGCAATGCAACCAAGTATTGACTTGCTTCTTTAAGTTAAGCTACTCATTAGATCGAACTTTACGTGGTAAGTTCGATTGATCAATAATATATAGTTTTCAATAAATATTGATATATCATGCAGTTGGTGATAAAGTCTAAATCTAAGAAATAATTAAGCCAATAAGAAAATATAAAATAATTTAATTACGATTAAAAGTTTTCTTAAATGTAAAAATACGAATTAACTTTTGCCGTTAACAATCACGTTTGTCTTATTTTTCTTCGGATATCCATCTGGGTTCATTGTTTGCCATCTCCAAAAGTCTACACCTGTAAGGAAAGACGCAGTTGAAAGGACATCAAGCAACTTTACCTACCCCCCATTCCTATATTCGAGAAATGATTTGTTTTGCTTATGAATGGTAGAATTTTCATATTTACTTCAAAATACTAGTCTGTAACCAAAACGAATCGTTTTCGAATATAGAAACCGGCCCTTAATATTGATTTTATAGGTACACTCTTATTTCAGCATCAGCCAGATATCAAAATGGCTGATGGCGATTTGATTAGCCATCAAGATAACTTTAAATAACTTTTAATTAAGAGCTTTTGTTTGTTTCGTTTACGTTTTCACACCTCGGCGGGAATGAATGCCCTAGGCCCTAGCCCCCTAGCATGACCACCGAAACACGTTATATATCGCGTAATATAGCGTTTTATCGACACTCATCTGTCAAAATCCATTGTCTTTTGCCAGTCAGTTAAACGTAAATCGCTATATCATATCGTGTTTCGGTGGTCATGCTAGCTAGGGGGCTAGGCACAAAGTTATCGAGAGCAAAATAATCAACTTACACATCTCCTCTACCGAGTATCTGGTGGTCCATCCGAGCTCTTCCTTGGCCAGAGTGGCGTCGGCCCACATCGCCGTGATGTCTCCTAATCGCCTCTCAACGTATTTCAGAGGGATCTTAGTATTAGTGACTCTTTCGAACACGTCCACCAGTTGTTTGACAGAAACCCCTTTGCCTGTCCCCAAGTTATATACCTGTAAAATTAAAAAAATATATATTAGGAAACAACACTTTATTTTGCCGCGATACGAATGAACAAAGCAAACAACGACGATAGACAAATACGGCAAAAATCCAATCGAAATCTGAAGGCCTACCTTTAGTCCGATGTGGTTACTGCTGAGTAAATTTAACGCTGCAACATGCCCTCTAGCCAAATCCATAACGTGAATGTAGTCTCTAACACCTGTGAAATACCAAGACAAGTGTTTCATTCAACATCAAGCTATACTATGAACAAAATCTGAAAATTAAGCCATCATCACACGTCGCATTTTTTCCTCTAACAGTTCTTTTATCTAATGAACTATTACCACAGAATTAATAGTAGTACTGTATTACTAAAAATCTACAATTAATTCGGTTAAAGGACATTGGTTTACGAGATTTCTAATATCTTTTGAGATTAATATGGCCTTGGCTACGAACGCCTAGTTTTAGTTTCTAAATAAACTACACTACAGCTGTAAATACGTACCTACTTAGTTCAGTTGTTAAAAAAATACGTTGCTATATATTAAGTTTTGAAGATGCATGCAGTGAGGGCGCCTCTTAGCCTACTAAATAAATAAATAATGTAAAAAGAATGAAAAAATCAAATAATATAGTAAAAACGATGTGGCAAATAACCAAAGAAAACACAAATAAACTCCCCATTAAAGATAACAAAAATTTCAAATTAAACGTAAATAAACAGATAGTAGAAGACCCAACATGCATAGCAAATTTTTTTAACGAGTTCTTCATCTCTATAGGTGATCCTGACGCTTCGTCGGCTAGATTACCAGCAGGCCAACCTGTTGTTAATAAAGCCGAAAACTCAATGTATCTGAGTGAAGTCACTACAAAAGAAGTTGAAAAAATTATAAAAAACCTGAAAAATAAAAAAAGTTTTGGATATGACGAGCTGCCCCCAACTCTGATTAAAAAATGTGCGGATAAATTAGCACCTCCCTTATCATACCTCATAAACCAATCATTTGCTGAAGGTGTAGTTCCGGACATGCTCAAGCTTGCTGTAATCAAACCACTTCATAAGAAAGGCGACAAAAAAGACCCCAATAATTATCGCCCAGTAGCACTTTTGACAACATTTTCCAAAATATACGAAATTGCGATGGCAACCCGTTTGTACTCGTTTTGCGAAAAGTTCAAAATATTTAACGACAGCCAACATGGATTTCAAAAAAACAAATCGACATCGTTAGCTATATTCAACTACTTCCAACACATTTTAAATCTTATTGATAGTAAAAAGCATGTGGTAGGCTTACTCTTAGATATGAGTAAGGCGTATGACCGCGTATTGTACAACATCCTACTAAATAAGTTACATGGTATAGGAGTAAGAGGGTTAGTGCACGATTGGTTTGTGTCCTACTTACAAAACAGAAGCCAATATGTGGAAATAGAACATCATGATCCTACCACCGGAAAAATTTGCAAAATCCAATCAGCAAAATTAAATGTCACAAAATCAATACCTCAAGGGAGCGTCCTCGGCTGTGTGCTCTTTTTACTATATATAAATGATCTACCTAACATAATAGACAGTCCATGCACACTTTTCGCCGACGATGTATCCGTATTGATGCCATGTAATAATGAGACCGAACTGAACAACAGATTGGAAATGCTCTTGTCAAAAATAAATAACTGGCTGACCGCCCACAACCTTAAAATTAACTTTACTAAAACTAAGCTGATGCAGTTCGGACCTTACCAAAGACAAAAATTGAAAATAAATTTCACATTTGAAAATAACAAATTGGAATGTGTTAACTCTTACTGCCTTTTAGGCCTTGAAATAGATACTCACATACACTGGAAAAATCACATTAATAAAATAGCTGCAAAATTGTCAAGGTTCACGTATGCGCTCTATGAGTTAAAAAGGTCCACCGACAAACAGACTGCCCTGAATGCATACTACGCGTACGCTAACGCGTGGCTCAAGTACGGCATTCTCTTGTGGGGAAATAGCGTGGAGATTTCAAAACTATTTAAACTCCAAAAGCGCTGCCTTAGAATCATAGTAAACATTGACCAAAGGACAAGTTGCCGACCATACTTCATAGGTGAAGGTATTTTAACCCTCACAAGTATATACATTTTGGAAATATGCATGTTCGTTAGAAAACACACTCATATTTTTCCCCAACAAGAACGACATAGTAAATTAAGACCACATCAAAGATTAGCCCGTCCAAATTCCAAATTGCATTTAGTACATACAGGACCTTTTGCGATGGCCGTGAAAGTCTATAATAAAATTCCCGAACATATCAAAACCGAAAAAAACGCGGTCAAATTCAAAAAACTACTAAAGTTATTTTTGTCCAAGAACAGTTTCTATTCGATGCAAGAATTTTTCAATTTTAGTTGTAGCTAATTTAAGCAAGACCTTATTATTATTTTATTAAATATGTTCCTACGAAATGTTATTTTATGAGAAATTATTGTTATTATTTAAAATGCTACTTGTGATTGTTATTAATGCGTTCTAGTTAAAGTTAATTTAATTGTTGTTATTTTTTCCTTTTTACTATAAACATTATATTTATATAAATTGCGATACCCTATCAGGGTTCATGTGTCGGTAGCTATATTTTGTAAGATCTGTAATAACCACATGTGTGCAATAAATAAATTTGATTGATTTGATTGATACCCTACCGCAGTTTTAAAATCTGTAGTCACGCACGATGCTGTATTTGCGTGGCAGTACTGGCAGTGTAATACCGGGCTAACTAATCGAGCACTGGGAGATCCTCACCAGTGCCATCAGGTGTGTTGTAGTCGCTGCCAAAAACAGTGAGCATGGGCTTCTTGCCGAGCGCCACTTGTGCCATAAACGGCATCAGGTTGGTGAACTCCTTGGTGGGGTCTTCTCCGATCAGTCCCGACGGATGCGCTCCCACTGGGTTGAAGTACCGTAGGGATATGATGTTCCATTTCTGGAAATTAATTATGATTTCATTAAATATGGTTTTGGGATTGGGACTCAACAGTTTAGTCATCAGAATTGGCGAACTGATTAACCAACTCATTGAAAAAAATTAAACACGAGAGATTAAAGATAGAGAGAATGAAGATGGGCATTGTGAAGACAAGAAATAAACACAGCTACGGGATCTCTAATTTTAATATGTCTATAAATGACTATCAGTAATTTTTAATGTCCCCCCCCCCCAATGCTGGGGCACAGGCCTTCGTTATAGGCGATTATAAGTGGATAAACGTTGAATATTTTTTTTATTGAATATCACTACATAATTATTATAAAACAAAGTATTCCGCTGCGTCTATCTGTCTGTTCGCGATAAACACAAAAACTACTTACACGGATTTCCATGCGGTTTTCACCAAAAGATAGAGTTATTCATGAGGAAGGTATATAATTTGTCAAGGGTTTGTGTAGATTGCATGAAATAGTATAACGATAATTGTTGGAAGTGTCGGCAAAAGTCAAGCTTTAATCGAAAACGCTGTCTAATCCCTAAATAAAAGGGATATTTCTCTTTTATACTTAGATCTACAAAAAAGTCCGCGATAGCATATACTCGTATCTATCTTATGAGAATAGCTTTTATACCCATTGTATCTTCTAAAAATTGGTCACGTCAATGCGGTAATTGAAAAGCTATTTAGACGGCTACAATATTACTTAATCCTTATCAACTTAAATACGTTAGTGCCTTTAAGCATTTCATGCACATTATTTTAATTTACACCATATACATATTTAAATTAATATCTTAGGAATAGTCGTAAAAACTTAACGCGTGCGGAACCCATGGTGTCAAATTCCACACCACACCGAAGCGAAGCGAGGGCGGGTCGCTAGTTTGTAAACCGACTTCAAAAAAAGGAGGAGGTTATCAAGTCGTTGGTATTTTTTTTTATAAAAGTATAATACTACGGAAATAAAGAACACAAAAATGAGCCATTAATAAAATCGGAGCATAAATGTGGGTACACTAATTGCAACCTTGAACTCTGACGGCTGTGGCAGCTGCGGCTGTATGAGCATTCGGTCAACGAAACTGGTTGTGAATGTGATCAGTATGAATTCCATACACGTTAAGAAGATCTAACAACTTTACATTGTTACTGTTAGGTAGTTTTTTTAACTAAGAGCTTAAAATATGTATGAATAAAGTTAGTTGACCTTTTAGTTTTTAAGTGGCGCAAGAGCTTTTGTCGTCTGGCTGTTTTAGCCTCTCTCTCTCGAGACTATGTTCTTTTCTATATAATCATTGTGTACATTTGTCGGACTTACTTCGTCAGCTGCGCTTAAATCCTTCAGCATTTCCTCAATGAAGTATTTGGTTCTGCCATACACGTTGGTGATATTTCCGGTCGCGTGGGTCTCTGTGATCGGCAGGGACTCGGGCTCTCCGTACACGGTGCATGACGACGAGAAAACCATCTGATAGCAGTTGTGTGAACGCATTACCTGAAATGAATGAGCCATTTCATTAATATTTATGTCTCTCAAACAAGATGCACAATCGATATGCCAGTGATAGAACCTGGAACTGTTTCTATCTGCGACATAGGTTTGTATTTGAATAGAAAATTATACGGAGAGAGAACTTTCGCCTGTCACTTCGGCTACAAAGAATTCAACTTTCCGTGGGATTGTTTATTGTAAAATTAATATAGCCTATCTCCGGATACGAGTGTAGCTATCTATTTAAGTAGTTTCGGAGATAGCCATTCAAACTTACGAGTAAACTCTAGGCTACTAATCAATTTTTTTAATGTTCCTAAATAATTTCTCAAGACGAGACTTGTAGTCTTTTTTTGGTATTTACCTCCAACAGATTGAGCATTCCTAGAAGATTGTTCTGGTAGTACAACAAGGGCTGCTGCATCGATTCTCCAACAGCTTTCAAGGCAGCAAAATGTATAACGCAGTCTACGGAGTGCTGCAATAAGAAAATCGTTTACAATAAATCAAAAGAACCCACTAAATTAATTATAGAGATACAATAATTAATTAAAGACAGGTTAGATTTTGAGTAAAAGATCATGTAAAACTTTCTGAGATCATGTCCTGTTAAATGAAGACACTGCACAGAACTCTTGACACCGAGATAATGAATCCTAAATAGAGTTAACTGAATTAGGGAAGTTAAGTACCTACTTAATTAAAACCTAGGCGCATAAAGATTTATATCTTCAAAAATATTACTGACCTTATCAAATATGTCGTTGATCTGCGGCTTGTCCAGCAGGTCAGCTCTGTAGAAGACGATGCTTTTCCCGGTGATCGTCTCCGCGCGGCGCAGGGCCGGGGACCCGTCGTCGTCGCCGACGGCGTTCACGAAATTGTCTATGGCTATGACGTCATGTCCAGCCTGAAAGAATAGAAATTTCATGCACATATTTTCGATATTCTAATGCTGGGTAATAAATTTGAGAAACGTCAGCAGCAGGCACTCATTTACAAAGAAAGGTATGTACTTAGAGTTAGAGGCACTTAGAGGATACATATCGTCCAAAGATCTCTATAACGAGAATGTTGTCAATTTTTATTTGTTAAACAATTCATGAGTAAAATAAATGAAGTCGGTTTAAAATAATGTCGTCAGCGTAAAACGAAAGTTAAGTCCAGTAGCTTGGTTTATTATGTCCAGTCAAAATGTTTCAAAAGAAGTAATATTTTACTTGTAAGAGATCCACCACGCAATGGCTACCGATGTATCCCGCTCCTCCAGTCACCAATACTGTCTTCAACTTTGGCATTTTGCTTTTTTATTATTCTGGAAAATAAAAAAGTTGTTATTACGTTGTAGTAGTAGTTGTTATAAAGTAGTTATGACGACCTCCGTGGCTGAGTGGCTTTGTACACCGGTTTTTAAGGTGTCACCATCTCTGAGGTCCCGGGTTCGATCCCCGGTTGGGTCAATTTAAAAAACGAACTTTTCTATATTGGCTCAGGTCTGGGTGTTTGTGATACCACCGTTGTCTCTGATTTCCATAACACTAGTGTTTTAGCTACTTACTTTGGAATCGGAGCAATGTATGTGATCTTGTCAAATATATTAAATATATATTAATATTAGTTTGTTGCCTACTACTAGTACATATTTATTATTCTCTGCTCCCAGGTACTGATTATAGTTACCTATTGTAAAGACAAGTCGATTAATGCTAATTAGCTAATGCTTAATGATTGAGATACTTCCATAGAAAAGTTGACCTCATCAGTAGCACATAATAATGATTATGTCATGAGAATAATTCTGATGGAGTTAGGTCATAATCCTCTCGAATGTGCGACTGTCTAGATAGACATACAATTAGCATAATGGTACCGATAATGACAGTACTATAGTACCCAACCGGTGAAGTACATTATTACATTTTATGTTAACTGACGATAAGGCCGAAAGTGTAAGACCGGAATCCTCACCACTGAGAAACTGCTATCTTAACACTAACTGCAGGAAAACAACAATTTTAAATTGTTATGGCATCAAGACTTAGGTAAGATGATGGTAGCTAGCAGGTGGATTTGAAATAAGTCCTACCACCAACCGACTACTTTACACACTTATAAGTAATATTTCGCCTTAAAAAAGAAACTGTCGAATACAGTTTATTAAAACAGGAATTTCATATTTTATATTCTTCGCATCCGAATATTGGATGTAGATTTTATAATTTTACATCGGCTAATATATCTAATGTAACCTCCCTTTTAGAAGGAATATGGGATTACCTACCAATGTCGATGTCATTAAAGTCGATTATGTCTGATTCCTTGATAAATTAAGACTTATTCAGACAAGTCGTGATTGTTTAGATTCATTTTGTGCTAATTGAATCCAAAACGGCTGTCGAGGAGCGTTCTTTTCTGGTGGGGTGCTAAAACAATGCGCCGTTATTTTACTTGCCTCATCGCACGGCCGTGAACGTAGTCACGTCTTCGTGATTCTGCGAAGGATACCCGACCATCAGTTGCATAATATAAGGTTTATTTAATGAATCATCCTTTGATAAGTTAATGGATTTTTTCGATTCTCAGAATTGAAGCTACTTATTTATATTCTTCGGAGAGGAAGAATGTGGAAGAGGTCGCGACCTCTTCCGAATGAAAGATACATTGTATTTGAGTTGCGTTAGACAAATTAAACTACAAACATGAACACATAGGTTTACATCTTAGTAAGTCTAATACAAATATTGTTGCTCTAAGTATTGTTGTGTAAAACATGGGGTACTTCGCCGCTTATTGCTAAATGATCACCAAGGCAAAAAACTTGTCATTGCTACTCAACTTCGAGGTAATTGTCATTTGTATAAATTTACAAATAAAAAGAAGATAATTAATTTTCGAAGTCTACATATTTGTTTTGAAATGACTTATTTATTCAGTAAATACCTCTGACCATAAATCTTATGTTCGATCACGATTATCAATTTAATTTATCTACCGACAATCATTTCATTAAGCCTGTGTTGCCGGAAATCACATTTCCTCCTTAAAATATTTTAATCACTATGATTTTGTTCCTGCAATAATAATAATTATGTCGAACGTGTCCTTTCAAGAATTGTAAAGAATATTATTGTGGCATTTAACGTTAATATTCGTAGTTTTATATAATTGTCGCCTTTAACCCATCAAGGCCCGGAAAATGAGACAATAGATACAGTTGCCATGCTACAGGCATTTGGAACACATAATAAGCATTGTTATGACTGTATGTAAATAACTTGACAATGATTCACGAGCTAACAGGCAAAACACTAACTTCGCAGAACTACCCCGACTGCCCATAGTTAATCCACATCGTCATAAGGTATTAGCCATAACATAAGACATAATAATATTGGGCATATAGCCCTTGTTTTTAAGCATCTCCATGATGATCTGCTCGCATCCAGTACTTCTCGCAAACTTCGCTGAACCGTATTCGGTCCACCTTATCGGGTAAATTCTTTTTAAATTGTTATTTTTATAGGCTCCCTGACCTTCAGTCATCGAGAGTCGAGACATCATCGATGAAGAATGTTTTGTATGATAGACGTCATGCTACTGTGATCGCTCAATCGATGGATTTAAAATAAGTCATTATTGTACCTATTTCAATTTATTTTTATACTCGAGGAATGAGAAGTAAAGTGGTAGGTAGGTACTTAACCACCTGAATGACAATGATTTTCAATTGAATTTTGATATAAATATTTGCAATTCTGCATCTTTCTTGTAGGTATCAAAACCACCGTTGTCTCTGATTTCCAATTTCCATAACACAAGTGCTTTAGCTACTTACTTTGGGATGAGAGCAATGTTTGTGATGTTGTGTAATATATATATATATATATTTAAACAAGAGGTTTGAAAAGGAGGAAAACATAATAAATAATAATTAGAAAAATCCAATAAGAATTTCAAGTTTGAAATAAATAAGGAAAACTTTACGTAGAACAGGAAGGTATGCGTATTACGAGCTCTTAAAGTGAGGTTTTAATTTTTATAATAAAACTAAATCAACGTATCTAGTTATCTTTAGATGATCAAGTACAAATTCCGAACGAAATGGTATGACTTTATTTTGACAAATTTGACTATACGGATAATAATTCTAATCATAATCTTGATATGCTTACTTACAACAAGTAAATCAGTGCCTCTGATAACGATAACACAGTTATTACCCAGGCAGAGATCCAAAATTTTGCGTGATTTAATTCGACAGATACCGTGCTAAATAATTGTTTGCTTTTGAATTTCTATTAGCTTTAATTTAGTCCTGGTTTTGTTACAAATATCTTACTATATTATGTACTTTTCATATTACTATAAATTACACAGTTTAGTTTAAATTAAAGGCGGGAGTAAATGCTCATCTCATTCTCATGCCACTAACAAGCTCCCTCTATTGGATTCGAAGAATGAAAGGCTTCTACCATTCACCAGACCTGTGTCATATCATAAATGATGATGACGTGATTGTAGATATGCAGCCAATGTCATTTTATGAAGTAAGACTATCGAATGGATTGCTAACTGTGTCCTCTGTGTTTGCATTCGCGATGGCTTGCAAATTAAAACTTTAGAACAATGATGTAATGACTATTACGCTTAGCTTGTTGTTATTATGTATCTACATCATATAACTTAGGTAAGTTAGTAGAAGCATAGAATAAATAGGACTATTACGAAGTTCCAAATATGCTATTCATAGAATTAAAAAGGGGCCTAAATGTTTGCCTTGCGGAAGCTTTAGTTCCTATGTATCCGTAAAATGTGCTTTGAATTCGCATGGCTAAAAATGTCGGTAAAGGAGGCACTATAAAACAACAATTTGTAAGTTAATAGAAGATTATTAGATTTTGTATCGCTGACTTGCTTGACTTGTCAACGCTACTGGTACTATACGCCAGTCGCAACTCATAATTTGCAGCTGTGCGCGTATCATTATAGTTATCCGAGCGTCGCTTGTTTTCTTTTTACAATATCCCGCAGACGGGTTCGTGGACCTCTTTCCCGGAATGCTATGTCGTTACTTGAGCCGCATGCGCATGTGCAAGGAATGATGCAGAAAATACATAGGCCGCTTTAGAAGTTGTAAACTTAAGAGAATTAAGATGTTTGCAGATATTTTTGACGCAGGTCGTTCGTTTTAGCGATTACTTATTAACTACGAAACCCACAGGTACGAATCCTAACGCCAGTGAAATAAACATAAAGTAACATAGGTAGGTTTTTACTTAAGTTATGGATATTGCTTTTTAGGCTCTAGAAGTCTAAAGAAAATAATTATAAATGCGAAAGTTTATGTGTGTTTGTTTGTTACCTCTTCACGGGATTAACTTAATATGGGCTACTTTTTAACCTGGTCAAAGATAGTGTAGGGTCCATCCACACGGACCGAAAATAACTCTGTTGATAATTTTTATGAGGGAATATCTTTGATAATACGTCCACTTAGATTGTTTTCAATAGTTTACTCAAGCTGTAAGGTACTATAAATATAAATATATAAATTAATGAGTACCTATAGAAAGTTAAAAATCATAATTTTATTTTTGGCTTGATTGGTACTGTTAAATTCAATCAAATACTTTAGTCGGTTTGATTTATCTATTTGTCTATTTATATTACTTAGCAGCTTCAACGAATGGATGATTTATGCTAAAACACCTAAAATTCTTCAATCAAAACGTGACCTTCACACGTTGACTTCTGTGATGGTTGAGTATCGAATGTCAGGGCCATTTCCAGTTAGATTTCCACAGAAAGTAAGTCAAAAGTCACTAACTCTCAACTAGGACATATTTGTATTAGACACCGTACCACTACTAGCACAAAAACGAGTTCATTAATTAAATATTATTTAGATATTATAATTTATAATTTTGATATCAAAATGTTGAAGTTGAAGTCAACTTTAACTGGAAAATTTGTCTCTTCGTATTTTTCTACTTTTTTACGTTCTAACGTTATACGTTAACTTAAGAAATTAGGTTTGCACTTTGCAGTAACACAGGCGAATGAATCGAAAGAAGATTCACGCCTTGCGACACACACATTGAAATAAAAATCTCTAGAATTTATAACTGTTTTCACTTAAAAAACGTCGGTTCACTTTCACAATACGACCGTTAGTACTTACCGGTTGATCTATTGCCGGCTCCCATCAACTTGTGGCGTGCACTGGAACACACGTTTTTATATGCCGTTTAGTTTGAGATACGGCGGTGACGTTCGGGCCGGCCCTAGGCGCGCGCGCATCTGAGTTCTGAGATGCGCAAGCACTGCGCGATCGCGCGACGCTCCCTCCCAATATACAGGCAGCATAACGTCACCAAAGCACCTTGCAAACTGGAATTGCACTCCTATCGGATTTTGACGAGTACAGTAGTGTCAATGACTTGGTGATGCGTCAGTCACTGGAGAACCATACGTAAATGAAGTTAAACCGTAAAATAAGCAAGCTATACTTAATTTATGTTGATTGATGAATTAAATAGACGTATCAGTGTACCAATCCAGACGGTTCCATTTCAACTTTTCTATTACTGGTGCCACTTTAAACCTCTTAAGAGTTGGGTATTCCACACACACCAGAATATAAATCATCAACTCAAATTCTTTAAGACCGGCTCTTGTTTTATTACTTTTATGCTTTTGGTGCGATAAAGAATTCTGCATTTGTTACCCGTCGTCCCGGTGGGTCGATTTATTAAATTAAAATTAACTAATAAGTTAATTTTCGATTTACTTTGGTTCCATCCCGAATGGGATGGAACCAAAGTAAATCGAAAATTAGTAAGTAAGTAATTAGTAATTAGTAAGTAAGTAAGTAATCGAAAATATGTAGCTGTGCTACGGTGTAGCACAGCTACATATTTTTGGCGTAGCATGTAAAAAAAAGTATGGCGGCTGTGTTGACTGTGAAGTTAGGCGCAAATCAAGTTACTGCGTATGTGTCAATCAACAGGTGGAAGAGGCGAGTTTGCTAATGAGAATTCATTGCGCGTGGATTATACCTTAATTATATTAAAATTCTTTTAAGTAAACGAAAACACTGTGTATTTTTTTATCAGTCAAATGCTTGCACGCTCGTATCATTTCCTCTGATTAATTAGTAATTTAATTTTTGGTTTTTCACGGTAAGGTGTAATGTGTGTGAAGATACCATTCAGTTATTGTAAGAGCCTTTTACAGAAATATAGAAAATACTGCTTATTTGAGAAACTAGGAAATAAATCTGCTATACTTACTACAGTTCATAAAGATAGGTAATAGGTAAGCTATCTGCGAGCATAACCAAACTACATTCATCCAATCAAAAAAATCAAAAAAGTTTTATAAATAAAAGACCAAATTCAAATAAAAACAGTTTATTGCTATTTTTAGCAGCTGTAATGTCAAGTAAGTAATTATTACGAATAAAAAACAAATAAAATTAATTAACATTGCCATCGTCAGTATTTTTAAAACAAGGCATTTCAGTGTTTCTAAATAAATCATTATGGCAGAATATAAGAATACCGAAACACATGTTCCTCATTGCTAAGCACCCGTGCAAATTGGACAGATGTTTCAGATAGGTACCTACATAAAAAAATACATGGTTTTTCCCATGCCTATCTGTCATATTTAACATTTATTTTATACTTAATTTAATGGATTCTTCAGAGGTGTATTGATTTTTTACAATACAGAAAAGAGCAAGTAACTTGCCTATGGAAGGTTTAATACTATTACTATATTCTGTGCTTTTGATTTATATAAGTGTAGCTAAATCTTGCCTTATTAAGCAACGAAATTCTATTCGTCGCTAAATTTTATTGTACTTAAATACTGATAATTAAGGCTATGGTGATATATCTTAATTAAAGGAAGTCGATAATCGCTTGTCGTTTCGTATTACTATGCTAAGTACATTCATATAATTTCAATGCTCGATATTTTTCAATCATTTTATCACATCACTCTTACAAACTGGGAAGACAGTAAAATATATGTATATATATCAATTATAAACTGGCTTAAAAATGCTGAAACAAAATTTGGCATATGCATAGGAACTTAAGGACTAATATTATAGGAATACAAGACGGAAGTTGAGTTTCATCAGAAACACATTTTTTGGTATAAAATCTTATTGGACTTATAGAATCTTTGCAAACCCAACTAAAGTATTATAATACTTTCAATTAAGTACTTAGGTACATCACGTGACCTTATTAATATTAAATCAACAGGAAATTCATATACACAAAACTTGACTAGTCAAACTTAATACAAATTATAAATCAACACTTTGGTCGTTGTGCCATTTTTTTAGGATTTCAGGGATTTTACTATTTTTTTGTTTTTTATTTTATTATTATTTAATTTACGATACAATTCAGGGAGCCGTCGCAATTTGTATTGTCGGTGTCAGTTGATCGTAGAGGCTTGCGAATTGTATGCTGTAAAGAAATACGAATTATTAAAATTAACATTATATTCCATGCCCGCAGCGTCGTCGCTCACCTCTGTGACTCAGTTGTGTACTTCCAGAGTTCGATATACATGTGCATTTTTGCTCGATTTTATAAAAAGTTGACCGCTTTACTTTTGACTCGCAAACAGCAACTTGACTATAAAAGGAAAATCCAAACCAAACTAAACTAAGCTATTGTTAATTTTATTTTCAGGTCAAAATCATTTCGATAATAACGTGTTCTTGAAAATGAATTCTACTAGGAATTTCTATCACATCTATGCTCGTAGCCTTCTCGTAGTATTTGCTAGTAGTAGATAGCTACGGCAATTTATTCTGTGCTACACCGTAGCACAGCTACATATTTTTGGCGTAGCATGTAAAAAAAAGTATGGCGGCTGTGTTGACTGTGAAGTTAGGCGCAAATCAAGTTACTGCGTATGTGTCAATCAACAGGTGGAAGAGGCGAGTTTGCTGTTGCATAGCGGCTAGCTTCACGACCACAAAATATGCATGGCACTGCTTTTTACTTTTACCTTTTACTAATTAGTCTTTTTAGCGTCTTTAGTCTCCTCCTTGGGCTGGCCCTTGCCCAGCAGCTTGGCGAGCGAGTCCCAGATGCCGCCGAGGAACAGCGCACAGAACAGGTTCTCAAACGGCACGAACGGGTCGTGGATGCCCAGCAGGATTGATGACAGCTGCAAACAATTTTGTTAGATGATAAAACTTTAAATTTTTGTTTCTTTTAACTCTTGTTTAAAATTGACTTCAAAAAATGGGGAGGTTCATGTTCGTCTATATGTTTTTTTTGACGAATGATAATTTTACAGATTAAAATACGTCGTTTTGTACCGCAAGCGCTCTGAAGTTGGTCACTTCTGCTGCACACTGTAAAATTAATCGCATTGTGTGTACCCTGTAAAGTGTCTAGAGAAGATTTGAAGGAACAGAGGATTAAGCAAGAAGACAAAACCTCATGCGGACCCTTCTCTTCTCTATATTTCTTTACGCTTCGGAGACCTGGACGCTGAAGGCACGCATCCGAGCTAAGATTGATGCATTTGAGATGTGGTGCTGGCGAAAAATACTGGGTGTATCGTGGACGGAACACTGCACTAACGCTTTCATTCGGTCCGAGTTGGATATTAAGATAAGACCTGGGGGCTAATTGTCTAATTTCAAAATCTATCGCAATCGCTTTCATTTGACAGATGGATGTGACACATTGCTGCATTTCTTTGGTAAGTTTTTATTTATGCCGAAACAAAGCATCAATGTTTTACATCTTGAAAGCGATTGCGATAGATTTTGAAATTAGACAATAGAAGGGCTGGTTGTCAACTGTGTGCATGGAGCGTCTCCTCAAGTAATTCGTACACCGAGTGACTTCATGCTGTCGCGACCCTCATTCATGAGGATACACGAGGAAGAAGGAGTGTGTGTACCTATAATATAAACTTTTAAAAAATACCGTAAATTGTTGTAATAGTATTGATTAAGTTTACCTTGAAATATACGAAGAATATAACAATTCCGAAGTAGACGAGGGCGTGCGGCGCAGAGATGAGGTCCGTCTTCTTGTCCAGCACGAAGATAATAGACGCCACCAGCGAAGCCTTGGTGTAGCTGGAATAAGCAGCCAAGTTCAAGCCACGTAGCCAATGTCACATTTGCTAATCTTGAGTATCGAAAGATGTATGGGATTGACGTAGTTTTCGTTAACTCCATACATCGTTCGAAAGCGAAATTATTTGTCATTTTTACAAACGTGTCTTTGTTATAGTCTGTTTATCCGTGTCACATTTTAACAAATACAATTTATTAATAATCCAAGCTAACGGTCCCCTCGAAAAATATTGTTATTTATAAACACACAAACTTAATGACAGATAATTTGAAAACAATGGCCGTTTTTACTTTTTTACACCACCAAAACTGCAAACAAATTATTTCCTGTAGGTAAATACTTATTTTTAGGGTTCAGTACCCTAAGGGACCAAACGTAGCTCTATTGCTGTCACTCATGTATCTGTCCGTTGTCTGTCACAAAGCCCTAGCTGCTAAACCGTTGAAGCTACAGTCTTCATATTTGCACCAATGCTGTGTCTTGCCGACCCAAATCCAGGTAAAGTATATAAAAATATTTTAGAAGGGGGCTCCCATACAAGTTTCCCCCGCCCCCTTGGCGTAAAAATTTTTTTTTAGCCAAGCACGTGGGGTATCATTGTTTAGAGCTCGCTATTTCGACAAAGACTATTTAAAAAATATAAATTAGAAAGGGCATGAGAAGTCGCCTTTTTTCAGTAAGTTCCAAATCCAATTGACCTTAACTGAACTTGAAAGTTGGTGATATGTTTATTATTTATTACGTATATTTTACCAACAATTACCAATATTTTATTAAATTTTAATTTTTCTTTTAAATTCCCTCATTTTCCTATTGCAAACCAAATTAATTTTGCAGCCAAACGCGTAGCACAGATAAGCCCCGCTACTATGTATTCTATGGCCCCGCCCCTTAGCTACCCCTATTTGGTATGAAACCCTAAATGTGCGAAGTTCGACATGCACTTGACCGGTTTTTATGAAATGGCTTGTTCTATTATTAGCGAGCAATAATAATGGTCACTAACATTATAACAATGTTCACAGGTAATAAGCGCTTTCAGTTCTAACGAGACTAACATAAATATGTTGAGAATACCTTGAGAAAAACAATAAACGTGTCTGTGGATAAACATGTCAATTATGTGGACAGTAAGTGGTCACATCGTGGAAAGCAAGACCGTAGAAAATCAAGCCAAGATAAACACGAGACTAGACGATCAATAGTTTAAGAAGTAGAATATTCTTTAGGGGACTGACTATAAGAAGGTTTAACTCACAAGCTAGGCTGCATAGTTTCCATGGCGGTGGGAGTCCAAGCTCCTCTGATCAGTCTCTCTAAGAGTCTTGTGAAGCCGGCTCCGTTGCCCTTTAATGTTCCTGAAATATAAAATAGGGACACAACTCAATATAATACTTATTATATTCATATGACAATAGAATTGTAACCGCCTTATTCATAATAATTCGAAGTTATAGGAGGTTTATAAAGATTTTTTTTTCTTTTACTCTTTTGACAAATGATAAAGATAAAACACATTTTAACGGTGCAATAGCTAAAATATAATTATAGGCGTTTATGAATAAGGCCGTAAGGATATAAAGCGGATATTAACCGTCTCTGGTCTAGTGGTTCGCCCACCCGTGTAAGATGCAGGGGTCCTGGGTTCGATTTCCAGGAGGGGGGTACATTTGTACTCGGTTTGGTTGGTGGTAGGGCTTATTTCAAGTCCGCCTGGCTAGCTACCACCACCTACATCTAACCCAATCTGACGCCATAACAACAATTTAACAAATTGTTGTGTTCCGGCAGTTAGAGGTAAGATAGCCATAGTTCCTCAGTGGTGAGGGTTCCCGGGTGTAGTGCGCTTCCCTTCGGCCTTATCGTCACTTAACATCAGGTGTGGTGAAGGCCAAGCGCTAATCCGTTGTGAATAAAAAAAAGCGGTTCAAAGGACCGAATTTTACTGAAAGTTTTGAAGGAAAAATAAACTTAATTTGCTCGAAAAGGCGCGACTTCCTCTGAAAATACTGTCTGTATCATCTTCAGCGAATGCTACAGCCGAATTCAGGAGGAGGGTCTATAGTCGGACGATGTTCATCGTTTGTGTTACTTACGAAATTCCTGGAGCAACTAATGTCACAGAGTGGAACGAACGTCATCCGATAGTCGTGGTTTAGTTTAAGGGATAGGTTGTCGGGATAAACATACAGAAGATATCCAACCACTCACCAACAATGATCATAATGACGTATGCGTTAGGGTAGAGTTTGCCGGCGTGGCTGACTCCATCGTACACTTTCTTGGCGCGGTAGATCTCCTTCATTGCAGAAGCCACCACCTTCACTGGTAGAAACTTGGCCACTTTATATCCAACGTCGAATGGTGTGTAGAATACAACGTACCTGTAAAGATGAAACGTGACAGAGTTCTTTTTATGTTACGCCAGTATCCAAATATGCAAGTCATGCGGGCGGACTTTTTTACGTCAGTCATAAAAACAGCTATAGGTACCACAGAGTAAAAAAACCAGGTATATCTACAGCAAAAATAAGTCTTAGATTTTCAGTTTAATTACATACATATAAATAGGTACATATTATTTAGATAATTATGAAATTGTCGAATAGGCAATTAGCAGGAACCTCACAATAATAATATGCGTTTATTTTCATCAAAAACCTACATGAAAATGACTTAGGTACATGGAACTTATACAATTTAAGTTTGTGTGAAACTGATGCCTGCGCTAGGTGTAATACCGATCATGAAACCTGTGACAAAATTATAATAAGGTAAAATATTGAAACTATTAAAGTGCTGAACTTTTAAAGCTGCTAAACTAAAGAAAATAAAAAATTCTAAAATGCATTTACTTAATGGGCTATTTAGTCAAGTCTAGATACCTAAACAAATCGCTATCGGCGTTATCTAATACTAACACTGAGGTTATATACTATCCCCCTTACTAATAAAGATTGTATAGCAGATGTATAAGTTACGCAGTGTTTTGTCCCTTTCTTTTTTTAATGTCAAACTTAAATAGTTTTGACAGAGAGTCACCACTGTGTAACTCATACATCTGCTATACAATCTTTATTAGTAGGGGGTATGGGTGTTGTCGATTTAATGTCCCTGTAGTTACCAGGTGACAGTTCCGATGACGAGCTGTGGCGTATTCTTGAGCGGCGCCAGGATGGGCTCTCCCAGCAGCCCGTTAACCACCATGCCTCCCGCGAAGATCACCAGCATGGTGGACAGCCAGCACGACAGCGGATGCTTGCGGGAGAACACTTGCGCTCCTGGAAACATTGTAATTGCCACTCTTAACAATTTTATATTTTAGAAATAGCACAGTCGGAGGCCTTTGGTCTTACTTAACCAAAGGGCTTTGGTTCTGCTAATATTATCGTGCCTCAATAGTTTTATCATGTATATATAGTTATCTGTCTGCGCCCCTAGCATGACCACTGAGTTGAGTCAAGCTCGATAAATCGCTATGATCACATCATGCTACTAGCATCCATGGCTTTAATCAAACTAGAAACTTATGGGCCCCTCCACATGCAAGGCCCAGCCTGCAGGATCGTACGGAGAGGCACCGGCCTCCCGCGGCCTTCCGACCAAAGCTCAGCGTGTGTAGGGAGTGGCGCGGCCTCCTCAGGACTGAAGAGGCCGCGCCTCCTGCTACACACGCTGAGCTTTGGCCGGAAAGCCGCGCTTCTACGTACGATCCTGCAGGCAGGCCGCCCGGCCTGTGTGGAGAGCCCATAAGAAAATATTTTTTACAAGTTAAGATGGAGAATTCAATTTGTAACTTAGTACAAGGCATTTTTTTTTAATTAGGTTTAGGTAGTTATTTTTTTTTGGGAAGGTAGAAAAAAATCCAATTAAATTCCTCAAAAAAAGCTGTTATTATGACGTCGATTGTATAAGATTCTATTACACAATTTCAGCCACTAACGTTGAGGCTCGTTGGTCTAGGGGTATGATTCTCGCTTCGGGTGCGAGAGGTCCCGGGTTCAAATCCCGGACGAGCCCGGGAAATTACAGTTTTTGCATTTATATCGCTTTTTACCTATGATTATTTTTTGATCGATTTTATGTCGTAATTTTATTAGTAAAATCAAAAGAATTGAGTTGGCTTTAGAAGTAGATCCATGGAGTTGTAAGGCAATGCCATCTATCCAAACTAGTGAACAATATTTTTATTGAAATACTGCTTATATACAGTAATAACATTCTTCTCCATAAAATACTCTGATACTTTTTATTTTAATCAAAACAATTAATGAAGCAATTTATCGAGGTCACAATGATTTCTGACTAGGTACTGATAAATGGTTGATAAAGAGATAAACGTCTCAAATAAAATTGTGCTTATTAGTAACTAGAACTTTCGTTTCGATTTGTTCCAAGTACTTACCTAACTTTTAAATTTGAAACCGGCAAACATAATGAGTATATTTTTTTAGTGATTTTGCATGTAGCGGTCGCCTTGTGTTCCACAGGGAACTAGATACTTAGGTATCAATATTCTATTTATAAACTGTTTAGGTGTCTTTATTTTAGTACATTGCTGGCAACCAAAATATAACCATAAAGTATTACTTTTGAGGATGCGGAAGAGAAAATAAGTCATGAAAAAGGATTTTGGCGCGTTTTATAAAACACTTTATGATACTTGCCAGCTCCCAAATCCTCTCGCACTGCAAGAGCGCACAATAAGGAATGTGCAATGTCAAAATATGGGAACATTTTCAGTTTGATGACCTGGTTGGCCAGGTCCAAGAATGCTTCGGGATCCATGGTGCTAAGATTTTTGTGGGTCACACAATTTTAGTCAAATTAAAGCACAACTAAACACCGACAATATCGAGGCACGTTGCACACGGCCGCGACTTTACGCGGGCGATGTGGCCGCGAGACTGACTGAGACAGGCCGTCCGTCGGGCTTGCCTGATTGACTTTCTGTTTCCGCCGGTTTTATTATTACGATTATTTTGGTCTGGATGGAACATAGGCACGTTGCAGATCACATTGGATCACAGGCTCGTAAGAATTCCAAGATGACTAAAATACATTTTTATTTGACAGAAATATCATTTATTAAATTCTCTTTGATTTGACTGTCATACAACCAACGAGAGTATTCGACTTTCAGCCTAGGTCTAATTTGGTTTTCGTCATATTATCGTTGATAATCGCGCTGACGCAGTGAATGGAAAAAAGCAAAAAAAAACCACTGGTTTATTAATCAAAATAATAGAAAAGATTAAAAAGTATTTAATTTTCCCTATTTTTATTCTATCAATCTTTTGATTCTGATAAAAGCTACATCACCCATTAGATTTTGTTTAGTGGTACATAGAGAGTAAACGGTGGTGCACCGTTCAGCTTTTCTTGATGGATGAAGGTTACCGATATGGTCAGTTGCCTAATTTCGCCCGCCACTTATAAGTTTCCGTAGTGTAGCGGTTATCACGTGTGCTTCACACGCACAAGGTCCCCGGTTCGATCCCGGGCGGAAACAGCTAATTTTGTCATGACCATTTTATGACCAGCATTTTGCCTCTACGACCTCTGGCTCCGTAGTGATTACATGCACTTTGTAGAGCTCCATGGTTGAGTGGCTTGTTTAATTAGAGCCCGTCAAGTTTAGAAGTAAGACAAAAGTGTAACTAAGTGTATAAGGTAGTATAGCAGACTCATCGAAATCTCTGTCGGCCGGATAGTAAAAAGTTATTGTATTGATAGTAAAAAAAATACCAGTGTTTTGTAAGAAAGTATATTATTCAAAACATTAGGATTTTTAAAGTATTTAACATGTTTCAAAAATTCATTACAATAAAATATAACATTTTAGAATATCATATTAATTTAGGATACAATATAACAATAGGAACAGTTGATATTATCAGTCTTCCGTATGTTCCAGATGCACACAGCCAAATCTTTGGAAATTCAGTTTTGATACACGTACAATGTAAAAATTCTATAATTTGACATGCTATTCTAATATCACTGATAATGTGATAATGCTGGTGAGTATTGCACTTTCTACTCTAAGAAACTAGGTATCTGAAATATTTTATTACTATTTATTCAGCTTTATTATTCATAAAAATTCAGTAAATAAATTAATCATTTAGCAGTATAATCTCGTTTGGATGTAGTGGGTAAGTAATATTACTTTTTAAGATTCATTAATATCAATATAAATCAATAAAATTCATTCCATACATTGCTTATCGTAACATTAGTCTTAGACCCTGCTTTTAGGATGGAATTAGATTTTAACAAAACTGAGTAGAGCAAAATAATCAAAAGTAATAACAAACAAATGTACTTACAGAAAAAACTCAAGTTAATTTTATTACCATCTAATTACAACGCCCGGTACGCACATAGAAGGTATATTTTAAATTAAATTGCCTCATTTCGCGCCTTATGTGTAATGGCGAAGGGTCCATAAAAGACGATTCCCATCGGCTTACCTTTTGGAAATCCCACCCCACCAATCCCCGATGCTGCATCGGGGATTCGGGGATTAGTGGGGTGGGTGAATGTTTTGATCTGCATCGGCGATGAAGGATTACGAAGGTAAGCCGTTCTACATTCTTGTAGAACGGCTTACCTTCGTCAAAATTTCACCCCTCGCCACTGGACCTACCCATGCATTTGCATTAAGAGTTTATTTTAAATTAGCAAAGGAACATTGTTGATTTACTTATTACCAAAAATATATAAATTATCTAAACGCTCCCGAAGTTATAACTTAAAGGTTAATATAACGATAAAATATACTTTTCAATACAGTTGCTCGAAACTATGTGCTTTCGATGACAGTACAGCGTGCGGAAAGTTGATTTTACCGCACGCCGTGCGTTTTTTGTTTTATTACAATTTCAGTATGTACCTATAATGTTTTCTCGCAAATGTATTGAAAAACGTCGTATGTTACACGGTTGTTAAGGAATTTTAAAACTCGTGACGATTATATACCCTCGCCTGAACGTCAACTCGTTAAAAACCTTACCGACCTTATATCATAAACTACTATAACGAGATTCTAAAACTAGTATGCAAAAATAAATTTAAAAGTCTATTCTAATTATTAAAAAGTTATGCTACAAAATAGTTATATTCGACGGCGTGCAGTCTTTTATTTTGTGGACGTGACTTGCGTGTCGTACGCGTATCTTCGGAACAAATTCCACAACAATAAATCTTACATAGTAAATATACATCTTATCGCAATACTATAAGAGCTACAACGGTTAACCTAACTGTTGATGTGATGATGTCAAGACTTTAACAATAAAACTGTAATGAGAATTTATTTTGAAGAAAAAAGTTTCTTTGAATAGGAATATATTTCTGTACAACTGTATAAATATTATACTTACATCTAGTCACGTGCATGCCCATTCGATAAATATCTAGACATAAAAATATAAAAACGGCTTAATATAACATTTCTACGACTTGGAAATCGAAGAATTAAACAAAATCACTGTCTTGATTGTGAAAAGGAGTGGAACTTGAGTTTTGCCATTACATATTTTCACAAAGCTTTTCGGATGAGTTTTTCTGAAATAAAAACGTTATTTATACTAACATGGATTCTGAATAAAAAAAATGCAGTAGATACTTATTTACATTTACACAATACTATCGTTAGTTACAGCAACAAAATGTACAGATAAAATTAATAATGTTGATTACCTTTTAATCCTCACATGGATATATTATTTGGATCGGTTTCCCGCCGGTCGCTGTTCAGACCTGTACGAAAATATTTTGTAGTAGCCGCCGATCAAGATGTATTTACAAGAAACAGCATTTTAATTTGAGTAGCAGAGTATGTAGCTATAATGCTTTTACCGTCACAAACTGATATTTGACAATCCATTTTCGTAACACGAAAACACCATTTATCAGAATTTATGACGCTGCAAACTTTTGACTAAAAGGCGCGATGAACAATGAAAATAAGCATCTCTATTGTATGAAAATATACCTTTCTTTTTGCCGGGTGAATGCGCTACTTGTCCATTGGCTGCAAGTAATAGACGGCGAAATTAAAATATAGCAACAAAACGTAACGCTAACAAATTCTATTTCTTTTTATTATGGTACATATTAATGTTGTACCATTTTTTACCATTTTTCCGATCCTTTGGCGACGTTGCAGGGCTTCTCTCGCGTTGGAGCAACATTTGCGTATCCTCTTTAAATGATCGAGAAGGACTTGGCGCAGAAGATTGTAAAGCTGCATCTTCCGATGATAACATGACTGTGCTCGCTTTTATCGTTTCGCTAGATTGTTGCTCGCTGTAATCGTTCTTCTCTTGTTTTTCTGCGACGTCGTTATTTATTTGTGTTTCTGTGACATCTTCCATTTGTTCTTCGTTGAATGATTGAATTAGTTTTTCTTGGATCTCTTGTACTTCTGTTATGTCGCTCTTCGCTTGTTTTTCAATTACGTTGTTTTCTAAGTGCGATTCGTTCATTTCTGGTGTAGGATCGTTTTGACTGGATGCGGCACTATCGTCTGGGTCTGATATTTTGTAGTTGCGCGGCGTGGAGGCGTCGTGGTGCAGGATCGTGTCTTGGCCGGACTCCGGCGTGTCGGACCGATCGCTCCTGATACTCGTTACGTTGGTTAACTGGAAGAAGATAGACATTTTTATTGACATTGAACACTAACAACTGATGACCCGAGTGGTGCAATGGTCAACATGCAAGACGTCCCGGGTTAGATTCTCGGCAGGGCAGAAATTGAAATGATGAATTTTAATTTCTGTGACGAGTCTGGGTGTTACTAAGTCAAGTATATAATTTAAAAAGTATATAAGTAGTATATTAGTTGTCTAGCACCCATATTACAAGCTTTGTTTAGTTTGGAGCTAGATGCCGCAGTGTGAAATTGTCCACGCATTTATTTATTATTCATTTATTTATATTTATTTAACTACATAATAAAATCACACTTTCGTCACCGAAGTCCAAGTAACATCATAAAGTCGAGCACATCTATGGGAACTAACATTACATAATAATAAAAAGTGTAAAGTTAGCACCTCCCATCTACCGCCTGCTAGCATCTAAATTATATTACACGACTGCCCAAAAAAACAGAGTGTAACGTGTTCAGGGTTCATGTATGTTTGTAGGTATGTGAGTTTTTCTTTATTCCATGCAGCAGACAGTACGACGCCACTTTTAAATGTGAAAGAAGTTTTTGTGTTTCAATTATTACAATATTATGGGCATCACAATCACCGCAAAGGTTGCAAAGATGGAGAAGGAAAACTCCAAAAGTAATCATTCAATTTTATATTTTATTAGAAAGGAGAGTGGCATAGGCATTTTCAGTCTTACTAAACGCGCTCTATTAATCGATCTATGGTGGTCTGGCGGGTTGCCATGGCGACGCTCGCTGCGTGTAGTAACAGTGGCACTGACCGTGTAGCTGGAGTCGTCGTCGGAGTCCGCGGCGAGGTCGTGCATCATGCGCTCGATTAGTCGATCCATGGTGGTCTGGCGGGTTGCCATGGCGACGCTCGCTGCGTGTAGTAACAGTGGCACTGACCGTGTAGCTGGAGTCGTCGTCGGAGTCCGCGGCGAGGTCGTGCATCATGCGCTCGATTAGTCGATCCATGGTGGTCTGGCGGGTTGCCATGGCGACGCTCGCTGCGTGTAGTAACAGTGGCACTGACCGTGTAGCTGGAGTCGTCGTCGGAGTCCGCGGCGAGGTCGTGCATCATGCGCTCGATTAGTCGATCCATGGTGGTCTGGCGGGTTGCCATGGCGACGCTCGCTGCGTGTAGTAACAGTGGCACTGACCGTGTAGCTGGAGTCGTCGTCGAAGTCCGCGGCGAGGTCGTGCATCATGCGCTCGATTAGTCGATCCATGGTGGTCTGGCGGGTTGCCATGGCGACGCTCGCTGCGTGTAGTAACAGTGGCACTGACCGTGTAGCTGGAGTCGTCGTCGGAGTCCGCGGCGAGGTCGTGCATCATGCGCTCGATTAGTCGATCCATGGTGGTCTGGCGGGTTGCCATGGCGACGCTCGCTGCGTGTAGTAACAGTGGCACTGACCGTGTAGCTGGAGTCGTCGTCGGAGTCCGCGGCGAGGTCGTGCATCATGCGCTCGATTAGTCGATCCATGGTGGTCTGGCGGGTTGCCATGGCGACGCTCGCTGCGTGTAGTAACAGTGGCACTGACCGTGTAGCTGGAGTCGTCGTCGGAGTCCGCGGCGAGGTCGTGCATCATGCGCTCGATTAGTCGATCCATGGTGGTCTCCGCGGGCACCGCGGGAGTGTCCTCGCGACGCTTGCTGCGTTTAACCACCTGAATACATTTTTCGATTTAACATCGTGTCGTGCTCAGTGGCGCCCCAACATTTAAAACAATATTCTAGCTGTGTACTGTGTACTTAGAAACTATGAACTTTATATAGAAGTGCAAACATTCAAAAATTTGGTGTAGGTCTATGTTATACTAACCAGCACTTCATCGTTATTGCTGACGTTCGTAGTGTTATTATTCCCGTAGTTGTGCGAGTTCCGGAAGCACATGGTGAACTCAAACAGCGCTTGCACGCGGCTGTACCACGTGCGCTGCGGCTGCGTGCTGCTGGTGCGTGCGCGCATCAATCGGTTGCCTTGGTACTTTAGGGTGCGGAGATACCGGCGCTTGCTTTGGATGTACATAACCTGGGGATGAATGATTTATGACTAATGAGGATGAGGCACGAAAAATTAAAGATCATGTCTTGCGTCTGATGATGTATTTGGTGACTATTTACAAACTTTTGTTTATCGAAAAATGACACTGAAATTTATTTAGAAGGTAGATAAAAAAGAAATCTAAAGAGGCAGTAGCGTTGCTGGTCGGTAACAATGACATTGAGTAAATTTTCACTGAAAGAGCAGAGCGGTGCGCGGCGACTATTTAGTGCATCCGAATATTAGTGTCACGATTTTCCGAAAATAACACAACGTTAATTACAACACTTAACTTCTTTATTTCTTAAAACTCGTAACAACTCAACCAACATATACAACATGTTACCATGAAACTGAACAACTTTTACTATGGGACCAACTCTGAAATCGCGAAAAAAATCAGCTGTTTCATACAAAAATTAAAATCGAAAATATCAAAATGTATGAAACAGCTGAATTTTTTTTCGCCGAAAATATAGAGCCGGCTAATGCTTCATAACTTAAAGCCATTAGTATGTACAGCAATAACAGCCGTTAAGGCTCTATTGGTTCAGCATAAACGGGTTTATAGTCATTCAATAAAATTAACCTGATTCCGAAGAGTGGATAACTATGTTGTTACTATCTCAAGGTTGAGCAAAGTACATTATTAAGGCACTGTTTAATTGCAGAGGCCGAAGTCTACGAGTCGCTAAGAAAACATAATGTTGGGGTCAACTCATACCATTAAAGGTAGGTACTTAAATCTGCGAATGTCGGAATTCAAATGCTACAGGATAGTATGGGTCCACAGCGAGTATCAGCTAAACATCTTAATATACTTACCACATCTGCGGACCGCAATGGCGGCTTCCCCATGACCAGGTTGACGAGGGATATAGACTCCCTGGTGACGCGCAGAGTGATCAGCAGTGCCAGGAAGAACACCCACGGGAGAGGCCGCACTAATTCTGGCTGAGGTCTCTCGTCTTGATCCACTGTAAACAAATACGGATTATATAGTCGCTACGCTACCTCCCGGCCTGCTTCGTCATACCGCACCCTTGCGTCGCAACTTTAGTACGGAAAGCAACGCAAAGCTTATTTTTTGTTTCTGTTGATTTATTATTTACGTTCGTTATTTGTGTTGCTATGTTATTACGACCTCCGTGATCGAGTGGTTTGTACGCCGGTTTTCAAGGTGTCGCCATCCCTGAGGTCCCAGGTTCGATCCTCGGCTGGGCAGAAATTGAAATGATAAATTTTAATTTCTGTGACGGGTCTGGGTGTTACTATGTTAAATAAGTATATATTTAAAAAGTATATAATTAGTATATCAGTTGTCTAGCAGTAGCACCCATATTACAAGCTTTGCTTAGTTTGGGGCTCGATGACACTGTGTGAAATTGTCCAAGCATTTAGGATGTACAGCCGGCGGCCGCATTTGCCTGAGCAAAAGGTAAGGTAGAAAGAAGGCAAGGTTATAAGCGGGGAAGATAAGTGCTATTGACTAGGGCAGTGTTACGTAGCAGTGATATAAAGAAAAAAAAACTAATCTCACATGGCGGCGGCACAGCCCACCGGGCGCATTTCTCGACGACCCAGAGCGCGCGATCCAAGTTCCTGAGCGCCGACTGCCCCAGCTTATGGCTCGCAGCCCACTCCGCCACCGTCTGCACCATTTCCTTGGCTAACGACACCAGCTCCATACTTTGGAACTGAAATAAATAAATAATTATTTAAACAATGTCACAGTGCAGGTACGGGCGCAGTGGCTATTACATTCGACCTATGGTTGCAGCGGTTATGCAACTTTCGCGCTAAACTTAAGTTCAGTAATGATGGGTGACCAAAAATTTGTTGATTATAATCACAAATAAACAATCCACGTTGAGCCTCTGTGGTGGTCTATAAATTATATTATAATAGACCATCCTACCTATTCCTTGTCTATGCATAAGGAAATTTTGTGCCCCAGCAGTAGGGTAATTTAAAAAACTCATACTTATCATCTCACTCATAATAATGATGGCAGACATTACTCCTGATTCCAACCGAATTTAAGCACTTGTGTTATGATTATGAAAATTAAAAACAACGACGGTACTAAAACACCCAGTCCTGAGGCTATTAGAAAAGTTAGATATTCAACAGTTAGCTGGATATCGTGTAAATAATACAATAAACTATTCGATACAAACACTTGTTTTTCTTACTCACCAACATCGTGATTTCGAAATGAAAAGACAAAGATAGGTAATAGAGTAGACTTTGGAAAAATTATAAAAGCTAATATTTTATACCTACTTACCCAAACTTAAAATGTTTTAAAAGTTTATTATTTAAGTACACAGGGTTATTGTTAAAAACCAACAACCTTGCAGGAGTGGATTACTAACGTTTGTTTTACGACTTTCCGTAAAAGACAAGAAAATATCGACTATACTACAAAACTCGATCAGCTGTTCGGACATTTGTATGGAAAGTCGATGTTTTTAGAAAAATTAGAACAAACGTTGTAGTTTATGATGTTAGTAATTTACTCCCGCGAGGTTGTTGGTGTATTACAACCCTGTAACCCTGTATATTCTTAATTTCTGTGTCTATATTTACGGACATCGCAAATTAATCAAGTTAGAAAAACAAACATTATTATAAAACGATAGTACCTATATGAAAGAGAAATAAGTGTTATCAATATTTATATTTTGCAATAAACACGCGACGACAACTAATGAAGTGAGAACATATCACACACAAATGGCATGCGTGCGCGCACTTTGATTTAGATTTTAGAGCCTATACCAAAAACATGGGCGACTAGGCTGGCGAACAGGCGAGCGACTTCAATGTGGGTAGTGTTTCTTGTACATTCGTGCAGAAAAGTTGCAATAGTATCCTTACTAGATATACAAAAAATAAAGGCACGTCCTTTGTTGTTGCAAAAATAGATAAATTAGTAAAAATGATCTGAGTCGCGTAAATCAAGACCAAGTGCGAACGTACACACTTCTATTTAAACTAGCAGAACGTACAGTCGCCGGTCGATCGCCCAGGCGTATTGGGTCTTATAGGCACAGAATAAATAATATTCAATCTACGATACTTTTTATGAAGACAAAGTCAAATAATCCATCTTGTAATATACACGTAGACAAGCTCTTTTGAATCGTTCAGTTTTGCCTAACTAGGGGACATTTAAGATGCAGAACGACTTGTAATAGACATCACCAAATAGAGAGATTTAATTCTTATACGAGTCATTAAACTAAGTTAACATCCAATAAAAACAATATAATTATAAATATTAACTTATTTTATAAAAAGTGGGTTTCAAAAACTTGCATATTTTGTTTTTAAGTTACGTAACAAAAGTTATTATAATAAAGTCTGTGTAATAATAAATAAAGTCTTAATTGAAAATAAATTATATTCATCATTTTAATTGAATCATAGTTCTATGGAAGCTAGAATATTGATAAAGTTGAAGATTTCGCCTTTAAGGCTTGAAATAAAAATAAGGCTTAAAATGGTTGAAGTTTGTTTGAAAGCCCCTTGATTTAGAAGCTAGAATCCTTAAATTTTGTGTTTAGGTTGACGATTAAAAAATTATATATGTGTCTCAGCGTTTTTGATAATTAAAATAAAGGGGTGAAAAAAGCAAACACATTTTGTGATTTTCCGAAAATCAACCCCTTAGGAGGTAAATGGGAACGCAAACCTAAAAATCGATAATAAATAAATGTAGTTATTGAGGTTAAATGGAATGTGGATTGCAAAAATTGCATTTATTTGAATTCAAACATGGCGGACATATTTCAACCTCTAGACAGGGACGGGGACGGAAAAGGGAAAAGAAAAGGCAAGGGGAACGGGATACTAATATCTCTGAACCAAATTCTGAACGGGGACAATAAGGGGACATAAATAAATGACCCACATGTTATTTTTTAAACTTAAATATCTCAAAAATTGCTCATGACAGATTCGCACGGTTGAATATTTTTTGCTTATTGGGATAAGATCTCTGAGGTGAAACAGTTTTTTGGAAGTGACATCGCCAAAAAAAGAAAATGACCCACTTATTATTTTTTAAACATAAATATCTCAAAAACTGCTTATGATAGACTCACATTGTTGAATAACCTTTTGCTTATTGGGATAAGGTATTTGAGATTTAAGTTTTGGAAGCGACAGGACCCACGTATTACTCATACATATCCCAAAGTGACATTAAGTTTTGTTAAAATTTTTAGTTTGTAATGTAAGTAATAAAAGCTTAATTTATTTCACCCGCATCTTTTTTATTTTAAAAACATGTAAATTTTTAAGGTAATGTTATTAAAAGATTACTTTTCTCAAACCTCAATGAATTATTGAAAATCCCATAGAAACTAGTGCACCTATTGTGTAAGCTAGAATGTAAGAATGCGGAAGGAAAATAATGTTTACGGTTTTATTGAAAGTAAAATAAAAACTGTACTTACTTTTAAAATTGTTCGAATGGTCACACGTTTATAACGTGTATACTAATCGATGACACGGATTCAAAAGCCGGATCTCAACTCTATCCATTACTAACGCTCTTTGTGCTCATTAAGCAGCTAATTAGGTAATATCATATATCTATGTTATGTTTAATAATTTGTCAACGCCATAATAAAATATTAAAAAAATATATATATTTCAAAAGGGCCGATTTTTTTAGTAAGTACTTATTAGTTTAATCCAATTGCATGTACAATATGTACAAAAATTTTCGAATAGGAATGGATAAAATAAACTTACCGCAACTAAACGAACATTTAAAATTACACAATAACAACTGTTTACCGTTTATCTAGAGCCGACTATCTACAAACTATTTGAGTCGGAAGGGCCATACGACCTTTGATCGACTAGTGGACCTCCACCATTCACGTTTGGTGAGCTATCAATAAAAACACAATGCAACGTTATCTATTTTCAGCGAGCTACAACACTAATGAGCGCACGCAGGACCGAGAATAAATATATCATTTTGACTTCTTTATACCTTAGATAAGTGGAAGATGGCAAAGGGCAGGGGTCGCTGCAATCTAGTAAGATACGGTGCCGCAGCGAGACAAATATCCGATGCGGCTTATAAGTGCACTGTGATGCACACCTTGTTCATTAACAATCGAAATAAATATTAAACCTGTAACCATATTTATAGTCCTTTACCAGACAGATGTTAAGAGTGAATAATAATTAGTTCATACAATAACTGCAGCTAATATCTTACCTGTCTAACTTCACGAACATGTCGAATACGCAAATACACGTACACCCGTATCCGCCGGCTTGTCGGTTTTTTGGGCAGAGATCAAAGGATTGCGAATATACCGAATAAGTTCATTTACCGTCCACACATCTTACTTAGCCGGACTCAGCAGCTATGCGTGCGTGTGAATGTTCGGCTCGGCATATTCGCTGACTCGCTGTTCATGACGAATGTATAAGATATTTTGTTCATACCACGTTCATACATTATATAAAAAGGAAAATCACTCATTCACTCACTCATCACAAAATCTCAGAAACTACAAGTGCTAGGAGTCTCAAATTTTGCATGGGGGCTCCTTTTAAGACGTAGGTGCTCACTAAGACGGGATTTTGCGAAATCCAACCTCTAAAGGGGTGAAACAGGGTGGCAAAGTTTGTATGGGAGAACGCGATTCCTTGGCCCGATTGACTTGAAATTTGGCATAGACATTCTTTCACAAAATTAATTGAACACATGTTTCGTATTTTTTTTATATTTATACAATAACAAGGTTAAAAAGTGGTAGAAAGCTACTTTTGGGGTGATTGACTTCGATGTCGGAATTGAAACTTCTTAGTGCATTTGATTGATTAATTAAGAAAAATAAATACATCATTTGTCATTTCAACGTAGTATTATATTATCTTTGGTTATTTCCCCTGAGAGTAGGTAGAATTTGTATGGGAAACGCCATTTCGGGTTATTTTTGACAGCTAACTTTTGATAAAGAGGTTTTAGTCTGAATAATGATCTTAGTAATGATAAAAGGACCGTAGTGTTGCTTCCATTTTAGTATTCAGCTGCTTTGTTATAAACTTACTAATTAAAAGGATAGCGCTAGCTGGTTCTCAAGGTAAAATTGATAATCATTAAATTGTAGGTGATACGAAGTTCACAGGGTCCACTAGTACATTATGTGTACGTAAGTGTTACGATGGAGAGGGGCAGTCTGTCACAAGTATTATTATACTCTCTGGGCAGTCCCAACCTGCTGTTTATAAAAACAATCTTTTGTGAACCAAATAATACAAATACTAGCAAATAAAGCCGAATAAATATGCGAATGAAGTGCCAGCATAAGGTTCAATAAAAAAATAAACAGCTGCAACCATCACCGAACTCGTGCCGCACACTTCGAATGGGGGCCGCCCATGGGTGTAGCGAGGTATGGGCAGGGAGGAGCAGCTGCCCTGGTAAACTGTAATTCTGACGAGATTCATAGCTTGCGACGCTTCTTATAAGACCTAAGAAACTAACAGGCTTGAAGGCCGGCTTGTAAAATCCAACAATACAGGATGTGATATCAAATATATAATTTTTTAACATCATTTCTTACTCTAAAAAATGACACTTATATTGATTGTAGAAGGTTTTCTCGTTGCAAAAGGGTTGCTTTGCCGGCCACTATCATGGCTTGCATATTATGGCAGATGGCTATAGCCATTTAGATCATAACATCATGCAGTGAGGTGATCTCCATACTTACATCAATTAAAATATTAATAAGTAGTAAATTATAACATCTGCAATAGCCTAATCACTCAAACATGAGGTGGTCAATGGTAAGTCAGTCATTTAAACACAAGCAAAAATGTCAGGAAAGCTTGTGGACAACTTAATATTTATATTTACTCGCAATATACATTTATTTATAGGTACTCGCATTGTGTGTTCAAGTACTGAGACTAGTATTTGAATACTCAATTTGACTCAAATACTGTTTGAGTTGAAGTTGAGAAGATGTTTTTTTACTGTTTTTGTTTGACACTAGTAAAACATGAATTTGCATTGTTCCACAAAATAGTTCACTAAGTATTACTATACAAAATGACACTGGGGTACTGGTTGTATGTACTCCCACAATAAACAATTAAAATTTAGCATTACTTGAATTCTCTATTTGAGTATGCATAGGTATCCGAATACTGTATTTTAGGTACTCGAGTATGCGTGTATCAAGAAGGTATTCGATTCCGAGTCAGTACTCGAGTCGGCCTCACTCGGCCCATCACTAAATAAAGATTCACAAATAAGTAGGTACCTAAGCTAAAAGTATCTCAATGGAGATAGGTATCACTCACAGCTACACTGGTCGGAGAGTAAGGTTCGGTTCAATGCACCTTAAAATACAATTACAATTAAAATAATGGTCGGAGAGTCAGGTTCGAATCGCTAAAGTAATTGCAAATTAAATAAACAGTATTCGGAATTGACCACGATATAATGACAATTTGACCAAACGCCGGGTACCCCCATGCCCCATGAATTCAATTCTTGTGTACCTACCTCATTTCTAAGAAGTTCTTTCCTGAAGAATAATTTCGTTCGTAGTGTCAAATTTAGTTGACTTGCTTTGTTGAGATATTTTTCAAAGAAAATTTAAGTAAATAAAATACCTGTAAAAGTTTCCAAGACTCTCCAAAAAAACTCACACACAAACAATCCAGTATCCACCATACCAAACCACAGATGAATAAACAATAAATAAACACAGACCAACACACAGATTAAAACGAAGTCAACGGTATTAAGTCTTAATGCTCTAAGCAGTGTTGCCAGTGGCAGATAGTCAAATATAACATGAGATAGCTCAGAAAGTAACATTTTAACGAGAAAAGTAACATTACCTATCTTGTTTATTGTGGAAAACGACACAATACATACATATATGGCATTTTATTACACAATCGTAATAAATTTTGATCGAATAATCGACTGGCGATGCTAAAAATGCCTGATGTGGGCCCCTATCCACTAGTAAACTAATTAGTATCAGTTTTAAAAAAACATTTTGATTAGTTTTTTATATTAAAATTCTACATAGGTGGGTTGTGTTTGTAAGATGCCTATATTTTCGTACCCATCCGCGTAAAAGCCTAGTCGCGGCATGCGTAACGCGCGGTGATGACGGTTTGGTCAAAAAATCATTACAATTAACCTTTACCTAATGATTTTGCTTATGCATTTAAAATTTTAAAATCGATTGTAATCATTCGCTGCTCGACTCACTTGCGCTTGCTTATAAGCGGGATGGAAAATTGAGAAATACATGCGAGTGAGTGAATATGTTGCATTCAGTAAGTTCACAAAATCAAGTGCGCCAAGCAAGATGACGAACATAAAAAATTCTTGGATGAGTTCCGTTTTACGATATTTTTTTGTTTGCTGGAAAATCTAAAAAGTAACACAAAAGTAACATATTGAGTCGT
This sequence comes from Catoptria pinella, assembly GCA_963556745.1. Lineage (NCBI taxonomy): Eukaryota > Metazoa > Arthropoda > Insecta > Lepidoptera > Crambidae > Catoptria > Catoptria pinella. The sequence continues at coordinate 5,665,654 of OY750775.1, read as the reverse complement.
GTAACATGGAGGTAACATGAGACGGTCAAAAGTAACGTAAAATGTTACTTTTGTAACATTCTGGCAACGCTGGCTCTAAGTCTGTACCAAACCAACCATCGCGAGTGGCGGTATCGGTAAAAACATTGGATTTAATGTTAGCTTTGTTTTGATAGATGTATGTGATACATTGCTACTTTTCTTTTGTAAGTTTTTATTTGTGCCATAACGAAGTAGCAATGTATCTTATAATCTCTCTAAACACAACTCAATGTTATCTACATTGACTCCCTTAGAGCATTTAGCCGATATAGCCCCTGCAGCTGAAGCGGAACCCGATGAAGTTTAAATGTTTTGTATGTACCTATTAATTTCCTTTTTTTTGGTCATTCACACGTGTTTTCACATTAAAACTGCAACGAAATATCCATTTTCTTTGTTTTGATTTAAAGATTGACGTACAGTAGTTGTACGGTAGTTTTAGGGAAAATTTGACGTAATTCTGGCAACACTGACAAGAGTAACAAGCTCTATTCCATTAATCAAAAAAAAATCAATCAAATATTAGATTAAATATGGCGTGAGGACTGTAATGGGCGTGTGTGTTATAATTTTATTTTATTTCTCACAATCACTAGAAATTATTCAGTTTAGAGCAATAGTTAATTAATTAGCGTTTTAAATGTAAACCTTTGCATACGTAACATGTAGTAGAGGTGATGGAATCTTTAGAAGAATCATATTGTCAGTCACTTGGCGATAGTTTTTCTCTCTACGAGCGTTATCTGAGAAGTTTCAATGTTGTTGATAATTTTGTAGAAGACAATCAGCACGAATCAAGCGGACGGGCATCGTCACTTAACGACGACTCCGAAAGTTCAGACGCCAGTAGAGGTAACATAGATTTGTCCGCTGTTCAAGCAAACAATTTAGATAAACAACATAGCCCATCAAGTGGGATGGAATATAACTTACTGGATACAAGTAAGCACAAAAACGTGAGTAAAGAATCCTTTTTAGATGTTGATGGTGAAAAACGAAAGTCTTGTACTTTGCAAGCCAATTCGTTACACGATAATTCGTCAACAACAGCCGAACAAAGCCTTCTTAACGATCACTCCGAGCCCACAGAGGTCCACGTATCGTCAGAAGACTCGAAACCAGAACGTTTCAAACCCCCAATTTTCCTAACCTCAACAATGGAAAACAGCAATAACGCAGTCGACAGCGTACCAATGTTTCGAAATGTGATGCCTTCGGAAAATGTATTCAAATTGCCCATCAGTGAACTTTCCTTCAATGGTACCTTAAAACATGTTCAAAAATTAAAACCTATTGTAGATCCATTGACTGCACTAAGTTCGAAGAATAGTTTAGGAAATTTACGTGATCAAAGTTTGGAAGCTGGCTTGGATAAAAGTGATAATACTTCTGACATTAAAAATGACAGTGACCAACATCCGAGCAGCACATCTGATGATCAAAGTTCATTTGAGAAAAATTTTATAGATAGGACAACTGAGAGTACTGGTGACTCTCAGTATGAAGAGTTTAATGGCAAACAAGCATGCCCATTGTTGAACGAGGATGGCAGTAGTGCCAAATGGAATTCTGAACAAAGTTATTCATCTCTAGAGGCTTCTTTTGACAGTGGGGTTAGATCCCCAGATATGTTCTCTGATGGAGATGAAGAAATTATTCCTGCTCAAGAACCATTTTGGGATTTCCTAAAAGACTTTGAAGCTCATGATAAGAAAAGAGTGAGAAAGACTGAGGTTAGTGCTTTAACCAGGGTTGTTAACATATTTGTTTTGATTATAACAGTTCATTTTCAATTGCAATATTTTAACAGTTTGGTTTCTATTTCAAAACAGTAATATCAGTACTATGGAACTTTGGAACTAAATATTACTTTTGTTATTGTTATTCTTGTTAGTACCTTGCTCACTTATGAGTAATGATCAAAATTCTTAAATAAACCTCTAAAATTATGTTATTGTTTGTTACAAATTATAAATTAAAATAAAATTTGTTACAAATTAAAGATTCTTTATGGTCCATTTTGTGTTTTAGCTTATCCTGCAAGGAGTCTTGCCTCCACCATCAGTTACAGTACTCAAGACTGATGTGACTCAAATGCTCAAGAAATACTACTGTTTTTTACCAGCTTTTTCTAATGATGAGAAAGCATCCATTATAGAATCAAACTCTGTGACACCCATGAAAAGGGTATCCTTTGTTCATATACCAGAACTAGAAACATCAGCTCCAGAAAGTGAAGTGGCTGAAAGTGCAAAAGTCTCAACTTCATTTGACCGACCAAAAAGTTCACTTTCAAAGGATAGTAACAAGTCTGAATCAGAGTTAGACACTAGTATTAATGAAAAAAGTATTAATTTAAAAACATGCACAGAGGCGGAGGCAGTAGAAACTCTTTGGCCAGAAGTATTGAAATGCAGACACTATGATGTATAGTGAGTAAATTTTTGTTGAATAACATTATTTATAAACTTTTTGTTTGTGGAAGCTTGTAATTAAATTGTAAGTGTTTTTGTATGTGATGTCCACATTTTAGGTTAGTTTATTAATGTTGAATTTCACAAGATAAATTATAGTAATTCAGTGTTGTAGCTTTAACTAATGCTTTTATGTAGCAGGTTGGAAAAACAAATAATAATAATTGTGCAAAACCAGAAAATTAGTAATTCTAACTTACCGTAAAAATCAATATCATGCATGCTATCATTTCGAAAATAGGTTATCATTTTTTTAACCTTAATAACTTTCAAAAAGTTTCCAACAAATATTTTTTAGGTACCTATGTCCTATTAATACTTTAAGAAGCAACAATTTCAATTATACATTGTCTTTTTGCAGTTATAATGTAACAAGGTATTCAGAGAAGTTTGAGTGCCTTGCATTACGTTACGGCGAGAGGTTTGTTGGTGCTGAAACTGACACAAGTGTATGCATTCACTCTGGAGGTCTGCAGTCACCAAGCAGTGCCAGTAAACGAAAAGCATTAAGGTATGCATAATATGTTTATTTCCGGTAAATAAGGTGCTTACAGTTATTATATTCTAATAGTTTATTCATTCTTCATTTTTGAGCAGCAAAATTAACAATTAAGTTTTTATGCTGCGGGTTTTACTTATAAGTGAGTATATTACAGTGGTGAGGGGTGAAATTATAGCGAAGGTAAGCCATTCTACAAAAATGTTATGATTTGCATAGTGGATTGGTGGGGTAGAATTTCTAAAGGTAAGCTGATGGGAATTGAAATCTCCACCCCTTGAAAAGTGCCCCGTTTACAGATTTTCTCAAGAAAACGATACAAGCTAGGACCAAATGGTCAAACACTAAATTAATTGTTACTAAATTACCAACAAATAAGTAATTGACTAATTTTGCCATATTTCCCATACATTGAAATCTAGAATGAATATACTATAAATAATTTTATAATACAAATTGTTTAATTTCCTAAGTAATTGGAGTGGTTTAGGTTGTTAATTATGAGACAATAAAGGCATAGATTCGGATTGCTATACACACCCAACTGATCTGATCAGTATTCTAAGAGATATAAGGATATGTTTTAAAAAATCCCTAAAAAAATTGCTCTAAAAAGCAAGAAATAATAATCAAATCTGCATAATTACTATTCAAGTACCTACGCGTATCTGATATTAAAAAAACGTCTTTTGAAAACAAAGACGAACATACAACCTCCTCGTTTTTTGAAGTCGGTTAAAAAAACCGCGAAATTAACATAAAAATGTATGGAAATCCTGAAACTGAAAACTCTGATCCTTATATCTCTTTGAATACTAATCAGATCAGTTGGGTGTGTATAGCAATCTGAATCTCCTCCATACATTCCCTGGATGGCCATCATCAGATCACAGCGAGGTCCATCCTTGGCGAAGAACCAAGGCTACAAAGTAACCTCGTTTGTATAACAATCGATTGGTGTCCTTAATTATCTGGCCACCACTGTATAAAATCCTTTCCCTGTTTTTTCTCTTAAATCTTGCTAATTTATGTAATTATGGCTTTAGACTTGCACAAGCTAAGTCCCCGGGACGCCGCCTGTCTCACTTAGCGCGTCGTCGACAGACCTTCTGCAGTGCTGCCACCATTGGTGAGAAGGCACAAGCAACCGCTTCTAAGATGGTCCTCATTGATAAGAAGTAAGTATCACATTAATGTTGTTCATGAACATTTCTGATGTTTGCACTTTAATATGTCGATTTTATTATCATACATACTAATCTGACAAAAATATCTTCTCAAGTTTCTTCCCACACAGAAAGCTGATCAATACATCCGACAGGAGAAGTCCACGAAAAATAGGTGTACGCCGTACACCCGGCAAGAAAACACCGGTGCGGAAAACTCCGGGGAAAAAGACACCGGCTAAAACACCCAAGACACGAAGCGGTGGTTCCAGCCGAAAGAAAGCTATGAGACGACTTCTCATGGACACTGATAAAATAACACGATCTCAACCGACTCGAGAAACTTTGAAGAGGGCTCTCTTTGTTAGTCCTGAAGGAAGGAAGGCTGTACCTGCTGCCCCTAGCACATCCGTGCCTTTGCATGCTATGAAGTCAAAGAGAGCCTTATTCGGGTCTCCAGTTACTGCTGAAACGAAAAGCTGTGATGGGACACAGAGCGACCATTTCTTGAAAAGGAAGCGCGACGTTTTGGATGACGAACCTGTAAATAGCAGAAGCAAAATAGCAAAGAGTTTGTCATTCGGAGGAGACACGGTTGGAGCCTCACAGTCATTTTCGTTTAATCGACGAGCTTCAGAAGTTGTCATGTCTAAAAGCATGGTAGAGCTAAATTACCATCATAAGCAGGTAATTTATACAATTTCGTAAATTGACAAAATTTTGGCTTCTAATTAAATTAATGCTAAAGCCTCGAAGTGCAGATTCCAAAGTAAAAGTAAAAATATTTTTATTTAAATACCATCAAAATTACGCTTTGTCAAAGTTAATTAATTTGTTTAGTTAGAAATTAATGGTAGAAAAATTCCCATGTAGAAACTGCTATGGGCCGTATCGGCGGCTTTACGCGTGCACGGTTGGAGCATGTCATCGCCCGGTTTCCGCGAGAAGGCATCCCTGCTGGCGCGGCTGACGCGCAAGCTGCTCACGCTGCCGCCGCACGCCGCGCGGCTCGCCACGCCCAACCTCTCCACCTCCGACGCCATGCTCAAGTAAGCCACTAGCATTTCTTCTTCGTTTTGTTTGACAGTGCCTTTGTGGATTTCACCTGTGTCGGGTATCTTGCAACTGTGGACTGTTGGGGAGATCCTTGGGGGAGGCCTATACCCAGATGTAGTTATCCATCCGTAGCGCGAGTTAAGGTGCCTCCAAATCTACCCGATCATCATGGTCGATGGGCCATATGAATATGTATTGGTCTAGCTAATCTGAGGGATGCTAAGGGTATCAAATCAATCCTATGGTGTACAGGTTTGGAGGCTGCGTTGTACACACGATAGCACGTCAGGTTATACAGTTAAACTGCGAAAACAGCTTTTATTACGTAGGGCATAAAGGCGCTCTCAAGGTCAACATGTATAGTCTGAAATGCCGTCGTGTGTACATTCAACATGCTCCCTTTATCACCGCGTACACCAATAATTTTCGTAATATTTCCAGGGTGGCGCGACTTTACGTATTCGCCATCATCCAAGGCCGCACTGTCGAAGACTGTTTCGAAGAAGAGAAAACAAAACTAGCGAATGAAACTAACAGCAAAATTTCAGGTTACATATCAGCAAATGCTTATCAGCAACTAAAGACAAAGCAAACAGCCACCAGCACTATGACCTCTCAGATCAAAGAAAACGCATGCAATGATAGTTCCTTTAAACAGGAACAACCTAGAAGCAGCTCTAAGAATATATTACAAGATAAGTTAGTGAATATAGACTCAAATTCAAACAGCAGCAGTGGACTCAGTTTGCTGGATAAAAATAATTTAAGCCTCTTCAAGTCTAATTCCATGCCTTCCTTTGAAGAAGCAGCTAAAATGAGAGCCCGCAGGCAGATTAGTTTTGACAATGTCGATTTTCCTAAAAGGTGATGTGTTTATTTTAACTTATAACAGTTATAACATATTATTATGTTAGAATAATATAAGTTCGCGTTTATGTTACTGGCAACGTGTATAATGCCTGAAACGTTCAAGTAATGTATGAAATAAAATATTCATTCATCATTGCCGGTGACATTTACATTGCAAGCTCAATTTCGTGTTGAATCATTCTATAAAAACAATTGTGTCGATATTAAATGTTATAATAAATGCTTGGACAATTTCACACATCGCTAAAAAATAATTCATGACATGGTGTACCTGACGATAAACATTCTATACAATACTAAATTATATACTAGAAAAAATATGACTCGCACAAACATTTTATTAAAAGTACATAATCTTTATCTACTTGGCCCAATGCATTTAAATAATGACTATTCAATGTGAATACGACCTAAGGCTTTGAAGGGATGACGTGTCTTTTCCGGGGATATAGTGAAATAATCCCTCGCGATCCGTGCACCCACCTACCGGTGGGGTAACCGTACCGGGTTATTCACGATTGTCGGAAATCTACTCGAAAGCATTCGATTCGAATACGTATACTACGATAGATTCGAAAACTGCTATTCACAAATACATTCGACTGGCATTCGATTCACTTTCCGACGGGAAAGCGCAATGCATTTACAAAGTTTGGAAGCATAAGGTAGAAAATAAGATCTATATCGGAAGACTTTCCTATTCGATTCGGAAAGTTGATTTCCGACAATCATGAATAACCCCCGGGTCCACCCACCAGTGGGTGCACGAATTGTAGTAAGTCCAATGTAAATATACGATATTTATTTATTTAAGAAAAATGTTTCCATTTTGATTACTATTAACTTTTGGCTTAGTTCAACTCTTATATTTTTGACTATTAAAAGGACAAATTGTAATTTTACGAACTCCTTATAGGCTCTTCCTTGGTATGAATTTGTTGTTTTTTCATAAAGTTTTATTTTGTTTTTGTGCATGACTTACTTAGCAATTAGTAGCTCATAATGCGACCACTTTGTTAATGACGCAAGTCATCAATATTAGTAAGTATGTCAAGTAATATCGCTCGCTTCACCCTGATGCACTGTGTAGGTAATTAAGAGTAAATGATGTGTGTTTAACGATGTAGTGAATGTGTTACTATTGCTGAGCTTGATCTCAGGTGTTACTAATAAATAAATTATTTTTTTCTCAACATCGTTTTTTATTTAACTGTATCATATAATATAGTATTTATTAAAGTAGACTCATTTAAAAATATTGTGATTCTGTTATAACCCCGCCACACAGACGAAATTTTGATTGGGAATTCCGAAACGTAATCATTCCGAACGCAGCTAATTTTTACAAAATTTATGGACCTACATCGGAATTTTCATACATTATTAATATTCCGTTTGTATGGGTATGTGGCGGGCCTACGGCCAAACGAAAAATTACCGCATGCATGTATCTGGTAGGTCCGTAGACTTGTATGGATTTCGTTCGGAATGATTTCGTTTCGGAATTCCGAATCAAATTTCCGTCCATGTTGGCGGTTCGGAGTTCGAACCTGTGACATTTCGGTAGATTCAACAACTTTTCATACAACTAGTCGATTCGAAGTTAAGTTTTATTTTGCGAGACAGCCTACGAAGTAGACAGAATCGTGTGCAATCCAGATCACGATTTGTTCCTTATTCAACTTTGAGGATTTACGGATAAGATCGAACAAAAAGTATGTCGTAAGTATGTCGTCTGCGTAGTAGGCCCTTAATTTATATGTCATTTGTTACATATAGGTATCACAAAGTATCAGAATGGAAGTGACTAATTATGCGAATAACAGTTCAGTCCTTATCTTTAATAACAGTCATCAATATGATAAGATTAAATACATTAAAAACAAATCTAGATATTGTATTTTCTATCGTGATCGGAACTGCCATACCATACTGCCAAGAATTGGAACGGGGTGAAAATTATAAAATGGGAAGTCCTCAATCATATCCCGGATTAACTGAAGATGTTTTGGAAGACTATACTACTTTGACATACTTGAATAAAGGAGAAATACTACAGTGAGTATATTATTAAAGTTATTACTGAAAACAAAGGAAATAGTTTTCATGAATAGGTACCTAAATATTACATGTATTTTTTATTACAGTTTAATGAAGAAATTTTATTCCATCGATCCCCCGAAATTAGAGGCGGATCCCAATCATCGATTCCATATGAATGAAATTATGGCCAAGTTTGATGCAATAAAGGTGAGTAGAAGATATTTTTATTATTATATTCTACCCTTTTTAATTTCTTGCCCTGTAGCAGCTGTAGTGAATGACGAACTTCGCATTCGAATGATGTGATGTGTGATTTATTGATTAAGCTAATTTCGTTATCAATTATTAGACAATGTGATTCATAGCTGATTGAGATTGAATGCTGATTCATTAATATTATGATGCGAAAAATTTAACTATGTAGGAACTGAAGGAGGTGACCAAATTAAAAACGCTATCGGTAGAAATCGACGAATTTTAATCTGTATAATTTGGCTTGTGTTTAAATGCCTACCAGAAATGCACTTATATTAATTCCAATATTCAAAATACCTGCAAAAACGGATAAATTCTCACCAAAATGTGTTTCATGAAGTATTATAGAAATTAAGCTAATTTCCTTTTTATTGAAGGGTGTGTAATGTATGACCTAAATGCAACATGCATGCATGCAACATGTATGCAAGCATTGTGGAGCTCCGCTCGCTCCGCTGCGAGTGGTCAAAACAGATTTAAGTACATTGTAAATATCTGGCAACACTGACTCCGAATTCCATATCCACCCAAATTGTGAGGACATGTGACCGTGACCTAGTGGCACTTCGGCACTAGATGACATAGGTACCTGCCTGCGACAATAGACGTCTACCATACCACACCGCACTTTCTCGTTAGTTTCTGATTATGTAAAAAAATAAGTACCTTTATACTGTGCTTTCTATGTTAGATACTTTTCAGAATAATCCATTCCGAGATCGCATATTTCGGGTATTCTCCTCAAAAGGAGACGAGTGCTTCTCGTTCGAAGATCTATTAGACTTTTGTTCTGTCATGAGATGGGACTGCCCAACTGAAGTAAAGGCTGAATGGGCTTTCAGAATATTTGGTAAGTATTATATTATATAGATTCCTATTCCTACTTCTAGTGGATAACTTGTTGCTGTCGTTTTAGTGCCCCCCTTATCCCTTTCGTTCCGTGGGTTGTCGTAAAGCCGACTAACAGGATCTTCTGAAATTTTGGCCAGGTCTGAACTGCATCTTTGCCAAAATCGTGTGGAGCTCGGGTACCTATGCTGAATGTTGGTATCATTTCTTCTATTTTCTATTACTTACAGATATAGACGAAGACAAACAGATTTCGGAAATGGATATCTGTGAAATATTGGATCGCCTTACAACACACGGCGATAACAGGGAAAGATATCTTGATCAACCATCCAAGGAACATATTGCTAAAGTGGTAAGTTTGTACGATATCTACGTATGGTCAATAGTGAGTACATTAGCATAATATATAAGCAGATTAAATATTATTAAAGGGTTTGAAAGCTTTTGTATATATAAACATTTTCAAATCCCTTTCTCAAATTATTTTCTCATTGAAATATTATTAAAAAATGGGCCGTTGAAATAGAAATTGCCGGATGGCGTTATTATACTTTTCCTTATTGACCTTTTAACTTATTTTTAAACTTTTTTCAGATAGTAAAAGAAATGAATTTGGATAGCACCGGAACTATTAGTCTTAATGAATTCAAGCTGATTTTGCCCAGAATACCCGAATTTGCGAGTGCATTTTATTTAAGACTGTGAACTTGTGAATAATAGCACAAAATGTTCGATATGACTTTATTGTGGTTCGTGTTTGACAAAGATTTAGTTTAGTATATTGTTCTGTGGTATTAGATTAGTGTAAAATTGCTGATCTCAATAATTTGACGGCATTTCAAAAATAATATTGTCTGTAGATAGCGCCCGGCGCCGGCGCCGCCGGAGCCGTATCAGAGACGGATAAAATCGAGGCACAGGACCAGTGCGGGAATGCGGGGGCGGGGGTATTGCCTCCGACCCCAGCGTCATGTATCCATCCATCTTATATTACATACGAATACAGTATTTTTTGCTATCGTGATACCATAAAAGGACTATTGAGCTGAGATATACGGAATATAAGTACAGCGAACAGGTAGACTACCACTTATCTAACGAAGAGTTGGCAAGCAGCCTTGTTGTAGCGTCCAGCGAGCGTTCGCTCCGGTAGCGCAGGGAACCCGCTAGTTCGTCCCGTCGAGCTTGACAGCACCATGGGTTGTTTATACTTCACGTAGAACGACGGGAACTCCAAATAAGTTCTATGGAGGAAGTTTACTTTTAATACTAACAAATAAACTGTCGGTAGTTGGGCTAACTCTTCTTGTGCCCTTAAGAGTCCGGCGAACAGTGAGCGTATCCCATACAAACGTAATACCAAAATGATTTGCAATTTGAACGTAATTAACTCTTCTTGTTATTCGGAATTTCGGATTAAGACAGTATTTGTCTAGGGTTCTATTAAATATCAAATTCAAAATGTCAATTTTTTTTCATACTAAACTGTAAATCGCATTAATTTTTATTTTTGGTTTGGTATTTTGGATTCATTTAATAGAACCCTAGACAAATACCTATTGTCTTAAATCGAATAACAACACAAGAAGAGTTAATTATGCTCAAATTGCTAATAATTTTGGTATTACGTTTGTATGGGAAGCTCACTGTTCGTCGGACTCGGGAGTACAGGGGTGTTATTCACGATTGTCGGAAATCAACTTTTCGATTCGAATCGAATCGGAATAGATCTTATTTCCTACCTTATGCTACCAAACTTTGTAAATGCATTGCGCTTTCCCGTCGGAAAGTGAATCGAACGTCAGTCAAATGTATTTGTGACTTAAGAGCACTTAATGCTCGAAGATTTGTAAATTGCAGTTTTCGAATCTATCGGAGGATACGTATTCGAATCGAATGCTTTCGGGTAGATTTCCGTCAATCGTGAATAACCCTATTACTACTACAGGACAACCAAGAGGTTACCTATCGATCAGAAAAATAATTTGACGTCCCATTGCGATAAAGCTGTGGTACCTACTGCCAGAAATTTTTAGCCATTATTGAGAATTTCTATATAATCCTACTTAATTCTTTGGATGGTATTTATTTAAACTTACGGTGTCATGTCCGGTGGGCACTGGCCATAGAAGGTTGGCTCTTTGAAGTAAACTAACGGGTGATACGCTTTAGGATAGCCTCTATAATAATCTCGATGTCGTTGACAAGCCTGTAACATTTTAGGGTTCTCCTATCTATCACCATTGGTTAGTTAAGGCTGTTAGGGTCTAACTGCTTATGCTTAGGCGATAGGATTGTGAAAAAGATAACTTTTTTATACCACAGTCGCATCGCAGGTGCAATACAATAAATACCTGCAGAGGGATCTGTTATTGTAAAAGAATCAGACTAATTTATTACTTAGTTAAATATTAATAAGGTGTACAGTTCATAGCCCTTGACCTGTACCTAGACGCTATTATAATCCGCGCGTGATGAGAATGGGATGGAACCTTGTCAAACTGAGACGCGCATTGTACGCCGGCCAGCCAAAGGGATATCCAAAAACACGGTGTCACGCATACGAGTGAGGGAACTTTTGCTGCAGCAACTTCATGATAACTAGTGAATAATTAGTTAATTAAATTAAAATTAACTGCAATTTTCGATTCACTTTGACAAGGTTCCATCCCTTTCTCATCGGCGATGAGATATAAATATGAGCTAAATATTTAAAACATTTTAAATTACTAGTTAGTATTTTTGTTTGGTTTTCGTTTTCAACTAACGTCATAAAAAGTTTCGATTTCATCTTGTCTTCCGTTGTCTACAAATAATATATCCATTTTTTAATTTAATAGTTTTGTAGTGGCACACCTTCAATTTGAAAATAAAATAACTATTGCTTCTTAAATTCTAAACTAAAAACCTTTCATATTATATGTGGTTACATAATCGTTGGTGCATTTGACATTGATGATTTGTTTGATTGATTGACTCGAAGAGCATGTATTTTTATTGGCTATTCTTATTTTTATATACTCTTTACTGTAATACTCTGTTAATACATAAAGTTCTTGATACCTACCATTAACACGGACATGAAAAAATTTTTTGTAGTGACCATTAATAAGCTTATGGATACCTACATAATCATATCCCCCATCTTTTCTGTCTTGCCTTCTCTTCGTTTCTGTTTTGCTGTGAATTTGTATTTTGGTTTGTATTTCATTATTAATATAATTTCTTTGCCTTACTTTGAGTCTTCTTATTTTCCCCCTCTTTCACAGCCCAAGAACTTAATAATCATATTTGAGTCTTCCAAAATTCTTTATATTATGTACCTACCCAGTCTTTTTATTTTATCTAAGAATATAATTATGTACAAGCAAGAACTTTAAATTCATAAAGAGTATGAATTTAAAATTATTGTACGAGGTTACTTCTACAAATCTATAGTTATATTATTTCGTAGGTATCGTATCGTATCATGCATTATGAATCGAAAATGGGAAGAGCATAGAATAATAACTAAAGCTATTATTCTATGGGGAAGAGCACGTTTGGCCTAATGTATGTACTTTTTAATTGACTTCAAAAAAGGTGTCTGTGTCTAAGGTTGCCAGGTGTCCGGATTAAGCCGGGCATGTTTGGCTTTTTGACCTCTTGTCCGGCTAAATTTGACTGCGTCCGGTCTGTCCAGCTTTTTGAGTGGCTGCCGCGCAAGTCGCAAGTAATGCCACGACACGACTACCCTGCTGACTGACCGCTGCTTGCAAGGCGGTAATAATTTTTTTTTGAAACATATGCCTGGCTTTTAAAAAAGCTATGATTAGCTATAAAAAAGGTATATCTTCAAAAAACCGGCCAAGTGCGAGTCGGACTCGCGCACTAAAGGTTCCGTACCATTATCTATAAAAACGAGTAAAAAAAATCACGTTTGTTGTATGGGAGCCCCCTTAAACATTTATTTTATTCTGTTTTTTTTGTATTTGTTGTTATAGCGGCAACAGAAATACATCATCTGTGAAAATTTCAACAGTTTTACCCACAATAGAGAAAGATAAATGTATCCTCCCAAACTCACCACTATGTTCTATCTTCGTACCTACCTAAATAAGTATAATTTTATATTTAATTTAATGAAAAAGATGTGTTCCTTAAAATACTGTTTATTATGAAGTTATTTAAAACAAACAGTTTCTTTCGTGGTCTAAAAGTTTTATCTAATAAAGGCTTGACACGCGCCTTTATTATAACGAGGTGCTAAAGAGCGATCAGGTAATTGCGGGAAAATAGTTGTTCTGCCGGTAGCAGGTGGCAGTACTGCGGGCTGCTTGTATTTCACGTGGTAAGACGGATAGCTCAGGTACACCCTGTAATCATCGTTTCATTATTATTACCTACTTTAATTTACGATAGGTACAAGTAGGTAGGTACAGTAATTGTTTTTTTTTGTTACTTATTAGAAAAATACTTTTAATAAGGTGTTAGAGTAGTTTAGTCAGGATAGAAAAGTCGATCGAGCTTTCTATACCTACATACATGACGCTCCAACTTATATTTTTAAAATTGACATATTTGACATCGACTACTTAGACTGTATTCTCGCCCACCCACGCTTCAATGTTGAGTCTGTCCGATACCGCCGCAGTTCAGCGGCGGTATCGGCTAAAAACATTGAAGTTCATGTTAACTGTGTTTTGACAGATGTATGTGATACATTGCTATTTTTCTTTAGTAAGTTTTTATTTGTGCCAAAACGAAGAAGCTATGTATCACATACATCTGTCAAAACACAGTTAACATGAACTTCAATGTTTTTAGCCGATAGAGCCCCTGCTGAATGCTCTAAGGGTTGCGCCACCATTGGTGTCCTAGACCTAGTTGTTTATGGCGCTAAAAGAGGGCACTAGTGACCTTAGTAAGTATAGTATTTTTGAATATTTTACTCACTCAGACATTTCAGGAGGGCACTGTCCCTTGTACCCTGGTTGACGGAAATAAGTTAATGGATGATGGGACTTAGGATAGCCCTTATAATATTCTCTATGCATTTGGCAGGCCTGCAACATTATATTAATCATCTAATGCCCGTTTCACATGAGGGCAGAGCAGTGAGGCAGAACAGTAAGGCAGAACAGTTTGGAGGAACAGTGGCGTTCAAATACCGAATAGGACAGTCTGCGAGTAGTGATGGAGCGTCGACTAAGACAGCGGCAACATCTACGTTGGCGTAATTTGGGACGCGAACGTGCGCATGCACACTGTCCTGCTCTTTGCACTGCCCTGCACTGCCTTCGTGTTCACACGAGGACAGACGAGCGTGAAAGGTGGTGGGGGAAGCAAACTGCCCCGAAAAAATAGACCGGCGGGCTATGCCTTTGCCTTGGTCACTCTTTGTCGAGACAGTACTGAGCTCTTAGCCAATGTAACATTTACAAATTTTCGCTATGGCTTCGCTTCAAAAAATGTATAAATTTGTCGTATTAAATTTAGATTGATAACGAATCCCATAAATGTTTCAAAAGCGAAGCGATAACGAAGATTTGCAAATGTTACTTTGGCTACTTAGACCCCTGTTCTGTCTCGGCGTGTGCGTTTAAACAGTAGCAGAACTGTGCTGCCCACTATTCTGCCTCACTGTCTTGCCCTCATGTCATGTGAAACGTGCATAAGGGTCAGGTTCATTGTTTTGCACTGCACAGTACCTACTGTAAATACCTAATATAGGCAAATTCCGAATATATGATAAGTAGGCAAAGACTTTTATGTTGTAGGTATTGTAAGCAGATAAGTACTTTAAAACAGGTTATACCTACTTACAAATAATCAAAACTTTATATGTATGTAATGCAATAAAATTAATTAACTTAGGGCACGACTTAGGGTAAATTATTATGGTAGATCTAAGTAAATTACTTATTTTGTTTCACCTTATAAAACATTTCTATTTCTTCTTGGCGCAATGGGTCGACAAACAGAACATACTTAACCATGGTAAAGAAAATTAAAATGTCAGAAAGGATAAAGATAAATTACAGAATGTTATAAAAAATGAAAATTGAATTTGAATGTTTAAACAGCTGTCAACATCAGTTAGCATTCAAAAACCGGAAAAAGATGTCGACACACTTGAGCAATGACTTAGAGCATAGCAATGACATAATGCGCGCTACACAAAGCCCTGCACGCAAAGCCGATATTGGGCACTGCTAAGGGCACTGCATGCAGTGCTTTGTGTAGCCCATTATAAATAAGTCTTATGATGTAGCCACAGCCTTGATGTAGCCATGCTGATGCAGCTTATTGAAGAAGGAGGCTGCTGAAATCCGACCTATGTGGTCAAATCAGTCTATTTAAAGCAGCGATTGTACACATTTTACCAATCAGTGTCCAATTTAGAAATCCAATACAGAGTTGCCACCCGTATATATGTTCGATTTTAACGGTCAATTTACACTAAACTAACGTAAAGTATAATAAGGGTGCATTCTGGTTCAGACTAAAATCTATTTCAGCGCTGACAGCGATTATGACAGTTGGAACCTGTCAACGATTCGGAACGCTCGTGAACGTGCTCATAACGCTCACTGATCTCTTGGCCCACATAACCTCAAATTCCAAACTTTTCATTTTATATTGTGTTCTTATAATGGATAGTATCTTGCAGGATGGACAGGATGCTTACAGTGATATCGTTCGGAGCATGGGCGGCGCAAGCGCAAGATGGCAGATGCTATGACGCTATTAGTGACATCACACGGGCTGTCGTTATCGCGCTTACGGTGATTCGGTACGCAAATAAGCTCAATGACATCGCTGACAGCGCGAATCGGAATACACCCTAAGTTTATGGGCAACATACGTTTTCTGAACTGTCACTTTCAATTTGACGTCTAACATATCTACAACACATTTCTCAAAACGTCAAAACAAGGTTTCGTGAAATTTGTTTTGTACTATTTTCCTTTTGTGCATAATTCTTCGATACTTAAAAAACTTTTAAACAGTGACTTATTAATCCTTTTCAAATAATTGCCGAGGAAAAGAAGCGCCTGTGGTCGTTTCAGTCGAAAGCTTCATTTATAATTTAGGTGTACTATTTTTGTCCGCTCCCGTTTCGGTGCATTGAAATACATTTTGACATCCAGGAAAAGATGTTCTTCCTGTATGGTAAGCTCTTCTGGTACTCAGATACTTTAGCTATTAATTATATGTAACATATAAATAATGTAAGTATGTAACGTAGCAAATAAACTAGCTCTAGTTGTTTTAGGCATTGGTGTAAATCGCGTGGGACTGACGGTCATTAACATATTTTTTGTTCTATCCTAATGTGAATGCCTTGTAAAATACTCGTTCACTCGACTACACGAGTATGTTGCTATTAATTACAGATTTCTCTTCTGCAATTTCTACTAAAATCTGCTACTATCTGTAAAATAGTGAAATTACTTTTACCTAGATGCTAAGTCATAACGACTTAAGAAAGTACACAGGTATTTCAAGTGTAAAATATTCAAAGAGTATATTTGGCAATTAGTTTGTTTGCTTAATTTGTGATATTGTAGTGACTCATACTATCACTGGTGTAATGTTGGGGCTTATCTTTTGATTAGATAATGCATTGGATCCTTAATATACATCACCTTTTTAATAACCTCCAGCTGAGCTATATTTATATTTGCTTTAATTTTACCAATCAGTGTCCAATTTAGAAATCCAATACAGAGTTACCACCCGTATATATGTTCGATTTTAACGGTCAATTTACACTAAACTAACGTAAAGTATAATAAGGGTGCATTCTGGTGCAGACTAAAATCTATTTCAGCGCTGACAGCGATTATGACAGTTGGAACCTATACATCACCTTTTTAATAACCTCCAGCTGAGCTATATTTATATTTGCTTTAATTTTATTTATTACTAAATGCTATGAACAACAATCTAGAAAACAAGTAGACTGTATTTTACGCTGTTGAATTAGAAATCATCAAGTCAAGAAACTATTAATCTGTATTATTTATTTTGAAAATAAATCTTTGTAATCAATTAAAAATTATATACTTTTTTAATTAATGGTGATAATCAGAATTTTAAAAATGAAATTTGTGTTTGCTTATTATGTATAAATGTTCATTCTAATCATTGTCATTTGTAAATGCTACTAATGTAAAACAAAATATTATATCAGTCTAATTATTGATTTAAAAGTGATAATATTGTTTTAATGGAAAAACCAAAAGGACATGACGTTTAGAATTACTTATGTCCATTTCAAGTTAATAATAATTAACATTTTTACAGAAAAAGTTAAACGTATTGTGTTTTCCTTTTAGTAATAATGTTTTGCTTCTGTTCTGTAATATTGTAAAGCTATGAATTTTAAACCAGTTAGATGACTAAACCCTCGTAAAACATATGAATGGTTGATTGAGCAGACTTTGTCAATAGTTACTGACAAATCTGACAATACATGACTCATGTTCTATAAACATTGTAATTTTCATGGTCCACCAGTTGATAACAGGCGAATGTCCCTCTCATGTAATTGTTATGTATAGTTATATTGAATGTTTATTTACTTTTGTTCTTTGTTTGATAATGAAGTCATGTTGGCATGGATACCTGTTCAATACTGGTTTCTGCTTTATTGTGAATTGTGTGGGGAGTGCTATTTTCATTTAGTTGGAAATTAAATTAGTAATAATAAGCCAAATAATAACCTTGCATGTTCTGTGTCATATACCTACAGTGTGTACAAAGAGAAATAAATTCAAAAAGTATAAATCCATATTTTCATAAGTTGTAGTTTAGTAATTATTAATGAATCAATTAACAATTTTAACAGTATAGTAACATAAACTATTATACTAAACATTTAAGTTTATCAATGGAATATCGTTTCATTATTGTAGTGTGGTGTACAAGCACTTAATTGATTTAATTAAGTGAGTAAAATTTATATACACTCTAACTGTTTTTGCACTAATTACCATGCCAACATGTTATTTCTCTTTAGTGTGAGACTAAATGTAACTAAGCCCATTGTCTATTGTGTCTCATTTTCCGGGTTTTGAAGGGTTAATATATCTTTTTTTATTTTGCTAAATTTTTTCATGTTTTCTGCCCACAGTTGACACGTAATTGTGCCACTGTGATGGTAATGACGTGCGCGTCAGGCATGGGAGACGCAGTGCTACGCGAAAGGCTGCCAGCGCTGTGGCGGCGCATAGAAGACGCACATTACAGCTATCTGGAGACAGATGACAGCCCCGAGAAACTGAAGCAGAAAAAGAAGTTAGAAGGTAAATAAAAATAAGCATTCACCTATTTGCTTAAGAACGTGTAGTCTGCACGCTAGCACCGCCACTGAAAAAAAAATAGTGCTTAAATAAAGACGAAATTGTGAATTATCTCTTTATAGTGCACTCTGGTTTAATGGAGTTTTTTTGATAAAAGTGGCCACTTTTCGCAAAAAAACTTCATCTAACTAAACAACAGGCTAGAAAATATTGATTAAGCGATAAAAAGTACCACAAAGCTTCTTCGAAGTGCACTACAGAGAGATAATTCAAAATTTCATCTTGTAATTCATTCAAATGATTCGGTGTTGGTTTACGCACGATCTAACTCCTGAGGATGCTCCTGGTTGGGGCGAAACACGTGTAGAGTAGAGTAGTCCAATTGGTGAAGGTGCACGATGTGTCGCTGTCTTGCTAAATGCAGGTATTGTGCATTTATACTTTGTGGTGTGCGTGTGCATTTTTTTGCGGGCGCGCGGTGCATCTTGCATATATTTTTTGCGGGAGTAAGCTACATATATTTCTCTTTTCACAATGGTTTGGGACTTTCGCCAACTTGACGCCTGATTCAATCAAATTCTTCAGGGTTTGTTTAATATTGCTGTCTATAGTGTGATATTCTAATTGGTTATCACTTCATATTATTCCACAGATTACATCATAGAGTATCTGTCGCTAGTGCCTCATGAGTGCAAGTTTGGTCTGGCAGAAACCGGCAAGGTTTTCCAGCGAACTATAAATGAGCTGCCTGAGTTCAGCGCGTATCGAGCGGGGCTAGGGTGGGCGGCCCTGGGCCGGTACGCGGCCAACTTGTTGGCACAGCCGTGGAGGAAAGAGTATAAAGTTATAAGGGTAACTAGATATTTTCGAATACATAAGTACAAAGATTTATATTTTTTATTATTTTATATGAGGCAACATCACAAACATTGCTCTGATTTCAAAATAAGTAGTTAAAGCACTTGTGTTATGGAAATTAGAGACAACGGTGGTACTACAAACACCCAGACCTGAGCCAAAATAGAAAAGTCCGTTTTCTAAATTGACCCAGGAGATCGTAAAACCCAGGACCTCGAAGATGGCGACACCTTGAAAACCGGCGTACAAACCACTCGACCATGGAGGTCGTCAATATTTATTTGGTCATCATTTTTGCTCTTTAATATAATATTTCCTGAGGTAGTGGTTTGTTCTGAAACTCGTAATTAAAGTTTTGAAACGTATTTTCTAATATTATTTAAAACAAAAATACAGTATTATAATAATATGTAAACAATAACAAAATAAAGTATTTTCTCGCCTCCCTTCACTTGTATGGGAGCCCCCCTCAAAATATTTAAAAATATTTTATTATACTTCACCTTTGGTGCAAAAATGAAAACTGTAGCTTCAACGATTTAGCTGCTAAAGCTTTGTGACAGACGATAGACTGACACATGAGTGACAGCAATAGGACTCTATTTGGCCCTTTCGGGTTCGGAACCCTAAAAAGCCACTAATTAGATTTCGAGGTGAACAAAAGACAGGCATGTAGGTTATCCTAAAAACACGTTGTTTATTAATTTATTTCTTTATTTCGACAGTTATACTGCGGATACTTTAAACATGAGGTAGAAGCTAACATGGTGGGGGCGGAGAGTTTGTTGGTCGCGATGGGGTACAAGCTGGCGGGCGCGGGGCGGCTCGTGCTCGACGCGCCCGTCTGCCCAGACTTGGTGGCCGCCATCTCTAGGGACGCCATCATAGCGCAGTGCGAGTGCCAGGTAATGACTTTTGTAGCATTAGGCGAGCTAACATGGGGCGGAGAGTTTGCATGGGTACTGGCCGTCTGGCCAGACATGGTGGCCACTATCTCTAGGGACGCCAGGGTCTGTTGCACACGATGGGGTACAAGCCGGAGAGCGCGCAGCGGCTCGCTTTCGGCGCGCACATACATTTTACGGCAAATAAATTTTTCGATAGCGCGCACTGAAGAAACAAGCAGCCGCATCGCCTATTGCTCGATTGAGTGGAGGTGAAGGTGACCGCAGTTAAGTATCATTACTTTACTTTTGATGTTGTAATTTTTTCCTTAAAACTGGCCGGTCGATGAATTTGGCCTGTTTTGGCAATGCTTTAGCGATGCCTTTATTGCGACTGAAAATAAACTTTGATGGTCACTGATTATGTTTGTTTGTATCATATCATATTAAAGGTCCATAAAACTATACGTTACATTTGTCATGACAGATAATGTCTCACATATGGGAGAGCGTGTGGGGCAAGAGCGTGCGCGTGTCGTGGGCGGAGGTGGCTAGAGAGCGCGCCACGCACGCCGCCGACGTCGCCGCCGCCGCCGCGAGGCTGGCCGCCGCGTTGGACCCGCGAGTGGCGCACCCTTATTCCGACGGTAAGGTCATGTTATATTGGTCATGACATAATGCCACATATAGGTGGGCGCCGCGAGATTGACCGCCGCGTTGGACCCGCGAGTGGCACACTCTTATTCTGACGGTAAGGTCATGTTATATTGGTCATGACATAATGCCACATATAGGTGGGCGCCGCGAGATTGACCGCCGCGTTTGACTCGCGAGTGGCACACCCTTATTATGACGGTAAGGTCATGTTATATTGGTCATGACATAATGCCACATATAGGTATGCGCGTGGCGTGGGCGCCACGAGATTGACCGCCGCGTTGGACTCGCGAGTGGCACACCCTTATTATGACGGTAAGGTCATGTTATATTGGTCATGACATAATGCCACATATAGGTATGCGCGTGGCGTGGGCGCCACGAGATTGACCGCCGCGTTGGACCCGCGAGTGGCACACCCTTATTATGACGGTAAGGTCATGTTATATTGGTCATGACATAATGCCACATATAGGTATGCGCGTGGCGTGGGCGCCGCGAGATTGACCGCCGCGTTGGACCCGCGATTGGTGTACCCATGATTTTTGTAAAAATATATTATTTTGAGATGCCACTTGGTTAGTAGATTGTGAAGCATTAACGGTATTTAAACACCGCTCTCTAAAAATATTAGAAATCTTTGAGGGGAAAAAATAGTGTTGCAAGCATTAAGATTTTTTTATCATAGGTATGTAGTTTAGAGTAACTGTTATTCCCTAGCCTAAAGTCAAAGATCCACCTTTATTCACTCGATATATTTTTTGATAAATATATTGTAACAAAACGTAGAAAGACTAAATGAAATATTGTTTGCAGGTTCAGAAATATACTCCAATATACCTGTGACAGTATCAGACGCTCACCGCAGCCGGATCCCCGACCGGTACCACGCGATGCCTTGCAACCGCTTATGCCCCGAAGACGCCTTGTTAGAAGACCCTATTACCCCTATCGTCCAGTCCCCCTACATGGTCCCCTCCATGATCCCCCCACAAATGATGTACCCGATACCACACCAGCACATGCACCCAGACATACCTGTCACAGTCAATCAGCCCGTCATGGGCCCCTACGGCGTCCCTTACTACTACCCCGTACAAGCCCCTTACATGATCCCCACTCCTATGTACGCACCGATAAAACATGCAACAAATGTGCCTATAAACGGGTACCCACCAGTCACGCAATACAATAGGTACCCGTCCGTACCGACAGGCCAACTAATCGAGCTAGACCCCCCATCAGTTTATGAAAACGGAAAGTTCGACAGACACAGAGAAGATGATAGGAGTCATAGGAAGAGTAGACAAGCAGAAAGCTCTAGAAGAAATAGTACATCTAGGTCGGGATTCAGTGATGTGACACTACCTAGTCTACCTCGATCTGATACGCAACCGGTGCTGAGCAAAGCTAAGGAAGACGGAATGGGCACTTACGAGAGTTGGGATTACGTTTTTAGGAATTTGTCAAGTAAAGACCAGGACGGGGAGAGCCGAAATAGGTACTCACCTTCTTTAGACCGAGATTCGAGGACGCTCGATAGGTTAGATAGAGAGGAAAGGCGAGTGAAGTATCAGCCGACCACTCTAGACTTAGAAGACGGCCTACAAGCGCTGAATATCGATAGATCTTACGACGAAGACGTGTATCGAACGGCGAAAGTGAACGAGAATTTGATGAAGATGAAGCAGGAGCAGGAGTTGAGACGAGTGAAGCAACTGACGAAGAAACAAGTGGACGAGAGAAAGACACGAAAGCTGGAGCCTATCGGCAATCCGAAGGCCGATGCGTTGGTGCCTAATAAAGTGGCGCCTGATAAAATAAAACTGTTGAGTAAGAAGGATGTTAAGGATAGGAAAGAGGTGATAAAACAGCAGAATTCGGCGAACGGCTCCGCGGAGGTGAGGCGGGTGAAGAAACCAACCAAACTGGTGGCCGCAGAGGCTGACCGGCCGAAGACCAAGCCGCTCGAGAATGGGCACAGCTCTAAAACTGTTACTGGTGAGTGGTAAAATCACGACGAGTTCGTCTAATAAACATAATACCTAATATCGATTTTTGTAGGCAATTGGATGACTATCAATCCAGTTCGGAGACAATATAGACGTAGTTTACTTTTCTGTATTAAACCTGTCCGAGAATCAATCCTTGGACCTCGAAAGACGCTAACAATGTGCCAGCCAATCTTACCGTAAGATGTCGTAAAATTACCTATGCTTGTCTAGATCTTACTAGAATATGCCTTGACCTATTCACTCTCGTTTGACATGCATTATTTATTTCACAGCTCCACCGAACTACGACTTGAAAGCGCAACTAATAGTATCCCTCGACGAGACAGACAGCGTGCGTCGCTCGCCGCCGAAACTAGCACAAAATGGCGAGCGGACGCAAGATCGATGGGAATGCGGCACCTGTACGTACATAAACAGCAACGCAGCCGTCGCCTGTGAGATGTGTGGTAAGTCAAAGAGAGGGCCGGAGATTCAGCCTTTGACTTCGGGCGGGCGTGAATGTCCAACTTGCACGCTCGTCAACCAAAGAGACGCGACCGTTTGCGATGCGTGCCGCACTAGTCTCGACCACTGTCCTACGTATATTTAACTCGACTGCACGCCTTATAAATCGAGTCGATCGACTTAACTTTGGTATTGAGCTCGATTCTATTATAATGAATATTTTTAATTTTTTTGTTTGTACTGAACTCTAATTTTGGAGAGTGTTGTTAGTATTGAGCTTAGTAACCAAAGTTTTTGGTCGGTTAGTATCAATCAAGTCCTGGCTTATCAATGTATCGAAAATGTGCATTGTTCAATGTGATATACACAATCGAAGCATATAGATCATAGATTATTTTCAATTGTGTATAAAGTTACATCTCTGACGGTTAAATCATATTACTGTTGTATATGTTTCGCTTGGTAATAATATTATTGAGTTATAAATGATTTTAGAAGTAATTTATTTTATTTATTATTAAATGGAGCTTCGTTTTCGTTTTTTAGAGTCAGCTTTTAAATGAAAGATTTTCTAATTATCGTTCGATTTATTTAAAATTATAAATATCAAAGTATAAACTTGTTTTATTAATAAAATGTGCTTATTTACTATGTACCTGAAAGCTTAATCTATATGGGAGCTTAATACCCAATATACATAAAATTATTTATTGTAAATTGTTGCAAATGTGAAATACTTATAACTATTAAAATATAAGTAATTTTACCAAGCGAAATTAATACGGTATAATTATGGGAAATCTTATGATAGGATGTTTAAAATCGGGTTGCCAAGTAATTTATAATCAACCATTTAATTTTATCTTGCATTAAACTAGCGCAACTTCTATGAATGCACAAATACATTACTTACCTATTTAAAATCTTTTTCTAAATAAATTAAATTAACTTAGTCTACGGGACCACCTCTGAAATCTCGAAAAACAATCATCTGTTTCACACATTTTGATATTTTCAATATAATTTTTTGTATGAAACAGTTAATGTTTTTTTCGCGATTTCAGAGTTGGTCCCAAAGAAAAAGTTGTTCAGTTTGATGATCCCTATCTACCATATTCGGCTTTAGGGATTTTTTGTAACTCGCTGTATATTTATTTGAACCCTTGCTTTTTTGACAAATTGCGAAGCGATATTATCTAAACCAAAATTTCATAATTAAATTCAGTAAGAGAACGGGCTTTGAGAAAAGTCGATATTATGACATTCCACATCGCTCAATCAATAAATAAAAAAATAATTCGATCGCAAATAAATGTTCGTAAGATATGTTAACACAATTTTGAGCAAACAAGCATGTTTAACAAATCATATCGTTAAATTATTAAAGGCAAAACGATGTTTATTAAAGTTATAACGTTTCTATTTAAATAAATAAAATTACAAGTAAATTGATATAATCAAGAAGTTGTGTGCATTGCTATAAGCACAGTTTTACAATTCATTGAATTGTGCTTTAAGTATTGTTGTACTCACAACAGTGCGGCTAGTTAAACAGTTTAACTACGAAAACAGTTTCTATTACGTGCGGCATAAACACAGGTACCGCTGACTGTACCTTAAAAATGATCATATCATAATATATACATGGCCTTAATACAAATCATTATTTTATTATATGATTGATTGTTACGTTGTTCGGGTTCCGTACCAAAATAGTAAAAAGGTACCTTTATGGTGTGACTCAAGTCTGTCTGTCTGTCTGTAACAGCTGGATATCTCAAGAACAACTAATGCTATCAACTTGAAATTTGGAATAGTTTTAAATGAAGTTAGCCCAATTATTTTGCAAATAAAGAAGAAAAGAAAAGATTATTTTTTTCCAACAACGGACTGAAAGAGGGTCTTAAAAATTTGAATTGGGGCTACCAGAAAATGTAGGTTATCATATAAAAGAGCGCTGTTTGCATGCACATTTTCAAACATTTTTTTTGGCGCATACTTTTTGTCTTTTGATGAGAAATGTAAAAAATACCATTCCCTTATCTCCGAAGTTTGCACAAAGAAAAATCTGAAATGATTATATGTTATAAGAGTTTATATAAAGATTACAGGAAAAATGAAACGATGTGTCTAAATAGCACATTTTTTTAGAAATCATCAACAAAAATTATATTATTTCCACTATCGGTCAAGAGATGGCGCTGACCTAAAGCTGCAATATATTTATATGATGGCACGGAACCCTCGGTGCGAGAGTCCGACTCGCTCTTGACCGGTTTTTTTATATACATGCTGCTACTGTTGAACAATGTTGTCGATAAAAAAAAAACGAAATAAGTTTAAAAAATGATATATAATTACATAGAAGTTTAGAGAATATAAAACAGTGCTTTTTATAAATATTTTATATCCCGAAAGAAAGAAAGTTACCACCATAGCCTAACTTTTGACACATCATGGTGAACAATGTTTTATACTACTTTCTATTTATGATGGATTGCGTATGTGTAAAGAAAAGACCTAACGGGTATCCATTCAATGGATGTTTGTTGATCGCTCTTTGAATAAGTTTTAAAGCAATAAAAAATGCTAACAAATCAGAGGTTTTTTTGCTCGATGGTGTGTTATTTACTAAATAATCGAAGATGTATTTAAAAACTGGTTTCTAAACTCGGCGATATTTCTTATCAATTGACTTTGATATTCATAGGAATTCAGGAACCTGCATTTAATTTGTTTTGGCATTTGCAACTATGCAGCTTCTATGTAATTGAAAAAATGTAACAAATCAGTGTTTTGTTTGAAATGTTCTTACTTGTGTGAAATCGTCGAAATAAAATGCGTTAATGTTAATCTTTTTACAAAAAGAAATTTAGTAAGCAGCCAAAAATAATATAGGTAAAACTTTCAGTAACTAATTCGGTTCAAAAAATACCAGATCTAAGATTGCTCGCAAGAGAGATTATTAAAATATCAATTGAGAAACTTAACGTATTGAGATTTAAGCCTGATAAGTTTTCAGTTGCTTAATTACTTTTACAGTTGGTTTATCGTTACTTGTACTATTTACTAAACAGTTTTTGATAGTTGTCATGTCTTAAACCGAAATATAAAAATATTTTGCCCAATAATTAAAATTGTCATTAATTATTAACAATATCTTTCGTATACTATGTATGTGTGGAAAGCCATTTGTTATATTTTATAAATGATTATTTCAATAAATAGTTGGGTGAAGATTGTTCACCAAATGCGACAAGTAAAGATATTTATTATTAATTAATAGGTATTTATTATTTGGACTTTGTAAATTAGTTGCTTTTAAAATACAATTGACATAGAGCTGTAAATGTTTAATGAGTATTAACTATTTCGAACGGATAAGGTCCATATTCTGCTGTCGTGATGCACCGACATACTTACTACAATTTATAGGAACGTTTCATAGTTTTATTGACAAGTGTTATGATGACTTATAATAAGTGACGAGTAGAGTAGTTATAATTAACAACAAAATTATTTATATCAATCGCTTCGCAAGACAGGGTACCTAAGAAAAGTATAAAATTATTTGAGACGAAAAATTTGTAAACGAATTAAAAAGGAAAGCGACTTTAAATTATCTCGAAATTATAATAATAATAGTGTTCATTTATTCGCCTTCTAAAATGCTTTAATGTTAGTTGAAAAATGGATAACGCTTTTATTTTTTGTTTTATTTTTTAATAAATTATTGATCTGTGTATATAATTGTTAGATTGTAAATAGTAGTACATATTTAAATATATTTATTCAGAACGCAGTTCGCAAATAAACTAATTTTTGGTGGAGAATAAACGATAAAACATATTGTAATTTATCGGGACAGTAACATAACTGGGTGCATTTGTTAACATGTATGTAATTTTATAATCACTGTTTACGAAGATATGCACAGTGTATTAAAGTAAATTAAAATTTATATAGTAGGTACACAATGTCAGTCATAGGCGATAGGTTAAAGCACTGGGGACGTGTATTTTTCTATACAACAGAAAGGTAGATTTTCTCATACTGAAACAAAATTTGTATAACAACTTGTGCTTCTTGTTAAGTTGCCTTTAGTTGATACGGGAAGACTTAAATTTTATTGTAAAGGCATTAAATTATAATAGATAAACAAATAGAAAAATTATGTACCTAATATTGAATAAAGAAATAATACTGTTTTTTCAACACTGGTTTTATTTGATATTTGCGATACTATATCGCAAGAGAGCTCACGACAATACACTGCGAGAGCTACCTCAAGGCCCATAATTCAATATGAGTTTGATAGAACATGAGGGTGTTAGTGCATGAGTCAGCAACCACTCGCGACGAATCTGGTAGTGGAATAACCTAGTGTCCGCACGCTTTGAAGTATGTAAGATTTCAAAATGCTCTACAATATCTCTATAGGGATGTGTTTCGTAACCCCTCGAGTGCTTCCAAAAGTTTTATTTTCAAGGCTTGATATATCGCATGCAGTAGCTCTTTAAGGTTTCTGAAAGATGTGTGCAAGTGATTCGCGATATTGATGTTTCATAAAAGGAACCCTTCGAGTGCTTCCAAAATTTAAAATTGGCAGTAAACTAGTTTATAGTACAAAGCACGCCACCTAAGTTGTCGCCATAACGCCTAGTTAAAGATGCATCTTTATGTACAAAATCTATAATTTACCTACATCGAAGTTGGCAGCGAGGGCGGGTCGCTAGTTTAATATAATAATAGATTGACATGACCCATAAAATTAGCTACACTATGTCGAATGTCGACTGTAACATAGAACTCTTAGTGTGGTTTGTGCGGTAACTGAAGAGGTTTAAGACTTTCTGTAAATCAGTGTTTCTTTCAGATAAATGTGGAACAAGGGAAATTAATAATTATCCACTTTTTGTTAGGTTTAACTTCTTACAAAGATGAATCAGCCAAAGGACTCTACTCACAGCTCTTATGAGCAGTGTAGCGGCGTGATCATACCGCAATCAATCGATGATCGTGATCGCAGCAATCGACGAATGACGAACAAATGCAGGATCAGCGAAAAGTACAATATGTAAACATTACGCATACGCAGACGTGACGTCGCACTACGTCAAGCTAACAACGAGGCAAAAATGTATGGAGACCTGACTCACGATATTGAAGTTTTCTACGCGCTCCACATAAATACGAAGGGCATGTCGAAAGTTTTTAGATACTCTGTACTCAATAATTTAATACTCACAAGTTGTAAACACCGGCCGTGTTATTACAAAAGATTTTTAAACACTGTTTAACTTACATAGGTACCTAATTCGATTGCTTAGTTAGATCATTAAGAACTGCTCTAAGTTCAAAATTTGATGTTGTCTCTTTCATAGAATATTGACAAAAAAGTGACAGCATTATATTTAAACAGGTGCCTAAGTTAAACAGTGTCTAAAAATCTTTTGTGGTTATTTTTAGAAACAGACTTAAATGACAACTAAATCGCATTTCAAAA
This sequence comes from Catoptria pinella, assembly GCA_963556745.1. NCBI lineage: Eukaryota > Metazoa > Arthropoda > Insecta > Lepidoptera > Crambidae > Catoptria > Catoptria pinella. The sequence continues at coordinate 5,636,764 of OY750775.1, read as the reverse complement.
TCGCTGACCAAAGAGACTGGCTGACAACCTGAAAAACACGGAATTTGCTTTGTCGAACGAAAATGAGTAGTAGACAGCGCTCGACGCCTGCCGAAGAATTAAAAAATAGGGCCCCAGATTCTTACAAATATCAGCATTTTTAAGAAAAAAAAGTTGAATTCGAGTATGTTAAAATTTATCATTAAATAACCAGTGTTTACGAATATATGACTTGCCAGGATCAAATTATTGAGCTATGAGTAATTTAAAAACTATTTCGAACGTGAAATGGAACGCAAAGAAGCAGAATATCGAGGATAGGATCGCATCACTCCTCGGCGACTTTTACGAAGTTTTTTCCACAGCATTTGTAATCGATTTGAGGAGTGTCGCCAGCGAAATGGCAATCATTTAAAAAAAAATTAAATTAAAAAAAAGTGAACTGTCTTTTTTTGTTTTTTCATTGATACTAATAAATGATAATTAGAATAAGTATCTTGTTTTTCTACTTCATTTAAAATCGGGTTGTTCTGAGACACTCAGTATTCATAGATTCAAAAAGATAATAAAAAGCTTGGTTAAAACCATGTTTAGACAATAGAACTTTTTTCTATTTATTTTATTTACAAATACTTAATAACTAATTAATTTAACCTTCGTTCATATACACATTTAAAACTAAAAAGTTTGATTATTTAATGGTATTGGCCGTGCTCGTAGCCGCCGTGGCCGTGCCCTTGGTCGTAATGGCCCTGGCCGTGCCCTTGGTCGTAGTGGCCTTGGTCGTGGCCGCCGTGGCCGTGGCTGTCGTGGCCGCCGTGGCCGTGGCTTTCGTGGCCGTGGCTGTCGTGGCCGCCGTGGCTGTGGCTGTCGTGACCGCCGCCGCCGTGGCCGTGACTGTCTCCGTGTCCGCCGTGGCCACCACCGTGTCCTTGATCATAGCCGCCGCCGCCGTGGCCTTGATTTTGGTAGCCGCCGCCACCGTAACCTGTAATAAAGAACGAAATGAGAAACTTGTCATGTCAGATCAGAGCTTATTACCATCTACGAGTATTACCGTATTTTTACAGATTATTAGTATGGTACATTAAGGTCTTGTAGGTATTGCGCTTTTGTATGGAACAGCTGATTTATTTTAGCAGTATCAGAGTTGGCCTCATAGTAAAAGTTGCTTGTAATCATAAGTGGAACCATCCCACTGCGGGGACTAAAATTTCAGCGTGTATAAGTATTATTACGGCGGATTCAGGTGTTATTTTAGAATATTATTTAGTTTGGATTTATTGTTTTTTTTATTTTCCGACAACCGAACCGAACAACAGTGCGAATAGCAACCGTCCGTGGCTGGCTGTCATTCGGACCGCAGCTCTCCGAGCAACCGGAGCAATTGGCTGGTAACCGCATCACAGTGCGCATAGCAATGAATGTTACGTATATATTTTTGATTGTAGGCAGCCAGCTGCTCGCTTTGCGGGTAATCGCATAGTGCGTATGAGCTCTAATCCGTTAGTGTTTTATTTCCAATGAACAGTACGCGAGGTTTAGGCGCCATCTCCACGAGCGAGAGAATCGCGGCGATATATTATCGTCGTGCCACGTATTACCACCACACGACGATGTTATCGCGGTGATGCGACGATAGAAGAAGCGCTTACTCGTCGCGATTCTCTCGCCCGTGGAGACAGCGCCTACGGAGATGGGGCGTGGGGCGTCGCATGCTGCGTGGCGTGGGCGTTTTTTCCGCTTACAGATTGGCAGGGCGTGCAGCGTGCACGCGTAAACAAATATGGCAATATATGATGTTGTTTATGAAGACGCGAGGCGTGAAGACCTAGCGGCGTTGCCCGCAGCGTGGTGCAATCCAATTTACTGCCAGGGGGGTATTTCAAGTTCTTAAAACTTGTTAGTTTTCTCAGTCTCTTTTATTTAGGCCTCGCGTCTCTGTAAATGAGCACTTAGAAGTGTATAAGCTCAGTGTGTATAAGTATGCGAACGATTCTTACCACCAGGAGAAGGTATAGCCATCGCTACCACAACGAGGGCCAAAACAGCAATCTGAAATGAAAAGAACAATTTGATTCTTTGCATGGTGCTGTTTATCAACATGTCCGGACTACTAATTGAATAAACGAATCTGGGGCCGTACCGGCTAACGCATTAAATTTCGGGAAGTCTGCCGGGCTTCAAATTATAACAGATAAATCGTGCCCCAATCGGGCCAAAATGGCGAATCCCAATTCATGATGTCACACGAACATCGATATCTTCTAAATAACTTCAGCGAATAGTACTACAATACGAAACTCCTTACTTCTATTTATCTGTTTTAAGTTGAAGCTCGGCAGACCCGCCGAAGTTCGAAAAGTTAGCTGGTAGGGCCCGGTGTTTGCTTTATTAAAATCCATATCGATTAATTAAATGAAATGAGGGGTCATTAAAGACGTCATGCTCCCCAGCAACCTCTATTAGTTTACATTAATTTGTAGTTGTTTCTCCATCATTGAAATACTTAACTATATACAAAGAGAAACAGTAAAAAAATTGATATTTAATTTATATTAAATTACTATAAAATTATGAAAGTTTGTAAATGTTTGACAAGATGTGCAATATTTTATTATGGCACCATAAATACGGTAGTTCTTAAGCTTGTATACTTAGTTACATTTAAAATTATTAAAGGTTGGCATTTATTTAGATTTATGCACAGGTATTCGGTTGACTAGATATTTTGGATGCAACAACAAATTAAAGTAAAATATAAGTTGGTACCATTATACACAATAGCTTTAAGTTACCTACCTAATTCAGGATAAATATTCACATGGGAAAATAAATAAGTAGTTTATTATTTTTAAAGTTGAAAAGCCATGTGCTTTGACGGTTCCCTCAACCATCAGTTGCGCCACCGCCGCGGAGAATATTATTTACCTACTAATAAAATATAATTTTAATAAAAATAAACGTTAAGTTTTCAAGATTGTCTAGTATTTTTAGAAGAACATCATTACATTCCCTCGTAGTACCTACTTAATTTCTAGAAGTAAAGTTTTATTTGATTGTAAAAGTGTTAAAAGTGGCCGCTTTTGGCAGTAGGTACTTACTTCTAGAAAAGTTAACGAGAGAATGTAATGATACCTTCTTAAAATACTAGACTATCTGTCTTAAAAAATCCACGCTTAGTTTTATTAAAATCCCTTCCTATTGAATAAAGCCTCTGAGGGCGCCATTTTCGGTGAGGGAACCACCTTAATTAATAAAATAAGTACACTGTTTGCGTCGTGTGCTACGTCAACTCACCAAAATCTTAACCATGTTTATTAAGCACTACAACAGTAACTGATCCAAAGGCTCTAATGTCACAAACTGTGACCCTAGAATAATGAACGCGTCTTTTATAGTGTAGTTTGTGGTGTGACTACTACGTCTATCCACGTCCACCCCGACCTCACGCAGATCATCTCGTTTTGAAATCAACGTCGCGATCATCTAGGGAAATATTGTAAATGACTGGTTGGACGGCTTTACACGCTTGGTTCGTCTAAACGCATAATGTCCTTTTCTCAAAATAACCATCAAATGTTATTTGCAAGTTCACTTATTTTTCTAATTAAAATTATTGAGTTAAAAAAAATAAAAAACATGCAATATACATACAGTGGTGGCCAAAAAATTAAGGACACCAATTGATTTTCATACAAACGAGGTTACTTTGTAGCCTTGGTTCTTCGCCAAGGATTGACCTAGCTGTGTTCTCTTACTCTTAGAATAGAATAATCTAATCTCTTAGAATACTGATCAGATTAGTTGGGTGTGTACAGCAATCCGAATCTCCTCCATTCACTCCCTGGATGGCCAATGGCCATCATCAGATCTCAGCTAGGTCTATCCTTGGCGGAGAACCAAGGCTTTAAAATTACCTCGCTTGTATGAAAATCGACTGGTGTCCTTAATTATTTGGCCACCACTAAATAATGTGTACCAAATCCAAAAAAGGTCTTAAGCCACGAAAACTAACTTTATAGGTTGTGACGTTTTATTTTAATTGTTTTTTTTTTAATTCAGCGGAATTACGATTTTTACATAGTACCTAGATATTGTTGATAGTGTGCAATTTATAAAAAATAAAGAACAAATTAAACTCTAATGATTACTCTCAAATAAGTGTTCGTTGTGCTATTTGACCGAATGAACAGTTGAAACGTAACTTTTCTGAACTTGAAGTCTTGAACTTGAACAGTTAAAGCGATTAAGTTTCCACTGAAGGTAGATTGACCGGCTGCGAGAAGTTAGACAAAATAATGGGCGGGCCCAGACTGGTAAAACTGCTTCACAAAGCTGTTTTGTATGTTAATAATTTATTTTCAACAACATTTTGCGTATCCTAAGACAAATGGTATTTTAATGTAGAGATTTAAACAAGTTGTTTTCAACATTGGTACAATAATACGTTTCAAACTTATTGGCAGCTCGGTTCGGAACATCGCACGAGACCATGTGGATGTGGGTGGCGAAGTGGGTGAGAGAGGCGAATGTAAGAGCATGAAGTAAAAGTATGAATATGAATGAATGAATGAATAAAACTTTATTTGGTTACATACAAAAATATTCACAAAAAAAAGGAAACATTAACTTATAATATAAATTTTAGTCCTCCCGTGACCACGGCCCCTGGAAAGGTGTCGAAACGTCGGGAATTCTAAAAAACCAATAAATACAAACTAAATAATTCCAAAACAACACCTGAAGTAATAATATACGCGCTGTAATTCGTAAAAAGTGTTTTATTTCTAATTAACTTATAATTTAAATGCATTCTAAACTAAGGTATGATTATGTAATAGTGACCAAAAACGCAACCAGCTCCGCTAACAATATCATGACCACTCAGGGTCACGACGCTGATTTTCAGCTAGGCCTGAAACGGAGGTACCTACACAGAAAGGAGTTACAAGAACGGTGGTTTTATAGTAATGTAAGGAGTCTATGTTTCTGCACTGTGAGCTGGCCATTGCCGCCGTTGTTGGCTGAAGTTAAATGATTTACTTATGAAAAACAAAGATTCGTTTGAAAAAGAAAAGAACAGGTAAGGAGAGACTCGCCGTGCGCAGACATGGACGACGGTTTATATTAATATGTTATTTGTAAAAAAGTGTAAAAAGCCATGAATAAAATAATAATTATATTAATTTAAAATCAATATTTTAAATACTCTACGCCCCCACACTTTATACTTTACATGCATAAAAAACGTAAATAAAACGGTGATTGTGCGAGTGTTGATAAATGATATGTCAAACTTTTTGGTGGTGGGGCACGGCTACGCGCTTAGTGGCTAACTTCACACTTTATTTATTAGTTTCACGAAACGGCTGTCCTGAAACATTTAATGCGCAGAAGTAATCCCCTACAATTTATCTCATTGCTCAGGATTCGTGGCAACCTGGACACCAACCCTATAGTCAGACAAGTTCGTGCGCGACCCTCCTGCGGGGCGACAAACGTTGGTAGGAGGGTCGAGCACGAACTTGTCTGACTATAGTGCCGGCCAACACCGAAGATATCATCATCACCCTAAATATGAACTTGGATAAAAATATCGACAACTTTTTGTGGTCGAGAGGCGTAGAGTACACACAAACTCTCACACAACACATTAACATACTTCACACTCACATGCTTAGTTATTAAGTTACTTAGTTTAATTCCTACTTTAATTTCCACTAAGGTAAAGAGCGCGGAGGCTCCCCACACAAGTATTTTCTGGGGCTATCTCACCTCAAACAATTTTTGTAAATTGGGAAATAAAAAAACTATTTATTTTACTTATTTACTATTTAACGTTAAAATATAAAACAGGCGGTCGAGGGATTTAAACTACTTTCGGCAAGTTACAATTATGTAATTAATAATTATTATAAGCCTTGGTATGCAGATGAATGCTCTTCTTTTCATCTTATTTTTTTACGACGTTTCACATAAATAGGTAGGTACTTAACTTAAATGTGGTTTTCCTGCTACAATGGTTTTGACCAGGTGACAATGCAATAAATAAGAAATAAGGAAAAACAAACAACTTGTTTTTAGAAATCTATGAATATTTATTTTTAATATCGCCTCTTCACGATATAAATGGTTCTTCTTCTGATTCTTATCGTGTCTTAATGAAACAATTTTGGATTTCCTTAAATAAATATAGGTACCTAGTACTTTTTTATTTTAAGTTTAAGTTTGTAAATATCGTTACTTATTGTTAAAGCTGATAAGTTTCTTGCGCCTGTTCTTTTTGTTAGTTAAAAAGTCTGGAACGGATGTTAGGAAAATATACTTAGACGATTCAAAAGGGCTTAATTATTAAGTTTATTTGATTAAAAAAAATTTGACTATTTGACTATTTATTCTTTAACTTATTTTTTATTAGTATACCTATTAGGGGTCGTGGACTTTCTCATCATGTTTCTTCTGATGTTGTTTTCCTTGTGTTGTGTGTAGTATGGGTAATAGGCCCCCATTTTTCTATTAAATACTAAGTACGGTGGCATATAATTCATTCCATTATTATATGCTTTTGATGACCAACTTCTATCGTAGGCACTTCGCTTAGTTTTCTTCAGATGTTTGTGATGTTTTTTATCCAATGTTTTAGAGAAGCCATGTTGTATCAGTACGTCATTTTTTCTAGCTAATGTTGATGCTATATTCAAGTCTTTTCCATGTTTTTTGGCTTCTGTGAATATAATTAAATTCAGAACGACGCTAGCGAGAATAATCTGAAAATAGAGGAACGAGATATACGTGTTAAAGGTTTTTCTCACTAAAGCTCTGAAATATGATCATTACATTTGAAAAAGAAATGCCGGAAGTTTCACATTTACGTTACAGTCTGTCACGTTTTTAATTTGAAATTAAGTCCGGAATGAATTTCAATACTTGTGCGGAAAAGAAGTACAATGCGAATGTAAAAAATTCGATACACAAAATGACACTTGTTATTTAACTTTTAATTTGTTTTTGGCAGGGCAGTCGTGTTTTTTTAATACTCATTTTTTAAATGTATTTTTGCGATAGTTAAGTAAACACTTCACAACTGTCTCAAGCCAAGCCACAACATCTATAAGAAAGAAAAAGTATACCTATGACTAAAAAAAATTTTTTTAAATCTCATAATAATTATTCCCAATTAAAAAATAGTATTAAACATTATATTATTTTGGCTGTATATTATATTCAACTAACTTACCCTTATTAATGCTAGACGAATATTCTCCATGCTACTTTGTCCTACAACTTTTATCTAAACAAGTATCATAATTTATTTAAGAGATTTTTAACACCAGTTGAGGTTATTTTAGCTGCTGACTTGCAGAGTACAGTAAACCAACCTTGATCTTGATTTTCGTATATATAGAGAGAGTTGAACTAAAATGACCTACATGCCCGTATTATCCGAACAGAATGCTGTGGAGTCGCCTTCTTTACCGATGTTTGGTCTTCGTATTAGGAGCTTATTTTTTCTACACAATAAGGATCAGTTTTGTCTGATGCAAATTCATGTGCATTGAAGTATTTATCTAACATTGTATACAAAATAATTTATCACCAGAATATACTTAGTGCACATATTTGTCTATATGTACCGAGATTAAAACAAACTAAACACGTCATGCTCAACAGAAATTGTCTATTTCTTTATGAATTTTTTTTATTGATAGTTGGGTGTGACTGAACCGAACGAGCCTTAATGTTAATTATTATAACTTGTTTTGTAACCGATTACGTAGAACAGGAATCATACATTTGCGTTGTGATACACAACATATTAAGATAATAAAACAAAAAAAAAACTACATCCTACGTAACGTGTAATTCCGTTGATGGTCACGGAAATCTAATACAAATAAGAAACGCCTATTTTGAATTTTTTTAGTTACTTAAGTATTATTTAAAGAATATCATGACGATAAAATTATACATGTTACTAGGGGCCTTCAAGATAACTTTTAATAGCTCCAACAAATGGGTTCTCAATTTTGTGGCGGCAACTTTAAATTTTGTCGTGTTATGGCTAAGCGCCACCAAAATTTCATTTTATTCTATCATCAAAAGGACTTCGAGTGAGTTTTTAATTAAGTAAGTTCAATTTTATTTTGTTTGTTTCCAGTTTGTTTGTTTCAACTCCATTTTGTAAATAAGACAGTATGTAGTAGGTAACACCACACTTTTTTAAAAATATTTAATCAAATAAATAAACTTAGTAATTAAGCGCTTTTGAATCGTCTATATTCTCATACCACCCGTTCCTAACACCCACTAATACCTACTTAATCGACGACCAATTGAAATTTTTAATTGTTACGATTTTATTATTTTAGTCAGTTGTTCCCATACATAGTCATTTTTGTTGTATTATGTTCTTCTTAAGTATGTTATTTATGACGCGATGCGGTGGCGGTGGCGGGCGTGACCTTAAAACAGTAACAACATTCATTGTTTTATGGCTTCGTAGAATAATATTTTTGTTTTTAAGTATAGGAAGCTGTTTTAATTGGTCATACGCATCTAAGTTACAAGTAACTAATTTAAATAAACTCAATACAATATTTTGATTCCGCATAAAAGGGATTTTCCTTAAAAGTTTTTACGGATATTTTGTAGCAAAGATCACAAAAATCGTTGTTATAAAAAACGTGTTTAAACGTTTCGACGAATCTACAGAACATACCTACCTACCTAATTGTTCCGAGGTTGGTATTTCTGTAGAAACAGTTATGATTAAAATTCTCAAAATAAAAAGTTCACTTTTCCGATTCACCAGGTGAGTTTGAATTTATAGTAGTAAAAAAAAGATTGCAGGTTTTACTCAAGTCATTCATTACTTAATCGTCTATAGATTCGAGGGTTAAGGTAGGGACAAACTGAGCCCACGTACGCAACGTATTATTAAATCTAAACCGCAGAATTCGTATGCCTAGAAACACACTTGTCATACGCAATGCTGTCACACGTAAGGCTGCCACCTTTTTTTTTGGACTAATAAAGTTGGTTGCTAAAGGTAGAAAAAACAGTACGTTGTATGGAAATAAAGTATTATTTTATTACTTTTAAAAACATACTTTTTATTACTTTTGGCAATTTATCCTCGAGGAAATAGGAATTAACCTCGACATTCAACTGAACATCTTTCCAGATATTTTTAAACAGTTGATTAAGATGAGAAAGCTATATAACTATTTGAAATTTTGAGATTTAAGCATTCACAATGCTATTTTTATATAATACTAAATAATATACTAGAAAAAATAGGACTCGCACCAGATCATGTCTGATCTCAAAATTTCAAATAGTTATATAGCTTTCTCATCTTAATGAATTGTTTAAAAATATCTGGAAAGATGTTCAGTTGAATGTCGAGGTTAATTCCTTCTACATGGGTGAGATGGCGCTGGCATGCAGCGTAAGAGTTGATTTACTAGAAGAAATTCGACGTTCTCACTAGTGACTCGGTAGCTCAGCGGTCAGAGCATTGGACCGGATATCCAAAGGGTTCGATTCCCGTCCGAGAACATGATCTGGTGCGAGTCGTATTTTTTCTAGTATATTATTTAGTATTATATAAAAATAGCATTGTGAATGCTTAAATCTCAAAATTTCAAACATGTTGTATACTTTATTATAAAGTACGGGTGGCAACCCTAGTCACACGCGTCCCTTGCAACGTTTGACCTGTCGCGCCAGATCAGCGTGGGAACGTGGAGGGGATATTCATACGCTACCTTAAACTAACCATTATAATAATTAGAAACTAATAATTAAACAAAATGTTTGACTTTTAACCCATCAAGGTCCGGAGAATGAGATACAATAGATATTCTTTTTTTGTCCTGCCTCATTCGACCGCTCGAGTGTGGGTGGTGCCCAACCGGTGGCAGGGTTGCAAATTTTGCAAAGCAATAAATTATTTGCAACTTGTGATATTGTGCAATCGAGCATAACTGAAATTATTATTCTTAAAATGATTTTGATATTTTCTTGTTATAAAACAATTTATTGAGGTCTCAGTTTTTATTACCAATATTTTTAGTAACAAAGTCTCTCCAATGATCCCCTGTTTCTCGTGTATACAGATACACTTAGCGTAGTAATGTGAGTGGTTCGTCACAGTGACATACTTATCTTAGGTATTCAATGGCGTCCGAAGGTTAAACTCAATACAAAGGCTTTTGTTGACGTTTGAACTTTTAAGTATTTATTTGTAATTAAGCTTAAAACTGCATATAGATGTTGTTTTTTTAGTCATTAGGTATGCTTAAATAATTTCATCTACAACATGTTACAAAAGTACCCCTAATGCCTAATATGGTATACAACATGTTACAAAAATACCTCTAATGCCGAATATGGTATATAAAACCATCAAACTGATCAACTTTTACTATGGGACCAACTCTGAAATCGCGAAAAATATTTAGCTGATTCACACAACAATTAAAATCGAAGATATTAAAATGTATGAAACAGCTGATTTTTTTTCGCGATTTTAGAGTTGGTACAATAGTAAAATTTGATCAGTTTGATGGTCCCTATATACCTTATTCGGCATTAGGGGTATTTTTGTAACATGTTGTAGATGTTGTTTTTTTGGTCATTAGACCAGGTATGCTTAAATTAGGCATGGTCGTTGCAGAGACGAACCGTTCTAAAAGACCGTTTTGAGTTCCGCGACGATAGAACCGTTTTACGTTTCGTCCTAAAGCAGTCTTCGTCGCGAAACCAGTCCTCGGATTGTTTGACGCGAATTTGTACTTAAAGTCAATGTTAATAGAGCCTAAAACGCAATGAGACCATTGCGACGTCGTCAACGCTCGTTCCGTTCGTTTTTGTCTTTGATATATTAAAATAATCTTTATTGTTACTAGATTACAGTCGAATATAGTGTAAGACAACTTATTTTTTCGAAGTTACTTCTCGTTCGCAACGCGGTAGTCATTGCTGTGTATCTTATCGTCGTTGATATAGAATACAAGGTTGTTTATCAATAAAAATGGCAACGAGTCGCGACGCACGTGGCGTGCGTGGGGACAGCTTATTATATGTTTACATTTTTTTAGTTTTTTGGCTTACTTATGACCTTAGCCAATATGTAAATATGTACAAAAAAAATACAAATTAAGTATGTACATAAAATGAAATATTTTTTTAAATACGCTTGCAATAAAAAATAATACCAACCAGTCCTAAGCCTAGCAAAGTAAGAAGGGAAGTTCATTCGTTTAAAAAAAAATCATTGAAATCGAACGAAAAACGTTAAGTCCGCAACCATTTCATTCGTCTTCGAGACGAAGTCGACGATATTTCGATAATGAGTATACGTTTCTCTCGTTCGACCGTCCTGCGTCGTCATCCGTTGCGTCCCCATACAATGAAACCAGTTGCGAACAAGGACCGTTTCGAGGACTGGTTTTCGTTCTAGAAAAAACGGTTGCGTTTCGTCGTCAAAAAATTCGACAACGAACCACACCTAGCTTAAATAATTTAATCTATAATCGAACTAGCGGTTTCAAGATTTTACAAAATAACCAGGTATTTATTTAACTACTACGCGTTCACTTCATCATTGCCACTACCTCCCGGCCCGCTTCGTCATACCGCACCCCTTGCGTCGCCTTTCTAGTGCAGCTAGCAACGAAGCATATTTTTTGTTTCTGTTGATTTAATCATTACGTTCGTTATTTGTGTTGTTATAGTGATTAAAATAGTAAAGTTCCTATATAATGGCAAACCTAACTTGTTATATAAATTAATGACACATTCGTAAACAAGAAAAAAATTAGCCGTAAGCTGTGACGTAATAACGGTTTTCGACGGCAATCACGAAGTGAACGCGTTAGATATCTGTTATCTTCGAAAATATTAATTTTGGAACGCATGTTTCTTTGATTTACCTACTTACATTATTTACATTCATTGAATATTGTATAACTTTGAGTTTTAAGATATCAATAGCAACGCGTTGGATAGAGCAAACGTAACTAAGATATTAGTTGGAAAGTCAGTGAAAGTTTAATCATTATTAATCTCATTAGTTAGGTATTATGACAAAATAATGACATTCGACGAAAGCTGTGATTCTATGTCTTCGTTAATATGTATTTTATGACCAATAGAAATAGAGTTCAAATTAAAATAATTAAGGTGTCATTATGAAGTTCATAGCGTGTTCATAGCGAAATATTTAATTGACGGAAAGTGTCGCAATTTTTTATTATAAGAATGCCCTTGCCCTTGTAGGGACGATCAGTATAATATTATTGGTGTCAATATGGAGTTCAAGCTTGTTATCTTATCGGTAAGTTCTCAAACATTAGGGGCGTTTATTAATTTATTACTGTATACTTACAATTAATTGTTGTAAAAAGTTAACATTGCATTGCAAATGGTAACGCAACTTTCAACTTGCTCGTAAAGTGAGCCTTATTACATCGCTTTTTGGGCTATAAACCGAGCAATAACACACACGTGCGTAATAAATTAGACACTAGTCACAAGTGTGTAAAAAAAAATATAAATAATATATTTTTTTTAAATGAATACATGTGTAGGTACGTTCTTAATTAAGTAGGAACATTAACTTACGGAAGATTGTGGTGAATTTATACAGTACCTATTACTAGGTAGGCATCATCTGTTCCTGGTTGCGTTCTTGTCACTATTATTTTAGACAATAAAAAAACAATAATATGTCCAGCTGGCATGCTTCTCCTGCCTGTTGCCAGAGGCGCATGGTACCTCTTTGGTGGCGGCTAAGGCAGTCGGCGCGGGCATCGCAGCCGCTGCCGTCAAGGGTGCCTTGATCAAAGGTCAGTATTTACACTTCACAAAATAAAGGCAATTCTTTTTTATTTTATTACAACATCACATACGTTACTCCGATTCCAAAGTACCACTCGACAAATACTTTATTGTTATTGCTCTTAATGAAAAAAAAATCGTTGTGTAGATCTCCAGATTTCGTCTTGATGATGAGAGATGAGAATTATTTTAATATGCTCTCCTTTACTAACTAGCATAGCTACTGTACTTACTCGTCTATAGATACGATCATATTGGTTAGCCTAAAAAATAATAATTCCGATTAATCCGATAGGGTGTAATTTTTTTAAAATAATAGGTAATGTAATCTTTCAAATTAACAGTAATTAAAAAATACTTACGTCATTGTTGGCACTCAGAGTCTAGATCAGATTATTACAACTTGTTTTTCAATTGCGTCATCAACAAATGGTTCATCTATTTTTCCAAAATACATATGTACTTACATATACATAAGGTCACGCCTTTTCTCTATCATGGTACGCCGAGACATATTCTTTCCACTTGTTAAAGTCTCAAGTATACTCACTTGTAAAAATCCTCGCATATTTCTTTCGCTTCATACTCTCATCACAGATCGTCATACATTCCAAAACATACCCAAAATAAAGTATATAAAATAAATAACAGGTGCAGCAGTATTGGGAGCCAAGGCGGCAGTCAAAGGTGCCGCGCTGCTTGCCGCAAAAGGATTAGCCGCTAAAGGCGCTTTGGCCGCCGGGGCCGCTGCCGTTAGCGCTCATGTGGTTGCCGGCCTGCCCCAAAAACCTTCCCTACAGGTAAAAACATACATATTTGTGAAAAAACCTTGCAAAAACTACAAAAAAAGTTTTACTAAATTTCACAGAGAAAAGACTTCAACGCGTTACATGGTTTAGTTTATGGCACCATTGTATATGTTATTTAAACGAATTTTAAGTCTTTCTAGATTAGCAGTTTGTTTCTTTCATCTTTAGCTCAAATAGATATTTGATTGTGGAAAACACGTAGAATTACGCAGATTATCAAGGGATCTTAAGTTAATATTTTTTTATAATTTACTTTTGTAGAAACTATGTATCAAATATAAAAGCGATAGGTAAAGCAATAACTCAGATAAAATAACCGATTTAGACATCAGTCAATTATTATTTCGTGGTTGACTCCATAATTATAAAAATAATCTTAAACTTTTATATGGCTTGCAGCGTAAGAGTTGGTATACTAGAAGAAATTCGACGTTCCCACTAGTGACTCGGTAGCTCAGCGATCAGAGCATTTGACCGGATATCCAAAGGTCGCGGGTTCGATTCCCGTCCGAGAACATGATCTGGTGCGAGTCGTATTTTTTCTAGTATATTATTTAGTTTAATCTAAAACTCCTTTTTCAACAGGTCGAGTATCCACAAACGACTGTAGTATTGGAACCGCCTCATCTATCGACGATCTTGGAACGTGTATCCTCTTTGATCGGCACTTTTACTAACGCTGCCAAAGAAAAGACGCTCGCAGTCGGTAGCTTGCTGACCTCTTTCCTTCCAACCAAGACGATTGTGAGCAAACCAGCTGTCATACCAGAGTTGATTGTACCTCCTCCTGTTTTGGTACCCCAACGTTTCTACGCGATGCCCCCGAGGATCTTACACCCTCAGCCACCAGTAGCCATCGTGGGACCTAGCATGAATGTTTACCAGTACGTTTAAGTTTTGTTTTTTGACAACATTTTTAAGGACCAAGTGTTCGCCGAATAATAGAACAATACAGTTTGTGACCAGATTAAGTTTTGAAAACGTTCTAGCAATAGAATGTCTTCACTTGAGTGATGACACAAACTTGCATAAAAATATAGGAGTTTCATATTGTTTATTTTCAACAATTCCGTCTTCATTTACTTATTTAACAAGCAAACCTTAAAATATTGAAAAGCTTTATTGTATCGGGTTTAACGAACAGCTGATCGTTTCATTGCTAAATGCGTGTAAACGATTAAGTTGAACATCACTCAATCTATTGGATCTTTTTACAACTTTGCGCAGAGTGAATCGATTGGCGCCAAAACAAACAAAAGATACGCTATTTCGAGATTAGCGCTGTGTAAATGTCGTTAAATTATAATCTCTTTTCATGATATAAATGATTAACTAAATTTTCTATAGTTATCATAATAAACAATAGATTTTCTTTGATTTATAACTGAAGTATTTTTTGTTTCAGGCATCCCCATAATGACGCATTCTACCCATTGCCTCTGGTCGAAAAAGATTGTTAGAAGATAAAATAATATAATTATTATTACTTAAGTTTACTCGTATTAAATAAATTGTATAAAAGTAAAAATATCATTTGAATCATTTACACTTCTAAGACTTCCGCGCGTACAGGTAATTAGAAATAAAACACTATTTACGGATTATAGCGCATTATTATTAATTCACAATTATTTAGTTTGGATTTATTGGTTTTTTGAGTTCCCGACGTTTCAATACCTTTCCAGGGGCTGTGGTCACGGGAGGACTAAAAGTTGCTCATAATTTTATGAAATTACCCGCTCGGAACTTTATAAATATGCATTCAAGTTTATTAAACTATTTTATAGCTGCGTTCTGATTTTATTTACTTACTATCAAGTGTCATTGAAGTCGAAGGACCTTTTTGACTAAAAAATTTGTCCCACAAAACGGTTATCACACTTGTTATTTAACTTCTTAGTTCGTTTTTGGCAGGACTGTTTTATATTTTTTTTTCTTTATTAAATGATCGATCGAACACTAGAATAAAAAAATCAACAAGGTTCGTTTGCGACGATCCCTACTTTGGTTCTCTCCAACACAATGATAAAGCGATAAATCAATAAAATAGGAAGTCCTTCATATTAATGATAATTATTGTTCCTGAGGCTATAACATCCGGAGCCTTGCTTAATTACACTTGTAATTGTTATGATTTTGTTTGTTAATTTTGCGTCCATATTAGGAAAATGAGATTCAGCTAAGCCGTGAACAAAATCAGGCGAATGATTTTAAAGAATTTAAATTTTCCATACTTACATTTTCTACCATGAACGCTAATATTGTAAAACTTTTATGCACTTATGTTTAAACACTAACGGCCTTACCACACAAGATTTTAAAACACTGTTTAATTTAGGCACTGTTTAAATATGATGCTGTCTCTTTCAAATTATATTGTCAAAAAAGTGACAGCATCACATTTAAACAGTGTCTAAGTTAAACACTTGTTAAACAGTGTTTTGTGGTAAGGCTGTAAGATACGTATGCCACTTACGACTTACGTGAAAAAAATAAGTATCGGCTAAGTTACAACGAAATAAAAGGTATATTCTGCTAACAAAAATGGAGTTACTAATAATAAGGTACTTTTTTTAAAGTTATGGAAAGAAAATTAGAAATATTTTTATTTCTAATTGCTGACAAGTATAGTTGGCCGTCATGATCATAATTCAAAATAAACAACCGAAGCATTTTTAAGATCTTAGAAGATATGAGAGTCTGTGTGAGAAAAAAAATCGGCAATTTCATACTTTAACCCCTATTAATTCTTGTATTAACGCTTCATTTACAGACAAAAAACAAAAGAAAAATTTATGCCGCGCGCCGGCGCCGGCGCAGCACTTTCACAAACTTGGTATTTTATAATATGTAACTCCTAAAAATATATCATTAGTTAACTATTTAAATATTTGGATGATTACCAGACTTTTCAATTTTGGAAATTATTTAAAAGTATTTTTTGCACAATGTCGTGAGTATTGAAAATACTTAAATGAAAATGTTGTTACTTCACTAATTAATTATGAGCTGAATGGTGCAGTGGCAAAGCGCATTCGGCCTGCGATTGCGGCGGTTAACCAACTATCACTTAGGTCTGTCATCGGATGGGTGACCGAAAAATTATTTCGAGCTCCAAAATACTTCCAAGAACACTTTTAGCCGTTGGTTGCGGAGGCACTTGCAGTCGTTAACATCCACGGATCCACATTCCGTGCATGCGAGCCATGACCCATACTACTTTTCCATCGAAATTGAAATTGAAAAACTTCTTTATTTAAATAAGCTCACATAATAAGCATTTTTAAACCGTCAATTATTTTATCCTACCACCCATTATAACGTTTTTTAGCTGACAAGAAAAATGGGCGCAAAAAACTACAGCTTTATTAGAAGGAACGATATTTACAAATATGTATATTGTTTCCAGATATTACATTCATACATGTTACAAATAACATAGATTCATAAATAGATAACATTATTTAATTAGCTCATTCCTACTGAATCAATTTACAGGTTTCAAGCTTAATTCAACATTTAAGGTGCTGTTTAGGCTATTACATAATAAAGATATATATATCAATTCATACAATAAAATAAACGTTAAGACAAGAAGGCAGAAGCAGACCCATTCCCACTGGCATCCATAAGGAAAGCCTGTGTTCCTGCAATGGAGACAAGAAAATAGGTCATGATGATGATGATTAAGAGATTTTGTTTCATATTCATATGTTTATTGCTTTAACCGTAATGTAAAAAAGAGTTTTTCAAAATAGTTTTTCGTATATCATGAAAACTGGTGCCGTCATTCAGTAGATAATAATTTAATTCGACACAAGGTTTCTGCTGTGCCACTGAATTATGAAAATTAATTTTAATTACAATGAAATTGAATTAAAGTGGTAAGTAAGCAATTATTTAAATCGATTACTCAATAGGCGAATACCAATGACACGCAATGTGTGGCCATCGAGTTTTTTGGTCCATTTATTTTTTGTCCTCTTTTTCGGTGCGTTACATACATAGTCGTTTGACATGTGGTTTTGGGCGAGGGGGCAGTCAAGTGGGTAATTGCATAAAGTATGCTAAGATTCATGAAAACTGCACGAAATGCATTGAATACAAATCGATTGCGTTTCCAAAGGAAATGATATTCATATTACAAATTCGCGAATCTTTTTGTTGCTGTTAACAAGCATCGCAGGATGCTCATGACGCCCCGGGAGGTAACAAAGTTGATGCAAATATTGAATGACATTCACTTAATATTATTTTTGTTTTTTCTTAAGCCTTAAGGCGTTATGGCTTAAGAAAAAACAAAAACATATCTTCCCAGCATATACAAGGTGTTCCAAAATAACCCCTAAAGAGTAAAGCCGAAATAGGCATTAGGGGTATTTTTGTAACACGTTGTATAAGGTCAACCTCAAAAGAAAAATCGATTTACAACGATGAGTTCATTAATGACTAGAAGAACACAGTTGCTACATTAAATTAACACTAACTAATTGTTCTTAAAGATATAGGTCTTAAGTTAACAAATTTGTTAATACAGATCATAATTTTATTCGTCTTGCATAGATGGACAGCACGAGAACTTGCCTGCTTGTAGCGGCTTTTTGGAAATCATGATAGTAGTACGGTAACTCAATTACGATACTTAAATGGTTCTTAAATGACAGGCAGTTGGTCTCCTCAGAAATCTCTTCTTAATCCCAATCGATCGAAAATATATTACGGCGTTGCTTCAGATCGCTCATACGACATGGTCTGATATCTCCAGCAAATGATATGTTGGATTGGCAACGAGACTGGCCGGCGATTAGTTTTTACTGGACAGCCTAATCGTATTCAAATAGGGCAGCATCGGCCGCCTGTTTAGAATTGTTAATGTGTGTTAATAATTTTGCAGCCAGTATAAAAGTGCAAACAAATTTGTGTAATGCATCATAATTGCATCGCACTGCGTGATATAGTATCGTATTAGCGGCGAGCTCCAAAAACAAATCAATAAACTAGCCATGTCCCGACTTACGGTAAGATTGAAAATGAGATAAGCGATTTCGGAAAATTTTAACTTTGAGATGAATCAAGATAATAAGTATTAATTAGATTAGCTACGATTTTTTGATTAATGAACTCAAACTGCATTTACAGATTTTATTAGTTATCGCAGTGGCGTATCAAGTCGTAGCAGAAGGTATTATAACATGATTTTATTTATTTAATTGAGCAAAACAAAAAAGTTTTAGGTTATTAACATATTCAATTTCTTTACCAGGAGTTGAAAAGGCAGCGGATTCCAAATCGGAACAAAGTGGTTATCTGGCGCCTGCTGTGGTGGCTGCTCCGATCGGTCACGGTGTAGGCTACCTCGGAGCTGGCGGGCTAGGCGTCGGCGCCCCCGGCATAGTCGCCGGGCCCGGTATCGGCAGCGCCGCCGCCATCAACAACGCTGCGGCCGTCGGCGCCGCTCAGCTTAGCGCCATCCAAAACGCGCAGGCAGTCCAAGCCGCACAGATCGCCAACTCTGCTGCCGCCGCCATCCAAGGAGCCCGTGTGACCGAAGCCGCCGCCAGAGCCGGCCAAGCGAATGCCATCTCTAACGCCCAAGCCCTTGACGCAGCACGCGTGGCCAATATCCAAAGGGCGCAAGCTGCCGCCTATGAAAATGCGAGGGCCCTCGAAGCCGCGAGACGCGCCGCGGCGGCCAGTGCTGCCGAAGTAGCTCGTGCCGTCGAAGCTGAGCGTCTCGCCAACGCCGCCCGCGTCCAGGCCGTAGCCATCGCCAACACCCGCGCCGTAGAAGCCGCCCGCATCGCCAACGCCGCCCGTGCCCAGGCCGCCACCGTCTACAACAGCGCTGCTCAAGCACAGGCCGTAGCTGACTCGGTCGCTAGAAGCGTCGACGGTGGACTGATTGGTGGAGGTGTTGTCGCTGCCGGCGGATATGGATTGGGTGGATACGGACTTGGCGCAGGCTACGGACTCGGCGGTGGTTACGGACTCGGCGGTGGCTACGGACTCGGCGGTGGCTACGGACTCGGCGGTGGCCACGGAATCGGAGGCGGCTACGGCTACGGTAGCAAAGTTATCCACTAAGTGTCCTAAAGTAACAACTCCCCAGTGAAACCTCCACAGTCAATAACAACCAAATTTCTACATCCGTTTCGTTCTTCTACAGAAATGGTTAGCGGCAGTTTATTGTAGATTTGGTCAGGTGATGTAAATAATTCCGAAATTCGCGATAGTCGTCTTATATCAATAAATGTTAGCAATAACATAAAACTGAGTTTAATTTCCTAGTTTTTCAGCTCGCGGGAATATGATTATACCTAAGTAAGTACAGTATACCTATCTATGTGTAATTTTCATACTTCTATGAAGCCTTTTACAATTTTTAATTATTTTTATGTATTATCATTGGAAATAATTTAGATACTTTTAATGCATACAGGCAGGCAATCCCGATCGATTGACATTGGATTGGAATTAAACGTTTCGTACTCTTGATTTGCAACTCCAGAAACAACACTAATTGCGATTGGAATTGAATTAGAAGGCAATCTCGAATCCAAAAGAAGATGGAGATTGACATTGGATTGAAATGTTTATTATAAATAAATATAAATAAATATTTGACAACATCACATACATTGCTCCGATTCCAAAGTAAGTAGCTAAAGCACTTGTGTTATGGAAATCGCAGACAACGGTGGTATCACAAACACCCAGACCTGAGCCAATATAGAAAAGTTCGTTTTCTAAATTGACCCAACCGAGGATCGAACCCGGGACCTCAGAGATGGCGACACCTTAAAAACCGGTGTACAAAGCCACTTGACCAAGGAGGTTGTCAAGAATCCAATAGTAGGGCTGCAGGGTTGTTAAAAACAATTCCGTACAGTACAAAGTACGTACAGTGCTTCTATTTTATTAATGGGTTTCAGCAACTATCCATGTTCCCTCTATAGGTAAGTTTCCACATGAAATTATAGTCCTACCAGCTAGCCCGATTGACATTACTTCAACACAATATCGTTGAAGTCAGGTTGAATTTCTGTCTAGTTTGCTCTTCACGTGTTACTTATTATGTATGTATACTTACACACTTTAATTCACCAGTTAAATTAACACTCTGTACATACCTACTATCGCATAAAAACGAAACGAAAACACGTTTTAAGTTTAAATAAAAACGAATATGACTATATTTCTTTTTATTATCGACTATCTGTTTGCTGTTGGTTGGCTGGTAGTGAATGCTTTCAGCATTAAGTCCGCTGTACCTTACTTTACTGTTTGTGTTGTAATAAAGTTAAAAGTATGTTTGGAAATATAAGAATTATATATCAAGGAACCAAACAAAATTTTGATATATAAGTTTAAATAAAAACTGCGAAATGCGAAGAACTGAACGAAAACACGTTTTAAGTTTAAATAAAAACGAATATGACTATATTTCTTTTTATTATCGACTATCTGTTTGCTGTTGGTTGGCTGGTAGTGAATGCTTTCAGCATTAAGTCCGCTGTACCTTACTTTACTGTTTGTGTTGTACAACAAAGGTTTATAAATAAATAAATCACCACAAACTACTTAAAATTTAAGAACAATCCGATGTATAATGACCAATGAAAATGCTGATATAGAAAACAATTGACATTTAGTAGTTGGCGTACGATTGAAAAATCATTGTGAAACAATTCAAATGACATACCGAATGTTTGGCTTTTCAACTGAACGACTAGTCCGCTACGGTGTAGCTACGGTTTTGCTGTAGTCTATAATGCGACTATGCTTATTTTTATTTGAAGTTTGGAATCGTTGGCTAACTCGTCCCAGGCCTCTACAAGCGCGCGGGACGAGTTGAAACTTATTTGTCTAACTCGTCCCATTTTAATATCATATATGATTTGGTACAGATAGGAATAAAATGTCTTATGAAATACTTAATTAAAGGAAAGTTTTTTAAAGATTCTAATTTTTGTATACGTATCACAGTTGTTGTGCCCTTGCAGGGTTTTATGTTTGATTCTATTTTAGTAATTTTGAATTTAGAACTTAGAAGAAAAAATCCCATGTACAGAATGAAGCTAAGGTTTTATAGTTAATTTACAAACGATAACCTCAGTATATAGTTCGTTGTAGTAGTAGTATAGTGGCCACTCAATCGTACATATGAATTTTTGATGCATTATGTATACCTACCTACTTAGTGAGCAATTTTATTTAAGATGAGGGCGCCACTTGAGGGATATACAACATGTCACAACAAAAATCAGCTGTTTCATACTTTTTGATATCTTCGATTTTAATATTTATATGAAACAGCTGATTTTATTTCGCGATTTCAGAGTTGGTCCCATAGTAAAAGTTGTTCAGTTTGATGGTCCCTCTATACCATATTCGGCATTAGGGGTATTTTTGTAACATGTTGTACCTATAGTTTGTCTTGTACTGTAGAGGCCCATACTATACTCCCACTCTGCGAGCTGGCCATCACGCCGTTATTGCTGGCTGGATGCAATTCGTATATTTGAGGAGCGAGCCGTGCGTTGGCAATGTAATGTTGAGCAAGGCAAGACGGCCGCCTTTTTAGCTAGTTAAGTATTGAATTTTCACTAGTCTTGTACGTACGAGTATTATAAAATTAAACGTAAAAACATAGAAATTATAAGAAATTACCTATATAGAATTTGACTACATTTCATTTCTCTACGTCACCTTATAGTACCCGGGCAGGGCTCCGGAATACACACCAAATCACCATTCTCTATTATTCATACAAGCGTTATTACTAATTCGATTTAGGGCCGATTTTTCAATGCCCAGAAAAATTTATTCGTTCGATAATGTATTATACCGTCAAATTTAAAATATTTGACATTCGTTTGTCTGTCTTTTCTTTTAATTACTTTTATTTTATTTGTTAAATAATATATCTGACTGATATCTGTTATCTGAGGATTGAAAAAGGGCCCTTAGAGGTTCTACGCTCAATGTAAGTACACATTAAACAAAAATCTTTTGTGCTCAGTCGGAGAATTGAAGGGCTAAGTATTAACTAGCCCGGATTTAGCTGGCCCTAATTTTTTTGCTGATCTCAGTTCGACCTTATTTAACCAGTTTATTTATTTGCGAATGCGTTGTTGTGTTGGTGTGTTACATTGGTTACAAACTTGGATTTAAATTCTGTAGTAATTTTCATGATGCGTGGCAGTGTGTGATTCATTCACCTTATGGATGACGGAAATGATAAAGTTAGCCAACTATTTTTATTTCGAACACCTTTCATGTTTGGATTTTATCTCGAGAGTCACCAGGCGAGTTCTTATCGTCTCGTAACGACCGCAATAGCGATGTTTGCGATAATACGCATTGATATCACCGTTATAATACGACGTTAAGTTAGTAAGGACCCGTCTACAATAAACGCAGCAAAAACATCATTTTCTCGGTCCGACGAATAAAATTCAAACACAACCTACCAGTGGCGAGGGGTGAAATGATGGCGAAGGTAAGCCGCGAGGGTAAGCCGTTCTACAAAATGTAATGATTTGCATAATGGAACGGCGGGGTGGGATTTCTTAAAGGTAAGCCGATGGGAATCGGCTAGTATGGACCCTTCGCCGCTGGTACTTACCTAAAATACTTTATATTTGTTTTGTCAGTGGGAGGTTAAGTTAATATTCCGGCGTATACTTAGATGAGTCCAGGGCGAGTATATTGGGTTCGGAGGCAATTCGTTCCAAGCAAACTTGTCCCGCTCCATTTCGATATGAGGGATTTTTTTAATTTCTAGCGAGTGATGACGCCAAGTCATCTGGGTTTATGATAATATATTCAGTAACATTGTGTATACTGCAATAACGGAATTAACGCATATAATCTGAGTAGCCATCATTTTGGTGTTAGAACTAAAATGCATAAGTACTTAAGATTAGATATCTTAGCAGTTTGAAGTGTTCAAACGATGTGTCTTAGATAAGTACAAAGTATAGATAAAAAAGTTAGCGACAACAATTTAGCGATACCTATTCTAATTTTTATAGGCTGTTATCACATGCTTGGGAAATTCTCAATTTTCTATGATGAAATTGTGAAATACCCAAAAACTCGTGTGATCGATCTAAATATTAATTAAGTTAAAAGTAAGTTTGGAAATATAAGAATTATATACCAAGGAACCAAACAAAATTTTAATATACAAGGTGTTACAAAAATACCCCTAATGCCGAATATGGTATACAACGTGTTACAAAAGTACCCCTAATGCCGAATATGGTGTAAAGGGACCATCAAACTGAACAACTCTGAAATCGCGAAGAAAAAATCAGCTGTTTCATACAAAAATTAAAATCGAAAATATTAAAATGTATGAAACAGCTGATTTTTTTTCGCGATTTCAGAGTTGGTCCCATAGTAAAAGTTGTTCAGTTTTATGGTCCCTATCCACCATATTCGGCATTAGGGGTACTTTTGTAACACCTTGTATAGGGACCATCAAACTGAACAACTTTTACTATGGGACCAACTCTGAAATCGCGAAGAAAAAATCAGCTGTTTCATACAAAAATTAAAATCGAAAATATTAAAATGTATGAAACAGCTGATTTTTTTTCGCGATTTCAGAGTTGGTCCCATAGTAAAAGTTGTTCAGTTTGATGGTCCCTCTATACCATATTCGGCATTAGGGGTATTTTTGTAACACCTTGTATAAGTTTAAATAAAAACTGCGAAATGCGAAGGACTGAGTTTGGGGTGCTGTCGATTGCTCTAACTACATAGTTCTTTAGGTGGATAAGGAGGACGAGCCATAACCACCACCTACCACCGCCTAATGTGGATTGGTGGGCGTTAACGACTGGAGATGCTGCCGGGACTAATGTCTTTACGTGCCTTTCGCAGCACGGAGGAGATCGGATATAACAACAATTAGAGCAAAAAGACTTCGATGCAAAACTTTTTTTTATACTTACTTATTTAACCTTTTTTTATAACCTTGTTATGGTCAACAACCTGCGTGGACTTCGTCTTCGGACTTCGATTATAAATAATCACAAAACATGCTTTTATGACATCAGCAATTTTGTTTTGATTGTGTTTTGTTAAAGTTAAGTATGCAAATAATAGGGTGTTATTTTCCTTATTTGAAGGAAATATTAATTAAATTGGTAAATCTAGGTATTCTAATTTTACGAATCCTTATTTGAATATAAATAATAGATAAAACGGTACACACGACGGCACCACAGACTAAATTTGTTGACCTTGAGACCGCCTTTATGCCCTACGTAATAAAAGCTGTTTTCGCAGTTTACCTGACGTGCTGTCGCGTGTACAAACATGCATGACATAGTGACTGATTTGTTTATATTCTAGAGAATAACTGTTATCAATTATTATTTAAAATGTGTTCAACCAGCATGGAAATATTTGTTTTCAAGGTACCTTTTATATAAAGATTTATTATTAAGTTTGTATGAAAAGGGCCTAACCAATGTGAATTCACTGACATGTGTTTATTATTCCATAGGTAAAAGGGCTTGTACACACCGGTGGTGGTAGCAATTCAAAAGTACTTAATTATTAAGTTTATTTGAATAAATAAATTTTTACTATTATTGAATATTGACTTTATGACCAGGGGAGCGATTCTGTAACCAAACTCGCATCTCACTTCGAAACTCACTTCCACGTGAATTTGTTATTAGAAATTACCTAAATTAAGGTACTAAAGTGGAAAATCATTGTTAAAAGTAAAAAATGCTTCTTAGATAGAGAAAATCGGAAAAGGTTAAGTAGAGTAGGCAAGCTTCTAGATATTTTCTTGCGATCAAAGTTACAGGGGATTTTTGTTCATTTAAATAACTGTCAATCCAATCCAAGCATATTTACCTATCTATTTAAATCAGGTTGTATAATTCTCAGGTAAAATTTACCTAACACCGGTTTTGAGAAGAATATATAAACCCACAGGCACTAAAAAAATGCAGACCATCATAACAACTCAAGAGTAGGCAGTCTTTTTTAACATAACAAAAACATACTTGTGGATAAAGTGACACAAATACTTACGTAATATAAATATATATGAGTAACATATAACATAAATATATCAGCTGTTATTGACGGGATTGTCTCACACCAAGATAAAGTTACCTATAAAATAGATTGTTACGAGATCCTGACCACAAACTGTTCCAAGATTGTATCGAAGATGGCTCTTAAGGTAAGTTTAAAATTAATTGCGGAATATTTCAATAATGCTAAATAGTTCTTAAATAATTGATATTTTAGTAATTACGGCTGGGTCAATTGTTTTTTTTACATATTTTCTTCTTCAAGTGGTGTTTATGTAAGATCGCTTATGATATTTTTTTTATGTTAAATCTTGTTGATGTTTTTAAATCAATATAATTGCGAAAGTATGGAAAGACCAATTTTGTGGAACAATCTTTTGCATCGTTTATTTTTTTATATTCGCTAAATTACTTAACTAATTTTAATATTCAAATTCAAAATTTTCAGTAAAATTTCTGAAGGTTTTTGTTCAGTTCAAATAACTTCAAGCGTCAACTTAGTTTTAATAAAAAGAAAACTTGTGTAATCAGTCCAATGAGCGGTTATTTTACAAATTACATTTCTTTAGAAAAATAAACTAGTTAATTAAATTCTTGGTAGGTATATGCCTATAATAATACAGGGTTATTTGTAAAACACCAACAACCTCGCAGGAGTAGATTACTAACATCAAATACAACAACATTTGTACGACGACTTTTCCGAAAACTGACAAAAGAATCGACTTTCCATACTAATGTCACGAACAGCTGATCGAGTTTTGTATGACAAGTTGATATTTCTTTTGTCTGTTTTCGGAAAAGTCGTAGAGATGTATATGATGTTAGTATAATATACTCCTGCGAGGTTGTTGGTGTTTTACAAATAACCCTGTATATCTCAGTTCAGTAACTTTTCAATAATTTTCATTGTAAGTATTTCGTCTGTCGGAAAATTAGCGGAACAATTTAAATTATGCCGTTTTGAGAAAATACAAGTTAATTTAAATATTTTGAAAAGTTATGCAATATTTTTTGCTTTTTAATATTTTGAATTTTTTTTGAAATGTTCCAGTAGTTAATTACTTAAAAATACGAAATCAAAAAGAAATCAACGAACATTGAGTGAAATGTTCCAGTAATAAAATAGGTAAATAAGACATAATTTTCCGAGTCATACGAAAACATTTCAAGACATATTGTTTTATTATATATAAAGAAAAACAAAATTCTCTACCGGTACAAGTCGTGTCTTCTAGTTAATTAACGGGTATGACTTGTTCCAGTAATGATTTGGAAAGAGCTTTCAATTTTCTACCATTTTGCATATTACAAATTTTAATCCAAAAACACAATTTTGGAGATATTCCAGTAATGACTCCGACCGACGATTTAGTCTCTCAAACAACTCGTCTTGGTTATTTAGACAGGAATGCGAAGTTTTTTTAAAGTATGTTTCCTAGTTACAAACTATCCATGTTGTATTTGTCTTTGTACAAAGTTTAAATTAGGTACTTATAAATCTCTAATCGTAAAATCATCACCTGAAACTTTGAATGTATAAACAACAGGCCTATTACATAAAAATAATCTCGATAATCGGACGCAATTCTCCGTTCAATTAACTTGATATTGAACCTTATATATTCCTGAGTTTAGTGTCATGGAGTGGGACGAACATCGTCGGCTATTTCGTCGTATTTTTTATGTAATAGGCCTGCAGATTCTGTATGAAAAATAAACGTTGTCTAATTACTAATTCGAACTTGCTATTTTTTCCTAATATGGTATTTATTAATCAACAGGTTTTCTGCGTTTTAGTGCTATTGGCTGCGGTATGCTATGGTAAGATTATAAACATTTTCGTATCATTTTCTTTACATTGAAACAATTATCCATAGGATTGCATCAATACTACTCGTACACATTTTTTTACAAAATTGTGGGTCCAGTTAAAGCATTATTATTATTAGTATATTCCATATTTCATATAATGTAATTTTATATAGGTATGAGTATGTAATTATGACTCATACTGAACACATTATTAATATGAAATTGAACTTCGTTACCTTTAACTCGTTTGAGTATTTTTTATTTAACTCTGTTATGTGCGTGCATGTTTGGACCGTATGCGTGATATGGTAGTATAGCACGCCATGATTAAACAATGGTACTCTGAGCATACATGTGGTACTCACTCATACTCAGGATGACCCTAGTTTGAAGTGGTACGACAGAATCAACAGCAGAATAAGGTTCATAGACTTGAGGGTTCAAATCCACAAAACCAGTAATATTATTATACCAGTCCTTCTCTTTTTTAATCACTAAAACTTTAAAAACTAGACCCTGCTAGAGTTGTGTTCAAAAGGAATTAAACTTTAAAAATTACATTACACATTTTTTTTTATTAACAGCCGCACCGTTAGAAGAGGACACTGGCCTTGTTAAACAACACGACCACAGCCACGACGGGCATGACCACAGCCACGGCGGGGATGACCACAAGCACGAAGAGCATGACCACAAGCACGACGACCATGACCACAAACACGAAGACCATGACCACAAGCACGAAGACCATGATCACAAGCACGAAGACCATGACCACAAGCACGAAGGACATGACCACAGCCACGGACATGACCACAGCAACGAAGGTCACGACCACAAGCACGAGGGGCATGACCACAGCCATGAACATGACCACAGCCACGAAGGGCATGACCACAAACATGAGGGACACAATCATACTCGCTAAAAACATGAAAAATTGCTTAAAGGTAGCTCATAAGGAAAATAAATTTACATTTTTTATTGTGAATTAATAAAAAAAGTAATTATTAAATTACGATATGGTTTTACTTGTAGTTTCTTGAATATAATAATAATTCTGATAATGAATTAATTATAGCGATAATATAACAGCCACCTAAGTATTTTTTCATACTATGGTCGGCCTCAAATTTTAATAGTGAGAGGTGAATAGTCAAAATGTCCACATAATATATTTTGAAATAATCAAGCATTTTTAAAAAAATCTTCCTCGTACTTATTATAATGTAAGTTACTTAAACACTTTAGTTGTACCATGTCTTTTATTACTTTTTTATCCTGTGCCTCAAATATGATGTAAAAGTGTTCATAGGTTTTAAGTAGCCCAATTTTCTTCCGCAATATAATTTTTTTTAGTCACAGATGCAATCAAACTGTCTTTACAAATGTTTTTAGCTATAACATTTACTGATACCAATGCACCAGATTAGTATAAAACAGAATTAATAGTTAGGTATTACGTCAGCACCGTGACCAGCAAAAAAATTATCACCTGTTGCGGACTACCCAGTTTAGCTTGGGAGAGTTAACACATTGCCAAAATTTATGATTTTGAATACAGATTTAATCCTATTAATCCTGTTCTTTTAATTTAATGTTCTTCTTTTCATTTGTTTTGGCAATTCACTTTTTCTCAGGGAATACTGTTATAGATTAAGAAAGAGACTGGTAAATAACAAAACTATGAATGGACACTATTTTCTCGACAGCGTAAAAAATTCGAAGCGAGGCGTCGTCTTATTTAATAAGTAGGTACCTAACCCGTTTAGACACCCCACGGGCCAATTAATAACTTTATCGGGCGTTATTCTATCACTTAAGCACAAGAAGACATATTTTTATGTTTTTCATAATAAATACACCGTTATAAACATATTTTTTGACAAAGAGACATGAATCGCTAAACGCAAAAAATGTTGGTCCTCCCACTAATTAGACAGCTAAAACATTGTAATATAGTATGGGGCGTAATTTTTTTTTCATGTCTCTTTGACAAAAATGTTTAATTTCATTAATAACGATAAAAAAATAACGGAGTATATTAGATTTTTTGAAACAAAACGTAGGTAAACTGAGGGCTGATTTTCCGATGCACAGATTAAATCAAATTGAAATTGTGTTGTAATTTCACGCTTTCTGATGACATTTTCTTTCAATCGCCTGCTAATAATTTGTCAGACAGATAAGTTAACACGAGTTAATAGCCAAATAAAACTTCTTTTCTTAAATTCAATTTATATTTCCACAAGCGAGGCTCAATTTCGTTAACTATCTTAATTCACGAAGAACTCAAAATAAATATAAGTAGTGCTAATTAGTCGAACATTGACATAATCTATAAAAAAACTCCATGTGTGAAACCGCGTGTGGTCACTAATGTTTACTAACTATAGGCGTCAGTAGTTTGAAAAATTCCCAAAAAGTTTCCTAGAAAACGGACACTGTTTACTCTTAATTCAATATAAATTAGATGTATCGCCTTCAATCTTGAGTATATCGCTGGAAGTGACTTGTTTATGATAAACGACATAAGGTCATTATGTTACACAAATTTACGATAGCGTGCCATATATAAAGCTTTTCTCGCCATAATCTTCACATAAAACTGATAATAATTGTTGTTGAAGGTACATACATAGTGATTCAAGTTAATTAGGGACCACAATGGCTTTGAAAGTAAGTTTTAATAATACATCCCTGTATTTATAAAGTAGAGATTTCAAATTTCAATCAGTTTTTAAAACTAGGCAATTTGGAGGCGTATAGTTGCTCGCATATAAACGATTTCTACCAGGTATCTATTACTAAAATATTCAACTAGTCGCGCTATTTGTCAAATAGGACACTTAGGTAGGTACTGTACTAATAGTTCAATATATGCTTAGAATAATATCAACAAAACTCAATAATATGTTTGTTCGTTCATCGTTACTTCGTACGAGAGATAACCAATTTAGGACGGCGACGCCATGACAGCTTTTCAAACATGCATGCCACAGAGTACAAAACAGAGCTTACTAATAGATTAGAACTACTTTATATTTCGGCCAATACTTCTTAGCTAAAAATATTTGGTTGAAGACTCCTTGTTAGTTTCATAGAGTTTCTGTCAAATCTGACAACTTTTTTGATTTTATTAACTGATTGATTTCTTACAATCAAAAACCTTAATAAATAACAAAATTAAACAATACCTTATTCACTTCTAGATTACATATTATATTACTTATTGAAATCAATCATCAATCACTTTTGAGTAATTGACCCAAAAATTAGTTATTGTCATAAAGTAATTTGACCATAATTTGTTCGGCACAACAATAGTAGGTAGGTCATAAACTTATTATACTAGTATAAATAAGTCTATTACTGTACTGGGTAGGACTAAAAACAAAAATATAATTATTTTGTGCGCGTTTGCGATAACTTCTTGCGTATAACTTGGATCATAATTTCAGGTCACTTGGATTGTGTTGGCGTTAGCTGCAACGTGTTTGGGTAAGTTTAATAAACATTATTAGCTATCATAATACACCTACTTAGTATGTTATCTGTGCTACTACTATTAGATCCTCTGAATTTATATTAATTATGTTCCTATTCTTTGACCAAAGTAGACAAAAGTTCAATAAATAATATTTACTAAGAGATCAGTAACTATCTAATTATTATATTAAAAGGAATGTATGGATTACCTATATTCAAGGTATATATTAAAAATAAATAATGTTAATAATAACTACTATATCTTTCGATAATATTAATTTGCTTGTTATTTTACTGTAAAATAAATCAACACGGAAACAATCAACAGCAATACAATGACTATACACGAGTATATTTATCAATTTTGGTTTAGTAATTTAGACAAGAAAACGTAAACCACAAACTGTGATGAGAATTTTGCGTTTTGTTTTTAATAATTTGGTGTTATTGATGTTGGTGCTGTAAACAAAATAACAAATACTTAAAAGTCCGACGAACAGGAGCGTAACGTAAAACCAAAATGATTTGCAATTTGAGCATAATTAACTCTGTTATTCGGATTAAGACAGTATTTGTCTAGGGTTGTACTACAAAAAAACAACCCTATTCAAAATAAATGCCAATTAATTTTTTTCATGCAAAACTGTAAAAAACATTAGTTTGGTGTATTGGTTTTTTATTTAATAAAACCCTAATAAATACTGTCTTAATCCGAATAACATCACAAGAAGAGTTAATTATGCTCAAATTGCAAATCATTTTGGTATTACGTTTGTATGCGAAGCTCCTGTTCGCCGGACTCTTTAAGACTGTATATTCCCATTTCAAACGAAATTAGCGTTTTTCCAAAGACGAAATGGAAATGTAAAGAATGAAAGCATTGATGTGAACTTAATTTTAGCAAGCAAAATTCTTAAATTAGTGCCGTATAGAGAGAAAAACATAAAATATTATCAGGTTTTTTGAATCAAAGACAATCTTTTCAAGCGGAATTTCAAATTTTCTTGTCGAGGCATTTTTCACCGAAGTTTCAGCTGTAACGAATGAGAATACGCCTCATATTTATTTTTTCACTTATTGTATGCATTGTCAAGGAGGGCACTGTAGAGAAAAATCACAAAAATGATTTTAATTACAGAGAAAATAAGATATAAAAAATGCTTAAAAGCACGTAGTCTGCACACTAGCGCCGCCATTGGCAAAAAACAGTGCTTAAATAAAGACTAAATTGTGAATTATTTCTCTGTAATGCACTTGAAAGAAGCTTTGTGGTACTTTTTATCGCTTAAACAATATTTTCTGGCTTATCGTTTAGTTTAATGGAGTTTTTTTTGCAAAAAGTGGCCACTTTTAGCGCGAGGTCACAATGAGGTATTTGTCTAAAGTATTTCGTGTTTTCTTTTAATAATTGAATAGGATTTTTCTAAGATCGCCTTCATAACGGCACTTTCAGAGCTGTTTCGTTAATTTGTATTGAAATTTAAAAAGTGGAACGTCATTGAAATATATCCTCTTAATTAACTAATTCACATAGGGCCTGTTTCACAATCAAAAAGTTAGTTCTGAGTAGCTTACTTGACCGATGATTAATTGACAGTTGTGATATAAAAATATGTCAAATCATTAATTGTCAAGTAAGCTACTCAGAGCTTACTTTTAAATTGTGAAACAGGCCCTTAATGTTAGCGGTCCTACCGTCGTCGTAGTCTCTGATTTCCATAGAACAAGTGCTTCATCTATCTATTTGGCATCGGAGTCATGTAGTAGGTAAACATAAATAATGTATGTATTAAAAGAAAAAATAAGCAATCGAAATGAATGTTCTCACGTTATAATTGTTTCATTACAGCAATGCCACATTACGGTAGTGGAAGTAGCGGACCTGGTTATGGCCAGGGAGGTCACGGACAACAAGGGTATGGCCAAGGAGGCCAGGGAGGTTTTGGCGGTTCCTCTCATCAGGGACAAGGAGGTTTTGGCACTGGTAACCAAGGAGGTTTCGGTCAACAAGGCTTTGGTCAGCCTGGCGGTTCTAGTCAGCCCGGCGGTTTTGGTCAGCCTGGCGGTTTTGGTCAGCCTGGCGGTTTTGGTCAGCCTGGCGGTTTTGGCCAACAGGGCGGTTTCGGCCAACAGGGCGGTTTCGGTCAACAGGGTTTTGGTCAGCCTGGTGGTTTTGGGCAACAGGGCTTTGTTCAGCCTGGCAGTACTGGCCCACAAGGCTTTGGTCAGCCTGGCGGTTTTGGCCAACAGAGTGGTTTCGGTCAGCAAAGTTCTCACGGATATGGCAGCGGTCACCATCATGGTCATGGATCTGGTGTACACCAGGGTGGCTACAAAGAGCACGGCTACTAAACAGATTCCGTTGCAAGGATTTACTTACTCTGAATTTTATTTGACTTGGTTTTGATAATAAATTATAATCTACAAAAATATCACGGTGAATGTCGACGTAGAATTGTAAATTATTTTTCCGCGAGGATATTTTGGTAGATTTTCTTTGTTCGGAATGGAATGGAACAAATGAGATTAAATAAAAAATTACAAACCCTCTTTTTCTTATTTAATAACCTAGTCCATTTTCAATAAGCAAGTGTTTACTGGGTAGAGAATAATACTTAAGGAAATTAGGTTTATTGTGAAAAGATACATACACATTATGGAAATCAGATTTTCTCTTCTTATTAGCACTGCCTTTAGTTTGTTATAGAACATTGTATAAATTAATAAGAAAATTATTGTAAATAAAGATTGAGTAGGTATCAAGTACTATACAGACTAATTCCGATAGGCAAAGTATAAGAACAGCAACATCTAGATTGCATTGCTCTTGTTACATACAACTCGTTGGGTATTTTTCTTATAATTTTTTTTTCCGAAATCAAAAGTATTTAACAAAGTCACTTTGCTTTTATGTTTTGTTTGAGTTGAGACTAGCCGTATTACTTATTAAATAAAAAAGAAAATTTAAAATTATGTCGGTCTGTATCCTATTTTGGTTTTATAGTGTTTCAAACCCGATTCATAATCCGGTAGAAAAAATATATATTTTTGAATGAGAATAGGTTTAAGGCACTGATTTTTCATCAATTAACTAAGTGGTACGTTTTGTCAATGGTCATACATAAGTATACATACTCGTATTTTGATTTATTCAAGGCGTGTAACAATTCCCAATATTTGTTTACAATTATACGAAATTATACTATTAGGTAGGTATACGAAAAAGTAACTAACTGTATCAATTTACTACCGATAATGTTACTACGTAAGTACCAAGTGCTATTCATAGTATATATGGCAATATTCCACATCATAATAATATTGTATCACTGTTCGATAGTGCGATTAATAAGTTATCGTGCTAATTAATGCATATTGCATATTGACGAATTTGTCAAAGGAAAAACCAAAAAACAGTCAATAACCCGTACGAAAATAGATTTGTTTTTATAAATCAGTGAAATGTTATCCTTCAGTTGACAATCAATCCTCATTATGGAAAACGCATTTGGAGTTCACACTTAAATCACTATTATGGAAAACACACCTTTGCTTGCTGACACAGGAGGTTCAAGATTCTGTCGATTCAAAAGTAAGTCCTACTTATAAAATAACTTTACCTGTGTATCCTACTTTAATTATAAATGATCCTAAAGTTTCCCTAGAACTAATCATAAAGTTTCCCTAGGGATTTTTCGAATTTCCACCCGGACAAAGTCGCGGGCAGTAGCTAATAATGTTTAAATTCAGTTCAGTGGACGTTTTGAACTTATAAACGTTGTGTAAATTTTAAATATTTAACAGTAGGTTCGATTACGTACTTTTATACCGCAAAACCGCAAGGCGTGTTTACTTTTAGTACAAAATTAATAATTTTCAGTAAAGTATTGACCGAATTTTTCTTTCAGAGCGACTTAAAAGAATCCCTAGTTTTAGCAAAACTTTGTTTAGGTAAGTGATATTATTATGAAATTAGTGTTTTGATTAGTTTTGGTGTATAAGACTAGTTTCACATAAACCCATTTTATTTTTAGGGATCCTTTAAAAGGAAGAAAACGAAACCCTTATAAAATCACTTTATTGTCCGTCCGTCTGTCTGTCTGTATAATAAGGACGAGCCTTAACCCACCACGCGGGCCCAAAGCAAATTGGTCGGTGTTAATGACTACAAATGTAGCCGGGACCAACGGCCGGGTCCCTCACAACGGAGATATGACCATCTAATTTTGTTTTTAGGGTTCCCTCAAAAGGAAGAAAACGAAATCCTTATAAGATCACTTTATCGTCTGTCTGTCTGTCAAAACCTGTCTGTCTGTATAAGGACGGGCCCTATGCAGATTGGTCGGTGTTAACGATTGCAAATATAGCCGGGACCAACGGCCGGGTCCCTCACAACGGATATTATGACCATCTAACTTGATTGTTGATCTGCATAGAACAGTGCTGTTGAAATGGCTCTATTTTTCAACTCAATTTAATGTATCTAGCTTTATAAATTAAGATATTCTATTTCCATGCCAATATAATACTGTCTAATATTTCATTTATTGATAGTTTTTGGTTTGGTTTCAGGTTCACATGGTTCAAATTTCGTTGGAGGAGAAACAGATGCTGTTGCGGAAGTAAAATTATGAAAAATCTGTGCAAGTGCTTCTGCTGTCTATTAGGCCTTTAAGTTTTAAATATTTAAGAAATATAAGAGAATAGAGCAATATTTTTTTGCCATCGATACGATAGCGGAACCATAATAGTTAGTACCGAAAACTGGGGTGATTAGCAACTTGTGTGGTGAATAACAACAGAGACATTTTCGATAAAAAAAAATACAAAAATTCAAAATCAATCGGTAGGGCCCGTTCATAAAACATTTTTCTATAAAACTAATGAGGTTATTTTAATTTTATTGATATTTTTTTTTATCGAAAATGTCGCTGTTGTTTGTTATTCACCACGCAAGTTGCAAATCACCCCAGTTTACCAGTACTTATTTTTAGCTTATTAATTCATCAACGCCCGAGCGGCCGAATGCGGCCGGATAACAATGGAATATCTATTGTGTCTAGTTAACTAGTGAAGATTCCTAATCGATTATAATTGGCAGTATCAAACTTAAATTGAATATTCGAGTCCAAGTTCATTGGATTTTATTTTGGAAAGTCTGTACTGCCGGGGGGCAGTGAATAGAATGGCCATTTGAGTAGGGGTACTCAAATGGTCATTCTACTAAAATTAACCCCCCCGACCCGTCCACCCACTGGACTTTGCCACTGGTGGATGGACGGGTAATTCACGATTACCCCTCTACCCACTACGCTAGTGTGAACCGAATTAAGTACGTCTTGTAGTCGACTAATTTATAAATTTGATTAATACGCTAGTAGAATAGAATTACAATGTATGGGAATGACATAAGTTAACGCTTAGCTCATGTCAATCCCATATATTGTCATTCTATTCTACTGGCGTTAATTTTAGTACAGTGGCCATTTGAGTAGGCCCTCAGTAGAGAAGATGGAATTTACTTAAACAATGAAAATAAGTTACCAAAACATTAATTTAACTTACTTAGGTTAGGTACTTTAACAAAAAAGAGTATTTTGCTTCGGTCAAGAATACCTTAAATGTCCGGTCAGTCTCAAAACATATCGCCCCTCTTTCACTGGGCGCTAAAGTTGCACAAAATATTCACTTCTTTATTTGTTAATATTTAAAGTTTAATTTGGAGTGAATTTGTACTCAGATAAAAATATTCTTGTGGGGATTCGAATTTCAAAATTTCGAATCGTTTTTTGTTTTGTGAGCCGGTGCCATATTTGTGTACTGGACGCCTACCATCAACTTTTATAAAGCGATTGCGTTTCAGTTTAGGTTCCCAAACTGAATCGCTTTATTTCGTACCATGAACTACACCGAGGTGTCAGTGTCACGCGAAGCGAAATCGCCATAATATTGCCGTCCCGTCGAACCCCAAGAGGTCGCCGGTGTCCTAGGCAAAAAAAACTTCATTTTCTCCTTTATAGAGTCTATTCTTGTATGAACAATTAATAATGAATGACATACAGCTTAGCGATTCAGTTTAGGTTAAAGTTGAATCGCTGTCTGCTGACACCGCTGTCACATAGCGATGCAGTTAATTTTAGGACCTAAACTGGATCGCTATAAGAGATCGTAGTAAGCCTCCTGGGCTTGGCTGGGGCCACGGGTCTGCATCAGTGTCCGTAATCCACCCAGGTGTACCAAGGGTCAGAACAAGTGCCCGTAGTCCACCCAGGTGAACTTGTCAGGTGGACCGCGGGTCAGGAAGGGCCCAATCGCGCTATATTCAACGATAAAACCCACCGTTTTAGTTTTCGTCACCGGAAATATGAATTACGGTAACGGACAAAATGCAAGTTTTGGGAAAACGCAAAAAACCATTTTCTTTTTGGACAATGCTTTATATATCTGTCAAAATAACCGTTATCGTAATATTAGTTAAGCAATATAACATAAAATTTCAAGCTCTTTAATGCTAATAAAACAAAATTTGGATAACCCTCGTAGTTTCCGAGATAGCATTTCTGTAAAGGACATTTTTTTTTGCACAAATGTCCCTTACAGTAATATTTTTTAGAAAATTGTTTTTGTCAAGGTTATAATATGATGTAAAGGCTAACTATGTATGTAATAACTTAGGGTATATATACTTTTCCACATACATCTATTTTTGCTAGCGAGTTACACTAAGTATGACTAATTGCAAATTTGATGCATACTGCTTGGATATAAGGTTGATTTTGTTTTGATGTATCACTCTCGGTTACGACCTACGACCCTTCTATAGCAGGACTTGGTCTCTAGTAGAGATGATGAATGAAGATGCTGAGGCGGATGTGTGGCATTTCAAAAATCACCAAGGATGCCGAAGACCGAGCAAAATGGAGAAAGAGAAGTAGACGGACCTCGGGCCATCGCGCAAGAGCACCACCGGGATTGACGCCAAGTTGCTGATGATGCTCTCGGTATCATTGCCTTCTCGTACTATAATTATTTATTTATTCTAAATTTTACGTAAATTGTAAGTAACTATATGGATTGGAATTTTAAGTAATAATAAAAAAGTAATATTAATAGTAATTCGTGGTTTTTTAACTAATGAGAAGTATAATGGCTTTTTATATTTTTATTGTTTAGGAAAAATAACATAAATAGTCTCAAAGTTTAAAAATTATCATTTAAGAGTCCGACGAACAGTGAGTTTCCAATACAAACGTAATACCAAAATTTGCAATTTGAGCATAATTAACTCTTCTTGTGATGTTATTTGGATTAGGACAGTATTTGTCTTGGTTTCTATTAAATAAAAAATCCAAAATACTAACCCAATTCAAAATAAATGCCAATTACATTTTTCCAGACTGTGAATCGCATTAATTTTTATTTGGTTTAGTATTTCGGATTTTTTTATTTAATAAGAAACCTAGAAAAATCTGGATAACATCACAAAAAGAGTTAATTATGCTCAAACTGCAAATTGTTTTGGTATTACGTTTGTATGGGGAGCTCACTGTTCGCCGGAGTCTTAAGGTGGTACAGTCATTTCCGTCTGGTAGGAACAAAGAACTTTTGCGCAATCATTAGATAATGTAATATGCAGTGATTTCAGCTTCTCGTTTACATAGCTAAGATTTTTTTTATCCGATTACTAAGTACTTTACCAAATTAAATTTTTGTTGTAGACATGCCAATGCGTTTATCGCAACCTTAATTAATTAACAAGAAGAGTAACAAGTGTTAATCTTGTTGTCGCCTTACACTAAATTTTATTTCCTTTTGTTTTTAGTGGATTTATATTAGGTACTTTCTTTAATATTTCATTTTGTGTTTTCTGTCATATTTTTCGATACATTACTGCACTTTCTGATTTTTTTTTAATTAGAATTTTCTTCTTCCATTTCCATAGCTACCCCTTCTCCATCCTTCTGAGTGAAATTTTGCGTCATATTATCATTTTGCTCACCAGTTTCGTCTTCATATTTACTTACAGTGTCAATTACATTTGATTCGTGAGGAAGCTGTAGATAATCTTGATGGTATATTTTGGGAATTGTACCATCATCACATAATTTCTTCAAATACAATACAGAGGTATTTCGCTATGGAAATCAAAAGTTTCTATGTATACATTTCTATGTATATATAAAGCTATACAGCTTTGGCAATAGATCGGAAGATATGATGTTCATAGGTTGATTTGACTGTCCTTTTCCTCTACCTTTATTTTTAAGCAAACTTTATTTTCGCGCCACGGTGCTAGATTCAAAACCTAGAGGAATTTCGTAAGGATTTCCATCTTCTTTTATGGTGTATTTAATTTGCATCATATTTAAATTATTCTTGTTAAATGTGACGACTCTTAAATTTTGAAGCTTTAAATCTTTATTGGCCAAACTTTTTTTCATTTTTATGGTTTGATGCAAAAAGATTTACTGAGATGACGATTCCAAACTTTTGACCCATTAAGCTGTACAGTTCGGATACAAATGCCTATTTTATGGTGAAAAACAACTTGTTTGAAATTTTGCATCCATGACAAAATTGATGTAATTGACCCTTTGCTGGAGAGTAAGAAAATTATTTTTACGTAAAGACCATATCGATACAATGCTGCTTCTTTTTATAACATAGTATAAAACAACTTCTTCGAAATTTACTGTTCATATTTAACGTAACGGACATATTGCGTAAAATATTAAAATTATATATTAAAGTTAAAGGCATAAAAGAGTTGCTATGTCTTTTACGTTACAAAAGTCTTAAATGAATGCTGGACTTACATTAACCATTTAGTGTTTATACTTATCGGGTGGACTTAAGTTAGTTTTTTTTGTAAATTTTCGTAATTTTAGAAGAATTTTGATGCTGTAAGGGGCATCATTTTTAGAGTTATCAAAAAGTTGAATATACCAATCGATAGAGCGGAAAATTTTGAGTCGAACAGCATTTGTAACTCATTTTCGTCAATTTGTCCCTTACAGCAATTCATATTTCCGGTGACGTTTTGTTTACAGAAAAAAAACTCGCTTTAGTTTTGTGAAAATTGTTGAAAGCTATATATGCCTAGGGAGCTTATTATCTTATCTAGGATATTCTTGATCGAAGGTATTCTGTTAGGAAAATGAGATTTGTTGTGAAAAAAATAAAAGTTTATAGGTAGGTAAGTAGGTATTCATTTTCAACATAAATAAAGATTGCATTTGTATTTGTTCTATTAATTCCTTCTATTCTACTAGTAATACTATTTGATGTATGAGATTTCTCAGCCATTGGTTTCATAATAATGCCCTATGAGAATCCGCTAAAACAATAACAATATTAGGTGATGTAACAAGTCGAAAAAAAATAGTACACTTTAATGATTTTTGAAAACAGATTTTCGTTATAATTGTATTTTTCTATCGAAACGAAAATCTGGCGTAACAAAAATCTGTCGAAACGGAAATAAAGATTAGAAGAAGTAAAATCCATACGGATTTTAAATAAAAATAAGGAACAATTATTATGGAGCTCCATTTATTATGCTTCAGTTATTAAATAATAATTTTACGCTTTTTCATCGTGCTTTGGTTCAGCTAAATTAGGTTTTCGGTAAGTCGGGTTTTCAGTTCTTTCCTAAGTCCTGTAAACTTTTTGCGTCAGGTGCTTTGGGTGTGTCCGGGATCTTAGGTGCATCGGAGGTCTTCGGCAGGTCGGGAACCTTGGGGACGTCAGGCACCTTCGGCAAGTCCAAGCTCACCACGGCTGACGCCAACATCAGGAGACAGACTAAGATCTGAAATTTAAAGTAATATTTTTAACTGCAGTTAAAATGTACGGCACTTCTACGGTTTTTAGCCGTACCAAGGAAGTAGTCTTTGAACCATCCTCCATCCCATACCACAGTCCCATAATTCTAATACTTTGTCAAAAGCTGGACGCCCCGTTTTGGTAAAACCTTTTTAGAATAATTTTATTTACTATCTAAATTAAAACAGAGTCACATAAAGTAAAACTAAATCAGTGAATTGGGGAATCTCTTCCTTTTCGAAGTTTGTTTACACGTACAGCCGCCCTATTCAAGTGGTAAACGTCCCCCCTGACCCGTCCACCCACTGGACTTTTCCACTGGTGGGTGGACGGGTAATTCACGATTACCCCTCTACCCACTACGGTGCTGATCGTTTGAACGCTAACGTTAACTTAAAATTTTAAGAGTAAAAAAAAAAAAAATACCGTCGACTTGATCACCTCCTCCTTTTTTTTAAGTCGGTTAATAAATACTTTAGCTATGAACTTAAGCTGAACTAATTACATGTCGTAGAAATGTCTGTTCCATTACAATACTTTAGCGCTCCGGTAACGATCATTTCGTAATTGACGCTCATTGATGCGGAAATTGATAGTTTTTTTATAATTATTATCGGTCAACAAAAAATGAACGCGATCGCTTGCGATTTGAACCGTCTGAACGTTCAAGTCTGAAGATTTAGCAGTAGTTCGATTAAAATCGCTTCGTGTGAACCCGCTATTACAAGCAAGAAGTCAATCAACTCGCTGTTGATTCAAAATTAATTTTTTTTTTTTTTTATAAAGTCTCATTTTTAAAATGAATTTGTTTTGGTGATAAATAAAAACAATTCTAGGAATATTTTTTTAATCATTTGCCATTGTTAATAGATTCGAAATATCGAAAAGGCCGTAAGTATCCAGGAGAAATATTTAATAATTCTTGATAACGCCCCATCAAACCAAACATTCAGGGGTTTTTGGCAAAAACGTAGTATCGTTATCAAGAATTATTAAATATTTCTCCTGGATACGTACGGCCTTTCTAACCCTTCAACGCCCGGAAAATGAGACACAATATAAATTCCATTGTTATCCAGCCGCATGCGTCCGCTCGGGCGTTGATGAATTAAGCACCAAACGATACGAATTCGTTTAATAACTATTTTTTTTGTTAAAATATATTACACCGAGTTCATAAATATTAAAGACAACTCCTCATGTTATTTAATAAGTAAAACCCAAAACGCCCCGTTTTGGTAAAACCTTTTTAGAATAATTTTATTTACTATCTAAATTAAAACAGAGTCACATAAAGTAAAACTAAATCAGTGAATTGGGGAATCTCTTCCTTTTCGAAGTTTGTTTACACGTACAGCCGCCCTATTCAAGTGGTAAACGTCCCCCCTGACCCGTCCACCCACTGGACTTTTCCACTGGTGGGTGGACGGGTAATTCACGATTACCCCTCTACCCACTACGGTGCTGATCGTTTGAACGCTAACGTTAACTTAAAATTTTAAGAGTAAAAAAAAAAAAAATACCGTCGACTTGATCACCTCCTCCTTTTTTTTAAGTCGGTTAATAAATACTTTAGCTATGAACTTAAGCTGAACTAATTACATGTCGTAGAAATGTCTGTTCCATTACAATACTTTAGCGCTCCGGTAACGATCATTTCGTAATTGACGCTCATTGATGCGGAAATTGATAGTTTTTTTATAATTATTATCGGTCAACAAAAA
This sequence comes from Catoptria pinella, assembly GCA_963556745.1. Lineage (NCBI taxonomy): Eukaryota > Metazoa > Arthropoda > Insecta > Lepidoptera > Crambidae > Catoptria > Catoptria pinella. The sequence continues at coordinate 5,594,206 of OY750775.1, read as the reverse complement.
ATGAACGCGATCGCTTGCGATTTGAACCGTCTGAACGTTCAAGTCTGAAGATTTAGCAGTAGTTCGATTAAAATCGCTTCGTGTGAACCCGCTATTACAAGCAAGAAGTCAATCAACTCGCTGTTGATTCAAAATTAATTTTTTTTTTTTTATAAAGTCTCATTTTTAAAATGAATTTGTTTTGGTGATAAATAAAAACAATTCTAGGAATATTTTTTTAATCATTTGCCATTGTTAATAGATTCGAAATATCGAAAAGGCCGTAAGTATCCAGGAGAAATATTTAATAATTCTTGATAACGCCCCATCAAACCAAACATTCAGGGGTTTTTGGCAAAAACGTAGTATCGTTATCAAGAATTATTAAATATTTCTCCTGGATACGTACGGCCTTTCTAACCCTTCAACGCCCGGAAAATGAGACACAATATAAATTCCATTGTTATCCAGCCGCATGCGTCCGCTCGGGCGTTGATGAATTAAGCACCAAACGATACGAATTCGTTTAATAACTATTTTTTTTGTTAAAATATATTACACCGAGTTCATAAATATTAAAGACAACTCCTCATGTTATTTAATAAGAAAATATAAGCTTACCACTACTCGCGACATCGTAAAGGTATTCTGTTTAAATACTGGCAACTAGCAAGAGATGTTCCTATTTATATGGCTTTCTATGGGACATAATTGTTGGCCTATAGATGGAAAGCAATTACGAATAACAATGAAATTACCTCTCAATAGGATACATGACAGTTAATGAAGTAGCGAGTCATAAAAAATTCATAGGATTAAAAAACCTTGGAACTTATTGTTATTATTATCGTTTAGCAGGTTTGCTATTCCTGAAGATGAAAGGAAGTATCGGTTTGTTGGTCATTTGAAAAAATAAACTCATTAAAATTATCTAAATGTAATGTCTTAATCCTAGAAACTTTAATACTGAGGTATTTAGTATTTTTTTATTATTTTGTGTTATCATCTCGTGTCATAAAAAAACAAAAACTTTTATAGATTTTGTTTATTATATGTACCTACAATGTAATAGTACATTATGATATAAGTGCGGTAAGTTGAAAATTACAGCCGAGGCGATATTGCTAGCAGCGAAAAAGGCTACTCTAAGCCTCTTACCCGAAAAATCTATAAGTCAAGCTCGTTGTGGTTCTACTACAATTCAATGCTAAAAAGCACTGTGAAAACAAAACATGGTATTATATCAAGTCATACTCCAACTTGCTGGCATTTCTAAAAAGACACTTAAGTGGCCATGTGGTAATGCCAACTGACAACGTAATAATCAATTTTACAAATTGTTCAAATTTTTATAACTGCTTTAACAAGTGATAAAAAATTTGTTCGTTTAAGAAAGTCCGAGTTTTATTCATTTCCTCGCAAATATGTTATAAAACGTCGTATGACATACGTGCGCTTTGATAATTACAGCCTCTGCTTTCTTGTAGCCCTCGCCTACGGCTCGGGCTAGTAATATCCCCTCGGCTGTAATTTTCAACTTACCGCACTTATATCATAATGTAGGTACTATTGTAATGCTCTATAGATATAGACGTGGCGGTCAACATTATAGTGTATTTTAAGTTGGCACGTTTAAATGATTAATTATTGAATTCATGAGAGCAATTTCAATTACATACGAATAGGTATTTATTGATTGCACTAATTAACTATAAACAATGCAGTCATTAGCTGCTTACGTATGCGTTAAGATAAAAAGCTAGACAACTTCTTTAGTGCCCATCAATTGTCTATTTATACTTATTAGCACAGATTGTCATTACTTTGAGTCTTTGTTATGGTATGAGTAGTACGTATGTAGTCTGTACTGAGCATCACGCTGAGTGGACCACTTTGAAAGGCTCGTTGTGTCCCTAGTCCATGAATTAGTACCTAGTAGGTACCTACCTTTTTTTCCCTCCTAGATATAATTATTATTGTATGCCACGACTAAGTGGAGTATACAGGGTGTCCTAAAACTTTGCCATATAGTGGGAAAGTACGCATGATACGTGTTGACCTTGAGACCGTCTTTATACCCTACGCAATAAAAGCTGTTTTTGCAGTTTAACTTCATTTTACAGAAAAAGGAGATTTCATTTTGTTTTTAAAGATAATTGAAACTGAAAAGAATACAATCTTTTATTATTACGATTCCGATAGATGTTACTCATTATGGTTATTTTTTCTTGAGTAACTCAGCATCTTAAAGAAAAGGAAGACAATGAAATTTAACATTTACTCCCTTACTAATAAAGATTGTATAGCAGATGAATAGTTACACAATGGTTACTCTCTTACTCTCTGTCAAACTATTTAAGTTTGACATTAAAAAGAAAGGGACAAAACACTGATCTGCTATATAATCTTTATTAGTAAGGGGGTTTTTAATTATTACATATTGGGTACTTTCCCCGATGTATAGAATAGTATATGTATTTAATACGTCGTTTTTTTCGGTTAATTATGCTTTGGTATGGATGAGCCTTTCCATCTTATTGTGCTCATAGAAAAAAACTTTCTTTATTTTAGTTATTTATTGCTTTGTTATCTAATGACACTTAACTCTTTTGTTGAACTTTCTCAAGGTCTTTTCAACCAAATCGCTTAGTATAATTATAATAATAATAACTTTTATTAACTGATTAAATGTACCTACATTACATATATCAAAAAATATCCTGACAAAGAACGCAGCCAAGTCTCCAAGGCTGAATGCGGTTTCATAATACTTATCCTTACTAATATTATAAATGCTAAAGTCCGTTTGTTTGTTACGCCTTCACGTCTTAACTATTAAATAGATCATCATGAAATTTTACATACACGTTGTCAGGGGTACAGAAAAGGGCATAGGGTACCTTCCATCCAGAAAAAAGTAAAGTCCCCGAGCAGACGAAGTCGCGGGCGGCCGCTATTCTGATAATTTTCTTATAAATATTTAGCGAAAAAAGGCTAAAGTAAGGAAAATTTAGTTTATTGATAAAATATATGGAATGATTAAGCAAAAAATCAAATAAAAGCCATTGACAGTACTTTTAAATTGTCAACAAAAAACTTATTGAGAATGGTTCTTTTTTACTTTTTTATTAAGAATGATTTGTTTCATTTTAAATGGGAAAACCCATTAAAAATAAAAAAATAAGATCCCTAACATTATAAAAAAAAGTTTTTTTTTTTACGAAATTACTTAGTTTAATTAAAGGAAAAATAATTAAACTACTTATAGCTGTTGTTTTATTTCTTTTAAATCATCAATTTTAAATCATTCGAAAGATAAAGTTGAATTTGCTACGTTTGTTTTTAGTGTGTACTCAGAAAATGTTGTTTGCTCATGGAAGCACAAGTCATTCATAGGAATTCACAAGATAAATATAGATGAATCGCAAACAAATCATTATTCAATCAGTGACCAAACAAAGTAGGCAACTGCTTAAGGGGCTGACATGAGCCAACTAGCGCCGCCAGTCGATTTTGTTTCATTTATTCTATGTAAGCCTGATTTCTTAAAAAAGGAATCAGTCAAGGTTTTGTTAACAACGTCTAATATTTATTGAATAACTACACAGTTTGAAAAGGCATTCAAACAGTTTAAAACGCGATTTTGTTAAAAGAGGTTGGTTGTTGGTTCAAACCCGTTTTTAAACTATTGCACGCATTTTGTAATGTTGTAACGTTATTCAATAAACATAAGACGTCATTCACAAGACCTTGACTGATTCATTTTTTAAGAAATTTGGGCTTATTTAGAATAAATACAATAAAATCGACTGGCGGCGCTAGTTGTATCATGTCAGCCCCTTAATAGGCTGTACAACGCTGAATGAAATTTTTATAGTAAAAATTATAGGAATTATCAACAATTCCTTATCGTTTTTATTAATAACTAATAAACTATTTCTTATTAGAATAAACTATATTGGGATTTACACCATGTACCTGCATAGTTTATTACAGGTACAATCAGTAACGTCAATAGCCATGGTTTAAAACATTAAACTATTTCTAATTTTGGAAAACTGACAATCACAAAACTAGAGAGCTAGCTAGGTTGTTATATTATAGTTTTATTATTGGTTAACTCATCAGTGAAAAACTACCAAATTGGAGGTCATTTTACGTTTTTTTTATATCGTGTTGTATGCAGGTCCCTATCTACCATATTAATTGGCTTTAGGGTTTTTGTATCTCGTTGTACAAAGCAGGTGTTCCGGGATAAGTAGATATTATTTCAGTACCAAGAGTACTTTTGACTATGTCCTAAAACCTTTTTTCTAGAAATATTAAACCAAGCTATACTCGTACAATCCGCGCGCGATTAGAATGGGAGGGGACCTTTTCAAAGTAAATCGAAAATGGCAATTAGGCAGTTAAGTAGCGTTAGCAAAAAACTCTGAATCTATTTAAATAAAAATAAATTTAAAAGAGATAAAAAGTTTTAACCCTTTTTTCATTCATTATTAATTAATCACGAAAGTAATCGCACAATAATATATAAATCTAGCATATAAAACTCGAGCAGAAATCCACGCACACAGTACCACACAACTAGCGTTATGCGAGCATCTACGCGAGTTTGCCGACGCTACGGCTGGCCGACGACGGACCCAGTTCCAAAAGGTAGCATCCCATTCTTATCGCGCGCGGATTATACCTACCTATTATTTTCAAGTCTTTCAAATCCCAACATATTTTTTTTAACATTGCATCCTCTGTCGATACGAAATCTGAAAAGGAAAATAAATGACATACTTTGCAAATGTAACAGTATTATTATATTTTTACAAATGTGTTGGTAACAAAGAAAGATAAACCTAAATCTTATTATTTATTTATTGTACAGAAAAGTACATCTTTATGGCAAAATCAGTTTAATAGCTACAACATAAACTGCACCAAATACCAAGTACAGTAATAAAGTAATCTATATATATAACATACTTAATTAATATAACAAAGTTGATGGTTTTAAATTGTAAACGTTTTCACTTCATCCGTTTCGAGCAAGAGGGTCGTTCCCTGAAAAAATGAAAAGATAAATGTGATAAGAAACTTAAAAAATATTTATTGTGCTTCTCTTAAATATACTAATCTAGTTTAGTTATCTTAAACACTAGTCTGCTCGGTGGCGCGGAGTTTAGCGCCTGGCCCAGCGATTATGCCAGTTATGCAATTTCCGCAAGAGTCGGTCATGGGAGGGGTGACCAAAAATTTATTATCTGGAGCTCCTCCGTGCTTCGGAAGGCACGTTAAGCCGTTGGTCCCGGCTGCATTTGCAGTTGTTAACACCCACCAATCCGCATTGGGTCTGCGTTATGTTATGGTGGGTGGGCTATGCTATGGCTCATCCTCCTTATCCACCCATAAGGAAGGCTCCAGTAATGGGGATATTAAAAATAGCTGGTGTCGAAACGCTATACAACATGTTACAAAAATATCCCTAATGCCGAATATGGTATGGTATATAAAGACCATCAAGCTGAACAACTTTTACTATAGGACCAACTCTCAAATCGCGAAAAAAAATCGGCTGTTTCATACATTTTGATATTTTCAATTTTTATTTTTGTATGAAACAGCCGTATTTTTTGCGATTTCAGAGTTGGTCCCATAGTAAGAGTTGTTCAGTTTGATGGTCCCTATATACCATATTCGGCATTAGGGGTATTATTGTAACACGTTGTATAGTCTAATCGCATAGTGGCCTTAAACAGTTACTATAAGAGTTATTATAAGTATTATTGTTATAAACATTTTACCCTAGAAATCTTATAATTTCACATATTAATTATAACGTTATGATTGAGCGTCCGATTGAACATAGGTACTTATTATTTGGTTTCGTTTAATTTTATGAAAATACAATTATTTATTTTGAAAAGTTTTTACTGATTAGTATAGTAAGGGGAGACCAATATATGTTATTATGACAGAGGATATCATTGAGTAGTTTATCCTAGAGACGGTTTTTATACCATGTATTCAGATAACTATTTAAAATTATTTATTCCTTAATGCTTACGCGTTTATATTTCCACTGCAGCTACCTACTAAATAAGGAAACCCATAAACCTAACATGGTATAGGTAGTATGTTATGTTTAATTAAAAGACTGATGATGTTGATATAAATAAGTAGGTATATTTGTTATTTCGCGTATATGTCATTTTGCGTATGTGATTTCACGTATGTGTCATTTCGCGCATGTGTCATTTTGCGTATGCAAAATGTGTCATAATGCGTAAAATTGAAGATAAGTACTCACATGAGGGGTCTACGTAAGCAGGGCCGTTGTCTGTAACAAGACGAAAACAAAAATATATATAAGTATTGGTTTTGTTATCTTTAAGACTACCCTGTATTTCAACAACTAATAATTTAATTCTGAAGGAATATTGAAAAAGGTCGCTCAAACTCAAAACTCAAAACCTAAAAAAGTTTTTTTTTAATAGAAATCCGTAAAATAATATAACTTTTTTTTTTAAATAAATGTGTAACTTACCGATTGGTTCGTAGCCTTGTTCTGTAAATAAATAGACATATTATTATTTTAATATAAAACGTACATAAAAGTTTATAATAAATTAAGACGAAAATTCTACAAAATATACAATCGAAATAACCATTAGGTAATAAAAGTACTTTTAATCAATCTGTCGTTTTGATTAAAGTTAGGCATATATTGGCATAAAGCATAGTATGCATTTGTTACACCTTATAATTTATAAAACTACAACTTTTATAAAAGTACCATGTTACTTACGGTTGTGGGGCTGGGACCAAGCAGAATCAACTGTATTGAAAAAAAACCACTATGTAAGTAACTCCGAAAAACATTTTAAAAGATTAGTAAGTTACCATTGATATACTTATATGCATCATAATTCCAAAGTTATGTAAGTATATCCTTCTTATTTATATCCAACTTTTATATTCAAATCGGGCAGAGCCGAGTCAGCTAAGCATGATAGGCATGGCTAGGCTAGTTACAGTATACTTAATAGTAGTGTAATACTAGACCCAGATTTTTCCCAATAGTGGGTGAAATTGAAATTGAAAAATTCTTTATTCAAATAAGCTTACAAAATAAGCATTTTTAAATCGTCAATTCTTTTACCCTACCACCGATTATGACGTCTTTTAGCTGACAAGAAAAATGGGCGCAAAAAACTTATCAGCTTTATCAGAAGGGACGATATTTACAAATATACATATCGTGTGGTGATTCATAATACAACGTGTGATAACTCTAATGTTACATTACAACAACATGCACCTGTCTATAGGTTCCGGACTCCTTCTCAATGTAAGGTAGGTCAAACTTTAATTCTGATTTAAAAGCAATTTAATGTTTTACGAGATCTTTTATTTTTATTTAAGTACATACCGTTTCCATCGTCAATGAAAGGTGTGTCTGAAAAAAATATGGAAAAAGGTATTTAGGACATTTAAAAAAAATAAAAACAAGTTTTGTTTTGTACAGAACCAAACATTTTATAAAAGAATGGCATGCATAATGTGGTAATGGTACTGGCGCTGCAGATACAAAATTGCGTAAAAAAATTAACTCAGAAAATTTTAGTGAGTCCTAATTTTATTTCATATTAATCTCGTGTTATATTTACCTTGGGCAAAGGCTACTGTAAATACAGCGATAAGCAAAATCTGGAAAAGATAAATAAGTTTTCACAAAAAAAACATGCTAACAAAATCGTATTGAAGCAATACAACATGTAACAAAAGTACCCCTAATGCCGAATATAGTATATAGGGACCATCAAACTGAACAACTTTTACTATGGGACAAACTCTGAAATCGCGAAAAAAATCAGCTGTTTCATACAACAATTAAAATCGAAAATATCAGCTGATTTTTTTTTCGCGATTTCAGAGTTGGTCCCATAGTAAAAGTTGTTCAGTTTGATGGTCCCTATATACCATATTCGGCATTAGGGGTACTTTTGTAACACGTTGTATAAATATATTAATAATATTGAAATAGCGATTCAGGGTTATTTTTTAGTCACGAGTTCACGACTCAAACTATAAGAATGGGAAAGAATTTTGAGTACAATGGAACTAAATAACTTTCTGTTAGAAACATAGGTTGAAGAAATCAGAAAAAATATACAAGATATCACGTAATCGATTTAGTAGGGAATGGGATATGGGATGACTATATTTTTGCCGTATTTCGATTCGACTTATGTTTCTTAGAGAAAATCGTTCGGTTTCATGGACTAAACACGTCTATAAAGTTTTGCTCGTGTTACAAATTGATACAAAAAGTTATTAAGTATGCGATTTAAAAAAAATACCTAATTAAAGTTGGTAAAATTTAGAAAAGTGCATCTCATCGACTTGTCTCCATTGTTATAAAACGTGAACTTTGCACTATTCAATAAAATAGCCATTTCCGGGCATTGTTCTTTGCTTTTTGCAAAAATGTAGCATGATAAGATCAAGTAAAAAATGGGTTATTCACAATCTATTGTTCTCCAGAACTTAGTTTTCCTCCTGTTTATTTTAAGGAGTTTCTAGGATAATGTGAGGGTCTGATTTTGATTTATAAATAGCTTTTGACCAAGATGTCTAGGAACACTAAGAACAATTAACAAAAAAAATCGTTTTCATAACACGCTCAGTCAATTTTATTACGCTAAATTGTGATTTTGTTTACAGCCTGATAGCTGTCTTCCCGGTCGAAAACCATGAGACATGGAGACTTATATTTGGTCCATGCATGAGATAAACCCAAGACAAGATGGAATGATGTAGTTCTGAAGGAGATGGGGGAGTAAAAAGTAAAGTTATCGACGATGATGTCGAGGACAGAGCAAAGTGGAGAAGCAGAGTAAAGAAAGCTGATACATAGCTTGCACCTTGTGGGATACATAGCTTGCAAAAAAAGAGATAGATACAGCAGATTATTAGCAAAAGGGGTCGTTCAATAATGATGTGTTGTTTTTTTTAGCAACTGTTTAACCCCCCCTGGGGTTATGCGTGGTAAAGTTTTAGGCTAACACCCCCTCCCCCCAAAATAATGTAATCTTTTTTATCGCGCGTTCAGATACGAAATACACATAATCTCAATCACACTCACTCACACACTCACACATAAACTCAAAATTCTTTCCCATTCTTATAGTTTGAGTCGTGAACTCGTGACTAAAAAATAACCCTGAATCGCTATTTCAATATTATAAATATATTTATACAACGTGTTACAAAAATACCCCTAATGCCGAATATAGTATATAGGGACCATCAAACTGAACAACTTTTACTATGGGACCAACTCTGAAATCACGAAAAAAATCAGCAGTTTCATACAACAATTAAAATCGAAAATATCAGCTGATTTTTTTTCGCGATTTCAGCGTTGGTCCCATAGTAAAAGCTGTATTTGTTCAGATACGAAATACACATAATCTCAATACACCCTCCACCACCACCCTTGTGATATTTCGTGATTTTTTTTCGAACCCTCTCCCCCGTCAGTAAAAATAGTAGGTAGCAAAAGGTATGTTACGTAGGTATTTACAAATATCAATTAAAAATGATCAATGACTTACCAAAGCTGTCTTCATGTTGATAACTCGGACGAGCGTCTAGACTGAAACGAATTTTGTGAATACTAAATGAAATATTTTCGCGGAGGTTTATATACGAGTTCAGGGTCGAAATGATAAATCTCTGCATTTACAAAAAAAGAAATAAGTAGGTATCACAAGAAATACTACGCGTGATCCTATTAATCTGGTGTTTAATTACAATTCCTAGTAGTCTGACGTTATGTAAGTGTTTTTGAGATAAAAATTGACCCCTTTTTCTTGATAACGCAAATCATTCTGAAGTGCACACACATTTTTAAAGGAAATGTTTGTATCCGACGAGTCATGTTACATGTATGTACCTACTAAATAACTAAAGTGGGTAATCGTTACTGGTTAGTTTGACATTTTTTTTATAAGATATTTCAAAATATCGTATTTGACAGTTAGTAATTTTTGTCATAAGACATTTGACAGTGACCGTATAATTGTACCTAGCAGTCTTTTGGAATATATTTTATAATAAATGCTTTATGTGCTTTCGTAGCTGAATAATATTGTCGTAAAACAGTATCTACAAGTTGCTTTGTTGTATATAAGAGCAATAATATTGACAATTAAAAGTGGCTATTTAAATATATAAAACAAAGAGGTCTTATATTATATTATGCATTATCTGCCTTTATGCAAATCTGTCCTGCTAATCTGGGATTTTGTTATTCCGGGTTTTGGTTATCTGTCCTTCTGCTGAAGGGGGTATTCGAAAAAAGACTTAAATCAAAAGTGGTTACTTTTTTAGTGGTTAGGAAGCCGCTGGAAGTGGGCACAAATTATTATAAAAGAACCTAGTTATGATGTGGGCGGCGCAGGTCCGATTGTCATGGAGATTCCTTTGAAGCCAAATGAAGCAACAGAAAATAAAGGCGATTTTTTTTTAAATATGTCATATTCTTTACATGCTTGCCACAATGCAAAATAAGTCAATTTAAGAAAAGTTTAAATTGACTTATTCCTTTGGTAGCTAAAATTGTAAGAAGAAAAGAAGTATTTTTTTGCACAATGCAGAATAATGCCAATAATGCAGTCACTAGCTTTATTTTTCTCTGATGATTAATTCCGATAAACCAAGTCTTCACAAATCATAGGATATGAAACATTCTACAGTTGATCGCAAATATGGCTGATAATGGATGATTGATTAAGGATTGAAGATCAAATTGATAATGTCAGTTGAATCCAATGACTAACATTGTGGAATGATAGTGAGATGTTAATATCGATCGACTGCATTACAGTAGTACCTAGCTATACGTATAGTTGACGCCAACAGATAGTGGTGTACTACGCGTTCACTTCGTGATTGCCGTCGCCGACCGTTATGACGTCACAGCTAACGGTACTGTAGACAAAAAGTAATCATGTTTTTCAACTGTTATTCATTTTTTTCTTGTTCAAAGAGTGTCATTAATTTATATAACAAATTAGTTTCGCCATTATGTAGGAACTTTACTCTTTTAATCATTATAACAACACAAACAACGAACGTAATGATTAAATCAACAGAAACAAAAATTAAGCTTTGCGTTGCTAGCCGTACTAGAAAGGCGACGCAGGGGGTGCGGTATGACGAAGCGGGCCGGGAGGTTGCGGCAACGATGAAGTGAACGCGTAGTAGGTAAGTACGACCTAATTTTCGAGTAGTAGACAGTGATTTCTCAACTAGTTGAAAGTTTTTTTACCTATCCGCTATGTAGATAGTTAATAATAACAGTACCTACTACCCGTATGTGATCTTTTAGTGATTGTGATGGAAAATTTTGATTTTATTTCAAGACTCTGTATGAAATATACAGGAAGAAAAAGCAGCCCTTAACGTTTTTCTTGCCGGTACTCCTCGTTACAAGGTCTCCTGTTTAGGGCGCACGAACCGATGGCGTATAGCTTCTTTGACATTCACACAAGTGCTTGTAACAGCCTAGACGATTGATGTATGAGTTTGAATTTTAAATAAATGAATGAATAAATAATAATGTAAACAAATAATGGCCATTTTTCTTGTATGGCCCCTTATACATATACCTCAAAGTGATCATCATCTTAATTAAATTTATTGCTCGCTAAGTACATAATGTATCAAAAATTCACATGAACAGATTGAAGCTAAGGTTCTAAAGTTTGATTACAAACAATAACTTCAGTAAAACATAGTTCGTTATAGTGTAGTAGGCAAAAGACCAAAAAATGGCCACTTTAACCACTTTGCTTACTACTGTAACGTTGTCTTTACATGAACTATCGGACTATTACAAAAGCGTCTTCGAAGTGCACTACTACATTATCTATTCACAATTTCCTCTTTATTTAAGCACTATGTTTTTTTTTCAATGGCGGCGCTAGTGTGCAGACTACGCACTCTTAAGATATATTATTTTTAATTCTTGTTCAAACAAAAGGTTAGCAAACATGAATATTTGTTCGGGTCTGGTTTTGAAGGCTGGACAAACAGTTAAATAAATGTTTAATACTCTTATAAGTAAAAAGTACTTCATTTAGGAGGAATAAGGATTTTTACACGACTGCTCAAAAAATAAGATAAGAATAAATATTTATTTATTTATTTAGAAACTCAACAGCTTTTTTTACAAAAGTATCTTATATAACTTATAATATTATTAACTCTTAAGCCAATTACAGAGTTTCACAACATTTTATGAGGCTATAACAAAAGATTGGTAGTACCCAGCAAAAAACTAAAAACTAAAATTAACTAAATACCTAAATATAATGTGCAAGTAATAAATTTATTTTAGTAAGAAGTTTTATTTTTTATTTTTTAATTATTATTATTTTATAATTTTATATTTTAATAAGTGCCCTACGTGAATGAATAAATGCGCGGGTGGCTGTTAATCGTTCAAATTACTTTTATGTAATTCCTGTTTTAGTGCGCTTTTACTAAGATTAAAAAGGTCAATATTTCTATATTTTTTGTTGTATAAAGCAGGTAGGCGATTCATCACAGCATTTTTTGTGTATTTGGTTCGATACCAAGGTACGACGAAGAGGGGCGACGAAGAGGAATAGTTGTATGTTTGTGAGTTAATTTAAGTTAATTAAGTAATTAATAAATTATAGCTGAGATGTTCTCTCTGTAGAGTAGGTAGGTACCTAAGTCAGCGTCGATTCCTAATGCTAAATTTTTATTTGGAAACATCCAAAGCGATCAGATAAATTATTATCATAGCGTATTCAATTTCTTACTTTCTTTCGTTTTAGCATTATCTATGGTTTGTTTTAGTATAGTCTGTTTATCTTTACTTGTTCTATTTGGTAAACAATTTTCACCCAACTTTTTATTGAAATATTCATCTTTAAAATCATACAACAAATGGATTTCCACACATAGAATACGAAATAAGATGATAATTTAATTTATTAAACCACCATATTTTTAAACAATGATTTAAGTTTAAATGACTTATGTCAACTGTCAAAAACTGTTTACTAAATAAGACAAGTAAGGATAAACAGACTATGTTTACTTGTATTATAACTTATAAGGTTCTTGTTACTTACATTCTTTAGTTGCCATAATTGACTTTAGTAAATTTCAAATTAGAAAAACAGGGTTGCCATTCATAGGGTGTGTCTTCACCCAGTCGTTTTCGCTTTCCTTTTCGTCTTCAACATTCAATTCGTCTTATTGACGATCTCCGTGGTCGAGTGGCTTTGTACACCGGTTTTCAAGGTGTCGCCATCTCTGAGGTCCCGGGTTCGTTTCCCGGTTGGGGCAATTTAGAAAAAGAACTTTTCTATATTGGCTCAGGTCTGGGTGTTTGTGATACCACCGTTGTCTCTTGATTTCCATAACACATTTAGCTACTTAATTTGGAATCGGAGCAATGTATGTGATGTTGTCAAATATTTATTTATTTATTTACGTCAAACGGATGCCATACAAATTTTGACGTATTTTGAGAAGTATAGGGCATGCGCTATTCGTGCCCTTAGGCATGCCTCTAATGAAAACGCGAGAGGAAAGGAAAAGCGACACACCTGTACCGTTTTTGCAAGTCTGGTATTTTTTGACCTAAATACAAGAAAAAAAATATTCACCTCTCGCTCGGACGGGAATAAAGCAGTCTACAGATAACGTAAGTAGTAAATATGTAATAAATAGAAAATGAAATATTTTAATACTTATGGATTCAGTATGTAACACTCGTAAACTTTAAACTGAGTAACTAAAAGCGAACCTTTCAACCCGGTAATTAGAATAGTTGAAAACTTGAAACTTGTACGTGGTACATGTTTGTTTACTATAAAACGGTTTTTAAAGATTTATAAAAAAAAATATTTTCGAGAAATAAATTGAACATACTGTACAGTGCAAGTAAATTTTATTTTGACATAGTTCTCAAAGTTGTTAATAAACTACGAAAAGTAGAGTCATCTCACGGAAGTGATTTATAACTTGCTCATCCACACCACTGGAATAAATGGTCGTGAACCACCGGGACGAATCGGTAGCGGTCTTTTATTTTAACAGCGTTATCGTATTTATAAGGTTGACTTCGTCCCGGGAAACTCTCCGCATACATAGTGCTGCACTACCATTGCCCCTACATTCGCCATAAATTAAAATCATGTCCACAATTTCCTCGGCAGTAAAAAACAGCGGCTTTTTAAATTAATTAGTTTTTTAATTGCAATGATTTTCACTGATGTTTGTTTTTATCAAAAATTCTACATGATTAAGTGACATTTTAAGTGAGTTTTTTAAATTGTCAGGTTGACAATTTGTCAATAAAAAAATACAAATCCTTTGTATTGAAAAAATAAAAAACAGTACCCAAAGGTTTTTATGCTTGCCAAGTTTATTTTACAGGTGATGTTTTGTTTGCCTATTATGAAAGAGGATAATGATTTTAAATGTGAAATTGAAATAAAAAAACAATTGAAAAACCCATGTACGGTTGGCTTCTTCCCAACCTACACTCAACATGGGTAAAAGGATTGCCTTTAGTTTAATATTGTATTCTTTAGGTGAAAATAAAGTGTTATATTTTTCAGATTACTAGCACAAACTAAAGCTAAACTGAAACTGAAGAATATTCTTATGATTATCTTCAACTAGATGGGATGATGTCCGTTGAGTTGGTCGCTGTGGTTGGGCCGGACCTCTCGCTTCCCAGCATCACAGTTGCGATGCTGCGAAGCAGGGAGGGATGGCAGGCCGTGGCCTCCTTCTGCGAGGACGTCATCTCGCAGAAGGAGGCCGCGGAGAGGGTTCGCGAGGCGGACGTCACAGCGAGCCAACTCCGACGTGCGCGGCGGGGGAGAACGAGACGCCAACGTGCGCGACTCGCTCTCCCCTAGCCGCAAGGGGGGGCGCAGTAAGGCCCTCTGCCCCCCATAAGGTGGAACCCTAACGGGTCACCATCCCCGGGTCACGTGGTGCATGCAACCGCGATCCCACAGACCCGGCGGAAAGGCGCAGGTCTTCGAGAGGAGTTTAGTTGGTAGTGGTGCATTCTCCTGTCCCCCCATCTGGCCCGCCCACCATGAGTGGGTAGCCTTATGGGGAGCCGGGAAGATGCTTCCTCCCCCTGCCACTAGGGCAGGGGTTAGAACCACCCAGCCCTGACGCGAAGCCTATTAGGCTTGGCGGGAGGGCTGGGTGCGGCGAGGAACATGCCCCGGGTAACAACCTGGGGGGTGACCGACCCCAACATGCCGTTTGGTATGCGTAAAGATTGCATTCTCCTCTTGAAAAAAAAAAAAAAAAAAAATGATGTTCGTTATGGTCTGTCTTCACCGAGTCGTTTCAACTTTCAATTCGATTTACATCAGACGCATGCAATATTGCTTCCAAACCGTGCGCTTTTCATTTTAACTTTCTGCCATATAAATTTGTTTTTTTTTTAGAAGATAGGGCATGCGCTATTGAATGCAATGATTCATACCTCTATTAAGGGGCTGACATGAGCCAACTAGCGCCGCCAGTCGATTTTATTTTATTTATTCTAAATTTGTTAATAACATCTAATATTTTTTGAATAACTTTACAAGTTTGAAAAGGCATTCAAACAGTTTAAAACGCGATTTTGTTAAAAGTGGCCACTTTTGGTTCAAACCAGTTTTTAAACTATTGCACACATTTTGTAATGTTGTAACGATATTTATGTCATTCACTAGCCCTTGTCTGATTCCTTTTTTTAAGAAATGGGGCTTATTTAGAATTATTAAAATAAAATCGACTGGCGGCGCTAGTTGGCTCATGTCAGCCCCTTAAAAGCGCAAGAGGAGCGAGAAAACGACTGTCTTTAGACCAAAGACTTATTTATACTAATGCTTTAGACACACCTTTAGTTAGACTGGGCTCAAAGATTTAAAAAAAAAATCAGAGTGTTTAAGCAATCAATGGAAAAAAAAATTCAAGTACTTATTTTATTAAGGGAAATAAAACGAATCCTCTTTTTTGTTTATGTAACTGTACAACAAACACTGTTTATTTACATAAAGTTGGTTCACCAAATAGTTATTACATAAGCACACAAATTTATTCACTTTCCGTCACGAAGTAGGGGGTTATCAACTGTAACAAAGATGGAAGAAATTATTTATTTGATAAAATAAATTTGGTGTTGGCCCAATATAGTGCCATAGTTGGACGAATAATGTACGTACCATATAAATTGTGTCTGGATTCTACAATATGTATATACAAGGTGTTACAAAAATACCCCTAATGCCGAATATGGTATATAGGGACCGTCAAACTGATCAACTTTTACTATGGGACCAACTCTGAAATCACGAAAAAAAAATCAGCTGTTTCATACAAAAATTTATTACGAAAATATCAAAATGTATGAAACAGCTGATTTTTTTTTCGCGATTTCAGAGTTGGTCCCATAGTAAAAGTTGTTCAGTTTGATGGTCCCTATCTACCATATTCGGCATTAGGGGTACTTTTGTAACACCTTGTATATACTACATATTCTTTTTTATCGACGACCTTCGTGGTCGAGTGGTTTGTACGCCGGTTTTCAAGGTGTCGCCATCTCAGAAGTCCCGGGTTCGATCCCCGGCTGGTTCAATTTAGAAAACGAACTTTTCTATATTGTCTCAGGTCCGGGTGTTTGTAATTCCACCGTTGTCTCTGATTTCCATAACACAAGTGCTTTATCCACTTACTTTAGGATCAGAGCAATGTTTGTGATGTTGTCTAATTTAAAAAAACTTCTTTTGCATGATGGATATTGAAATTGTATGATAAATATAATATTTAAGGATAGGTACTTATTCGAGGGTTTACGGCGCGGCGGTCCGTCATCGGATGGGTTACTAATTTGTTATCTCGATCTTCTTCATGCTTCAGACAGAAGGTCGTTCTCAAGCCGTTAACACTAGGGTTGCCAATTTTTTTGTATAGATATTACATGTAAAAATATAGATGGCGAAAAAGTTAAAAAAAATATATAGTAGTAGCGACTCGGTAGCATAACTGGTCAGTGCATTGGGCCGGAATCCCATGGGTGCGGGTTCGATTCCGTCTGAGGTGCTACGGGTGAGTTGATTTTTTCTGATGAAGTATTTTTAACAAAGAAGTGAAGTAAATACGTCAAATATCGGAGTTGCCTATGAACTTACACTTCTTGGGACGGTCGTTCTCAACGTATGCAGGTTTATTGTCTGAAACGAAGGAAACAAATATTATAATTGTTGTTGTTTTGACGCCAAATTTTCTACTGTGCATATTTTGTTAGTGAAATGGCTTGCAATAAAGAATATTGAATTGGAATTTGACTTTATCTTTACCAGTGCAGCAAATTTTAAAAGTATAAATATACCATATACCTACGAAAGTAATTTATTTAATAGTTATGATAACCATCAATATGATTATGAAATTAATATTTTTCGAAGGTCCATACACCAGAAATCTTTGCTGTGGGACATATAATAATTATATTCGAGTGTTCCAAAGTTCTTTTTTTCCGAAAATCTAGGTACCTACTTAAATCATCAAGTTTATTATGTTTTTCGTTTCAGTTGTATTGTGTGTATATTTATAAGCTTTGTTCGGACTATGATGATGCATATAAAAATGGTATCGTCCATTCATTTAATATACACGAAGTACATTGTCACTTGTTATTTCATACCTAAGTAAATCATAAAATACTCACCAATAGGTTCGTAGCCACCGCTCGGAGCTGTAAAATAACGATGAAATTAATTTCATAAACAGTTTTTTAACATTATTTCACCAATAAAAGTTTATAAAAAGTAGATTAAATAACAATTAAGCAATCCTCATAACTCTCTACATGTAATAATTGTAAGTGAATAATGCACAATGCTTATAATATTCGTGCACACATTTTCTAATAACATCGGAAAAAAGAAGTTAGTACCAAAAGCACAGAATATAATTATATTTAAGGCCCCTATATACCTCAAGTGGCGCCCTCATTTTAATTAAATTTATTGCTCGCTAAGTACATAATGTATCGAAAATTCACATGTACAGATTGAAGCTAAGGTTCGATAGTTTATTAACAAACAATAATCTCGGTAAAATTTTGTTCGTTGTAGTAGTAGTTCGCAAAAGTGCTAAAGTGGCCACTTTATGTACTTACATTATGTACTTAGCGAGCAATCAATTTAATTAAAATGAGGGCGCCACTTGAAGTATACAACGTGTTACAAAAGTACCCCTAATGCCGAATATGGTATATAGGGACCATCAAACTGAACAACTTTTACTATGGGATCAACTCTGAAAACGCGAAAAAAGAATCAGCTGTTTCATACATTTTGATATTTTCATAATTATTTTTTGTATGAAACAGCTGTTTTTTTTTTCGCGATTTCAAAGTTGGCCTTATAGTAAAAGTTGTTCAGTTTGATGGTCCCTATCTACCATATTCGGCATTAGGGGTACTTTTGTAACACCTTGTATAGGAGCCTTAATAGTAATAAACGTCCAAAAGCCTAGCGCATCGCATAGCGTCTGAACTTAATCCTTCCTGATCACGCTGCCTAATACTTATATCAAAGATTTCTGTACCCTTAGCCCGAACAGCTATCGAAGAAAATAACGCGCGTAAAAACATTTGATAGTGTAATTCTGTATGGGAAATTCGTACAGCGCCATCTACCGCCGAAAAGCGAATTAAGATTTTCTATAGAGAATTACTCTATCGAGTACTTATAAGCGCGTTTTCAAAAACTGAAAAGGCTAATTTAAACTTACGTAGAGGGTTGGAAGGCTGGTTGAAGAATGAGTCAACTGAAAAATATAAATAAAACAATTCAGTATGACACCGCGTATTATAATCTTTTAAAACTTGCCATTTTCCTGAATGACTATCAATGCATCTCTTTTATTTGCTATACAGCGAAAATGAGATATAGCTGTACCAATTCATAAACCTGGTAAGTTTTAATAGCTTGTTATACGCCCCTGGAGATGTATTGCTAATAAAATATCGCAAAAGAGACTTAAACGTCATGAAGATCTTATAAAATATTACTTACCATTGCTGTTGTCTACAAAGGGAACTGAAAAAAAAATAAAGCAATTTTACTAATCTTTAATGTAGAAAATAATTATCAATTGTAAATAAATCGTTATTCATTTGGCTCACATAGTGATTTTCTTATTAAAAAAAACTTGTTTATACTAAAAAAATCATTTTCGAGATAACATTAATTTATTTAATTTATTTCATATTTACTGTCTTGTTGGTTGTTGTCCACTGCGTTTACACCTGTGAACAAAAGTATGATTCTTTAATAAATTGAAATAAGACGAACTACGGCATAATGAGGAGCTTCAAAAACATTACACATTACTTATTCTAATTTGAAAACAATTTGAGACAAAATTGTAGAAGCTATTGTGTCGTTAGACAATGGTGTCACACCTGTATTTGTCTAGTGTGGTAATGTGGTGTGAAAGGCATTTTTCTGATTCAATGTGACATTGTACACACAACATGTCACCTCAGACTATACATGTTGACCTTGAGACCGCCTTTATGCCCTACGTAATAAAAGCTGTTTTCCCAGATTAACTGTATAACCTGACGTGCTGTCCTCCGCACTATTATAACAATGAAATCTACACACTGAAGAACCAATAGAACTAATGTCACTTTACATTATTGAATTACTTCTATGACATAATATCATACTGACAGATACAGATGTGTTGGGTATTATGGATTTCGGGTTTGACTATTTTTAATGTATACTCCGTGAGATGTAATAATAATCCCGATTTGATACAAATGCCAGTTTGCCTGTTACAAACGTAATTGGTTCCTATTCTCTACTTTTATTGTCAGTAATTTTTGAAGAAGCAAACACAGACTTTATTACGTTGTAACAGGGCTTAATAAACCTCATGGGAATATACACATTTTAAGAATTTTAACTACTTTAAGAAGCCGCTTCCATAATATGTTAGCAACAATTGACTTTAGGTAAATATGCATCCGATTATCCGATCTCTAGTCACATGAGTAAAGAAACTCTAGTTATGAGACATGGTTTAATTAGGGAAGAGGTTATTAGACAGTGGTTTAATATTGTACACGTGACTGTACAATTTAATGTGTATATCGTATATTCGGTTTATCCACTTGTACTAATTATTTAGTAAACAGTTTTTTAAAGTTGTCTTACGTCTTTTAAACTTTAATCGCTATTTTTAAAAATATGTTATCTTATTAAATCAAATTGTCATTAATAACTAATGATATCTTTCGTATTCTATGTGTGGAAAACCATTTGTTGTATTTTACAAATGATTATTTTAATAAAGAGTTGCGTGAAGATTGTTTATCAAATAAGACAAGTCAGGGTAAACAGACTTTAGGATAAATTGCAACTGAAAAGTGATACTTAACAGATACTAAAAGATGATAGAAGTCTGGATAATTGGAAAACGGTAGGTAGATTTTTCGAAGTAGAAGAGGTAGAAGATTTGACTTTATTTGGTTCTATTTTTCTACATAGAAACTAAATAAAGTGAACATCGACTTCGAAATAATTTCTCGTTAGTGTAGAATTTATAATGATTAATGTGTTGTATGTTAAAAAATACGGATCCTTTTTATCGAAAGAATTAAGTAAGTATTAAGCGTGTCTCGGTTGAAAAACTAAAGTTCTACACTTACCGTTGGTGTTGTCCACAAAGTTAACTGTAAAAATATATGAAAATTAGATCATTATGCATAATTTTTATTTAATCAATAATCAAATCAACAAAGGATTTTTTTTAACTAAACATTATTTTTCTCCAAATATTTTTCGAAATAAAAAATAAACTGAAAATCAAACAATTTTTACTTTGAAATTTTCTACTCTAGCTGCTTAGGTGTTTTTCATAAAGTCAGTTAGTTCAATAAATATAATTACCTTTTCTTCCATCTTCTGGGTTATTGTCTACTACATTCACACCTGCAAATAAATACATTCGTTATTTTAAATAGTAAAACTAGAAAAAAATCTCGTCGCTGCTCCTCAGGTGTGACACTCTAACTCACAAAAGCGCCTCGGCCCACAGCGATAAGGTTAAAAGTACAAGAAACGTCGTGTTTTCCAAAGGTCGTGGGTTCGAGAACCATCTGAGGAGCTGGTGACTTTTTCTAGTATATTATGCAACATATATTTTCGTTTGTAGGTGTGAATATGGTGGACAATAACCCAGAAGCCGAAATAAAAGGTAATTATATTAATATTGAACTTAGACTAACTTTATGACAACACTGCAGCTAGAGTAAAATCAGAAAATTTCAAAGTAAATATTTCTTGGATTTTACTAAATATAATACCGGTAGTTTTGTGTTAATTTAGAAAATGACTGATTTACAGATTCTTCTTCTTATTAAAAAATAAGAAGTAAGAATAATTTCGAAGTCCGGGAAGCATATGATCGAATTTTCGTATATTATTTACAGTTACATTACAATATCGCTCAGTTTTTTTTTATCGAGACGATCGTCAAGCATCATAATTGTCTCAAATTATTTTCAGGAACTTAACTACTAAAATTTTCAAGTCACTACTACTAGAAAATTCGAACGAATCAATATTCGTTAAAATTTTGTAGTTCCTATCTACTTTAACCTTTTCGGTACAAGCCGAGGCGCTTTCATGGGTTCGAATTCGAGCTCCTCAAGTGGGGTTCGAACCTATGAAATTACTCCAGTTCTATGTTGACCGAAATATACTTATTTAATAAGTTTATGAGTACTAGAAATAATTTATATTTAGTAGTTAGATCCTCCTACCAGATACCTACTCTGTTATCATTGAGATTTATAATACAAACAATTACCAAACTTTCATTATCAAATGGTCGTAACCTTCACATTGTGACATTTGAACCGATATAAAATTGCTGTATATGATTGTATATTCGAAAATTATACAAACATTTAAATAATAAAATTCTTCCTACCTTGTTTTGCTGTTAATAACTTGCAGAAATAATTGTACAGAAATAATGAAGGAGCCAGACATAACTTAGACTATGGACTGATAATATAAAAAAATTATTTTGATCTCTAGGTTAGAACTAGAACCTACCTAACATCGAACCCGGAAGCACAGAGATGGCGAGCCAAAATATTCTACACTAAAAAGGCGCGAAACGGTGAAAAAAAGAAAAAAAATACTATAAAATTGCATTCTAGGTCAATTATTTTTATACTAAAAGTAGTATATAAATAATTTTAAAGTTTTATATAATACCAAATACTACTAGAAAAAATACGACTCGCACCAGATCATGTTCTCGGACGGGAATCGACTCGGTAGCTCAGCGGTCAGAGCATTGGACCGGATATCCAAAGGTCGCGGGTTCGATTCCCGTCCGAGAACATGATCTGGTGCGAGTCGTATTTTTTCTAGTATATTATTTGGTATTATAGCATTGTGAATGCTAAAATCTCAAAAATTTTAAATTTTTAAAGTTGCTTTTCCTAGGTACCTACTAACTGATTGTTTTCTTTATTTAACAATAATGTTAACAGAATATTATATAACAATAATCCAAAAGAAGGAATCTGTTAAAATTACATCTTTTTTCATCATTATAGAAATAAATGTTATTAAAATAATATTCTCACAATCTACTGAAATGATAAAAACTGAAAATCTAAAAAAATCTCAATAACATTCTAAAGTGCCTGCAATAAAGTTGATTGTCAATAAAAAAATGTTTACTTAAAGACAAATTAAAGATAAAAGGTGGATTACCTCGTGCTGCGGCCATCACCACGAAACCAAGTAAGATCTGAAAATAAATAAAAACTGATGTTTTCAGTGACGCACGCTATGATCGAGAAATTAATCATTATTTTTATGACGTGGCTCAAATGTCAGGTGTTATCAGATACAGTAGTTATCAAGTTTTAATTAATATTAGCTGTATTCATTTATATTGCGTTGGAAATCAGATATTATTTTCCAAAGACTTTTTATCTTTATTTACTTTTAAGGTAATTCTACGCTGAACATGTTTTGTTACCCCTGTATTCTAAAGAATAAGTTCTGAATTATGGAAAAAATCGCTATGCACGTTAAAGTTAGCAATTTTCTAGGATAGGTCAGCGGAAATGACTTCTACTTCAACAATTTTTGTTGAATAATTTGAGTTCGGTAAGTTATTAATTATGTAATAAAAAATAAAAACACATAAAATTAACTACTAATTAGTTATTGACTCTTTAAAAGGTGTTAAATATGAAATATTTTTGAGTTGCGTGTAAAATAAACCTGTCTGTAAAATGCATACTTAATATATTATTATTCTGGCGAATTATAATGTTAAAAAAATAATGTATTGCGAATGGCGACGATAATATCCCACTATAAAAGATAGGATAATTTAATACAAACATCAGGGTGCCGTTGCATAAAATCACGCCAAATTCGACTTCCGCCTATTCTATTAGATCTGTGTGTGACCAAAACGGTTTGTTGGACATGGAACACAACAAAACAGTATCTTTTATCACCCGTCACTTACCAGAGTCGTCTTCATAGTGGAAGCTGTTACAAATTCAGCTGTGTATCTACTAGTCGAAATACTTCAGTCCGCCTTATATATATGTGTAACGACATACTGATAAGCGACGCACACTAACGTATTTAACGCAGATATTTAGGCGAAATAATGTTTTTGTTTCATTTTGCGGCACTAATAGGTAGTCTAGTTATATTGTCTTTTTCCCTAATCAGTTCTGGTGAATAATTTGTTTATAAATTGTTAGGTTCCAGTTAAAATATGATTATATTTAACGAGTATTTTGAAGATTCAACTTTCCTACAATTTGATGTTTATTTTAATTAATGCGCTTTTGTATGTTGACCTACAGGTCATCACGCATACAATAAAGGACATTAAAAATTAAGAAGTTATTTTGATAAAGATTTTGTGTGAGTCTTAGTTTCGGCTTTATGTGAATAAAGTGCAAGCATTTTTTTTACTTCATACTATTATTAAGTATTTATAGTAACTTATTTCGATTAGTGTCAAATTTGTTAATTGTTCATAGTAGCATTACTCTAGCTCGTAAAGTATGTGTCCAGTCCATTTCATTATTGGATGACTCCCCAAACCTTTAGATGACTAATCTAAAATTCTTGAATGAATCCATCCTCAACCGTCCTCGCTACTTGCAAAATCCAAAAGTTCTGGACCCCTATCTTCAACTTTTATAAAGCGATTGCGTTTCAGTTTAGGTTCCCAAACTGAATTGCTTTATTTCGTACCATGAGCTACACCGGGCTGTCAGTGTCAAATTGGGTGAGAGAGCGCCGGTATCCTCGGCAAAAAACCTTTATTTTCTCCTCAATAGAGTCTATTCTTGTATAAACAAATAATAAATGACATACGGCTTAGCGATTCAGTTTAGGTTATGAATTTAAGTTGAGTCGCTGTCTGCTGACACCGCTGTCACATAGCGATGCCAGTTCATTTTAGGACCTAAACTGGACCGCAATAAGAGATCGTAGTAAGCCTGTGATTAGCACTGAATACATGTCAACAAAGAGCATTCACTTGAAACCGAATTTATTCTAGCGCCATCTCTTGATCAAAACAAGAACTAAACTGACAATTCTTCTGGAAATCTGCTTATTGCTGTGTGTTAGTTTGGCTGGAATTAAAAAACGGCTTGACCGTTTTTTTTGTTTGGTTCGCTATAGTACAGCCCCCCTAGCATGACCATTGAAACACGATATATATATTTATTATAAAGTAAATACATAATAGGTAGTGCTCTTAATTACATGCCATTTTGCGACAGTAATATTCAGTCCCCCATACTCATGCCGGATTCAGCCAAAGACTTCTATGTTATAATATATTGGATTCAGCGCAATGTTTTCAGAGCGATGTTTGTGATGTTGTCTAATATTTATGTATTTATTTATACAAACCCGCAGAAAAGATTTCGCTTTTATGATCACTTGAATGCAAGATAAACCTTATTCAAACAGTGTAAAAGATGCAAAGATAAAAAGAGTTGTGTAACTTTCACTCCAATAAAAATTACCTTCGTTCGTATGAGATCATCAAAACATTTTATAACAGCTTTAAAATACAAATGTACTTTTTTATAAATATAGGGGTTTCACCGAGTTTTTTATAGGTTTCTTGTTTATTCATGTCTTTTTATTTGGTTAGTTAAAGCTTTATAGAATTATGTTGTACCTATGTTAAGATGTAGGCGTAGGATGTAGGTGTATGATGTCGGTGTAGGATGTAGGTGTAGGATGTAGGTGTAGGATGTAGGTGTAGGATGTAGGCGGAGGATGTAGGTGTATGATGTAGGTGTAGGATGTAGGTGTATAGGTGTAGGATGTAAGTGTAGGGTGTAGGATGTAGGATATAGATGTAGGATGTAGGTGTATGATGTAGGTGTGTGATCTATTCAAAAAGGAAAGGAAAATAATAAGAACTATTCGTGCCAATTCATTTATTGATGCGTTACATAAGGATTAAAAAAAGTCTTCGTTCTGGTGATTCACTTGCCACCACCGCCGCGGGCCAGAGGGTTGGCGACTGAAATAATGAACAGTAACATTAATAATAACTTTGATGTTATATCCACGCACATCAGGTATATTTAAATGTCCCCTCTGCTGGGGCACAGGCCTTCCATAAGGGTGGATAAAAAGAACGGGCTATAACCCACCCTGCGGACTTTAATATGTCTTCTGAAGCACGGTGGAGCTCGAGATAATATGTTTTGGATCATCCCATTCGGTGACCAATCCATGGGTGCCAACGAGCTCCTCCATTACCATGTAAGAAACCTATCCTATAAATATGATCGGGATATTATAAAATCACATAACGTAAAATTATGTCAATCACAAACGTTGATGTATGAGTATGTAAGATAGAATAAAAAGTTTACGACATGTAATAAATGCTTTAAATAAATAAGTACTAGAAAAAATCGACTTACTCGTTGACCGTAGTACCTCAGACGGGACACGGGTGAGTCGATTTTTTCTAGTATTGAGGTATTTATTTCAATATAAAAAATGTGGAATATAATTATGTTAGATGTTCTTTTGTTCTCCTCTACGGTCGCATTTTTCAACCGATTCTCGTGAAATTTCTGGTTTGATAATTACCTACCTATATAGAATTTTTTGGTCGATATACTTTTTAGATTTTTTTCAAAATGGCGGAGATATGTAAAAACATATTTCAGCTGTTTTGAAAAATATTTAAAAATAACACAAACATTTTTTTGTTAGAAGACAAAGTTCATAGTTCAAAATAAATCAAAATATTTCTAGCCAATATTGGAAATTTGAAACGTTGTGTCAGAACTTATGACTGCGTATATTCTTTTTTGTTTTTAAACAACATAAATTGAGCTACTTTTTAACGTGAGGTCTCCAGCTCACGGAGCCACTAGTAATAATGGTGGGAGATAAGATAACACCTGATTACACATAAGAATGTAAATAAATTATTATAATCAAACTCACATGGCTTGGGACGTTGGTTTTGTACATACGCCGGTCCGATGCCTGAAATAATAAAAACATGAATAACTAGATTGGTAGTATCACGGGCAACAAAGGTTAAATAACCTTAAATAACAACATAAATATGTTCTATTTGTAATCTTATGCTTGGGCTACACTAACGCCCAACGCCGTTGTTCGAATTGATTAACCTAATATGTATAGGCATATTATGGAAAATTAGCGCCATAATTAATGCCGTTTAGCCTTAGTGTGGCCCCAGCATTATATAATAGTAGATTATGCAATAAGGGCTTAAAGTAGTGTATTGTGTCCCGGGCGCTATTATCGCCCATGACAAATACACATTTAAGCCCGCGATGCATACTCTACTTTTTATACTTTCTGCGAGGTAATTGAAACCAATGACTGTTATAAAGAAAGTAAAGGTAATTATTTAAAGTTAGAATAATAAAATATGAAAAATTAAGAATATTTATTGAAAATTAAAAGTTATGTTAGAAACATTACACCAATTGTGCAACGACAAAGTTACATTCTTTGGTACATTTATAGTTGGGTTAGAGTTTATGTTTTTGTCGTCTATTCTGTAGTGGTCAGTTCGACATTCAAATAAATCCTTCTTGGTGCGCGAGTGAAAATGAATTTCGTAAAAAGTTTTCTTGATAACATACAGCCTAACTCAGAATAAGATCTCATTGCACCTAAACTTTTTTGAAACCAACATCGATCAAGCACGACTACAAGGGTTGCATTCCAAATTCAAATCACATTATTCCCCATGGGAAAAATGACTTACTTTAGGAAAGGTTTGCATGACACATAATATGCCATTGACGAGCAGGTAGTATAAAAAAACTATTTCGTCACTCGAAACCATGATATAAATTTAAGAAAATGGTTTATTTTTATTTTTTCAATAGATAATGCAAAAATAAAAAAAATAGCAGTAGGTAATAAATATTATTTTGCGTTAAATTTCTAATTAGATTGATTGATTTAGAAAATATAATAATTGTTTTATTTTTATTTATTTTATTTATTTCTTGGGAAACATACAGCATTAATTTTTACATGTAGTTACAACATACATCAATTTACATTAGCCTAAACAGTTTCCACTACTAAGTAATGACAATAAAGTGTCGAGTATTAACAATAACAAAATTCAAACTTTGATTACCTACTTATAAAAATGAGAGGCCAAGTACAATTAACTGGTACTATTTAGTAAAACTTTGAATTTTGCGGGCTTAAGACTAAACAAATCAATGTGACTAAACTTAACGTTATATAATTTCATCGCTCTAACTATAAAACGGTCTCTAGCATACTTAGTCCGGCTCGCAGGAATGCAAAAAGTGTCACGAGATCGCATGTTTGGTCGGGGGCATTTTAATAAAATTTTACTTAAAAGATATGATGAATCGACATAGTTATTAATAATCTTATACAATAAGGTCAAGTCCCTGCGTTCTCTACGATGTGTAAGAGATTTGACGTCATCTTCACAAAAATCAGCAAATTTGAATTTCATTTTTTTAATAAATTTGCTTTGAATTCTTTCTATCGTATTTATATGTACCGAGTACTGCGGATTCCAAGCTGTTGATGCGTATTCGAGTTGGGATCGTACATAGCTGTTATATAATAGTATTAGTGATTGTACCCTTTTAAAGTCTCTACTTTGGCGAAATATAAAACCCAACATTTTGTATGCTTTGGCTGCAATATAGCAGTAATGAGAGGAAAGTAGTAATTCTTGGTCCAACAATACACCCAAGTCTTTAACCTCAGACCGATTTGAAAGATTTGTACCGAAAAGCTGATAGTTATAATTAATATTGTTTTTCTTTCTACCAAACGTAATGAAGCAACACTTGTCGACATTCATTGACAATTTGTTTGTAACACAGTAATTGCATAAGCGGTTCAGATCTTCCTGTAGTTCTAAGCAGTTGTTAATAGTTCTAAGCAGTTGTTAATTGTAATTCGGTCACATCAGCTGATTTCTTGGTGTTTATATTGGCAACCACCAAAATCGGATTTGCTTTGCAAACGACAATAGTTTCACAATCAATAAGTAAGACGGTTACTTGACAGACGATTTGACGGTTGATATGAAAAATATGTCAAATCATCTGTCAAGTAAGCTACTCAGAACTTACTTTTTGATTGTGAAACAGGCCCCAAGTTTACCTAATATATCAATTACACTATTATGTATTTTACGCTAGCGATGCGATGCGATGCATAAGCGAATAAATATAAGAATAATGGCAATAAAGCAATTAGGTATCAGTGACACACGCGCTATTTTTTTTTCTACCATCCTAGCAAACATTATCACATCATAAGTAGGGTTAACGACTCTACAATAAATCTAATTAAATATGTTATATAATATTGTCAAACTTTTTTGTAAAGGTAGGTAATAAGAAAGTGGAAATTGGAAGAATGGCTGATACTCACTGATTGGCTGATATCCACCATTCCCATTCGGGCCTGTGAATTGCAACAAAATGTAGTTACAAATCTGCTAGGTATTTAGGTTGCTTAGGTGAACAGTTTTGCATTAATTTTATATTGGACGAGTAATTTCATATTCTAATGAATGCACGAATACTCACGACTGGGGCCGCCGCCGCCGGGTCTGTTGTTCACGAAATTAACTGTAAAACGATATAAATTAATTTTGTAAAACAATGCTATTAGACAAAATACTAGGAAATAATTATGGCAATAGGGCAAATCGTAACCCTACTGTAGGAATGGAAGTTAGTGGACCCCCACAGTATCCTCAGCCGACGAAACTTTACGTAAAACATAAATGAAACATATTTTTTAAATTATCAAAAACAACTAGAGGTTAGGTACTTTTACCTACATTATTTAAAAAAATGTTCTGCTTAAACTTTCTTTACCAAAAGTACTCATGTAAAGTATGAAAACAATACCTACCTATGTGAAATATCCAAAAAAATTACTATAAAAATATGTTATAGTTGTAATAAAAAACACAAGAAGATTCATAATAATTTTGAACTGATTATATTCACTGACTTGTACTTTTTTCGTATTAATATCTCACCTCGACATTTTTTTAAATATTTGTATATAGGTTTTGCCTCATAATTATATCGCAGCAAAGTTTCATCGACTGAGGATTTAATGTTGGAGTCTTCATGCTATAGTTTTACTCAATTCGAAGTGTTTGATGATCGATGACAGACAGACAGATATCATGCACTAGATATGCTTACCTATATCACAGCCTATACGTAAAAGTGAAATTACTTGTGAGCTGGGAGACAACTACTTACATTAAGTAGCTATATCGATCACGGAAATATGAATTAATGTAAGGGACAATATACCGAAAATGAGTTATATACACCGTTGGTTTCGGAATTGTACGCTCCATCGAATGGTATACTTGAAATGTTGATATCTTGAAAAAAAATCATTTTTTTGTCCCTTACAGTACACATTTTGAGAGGTCCTAAACAAATCTTTACGACAAATTTTGACGTATCATACACTTGTACAAAATGTCATTTTTAGTTTTAAGGTATGTCTCATAAAAAGTTATATATGGCCTTTACCCTAACCACGTTTTCGTTTTTCTAAACCTGATCAGCCTTACATTACTTTATGATTTATGTATTTGGCAATGATGTCCCTTACATTAATATGCCAGCGTGTGTAATAATTTACGTGTTTCTTACATTACTTTAATAGAATATGAATTCATTTTATTTTTCTAATACTACAATATAATTAGTAGAGAGCAAAACAGAAAACTAGAGCCCGTCCCCGCCTGCTCCGCCCGCTGCATGCTTCGTGTATCGTAGGTAAACATTAATCGATTATGGAAATATAAATTAATGTAAGGGACAAAGGTCTACTTTTCAGGAGGAGCAAAAAACAAATTTTATTTATAACAATTGCTTGTATTTTTTTAACTTTTTATTCTACTAATTTGATGCCTATAGCAAAGTTGCTTAGGTTTAAGAGCTCTATAAAGCTATGCAAGCAAAACTAAGATTATCTTTATGGATTTCAAAATAGCATGTCTCTTATATAAAAAATAAATTGAAATGCGTTGTATACCTTAATAAAAATAATATTAGTAATTTTAGAAGTAACTGGTTTAGTACTAGTTATTGCTGTATCTTAATTAAATACTATAATAAAATTGTACTTTCAAAAGCAATTAATCATTAAAAGTATTTATTTTTATTCTGCGTTTAACAATAATTAGTCTCAATATTAACAATGATGGCACATTATAGGAAAAATCATTTTTGAATGATAATCAACTGTTTATATAACCAAAAAAATATATTCCAAAATTTCAAGTTCAATAGATTTTTTAAAGTAATTATGGTTATTAAATTATAATTAAAAAAACAATTCAATTTGAAATTTTAGTATTATAGCAATTTAATATAAAGAACTCAGTAAGATAATAACGATGTTCACACTATTAATTTATACTTAACCGTATTAATTAAGGGCCGATTGTTGCAAGGTCAGGTAAAATTTAATCGTAGAGTAAACTTTATAATGTAATACAAACGATTGTTAAATATGTCACGTCAATTATCAAGGCATTTAACGATGGTTAGAGCTTACTCAACGACTAAATTTTATCTGACTTAGGTAAAATTTGCCTAAAGCGAAAATACTACAACCTAATTGTTAACTGCAGCAGTTTGCATTATCAACAATCCAACGAAACATTATAAACAACATAACAACGTTATCAAATATCAAAAAAAAGCTCAAACAGGTTAAGTGGAGGAAATTATTCCCTACTAGAGTCTTCGTCTTAGTCTTATTTAAAGTGTCTTTAATTTTATTTTTATAAGGAATACTTAAGTAATCCTTCTGATATGTTTTAGGTATAATACCCTTTTCACAAAGTTTTATTAAATCATTAAACTTGATGACGAAGACTCTAGAAGGGAATAAGTTCCTCCACTTATTAAATTTTTATGATTTTCATTCTTATTTTTAATCGCATCGCGACCTGTTTCTCTTCCTCCTCTTTTTTTGGATTGTAGATAACGTTTTCATGTTGTTTATAATGTTTCGTTGGATTGTTGATAATGCAAACTGCTGCAGTTAACAATTAGGTTGTAGTATTTTCGCTTTAGGCAAATTTTTCCTAAGTCAGATAAAATTTAGTCGTTGAGTAAGCTCTAACCATCGTTCAATGCCTTGATATTTGACGTGACATTTAAAAATCGTCGTATTACATTATAAATTTTACCCTACGATTAAATTTTACCTGACTTTGGAACAATCGGCTCTTAATTAATATGGTTAAGTATAAATTAGTAGTGTGTATATTGTTATTATCTTGCTTAAGTTCTTTATATTAAATTGCTATAATACTCAAATTTCAAATAGAATTGATTTTTTAATTATAATTTAATAACCATAATTACTTGAAAAAATCTATTGAACTTGAAATTTTGGAAACTATTTTTTTAGTTATATAAACAGTTGATTATCATTCAAAAATGTTTTTCCTATAATCTGCCATCATTGTTAACATTGAGACTGATTATGTTTAACGCTGAATAAAAATAAATACTTTAAATGATCAATTTTTGTATCATTTTATGTATTCACAATAATAGCAATTTTTTTTATCTAAATTAAATCAAGTTAACCAATTTGCTTTTGAAAGTAAAATTTTATTATAGTATTTAGTTAGGATACAGCAATAATTAAACCCAAAAGGGTACCTTACTTCAAAAAATACTAATATAATTTTTGTAAATATGACTGTTACATTACTGCGGAGTATTTTTGTGTTAAATGCAATTAAGGTAAAGAACGCATCTACATTTATTTTTAATGTAAGAGACATGCTATTTCGGAATCCATAAAGATAATCTTAATTTTGCTTGCATAGCTTTATAGAGCTCTCAAACCTAAGCAACTTTGCTATAGGCATCAAGTAAGTAGAATAAAAAGTGAAAAAAATACAAGCAATTATTATAAATAAAATTTGTTTTTTGCTCCTCCTGAAAAGTAGACCTTTGTCCCTTACATTAATTCATATTTCCGTGATCGATATATGCATTCGATTAGTAATAAAATCTTAAAAGTTGTTAAGTTAAAAAAAAAAAACAAAAAAAACAAATACACAGACGAACATAGAACCTCCTCCTTTTTTTGAAGTCGGTTAAAAATGGTGATAAGAGTAGTGTAAAGAAATATCGACATAATACCTCCACCGCCGCCGTTGGGTCTGCTGGGGCCGGGTCTGTAGCCGTTACCGAAATTGACTGTAAAGAGTATCTACATATGATTTACATAGAAATGAATATACTACACTAGACAGGCTGTACAGTACCGAAAAATTGCTCATTAAGTTACGGTGCATGCACCGAAACTCCTTTAGTATATTGCGAGCGTCCGATAGAAACAGTTGATGCGCCGCGAAGGTTTTAGTTTTTGAACAGCTCGTCTATGTAATTCATTGATGAAGTCATTGATGATTTATGATTCATTTATGTTATGCATGCTAACAAAATTAATGCCAGTATTTATGAATAGATTTATGCCACACATGCCTTAAAATGCCAGTATTTATGAATAGATTTATCCCATTCATGTTACCGATTGCAAGTATTTTTGAATAGATTTATGAAGGATGCATGCTATCAAATGCGCGAGTATTAATGAACAGATGTATGTCCAGTCCATGCATGTCGCCATTAATATTCAAAACATAACCTTAAATTATGAAATGTTAATTATAGTAACTTTATTTATATCTTTATTCATGCAACCAGATTTATAATGACTTAGTTTAAAAAAAATACATATTATTATGATAAATTTCGTAGTAAATAAATAGATACCATCTTTGAAGTAGATTTCGACATTTTTGAAGTCATATTACATGGTATATAGGGACCATCAAACTGATCAACTTTTACTATGGGACTATCTCTGAAATCGCGAAAAAGAAAACAGCTGTTTCATACAAAAATTAAAATCGAAAATATCAAAATGTATGAAACAGCTGTTTTTTTTTTCGCAATTTGGGAGTTGGTCCTATAGTAAAAGTT
The DNA here is from genome assembly GCA_963556745.1 of Catoptria pinella. Taxonomy (NCBI): domain Eukaryota; kingdom Metazoa; phylum Arthropoda; class Insecta; order Lepidoptera; family Crambidae; genus Catoptria; species Catoptria pinella. The sequence goes on along the minus strand of OY750775.1, from coordinate 5,560,503 downwards.
GTTCAGTTTGATGATGGTCCTTATATACCATATTCGGCATTAGTATTAGGATATTTTTTTAGCATCTATTCATATAACTTAGTACATTTTATTAATACCTTGAGCAAACGCCATGGCAAGTAGAGCAAAGAAAAACGCCTGAAAATAAAGAAAAAAAAAAATTGAGTAGGTTTTGATAGTTTACGCTAAATCTAATTTCCGAAGAATCACTAGCGTTTTGATATGAAGATTCAAGATTGTATAATTAAAAAAACTGGCCAAGTGCATGTCGGGTCACGCGCAGTTACCTTATGGCTTATATTTCATTTCTGTTTTACATAATTTTTTTCACAATCATGATTCATTTGGATCGACTGTACCTAGGTACTTACCAAAACAAACTTCATTTTTCAAATAAATACTATCTCCAATGTTCAACAAGTTAGCTACAAATTCGATTGGGTACTAAATTAAATTTTGGAGGATCATGTATTTATAGGTGTCGTGGACGTGCCTAGCCGGCTTGAAAACAAACATACCTTCTTTTTCACACCTGATCGCTATATTATTACTAGATCTACAACACAAACAAATATTTTAACCTAGCCGGATTCTCAGTATTTTATAAGTTGTTTAAGCACAAATGACTTTTGAATATCACGGAAGATAAATGATTCTATTCCTACTAATAAAATATTAGGCAGTCATTCATTTAGTAACTTAGTAATTCTGCTTCACAGATAGAATTATTAAAATATTATTGTAGGAGTGAATTAAATTATTGAAAGGTGTTAAAAAAAAAAAACAGTCAAGTGCGAGTCAGACTCGCGCATCGAGGGTATAGTACCATCATTCTGAAAAAGTTTTAGTATTGTTTAGAGACATCGTTTACTTTTTCCTGTAATCTTTACATAAACTTCTAACTTACCTATCACATAAAATAATTTCAGATTTTCTCTATGCAAACTTCGGAATTAAGGGAAAGGGGGGGGGGGGGGGGGACGACACCCCTACTTACTTACACTCTGCGTATGCGCAGAACAACTTGAGATCGATCAAAGTTTGGCAAGATTTTAGTGGTGGATCGAAGTGGAATAAGAAATAAGTATAAAAATCCACTTTTCCCTAAAACGGTGGATCAAAGTCAAATAAGAAATGTATGATTATATTTGAAACCACTGTTTGCCGTAAACCGGTGGATCGAAAAGGGGAAAAACAAAATACCTTCGATCCTCCGCTAAAGGAATGAGAGTAATATGGGCTCTGCCTGAAATAAAAAAATAACAATAAAAAAATAAAAAGTGACCAACCGTTAGCTACCTCAAAGAACTATACTTAATGTAAAGCATCAAAAATCTAAACGGCAAAAAAACTACTTCCTCCGAGAGATATTCCTCATTGCGGAAATTACATCATGTAGACACTCAAAAATCTGATGCTGATGTCATACGATTAGTTCCTTTTTTTGTGAAGATAAGGAAAAACGATAAAAGGTCGTTCTACGTCTATGTTCGAAATTCACACCAATAATTTCATTTTCACCTCTCCAGCACGAAAAGGGTTAAGGCGCGTAAAAACTCGCAGCAAAATCGATTTATACTGCGAACGTGAGGTAACAAGTGTTTTTTTTTAATTTCTATCTTTTGAAATAATAAAGAAAAAAGAAATAGAGTGACAAGGATGAGACTTGTAAATTTGATATGCGAGAAAAAGATAGATAGAATGCTTTATGTTATGCGGACATGGATAAAAGTATAAAAAATATAACTTACATTAGATAATATACATAGATAGGTACCAAGGAGTTTGGAAAAAGAAAGTTGATAATTCGAAATATGGACGAAATGAGGTTGCATAAATGAAATAAATTAAAAATAATAAAAATTCATGAAATATAATAATAATTTCTGTTCTAAGATTGTAAATAAATAAATAAGATGGGATATTAATAAAGACAAAAACACAACGTAATGTAAAACAAAACGACAGGAATCTGTATTTTTTTTCAGCATAGGTTATACAAGGTGTTACAAAAGTACCCCTAATGCCGAATATGGTAGATAGGGACCATCAAACTGAATAACTATTACTATGGGACCAACTCTGAAATCGCGAAAAAAAGATCAGCTGTTTCATACATTTTGATATTTTCGTAATTATTTTTTGTATGAAACAGCTGATTTTTTTTTATATATGTATACATATATTACAAAAAAAAATGAGTGCGTCCTGCGATGAAGATAGTTGTCTAACTCCAAGAGAGTTGAAAGAACAAGTTTCTAATGCTGAATTTAGCTTTTTACCTGTAAAGTCACGTGAAAATAATTTCATACCTATAAAACTTTTCTCGCTGGTAGAGGTGAAAAGTTGTATGTTTAACACGATACTCTTTTTGTTCAGCCTCATGTCTTTAAATCACTCACTCTGCTCAGTATTATTAGATGCTAGTTAGTCGCAATTTGTATAACAAATAACTATTTCATTGAAGTAAAAGTAGTGATTAGGTTTGCAAAATATGGAATTAGCATAATTATTTTCATTATGTTCTCATTATTTCTACCTAAATATATGGAAGTGTGTTCAATACCTAGATTATTAAATAAAAAAACAGACTTCTTAGGCCAGTACAGTTTAACAAAATTTAAAATTAAATCAAGTGTTTTTCTATGGTACACATTTGAAAAAAAAAACAAAATATAGTACCTAGGTGAACTAAAATGCAAAAATAGCAGCATTCACGCTTTAATCTGCAGTATAATAGGAAACCAACCTTATTTCCTGGGCAAATTCATGCAATTTGGTTTAACAAAGCCATGATGAATGACTACACAGTTACATACACTACTCACGGACCTGAAAAAAAGACGAACGTAATATCACACTAAAAAGAAGTACATGACCTACACTAACACAAATACACCTGGAAAGAAAATACCAGTGTATTTGTGTGAGTGTAGGTCATATATAACATACGAAATTGTAGGACCTTGCATGCTTCACTTCTTTTTAGTGTGGTATTACGTCCGTCTTTTTTTCAGGTCCGTGACACTACTATATTATTGTCGTTTGAAGAGAGTGATCATCCAAATCTTATTTGATAATGTTAAACGTGACATGCCTAATGAGAGGTGATTTTGTTCGTATTTATACATATTCCATACGAATGTTACAAAATAATTCCTATACGTAACTTAACTAAAGCACAGAATACCTTAGTTAATTATCTGATATATTAGATATTTGCTTATAAAACAACAATTTATCTAGTCTGTAACTGTATAAAACAAGAAATTACCTAGTTTTCTATGGTTTTCGTTTCTATCTTTGGTTGATTTTAATTAATATTTTAAGGTATAGGCTATATTCAAGTTAATACAAATCAGTAGGTAACTACTTCCATCAGTACATTATGTTTAGTAGTAAAAAAAGTAAAATCTGTATTTAATTAAATATTAAATTCTGTAAAGTAATTTTTAAAGAAGGTAATAAAAATAAATGATTTTGAGAAATTTATTTAATTACAGAAGAAGTTTACTAACATTTAGTGTTAAATTCATAGGTTTACAGTAGATCGTAGGATTCCTTTTGTTATTTCTTAGCCGCGTCGTAGTAGAGGGTTAGAATCTGAAACAGGAGAAGGCTAGTAGAATCATTTAAGAATAAAAGACCGAATGAAATTGTTAGATTTCTATTTCTATCCACTTTTTAGATTTCTAATTATACTGTTATTAAAAAATGCGTTGAAAATAAATTATAACAAAACAAGCTTTTTACAAACACGTTAGTAAAAAAAAGAACGAAAGAGTTAAAAATAATTTTTTCCGATTAGAAATAAGCCGTCGTATAGGTAGGTGTACCTAGGTATTTATCAACTTATTATTACGATATAACATTTCGATACCAGTACTATCTTTCTGTACCGTATACGTGTTTATGTATCCGTTTGCGAAATATCAAACTTTAGAGTGCCAAATTTTGTTAGAGTCAAGCGAGCAAGTACCCTTAGTATATTTTCATACCAGTACGTGCCAGTACTAAATCTTTGTGTCTTTATGACAGTCACAACTCACAAGTTTTCAAAGTAAAAGCGTGTTACACACTTTTTTCTCTCAAGCTGTTAAAATGTAACACGCTTACAGAAGATTTGATTACAGACGTCTGTAATCAAATCTTGTCCATACGGACAAACTCCGGACAGGTGAAACTAAATAAAAACTTGAAAAAAATACTTACATGGTCTCGGGTAGTTCTGAACGTACGCTGGCCCAGTGGCTGAAAGTTTTAATTAAACATAGATTATGACATTGTAATAGATAATCAACTTTTATGGCTACCATGCCACACGAAACTGGCGGCGAGGTAGGTACGCACGACAGCACGTCAGGTTGTACAACATGTTACAATAGTACCCCTAATGCCGAATATGGTATATAGGGACCATCAAACTGAACAACTTTTACTACAGGTTGATCAGTTTGATGGTCCTTATATACCATATTCAGCATTAGGGGTATTTTTGTAACACCTTGTATAGTTAAACTGTGAAGGCAGCTTTTATTACGCAGGGCATAAAGGCGGTCTGTACAACATGTATAGTCTGAGGTGCCGTCGTGTGTACCTATGTCACTCTCAAAAAGTTTTTTTTTGCGATTTGTAGTTTACAATTTTATTATTTACAACATTACAATTTCTTAACTTTTGTTAAACAAGATAATAAATAAAATGTCTTACAAATAGGCTCATATCCACGGCCGGGACCTGAGAATGCAAAATATAGTTAGTAAGATTTTTTTTTAGTTAAATAGATACATTTTTAATAGATATTATATTTTTTAACGAAAAGTTTATATTCAAAGCAGTTTTAACCCTTCAATGCCCGGAAAATGAGACAATTGATATTCCATTGTTACCCGGCCGCATGAGGCCGCTCGGGCGTTGACGAATTAATAAAAAAATACTTCCGTAATTACTAACTATCATTAATAATTACTTACGCCCGCGTGATGGCTGATTGAAGAAGGAATCAACTGTAAAAAAAACAAAGTGTTAAGTTGTAAGAGAAGTACTTGTTTGGTGAACTAAGCACAGACACCAACCCAATTGATTTATAGAACGAAATTCAGCCAGATTCATGACTGTAAAAAGAAATTAAAAATTTATTTTTAATTCTCGGTATTTTTAGCACTTCACATATTTTTAAAACCGTAAGCGTAAGGGCCTTTTCACAGGTTCCTAACAGGTAATAGTTAACTTATCTGACAAATAATTGCATACAAATTCTGTTCTATTTTTAAATTAAGCAAGAAGATATGTTTTTAAATTTTGAGATAATAGCATTCACAATAGTATTATATAAGAAGATATGTGTTACCACAGTGTCAGGACCTGTGAAACAGAGCCCGTAGCCAATGTCTTTACAAATAATTATTCGCTATCGCTTCGCTCCGACAAATGTATGGATTTGACGTTTTAAAATTCGATTAATAACTTAACCTAATGTCAATTCTATACATTTTTGGAAAGCGAAGCGATAACGAAGATTTGCAAATGTTACTTTGGCTAGGCTCCCTGGCCCTTAGAATATTGATTAGAAAAGATTTTCCAGCAGACTCTTTACTTACCTTGACCATTGTCTACGAAACGAACTGAAAAAAAATAGATAGAATTTTATTAGGAAAGAAGTTCTGGGGATTAGGAATGTATTCAAACTAAATTTATTATTAAGTAAGGTAACAAGCGACGTCTTGAGTGGTGCAGTGGTCAATATGCCAGTCTACCACGCAAGAGGTCCCGGGTTCGATTCCCGGCCGGGCAGAAATTGAAATGATGAATTTTAATTTCTGTGACGGGTTTGGGTGTTACTATGTATAATAAGTATTTATTTAAAAAGTATACAAGTAGTATATCAGTTGTCTAGCAGCCATATTGCAAGCTTAGTTTGGGGCTAGATGGCGCTGTGTGAAATTGTCCAAGCATTCATGCTCGAGCATTTTATTTCTTCTTTTTTCTTCTATTTGATTACACATGGTATGGGTATTACAGTCAGATGAATAATTAAAAACAGTAAATGTACATTTATTCTGAACTGAAGAAACTCTGGTCAGTCAGCTGTTAATACTGGGAAATACCGAAAAACAGAAACAAAATAAATAAAAAATAAAGTTTATTTATAAATATCCATACCTTGGGCAAACACTGTAGCCAGTAGAGCGAACAGAAACATCTGCAATAAAAATAAATTCAGGTCAACTACCAGATTAAAAATAGTGTTTAAAAGTACCTACATACCTACGTAACTTAAGGCAAAAAAAAATTTGGCGTGTAAAATGGAAAACTTACCAATATGGATTTCATTTTGAAAACTTTTTTTAGATAGCGAAATTAATATTATTTTGTCTGTAGGTAGTTACTGCTGTCTGCTTAAACTTTGATTCACAACTACGTAAGTTCTTGTTGGAACTATGTACTTATATACACTTTAGAAACACACTTAACCAGCGTGTAAGTACTTAGGATCTTTTTTTGTAACATCAGAAGTGAAGGAACCAAAGAAGTTCAAATAGATTAAAAAAATATCGGTTCTTAAAACGAAACGCTGGAATCTTTTTTATTGAAACTAATAGGTAGGTAGTAGGTAGGTACCTGTCCATTATGACTGCTTTATAACTTAAAAAAAATCAGTTCAGGATCAGGGGCTCTACCGCGTAACTATATTGATAGGTATGAAGTTCATGTAAATGTTGACACCTAAAATCCCTTTTTTATGGCTTTTTTGTTGATTTGAAGCTGAAGCTGAAGCTGGGGCCGTACCATCCCATCGAACTTCGGAAAGTCTGCCGGGCTTTAAATTAAAACAGATAAATCGAGCCCCAATCGAGCCAAAATGGCGAACCCCAATTCATGATGTCACACGAACATCGATATCTTCTAAATAACTTCGGCGAATAGTACAATACAAAACTCCTTACTTCGATTTATCTGTTTTAATTTGAAGCTCGGCAGACCCGCCGAAGTTCGAAAAGTTAGCCAGTAGGGCCCCTGGTCTCGTTATTACGGACGTCGTTAAAAAGAACAAAAAATAAAAAATAAAAACACAAAAATAGGGACTTAAAATGTCAATATTTACATGAGCTTGTTGCAGAAAATTATCGAGTCAACAAACTTGTTTTGACTACAGCTGTTGTGCTACAGTCCGTAGTAGTACTTAGCCGTTGGATCAAAATCAGTCCAGGGACTGTATAGGGTTGGGTAGGCTTAGAGCATTAAGTGGGTAGGTAAGGTACTTATTCGATAGTTTTGTGCAAACACAATTTTCCTTAAAATGACATGGGTTTTTTTTAATTCCGCGAAACCTAATATTTACGGTAAGATGAGACTTGAGAGTAAAGTCAATAACAAAAAGATCAGTGAATCCCCAAATCCGAACTACATTCTGTCTACGATAAGGTGGTGCATGTCTTCGTTTTTGTTTCTTGTACACTTAATTTCTAAATTACTATGTAGAATTGTAGAATGTAGATAACAGTAACTGGTTTTGAACCCAAAATGTTCTTAATTTAGTTTGGTATAGTAGGTGGATAGTTTTATTACTTTTGTAGTAGGTTTGTTTTGTGTATTGTACCTACTATTGTGTATTCTGTGGTAGGTACATCTCCTAAATCTTGTCAATAAAGATGTCAGATATTTTTTAAATCTGTGAAATAAAATTATTTACTAATATAGGTACTTTTCTCACTTACCTCATCTTACTAGATATACTCAAGTCTCAACGTTAACAACTTATCGTAGATTCATTTTCATTTCAGTCGTGTTCAAATCTGCTTCAAGGTTAATAAATTAGGTAGGTAGGTAACTAAATAGGTACTTGAACATTTAGTACCAAAATCTAGAAGAGTTGATGATTGAGTGGTTAAGCTGCAAACTTGGATATACGCTATTGGTAGTGGTCCTAACAACATATTATAAGTAGGTAGTCGAAAAAGTTCGCGGCCTTTTTGTACTCAAAGAAAATAATAAAGATACCACACTAAACATAATAAAGATTATCCAGCTTTATCATCAAAATTACAAGAATTACAATCTGCTGAACCATATTTTTGCTGTAGTGTTCGACAAAGCATTTTCTTCATAAACATTACAAACCATTTTTTTTTGAGCACTAGCAGCATTTTTTTTTCGTTAAGGGTCTGAACCATTATTGAAAAAAAACTGCAATACGTAGGTATCTAATAAAAAATATTAAAAATATGCAAAAGCAAGACTGTTATCAATTTGTTTTAATTTTACCGCTATTATATCCCTACTCACATCTACGACAGTAACTCTGTCTGGCTGTCTGTTTATCCGTTACGCTTTCACGACTAAACTACTGAACCAATTTTATTTCGATGAAATTTGGTACAGAGATAGAGTAGAGCTTGAGAAAGGACATATGCTACCTATTTTTGCGAAAAAAAGACATAAAGTGGTTGAAATAAGGGATGAAAGTATGAAAGTACCTCGGTTTCGAAGCTACGATCTTAAAATTTTGTGTTTAGGCTGACGATTAAAAAATACATATTATTACCTTTTTTATGTCTCAGCATCTTTGATGTTTCAGCATTTTTGGTGAAAGGGGGGTTGGGTATTAATACTATTATATATTCTGTGGTCATGTTGATAAATTGGAAAATGGCATTTATTTGAAAACTTACATTGCTTGTCCGGATTTCATGAGACCAAAATAATTACCTACGAAAGGAAAGGATGGTCGGAAGGTGCGGGTGTTGACACGGACACCCTTTAATGAACTGTGAAAAAAGTAAAATGTATAGTGTCTTGGTAGTGTAGTGCATTTTAATCCGATTTTGCCTGCCCTGGATTGAGATGTAATGTAACACAGAACAAAAGTAATAGTGATAACAGCTGACATCGTTAGCAAAAAATTTTTTATATTTTAATTAAAAATGGTGATTTATCAACAGTGAATGAGTTATTATGTTTACAAAAGTGAAGAAAAATTTAGTGCCGTTGTGTGTGGATGCCTAAATGTACATTTTATTTTTCACGGATTGCCGAGAAATTTCAAATTCAGTGCTATTGTCGGTTTGTTTCTTGAATGCTCTAAGGTTTATTTACATCAAACTAGAGTAGTGATTACTTGCTCAGTGCTTAGAGCATTAAGGCTCAGTGCATCAAAACGAAAATCGTATCTTGCTACTCATCTGTGCACTGAGTAATTCTGTCTGTGTATGCTACAGTGCTACTAATCAGTGGTAAAATGTCAGATTCATGCTTGACAAAAAATGTCCATGAAAACCTTGAAACTTTTGATTCTGCTGAAATATATTTAGTATCTGGTGATTATGAATATTTCCACTACCTATGTGATGGGTTTGATGACAGGGTAAAGTATAAAAAAAGATATTGTATTTCTGAAGTTTTTAAAATCTAACCTATCAGAAGTATTATAACATTTATAGTGGTTTATAACTTATTATTGTTTCAGGGTTGGGGCTGTGGGTACAGAACTCTTCAAACAATATGCTCATGGATGAATAAAAACCACAATGATAAACGTTGTGTACCTTCTATAACAGAAATTCAAGAGACCTTGGTGAAAATTGAAGACAAACCAAAATCATTTTTTAAATCTAGGCAATGGATTGGAAGTTTTGAAGTAAGTAAGTTTTTCAACACTCTGATGATTTGCAATGGATTTTTACCTTTCCTTTTAGTACTCTAACAATACAATCTTATCGAATTTCAGGTCTGTTTAGTAATAGACGAATATTATGATGTCCCATGCAAAATAATTCATGTCAACAAAGGACATGAACTCCCTTCTGTAGTAAAAGTTTTGGTTGAGCACTTCCAAAAGTTTGGCAGCCCTGTGATGATGGGGGGTGATGTTGATTGCTCTTCAAAAGGTATTATGGGTGTGCAAATTGCCAACAGTGAAACCAGCGTATTAGTTGTGGTGAGTATAATTTCGTACTTAAATAAGTAGCATAATAATATACTTGTCTGCAGTTATGTTTAATAATATAAATCATTGTAGGTATTTTGTATTGATTTTTTTTTTGTTTTCCCTTATTTTGTTCATGTGCATGTGTGTTCTGTAACTGTCTATCAGTTATATCAAGTCATGTAAGTAAAGGAAATTCTGTAATGTTTTCCTAATAGCATACAATAATACCTTGGTTTTCTGGGTTAAAGAAACTGGCTGTCCTCTTCAGCCCCTTCACTACAATCAAGTTCAGCATTGAATAAAACAAAATAATGTTTTCAGGATCCTCACTATGTGGGAAAACAACAAACTAAGGAGGAGTTACAGAGAAAGAGTTGGGTGAAGTGGCAACCACTAAAAGATTTTTTAAATTCCTCATTTTATAACCTTTGTTTGCCACAAATAAAGTCTAGGAAAAAATATTGTTAAAAATAAAAGTTTGATATTTAATCAAGTCAGTCTTTATTTTTACAACCTATGAGCAAAACAATAATAACATAAAATAACATACCTAATTAATAAAATGGAGTATCAGGAAACAATAACAGCAATGTCTATTGAACAATATTCTAAAATTAGCTAGCTATGATCTAATTAACTTAAATTTAGATCACACTTTAAATTAAATTACTCTTTGGTGTCATATATTATACTGATACTGAAATGTATGAACAATTCATAATATTGGGCATACTTATTTGGTGCTCCCTAGTTTCTCTTAAATTGTTTAATCTGTATTCATGATAAGACAGACTCCTTGTAAAATCCAGTGGCTACTATGTTCTGCAGTCCATAGATTAGATTCAAAAACAAGGCCTACTCCCATCGCATTCCGCCTTGTTGATGTGGTGTATACTGGAGTTCGCAGAGTATTCTAAAATATGATACGGAATTCAAAATTTAGGTTGAATTGGGATTATTCTTTAAAATGTAAATTTATTCTCATCATACTGTACAGAATACTATTTTTAATGAAGGATGAAATTAGAACATATTCAATATACAAATGTGTTGTAATGAACAGTGCCTTTATTTTCAAGGTATATCTGTTAAATGGAGCATAGAAATATGTCAACTTATTACAGATGTCATAAGTTATTTTATATTACCTGTAACTTGCGTTTATGGAACTCGATGGGAATGATGTACATAATCGGTAGCTCAGTGACCAACACTTTGGGATGTGACCGTCGTAGGCAGCCATCGTCAACGTCCCAGCGCGCTCCTTCTAAGTACAGCCCTCGGACGTAGCATCCCTGCAGTACAAAATTACATTATTTTGAGATTAAGTGATCGTTAGCATCGTACAATTGAGAAATATCTCAGCTCTTTTAAACAAACTTTTTTCAATCTAAAGCTAGGGAGGCGTGGTGGCTGGCTTATATATATGTATGGCCTTCCTTACGCAAGGCCTGTGTTCCAGGCAGGGGGATATTAAAATGTGTCATGTCATGATGATGGTTGGTATGTTAATTATTCTGACCGTGACGGGTCGCTCCTCGATGTCATCCGCGGAGAGCCACTTGGTGACGCGCGTGAACTGCGTGGAGCGGTCGAGCGGCCACGTGTACAGGCGACACGCGATCTGGATGTGCGCGATCAGGTACGACTCCGGGATGTGCAGCCCTGACAGCCAGATCACCACTGGTTCTTCCATTGTTGCCTATTACAAATACTCACTTTACAAACATTGTTTTATATCTGAGGGAGTGAGGATATGCTAAACCAGAAAAGTACAAATAAGAAAATGAAAAGTACAAAAATTAACTAGAAGTATAATTACAGTTTTATGAAGAGTACAAACCCAATCTGTATACTGCTTGGTGCGTGCTATGAAGTGGTCCATCCAGCCGCCCAAGCCTTTGCAGGTAGCGGGAGCAAGGCTGCGCCAGACCTATAAGTAACAGATAATTTTAAATGACTGCGATATTAGCCTAGGTAATAGTGCGCGGTAGTGTAATAGATAGGAACCTAGTATAATACTCATTGTAATGTTTAGTCAACTGTGTAGTAAGATGTAGGTAACCTGTGGCAACTGCCCGTTGAACAGGCTGTAGGAGACGTTGTCCAGGATCGCGTCCATGCCGATCTCCCCGGCCAGCGCCTTGCGGAGCAGCGACAGGGTGGTGCGCATTTTGCTTATCAGTCGGTTAAACCTGACGTGGTAAGTAAAATAAATTAATAATACGTAAGTAAGTACTGATTTCACATCATTACATTATTTATACACATTGGTATATGCAAAGCTATTAAAACAACAAATTTACATTTAAAATTTTGAGATTTTAGCATTCACAACGCTATTTTTATAAACAAATAGGTAAATTTACTTTTATTTCTTAATTCGGGTTCTATTTCTCTGTTCGTTAGTAACAATTCAATTATGTACCGACTACCGTCATACCGTCAAACAAACTATACAATTACGTAGAATTATGGGACAATAAAACTGCAACCTTGTAATGACTGAAACTACATTGTCCAAAAAATGTGGAACGCTTCACGATTTTGCGTGTCATCCTTGCGCAGGGGCCATGCTAATCTTCTCTGTATCGTTCCAATTTTAGTATATGTACTGCCGAAGCAAGTACAATTGTAGTGGTCAAACTTTTGTATATATGCTTAACTTTAAAAAATCTTTCATACCGCGATTTAGGTTTCCGTACATTTGGGATATTTTGTATGAAATTATACTTTCAACGCCATCTAGCGTAATACGTTCATAATGATCTAAAAACAGAGAAGCCAACATTTTATAAAATCGGTGTATGTAACTCAAATTTGATTTTTTCCAGATATCAAAATTAAGTTTCAACTCTGTATTATTATATTTTAGAGTTTCTGTTATTAATGGTTAATAAAATCATAGAAAAATTTAGTTTGAAATAGAGGTAAGAGTTGAGTACATCATTGCCATCTAGCGGTGCTTTTGACAATTATGATCTACTGTAAAATGGCATACATAAAGAAGTGGCATGATGATTTCACTAATTGTTATGACTCATTATCAAAAAGTTTATGCTTCTGTCATCTTACCATACTGTTATACATTTCTAAGAATACAGTTATATTCTTGACCTAATTCTTAACATTTTATTGAAATTATCTCAATGAAACATTAAGTATTCTTATTGTAAACGCAATTAATCGTTTTTAATTTTTATATTGGCTTTTATGAATTATTTGTACACTTGTTTGTACAACTATATACTTATCATAAATTACTTACAATGCACTACGTCGTATTAAAGTTATATTCTTTGCTTTGGTTGCAATAGCACATCACCGAAAAATGTGAAAATATCCGTCGACAGATGGCGTTGAAATAATAAATCACAGAAATCGGTCTACTTTTATATTATTATGTATTCCGTGCGTTTTTTACAAAAGTAAAAATTTGTAAATTACATTTGAAGATACAAATATCCTAAATTATAATTAACTGATTGAAAATCAATTAAATAAAGACAGAAATCGGTCTACTTTTACACTATTGTGTATTCCTCAAAAATAAAAATTATAAATCACATTTAAAGACACAAAAATCCTAAATTATAATTTAACTGATTGAAAATCAATTCAATAAAAACAGGCTAAAAGTTTATAAGGGCCTGACAATTCTGTAAAACATCTTTTGATATTATGGCCACGTTAAATTTATTGTAGGTATTGTTTGTTTTATAATTAAGAGAGAAGTGAATGAAGGTGAAGAAGAGAAGTGAATCGATAATAAACCTGTAAAGACCTGGACGACAGCGTCGACAGCCAGCTTGGGCTGCCATCGCATGTTGCGCTTGCGCGTTATTTGCCCAGTGTATGTTTGTTGTATGTATTGTACGTATACAAAAAATTGCCTTTATAGGTACTATAGTTTTACCGCAAGTGCGGTGCCGCTTGGGTAAGTGCGCGTTGACGACAGCTGTGTGAATCTAACCATAAAACCACAGAATACATAATAGTCAGAGCGCCCGGCGATAAAACGACGACGCCCGTCAAACAGATCGATAATTAAGCGACAGTCGATCGCATTCAGACGTTTTCATGAACAGACTATCGTAGAGTACAGTCAGCGCCCAATTGAAGCTTGCCAAAATAGATCTAATCATTTGAAAAAATTCAACCTTATCTCATGATATCAAGGTGCACTTTCATTTGTTGTCTGAGGAAAAGTCTTGAGATAAGGTTGATTTTTGTCAAATGATTAGGAATTTTGGTAGGTTTAAATGCTCAGGTCAATTTGGGGCTGACTGTACAATTTGGCTCACCTTTCTAGTTCTTGCAGCAGCACCACGAGCGTGGGCGTGATGTTCATCTCGAACTGCTTGCGCACGCGCCAGATCTCGTAGAGCGCGGGCAGTTTCCCGAGCACGTCCACAGCTATCTGATCTATGAAATCTTCTCGGCTCATCAGGCCGCCGGAGTCACCTGGCATACGTTTACTTTAGTTAGCTAACAAGTACAATTTTCCAGATATCAAAATTAAATTCTGAAATAATTCATTGGTATAGACTGCAGTTAGTTACAAACTGCAGTCAACATTCGTATGTATTCACGGGCAGATTTTTTTTATCCACTACGGGTTAGCGCTTGGCCTTCATCTCACCTGATGTTAAGTGATAAGGCCGAAGATGGAAGCGCACTACACCCGAAATCCTCAGCACTGAAGAACTGGCTATCTTACCTCTAACTGCCGGAACACAACAATTTTTAAATTGCTGTTATGGCGTCAGACTTAGGTAAGATGGTGGTAGCTAGCTAGGCGGACTTGAAGTAAGCCCTACCACCAACCAAACCGAGTAAAATGTACCCCCCTACTGGGAATCGAACCCGGGACCCCTGCGTTTTACACGGGTGGGCGAACCACTAGACCACAGAGGCGGTTGCAGGTTTTCCGACTTACGTACTATATTATTGAACAACTTTAAAATACCTATTATTATTAAGTTTTTTTTAATATTTCTTTTAGAAAATTGTTATGTGCAAAAGCTAATAAGTTAAGTTTTAAACTCACCATTGCCCTTTACTGAGTAGGTAGCAAAATGAGAAAATAATAGATTAAGAGGATGCACTATTTTTCATTCTTTAAATCTGTAATAATTATTATCAAAACATACCTTCATGTTTCGTAACTAGAGCAGCGTGAAATTATAAATACACAATAAGCCAAACAGTGATTATATACTTATAACTAGTTATAATTACTGAAATTATTTAAAGACAAATTATTACTATTTTCATTTAAAAATTTGGTAAAAATTTCTTATGCTGGGGCCACATAAACGGCAAACGCCATTAAATATTGCAATTGATGAACCTTATGCGTATAGGCATAAAGAAAATTAGCGCGATAATTAATGCCATTAAGCCTTAACGTGGCCCTAGCATTATAGCGTAAACCCAGAATTACCCTACATAAATGATCGGTCGCAACGACCTAGCGTTTCGTGTGAGCAGCACAACAGCAAGCGATTGATATATTTAAAGTCTTTTCTGCACATTGATCTAAGTAACGAATCGTCTTCAGCCATTTTATTGTCTCCACTGCTGGGGCACAGGCCCTTCTTACGGGTGAATAATGGGAATAATGGAACCCACTACGCGGGTTCAATGCGGATTTGTGAGTGTTAACAACCGCAAATGCAGCCAAAACCAACGGCTGAACGTGCCTTCCGAAGCATGGAGGCGCTCGAGTTAATACTTTTTTGGTCACCCATCCTATCACCGGCCCTTGCGAAAGTTGCTTAACGGCCGCAATCGCTCGGCGATACGCCAGCCAACCCACAGCGCCATCAAGCATTATCATAGCTGTTAGTCTGTTAGTGGAGTGCTTTAAGAGAGTGCATTAGTAGAAACGTGTAAACGGTCGTCTTAGTGACAAAAGATAGTTAACGTTTTAGTTGCCTTTCATCTTGAATCAAAATAGAATCCCTTTCTAGTAGCACCCCCTGCGCGCACGTTCATCCCCCGCGCGACACTCCTCGCTACTGGAAGCATGTACATCGACATATTAGTATTGTATTAGTAGAGTGCATTAGTGGACGCGTGAATTTTATGTAAATGTATCTTGGCGACGAAATAACACTACGGAAGAATGTAAACGCTTACTGGAAAGGGACCAAAACTACTAGCGCACTCGCGTTCGAGTACGACTCGCACTCTACAAACAACTATATGATAATTTAAGCCAGCCCTTATGTCCTGATTACAAGAGTATAGTTTTCGAAGCTAGAATGCCAAGCCAGTATTAGTAAGCCAGCATGCCAGTAACTTTGGCTTCGTGTAAACAGAACTGGCGTCATCTCTAGACTAGTATGCGAGAGCAAGCGTGTTCCAGGCCTGCCCCTACTTAAATGACCAATATTCTATGCGTTTGAACGCTACGCTGAATATTAAAGCTTTAAAATAAGCAGTAGACAATAAAATTACATACCGTAAGCTCCTTGAGTCCAATTTCCATATAATACATCAAAGTCTGTGATTTACATAAGTTTGCGACAATCGTCTATTGTTCATATTTAAGCATTAATAGTAAGCGTAGCGTTCAAACGTATAGAATGTTGGCCATTTGAGTAGGGGGGCAGGACAGAGAGAGTAAGCATGTTACAAGCTAGGACAGAAAGCTAAGTACTGGCTTGCTGGCGGCGTACTGATAATGTTTTGGTATTCAGGCTTCAAAAACTTGCCTCATGTAATTCGGACGTTAGAGATAAAATTTCCGCGTTGGTACGCACGACAGCACGTCAGGTTATACAGTTAAACTGCGAAAACAGCTTTTATTACGTAGGGCATAAAGGCGGTCTCAAGGTCAACATGGATAGTCTGAGGTGCCGTCGTGTGTACCTACAGTCAGTATAGAAGTGGCTTACTAGTCTGCGGCTGCAACTCAATCAGATGTCCCCACATCATGCGCACGGCCTGGCTGAAGTACCCGATCTCAGCGTTCGGGTGCAGCCCGAATACTTCCGGCGTGTTCGCCAGCGGTAGCGTGTCGATAAACTCTGGTAAAAAATCAATTTATTCGATCCGTTTCTTAAAAAGGGTTGGTGAAAACCTACTACCTACGCATACGATGTTATTTAAACGAGCAGAAGAAGAACACGATCTGTGCCTCTCGACAGCTTGTTAGTGGCAGATTGTTCGTGAATTCACAACGCGCATGGTACGTGAAATGTTTGTTATTATGTTATGTACGGTAATGTAGTTACCGATGTATTGGTCGCGTTCTCCGTCGAACGGTATGACGTAGTCGAACACTGCGTCGCGGTAGAAGTGGAACGGCTGGAACTTGTCGAACAGGAACTCGCCCATGTACTCCTCCATGTACGTGCCTACAACGCGACGGTCGAAGTCGTCGATCACTCGCCCGCCGTACATCACCTGGGTTGGATTATTGGTTTTATTTGATTTTATAATACGATGAAAAGGGCCGGCGAAGTGACTTTGTGCAGTTCCCGCAAGCATAAAGTATGTATCCTTACTAATATTATAAATGCAAAAGTCCGTTTCTTTGTTTGTTACGCCTTCACGTCTTACCTACTGAACCTATCATAATGAAATTTTGCATACACGTTGTCAGAAGGACATAGAGTACCTTTCATACGGAAAAAAATAATTGTTCCCGAGGGATAGCAAAACAACTTTTCACGCAGACGAAGTCGCGGGCGGTCACTAGTAGTTTATAAATTATAACGTTGAAAACAAAGTGAAGATTACAATAATAGTGTTCAATAAAGCATCTTGGTTCATTGTAATAAAGCAAAACAAAAAATATAGCAATGTAGCATTCCAAATAATTTAAACAAAAACTTGTAGCTCCGTGAACACGAGGCGAAACATAACTTCTCGCTTTGTACGGAAAATACTCTCTACGCATGCGCGAAGCAACTTCAGAGCGAGCTAGAAGTTAGATACAAGTTTATACATAACCCCCATAACCCTCACCTCTCCAAATAAATACTTGAGCGTAGCCCACGGTATGGGCCCCTTGGCGGCGTGGCACCTCTCCAAGTAGCACTGCAATATCTGCATGCACACCACGAAGTCGGATTCACTGAAGTCATACGAGATGTTCCAGCCGATCTTGTCGTATTTGCGACGCTCCTAACGAGATGCGGACAATATTGATTATGAAGGACTTTGTTTGCAACTAATCTTATAGTTTTCGATAACGAATATACCTAGTTTGTTAAACTCATATTTGCCTAGTATGACTTTAGTAACTGGTCCATGGAGGTGTTTTATATGCAATATCACTAGTTGCCTTATTACAGCCTTGTTGTAAAGGGTTGGTGCTGTCCTTTCTCTACATAAAAGAGTACAGGCAAATTGTTTGTTAGTTTTGCACTGGTAACATAGCTTTGTAAACTAATATGGTAGTTTCATTTTCAATCACAGTTTTCAGAAACACTTAATATATGTCGGTGAAATACGTTTTTGTCTATGCCCTGCCCGAAGCGCAAAGAACAGGGAATGTCAAACTATAAATTGTGTTTTTCTCACAATAGGAATCCACACGCAAAGCTCGCAGATGGCACCAGTGGCGACCCGACCGCTTTCAATGGGTTTTGATTGGCAGAAATGACATTAGATATTTGAAACAACCAAACAAACGATTTAGTACAGTCTCCTGTGGCGCCATTAGTTCCTCAGTATTCATCCCCATTAGGACATTCCCTGTTCTTTGCCTGTTACCCTTTTTTATACGACTTTTTATTTGTCAAGCTACAAGTATACAAACTTGTAGGTACCTGTACGACAGCGTGGAAGAACGCGAGCACGTAGACGAGTTTCTTAAAAGCCCAGTGCGGGCATTCTTCTAAAGCTTGCGCGCGCATTTTGAAGTAAGTGTTTCGTAAGTTCAATTTCAGCCCGTTAGGAGGCTCTGTCACCACTGTAAAAAAATATTGTAACATTCGCCATATTTTTAATACCTACATTAAATATGCCACCAAATATACCTTAGTTGAATACAGTAGTTTTACATAAAACACTTGCATAGCTATTCAGGTTGGATTGGGTAGTGAGAAGTGAAACCAACACAATATTACTTTATGGTAATAAAAATTGACGATGACATCACAAAAACTTAGCTAGACCGATTTTGTTCATAAATAAACATAACATAACAAGTGTTGATACTGGCTGTACAAATACAGACGATAAACAAAGTGTTACGATACATTTAATGCAATTCTGCCACAGTTATGTAAATTGTTGCAGCTGCTGAATAAAAGATATTGATTATATTATGAATGAATGAATAAAACTTTGTATTCAAATAAACTTGACCTTTTTGCGACCGCTGTAGAACATCAATAGGGAACGTACGCGTAGGGTCCAATCTTTATGAGCTCGAGTTGCTTCTCCAGTTATCGTAGGAAGGAGACGAGGAGAGAACAGCTATGGTCCGTGGGAGATAGCGCCCTCTAGCAACGCTAGTGCTGCTTACGAAATCAACATAAGTATCAATAAAATGATTCAACTTGCCTTTTAGCGATCGCTGCAGTATACCAATAGGGAAAGTAGGCGTAGGGTCCGTGGTGAGCCACAGTCGGTATTCAGGGTGAGGCTTCTCCATGAGCTCAAGTTGCTTCTCCAGCTCCCGTAAGAAGGAGACCAGCAGATGGCAGTTTTGGAGGATCAGCCATTGTCCGTGCGAAATAGCGCCCTCTAGCAACGCTAGTGCTGCCTAGAATTCAAAGTGATAGATTAATTTACGTGTATTTTTTTAAAATTTTTAACGATATTTATGGAAGCACTATGAAACCTTGTACAATATTTTACATTTCAAGTTTCTTTGAAAAAAAAAAATTACGTGTTAAAGATCTGAAGTAGAAAGTTGCGCAAAAAACTGTCTCTAAAGAAATCGCAATACAATACAATCAAGATCGTCCGTCTTATAAATTATGGTACTAATGGTGTGACTCATTAGCTAAATATCGAAATTATTTTCCCCATTTCCTTTGTGAGCAAAGTGAATGTGATCTGGTGCAGGTTAGAGGATAAGCAGAATAAATGTTTGTAAATGACTTGATCGTGATAAATGTTGACTGATCACTAGAGCACTAGACAACACTATAATCTGTGTTACCGACAAAGGATTCCCTCAATTTTGTCGATGTTATTATTTTACTCTTTTTCGAAGGTCAATATAAAAGAATATATTCAGTTGTTACCGATTTTATATTTTCCTAAAATTTTTTATTTTCCGTTATAGTCTGTTTATCCTTACTAAGCTTATTTGATAAACAATCTTCACCTAACTCTTTATTGAAATAATCATTTAGAAAATACGACAAATGTCAGGTGTCTCACCCCTTCCTGGCCCTGCCCTAGCGAGAGGTACTTGAACTTGCCGCCGCCGAAGCCGCAGCGGTCGGCCAGCTTCATCAGGTCGGCCGTGGGGTCAGACCCCGGGCTCAGAATAAACACCACAGGCGTGAACGGGGTCGTTTGCTCTACTATCATGTCCAAACTGTTTAACAATTATTAATTTAAACCAGTACTGAGTGTGAAGTCACAAAAATCTGTAAGTATGTAATTAATGTGATTTTTTATCGTCTACAATTATTTACATTCCATTGATGCATTAAATATTTAGATTTATTTAGAACTTTGTAAGTTATCAACTTAAAATATACAGTTTTACATACTCGGGAATGAGATATCCCCAAAATAAAAAGTTTAAAATATTCTATATGTTGACCCGGATAATTAGTAACCACCATACCAAATTTCATCAGAATCCATCAAGTAGTTTTCGCGTGATGCGGTAACAGACAGACAGAAAGACAAAAAATGTGCATTTGGCCTTTGAATCGATAATAACAATTTATTATAAGCATACAGATGCACATTATTTCAGTGTGCGTAGTACGAGAGCGTGCAGACGCACACTAAAACAATGTGCATGTGCACGCAACATTCATAGCCGAACCGCATTCATGAGATAAAACAACTGTACAGCCTACCGGCTAACTTTTCGAACTTCGGCGAGTCTGCCGAGTTTCAACTTAGAAACAGATAAATCGAAGTAAGGAGTTTCGTATTGCACTATTCGCCGAAGCTATTTAGAAGATATCGATGTTCGTGTGACATCAAGAATTGACATTCGCCATTTTGGCCCGATTGGGGTTCGATTTATCTGTTTTAATTTGAAGCCCGGCAGACTTTCCGAAACTCGATGCGATAGCCGGTACGGCCCCAGGTCGCGCGACGAATTAAGAGCCCTGGAAAAAAGTGGAAGGGGTATGCGCAGTAGTAATTAACGCTTAGAAATTCCTAATGCGCATACGCCTTCCCATTTTTCCAGGGCTCTCAATTCGTCGCGCGAGCTGTACCTAATGACTGGCGGCGTGATGTACTCCTCGCCCATAGTGACGGTGATGTAGTCGGTGAGCGCGCGGTATATGCGGTCCACGCGGAAGCATCGCAGGAGCATCAGCAGCTCGAACGGGTCCAACTTGTCCCGGTAGTTGTTCGGGATCTCGCTGGACTCGGGGGTGTCGCTGTCGAACCACTGCCGGAAGGATCGATTATATTACATAATAATATGTTTAATGGCTCATAACATAAGGTGCATCCCATACTGAAAGTCAAAGGTTTTCATTTAATAAGTTGTTAATAGAAAAGAATTTTTTTAAAGTGGAATTTTTAATATTCATAGTCGTGTCCTTCATCTTGGCATGGACCACTTTGAAAACCGCAATTCTGACTACATGGTCAATTAGTCCTAATTCAACCTATATTTTTCAGAATTTGTTCCAAAGGGGACGAAAAGATTTAAGCGATTTAAATGGTCCTAAAGTGAACTAAACAAGCTTTATGGTTTTTGTGACAAAGTACAAAAATGTTTAGTTTCTTCCGTGTGTACATTGCATTAATACGAGAGAATACATAATAATACTAATGTTTATTAATAACTTCTAAAACGTGTATATACGAATTACGTAAGCGCATCAAAGGAGGAACGCTTACGCAGCAACCATACTCTATTGCCGTGCACCGATGCGTCGAGGTCAACTGGCCACGAGTCGCCGACGCTGCATTTCCGTCAATACGAATAATTTTCTATTTTATTACATTCTGTATTCTAGCATCGAATCAGACACTAGGCTAATTAGACTTAAATACTTTCATGTAATTTTTCTATTTTAATTAAACTTATAAAAAGTTTTTGGTTTTTTTTCGATCCTTCGGCTGTAGCTAACGTAATTTACGTCTAAGGTTCAATTACCTTTAGGTTAAGTAAACAGTCGGTTACAGAATACTCACTTCTTGCCATGCGTCAATATTTCTGGTTATGTCATCGGGGAGATTAGTAAATGCTGGGAAATCAAGGCTCAACTTCATTATGTCTTGCCATCCCTGCCAAAGAAAAAAATTGTAACTTCTACAAAAACATATACTGTACTGTACGTACATACTGTCAGATAGGTTAATAATGGTAGCAGGTTTAGTAATCCACGCGTGCCACATGTCATTAAAAGTTATAGAATACTGATCGGCAACTATTGTTAAAGCATACTTTACTGTAGGTAGACTGTAGTTTAAGGGAACACGTTCATGAGAAAAAGGGTCTTGACAAAGCATAAACTCTATACTATAGAGTTTGTGCTTGACGGGTCGCCAAATGGTGCACCGTGGTCCGCATCCGGACCACCGACTCATTTTGTGCGGACCGCGAGAACACAGCAACTTGCATTACAGAGTACGTAATTTAATAAAAATGTATCCCCCGCAAAAAAAAATGAAATTTTTCTCATTGATATGTAAAAAAATACCTGTGTTATTTCCGTAATTACATTTGAGTAATAAATATGTTTTTCTATGTAATGTTGCGCGGACCGCGATGGTCATTTCATTTCTTAAAACGAACCCCGAGCGAAACTAATTGGTGAGGTAGGTACTCACCTGTCCCGGTATCCAAGAAGCTGGACAAGCGCGCGCCGCCTTCTCCAGCGAGACGTTTCCTTTGATGAAGAAGTCCAGTTGCATCTGGCTCACGTGGTCTTCGCTTTGCTCCAGCTTTATATCCATTTGGAAGGAGAATAATAGCTTGTGCCGCTCGAAGATGCCTATTACAAGATACCGTAAAATAATAAATATAAATATAAATAAATAAATATATGACAACATCACATACATTGGGCGGGGTTGGGTGTGGTCTCATGGGTTGGTCCCATGGCCTTGATCGCCGGGAGCAGATCCAACCCTAGTCGGCCCTCCTGTCCGGAGAGCAGACATGGCGAATGGTCATGGGAGGAGCGCAACAGTCGCCGATCCCCATGGCATGTCTAGCTGATTATCCTTCCCGTGGTTGCTGCCTGTTATTGGTCTGGTTCCCTTTGAAACAGACGGAACTGAAACGGCTAGACGCAATTCTCATCCAGACCTTTCCCATCCTTTCTTCCTTTCCTAACACAGTACTGTGGGTATTATGTGGTTGGTACTTGCGGCCTCATCATCAAACAGGACTGATGGTGAGGGGTAAGGGGGGGAACAACCACCCGCGTGTTTGTGCCGTGCGCGGGGACCCGTACGGGGGGATGAAGGTGTCCTGGTGATTGAGTCGATGGAGTGTAGGCTGTATAAGCACTCCTGAGACAACACGTCACTTTGGCCCGGATTTCTCCTCACACGGGAGGCCTAGGACTAGCCACCCTAGGTCAATCGGCTGTGACTTCCCGTAAGAGGGCTGTCAGGCGAGAGTCCTGTTATAGTGGGGGCAGACGGCGGGTAGGACGATTTTTTTTTTTTTTGTCATCCTGCTCTGTTCGGCCGGCTTCCTGCTATATTGGGGCTCTATATCTTTGCTGTAGTTCTGGCGTTTGTGTGCCTTCTGCCGCAACGTCCCCACTTGAGGGCTCCAAGGAGGGTGGAACGCAGCAAAGACGAATCGAATACCAAACTCTCATGGCATCTAAAAACAAGCACAAACATACCAAGGCTGCACCCCAAGGTGAAAACCAAGGCGGCGCGCCCAGCACCCAGGCTGCACCTCAGGTGAATAACCAGAGTGTTGCGCCACACAACACATCGGCAGCTCCTCAGGTGCACAACCCGAGAGTAGCGCCACAGAACACACCGGCAGCTCCTCAGGTGCATAACCCGAGTGTAGCGCCGCCTGCACAACACAGTTTGGACCTCTCCTCTCTGAAGGCAGCAATGCCGATGACCTCTGGACCCCAACAGGAGGAATCCGGTTGGAACACAGTGGTCGTTAAGAAGAAGAGGCCCAAACAACTACCCAACCCGCCTGGCCAATCACGCAAAGCCAAACGGGTGGAAACCCGATTGGTAGCGAGGAAGGCGCGGCGACAGGCTACGGATGGAAGTAGGCCGCGTGAAGCTGCCGAAGGGGCTGCAAAGCCCCGCGACGCTCCCAATAGTGATGCGCTGACTCCTCACGTGGACAATAGTCCTGCTGAGGAAAAAGCTGCTCCTAAAGGGGCACCATCCGTCGCCCTGAAGCCAGCTGCCGCCAACGCATCTGCGCGACGCAAACCCAGGCGGGGTTCCCGTGGAAAGGGGAATACTGCTACGCCTGCCAAGCCCG
The DNA here is from genome assembly GCA_963556745.1 of Catoptria pinella. Lineage (NCBI taxonomy): Eukaryota > Metazoa > Arthropoda > Insecta > Lepidoptera > Crambidae > Catoptria > Catoptria pinella. The sequence goes on along the minus strand of OY750775.1, from coordinate 5,535,979 downwards.
TCAAGAGGAATCGCCCCGACGATTCCTTCACTCCGCGAGGCGAAGGCAAACGCAGTAAACCCCATCCCACCACCACCAGCTCCATCGCATATGCCGACGCTCTGAAATCGGACTTCAGCGTCGCGATCATGGTGGAGCCCTACCATGACCTTACCAAAGAGCAGGCCGAGGTCATCAAGAGACAGGTCGATGGTTTGTTGGACGACGAGATATTCGCTCCGAGTTCATCAAGCCATCCATATGTCGGACCGTCTTTTAAGGCGAACGCCTTCTATAGTGAGGGCGTCCTTAAATTCTGGTGCAAGGATGACTACTCGCTCCTGTGGCTTCATCGCACGACCGCGAAAATCGGCTCACCACGTCCCGGCACCAAGCTAGTCGTCAAGCGACAGCTGGAGATCCCCAAACGCGTCAAGACGGGGCTCCTGGTGCCACAATTTGGACCGGATGACACGTTGGACCGGGTACGCAGACGCCTAACGTGCCAAAACACCCACCTCGACGTCTCCAACTGGGCTGTCTACCACGCCGAGCAGCAGGAGGAGAAACAAAGCCTGTTCCTCGTGCTTGGGGTCCCAGAAAAAGACGCCGAGAAACTCAAGGCAAGCGAGCGTAGAGTTTACTACAAGCTGGGTAACATCTACGCCCGCTTCCTTGACAATACAAATACGCCCCCGCCGAACCCCAGTTTACCTGGAGAGGTCATTAGTGACCCAGGCAGCGGGCCTACATACCCCACCGCACACTCAAACCCACCACCACGACCACCACAAACCACCGACGACGCTAATCCGCCCAAAGTGGACCCCAGGGAAGTCCCACAAGAGGAAGGGATGGGGGATTCCCCTATGGAAGATGGGAGCGGAGAAAGCGACGTAGACGAGGAGGTTATGCTGAACAGCGACGATGGCGCTGCCAGCACCCCCCAGCAATAACCTCTCCGTCCTCCAAACCAACCTCCAGCACAGCCAGACTGCAACGGCTACACTACGCAGAATGCTGGAGGTAAATCCCAAGACCGTAGCCCTAATCCAGGAGCCGTGGATTAGGAAGGGCAGAATATGCGGTCTCAGCAACATCGGGGGTAAGCTACTCCTAGACACTACCGCTGACAACCCGCGTACATGTATCTTTACACCTAAACACGCAAATACAACCTTAATGACCGAGTTCTGTTCCAGGAACCTGACTACTATCAGACTCCAAAATGACCCCTCCTTAGGCCTGACTGACGTGGTGATATCGTCCGCCTACCTGCCGGGCGACGCGGATATTCCCACTCCTGAGCTGGCCGCACTGGTTCAACACTGCGAACGCGAGGGACTAGAGCTGATCATATCAGCTGACTCCAACGCACACCATGTGCTATGGGGCAGCAAGGAAAACAACAAGCGAGGTGAGGAATTCGTTTCTTTTTTACTCGCGACTAACATGAACATAATCAACAGGGGCTCCGAACCGACTTTCGTAACATCACGAGCCCAGACAATCATTGACCTTACTTTAGCGAGTGAACACGCGTCGCATCACATTTCCGATTGGCATGTATCTGATGAGGCGTCATGTTCCGATCATCGCTGGGTCAAATACAACATAAACATGACTCTCACACCGCCTAAGCCTCGACGTAATCCACGCAAGATGGATAGACGTAAGTACGAGCTTCTGACCGCAGAGAAGCTAAAGTGTCTAGACACACCTACAACTCACGCGGTAACAGCGGATATTGATAACCATGTTGATCGCATAACAACAATACTAACCACCAGCTTTGACGAAACTTGCCCACTTTCTATTCCCAGCTTCCAGCCAGGCAACAAACATCACTGGTGGGGACCCGATCTGGAGAAATTACGCCGAAAGGTGAGAAAGTTGTTCAACAAAGCAAAGAACTCTCGAGATGCGCAAGACTGGGACGCCTACAAGCAAGCCCAATACAACTACAGGAAGCGTATTCGCCTCAGGAAAAGAGAATGCTGGAGACGCTTCTGCACCAATATTGAAACCAACAGTGAGGCTAACAGAGTGAAAAACATTCTGTGCAGCGAACCAGTACATAATCTTGGTTTCCTGAAAAAGCCTGATGGAACTTACACCAAAACAGATCAAGAAACCTCAGAACTGTTAATGACCACTCACTTCCCAGGGTGCCGCATAACGGAAAGTCGCACATGGGAAGGAAAAGATGAGAATCCACCATCTGAAACTGACTGGATCACCGCCCACAAGGTTGTCAACCCGGAGAAAGTAAGATGGGCAATCAACAGCTTCCTTCCATTCAAATCAGCGGGACTAGATGGAGTTTTTCCAGGACTGATGAGGTGGAGCGACGGAGGTCTCATTGACCACCTCGTAGCCATCTACAGAAGCTGCCTAGCACACCGCTATATTCCTACGAAATGGAGGGAAGTCAGGGTAGTCTTCATCCCTAAGCCCGGCAAAGGAGACTACACTCAACCTAAATCATTCAGACCAATTAGCCTCACATCATTCCTTTTAAAGGTTTTAGAGAGACTAATAGACAAGGAGATAAGGAGCACTGCATTAGTCAGGAACCCCCTAAATCCAAACCAACACGCCTACTCTGCAGGCAAATCAACAGAGTCTGCCCTACATAAGGTGGTTTCCTACATAGAAGGCAATCTCAAACACAAAATATCTACACTAGGCACCTTCATCGACATTGAAGGAGCCTTTGACAAAACCAATTTTACCAGCATAAGCCAGGCCCTGTCCAAACATGGTGTGGATACCACTATTGCCGGGTGGATTGACAGCATGCTGAGAGACAGAGCCATTCAATTTACTGTGAATGGTTCCACCAGAGGCGTAGTAGCTAAAGGATGTCCTCAAGGAGGAGTCCTCTCACCGCTACTATGGAACATAGTGGTCAACGAGCTGATTACGTGGCTCAACGACCGCAACTTCCTCACAGTAGGCTATGCAGACGACCTGACCATACTCATCAGCGGACGAGTTGAGAGTGTGATTTGTGACCAAATGAGGTCCGCACTGAAGGTCGTCGAACAGTGGTGCACTAAACACAATCTAACAGTGAACCCAGCAAAGACGGAGCTAATCATGTTCACAAACAAACGAAGTCTAGGAAATCTTAAACTCCCTAAACTTTTTAATACCAGTCTGTCCCTTAGCAAGGAAGTCAAGTATCTAGGTGTGATACTAGACAACAAACTTCTCTGGAATAGACATCTCGAAGGAAAACTAAACAAAGCCACCATCATCTTCTGCCAATGTAAAAGACTACTCGGCAAAAGGTGGGGACTATCACCGAAAATAACGATGTGGCTATATAAAACTGTTATACGTCCCATAATCACATACGGAGCCGTTGCCTGGTGGTCCAAAACAGAGCAAAGCACCGTCATCAACAAGCTGCAGCAATTCCAAAGATTGGCATGCTCTGCTATAACCGGCTGCATGCGAACTACCCCCACAGCCGCCCTAGAAGTAGCTCTGGATCTAACACCCTTGGACCTGTTTATACAACAAGAAGCCTCCATGGCTGCTATAAGGCTTAAACACCTAGGTCTGTGGTACAACCGAGAGGGTCCTCATTCCATATTGTGGAATAACTTAGTGAAACATGAGTCACTAATCGCTGCCCCATGCGACAGGATCCCCAAGCAATATATTTTCCTAAAGAAATACCAAATCCAGTTATTTGAAAGCGACCGAGATTACTCCGGCATACATGAAGTCCGAATCTATACGGACGGTTCCAAAATGGGGTCTGGAACTGGAGCTGGAGTTTTCTCTCAAGACCTAAATATCAAAATATCACTAGCGCTAGGCCAACACAGTTCGATATTTCAATGCGAATGTGTTGCTATAATAAACGCCGCTACTACGGCCCTGTCTAGAGGTGTGAAGGGACTAAACATCCGCATACTGACTGATAGCATGGCCGTCCTAACAGCACTGGAAGCCAACACGATCAACTCCAGTATCGTCTACGAATGCCACCAAGTTTTGGATCGTTTGGCATCCAACAACGGAGTAATCCTACAATGGATTAAAGGGCATAGTGGATCACACGGGAACGATGCCGCCGATGAGCTGGCTAGAATAGGATCTTCTACAACAGTGGCAGGACCCATACCCATTCTGCCACTCCCGTTCAGCCAATTACGCTCATGGGTAGGACAACGAACTCGTGCTGCACACAATACTCGTTGGGTAGATCTAACAAGCTGTAGACAGTCTAAGATTGCGATGACTGCAGTTTCGCCGCGTGTGACCCGCAGGCTGCTCAGCCTCAATCGCCCAGACCTCCGGATAGTTGTAGGTACACTTACAGGTCACTTAGCTTTAAACCGACAACTATTCATCATGAATGCGACAGACAGTCCTCTATGCAGGGGATGCCTGGAAGCAGAGGAAACAGCCGCCCACGTGATCCTGGAGTGCGTGGGGCTGGCCACACAACGGGCAGAAATCCTCACAGAGGTGAGGTCGCTCCTAGAAGCCTGTGAACGCCCCAGGAGGCTTCTGCGCTTCTGGAAGGAGCTGGGATGGCTCGATTAGCCATACCGATGCTATGAGGTTTCACGCATAACGGACCAAATTGGTCTAAATGCGGAGAAAGTGCCCACCACCAATACCAATACCAATACCATCACATACATTGCTCCGATTCCAAAGTAAGTAGCTAAAGCACTTGTGTTATGGAAATCAGAGACAACGGTGGTATCACAAACACCCAGACCTGAGCAAATATAGAAAAGTTCGTTTCCCAAATTGACCCAACCGGGGATCGAACCCGGGACCTCAGAGATGGCGACACCTTGAAAACCGGTGTACAAAGCCACTCGACCACGGAGGTCGTCAATAATAATAAATAGGTGCTTAATATTAGACACTACAACACGTTGCTCTTATTTCAAAATCGGAACAAACACACGGGACAAAAATAAAAGCTAATCTAAATTGAACCGGATTTCCGGACCTCAAAGATGAGTGCACTATAAAAAATTTTGGGCAAGCTATACGACCACGAAGGTTAGCGAACTTGAACACCATTTTTAGCATTTCATGAATAATAATATGTTGTATTATCACGGCCTTATTCATAAACGCCAAAAAATTCTATTTTAGCTATTGCACCGTTAAAATATGTTTTATATTTATCCTTTGTCAAAGAGTAAAAGAAACAAAACACTTTATAAGGCTCTTATAACTTTGCTTGTTTTAATGAATAAGGCGGTTAGTCTCTAAGTCATTACTGTATCTATTTAAGTTTAGGCCTTATAGAACATATGCTTCAAACAAATATAATATATTCTTCAAATAAGTATCCTAAATTATTGGATTTTTTGATCATCAGTAATTTCTATATTAATTAAGTACCTATACTGTGTCGTTCTCGTAATAATCTGTCAACTTCATCCATTCTTACCAGTGCATCCGTAGTCGTAAACATTTCTTGTCAGCATATCTGTAATGTTCCTCAATCGCTTCGCAAGAATCACGTTCGGCATTGCCTTACGAAGCGCAAATGAGAACACCTGAAAATCACGTTTAGCTATAAAGTATGTTTAAAGTTAACTATGGGCTCATCTTGATCAGTATTTCACACTTTAGAAAGTGTTCACTCACTGACACCCTTCTAAAAAATTAAAAAATGATTGCACCTCGAACTACGACGTGAAAAAAGAGACAAAGCACTGTAAATGTATCTTATCACATCACGCGCTTTTTGTTTGGAATAAATTGATATAAAGTTGGCATATATTTTATGGTAGGTATGCTGGATTCCGGGAAACCTTTATTTTTGAAGTCTAGCAAATCTTGAACAGAGCTATACTAAGATAAAGAGATCCAAATCGATTTTTAAGAAGAGTATCTTTGTTTACAAAATACTTACGTCAAGGTATGAAGAAAGCGAGTACTGGTACATAGTGTTGACTCCCGCCATATCGGATAGAACGAAGAATAGAATGGAGCCGCGTTTGGCAACTGGCCGGTACCCATCGCGGAGTTTCTCTATGTCTTTTGTAGTCGCTTCTGCTAACTCCAGTTTCTCCATCACCTGAGATAATGATTAGGATAAATATAAGTTATAAAAATCCTTTTTAGGGAGTACAAAATTGCTGTTTATCTTTTTCTAATAGACTTTACTTTTTTCGCTGTAAGCCAGAAATATTTCAACAATGTGCAGAGGGAATACCATCTTAATAAACTTTAATAAAATCATATTACCTCAGTAGCCTAAGTAGAATTACCCTTATACCTCCCTTGTTAACGAGACGATTTCTACCCGGGTCTAGGCACGGTTTTAAGCCGTGTTTACGTCCGGTCGTCAGTTAGGTATGGGGCACTATTGGCCGAATACTCAAACGATACTCAACTTTGAGGGGCGCTCAAACATCATGCTGTCTTTATCGTATCTTTGACATTTAATGCGACAGGACGATGTTTGAGAGCCTCTCAAATTTGAGTGACGCTTGAGTATTCGGCCATAAGGAGGTTTGTTAAGAACACCGGCGCTAGCGTCGGTTTGGGCAGTCGAGTATGGCACTCAATTACGGCTTGTTGACGAGGCCGGGTGTAAGAACGGCGCGGTCTAATGTACGACGAACAAAAAAAAACTGGCCGCGCTTCAGCCGGGTACAAACCGTGCTTGTGAACAAGCTTAGCCGGCGCCGGCCCGGGAAACCGTCTCGTTAACAAGGGGCCTTAAACTTGGTGTTAACGAGCTTCCCATTATCGAACATGTTGCCAGTAGGCAGAAGTGGTTCTCTCAGCCGCAAATCCTTGATATTGTCCTTGTTGGCGCTCGTCTCTACGATGAGGTTGTCACACTGGTCACCCTTTCGTGTGGACCACTACGCTGAGAAGTTGGTCTTACCTCAGCAGCCTTAGACTTGGTGTTCTCTAAAGTGGTAACCAGTTCCACATTATCGAGCATGTTGCCAGTAGAAGTGGCCAGTTCTCTCAGCAGCGAGTCTTCAAGGCCGGACAGCAGACTCTTGTTGGCGCTCGTCTCTATGATGAGGCTCTCACGCTGTTCTTCAAGGTCAGACCGTTCGGCGCGGACGACTACGCTGAGAAGTTGGTCTTCTAGACCCTAGGAGACAGTTCGAAAATATGAAAATTAAATTAATCTGTGTTAATATAACTATTTAATATATAACTTTTGCTTTATTAAATGTATTTGCTTTGCGTAAATTCAAAACGCTTATGACGGAGCTCGACAGACTGATCGTACTCTATCACGTTTGTTAAGCAACGCTCGATCCGGCCAGGTGTCGGATGGGTGACCGTTAAGTGCATTACAACTGAGCGCTTCCGAGCTTCGGAGGGCACGTTAAACCGTCGGTCCCGTCTGTTGTCATCTGATAACAGTCGTTAAGCCTACTCAGAGGCCTTACAGGCGACTTGACCAACTCTAACACCAAAGGTGGTCACTAATCCATACGATAATAATAATAAATAGCGTTTTATTCAAACCTTAAGGCCACGAGCACGACATCACCGCGCGTTTCGATGTTGGCCCCTCAGCTCGTCGTCGCGACCGCGCAGTAGTTGCCGAGACGCAAGACGCCGGACGCGCGCGCGGGGATGTAGTGGTCGCGGGCTAACTGCCATACTCAGAGCCGTCAATTAAGTTTAATGCTTCATTAAGTATCGTGTCGTCTTATACTATCACTATGGAAAAGAAAGAGATAGCACCAATTTTAATGAAGAATTAAACACCTTTTGGGCGCCACGCCATAAACGCATTCCTGTGTCCTGCACGCCAGAGCATAAAATAAACAAAAATACCTACGAAAAATATAGTGCTGCCAAGAGTCGATAAATTATTATTATTATTATAATTTTTGTAAGCCGGGTTTTTTGTCAACTATAGATGTCGTCGGCGCACCGGGCTCGCACGTGCCGGTCAAGTATAGACGACTTTGGCGCTCAAAAGGTTAATTGACGTCTCCGAGTACGGCAGTAACGCTGGGTACATACGGCGCGTTGCGTCAGCGTCGCGTCGACGCAGCGCTGTTACAAAATTAGTGGGAAAGTCCGACACACAGCGCGTTGCATCGTCGCGACGCAAATATTTTGCATACAAAACATTAGGGTTGCGACGACGCAATGCGCCGTGTGGACAGGCCCTAAGACCGGCACACATAGTACCTGCACGGTGACGGTGTAGTTGATGACCACCGCCTTGGCGTAGGCGGCAGGGTTGAATTGTGGGTTAGCCAGCTTAGTGGTCAGGTACATGCGGAAGTTCGGGTCGTAGTCCACTTCCGAGCTGCCCAGCATCACGAATGTGCGCCCGCTTTCCACTGAACAACGAATATAATTTACAGTGAACAGCGAGCTAAACTTGTAAGTATTTTTATGGATTTAGGTAGGACGGGAAAGGAAGAATGAAAATTTGAAGAGAGGGATGAAGCAAGATGACAGCGAAGAGAACTTCTGGGCACAAAATATAAAGCAGGCAGATCAGATGAGCCGGGCATCATCGTCACTAGGTAATTCATTTTAACAGGTTTTTTTAAATTTGCACATCAGCCATTTTAATACCCCTACTGGCTGGGGCACAGGCCTTCCTTATATGTGAACAGGCTTTAAACCACCACGCAGGCTCAATATGGATTTATTGGCTTCATTTATATTTATTAAACCCGATTCTCACAATAATCTAGGTACGGTACCTTTGATGTTCTTCTCGAGCACGTTGTCGACGACCGGGTCGATGTATTCGTTGACGTCCTGGAACAGCACCGGCATGCCGTACTTGATCGCCATCTCGAGTTGACGCAGGAACTGAGGGTCGTTGAACGACAGCACCTGTGGGGTTCACCATTCTATTGAACGATATGATTATGATGAAATGATGGATTGTACAGTTGTTTTATCTCACGAATACGGTTCGGCTATGAATGTTGCGTTTACATGCACATTGTTTTAGTGTGCGTCTGCACGCTCTCGTACTACGCACACTAAGGCCCGTATTTATAAACCGCTCTCAACGTTGAGACGTATCTTGAGATCATACTTCAGATGCTCTTCTTATAGAAATACCATCACAGGTATGATCTCAAGATAACTCTTAACATTGAGAGCGGTTTATAAATACGGGCTTAGACAATGTGCATGTGCAGGCCTAACAACATTAGTAGCCGAACCGCATTCGTGAGATAAAACAACCACCTTGTATTCCATAGGGAATATTTTCAACATGTAGAACTACGATGTAGTTAACAAAAGTCTACGACGCATTATACTGGCCTTAAGATTATTTTTAGCTTCCTTCTTCTTGATCCATGAAAGTGCTTGGGTTTGCGGGTCAATACACAGAGGGAACCTTGACGCTCTCGTTGTGAGAATGCCATTTTGCACCGACAGTTCGTCAGGAGGTAGACCTTCAGAATTCCAACTGTAATGGCAACCAAATGACAAATGAATAGCAATATAGTTAGACCCGACGACTTTTAACTCTTCAGCGTTTATAGCATTTGACAACATCACATACATTGCTCCGATTTCAAAGTAAGTAGCAAAAGCACTTGTGTTATGGAAATCAGAGACAACGGTGGTATCACAAGCACCCAGACCCTGAGCCAATATAGAAAAAGTCATTTTCTAAATTGACCCAACCGGGGATCGAACCCCAGAGAGACCTCAGAGATGGCGACACCTTGAAAACCGGTGTACAAAGCCACTCGACCACGGATGTCGTCGATTATCTGGTCTACATATAAACAGTATTTATAGAAGCAGATTTCTGTGTGTTTCGAATATTGAATATTCTTACCCGCTTATTTCCACTTCATTAGTCAAGTTCTTTTCAACGGTAAACGGCTCCGTGAGCGGTATACCTCTCTCCATAACATCGCCCAACCAATCTTCATATATCATCGTCTGTCTAAACGAGAAGGAAAACGGGCCCGCGTAGCTCAAAAACGAAGCGGCAAGCAAACAGTTGCCGATCAGTCGCGACTGTTCGACGTACAACGCCGCGAGGTCTATAGTCCACCGTTTCTGTTCGCTCGATAAGCCCGACATGAGTTTATCAGCCGCGACTAATCGTCGCATCATAATATCAGTTTCTTCTTGCAATTCCTGCCTCCTTAACATAGCCGTGTCATATCTATTGTTGAGACCGTCTAGCGTTTTTTGCAAGCGGTCTATTTCGCGGTTGAGGGAAGACAGATAGTTCACCGCGGCGGAATACTCTGCTTCGAGAGCTTCCACTTTATCCTTTTTGGGCTTCACCTCTTTGTATACTGCGCAGTAGCCAAGCACGGCGATCACGAACTTTAGTAAGCCGTAGCTGTTGACAATGTTGATATTACTATAGCGGTCAATTTCATCGAGACGTACTGTTTCACAAGTACAGGTGAAGATCAGTTTTTAATAAAATTTTCCATGCTTATGTCGGGAAAACAGTCGATCGGAGCTAAAGAGGCAAAGCGATAATTTTTGGTGTACAATATTTACTTTGTATTTTTTGTGTTTGCAATTTGCGATGCGAGTAAAAGGTTCAGAGCGATAATTTTCAATGATATATACAAGGTGTTACAAAAATACCCCTAATGCCGAATATGGTATATAGGGCCATCAAACTGATCAACTTTTACTATGGGACCAACTCTGAAATCGCGAAAACAAAATCAGGTGTTTCATACAAAAATTAAAATCAAAAATATCAAAATGTATGAAACAGCTGATTTTTTTTTCGCGATTTCAGAGTTGGCCCCATAGTAAAAGTTGTACAGTTTGATGGTCCCTATACATCATATTCGGCATTAGGGGTATTTTTGTAACACCTTGTATACTTTGAGTCGCTCTCAAACTTGTATTGTATAAAGAGCACCAAGAAATATTTTAACAAATCAACACAAAATGATATACTGCTTAAACTGTTCACGGTAACCGTACAAAAAATAGCAAATATCTCACCCAGCCTTACTGATCTGCTGCATAGTCTCCAGCTTCTTGCTCTTCTTCATGTGTGCTTTCACGGCTTTAACCTGCTGCTGGGTGATGAGGTCGCAGTTCATCTCCTGCAGGTTGCGCAGGAAGTTCGGGTCCGCCATCATGCCTTTGGCCCCCTTCCAGCTCACGTCCTTGATGCCGCGGATTATCACCACGCACTCGCATACAACCTGCCCACATAATTAAGATAGTTTACCAAACGCGCTGTTACACAGCTGTTGAAGCCTTATCACACTAGCGGTTTTCCAGCGAGTTCAAAGTGAAGCGAGCTCACTACGATTGCGCAACGAGCTCGCGGCGAGTTCGCAACGAGCGCGCGGCAAACTCGTCGCGAAGAGTTCGCGGCGCGCTCGTTGCAATCTCGCCGCGAGCTCGTTGCACAATCGTGGCGAGCTCGCTTCGCTTTGAACTCGCTGGCAAATCGCTAGTGTGAGCTCTTAGTACCCCGTAGCTGCTGCGGTACTTAAACCTTTGAACAGCGCCACCTACATCCTTTTTAAGTAATTACAAGGGTAGGGAACTAATATTCCCGATACAACAATTTTACATGTTTTCGTGTAGCTATGTACGTACATGCTATTCTCTATGCTATTATCCTGCCAAACAGTTTGTTGAATGTGATGACCAATTAAATATTATCAAGACAGTTTTTGATTAAATATTGTTAGAATGGCTCTGTTTTGAGCGTAAGTAACTTCCTGATGTTATTACTAGTGCTATTTTTTTAAGCTAGTTATTGCTGTTCCTAAAGATTTAATGAATCAATATCATTATTTCTTCTCATTTAGGATTTGTTATTTCAACTATACGAAAATACAGTTTTACAATGTAATAAGTAATAAGAACACATTAAATTATTCGGTTGCAAAAAATTAAGCTATAAAATCTGGATCTAGAACTATCGATGATGAATGATTTACATCCACGGTAGATAATCAAATGACAAAAGAACTTCCAACTCAAATTCGCAATTAGAAAAAAGAAATTGATCGTCTCACCTGCACAGCTTCAGGCGGTGTAGCGAAGGACCTAATCTCAGTAATATCGTTTTTGTCCAAATCTGCTAGCGCTAATCTAGCAGCTTCTAGCGCAGGCAGCGCTGCAGACAGCGCTTCTTCTGCGTCCTCCTTCTCTACGGCTATCACCTTACTCTGCTCCGTGATTTCCACGGATTTGATCGCGGCCACATTTTGTTTTGTCACTGCCGCGTCGGTAGCTGGACAAATGGAATTAATTTTGTTTAATTTCTTTTGTCTAGATTACTCACACCAAATGTTCTCACACATCTATCTCTCTATAATCTGTGTGTTGAGCTGAGCGGAGCTTGTATTATGACTACTTTATAATAAATTGGATACTAATTATACAAGGTGTTACAAAAATACCCCTAATGCCGAATATGGTATATAGGGACCATCAAACTGAACAACTTATACTATGGGACCAACCCTGAAATCGCGAAAAAAAAATCAGCTGTTTCATACAAAAATTAAAATCGAAAATATCAAAATGTACCTATACATACAGTATGACACGAGACAAATGCCTATGATTATCATACAAATACGAGTATAGGCCCCTTCCAGGATTCGAACCCACGGCGCTTGGCATAGAAGACAGATAGCATCCGAGCGAGCCTCAACCTGAGTCTCCTGAAGCCGGGTAGTTATTTGAAATATTTAGCAGTAATATCAGGATCTCGCTTTCTCCGTGTCGAAAAAAAACAATAGTAAGTACAACTCACCATGGGTAATTTCTTTCAACAGTATTTCGCACTCTTTAGTCTGTTCGGCGACGATCACTTTCTGTACCGCCAGTTTTGCGTTCAAGTCTTCCAACTGAACATTCGCTTCTTCGATCTTTGCCAAACCTCCTTTGAGACGTTCACACTATAAAAATTGATCAAACTTAAATATATAGAATTTACATGTAATTAAATCATCCAATGTCCAACAATCTCTTCACAACATTCGACAACGTCTTAAAACCTTCAATTTAATTTCTTGTACTGTATAGGCGTAAAGCTGGTCTGTCTTCAAATATTTATGGCTGGCAGTACATGTACTACAGTACCTAGTAGTTGGGCCGCAGCCGTAGCAGGAGCTCTACGGAGTAGCGTGCTACGGACAAATACTGATATTACCTGTGCTACGATAAATGCGTCCTTCTCATTGAGCAACAGCAGGTAGTTAGTGAGGAAGTCCATGTAATGCTTGGGCGTGACGTAGTTGTTGCGCCGCAGCCGTTGCAGGAACTCTACGGAGTAGCGCGCTACGGACATGTGCACGTGGACTACGTGCTCCACTATGATCGACCGGAACTCATCGGGAATCTTTTGTACCTGTAAAGAACAAGTTACATTATGCGATTAAATTGACAATAGACAGTGATCCGCTGCAACTTCACTTGATAATGTATTTCAAATATTTTTTTACAGATTAAAATACGTTAGGTAAAGTATTAGTCACTTCAGTTGTACATTTTTAAATTAATCGCATTTTAGGTACATACTGTAAGAAGTCTACTACTGTAAGAAAGTTAAATTTTTTACTTATGAAAAACAAAGATTCGTTTGAAAAAGAAAATAATAAAGGGAGACTCGCCGTGCGCAGACATGGACGACGGTCTATATTAATTTGTTACTTGTAAAATAGTGTAAAAAGCCAAGAATAAATAATTATATTAATTTAAAATCAATCTTTTATTTATTCTACGCCCCCACACTTTATAGTACCTACCTAAAGCATTTCACTTCCTTTGTAGAGGTATAGCGACACACTGACAAATCGTCATTTAGTGATATTCTACCAAAGATTTAATTTTTGATAGAAAATTGACCAAAACTCACGTCGGCAAGGAAGACATTTGCCACGGCTAGCAGAGCTTGTTTTGGCCATGGGAATTGCCAGTCTATTGTTGTATTATTTACTAGCCCAGGGAAACTGCGACATCTAAAAAGTAAAGAAATAATGTTAGACAAAGAGGACAAGGAGAAAAAACAAATATATTACACTTTTTTTTTAATAAAAACTGATATTTAAAAGAGTAATAGTTCAAATTCTAGAGAAGCACTTGCCTATTTCTTAGTAAGTCTCCGCTAGGCGACATAGACAGTACAACATGAAGGTTATCAGCACATTTGTTGCAGAAGAAGTTCCATACACCATCTCTAGAAAATTTAAGTTAACTATTAACTTTATTAAGCTTGCTAACTTAATGAAATGGCCGGGTAAATCGGGCGGAAATATAAAGGCAGCATTCTTGATAGCCTCGTAGCTTGTACTGTTGAAGACTAAGTAAGATTATGCACTTTAAAATGAAACAGCTTTAAGGTCTCAATATACGTGACGGGTTTTTTCACGTCCCGTACAGAACAGGTACGAAACGGGGCAATTTCTTGACATAGTTGCATAAATAAAATATACGCGACGAAAACGCGGACGGGACGGGACGGGAAAAAATGTATGGTGCACAGTACGTTCCCGGCCCGTCCGGGGTGTTTTACCGTTACGTATATAGCGACCTTTAATTGGCCGCCGCAGTCCTGCTCGTCGACTATTGCATAGGACCATAAAATGTATCTGAGATTGTGGACCTTATGCGACTACGATAAGTAGTTAATTTACTTGGCAACATTAGAGTTGGGAAACGATACTTTCATCACCAACAGTGCAGACCTTAAAGCATATATGCCATTATGCACCTTAATTGAGTATAATAAGGTCTACTTTACTTGGCAATGCCGTAGCCAGCCTCGGCGCTTTCATTGCGGACGGCGTTGATGATGGCGTCCTTTTCGTCATCGCCGAACAACGCAGGGATCATGCCGATCATCAAGATGTTGTTGATGAACTCGAGGAAACCTTCTTCTAGGATCTGTTGTATTATTGGGCGATATTACAACATCACTACATTCTCTAAAAACTGTGCTAATGCTATGTTCAAACCAATACGCTTTCACGTTCATTTTTCGTCTTCAAATTTCATATTGTCTTGCCTTAAGCGCTTGCAATGAGTCAAGAGTCAAAATTTCTTTATTCAAATGAACTTAATAATTAAGCACTTTTGAATTATCTATATTTTCCTACAACGTTCCAGACTTCCAGACCCGTTTCAGAATTGAAAAAAACCATAGTGTTATATCAAGTTTCTTCGTGCTTCGAAAAGCATGTTAAACCGTCGGCCTCAGCTATGCAACAGCAGCATTACAGTATTCGCATTTTGCCTGCATGGTGGGCTGTGTTTTGGCCTTTGGCCTTATCCATCCATAAGAAAGACCTATGCCCAATAGTGGGGATATTAAAAAGCTGATGATGGGTAACTGTAAACGTCTGACCTGCGCAGCAGTAAACAGGAAAACAGTCTTCTTGCCGTCGACTCCGAGCTGGTTGTAAAGTCGCTTCATGTCGTCTTTGAACGTGTTCTCGTTGTAGTTGCGAGTCACCGTTATTTCAAACATGTCGCATCCTGCACGGAATATACAGTCATATTATAGTATTCGCTCGTTGAACTTGTCCACGATACCTAATTAAGTACTTGACTATACAGGGTTATTTGTAAAACACCAAAAACCTCGCAAAAAAAGAATTGGTTCCACGACTTATCCGAAAACAGACAAAAAAATAATACTTTCCATACAAATGTCCGAACAGCTGATCGAGTTTTGTATGACAAGTCGATTTTTTTGTAACGTTTTAAAGTTCTCACGTGCTCACCACCATCGCGATCTCAAGTGCCTACTGAATGCGTGAATCGCCCCGAAGACGGCGGTGTGAACTAAACGAGCCGGCGTGCAAGTTTAACCTTAGGAATGTTTAGGCGCACGTGTCTTTCATAATACGTACCGGCGGCAAAGGAAGCCAGCTTGCATATAGACTTCTTGCCGGAGCCGCCGACGCCGATGATCATGGCGTTGCCGCGGTCCATGCGCAGTATGCGGTGCGTGCGCGTCAAGTGCTCTAAGCAATCCTCGAATAGTACCACCGACATCTTGCCTACGCGCTCGTTGAATTCGTCTAAGATCTAAATGGAAAAAATAATTTAAATAGTCGTAAAATTTTCTGTACTTACTTCAACTTAACATTATTGTTTGAGTTGGAGCCTTCCTTAACTAGCAGTATAGGTAAGTAAGCGAACTGTATGTCTTTTCAACGGGCGTGTTTTCGCAGTTCATGTGTTTAACTTCTTGTGCTGTCGTGTACATAATAATATAAAAAATGTGAAAGTTTATTAACGAATGCAATGAAAAATAACAATTTGCTCTCTGATTTGATAATAACGCCAAATTTGGTTAAGTTCTCAAAAAATAAATATCGAAGATAAAAGACTTACGTTGAAAATGGTGACGATGTCACCGATAGTGGAGGTTTAATTTGTAAGGCATAGGTATCTAATGATATTGGATGTCATATTGAGTGGTCTTACCTCTTGGAATAAAAAGTATACTGCTTCGTAGTCGAGCAAGTCTTCATAGTATCGAATTTCCTCTTCATCTAAAGCGTTTCTATAATCTCCGAACAGCAAAGGATCGCGTAGTACATACTCTTCAAGCTGCAATTTAAACACACTTCATGATGTGTATTGCTATACTTTCTACTCATTTTACGTTTAAAGACTTCTCTATCGCATTAAGTTGAAACCTGTATTGGTATGGTATGTATAAGTGACACTTAATAAATATATGGGATTAAGTTCCCGCTCAAGATCTCGATAAATGAATTCAGAATTATGAAACATTTACATTGGGTTGGTAGCCGAATGCGTCGTTCAGTTCAACCGAATTTGCTAACCAAAGCCGCCTTTGTTTTTATTAAATAAACTTTGTTTTTACAAAGTTAGGCGACCAAATGCGATGACAGCATAACTGATTTATTCCAGTAATTTACCGAAAACTCGGTGTCCGAAAACGGGCTGCAACCGAATACGGCCAAACCGAAATCGGGGCATTATAAAAATACTTTGTAATTTATAACGAGAAAAGTTTACTTCAATCATCATGTATCGAGGACGCGTTCTAAAAGACGTCTTGTAATCCTAAATCTATATCTATGAAAGTTGTTTACATAACTAGTAAAGTCATATCTTTCAGTTATGTCAAATTACCGTAAGTTCTTTTTCGACCTCAATCTCTTCCTCTTCGACAGCTTCCACAACATCAGATTCTGGCGCGACTTCAGGTTGAGCTTCCTTTACTGCAAACTCTGATAAAAATGTGTTTGGTTATTATATAATTTTAGTTTTTTGCATTCACATTGCTATTTATATATCATGTTTAAATAATATATACAGTCAGCGGCATTCTGGTCTTCCACAACATGTCCAATTCCTTCAATAGTAGTAGTAGACTGTGATTTCTCAACTAGTTGGAAGTTATTTTACCTACCCATTGAATGTAAACTTTGTTAATTATTGTGATGGAAAATGACGTCACTTTGAATGCTGACCTCATTTTTCAATTTTTTACGACTCTGTATGAAATAAACAAGGTGAAAAAGCAGCCATTGGCAAGTTTCTTGCCGGTTCTTCTCGTTACAAGGTCTCCCGCTTAGAGTTTGCGAACCGATGGCGTAGCTTCTTTGTGTGCTACGCCACAAGTGCTTGTAACGGCCTAGAATGAATAAATGAGTTTTGAATTTTGAATAAATTTTAAAGAACACTTATAATAGATTTAAAATTAATTTATATAATATCAATTAATTAAATATAATAAGGGTATACGCTCGAGTTGGACCATCACGAGCGTATACCCTTTCAAATGAAAAAGAATTATTGAAAATCGGTTCACAATTCGAGGAGATATCGGGTAACATACATACAAAAAAATATTCAGTCAAAATAAGAACCTCCTCCTTTTTCAAGTCGGTTAAAAATGACGTCCTGTGTGGTGGTGACGACGCAAAGGTAGTAAAAAAAATGCAGAGATAACGTATCATATTATTTCGTGTAAGTCTAGAAGATATCTTTGAGTATACACGCAGATTATGGTCGCTATTATGCAATCAGTGTTCAGTTGCTTTGTGCTGCATAACTAATTGCCAGCATTTTTTAGCCCCGCCCACTTAGTTGTAATTTTGCGTGGTGCCATATTTTGAGCGAAATGCTTGTTCCATAGATTTTAGCTGCCCCGCCCTCACCACGCACTTACCTAAGACGCAGTACTGCACTTGCGGCCAGTCAGACTATAGCCGACCAATGGAAGTAATTTAATACAATATTTAATCAATAATACAATAAGTGATTTAATCAATAAACCAAATAGCATTAAACGACGCAATTCCAGGTAACTTTGTTTTATATACATCTATCAGGGTTGGGCCTAGCACTTTTATACAAGCTATCTTCTCAACTTAGCATAGTTGCTAGTGTTGCCAAAATTTTTTATTTCCTATAGCGTGTGTGCAAAGCTGTTGTATGTATAAATTAACTTCTGTAAGATTATTATTATGAACTAAATAAATAAATATGTTAACTACCAACCGTCTTCTTCTTCTTCTACTTCATCGGCGATTTTAACATCTTCTTCAGTCACCACGATCTCCTCCAAAACCACTGGCTCCTCTTCAGGGAAGTACTTCACAATATGTTCTTGTATGTGTATACACATGAGTTCATTATCCTATATAATAAAACAATCCTTTGTAAAATTATTACCTAAGTATACACGACGGCAGCTCAGACTATACATGTTGACCTTAAGACCGCCTTTATGCCCTACGTAATAAAAGCTGTTTTCGCAGTTTAACTGTATAACCTGATGTGCTGTCGTGTGTACAATAATTTTATATTGAGTATCTCACCAAGTAAAATCGAGACACCGCGCTAATACAGGGTGGCCCCGTTTGCCGAAACAACACCGTTGCCATAGTAACAATATCGTTTCTATAACAAATACGGATGAAAAAGGTAAAGCATGCTACCCGGCCACAATACCTGCATATTGTGGAGTCTGTCGTAGATGACTCGTGTGAGCTGGTACCGCCAACACCTCACAACCATTGCTTCTCGCAGAAGAAGTTCAGGGGGCTGATTACGTAACTCTGTTGCTAACAATTCTCGATTGAAATCGATTGAAACCGCAGTTACATTGCTGCTTTAAGAAAGATAGTTGTCACATTGGTTCTTACTAAAGCAGCAATGTTACTGCGATTTCTGTCAGAGTTGATTGCAACAAAGTTACATAACCAGGGGGCGGGTGCATTTGACACATGCCGGGGCGACGATTCGCGACAAGTCCCGAAGGTTGAAGCTGTAGTGGAACTTAGCAGCTACACTATGGCTTGTAACAGTCACAATACCTGCATGTTGATGAGTCTGTCGCAGATGACTCGCGTGAACTCGTTTCGCCAACACCTCACAACCGTTCGCTTCTCGCTGAAGAAGTTGGGATGCATCAGACACATGCCGGCGGCTATTCGCGACAAATCCCGAAGGTTGAAGATGTAGTGGAACTTTGCGGGAGTCGGCGGTAGCTCTACTATGATTATCTGTTGCGAAAGATTGATTAGGTTTAGTAAAGAGTGAGTGGGTAGAAGTATTAATGTTTATCGACTTCCATAACCTTTTATTACATACTTTTGTTTGTTTCAAACGAGAGTTTACAATTAGGTACCGATTGAATTATGTGAAATAGTGGAATTTGAGTGAGTTGCCATCCTGAATTACGGTATAGAACGACGTTTGCAAGTTGAGCAGAAAGACAAGACATTAAATTAGTATTTGCAGAAATCACTGTTTTCTTGAAATAATTGTGTAACTCACCTTGTACAAGTCCAAAGTCATTTGGACGATTTTGTCGACTATTTCCTGAATTTCTTCCGGGAAGATTGAGAAGTGCCCCTTCAGTATGGACACGTAAATGTGACGTAGAGTGTTCTCAGACGGGAATTGAAGGTTGTACACGGAGAACATCGAGATGAAGCGGGGGTCCACCTACAATTATATTTTCTATTTTTTTTAAGTTCCTCATATCCAAAGGTAGTATCGTTTACAATATGGCATATCTTACAGATACAAAAATCAATGAAAAAGGGGCTGAAAAAAGGTATGAAATAACTAATATTAACGTATTGTTTGATTCATATATAAACAGCTGACCTGCAGATTTTCGATGTAATTTTCCGACTACATTTATACAGGGTTATTTGTAAAACACCAACAATCTCGCAGGAGTCCTCCGTGCTTCGGAAGGCACGTTAAGCCATTGATCCCGGCTGCATTTGTAGTCGTATACACCCACCAATCCGCATCGGGCCTGCGTGGTGGGTTACCCACCCACTAGCAAGGCCTGTGCCCCAGCAGTGGGGACATTAAAAATGGCTGATGTCGATTGCTTTCATAACAAAGTAAATAAATTGTTACGTAACACATACAGATACACTTATAAAATCTCACATCGTTCCTTCCGCCGCCAGCCTTGCCCATCGCAGCCAGGAACCCGATATCCTTCAAATTTTTCCAGTTGAGGTCCTTCCCTCTGTCGTAGAAGCCGTGGCGTTCAAACAATAGTTTCAGGAGGGCTATAGGCTGCTGAGTGCCGTAAGTATCCACCTATTAAGATTGATTGCTTACTTTTAATACCATTTGAAGTGAAACATGCCAACCAAATAATTCAGGAATATTTAAAAATAACTAATGAATAATAGCCAATCAGGTCCAGCTGTTCTCATGTGATGCACTTACCAACGAACAGCCTTCAATTTTTTTATTAATAAAGTATAGATTCTTGATAAAACATAATAAAGAAACAAGCTGAAATAGAAATAATTTTCGTCCTTTGGGGGAGTATTTCACTAATGAAACAAAATATTTCTCCAAAGAAAAATGGATCAAAAACTTACAAAAATAACCTAGCCTCCTAGAACATAAAATAAATTTTAGTTTAATCTTCTTTCCTACATACATACAATATTTACATTTACAGTTTGATCTGAGATTTCCTAATTCAATTCAACTTTGTTCAACTGCTGCAACGTAGTAGAAGAACACAGAAGTAGTATAGTACTGAGGTACAGGTAGGCCACGCTCCGCCTCCCGCCGAGCCGAGACCGCATCTCACCCTGACCATCGGCGGTAAGATCAGCGGTTCATTCTGGGGCCGTGTCGCGCGCGCGCGAGTTGTCAGTGGTACGAGCACAGAGACTAACATAGAGCTCGAGAGTTTTTGGCGCCATTTTGTCGAGTTCGGTTCGGTGTCTATTTTAATTATTTTCAAATTGATTCATAGTGGATATTGTGTCTTAAAATTGGTGCAGTTATATGGTACAAGTGTCTACGCAACTGAACAATATGTGGGATAATTGAAATAGGCGCGATCTTGGTTGTGTGAAGCTGAGACTTTTATTGAAGTGGTGGCTTCCTCGGCAGAACTAACCGAGTAAACTGTCTTGATATACTTGGTGCCAAATGCTCCAAGCAGCATTGGAATGCGATGCTCCCGCATTCTAATGAAAAATTAAACAATATCTACCACTGAACTATTTAACACTTGACACTGGCAAAAATTACTTCCAAGAGGAAAGTAGATTGCCATGACAAAAAAGAAGAAGAAGAAGAACATAGAGCTCAACATATGTCAAATGTCAACCCTTAAGTTCACGCACACATTTGCAGCGCGTACAAACGTAGTCTGTTAATGTTG
This sequence comes from Catoptria pinella, assembly GCA_963556745.1. Classification (NCBI taxonomy): domain Eukaryota; kingdom Metazoa; phylum Arthropoda; class Insecta; order Lepidoptera; family Crambidae; genus Catoptria; species Catoptria pinella. Next base: position 5,514,381 of record OY750775.1, on the reverse strand, counting down.
TAGTTGAATCTCACTTTTTGTATGGCGTGTCCAGGGTGTGGTGATACGTTAATATTATGTATGAAACTCACTATAGGCATATTCATATCATCAATGAAGACCAGCATGCGCTTTCCGACGGGCGGTCCGAACGTGTCCTTGGTTCGTTTCTCCACCACCGACTCCAAGTTGCGTTGCACGTCCATGGACGACGTACGGGATGAAAAGTTCATTTGTTGGATAATCTGCACATTTCACAAGACAGAAAAAATGGTAAGTACACCTCTTTAATAATCAATCACGATTATCATGCAAGTTCAAAATAACAGAAAGGAAATTACGAAGGAACCTAAGTATATGGGCTTTTCACAGGTTTCAGATAACACTAAATTCTGGTTAAATTTTAAAAGGAATGTAATTTTTATGAAATTATCATATCAGTCAAATAACACGTAAGTTAACTGGAACTTGTAAATCTCGTCACATTTAATAATATTAAAAAGGTATTTAAGCAGATCATTTTCAAAAGATGACTATTTATATTCGGGTTTAATTTGTAATCGAATATATTTTTTATGAAATCATCATATCAGTCAAGTCACAATTAAGTTAACTGGAACTTGTGAATTTCGTCCCATTTAATATTATTAATAAAAAGGTATTCAAACAGATCATTTTCAAAATATGACTATTTCAAAAATCTTTTCACAAAATTAAAAAAAACAACACAATAAAAAACATTTATATTGGAGGCGCCGGGTATCGATCCCGGTACCTCTCGCATGCTAAGCGAGCGCTCTACCATCTGAGCTACGCCCCCCGTGTTGAGACTGTTAAAAATAGCGTACCAATAAAATAGTTGTTAGCGGTCTGCTTTCTAATAACCAGCTATTTTGAGACCGGTTCTATTTCAAAATAGCGCAAATGCTTAGTGGTAGTAATCTTGTTACGTAACATGGCTAAAGCAATTGCGATGTACGCACATGTTACATTGCAGTTATTTATTTAAAAAACAACAAACTAATAAAGATGAATCGATTAGAGATTCTATTAAAAACTATTAAATTAATTTCATTAGTGAAAGTTTTTGAGTTATAGTAGTATGAAAAAAGTAGAAATTCGTTTTTTATTATCGAATAAATAGGCACTTAACTGGTAGGTACAAATGCAATTTCGGGTAGGTACTTAAGTAAAAACATGTTTACTTACTTACTACCCACTTTTAGAGATAGCAGTTGAAATTAGATCTTATGAATTTCCCGTTCGATAGAACAAAACTAAATCTTAAGACAGGTACACAGTTTAATTTAGGGCATCGTTAAGTAACTTGCGACACACCTGCATAATTAAGACATTGTTATAGATAAGTATTAATTGTTTAAAAATCAGCGATTACTACAGCTTTGTTTTAAGCCATTTTTTTTTATCAACAATACTTATGATAACAGTTTTCACCTGAAAACAGTACCTTCATGTAATTTTATGATCATCAGAAATTAACGATTTCAATTTGAATTATTTTGGACTAGCCTAGCTAGTACTAAACTGTAGTAGGGATATCAATATTTAGTCACGCGTCGATCGAATGTAAACTTAGAGTTATAATGTTACCCGGTTATCCAATATAATTAAACTCACATATTTATCGGCTGGCAATCCTCGTAGATAGTTGGTGATGATAGCTGTTTTCGACGTGCCTGTATCTCCGACCAAAAGCACTGGCCTTTCCACCTGAATGTCAAGGAAATGTTTCAAAATGTTCTAACTAAAAGTCTTACACATTGTCTGTAATGAATAAATTCAGACGGGATTCGAATGTATGTCGGGGAGGACGGCGCTCTGTCACCCTTAAGAGGAAACACCACAGTCGAGAGAATTGAAAAAATCCTATAGAAAGTTGACAAAATTAACGTTTGGTCCTTGTTTCCTCCTCCAAAACTAGACCGATTTAAATATTTTTTTCATTTAAATTTAAAGGAATGAATTGGCTGTGTTCCTATGTTTTCTCATTTTTTCATAAAATAATTATTTAAAGATATATTAATCTCCAAAAACCTAAAAACATTGCCATTGTTTAGACATGCAGCAATCAACTTTGTTTGCAAAAATAGGAACACAGATTTTTTTATGTAAGAAAAATTTAAATTGGTTTCGTTTTGGAGGAGGAAACAGGGGACTACGAAAGTTGATTTTGTCAACTTTCTATAAGTATGTTTCAATTCTCTCGACCGTGGTGATTCCTCTTAAGGTCAAAATTACTTACGCTAACGACGAACGCCAAGCTGGCGCTAGATCAGCGACTGGTGGACGATTGTGAATCAGCAAAAGTATTTTGTCTAAACATTAGCTAGACACTTACGCTTTCCATGATTTTGATGAGCCAAGTGAGTCTCAGTGTGTCGACGGTGGGTACCAGGATAGAGGGGAACTTCATAGTGCGGTCGTGGTCGTATTCCGGTACCAGCCACTCCCAAGCCTCCCAAGTCTTGGTCGTTAGTTCCAGGCAGTAGTCGTATAAGCAAGGGAAGCCCATTGGGAAGTGTTCTGGATAAAGAAAAGTGATTAAACAAAAATTGATTTTAGGTATATTCTGGGACCTCCAGCAGATTTTATTTCAATGGGGATGAATACTGAGGAACTAATCGCGCCACAAGCGACTGTACTACAATCATTTGATTGGTTGTTTCAAAGTCATATCCGACGTATTTTAACCAATCAAAACCATTGATAGTGGTCGGGCCGCCACTGACGCCATTTGTGATTAGCTTTGCGTGTGGATCCTCATTAAGTTCTTATTCAAAAATATTCATTACCATCGTTCGTAGCGTTAATTTAAAAAAAAAATAATTTAATTTTGATTTATATTTTACTCCGAAAATAACTACATTTCCAGGCATTTAAAAGCACAAAAAGTAATAAATAGGGCTTTTTTTACTAAGCGTTTGAAACTTTTTTTACTACGGAACACTTCCATTTATTTTGACACGGTGTGTAAATATCTATCTAGTTGCAATAAGGTCGAATTTCCCATACTTGTGGTGGCTTTCTTCTCCTGCGTGTCTTCGACGAGCATCATTGGGCAAGCCTTCTTGATGTAGTTGTCGAAGTCGAAGCGGCCATCGTCTATGATGGAGGCGCCCAGGCTGTTGTACATCGACTGCGAGGGCGGTAGAAATGTTACATACTATAATTGATATTTTCTCGTGTCGTCCCAATGGAGCAACTTGTGTCACAAATGAAAGTTGCAAAAAATTCTTAGTACTATTTTTTGCGTTGTCTTTTTAATTAATTATTTTCTTTCAAATTAAAAAAGAATAAATGAAATCGGTTAACAACTGGTGATGTTATGTTAAAACATACATAAAAAAAATACCGTCGACTTGATAACCTCTTACTTTTTTTGAAGTCGGTTAAAAAGAGAGTTTGGAGGCGCCGGGTATCGATCCCGGTACCTCTCGCATGCTAAGCGAGCGCTCTACCATCTGAGCTACGCCCCCCATGTGTTTTACAAGTAAACTGTCTTATACCTTACAGAATTTGCACATAGCTGTTTAAAATCTTATGTATCATAACACTTTGCTTGCATTAACAAAAATAGATATTGGAGGCGCCGGGTATCGATCCCGGTACCTCTCGCATGCTAAGCGAGCGCTCTACCATCTGAGCTACGCCCCCTTACATTTTCCTTGTGAAGTAATTCATAACTTCATAAAACTGAGCTAATTTCTTTTGGAAAAGACAAAGAAATGTAGAACAATACCAAATGATAGTGCTCTAATTATAATTAGTTTAACACTTGTTTAGTAAAATGGTGTTGTCTCATCATTGCACAATAGACGCAAGTTTCTGTTTTTATAATGAGCGTGTAAAGATACCGTTTTCGTGTTGTTGAGTGTCGTGGAAGATTATAATGGATAAGTCAGTCATACTTACAATCATAAAGACGCATTCTACGACGCTACTGTCGATTTCTTCATTGCTGTCTTCCTTGTTGGGCATAAGGCCGCTTATCATGTAGCATAGTTGCATCACCTGGCAAACGCACATTGATGGGTAAATAATACAGGGTAAATTTGTGACCCCCTTCCAAAATTAATTATGAGTAAAGAAATACCTACTTAATAAAAAAAATGGTAAGATAATTATAAATGATTTCTTTTAAAATTCAGTTTACAGCCACTTATTATATTCCTAAAACCTAGGCACGTTCGCTCACCCTCTCGTATGGGGCGCTAGCGGGGGAACTCGGTGGAGGGAGGGAGGGGGGCTAGCGCGGGTTGCTGTGCGCGATGAGCAAACAGTGACAAGAATTTCAATTTGTGTAAAAGAAAAACCTCCTTCAAAAAATCTGAAAATAACAACAATAACAGCTTCAAAAAGCAAGAAATAATATTCAAATCATTATTCATATCAATATAAATAAAACACGTCAACTGAAGTCGGATGGGAGAGGGAGGACAACTTCTTTTTTAAATTCTAAAAGCACAATTTCATTAGACGTGTTCTATCTAAAATTATATGCGTAGCTAATGATTTGAATATTATTTCTTGTGTTTTAAACTAAATTTCATTTTGAAGCTGTTTTTGTTTGTTATTTTCAGGTTTTTTGAAGGAGGTTTTTCTTTTTTATTTAAAACCCTTTTTTTTATTTTCAACTTTTTTGTGGTAGGTTAGTAAGCGTGTAATTTTTTAAATTTTATATAATACTTTCAATGGCCAATGCCCATAACATAATTTTCAAATTCACGCTGTTTGTTTTCAAGGAGTTCCGTTGTGCCTTCGTAGGCAGTCCAAGTCTAGTCCAGAACGTCGCAGACCATAGTTCGGTTTGTTTTGGATTGTCATAAACCTACCAATATCTCAATCACTATGCATATGCATAGTTGACTTGCCTATTTGACTTTGAGTTCCCTTGTGTATCTTCGAAGTCCAAGGTACAATGAAACCAATTAAATTAAAATGGACCACTTTTGAAGTATACCCTTTCAAACAAAAGAAGAATCATCTAAATCGATTCATAAACAAAGAAGTAATACCTGAAAATCCGTAAAAACTCGTGCGATGTTAAGCTATATAATTGATATTTTTCAGGATTATGAAAAAACTACTAGCCAGATCTCTGTAAAAATTGTAGGTTTAGGTACCGACCTAAGGCAGTAGGCAGGTTTTTCACAATCTGAGTAAAACTGAGTAAGCTTTGACAATCCGATCGAATAAATGATAAATCATAAACGGAACAGTATGTTACTGCCATGAAGTACGCACCAAGTTGAGCGGAGTCTGCGGCACGATGGTTTTGAGAGGCGTCTGTTGTTGGAGACCGAACATTCCGAACACTATGTAGTTGATGGCGCCGGCCACGTAATGATCGAACAGTCCAGCTAATTGTTCACGCTCTTCTTCGTTATTGCGCCCGCGCAGCCATCTATTAAGACCTCTTGTTAAAAGTCTAACCTAACGAGTCATTCATAGGTAGGTATTTACAAAAAGACTATTAAAATACATTCAGCCATGAATGCGCAAGCTTATCCAATTTTAAGAATTAAGTAGAAGTAATGTTTAAGTGACAGTAAATTATTATAGTTAATGCAACAAAACAAACAAACAATCAGAAATAATAATGTGTAAGTATGTAAATAGTTTGTAAAACAAATCATCAAAACGCGTTCATTTGCGTTAGATCAAATCTAACGCGCGGCAACGGATCCTGAAACAACTGTATGCAAGGGCCCTAACAGTTATTAGAAAAAGAAAACAGAGTTAGATGAAACGACACACGTACTTATCCCAATAAGGTTGGTATCCAAGATTTTTAGGGTCCACAAACACCATTCCAGCGCGGGACACAGTCGCCGGCGACGCGTAGTTGAGGTCACCGACCTCGAACAGCAGCGAACAGTACGGCGCGAGCCGAATTCGCTCGCCATTCGCGAGCGTTAATAGCTTGTTGTCGTCCATTACGGAGTTCATGTTCTCGATCCAAAGGGCGTCTACGTCACCGTCAAATAGGGAGTAGCGGCGCTCGTCTTTCTCGGCTGGCCTAAACGGTGAAAAGAAGGAGAATTTACAATATGTTAAAGCCTTATTTTGCACGTCACATTTCAATAATTTATACCCAAAGAGGCGCTGCCATTGAACCGCCAAATAATATTTTACTTGCATAACATAGGGAAAAGATTTAATAAAATACATACCTGTTCATTTCTCGGAATATTTTGGAATACAATCCATCAGTCCAATCTCGAGTAACTGGATCCAAAATGCCGTACAATTCGATGACGGAACAGGCCTGACAATTAAAAAAGGTAGATACAATCAACCCATTCATAGTAAAAATATCTGTGAGTATAACATGTTTTCAATTAGGTTTAGGTATCATTTTTACATTAACCTTTACAAATCTTTCCAAACATAATCTATATTCAATAGGTATAAGCACTCAAAATGATTTGCATAACATTTTACATTACAATACACGTCTATCTAATGGCGCGTCTCCTGCTCGTGTTTTTTCGAAACATTACACAAAAAACATGAAACAAAAACATTTGTTTTCATACACAAGCCGTCTCCTGTAGGAAAATAAGTGAAACAAAAACATTTGTTTTCATACACAAACCGACTCCTAAAAATAATAATACAAACCAAATAACGGGTATCTCCTGAATTAAGTTTTAAAAATAAAGTACAGTCTCTTTACTCCACTCCATTACAATAATTAATTATATTTTAGCAAGCTTGCACTAGCACTTTTAGGTTCGAAAATTTTGCCACAGATTATAGAGGTGTTGTGTGCGTTCGATAGTTGTCAAGGAATAAAACAATCCCCTCCCTCTCTACCCGCGCGGGGAATGTTTCCCGCCGGCCGCGGGAAACAAAAACATTGTGTATGAATACGAAAATGTGTATAGCTACGCCTCAATGTTTTGATGTTTTTGTGTAATGTTTCGAAAAAACAGTCGCAGGAGACGCGACTTAATATGAGCAATGGCGCAATACGCCTCAGTCAAATTACCTTCGGGTTGACAACCTGGAGCTTGGTGGGCAGTCCAAGATTGGTTTGCGACTTGACCAGCGTCGCCAGTATAACGCTCTTGCCGCCGCCCGTCGGCCCCACCAGCATCGTGCAGTGGCGAGTCATCATCGTCTCGTATAACTGCACCACTTTGTCCACCTATCGACACGTTTTTTATTTATTTTATCATTTTTGTCCTTATTAATTATGTTACAATAAATTTGCAAATATTACCTTTAAGAGAGCATGCAGTCTGCACACTAGCGCCGCCATTGTAAAAAAAATCATAGTGCTTAAGTAAAGACGAAATTGTGAATTATCTCTCTGTTGTAGTGCACTCCAAAGAAGCTTTGTGGTACTTTTTATCGCTTAAACAATATTTTCTAGCTTGTCGTTTAGTTTAATGGAGTTTTTTTGTAAAGTGGCCACTTTTAGCAATTTCGTCCTTATTTAAGCATTATGTTTTTTTTTCTAATAGCGGCGCTAGTGTGCAGATTACGCTCTCTTAATGTTCAGGATTAGGATATTATTATCAACAAAAAACTTTTTCTTTTTATATAAAACAGGTGGTCTAATACTGAGTTTGTACGTTATTATATAAAAAGGAACAAGGAAAGTTGAATTGCTCGTCTATGTAGAATATGGTAAAGGGTTTGGAACTGAAATGCGTACCTTGGCGAAGAATCCGCAAAGCGACTTTATTGATTTGTCAGCGCAGCAGCGGTGCAACACCGAACAGATGTCGCACCACTGCTGCGCCGATAAAATCAGGATTGTTCTATTGAAATATAGGATCTCAGTAAGCTTGCGGTAACTCATATACCGAGCATGCTGATGTTGCGCCGTTGATGCGCCGACAAATGAGAAAAATGGCCTAAAATGGGAAATTTATAATCTACAGCTACATTTCTTCCATGGTTCCTTACCTGATGACCAAGCACGATGAACCCATCAGCCTCCAGCACCTCTATGACAGTGGCGGTGAACTCCGGGTAGCCGACGCGCGGGCACTCCAGCCCAGGGAACAGATCCTTGATCAGTCCCAGGAATAGAGGTACGTCTTCAAACACGAACTTCGGGTGGTTCATGTCTCTGTTGAATGAAAAGGGTGAGTCAAAGCTATCATAAATGTGTGTGTAATACTAGAAGCATTTAAGGCTCCTATATACCTCAAAGTAGCGCCCTCATCTAAGGACAAAAGAGCAACAAGCGGCTACTGTAGGCAATCAGGCATTACGCGGCGGGCATTATCCATCACAATTGATGCGAAGAATACAATTTCAGTGAGAGTCCACTACCGCCATGTTGGTGGAAGTTTGTTGAGGTTGCAAGCTGGGTGCCCAGGTACCCACTGCTGGGGCGTAAGCCTTTCTTATGGATGTATAAAGATGATGGGCCACAACCTAACACGCGGGCATCATGATCTCGCCGAGTTTCGTCGTAGTTTGCTAGCTTGCAGCTTTAGTCATAGTGGTACTGTTTTCAGAGAGTTGGTCACGCGCTGCTTTGTATAGCAGCATCATATATCTATAGTTTCTTAAGAATATGAAGTCATACCTCAGAGCCCTCATTAGCACCATAATTTCGCTTAGCCCCACCGAATCTCGTCTTAGTTTGCCTGCCATACGCAGCACGGCGGTTAGAGCTCGTAACCCCCAATCGTAGTGGGACTGTTTAGAGAGCTGCTCACGCGCTACTTTGTATAACACTGTCATCTTCTTTGCTAAAACCTACAAGTGATTTGTAATGGTGTGAGTGATTAAAACATACACAATTTACTACTATAATATTATACTTATTCAATTCAATTTGATTCCTGTAAATGTTCTTATACTTAATTTTATCAACAGAATTATTTAAACTTTTAATTTTAACACAATTTTGTTGTGCATATTATTAATATTTTGAGTCGAAAACAACGTTTACTTTCTCTATGCCACCGAGATGATTTTTCACATCTGCCGGGTGTCCCGTCTTATTTTTTTGTAGTTTATAAGTGCCAATTGCTAATGTATCAGACGGATTAGTACTGGAGTATTTCGTCAAGATCATTAATCAATGCTTTCCAAAACTATTGTGAGTTTTGGATAATACATAGCTCCTGAAATATATAGTTCAAGCGCTTAACCTATAGCTTTAGCACAGTTTATTTAGCACGAAATTGGCATTTAAGGCACAACACATTCATCTCCTCCTAACAATCAAACAACTTTAACTCACCTTAGCGGTGAGAAACCCGTCCGAAAACAGCGATATCTGGCAGATCATCTCAAGGTCTGGCAAGATGCAGACCACAGGTCGGAACAGCGCCTTCACAGACTCGGGCAGCTCCGTGCGGCCCGCGTAGCCGGGGTTCATGGTGATGAAGATTCCCACTTTGCTGTCCATCGCAATCTCTTGACCTTCAAACTATATAGTAAATAAAGAGGTATGATTTTAGACTTGTAGAATGAAATAACAACATTTGAACAGGATCAACATTTTCAGTTATTTGAAAAGCCACGATCACAATTTTGATTATATTTTGTCGGTGGTGCCAGGGTGAGGGTTGACAATACTGGACATTGTGATTTCTAGGAAGACAAGGATTTTTTATATTAGATTACACTGAGCTACGTGAATACGACGGATAGTGTATCTTTGCCTTATTAAAATTGTCAAAGCAGCTTTTGATTTGACGTCAATCATAATCTACTAATAACTAGTTAGAATACATGACTTACTGTAAATCTCTTGAGCCTCATAAGCAGCGCACTTCTAATACACTGCAGCTGCGAAGATATAACAGACAGCACCGATATATCAATCCTGTTGAACTCATCGAAGCAGCCCCAGGCGCCGCACTGGCATAAGCCGGCGAGGATTTGCCCTACGGCGCGGAAGTCCATGCCTTCACCGCAGTTGGTTACAACGCATAGCAAGCCTAGAGCTTTCGCTAAGTCTTTTGTGGTTTCCGTTTTGCCAGTACCAGCGGGGCCTGATAATATGAGAGTAAGTTGTAGTGTGAAAGCATTAGCAAGTTATAAATAAGTAATGTCAAGTTAAATTGCTTAATAATTTACAGTCTGTGGTGATGGACTAATGATGACGGTAACAAAGTTAATCAAAAGTAGTGTCTACATAATACAACATTTGAAACTCTAAAAGAAATACCGATTTTCCTTAAGGGAGAAAGAATTTGAAAGTTATTATTTGTACAAACTCATCGCTTTCGTTTTACGAATTGATAAAGTAGCTTTTTGACGTTCAAAAGTTTAGGTAAATTATAAACTGACACTGACCTGCGGGCGCTCCCCCAAGCTGCATGGTCAACGCTTGCGTGGTTGTGAGGTAAATCCTGTCAGTAAGCGGTGTGATCACCAGTCGCCCGTTCAAACCCATGTATTCATATCCGTACTCGAAGACGCCTGTACAGAAATAATTAAAAAAAAAACTCGCTTGCAATGCTTCCTGCAAAAATAACCTAAAGACACGGTACAATAGCTGCGTGGTCAATGCTTGCGTGAAGGTGAAGGAGATCCTGTTTGTAAGCGCTCATTAAGTCGCATTTTCTTGTAATGATTCCTACCAACAAGATTGAGATATATAGAGGAAGATCCGGTCTGAAAGCGGTGTGATCACCAAGTGCCCATTTAAGCCCATGTACATGTACCCATATTATGTCCTTACAAAAATCCTAGATGACACCGGAAAAATTGGAAATTAGAATCTGAGACAGATTTTTGCAATAGTCCGAGTAAGGTTTTGGATTTTTACAAAAATCTAGCGTATTTTAGGTAAATCGCGAATGACCATCACTTTGCGCGCACTGATTGGCTGACGTCAACGTTATGGACTTATAGACCTATAAGAAGAGACATGTTCTGACCAATCAGACTGAAAATGTTATAAATAGACTCGTAGATTATCCAACCGGCATTAAATTTCCAACTGCCCGAAATCAGTATATTTTTTACAAAGATCCTATAAATTGCTCGGACGGTTGCGAAAATCTATCTTAGATTCCAATTTATATCCGGTCCCTTACAATCGACCTAGGATTTTTGCAAAGATTCAGTTTATACGATTATCCTACGACATATACCTACACATGTACTAATATAAAGAATGTAAGTGGAAATATCGAGTTCATCTACGAAAGAGGTAGAGTACCATAGACAGATCATTAAACAACGCATCTTCGAGCGTATCATTTCCATACGCTGTGAGACTCTCCGAGGCTGACCGTAGCGCAGTGTAAGAATTACCTAATGGTGGAAATGATTACACTTTAATATGTCTTACCAGTGCACTGCCTAATCCACAGGTTGTCATCTTTCTTGAGCCAGTAGAAGCGCAACTGACTCTCCCACTCGAACTCAGCCGCTTCCGTTACGTTGTCGCGAACGAACCCTTCTATGATGTCTCGAGCGTGCACGTCGATGGTGGTTATCGTTCGAAACTTGAGGCGGTCGTTTGATGTCAAATCTGATTTAGGAAGTGATATCACTTTTGATGATTTACCATACTAAAAACCAAGTCCACGACTATCAGCTTCTTTATGTTAATTATTCATTACTAAAATAAAATGTACATAAAGACCTTTCTTGGACACCATATTATGCATATGCATCTTTACAATCAAAATTGCATTTTCAGTAGGTACCCGTGGGGCGGGAAAATCTATCGAGTGCGTATCGAATTCGTATCAGAGCTCCTCCGTCTCTGCGGTCCACCAGACGCCGTTGGCCGCGAGGCACACCATGTCTTGGTATTCTAATATTATTCATGCATTTTCAGGTATAACCACTAACCTTGCCTCACTTTGACCACGAGCCCATCCAGTTGTTCGTTCTGCTGCTGCAAGTTTTCCTTCATGGCGCGTTTGTTCCCCTTCCGGATGCGTATGAATGTCTCCTCCGTCTCGGCCGTCCACCAGACGCCGTTGGCCGCGAGGCACACCATGCCTTGGTATTCTAAGATCCAGTCCGTTCTGAACGACATTAAAAATTACACACACATAATACAAATTATACTTACAGATTATTTAAAAAAAGTTTTGTAGTATTACTGGAATAGGGTGCGATATAATAGCATATCAGACTAGCATAACATTGTAAACTAAAAATTGCTATAAAATATCCGTAAATAAAGCTTCGAATCGATACCGACCATTTTTTATGTCCCCACTGCTGGGGCACAGGCCTTCCTAATGGCTGGATAAGGAGGATGGGCCATAACCCACCACGCAGGCCCAATGCGGATTGGTGGGTGCTAACGACTGTAAATATAGCCGGGACCATCAGCTTAACGTGCCTTCCGAAGGATGGAGAAACTCGAGATAATACATTTTTGGTCACCCATTCCATGACCGACCCTTGCGAAAGTTGCTTAACCTCCGCAATCGCAGGGCCAGTCGCTAAACCACTGCGCCTTCGAGCTCCTTTAAATAAAGCTTACATTAGTATATAGCTGTATGTTAGACATACAGTGGATGCTTATATTATGTAGTGGGTGAGCTGTATTCATTTTCAAACGCGATAATATACCTGGGCACTTTCCAGTTCTTCCCATAGTAGAATATAGCTTTTTTGGTAATGAATTTGTTTGTATTTCGCATTTCAATCAACACCAGATTCATCCAATCCTCTACTCTTCCCTCAGTGTATACAACGCGTCTAAATTCCATTATCTGTAGAAGATTAATAAATGTATTGTTTTTCAAGTGTTTATCACAATCATGATAATATCTACATAAGTAACAAAACCATACCTCTCCTTCAGCTGAGATCATTTTCGCAGCAACTGGTCTATTGGTATGGTCCACATACAAATCTAGAGATCTGATATTGTCAAACATCTGCAAGATTTAAACTTTCATTATTTTGTTGTGATAAATATGAGTTGGAGTGCAACTGGGCTTGTATTATTTTCTTCTAGTGCAAAAACGGCACATCTTTAGCCTCTAAAGTCTAACCCCCTTTAGAACAGATGTATAGTTACACAGTGTTTTGTCCCTTTCTTTTTAATGTCAAACTTAAAAAGTTTGACAGAGAGTAACCATTGTGTAGATACATCTGCTGTACAATCTTTATTATTAAGCAAGACGAGTACGAGATAGGTTTTGTCAAGTCTATATCGAATGTCAAACCTTTTGTTTATCTGTCAAATTTGACATTACGGTGTAGAGAACACTCATGTCGGGCTTCATGCTACGCCTGATGGTTGCCGCAAAATGTCTTTAACAGATTTTGAACCTACATTCTACATGATCAGATTTACAACTATTTAAAAATACATTAGGACGATTGTCCTAAACGCAGAGAATAAAGCAGATTTGCTTAGCTGTTGCGTCTTGCGATTCTGTTAAGTAAATAAATTATTTACTTAACAGAAGTTACACACAGTTTACCTTGATCATATGTTCTTGTACGCAATTACACTCGCTGCTACCAAGAATAGACAGTAGTTCATCTGTCGATATGAAGAAAAACCTCGGAAATATGCGTCGTTTGGAGTCCAGATAGTCATTTAAAGACTTTTGACATCTAAGAAAATATGAGATAATTTATAGAAAATGAGCAATATTAATAAAATAGTTTTCACATAAAAGTTGTGAAGTGTGATGGAAAAGCTATAACGATATAAATTAGGTTCACATAACTTACTTTTGAAGTCCCAGTCCGAGGTTGATGAATTCTTCTAAGCGACCACTTATCGTACAGCAGTCTACCACATTCAGACGTTTAGCTGTATCCAACATAATCTGTGACAAAATTTCACATTCAAATAATGAAAACGTTAAAGTTAAATTAATCTAAGTGGACTATTAGAATAAGCTAACTGCAAATTTATAAAACCTAATATAGAAATTGCAACTTTTACTCATAATTACATTTCTAAAAGACTTGCCGTGCACTTCTATGCCTCTTTTGGCAACTACTTGAGCTGCGTTGGCATTCACTCCTCTATCCCCTTGTGACGACTTACGAAACTGTTCTTCTTCGATATGTTTAACGCCTACCTTTCTAAATGACCTATCGATGTCGTCAAACTTCTTAGCCTCCTCAGGTAACTGCACTCGTATGTCGCCGCCCACGAATATTCCCTCCAAGTACAGCCATTTGCGCTGTGTCGCCATCCACTCTTCTATCACTTCGGAAATGAGCGATAGACGACGCTCCCAGGTGTGGACCACGGAGAGGAATGGACCGATGAACCTGATGAACGGAAGACGGTGTTTTGCTTGCAAATATACAGAAACAATACCCCATAATATAACCCTATTGTTCACATGTGTCGTTTACACAATGAGTTGCTACAAAATCACGATCAACTAGATGTATTTGTTAAAAAGCATACTGCCTTTAGATTTGTTTAAGAAGATCTTCGACTGAGCTAACTAGGTATACCTACTTGTATTGCGTCACTATTTGTCCTTTGCTAGTGATTAAAATAAAATTACTCTTTACTTAATAAACAATTAATCGTTTGTATAAGTTATGAATCTTGTCATCGTGTAACCTTTAAGCATGTTATGCTGTGCATACATTGAGTTATAATGTACTATGCGTGCATATGCATTTTTGGGTCTCAATCTCGAACATATAATAACTGATACTTCTTTTTTATATCATATGTTTATTCATTGTTACCTGTCGTGTATGCCTATGGAAATAAATAAATAAAGAAAAGAAAATCAAATGTAAGTATTTTTTCCTGAAATAAAAATAATGTTAAACGACAACAGAGTAGCGGCTTCGCAAATAATATTATGTTTTGTTGGTTTGTTTAGTAAGGTAGGTACTTCTAATGCCAGTCGCATAGCATTGTACTAACTGGGAGACAGCCATGCTCTGCACTTCGACAGTGACTTCGTCGCACGGGTTGGGCAATTATTCCCAGGAGTCCCCTCCAACACTGTTCCCCGGGGTGACAACTGGGATTTTTTTCCCAGTCGTCAAGGGGGTGACAAATGTTTCCGATTTAATTTATTGTGCCAGCCCTCTAAATAGTTTGTTGTGCGATGCTGATTCCCATAAAAAACACGAAAGGAGTAAATTGACTTTGTTAATATAATTATCTGTTTGTCTATCTATTTTTTAAACACTAAAGTCAGATACTTTAAAATCTACTTACTTACGAGTAATATAGTTAGGTAGGTAGTCAGAATCAAAATTTTTTTGAAAGCTTAGTTTGAAAGAAAAAGAAGATATACTCCATACTGCTTGAAGGGGACAACTGAAACTTTTTCGTAGCAATTGTCATCCGTGACACCGGAGGGGGTGACAATTGCTACGAATTTGAAGGGAACATCTGAGAAAATTTCGGCCCAGTCGTCACGGGGGTGACAGTGTTAGAGGGGACTCCTGGGAATAATTGCGGGTTGGGCATGTAGCCGCGATCCTCGCCGCGGTTGAAATGGCGCGCCACCGTAAACGAGTATACTATGCGAGTAGAATAAGAACAGGACTGGGCCAGTGCCATTGTGTGAAGTCATTCTGCTACACTAACTGAAATAGTACAGTGACTTTCTTGGAAAAAAAATTAAAACTGAAATACAATCGCGTGAAGTTATTCATCAGCCAGACCTATATTCTTATTCTAATCATAAAGTAAAGTATACTGACTGGGAGGCAGCCATGCTCTGCAGCGACATGGCATCATCATCTAACTTGACGGTAACTTCGTCGCACGGGTTGAGCGTGTAGCCACGATCCTCGCCGCGGTTGAAGTGGCGCGCTACAGTAAACGAGATGTTCGCCCACGCCTCTTGCACGTCTTTCACGCCGCGTTCTATTGCTAGTTCCTGTTAGGACATAAGACTCGCCTAAAGACGTATTCACGTGTGAAGCTGGTAGCCGGCGCCGGTCCGCACAGGTAGTCGACGCAGGCAGTCGGTACCGAGTCGCCATACTGTGGCAGCTCAGCGCTGATCGGAGCAGGTCGGCGCTGGTATGGCATAGGCGCCATCTCCACGAGCGAGGGAATCGCGGCGATATTATCGTCGTGCCACGTATTTCTATATACTCTCTATGAGTGCGTGTCCACACGGCGATGCGACAATAGAAGAAGCGCTTACTCGTCGCGATTCTCTCGCCCGTGGAGACAGCGCCTTAGTAAGTAGTCTTGGTACAGAATGCCTGCGCCGACTACGCGGACCGATGCCGATCGAGCGCTGGGGGATCGGCGCCAGCTATCCGATTTCTACGTGCATACGCAATAAAGCTGGATGTAGAATTGCCCTCATCATCAAATGCTCGAGAACTTCATGAAGTGGTCTTATTTAATGAAGATTTCACTGTCCATTGGCCAGATCAATGAAAACAAATCGTTTGTCGATATAGCCAAGACAACAGCCAGGCCTAATTGTATCAATATAATTAGTCAAAATATTCAGGGCCTGTCTGGCAAAGATCTAGAATTAGAATTATTTGTTGAATATAATAATATACAAATCATTTGTATTACCGAACACTGGCTGAAGCCTGGTGATATGTCATTTAATGTAAATAATTTTCAACTAGCAAGTACGTTGGTTAGGCTAACAACTACTCGTGGCGGTTCTGTAATTTTAGTGAATAATAATATAAAGTATAAAGATAGAAAGGATATTGTGAACCTTTCATCAGAGCGCCATGTGGAGTTATCTTGTATAGAATTAGATAGCCTGATAATCGTGTCTGTATACCGCCCCCCTAAGGGTATCTATGAAATCTTCGAATCTGTCATAGAAGATGTTCTAAAAAAGTTAAAGTTAAAAAATAAACCAGTAGTAATTTGTGGCGATTTTAATATTGATATTCTTGAGAACAATTCTTTGACCACTCGTTTTCTGGCATTATTTAAATGTTTTAATTTACATAACCAGTTTTTAGAACCCACAAGGGTAACTGAACATTCAGCCACTTGCATAGATAATATATTTTCAAAATGTGATCCGGAAAACAAATTAGTTTTTAGTAATATTTCATCTGACCATTATGGCTTGAAAGTGTCATACGCTATGAACGTCATTGATACACCTAAGACTGTAGAATGCAGGCCTATCACAAAAAAGGGATTGGACAATTTTAAAAACAACATTGATGAACAAATTTCTTTATTGCCATGGATTTCGGATAATCCCGATGTTTTGTACGGGAACCTCTTTCATTTAGTTACTAATGAGTTTGACAAATCATTTAAAACCAAGACTATTAAATGTACTCAGAAGTTACAGTTCTGCGATTGGGCTACGACAGGTATTTATAAAAGTAGAAATAGACTTTATGAACTTTACAAGCTTAGAGAAACTAACCAAAGCCCAGGTTTCTTAGAACATGTTAAAAATTACTCAAAGACTTTCAAAATACTATGTGCAGTTGCAAAGTCTAATTGCATAAAAGAGCAAATTAAAAACTCGAGTAATAAAACTAAAACAACTTGGGACGTCATTAATCGTGAAACTGGTAAAACTAAAGTACGCGAAAATTGCCTAACGCTTAATGTTAATAATGAATTAGTAAAATCTGATAAAGAAATTGCTAATATTTTTGATAAGTTCTTTGTAAACATACCAGTAAAAACTACATCAAATTTGGATTCATCACCAGCGGCTGCTGTATCTATGTTAAAGGGACATGTGGCTGAAAGTGATTCACTGTTCAATTTTAAGCGTGTTAATGCTTTAGACATAATCAAAGCTTTTAATTCTCTCAAAGTGAAAAGCTCCACTGATTTATGGGGCATATCAGTAAAGGTTATTAAAAGTATTGTCTATACTATTGCCCCATATCTTGCTGACATTTTTAATCAGTGTATTGATCAAGGAATATTTCCTGATCTCATGAAGTTTAGTAAGGTTATACCATTGTTTAAATCAGGAGATAAAGAAGACCCTAGCAATTACAGACCAATATCGATATTACCCGCCTTAAGCAAGATATTTGAAAAAATAATACTGGAGCAATTATTAGGACATTTTAATGTAAATAAACTTTTGCACCACAAACAATATGGCTTTACGAAAGGTCGTTCCACAACTGATGCTGGGGTTGCGCTTTTGAAGCATGTCTTTGAAGCTTGGGAGGGGTCTCAGAATGCCCTTGGCATTTTTTGCGACTTGTCCAAGGCTTTTGATTGTGTGGACCATCGGACGCTGCTGTTGAAGCTAAATCATTACGGTGTAAAAAATAATGCCCAAAAATTATTAATGTCGTATCTCAGTTCCAGGACTCAAACAGTTAACATAAGTGGAGTAAGTTCGTCCGGTTCTCATATCAAAATGGGCGTGCCACAAGGCTCCATTTTGGGTCCTTTCTTATTTTTAATATATATAAATGATCTACCATTCTTTGCAGAAAGGTTCTGTGACATTGTTTTGTTCGCAGATGATACTTCTTTAATATTTAACGTTGACAGGAATAAAACTGATTATGACGATGTGAACAAAGCACTCTCGCAGGTTCTTACTTGGTTTAATGTAAATAATCTCCAGCTTAACGCTAAAAAAACCAAATGTGTTAAATTCGCTTTAGGTAATGTACAGGCGAATCTTACTGAAATTGTAATTAATAATGAGAAATTAAATTTGGTCGATTCAACAGTTTTCTTGGGTGTAACTCTTGACAGTAAATTAAAATGGAATATGCATATCGCAGCTCTGGCTGGCAAGCTCAGCTCTGCTGCCTATGCCATTAGAAAAGTTAGACAGTTAACAGATATAGATACTGCCAGATTAGTGTATTTCAGTTATTTTCATAGCATTATGTCGTACTGTATTCTTTTGTGGGGAAAAGCAGCCGATATAAATACTATTTTTGTTTTACAAAAACGAGCAATAAGAGCTATTTATCAACTAAGTTCTAGAACATCTCTTAGGGATAGGTTCAAGGAGATCGGTATATTGACAGCAGCATCTCAATTTATATTAAACTGCATTCTTTATGTGCGTCGCAATATTAATTTGTATACAAAACATAGTGATTGGCACAATCGGAACACCAGAAATAAAGACAAACTTGTAATGCCTTGGTATAGATTAGAAAAAGTCCGTGGTTCTTTCATAGGTCTAGGTATAAAGTTTTATAATAAAATTCCAAGTAATATCTTGGATTTACCATGTGAAAACTTTAAGACTCATATAAAAAATTGTCTTCTCAAAAAAGGCTACTATACCGTTAAAGATTATTTAATTGATAAAACAGCTTGGTCGTAGATTTTCTTTTGTAAATGTAAATTGTGCAAGAAATTGTAATAAATGCATTTTTTTAATAGTTAATGTTAACTTGTATGTCAAGTAACTTCCAGTTATTGTTGCCCCGTCGTAGACTTAATTCACCTGGGCTAATTCTTCATATCATACAATGATTTCTTAGTTATCGAGTAGTAGACAGCGATTTCTCAACTAGTTGAAATTTATTTTACCTACCCATTGAATGTTAACTTTGTTAATTATTGTAATGGAAAATGACGTCACTTTAAATGCCGACCTCATTTTTCAAATTTTGACGACTGTATGAAATATACAGGGAGAAAAAAGCAGCCCTTGACGAGTTTCTTGCCGGTTCTTCTCGTTACAAGGTCTCCCGCTTAGGGTTTGCGAACCGATGGCGTAGCTTCTTTGACATTCACAAGTGCTTGTAACAGCCTAGACTGAATAAACGAGTTTTGAATTTTGAATTTTGAATTTTGAATAACCACAATCCACCAGGAGGGCCCAATGCAGATTGGTGGGTGTTAACGACTGCAAATGCAGTCATGACCAACGGCTTAACGTGCCTTCCGAAGCACGGAGGAGCTCGAAATAATACATTTTTGGTCACCCATCTCATGCCCGACCCTTGCAAAAGTTGCTAAACCTCCGCAATCACCGGGCCAGGCGCTAAACCACTGCGCCATCGAGTTCCTCAACCGCTCGGACTATATAAGAGTTTAAATATAGTTTCTAATTTAAGAATAAACACGAACCTTGATGGCATGGTTTACAATTTCCTCAGCAACATCTTGGTACTTATGCAGCTCCATCTTAAACATATTGTCCAGTGTAAATCTTTCCGGAGACATGTCGAATTCCTTACCTGAGTACAAATAATAAAGTGTGTGTAAAACAGTCGGTTAGTACTTCAAGTATTTTTATGTAGGAGGCGTAATTATTTATATTAAGGTGAATATCAAAGAGTGGTATTTATTTTGTAGTACACTTACACTGTATCTTGACTCTTGAGTGGCTATAATTTGAACTTACTTTACTGATACTCGTACTTCCGATTAGGTGTTCTAATCTAAAAAGCATTGTGGGAGTCCATACCAGTTTTGGCCTGGAGTTCCTTCCAATGTCTCTCTCTCATCGCCTCATTCTTCAGCGACACCATCAGCGGCACCACGTTCTTGAACTGCTTCATCTTCAGATCCAGCATCAGACCGGTGTTTGTCAAACGGATGGCTTTTGGAAGTTTTCTGTAGGTATTGATTTTATTCTATATTCGACCGCGTGGAAATCAGTTTTACGTAAGTTGTACTATTACCTGTGACGTAAGTCTTTCAGGAATGATAATAACCAATGTGTTTACCCAAAGTCTCGAAGTAGATAAAGGGTATTTAATGAAATGTGAAAAAACGGACAAGTGCGAGTTTTTTGTATTTTCTATACTAATTTTATATAAAAGTACAAAAACGTCATCTGCGTAAAACGGTTTTCTCCCCTCGATGTACACACGACAGCAACTCAGACTATAGATGTTGACCTTGAGACCGCTTTTATGTCCTAGGTAATAAAAGCTGTTTTCGCAGTTTAACTGTATAACCTGACGTGCTATCGTATGTACAACGAACTATTTTTCACCTATGTTTGAAACAAAACTCGACAATATTGGATTCTCATAGGAAATTGCTGGTGGCTTAAACTCGACATTTGAGCCACCATCCAAGGAGCTCGACAAGCTCGACATTGCTCAATGAATGTTGTCAAAATAATGACCAAATTACAAGCATTTTTTTTTTCTTTATTTAATTTAGAGACTTTTACACTGAGTACGTCAGTCCCATTATACCCTAAGTTTTTTTTACAACATCAAATTAAAAACACGATTGCACCATGTCACAGACAAGCCTGGCTGCATCTGATGCGGGATCCGCCAAAATACTTTGAAAAGCTCCTACATCAGATGCTTTCGGGTCTAAATAATGAATTAGTTGCTGTCTCTCCCCTTGGTATTTGACACATTCCGTCAACAAGTGTTGCACAACTTCCAGTTTACCACACGGATCACAGTTTGGTGATTCAGTTTTTTTCATTAAATGTGCAAACTTGTTACACGGAAAGTGTCCGGACCGTAGCCTATGTAAAAGCACTACATATTTCCTACACAAATCAATATTTGCACAACAGGGTATACGAGGAGGCTCACTCTGCATCGTTTTGTACAGATTCCTTTTATTAAAGACGTTTCGTCAAAGTATTCTTTCCATATATTATAGCATTTTTTTTTAAATTTTGAGAAAATTTCTGAGCGATGAGGTTTAACTTGAATTTCTACACCATTTGTTATTGCAAGTTTAGCGTGTCGGTCAGCCTCCTCGTTGCCCTTAATGCCTATGTGGGACAAGCATTTTTGAGTAAAGATATAATTGTTTGTCACGTTTGTCGAATGTGTACTGTGTGCAAGATACACTACCAACGATATTACAATGTAAAGACCTATATTCCTTGAAGAATTGTTCGATGCCGTCGACCAACGCTTGCGGGTTCAAATTTACCCACAGCGTCATAGCCCACACCTCTCTTGCGTTCTTCTGAGCCTTGTAGATCTTATAGATTTGGTCCATCGCTTGGAAGTCTGTCTTTGCGCGGTTGAAGTTGGAGAAATCGGCCAACGGGTTGTCGAATAGTTGTTCCGCAGCTTGAAGGACCTTTTTGCGGGCTTCGAGCTCGTCAAAGTATTTATTGTATTCCTTTAAAATAGTATATTAATGATAAGTAGGTGACTACGTAGTAGGTATATCATTAATTTAGAAATATTTATGGTAATGAAGGTAGTTTTTATGTTATAAGGTGTAGATTTTTATGTACACTGTAGTGTAGCGCTGCTAACATACATCGCAAAGCAGTTATCGAATAATAAAGAAATACAGGATCATCCAAAAACTGCAATCGCTAACATTTTACATGCAGGGATGACGTCGCACGCACCTATTACGTCAGGTTAGCCTCGAAAAGTTACATGGGTTACCTGACTCGCGATATTAAAGTTTCTATGTCAGCTGCGAACATATTTGTAGTTCTTTTTTATAGAATTTAGTGCTGTTTATTTACCTCCATGAGTAAAAGTCCAGCGTCCAAATCATCGCCGACAGTAGACGGTCCTTCTTTATCAAATTTCTCAACAAAGTCGTCCAACTCTTGCAAGAACTTGGATATTTCCACAACATTGAGTTTCGAGAACTTCTCCTTAGTTTGCTCGAGCGCGGAACCACGGAACAGCGAAGTTTGGTAGAGGCCGCCCCAGGACGCTTCCAAGCTCTTGGCGAATTCCACGTCTTCGTCGGATACCTAAATATAACGAGACTGCAGGAGGAATTGTGCTGCTGTATGCACCTGATTGATATGAAATGACGCGCTGCATAGCTATAGTCGACAGTAAGCAATTTCGAATAGGCAAGTAACAAGTGGTTAGTCACTGTGAAAGGGTTGTCGCGAAATTAAATTTCGTATGGGTGCGATTGTTGGTAATTATTCTTTAGTTTAAATAACATGGGCATTTGTATCTTTTAATTTTATATTTATTTCATATTCTGTCATTGTGATTTCATATTGTGATTAATCTTGTCATTATTGAATTTGAAATCTCTAATTAATTAATTGTTTAATCAATATTTTGAGTACAGACAGTTTGAACTTTTATCATCATCATTATTAGGGTGCTTGGATCCACCGGTGGAGCCTGGCGGTGGATCCAAGTGGACGGAGGGTATGTAAGCACCCTTAGACACCCGATCATAGGCCTCTTACAAGGAGATTCTAGGAATTTTTAGTACTAAAACTCCATGGTGTCATTAAAACTAGTTGTCATGACATTTTGCACTCACGTCGATTTCATGCTGCCTCAGCATATGGAAGATCTCTTGCATGCCGCGGTATTTCACTTCCGCGGTTATAGTCATGGCTTGCACCAGAGTGATGGTCGCCATCACAAGTTTGAAGTCCTCCAATCCTTTAATGTTCATATTCAACGTCATGCGCATAGACTGCAAAACAAAGAACAAATTACTAATCTGTACTCCAGCCAATCCGGAAAGAATATTCGTAAACAAACCGCCCATTATTTACCTCAAGTTTTTTTTATAAACATGTAAATATCATTGATATGCGTACTTATACTTATGTTGTCCAAGTTGTATTTATGGTGTTAATTCACTGAAAATTTACGTTTTTGTAGAGCAATTACGAAAAATGGGCAAAGTTTTTTTTATGTACAAACATTCTTTCCAAGTTGGCAAGAGCATAGTGAAAATCAATGTTTGATCTATTTTATAATATCAGACTATACCAGCGACAAGGTAATCAAATTCAATCAATTTCATACTTAAACGCGAAGACATTAAGATTCAAAATAAGTTGCAGATTTTTGAGTTTGTGTAACCTAAGTGTCGCTGAATGTACTACTTACAGTATTTTACTTCCTTAATTTTTTATTACTTCAATTTTATGGTTTTGATGATATAAATATAAATTTTGACTATTAAGCCCCATTCTTATAATTTTCTTAATTAAGCACACCACACATACCTCGATTTGGTTCTTCAGATCATACATATTCATCCTGGTCTTAGAAGCAATACATTGTCCCAATATGTTCTTCCACTCTTGCGCATGTCCCTGGACTTGACTGATTATTGGCCGTAGGTTCACTCTGATGGCTCCAACGTCCACAAATTTGACGTGGGCGTCCAAGTCATGGATGATGTCTTCAAAGAAGAAGAACTTTTCATCGTATTTAAAGATTTGCTCGTATTTCTGAATGTATTTCTCACAGGATAAATGTTTGTCGAATGCCCATAAGTGGTTGTACTTTTGCCATCTATGAAAAAGATATTATTTATTCAGTTAATATTTATTTTAATAAAAAAAAGTGCAAAACATATAAAAATTTTGACTGCACCTGCTAAATCATACACGATAACAGTTCTGTTGTTTATTTACTTTTAATAAAAAAATGTGTTTTTCAGAGTCATTCTAATCTTTATCAAAGTAACTTTCATTAGAATAATAAACATTGCACTTGAAAAAATATGCTAAAAATCTACTTTGAAGAATAAATGATAAGATAAAAAATATTAACTTCTGAGTGTAGGTGTTGACATCATTCATGAGCCTGTATATAGTGTCCTGTATGAGCAGAGTGATGTCATTGATGGCAACGACGCGTAAGATGTCTTCGAAGTAGGAGAACACGTAGAATTCATTGCCGGTCGCTTCTTCAATGGGTTGCGGTGGACACGGTAAGCATGTGTTCTTCATCCAACGCGGGAAAGCGGTTAATCTGTAAATGATTTGTAACCATTAAAGAGCTGAGTGAGAGAAGAATCAATTAAATCGGAAAAAGTTGATGGTAATTTATTAATTAGAAATGTACGGATTTGGGAACATTACTTCATTATTCATACTCATTGTATATGGATAATAAACGACGATGTATAAAAGAACAAGGGATCTACTAGGAACAGTGGTGTTTTATCACTTGGTACCTATAACTGTTCCAGGTTACCTAAGTGTGAAGTTAATGGGTATTATTATCGAATGCTTGATGTTGTAGCTAAGTATGTTGCACACCCTGGCCGCGGTGTGGCGAGCGGTCACATCGGACAGAACGAGGGTAGCATCTACTTCGAACAGTGGCGTCTTATCACTTACTTAGTATCTATTGGAACTGCTCCAGGTTACTTAAGTGTGAAATTAATGAGTATATTATCTAGTACCTGTTGAGGAAGTGCTTGATGTTGTAGCTGAGTATGTTGCACACCTCGGCCGCGGTGGGACGAGCGGACACATCGGGTGGAACGAGGGTAGCATCTACTTGGAACAGTGGCGTCTTATCGCTTAGCATCTGTTGGAACTGCTCCAAGTTTTCCAAAGTAAATCTGTTTTATAATATTTAGTTAGTGTTAGTATTAAGTAAAATAGTCTTACACAGAAAATTATGTTAAGTTACTGTAGAAGTTGACTATTTTCTGACAAGCTGGATTAGGAACATGAATTATATTATACAATTTTTTTTAAATCCACAACGGTATCCCGTTAGGATAGGCCAAGCACGACTGGTGTTAAGTGACGATAAGGCCGAAAGTGTACCCGGAATCCTCACCACTGAAAAAACTGGCTATCTAACCTCTAACTGCTGGAACACAACAATTTTTAAATTGTTGTGGCGTCAGACTTAGGTAAGATGGTGGTAGCTAGCAAGGTGGACTTGAAATAAGCCCTACCACCAACCAAAACGTTTCTGTTTTATAATGATGCTGTTTGTGTTTACATACAATCGTGCAAATGCTGTGGTGATATCGCAAGTGTCTACACCGAGGCCGAGAGGACTTCTCATCTCAACTAATAACGGTGTTTAACTCGTATGGTGTTTTACCAAACTGCGTCAAAAAGCAGCTACAATTGCGACCAAAATACGAATAGTTTTTAAAGTAGTGAAAATTCAAATTAAACTATTACCTGACAAGACACTTGAAGATCTTCTTCTCCCAGTAGGAGTAGTATGCATTCATAACAGGAGATTTTCCCGTACTGGACCCGAGTATCAAATACTCTAGTTTCATCAGGATCGGCCCGATGCGTTCATAGATGCGAGACATTGTCGCTATGCGCTCTAGGCGCTCGTTTTCCACTTCTACGAAGTATGTCTACGGAAACAGGTTGTTTAGAAAAGAACAATCACTACGACGTATACCTAAATAATAGCCAATTTCAATATTCATTACATCAAAGTCATAAAAATATAAATTAAGGCATCAGCACTTCTATAATGAGTTTCAAATCACATAAACATTCCAGCCTCCCTAGTATGAACGACGAAACACGTTATATATCGCGTGATATGACGTTTTATCGACACCCACCTGTCAAAATCCATTGTCTTTTCACAGTTAAACACGATAATTCGCTATATCATATCGTGTTTCGTTGGTCGTGCTAGGGAGGCTAGAGTATTTTAGAATAAATTAGCAGCAGTAAATTATTATACAAAACGTAATCGGTAGCCCGAGATTCAAAATCAAACAGTCCACGGCATTTAAACCTATCCTAATGTCTATTTTTCAATCATAGCCCAATTAAAACTCTAAACCCAACACATAGAGTTCAATATCGATTGAGGTTGGAATGTACCTTGCAAGGATACAGCCAGGTTTCGTCAAACTCCTGCGTGACTGGGTCGACGTAGTTCTGTGGCCTGACCATTGGGAATAAATCGAACAACTCCACCTGGTCGATCAGAAACTGTATCTCTTTCTCCACCATTTTTAGCTGCTGATGTACTGCGCGGAGTGAATTTTCCCCTGCAATTTATTTTTTGTGAGACGAACTATATTTTTTGTGAGACGAACTATATTTTTGATGCGATCATTTGACTTGAGTAAAGATGTAGACTTATGTCTTAGGCAAGTATTCACAAAAATACTTGCCTAAGACATAAGGCAAGTATTTTTGTGAATACAAAAATACTTGCCTAATCAGTAGCGGTTTGCTAAGAATGTTTGTTAATACCTACCGCAAACATTCTTAGCAAACCGCTACTGCTTACTAACTTTACAAATTACAGAATAGTATTAACTGATACTATTATTCTTGTCTGTTCTTGTTCTTGTTCTTATTATTCCTAATTCCTATCTGTGACCTCTGTTTCAGGCCTAGCTGAAAATCAGCATCGTGACCCTGAGTGGTCATGATATTGTTAGCTGAGCTGGTTGCGTTTTTGATTACTATTACATAATTATACCCTCCTTAGAATTTTAAAATGCATTTATTTTATAAGTGAATGTTTTATTTTTTTGTAAACCATTTTGTATGTAGTTTAATAAAGTTTTATTCATTAATTCATATCATATAACTTACTCCGCGAATACAAGCTAAAATACTTTAAAAATCATCGGTAATGTAATTTTAGTGTATTATAAATGTCCAAAGCAATACAAACCTTTAGTAATATCCTTTATATAATCGTTAATTCCAAGCGCAGTCCACGTGACCCTCGTCAATCCTGGAAGTATATGTCGTTCCATGTCCAGTAAATGTTTCTTCATGAGATTTGTTTCAGAAAGACTCAGAGAGGCGGTGCTAGCGTTGTACTTCGCTATAACTATGCTGAGCGCTTCTAGTTCGTAGTATAGACGAGACTTTTGCATGGCCACGTCACGAATGTTAGACGGAAGGGCGAATCCTGGAGGTGGAATAATAGTTACCGAACGAAAACTGATAGCAATAAAAAGAGTTAAGAATTCAAAAATCCCTTTGGCAGTCGGATGGAGATATAAAAATATCCCCATCTGTGGACCGCCTCAAAAGCAGTGGTAGAAAAACTCGGGACATTTTTTGTAAGTGAAAGAAGTAGTTTGTAGTAGCAATAAAAAAGATACATTGTTGTATGTAGTTTCTAAAAATATAACATAATATAGGTAAATACTTTTTTGAGAAAACTTGTTTAGAACACTGGATATATCTGTTAATTGTTTTTAATGTTAAATATAAAATACTATTTTGCGCTTGTCCCGAAGTGTTAGTTAGTGACGAAACAGCCAAAGGTGGATGCGTCCTAGATCCGGAATCCTCAAACAAGGGATGTAAGAAAACCGAATTACGCGCGGACGAAGTCGCAGGCATCAGCTGGTGTGGAATAAGTTAAAACTTTTTTTTCAATAAATTAGGTTAATATTTTTAAGAATAATTATATTTGAATACCAATAAAATAAAATAAGCCTTAAAAATAAAGACAAACAGGTTTTGTTCTAGGTTTATCAAAGATAGAGATATTACCTAGTTGTTCCATGAGTTCAGCCTCGTGTATGATCTGGAAGATATCTCTATTGAAATTCGGTTGAAACTCCAAATCGTATTCTTGTATTAACTTATGAACTGTTAAATCACGCCACGTTACGTCCAACTGGAACCGAAATTTAATGGTCTACTATCGGTTTTCAAACAACATAATTTGAATTTGTGAAATAATGTATTATTTACCAATCCTTCTTTAGCAAGCAGGGAGACAGAGCTCGGTGACCTGACGTTCTCATAGTGTTGTCCAGGAATTCTCATGAGCATTACTGAAAAAGAATCGTTTTTTTTAAATAGCTTGAACTCCTCCATGCTTCGGAAGGCACGTTGCCGTTGACGCAGGCTGCAAATGCAGTCGTTAAAACCAACTAATTCGTAGTTGCCACGCGTGGAATTTTCATCCACAGGGACATTAAAATGGTTGGTGATGATAATAATATGTTTTCTACTGTATTTATATCAGTGAGCCATAGTCAACAAATGAACTCACAGGCCTTGTCGCGGCGTCGTTTCTCAGCGATCCTTTTGTTGACGACATCAGCGGGGTGCAGGGAAGCTGCAGAAGCTTTCTTGCGGACGTGCGCTCGTCCCGCCGCTGTTAGCTGCATGCCCCGACCGCCGCCGCCGCTCGGGACTGGCTCTGATATTACCATTTATTTATTTATTATTCAACAAGAGAAAAACAATTAATCATATAAAAAGCAAGCTACCGTTTCTTAGGCCTTGGTCTCTTATTTTACGCTATACGTGACGTCAGATGTCAGCGTAAACATTCCTATAGGCCATGGCCTGCTCTTTACGCCGTCTACCGCTTACAGCGTCAGCGTCACAATGCTTACCAAATAAATGTACTGTTGTGGTCTCTTTCAAACGCTGACGTCGGCGTATGAAATGTATAGGAATGTTTACACTGACGTCAGACGTCGCGTTTAGCATAAAATAGGAGGCCAAGACCTTACATTTTATAAGCCGACGGACGTCAGCGTTCAAAAGAGACCACAATAATACTTTTCTATAGGAAGCATTGTGACGTTGACGCTGTGAGCGGCCGACAGCGTAAACATCAAGGCCTTAGCAAGCACCCCGGACGCGCAGAAGAGGCGTTGTGAGACAATATAATGTCTCACCCAATAGAACAAAATATTGTAAACTTTAGGGCGTGCGGTCATAGAGCTTCATACATTTTACTTCACCGAGGTGCCCCCCGCGCATTTAAGGCGCTTTCTACCAAGTCCCAGTCACACCTGCCGAAATTATAGTACCTCGCAGTCATATACTTACGGCAGTTTGAGCAAGGTAACTTAAGCGAAAGGAGACAGTGTGAGCGAAATAGCTTTAAGCGAAAAGAGTCAAGTGTGAGCGAAACAACTTAAGCAAAAAGCGTCACTGTCAGCGAAATAATATAATATACAAAAGGAGTCAGTGAAAGCATACGACATATGGAAAAGGAGTTAGGGTGAACAAAATAACTTATGCGAAAGGACTCAGTGTGAGCGAAACAATTCAGGCGAAAAGTGTTAGCATAGTAACTTGAATGTAAAAAAGCTTTATCGCGGGTTACTAACGAAATTATAAAGTTCACCACTTTCTGATCATTTAAGCTCACCATAATCGTCCAAAGAACCAGCTTGAAAAAAAAATAATGTTATAATTATCCAGCGCAACATTCTTAAGATTTCTGATAAAAGTAACAGAATAATTTGGCTGACAGTTTTAAAGAATTCAATTTAGGTACATACATTTCGTTTGTATCTACTATAATTCTGAATATCAAAAGTTCTGTAGACCAAATGAAAATCATACCATCCTCTTTCTTGAAAACAACTTTGAGTATATTGCTCTTCATCATATTGTCCACGAATTCTGAAGCGGAATCTACCCAACCCTTGTATCTAGCGTCTTCGTAATCCTTGATCACCTTGGAAAAAGCTTTGTACTGCAAGAACGCTTCTTTTTTTTGTTCGCATTCGTTTAGTTCTGGCACCTGTAGTATTTAGATGGAAGTAGATGAACACAGAAAATTACATTTCATGTAGAGTCGTCTGTACTGGAGAAGTAACCCAATATTTTTGAATCGTACAGAAGACCATAGCATGACCATCAGCCATTTTTTTATTGTCCCCACTGCTTGGGCACAGGCTGGGCCATAACCCATCACGCGGCTGGGAGGATGGGCCATAACCCATCACGCGGGCCCAATGTTGATTTGTTGGTGTTAACGACTGCAAATACAGCCGGGACCAACAGCTTAACGTGCGTTCCGAAGCACGGAGGAGCTCGAGATGATAAATGTTTGGTCACCCATCTCATGACCCTTGCGAAAGTTGCTTTAACTCCGCAATCGCCGGGCCAGGCGCTAAGCCACTGCGCCATCGAGCTCCTCCACCTAATAACATTCAACCAGATTCAACCAGTGTTACCAACTGTTAGCTTTACCCAGTTGCTAGACATTTCTCAAAATGTTGCAAGATTGGCATTTTTTTGCCCCAAAAAGTTGCTAGACTAGCTAAATGAGATTATAATATCTTGCTATTATGATGTTTTGAGAATATCATATAGTGCGACGGAGGGAATAATAGCTAGGTCTAGCTGTAAAGTTACTAAGTTGGCATCACTGCATTCAACAATTAGATCTCAAAGGGCTCGTGGAGGTGAGGGAGGGATCTGGAATATCATGTCCATAATACGCTTTTTATGTACGTAGGTACTTTAAGTACGAAGGGACAGGGACTTTAAGATATCCAAATACACCTAATCAATAAGTCAAGCTGTATTGATATGTGCTTGTGATATCTTTAGTTTAGATATTGACCAAAGGTTCGGTATGCGCACAAAAGGCATTTCGCTTTTGCAACTTGCTTGGTCATGAAATTATTAGTTTGCGGTAGAGGCTGTTAACTACCTTTTGGAACTTCATAATCGGTTGCTTCATCTTGTTGAATAACGCGCGAGCCCAGTAAATGGCGCCAGCCACTGGCGGATGATTCCGTAGCAACGGTGGGTTTTTGCGGAATCGCTGGAAAAGACCGCTGATATAATAATTAGGCCACGAACGCACTGACAGGCGGGTTGCTTAGCGCCTAGTGGCTTACACCTGGTTACTTGGTAGGTAAATTTCATTATCTAAAATGCCTCGCGCCTACGATACACGCTAGGCGAGGCTTTAAGCGAGCAGTACGACCGGATGCGAACATTCGTGAACGTTTTTTTACTTCGCTACATGTTAGGCGACTCGCTAGGCTCTAGGCGCTAAGCAAGCCACCTGTCAGTGCGTACGTGGTCTAACAGAGTCTTAGGGTACAAGTTGGTAGGCAAGCCGACAGTGTCACGCGACACGTCGTCTGCTGCTCAGATTTCTACGTATTTAATAGAAATACATAGAAACCAGTAGTACTACGGAAAATAGTGAGATAGCACCAACTTTAATGAAGCATTAAACTTTATTGACATCTCTGAGTACGGCAGTAAAGGGTACTTACCGCATATACTTTAGGCTAAATAGTACCTAACCACTTCAGTCAGAATATTTGCGATTTAGTTGTGAACTAAAAAGGGCGCGTGTGATGGAGACTTGTGGAGAACCGAGAGGGCTTCTTCTCTTCAATGGATATTGGTCATAACGGAATAGTATCATCATCAAGTAATGATTAAACTCACAGTGAACTTGTCCTCGATGGCAGTGATCTCTTTGATGAATTGCCGCATGACGAGGTCGAACTTGGTGGACAGTTGACGTCGGATGGACTCACGAGTGTCGAACTCCAGGAACTTGAGGAGGACCATGAGGGCTTCTTCTGCAGACCTTTATAGGACATTTTATTATTATTATCAGGTAAGTATTGGAGTGAAAATATAAAAATTATATCTAATTTGGCTAGTAAAATTCAGTGGTCACTGGTCAAATAATAATAACTCCATAACATTACCTTCTAATACACCCCCCTCCTGTCTTTTGATGCTTATGCTTTTTGCAAATATGCAATTCAATATTTATGCTTAACAAAATTCGTTTTATGTTTAGGACAAAAGTTATGCGTCCCATTAGGGAATCTGTATCAGGTAAATCTTTTGGAGTTATTATTATTTGACCAGTGACCACTGAATTTTATTCAACCGCCACTGGCGGCGTCGCGCCACCGCGATCTACGAAGATTTGCCACTATGTCTGTATTGATTTTAATGTTGATTGATAATGTTGTTTATTTAATTATATTAAAACATAGACGTCATTGAATGACGATTAATAATAATCGATAAAGTTTGATAATTAATGCAATTTTGCATTCTGGCATTCTTCATTTACCTTAGGTTTCCAAAGCTCTGGTTGATATAATTCTTAGCCTCCTCTTCTAAATATTTCACTTCATTCCAAAAGTCACCCATAATCACATCCCAGTTCTCCTTATTATCAAACACGAAAACGCTGAAGTCTATAGTACGAATAGGATACACAAGGTTCTTCACGCGCTTGCGCACGTCGTCGATCTGCGTCGGGTCACTTATTATGGACTTGAGCTCCGCGCCAAAAATGCGCTCGAAGTCTATTAGAACCTGTCGTTTGTGAGAAGACAATTTTATGATTTCATTTTAGAGAAAATTCTAAATTTAAAGCTTCATAAATTAACCTTGTCAGGATTGGAGTGCCAGTAAAAGGCACAGACACCATTAATTCTACGGCCATTTAGGTACTGTCTACACAAACTCATAAAATAAAGAAAGCACAGAAAACAAGCTCATGTCATGTAATTTTCTTGACGACTTCCGTGGTCGAGTGGCTTTGTACACCGGTTTCCAAGGTGTCAGGTTCCGGGTTCGATCCCCGGTTGGGTCAATCGTGCTTAACGAGCTTTAGCTACTTACTTTGGAATCGGAGCAATGTAAGTGATGTTATCAAATATTTAATTTATTAAATTTAATTTAATTTTCTATAACTAGGTAGGCTCCGGTATACGATGTACAGTCGTGGAGGGTAGCACTCAACTGAATTGCTTGCGCTAACGACATTGTGAAAACCTATTCATAATACGACTAATTGCTATCTCGCTTTTGTGTATAGAACTGTCGCGGTCATAAGTAGTGCAATATGCCAGCGCCATCTTGCTTTAGCGCAGTGGCTCTTGATTGGCCTAACGCGCAAACGCGGGGCGTAGTAAAAATTGCAACAGAAATCCGTCCACAGCATTATGTTTGCAAAGTGGTAGAGCGGCAACTTCTGCGATTGTCTTCGATCAAGAATATTTTAGATAACGCTTCACCGAATGACAAAACAAAAAGCGATTCTAAATTTTGAAATTTGTAATAAGTAGGTACATGAACATTTTTGTCTGGGTACAAATTACTATTTTTTCGAAATTCAACTTTAAATAGTAAGAAATAAAGAAGATAATACTTTGTACAAAATAAGCTCCCAGTAAAATAAGTAGTGTGGGACGCCCTCAGACCAGGTGGAGCGACGATCTTCGTAAGGTGGCTGGCAAAAACCTGATGAGAGTAGCCGCGAATCGTGCTCGGTGGCGTGCACTTGGAGAGGCCTATGTCCAGCAGTGGATGATGATAGGCTGATGATGAAGCTCCCAGTTTGAAAGTGGGGCGTTATTTAGAGGTGCCGTTTGTGAGTCTCTGACCGGACATCTAGGGTATTGTTGATCGAAGGCGATTGTGCATATTTTTATTTTTTATTTTTACTTATTTATTAAGGACCAAACGGTCGTACTCATTTATAAAACAAAAATCTCAAATAACATCTAACATAAGACCTATAGTTTCCTTAATGAAACAATGGAGTGCAAATCATTAACACAAATATTATGATAGACATACCTACTCACATTCACGCTTACGTATATAAAAAAGGACAAAGAAATATAGAACAGGTCGCTTTTACTTAATATAAAGAAAAATATATACTCACTTACTTAATTGCTTATTTGTTAAATTTATTTATTTATTTTGTTCTAAAGTTGTGATGTCACAAATCAGTGACAACATAATAATATTTATCCATTAATTATAAGATACGTTACCTGCACGACATCGCCTAAGTCTTTGGCCACGCTACCGATGTAGTCAGTGCGAGTGAACAGTAACGGTTGATCAAACTCCCATCGCGCGCCCTTGCCGCTCAGTTCGATGCTGCGACGCGTTTCCTTGTATAAGTCGTGCCACATTTCCATTATTTTCTGACCGGTTTTGGCCAGAGATAGGACTTCTTCGTTCGATTTACTGCAAATGATATTGAGAAAAATAATTTGTAAAATCCGATTGGTTCAGTAGACATTGATTAAAATGGTGTTTACTTATTCAGTATTGAAGTAAGTATGTAATGAATACAAAAATTTACGGATGACGACGGATGTCAGATGACATGTTTTAGCGATGGAAAACCTAACTTATAATTATTTCAAATCTATTAGGTTATCTTTCATTAAGAGGTTTTGAATGTAAATGGAGGTAACACCCGAAATACTTAAACTAGTGGCTGGCATAAGACATATAAGACAATAATTATTTCTTACCTAAAGCCAATCACAGTAACTTAAAAAAACGTAATTAATAATAAATAACGTACCTAATATTATAGTAATATTGACTTTTTCAATTATTAACCTAATATTATATTATAGTAACATTGACTATTTCAATTATTAATTTTGTTTGATAGAAAAAAATATCCTTCTTTCTCTTTGTACTCACTCGAACAGTTTATGTACATTAAGGAACCGCTCCAGCTTATCACACAGCGCCCAGGATATCCTGGACAGTAGAGGGATCATGGTATCATCGGTGCGGTACCCTTGGGATAGTACCCACATCATGTAGATGCTCTCCACCAACTCGGGGAGTATTTCGATCACATGTTGAAGGGGAGAGTTGTCTTCTATTACCTATAAAGTTCATTTTGAATGACAAACACTATACAACATGTTACAAAAATATCCCTAATGCCGAATATGGTATATACCAACTCTGAAATCGCTAAAAAAATATCAGCTGTTTCATACAAAAATTAAAATCGAAAAAATCAAAATGTATGAAACAGCTGATTTTTATTTCGCGATTTGAGAGTTGGTCCCATAGTAAAAGTTGTTCAATTTGATGGTCCCTATATACCATATTCGGCATTAGGGGTACTTTTGTAACATGTTGTATAATTAAAGGTGCCGGCACGGATCTTGAGCGGTGAGAGAAATTGGAGGGGACTACTAATGTTTGCAGTAGCCCCGCAGCACGTCTCCTGCCAATGAGATCTAAAAATTACTTCTGCGCATTAACTGTCACCGCTCAAGATCCGTAATGAGGCCTGTACTAATATTGAATGAAATGAAAATTGAAATTAAAAGTCGATATTGGAATTTACTTACTGTAAAAAAACGCATCAAAGTTGACAAAAACTTTAAGTTATCCCCCGCTAAATTGTACTGCTCCATCAGTTTTTCTTTATATGATCTGAATTCCTGAAACAGAAAAAATAATTAAGTAAGTATGTTTACAATTTTGACCAAATCCATAATGTGACAAATGCGAGCCTACTTTACTTGTCCTATTTAGTAGCCCGTTTTTGACAGTTGTCATACGTTTTTTAAACTTAAATAGCGGCTTAAAAATATCTTAACTTATTTAATCAAATTGTCATTAATAGCTAATGATATCTTTTGTATTCTATGTGTGGAAACCGTGTGTATTTTATAAAATATGATTATTTCAATTAAAGAGTTGGGTGAATATTCTTTACCAAATAGGACAAGTAGGGATAAACATACTTGTACCACAGAATAAATAATAGTAGCGTTTTATTAGCGTGTAAATAAACAAATTGCGTGTGTACACACGACTGCACGTCAGGTTATACAGTTAAACTGCGAAAACAGCTTTTATTACGTAGGGCATAAAGGCGGTTTCAAG
Source organism: Catoptria pinella (assembly GCA_963556745.1). Lineage (NCBI taxonomy): Eukaryota > Metazoa > Arthropoda > Insecta > Lepidoptera > Crambidae > Catoptria > Catoptria pinella. The sequence goes on along the minus strand of OY750775.1, from coordinate 5,478,472 downwards.
GTCAACATGGATAGTCTGAGGTGCCGTCGTGTGTACAAGGGACCAATTGTGTGCGTTACCTCGTGACTGTCATTTACTGCCTGGTCGACTGCTTCGTCATTTTGACGGGGCAAGGTGAGTGTCGCTTCTTTACATAGTAATAGTTAGAATTATTTGGCTCAGCAGTGGGCGATGAATAATTCACGGATACTCACATCTAAAATGGGCGAGTCTGACTTCTGCAGCGTATAGAGTATTTTGACCACCATCGGTTGCTTGAGTTGTTCTACCAACAGCGATATCTCTGCGTCTCGCACGCGCCAGTACTTGTATTCCGCTACCGGTCCTTGGCCTTCGTGAGTCTGAAATATTAGACGTTGATAGGCACACTCATTAGTCAAACGCCCTTACTGATAAAGATTGTATAGCAGATGCATAGTTACACAGTGTTTTGTCTGTTTCTTTTTAATGTCAAACTTAAATAGTTTGACAGAGAGTTACCATTGTGTAACTATACATCTGATAAACAATCTTTATTAGTAAGGGGGTAATGTATATGATGTTCTATTAGATTCCTTTCACTATTTTACCATATGGCAGTAAACGTGAACACATCTGATACGATCCAATACGATTATGAACTTTGTCACACTAACTATAAGGTTGATTTAGTAAGTTGCAACATATATTTGGCGCGACATAGTACTAAACTATAGTCAATACCGTTCGCAGTAGTAGTATTAAGTAGGTAGGCATTTGAAACATGAACAATAATAAGGTTAACTGTTTTATTGTAAAAATAAAAGTAGACATGACATTTTATAACATACATACAGCCGGCGGCAATGCTGCGGCCATGGTTTTAACGTGATTTCGAACTAGGCCTAGTAGGTACTCAGTTCGGTAAAGTCGAAACCGAGTAGGTAATACTCAGTACCCGGCAAAATTGGTACTCGACGCCTGAAGCCTGAAGTTGTGTGCTAACTCGGCTACCATCTTTCAAATAGTAATAGATAACGCTTAACGTAACAATATAACTCTTATAGACACAATTATATGCAAAATCCGACTCCGTCTTTTGATATTCTAAGTGTGAACATTGCCTTAGTTTCGCTCACCACAGACTACAGACATATTGCACAAAATAGAGACAGGACAGATGTCAAGCTCAGTAATACGCGCGCTCGAGCAACGAACACCGACACGGAATAACCGGAATCTCAGACGAATATTAAACGAGTGCTCGACGCAGTGTCATTGGTGAGAGCTGTCAGTGTCACACACTGACAGCTCGAGCGCGCGTAGTACTAAGCTTGATTTCTGTCCTTTCTCTATTTTGTGCGTATTGTCAAAGGGGCTAAACAGTCTCCTAGCACAGCACCCAATAACAGGAATAGCTAGCGTCACACAACTATTACCTTGCTCAAACAAGCACTAATCGTGTTATCAATGTGCGTCTCCCACATTCTAACCACATCTTCGAGCTGTGCAGTCAGTTCTGGGTCCGCAAACCCCACGTGCGTTTCACCAGCGGTTTCATCCATTAGAGCCGCAATGTACGGCATCGGCAGTTGTATCTCTCCTTCGATATGCTCTATTGTCCTAGTAATAGAGTTCAATATTAGAACACTATTTGTGAGAACACCTACTGAAATTAGTAGTGATCTAATCTCTTATAAACAGACACTGTAGATGACATTACCCCGTTATATGTAATTTTGATTGCTTCATTATTTTTAATTTAATTTCTAAGAGGTTTTCATTCAAAACTGAAACTGGTGTTCCAAATACCTAATGCATAAACAAAAAATATGGAAAAGCTGATATTCATAGTCGTGATCACCGTTTCAAAATATTATTCACTATACGAATTTTAAGATTTAAATACAAATAATAAAGTTATAATGTCGTAGTATATTCGTACAAATCGGATTTTTACAAAAAACCTAATATGATTGCAAAAAACAGAATAATTAGAATCCGAGACAGATTTTTGCAATAGTCCGAGTAATGTTTAGAAAATTAAAAAAATCGCGAACGACGATCATTTTGCGCGCGCTGATTGGTTAACGTCAACGTTAGACCGACGGAAGCGGAAGGCTAACGGCTACCTATAGTTCTCTACAAAAAGAGTCATGTCCTAACCAACAGACTAAATCGACTCTTAGATTATCCAATCAGCATTCAAGTTTAATTTAATTTAAATTTAACTATCCGGTCCTTTACAATCGACCTAGGATTTTTGCAAAGATCCTGTTTCTACGATTATCCTACGACATACATAGTTTTTACTATAATATTTCTAATCGAGTATTCATAAAAAACATACCAATCAACAATGGAGACTAGATCCTTGATATCAGTTGTAACTTCTTCCGCCGTACTTTTTTGTTTGTCTTCTGTTGGGACTCCGGACTCAAAAAAATCCTAAGAATCGAATAAAATGGTTAGTTATACCTCAAGGTGATAATCAATATTTTTTCTATTATGTCCAACGTTGAGCGCATATTATGTATCGCATCTTTACTAATATTATAAATGCGAAAGTAAGTTTGTATAACGCCTTTACGTCCTAACTATATACTCAACCGATACACATTGTCATTGCTACAGAAAATGACATAGGCTACCTTTCATTCGGAAAAATATACTGTTCCCGAGGGATACAAAATAGTAGATTATGCAATAAGGGCTTAAAGTAGTGTATTGTGTCCCGGGCGCTATTATTGAACCCCGAGTACGAGGGATTCTATGGTTAACTCCCGAGCGGAGCGAGGGAGTTAAGGCTAGAATCCTGAGTACGAGGTGTTCAAGATCGCCCATGACAAATACACATTTAAGCCCGCGATGCATACTCTACTTTTTATACTTTCTGCGAGGCAATTGAAACCAATGACTGTTATAAAGAAAGTACTTAAGTAATTATTTGAAGTTAGAATAATAAAATATGAAAAATTAAGAATATTTACTGAAAATTAAAAGTTATGTTAGAAACATTACACCAATGGTGCAACGACAAAGTTACATTCTTTGGTACATTTATAGTTGGGTTAGAGTTTATGTTTTTGTCGTCTATTCTGTAGTGGTCAGTTCGACATTCAAATAAATCCTTCTTGGTGCGCGGGTGAAAATGAATTTCGTAAAAAGTTTTCATGATAACATACAGCCTAACTCAGAATAAGATCTCATTGCACCTAAACTTTTTTGAAACCAACATCGATCAAGCACGACTACAAGGGTTGCATTCCAAATTCAAATCACATTATTCCCCATGGGAAAAATGACTTACTTTAGGAAAGGTTTGCATGACACATAATATGCCATTGACGAGCAGGTAGTATAAAAATACTATTATTATTATTACTTATGACGATTTTCTACCATAACAACGCGGCCTATTGACATATGTAATAATAATAACAATACATAAACAATAAACTGGTCACCGTATTGTAAGTCGTGGGAAAATGCCAAACAGCCATAAAAACTATGTCCACGCGAACGAAGTCGCGGGCAAAAGCTAGTAAGCTATAAGAACGAGAGAGATAGAGAAAGAGAGATAGATAAACGTTCATTGGCCTCACATAACATTAAACGTACTACCGTTCTGTGAAACAATTTTTAATAAAGAGTACCCCCGACTGCAATGACCTTGTTATTAAACTCTTAAGTTCGGTTTTGGCATGGCAGTCGTGTTTTTAATATTTTTACTTCATACATTTTTAATAATAAATTATATAAGTAGTTTTGGAATATACTCCTCAAGGCCTTTTATTTGATAACCTTATAGTAATTGAAGAATTTTTTTTCACATTATAAAATGCCGTTTTTCAGCCGACATAATTATTGACTTCACCAGCCAGTGTCACTCGGGATGATGTAAGGATTCTAACGATACCTCACACATCCAAATCTGTTCAGGCATTTAGAAGTTATGGTGGATAAACATACAATCAATACAAACTGAACACCCAAAAAATAAGAGTGTACTATTCTCCTTTTTTTGGGCAGTCGAGTAAAAATATAAATTGTATTAGCAGTAATATAAATAAATAAACGCTGGATTTAAATCCCACACCTCGGCTTGTAATATTGTTTCGTAATGAAAGAGTGTCGCGGCAATGCTGGTATTCTGATAGTTTTTCAGTGAGAATATAATTAGATGATTTTACAACAACTACGTGGTACACACGACAGCACTTCAGGTGTTTAACTGTACAGTCTAGTACAGTTTCAGTACAGTTTAACTGTATTAAACTGCGAAAACAGCTTTTATTACGTTGGGCGTAAAGGCGGTCTCAAGGTCAACATGTATAGTCTGAGGTGCCGTCGTAAATACAAAGAAACTTTACCGATCCCAAATTTGATGATAACTTCGTTAAAGATTCCGGTTCTACGATTGATTCTGACCGCATATTTTTCATCCTGTAACAAAATTAATGACTAGTCGATATTGCTACATTGACATGTAATTTTGGTAAACCATTCCCCCTAGCATGATCACCGGAGCACAATATGATAATATAGCGATTAACCACTTTTATTTTAAAAGACAATGGATTTTTAGTCGAGTGTCGGTAAAACGGTTTATTATGTTTCGGTGGTCATGCTAGGGGGCCTGAGCTATTTACGTGTCCCTAAGGCCACGTACCGTACGCGCTGAAAGACGGCTTGCTTAGCGGTTAGAGCCTCAGATAGTCACCTAGCGTGTAGCGATAAGCGATGTAAAAAGAACGTTCTATAATGTTCACAACCGACCGCAGCGCCTAGAGCCTAGCGAGTCACCTAGCGTCTTGCGCGCAGTGCGGCCGACTGAGAACATTATAGAACATTACTTTCACTTCGCTACACGCTAGGGGACTATAGGCTCTAGGCGCTAAGCAAGCCGCCTGTGAGTGCGTGAGTGGCCTAAAACATTACAATTAGGTACACAAAAAGGTTGATAGCACTATTTCAAAAATATATTTGTAATGTTGTTTATGTTTGCTTTACTTACCTATTATTACTTTTAAAATGTAACAAATTGTTCCATTTCGACAAGTGAATTGTATTCAACAGCATTAGTTTATAACGATATATTATAAATAATATTATAATATTATAAATTTCATTTTACCTTTTTTCTGCATTTTCTCCTCTGGCAATATTAGACATTCGACGATAATCAGAAGGTCGAAGATAGTTCACCTAAAAATGTAGACATTGTGCATAAGTAGGTACTTCCTAATCGCGTAATAATAGTGACATGAAAGACGAAATTTACAATTAAAGTAACTGATATTAAGTTATTAACGACCGAATATTCAAAGGCTTCTTAGCTAAAATCTTTGGTTGAGGTCTCCTTAACTTCAAGGAAGCTGTCATTTTCAAAGAGTTTCTGTCAAATCTGACAAATTCTTAGAATTTAAACTGTTACAAAGGAATACTGTAATAGGTAATGGGTAAATAAGTGTTACCTGTGAAGCAGTCTGGTCAGTATTGTGGTGTTTGCCGGCGTACGACACTTTCCGCGAACGACTCTTATTTGATACGTCGATATCGTCGCTCCGTAGAATCACCTCGCGGAACTGATTCTTGAACAACGGGATAAAGGCCTGCAATGCAAGATTATCAAAAGTATTAAAATCATCGTCAACATCATTATCAGCCATTCTTACCCACCACGCGGGATTGGTGTGTGTGAACAACTTTTTTGTTAATTATTTATATATTTTACGTCGCGAGATAAGGGTTGCCACACACATAAGCGGGCCGGCATTAATCGGCAAGGCCGGGCGGCAAGATCGAATATAAATGTAGATGAATGTTTAGGAATCACTGCCGCTCGACTGCCGCACATTATCACTCGGCTTGACAAGGGCGAAAGCGCATTTCACCCGTTCAATCCTAAACCACTGAGTAACTGGCTGTCTTACCTATAACTGCCGGAACACAAAAATGTTAAATTGTTGTTATGGCGTCAGACTTAGGTACTGATGGAGTTAGCTAGCCTGGCGGGCTTGAAATAAGCCTCAAACAAACCGAGTACAAATGTACCCTCACCTGGGAATTGAACCCGGAACCTGAGTCTTAAACGGGTAGACGACTACTAGATCACAGAGACTGCAAATGCAACCGGAACCAACAGCAACGGCTTAACGCTTTTTCCAAAGTACCTTTACCTATAAGATTTATCTCACTTTCCTATTTAATCAGATAAAGAAGGATTAACGTGCCTTCCGAAGTAGGTAGCTATAAGATTTATTTAAACAATTTTACCAGATAAAGAAATGATTTGTACATTTCTACAAACCTCTTTCAGACGTTGTCCTAAGCTCATAAGGACCTTCCCGGTTGTCGAGCCTGCCAGTATATATTTAGGCATCATAAGTTTCGTTATCCTGTCGTTGTCAGCCAAAGGGACCGCTTCAGGAATCAGCCTCATGAAGTAGAGGTACCGTCGATTGCGACGCGTCACTTGAGGAGTGAACGCACCGAACACGGGTAAAAGTTTTGGGTACTTAATTATTTTGGGTATAGCTCTCTGAAATCATCAACGAATATTTTGATAATACTAAATAATATACTAGAAAAAATAGGACTCGCACCAGATCATGTTTCATGATCACTCGGTAGTGACTCGGTAGCTCAGCGGTCAGAGCATTGGACCGGATATCCAAAGGTCGCGGGTTCGATTCCCGTCCGAGAACATGATCTGGTGCGAGTCCTATTTTTTCTAGTATATTATTTAGTATTATATAAAAATAGCATTGTGAATGCTTAAATCTCAAAATTTAAAAAGAATATTTTGATAATTAGGTAAATCGCAAATAAAAGTATTGCCTGCCTTACTACTGTTAAGGTGAAAGATGGCATGAGAGATTTTTTTTTTGCATGTACGTAGGTACTATAATAATATCTACATCGAATAAATGATACGTGTCGAAATTTAATACTTACAATAACTGTGTAATATTCCAAAGTCCCATCGACATCAGGATCCAAATCCTCAGGAGCTGAAATATCACAATGGTCAGGTACCTTTTTAGAAGAAAAGAATATTAATAATATTGCTTTAGTAATTTTACGAATCTTTAGGGAGCTTTACGGCCGAATACTCAAACGTCACTCCACTTTGAGAGGCTCTTAAACATCGTCCTGTTGCATTAAATGCCAAAGATACGACAAAGACAGCATGATGTTTGAGCAGCCCTCAAAGTTAAGTATCGTTTGAGTATTTGGCCATTAAGTACTTTTAAGTTATGTCACGGTGGTATGATACATTATCGTGATTGACTGAGACACTGACTGATTCAGGCTGTATGGCATATATACCTAGGTACCTAGAAAGTTGAGGCATCGGAGCGAGTTCGAGAGGCGGTAGCTCATGCGAACCGGCTCCGACGCAGGCTTGTGGGTACGCGCACCTCATTCCTGTATAAATGGGACCAAGCGGTGGGGGGTGACACATCGCCTGCCTTGCACGGTCTCGACCGTCTGGGGAGATGGCCAGACTTGCCCGGCCATCTCTCAACTGCGAGGAGGCCCGTTCAACCGGGCGCACCGCCGGGTCAAAGGGATGAGTGACAACAATGGACCCCGTTACCAAAGGGCGGTGAGCGGGCAATTGCAAAAAAAAATTACCTAAGATAGTTGAATCTGATTTCCCTTTTGAATCTGACTGACGGTAGTATATTCTATTATAGAATTATGTATATATGTATTAATGTTTGATATTTATCATTACATTATATATTATTACATATTTAAATATTATTATGGACTTATGTTAATTACCGACACATGTATAGTTCTAACACCCTTACCGATTGACTGCTAGAGAATGGCTAATGGCGTTAAGTCCGCCATTTGCTGTAATTTTTTGCAATAAAGTTTAAATAAATAAATAGTTATCATGAAAGTTGCGGGCGGCTAGTGCTTACAGTGATACAATATTGGGATTCCCGTAAAAAAGTGCTTTAGATTTATATCATTACATTGGAATACTTACGAGGCGGAAAATAATATCTATCGTCTGGCATTTTTACTGCTTCATCCTCAACTTGTTCCATCTGATAAGTGCTTTTGACGTCTACATCGTCGTCTTGCACATCGGCTGCTGCGGTTTCTATATCCTCTGATTATACAATAATAAAAGTTATCAGTGTTCACTAACGCCAGTATGAATTGCGTAAAATTATGCGTGAAAGGAAAGGTTACTCACGGTAACCATACACAATTTACCCAGGCTCTATCGGCTAAAAACATTGAAGTTAATGTTAACTGTGATACATTGCTACGTTTCTTTGGTAAGTTTTTATTTGTGTCAAAACGAAGTAGCAATGTATCACATACATCTGTCAAAACACAGTTAACATTAACTTCAATGTTTTTAGCCGATACCGCCGCAGGAAAGTGTCCTTTATTTGTTTATTTTTATGTTCCCACTGCTGGGGCACAGGCCATCCTAATGGATGATGATGATGGGCCATAATAACTCACTATACGTGCCTAACGCTGACTGGTGGGTGTCAACGACGGCAACATAAAATGCTGCCGAGACCAACTGTTTAAACTGTGTAAAGCTATGCAAATTAGTGACTTTTTAGTATGGCCATAAGCCTATCTAATCTACGAGCATGCAAGAGTAATAAAACATAAAAATTACCTCCTTCCATTTCTGGAACAAAAAGAAATACAAATATTAAGTTATTTAGGAATTTAAATTGACATTTGGTACAACGACAATTTATGCATTTTATGTATGGCTTTTCTTCTTTGCCGCAACGCGTCGTGGTCGTTTGGTATGATGACCACGACGCAAATTTTGCTTTGTCGTTCGTTTGTGATTACTACAACGCGTTATGGGTGTTTTTATAGGAGCTACAACAGGAAAAACGCGTTGTGAACGATTTTTTCGCTAAACTAACCTAACCTAACACATGCATAATTAATAATTGATAATGTTAATTAAATTACTAAAAATAAATAATAAAATTTATTATATATGGATAACATTAACTTATAAAATATTAATATATTTCTGGTTGAATGTCTCTTCTACTCAGCAATAACAATAAAATAAAACTGAAGTTTACACAGCGAGCGTAGTGCCAAATTTATTAGTGTATTGAGTTACCTTTAAAAAAAAATATTTTTAAGTTACCTTTAACTTGTTTCATGCTTAAGTTACTTTTATCATTTTTCACGCTTAAGTTACCCTCGACATTTTTCATGTTAAGTTATCTTTAACATTTTTTTTTGCTTAAGTTACCTTTAACATTTTTCATGCTTTTCATACTTTTCATACTCTTCATACTTTTCATACTTTTCATGCTTTTAGCAGACTTTTTGGTAAGTTCTTCATCCAGTTCCGGTTCTGGTTCTGGCGCTCCTGGCTTTTTCTTTTTCTTTTTGTCCTTTTTTTGAGGAGGTGGAGGTGGTGGAATAAGTCCTGAAGGAGTGAAAAATGTATAGTATAGTCCCTACATACCATATTCGGCATTAGGGGTAGTTTTGTAACATGTTGTATAGTATATACTGCCTATAAAGCATAAAATTGTACTTGCCCATAAAAAAACAGCCGATTTATTTATTATTTATGAAACAAGGCAATGACTCACACAGTTTAACCATTCAGGAAACAATTTAGTAAACTACAATTTAATAAAGAAATAGCTTACTCCATTCTGTGAATTCTATGTCTTCATGAATAAGTTTGTCCACAACAATCTTTGTAACATAAAAAGTTTTCTTATCTAGTGACAACTCATTTGGTTTCAATGGGACAGCCAGGAAGGTTGTTAACTTCTTTTTGTCATCGGGAGTCTCGAACATGTTATAAAATAACTCATCATCATCTATACCAATATAAGCGAGGATTTTATCTTTTAGCCATTGTGCACGAGGATCATGAGTTAAACTTATCTCTGGTTCCCCTTCATCAATAGTTGAGGGACTTTCAGAAAAATCCATTCTGTAAAAATACCAACAGTGTTACTTAACAGGTGGTACAGGCCTCAGCACGGATCTTTAGCAGTGACAGTTATTGTGCAGACATAATTTTTAGATCTTATTGGTGGGGGTTGTGGTGCAGGCTACAAGATTAGTGCTGGCACCTATACTATAGTTTTAAGTGTTAAATAAGTACCTACAGGGATTATCATTTAAAATCAAACAGTTGTTACTTGCAGTTCAACTTGGTAACCCATGTAAGGTGCTCTTTTAATTTCATTAGAAACTATAATCAATCGTCGAAGATCAAAGAAAAAAGGGCGAAGCCATATCACTTCCGATTGCGACGTCGAATCGCAAAAAAGACATATATCGCACGTGATCGCACCATCATCGCACAGAGATAAAAAAAGGTTGATTTTGGCGGTGGATTTTGGCGATGACAGTTTGGGAGGCAAAGGCAGTGATGAGGCTTTGCCCATAAGGTTTAAGTTTGTAAATAGTAAGTTTAAATTATTAACATCTCAGTAAGAAGATGTTCATACCTGTAATCAAAGATATCTTATCTATTGATACACTTACAAAAACATTATTTATTAGAATGTAATCATTATTCTAAAGGCGATTAATAGTTAAATCAATATTTCAGCAGTATCCAAGAAGTAAAAAACAACTGAATATTTATTTGTAAACAAAAATATTACAAGCGGCTGGCTGTCATAGTAACAAAACAAACAAGTTTCATACAGCCCGCCACAAGTTAACCCGCACAGAAAAAGAATGGGATTATAAATGAGTCGTCATATTCACTTCTCGCTCACACACAAACGCCACACCTTTCGCTCTCTTACACACACTCGTTGTGGTAAGCTCATTCTTTAACTGCGCGGGTTATAATTCATTAGATATTTGACTGACATTGACATGACAGTTCTATTCTATGACAATAGTTTGAATTTTTACGCCAAATGTAAAAGAACGAAGGTTTCAAATTACACAGCCTTTGCTTTACTTTAAATTATTATTACAATCTATTCATGATTTTAGACTTTAGTAATATTTTGTTATCAGTTTTATCTTTTTGCTACCTATTCAAAGAAACAGCTTTGATTATTTCGACACGTCCTACATCTATCTAAGTAACTGAAAGAAGCAGTCGAGCTATCTATAGATTTCAAAAAATTCAAACCGATGTAACTTATTCATTGCTGCTTCAAGGATGCGTTGAAACACAAAACTGTGCTATTAGTCTTGCAGATCAGCGGCGGCTTAGAGCATTAAGAACGGGAGATGCCAACAGCACTCTTCTACACTAGATTTTGTTCACCGATTTTGGAGGGGGACGAGGTAAACACGCACAGCACACAACTTCATATTCACGCACACTCTTGTAGAAAAAAGTCTTGTTGTTACACACGCACACAAAAACAAAATCCCACACAGTTATAATTGTGGGTGGTCAAATTTGGAACTAAAAATCTCAGTACAAATTCTGACAGATCACGCTACGGCAGCGCCAAACTTAACAACAACAGCTAGTGATGTGCCGTCAAAAGACCGATGAAATTGAATGATTGGAAGATGAGTGATTGATTACGAACAAGATTATGTTAAATGGTATTCATTTGATTTTGTGATATACACCAACAATCACTAAAATGCACTTATAATTAAATGTTCAACATACATTTTTTATTTATTTATTTATTAAACATACAATTTATAGAAAAACCCAGCGACTAAAACGTAAAACCCGATTAGGTTTGTCCAGTCACTACGTATTCGTCAAAATAGATAGTCGGTATACAACTAAGCAGTATTGAAAAGAAAAAACAATTTTTTTCATTCTTATGAATAAAAAAAATAAAAAAATATGTATACACCATGTTACAAAATACCCCTAATGCCGAATATGGTATATAGGGACCATCAAGCTAAACTCTCAAATCGCGAAATAAAAAACAGCTGTTTCATACATTTTGATCTGATTTGATTTCGCGATTTCAGTTTGATAGTCCCTATCTACCATATTCGGCATTAGAGGTACTTTTGTAACACGTTGTATACATATATATATTATTTTAAGGTCTTAAAAAATACTTAATAAACACAATATTTGATCGTAAATGCGTGTGCATAGGATGATGTTAAGAAAAGCTGACTATTGTTTAAACACGAGAAATTCTAAAGCAAATTTTTGGTAGAACAATAAATTTTGAGTTTTTGCTTCACACTTTTGTGTTTGAGGTCATCCAGAATAACCTATAATTCTTTAGGTAGATTGTTAATTATGACAGGAAGAAGACAAGTAAATTTTCTCTTTCCGTAAAAGTTATTTGAGCGGCCCTTGAGAAGTTTCTTCTGCGTAATCTGTCTTGTTTGTATTCTATGATTAATCCTCGACAAAGAAGCAACGTTATCGAGTTTTTCAGTTATAATTGCGTAACTCACTGTGTCATGAACCGATATGACCTTGCATTACCTAAAGAGTTCGTCATACTTATCTTTATAGATACGATTTACTTTCTTACTAACTATAAGCTTTAATATTCGTAATTGTAGATTATACATTCTCTCTAAGTAGGTTGAAATGTGCGTCCATAGCTTGAAATTCCATATGAAATTATAGGATCTACCAAGGATTTGTACAGGATTAATAGAACTTGGAACGGTATTTTATTTTTGATTATGACAAATTTAGCTAACAGAGCACGAAGTTATGGCACACAGTTTCGATATGAGGACCCCAGTTGTGGCGGTTGTCAATTGATAGGCCTAAATACTTTTGCTGTAGCACCGTTTCTATTGGTTTGCATTGGCAAGATGATACTTTATTGTGCATACAATCGTGATTGTGTATTACTATTGAAACGTCGTGGTCTCTACAATACGAGTTGTTAATAAAACATAATAGTACAAAAAAGTGAAATAAAATAATAAATGCTTGGAAAACAAGTGATTTGTGTTTCATTTTTATTAGGTATTATTTAATTTTTGTATACATGTTCTGCCAAAACATGATTAGTTCGTTCCGATGCCAAGGTAGGCTTTATCCAGAAGCCTTGTGTAGATGTGCTGGAAGGCTCACAGCTCCGCTTTTCAAACCAAAATATAAGCAGTAGTGAATGCTTGCAGCCACCTTAAAATGAAAAAGTTGGTATGATAATATGTTAATACCTATAATCTACAAATAAATATGTATTGGTTGAATTCAAAACCTCCTTTTTGGTAGTTAGTAATTTTTTTGCAAGGAAAGTTTAAGTAAACAAAAGTTTTGAAATTTCTTACCTGCAGAAGCTGCACAATCGGAACAATTTGACTTGAGGATCTCGGCATCAGTTTCCTTTATTTTGGTTAATGATTTTGGTGTCCTATGCTCGGGCTTTGACAGGACTGATTTATAAGATTCTCTCCACTTCTACATAACCGACAGACAGCCGAGGACTAGTAACCATCCCGGGATGACCTAAAAGAAAGAGAAGATTAAAAAAGGAGAACATCACACCCGTAAAACAGTGTCTCCAATTAACACTATGTAAAGATTTTGCAAAAAAGTCAATACCTATCGATTACATATTAAATATAAAAAATAATATTTGACAATTTATGTGCTGGTCTGATCACATCAAAATAATAGTTAAAACTCATTCACTTGATCATTCATTCGTTCTTAGAGCATAAGCATTCGTTCTCTTTGTCGCAGCACTACGACTTTTATTATGGTATTCGACATGTGTTTGGTATCGTTTTGCTATCGCAATGTCGTCATTATCTTACACAAACAAAGTGCGTTTTCTTCGTAATTATATTATAGTTTGGTAATAAAATTATACTTACGTGTGATAGAAAATCCCGTTCTTAGTAAAATTTGAATTTTCAGATCGTCTTTTGCACGAAAACACTGCACAATTCACCATTTTTGCGGAGCTGCGATCGGTGACATGTGTTCTTACAAAATGACGGGTGTTCGAGACCAACTAGTTTTTATAAACTGTCACGATCAAATTGGTCATGTACTTTGGTGAAAGGGGAACGTGTATTTGCCATCTCCCGTTCTTAATGCTCTAAGAGCGGCGGTATCGGCTAAAAACATTGAAGTTCATGTTAACTGTGTTTTGACAGATGTATGTGATACATTGCTACTTTTCTTTGGTAAGTTTTTATTTGTGCCAAAACGAAATAGCAATGTATCACATATATCTGTCAAAACACAGTTAACATGAACTTCAATGTTTTTAGCCGATAGAGCCCCTGATGCAATTCCTTGGACTTACACAGTATAATCACATCCCTAATTCCAAAGATAATAGCTGTTTTTTTTTTTCGCGATTTCATAGTTGGTCCCCTAGTAAAAGTTGTTGAATTCCCATAGTAAAATAAATTGAAAAAAAGCTATGAAAAGTTTATCTAAAAAATAATGTTTATTTTATTATCGATGACATGAGTGGTGCAAAGGTCAACCACGCAAGAGGGTTCGATTCCCGCCCGGGCAAATATTGAAATGATGAATTTTAATTTCTGTGACGGGTTGGATGTTGCTGTATAATAAGTACTTGATATTTACATATTTAAAAAGTATATAAGTAAGTACATACCTACCTATCTAGCAGACTAGCACCCATATTACAAGCTTTGCTTAGTTTGGGGCTAGATGGCGCTGTGTGGAATCGTCCAAGCATTTCATTTCATCATTAGATTTATTATATACAAGGTGTAACAAAAATACCCCTAATGCCGAATATGGTATACTAGCGGCCCGCCCCGGCTTCGCACGGGTACACTCAGACTATACTACAGAATATCTTATATTATAGTGGTGGCCACATAATTAAGAACGCCAGTCGATTTTCATACAGACGAAGTAACTTTTAAGCATTGCTTCTCCGCCAGGGATTGACCGAGCGGTGATCTGGTGATGGCCATATCCAGGGAGTGAATGGAGGAGATTCAGATCGGATAAATGGTAAACCATTTATCCGGTTATGAAACTTTGGTGAGTTGTTCTGCTTACGACCGAGAAGGTCCCTGACTAAACGGAGCATTGCAATACGCATGCCGGGTGCAGCTAGTTCTAAATAAAAATATGTTGAGCATTATCTAGATTATCTCGATCATCCAACACTTCTCTATATACCTACCACATTTCTTGTCATTTTATCCGGTTGCAAAATAAAAAGGCTATTCGGCGAGCTGACTCTCGAGCAGGCGACTTTAGAGCTGGCCATTGGAGAAACAATCACTGCGCAGATCTACACCAGCCGCTCTTAAACTTTGTCCCTGTGCTTTATTAATTGGCATAGCATAGGCGACTTGACCGGATATTGTATTCTTTTAAAATTAATCTGATAATCAGATGGAAAAATTTTGCACCTTATTACAACGCATTAAGGAAAAATGACAGACATTCAATGAAATGCATTCTACCTACTCTCAGGGGAAATGACCAAAGAGAATGTCATACTACGTTGAGATGACAAATGATATTTATTTTTCTTAATTAATCAATCAAATGCACAAAGAAGTTTCAATTCCGACGTCGAAGTCAAGCACCCCAAAATTAGCTTTCTATCACTTTTTAACCCTGTTAGGGTATAAATAAAAAAAAACATACGAAACACGTGTTCAATTAATTTTGTGAAAGAATGTGTATGTCAAATTTCAAGTCAATCGGGCCATGGAATCGCGTTCTCCCATACAAACTTTGCCACCCTGTTTCACCCCTTTAGGAATTGAATTTCGCAAAATCCCGTCTTAAAAGGAGCCCCCATGGAAAATTTGAGACTCCTAGCACTTGTAGTTTCTGAGATTTCGTGATCAGTGAGTGAGTGAGTGAGTGAGTGAGTGAGTGATTTTCCCTTTTATATATATAGATAGACGAAATTGCGAAAAAAACAGCTGTTTCATACAAAAATTAAAATCGAAAATATCAAAATGTATGAAACAGCTGATTTTTTTTTTCGCGATTTCAGAGTTGGTCCCATAGTAAAAGTTGTTCAGTTTGATGGTCCCTATATACCATATTCGGCATTAGGGGTATTTTTGTAACATGTTGTATAAATATGAAATTAACATTAACTTGAATAAACCTAATAGTTTTCAATAGAATAGTTAAGTTGATTCTTAAGGTAGAACTAAAATTTGGTCTCGTGTTAAACATAGGTAAAACTTTTCACCTCTACCAGCGAGAAAAGTGTTAAAGTAAGATCAGTTATTTTCACGTGACTTTCCTGGTAAAAAGCTAAATTCAGCATTAGAAACTTGTTCTACCAACTCTTTTGGAGTTAGCAAATATCTTCATTGCTGGACACACTCATTATTTGTAATATAAATCAAAAATAGTTCGAACAAACCTATGCTAAAATAAAATTATTCATAGAGTAGGTAATTTGTTTTGTGGTGGGTTATGGCTTATTTTGCTTAGCTATCTCTGTGAAAGCCTTTGCCCCATTATTGGGAATATTTATATGATTTTGAAGAAAGCTTGAGGAGATCGATGGCGCAAACGATAGAAGTCCCACAGCGCAAAGCTTTAGTTTAATAGCAATAGACATTGTTTATTTTAGTAGGTAACATCAAAATTCCGTAGCACTTCTTTCCTGGCGCGGAGCGGATTCTACTTCTGAAGCTGACATCATCATTATCAGCCACTGCCGGGGTATGGCTAAATGGATAGGACGGATATGGAAACTAGTGACGGTACCGAGATGGTATTATCAAGAGAGTTTCCCGTCTAAGCTTAGTGCGTATGGATCATATTACGATAAATGAAATACTTTCAAAATCAAATTTATTATTTATTTGGCATTAGGTAGGTATCTACGAAACAAATCCTAGTCATAACAAATAAAAGAAATTAACTAAATTAGGTATTAAAAAAAAAATATTTACAGACAGTTTTATTAACGTTAGTCATAAGCACTCCTAAAACTATTTAAGTATTTATGGATAACAATAAACCTACCTAGTATTACTTGAGCTAGTCTGGACATTATAATAATAATTACATCAATAAATTAAATTACTTATTAGCTAATGGAAAATAATTAATGACATTTAAAATGTGAACTGACGCGATGGAATTATTTTGGCGTAACCATTGGTATTATCTTCAAGTTCTAGGTTTGATTTCTGTTTGGATATTAATCTTTCAACTGATGCTTGAGGAGCTGAATAAGATGAAGGGCCTGCATATAAGTTGCCAACATCATCCAACTGTCTGTCTATTTGTTTCGTTGGGAGAGTATGATCAATTGAAAAGTCTACGTTAGTCGTAAGAATGGGCTGATTGGAACTGTCAATTAAATTAGCTTTTTGTTTTGGACTTCCGTATTCATCTATGTTGAAAGCGTTTAATAGCTTTTGCTGTTCTTTTTCGTCTTCCAATTGGTAGCTAACGGAAGGAATGAATTGAAAAGCTACAACGTTTGGGAGATTGTTTCCTTGAATAAGACGTGCATTTGATTGTCGAGCTGCATTGTTAGATTCAATACTGTCGCCATTATTGTTGCCAAAAGTGTTATCTAATTTAGTGTACACGTAGTATGATTCGTCTTTTTTATAAGTCACAAGTTTATTGTTTTCTAGTGGATGCGGTAGCGTACCTACAATTTTATCCTGTAATTGTGCGGATATACCAGAGTTAGAACTTATGAATTTATTGAAGTTCTCATCACTATTGAAACGATCAAGTTCATTGGTGGGTGATGCTTCCAACCTAGCTGGTGGTGGTATGGGTATAGTTTCTGATTTGATGATTTCTACCTCGGAATTAGGTGATTTACCTCTATTAGTTGCGTAAACATTTTCGTTGTTTATTTGTTGTGTTACATCTGGAACAGGGAGTTGGTATAACTGCCCGCTATATATTTGTTTCGAATTTGTTTGAATATTTGTGTTGGATCCACTTCGGTATCGTGATAGCTGTGATTGGTTTTCGTTTGCTGCTTTTGATGGACTGGAACTGTATTGTTGATTTTGTGGGAATTGAATTGGTTTCTGTGAATACTGGTTTTGAGTATAACCACTGTGCTGATTTCTTTCGTTACTGGGAGTGGAATGTGTTGCAGAAATGATCTTGGCACTCTTGTATCCCCCCTGGTTATTGGTTGAATATTGCGATGATGTAAGTTGCGATATTTGGTTCGTTATTTGGGACAATTCTTTGTTGTTTATGTTTTGGAATTGTGATTGAACTGGTGATGATTTGATTGTATCTTGTTGTGCGTTGTTGTAATCTTTCGCTACATTGGTGGAGTCAGCCAGCAGTGAGAACACTAGAGCCTGTGAATTAGAAATATTAGACTGTTTATCTGAAACTAATTTGCCTATGGGTATAAAATTAGTACCTGAATTTTTGTTAACGTTATTGTTAGTAAGTACTAAATAGTTACTGCTTCCAGTGTTGAGTATTTCTAGCCTATCAAAATCACTTTCATTGTGTTTTTTAAATAAATATGAGGCAACTTTTTCTGGTATCGATATTTTAAGAGATACAGTTCTTTCAATCGTGGGAGAAAAAGATTCCTTGAAAAATGGTAAGTTAGCTATTTGATTTGTATTTTGATTTTGATTTTCATTACTGTTCGATGTTTCAATCGGGGGCTCAAGATCTGTAGAAGGACTTGATACTAAACGAGAGCTTTTGGGAATAGCAGTCGCTGGTGGTGTTACTGAAGTTAAACTTTCTCCACTTTCAGTTTTTGTTTCTGGAGGCAAATAGGTTTCTTCGGGATAGTCTACTGAATTTATTTCTCTTAATTGTTCAAACCGATCAGGAGATGCGGTATTTAAATATCTACTGGTATCCTTTACAATATCGTCTACTGTTAAGTCAAGTTTTTCTTTTGTTAGTATGTCTGTAAAGGTTAAGTTTTTACGGTTATTATGAGATTGCTGT
Source organism: Catoptria pinella (assembly GCA_963556745.1). Taxonomy (NCBI): domain Eukaryota; kingdom Metazoa; phylum Arthropoda; class Insecta; order Lepidoptera; family Crambidae; genus Catoptria; species Catoptria pinella. The sequence goes on along the minus strand of OY750775.1, from coordinate 5,459,664 downwards.
AAGCGAGAGAAAGAGAGTTCTGTATTCGGTAAAACATAGGTTGGTGAAGGCGTGGTTGGGGCTGCTCTTAATTGTTCGTTTCCATATCCAGTTGTTTGCTGTATAACATATGGTGCTAGGTACTGTCGTGATAAAATTACAGGGTCATCTACAGGTGGCAAATATAACCTAGAAGATGGATTATACGTAGTTGGAGCAAGATAAAGCCGTGAAGCTTGTGTAGGTGGCATTGATGTTGGCGAAAGATAGAGACGAGATAAAGTGGGCCGTGGTGTAGTAGATGTTAATAATACACGAGCAGGTTCTTTCGATGGAAGAACTATTTGTTTGGCTGTGGTAGGTTTATTGTAAACATATGGTTGCTCTGACTCATTTATCAGTTCTTCTGCTTCAGTCGTCGTTGGTCGGTTGTATACGTATGGAGTGGTCTCTATCAGTTTTTGTGTAGGGGGTAGGGTTGGTTTATTATAAGTGTAAGGTGTAGGATTCTTCAGTTTTTGATAAGGGGGCTGTGTTGGTTTATCATACGTATAAGGAGTAGGATTGATTAGTTTCTGATTAGCGGGTTCTGTTGGCTTATCATAGGTATAAGAATTGGTATTAACTAGTTTTGCTGATTTGGAAGGCTTAACTATCCAGGTTTTTACTGTTATACGCGATTTAGGGCTTCCACGTTTTGGATCCTGTATAATTCTTTTTAATGTTAGTGTTTTTGTTATAACAGTTGAAGGGACTTCGTTTGCACTTACCAAATTCTGTTTAGCTTCGTTACCAGCTTTGCCATTTATTTCGCTAGAAAACTGTAGTTGCGGTTCTTTGTACGTATATGGTTGCTTCTCTTGTTTTCCGCTGAATTGTTGTTTGGAATACGATATACTGAACTCATTTTGATTACCATTTACCAATCTAGCAGGGCTTTGGTTGTTTGTGTACTGCGAAAATTGTTGATTAAACTGCCCCCTTTGGGAATTCGTTGTATGATGTATAACTTGAGTAGGTCTTGTGTTACTAATTTGTTTCTGTCCGTACTGTACATTTTCATTGTTGTAACTCTGTGTAGGCCGAGAATATTGTAAATTCGCGTTAAAATTGGATTGAGTAATTTGTCCTGCGTGACTGTTGGATGGATTTGTTCCATGTTGTTGAATTTGTGTACTTTGTAAACGGTTATTCTGAACGTATTGACCATTTTGTCTTTGTTTTTGGAAAAAATCTGCGTCTCTCAGTGTTGATTGCTGTATTGTGTTAAAAGCAGCTGGTAAATATCGTGGATCGGGTGTTGATGCTGCAAATTCTATATCGTTTCCATTAAATGTGTTTTGATTTGTAATTTGTACTTGCTTAGCAGGAACATAAATATTATTAGGGGGTCTTTCGGGCCCTGCTAGTAATGCTTCATTTGGGAAAAGTTGGCCAAATGGTGGTCTGTAGTCTTGCATAACAATGTGGTTTGTCTTCATTGCGGTTTTATCTAAAGGATTGCGCATGGGATGAGTTAACATTTTCTTGATATCTTTCATGAGCTGAGGTCCCAATCTGAGGTTTCCGAATTTTTCGTTGTTGGTGTTGAAAAGCTGTTGGGACGCCTGACAGTTGACGTTCATCCACCAGTCACAGACGAATACTGCCTGATTAAATAATGTGCCGTTAGGACATAGGAACGATTGAAATCCGTATGTTGAGCCCACAGTGCACACTCTGAAGACTTGACAATTGGTTTCCAGATCTGCATAATATCCTAAAAAGTAAATTAAAAAAAATGTTACAAATGATAATAATAGAAGTATGATGGAAAAAGTCAGTAGGGATTAAAAACAATGGGTATGTATTACATACTATGTAGACACTACAATCATTCACATCCAAAATAAAAGTTATAAAAAAAGTTTTCTACATTAACAGCTAGCAGCAGGCGGGTCGGCGGGTGTCAACCGCTAGATTATGGAATCAACAAATTCAGTTAATTTCAACTAATTTCCTTACATTTTAAAGTAGAATTAGGTAGGTAGTTAACAAACCTGGTGTCTTTCCAGCGCAAGAGAAAGATGTCCTGGGAATGGCGCCCAACGTGGGATAGTCGTTGCCTGGCTCCCCGGGCACTGCCAGCCGGATGTCCCAGCCATGGCCGTGGTCCTGGTGGGCTGATGTCCTCGGGTTTTGTGCCGATGCCCAGGGTACCGACAGAGTCACTGGAAAAACAAATAAAACCTTAAAAAGTAGAAGTATTTTAACTAGACATTATTTAGTTTCAAAGTAACCAAATCATAAATAGTAGGTTGTTCAATATTAACAAAGTGAAATAGTGTATTTTCACTTAATTAAGTAAGAAGGATTTAAACTTCGGAATAGATAGAATTTAGGTAAGAAGTGTTAATTTATTTAAAAGACCTGTCGCCTAAGTAATGTAAGTATATGGAAAATGGCGATATATTTATATCTAATATATATAAAATTGCTTTAAAGCAATTTCTCTCGGTAGAGAATATTCTCCCACCGTAGCCCAAGCAGCAGTTACTTTAGCAGTGTTGTGTCCTTAGCTATCATAGGTTAACTATATAATCATCTCTAGCTTTCGATAATTATACAGTAGATTGGAGTAGAATCTGTAATAACCAAGTTCTCAACTAAAGTTCAAATGGGCACAATTACCTATAGTGCCACAATACTATGTTGCAAAGTTAAAGTGGTGTAGAGTCAGTTCTCATAGAGTTTTTGTGCGTCAGTAATCAGGTAGCAAAAAGCGAATCAATGGTAGAACTTGGATATTTGCCGTCGAAGGTGTGCTTTGTTGGAAAATCAGCCCAATATACGATTATCTAGCTAGTGGGATTACAAGCAGTTAGTAATTTTCACTTTTCTTTTCAACACCATAGGTTAGTAGCTCGAACGTGGTGTTTACCAACACATCACTCTAGCTTGCAGTAGCAGCTATTGATGTCATCATTTGAATTTATAACTTTTGAACTGGAACTAATGGTAGGAATAAAAATTTTGAAGAGTTAGGGCGACTTTTACCAAATCTTATTTAAATATCTCCTTAACTAATTTTGTTTAACTCGTTAAACAAAATTAACTTAATCATATTTAAGTATGTCTTTCACCACATCTGAAATACCATTGTTTAGCTAAATACGTTTAAGGATGCGACATATTTTTTATCTGACATAGTTTCAATAAAATTTGTTCTGTCTCCGACATATCGCAATGCTCTCGGCCTATTTAAATAGTCTATTATCTCTTCATCATCATCATCCCACAAAAAGTCTCATAAATCAAGTTAAAATAAACTAAGAAATCACATAACCTCTCTTTCTCATGACAAGCTCTTAAATGTATTTAGCAGATTAAACAACCAAAATTGGGCATTTAACTTTGACAGTTCGGTAAACACGTTTAGTATGTGGTGAAAGACTCTGATTCCTTAAATGTATTTAACATAGCTTAAACATATTTCCTAAACATGTTTAGTGTTTCGTAAAAGTGGCCCTTATAGGTAATTCTATTCACCTAACTAGTGGCTCAGTGAGCTGTAGACCTTGCTCAAATTGTATGTTGTTTAAAAATTAATCTTATAGATGTCGCCACGAGCTTGACATTGATTTTGAAAAGCAGTGGCAGTACTATGTGCTGTTTGGTAGTTTAGGTATTCTTTTAGTATATCTATTCGAAGCTAGATGGTGCTTTGAACATTTTTTGAATATATGATTTTTTTTGCAAAATTTTTAAAAATTGGCTTGATTACAAAAATCTATAATATTATCGAACCTCACAAAATTTCACGAGAATCGGTTGAGAAACTGTAGAGGAGAACAGACAGCCGGACATACGAGCGATACAAGCTGGAGCAAAGACGATTCGCTCGCGAAGTTTTAATTAAAGTTGATTCGAATATTTCACATATTTCATTAATGCTATAAAGCATCTAACCTGCTCTTAAGACTCAGGGCGCCATTCCATAACATTCCATAACGTAACACCAAAACCAAAACACTTTCATTAATGTCATTCAATAGGGTCTGTCAGGTATAAACCCATAAAGAGTCATAATTATTTTACGTAACAGCCATAAAACACACCTATTTATAATTCATTATTCATGGTTTCCGTTACGCCGGGGACTGACCTATGTCACCATGGGTCACACCGGCGGCCTACAACTAGAACGAATTCTATATCGGTTAGATAACCTTACAAAATTAAATGGGATATGCTTAAGCGTTATGCGGTCCATAGGAACGTAATAAGCAAACATCACATTTATTTAATAGGATGTTTATTTAAATTACCCGTTACTTATTTTCGGAAATGTCACAAATGTGACACCTTGTGACGCGTTTTAGCAATATTGCGCTAGGGCTATTGGTGTCGTAAGAAAATAAAAATTGCCTTTGAGAAAATTATATTAATAATCTACTTAGTTACCGATTTTGAAGAAAAAACTAATGAATTTTCTTATGAGTTAAATATTTAGTCAAGATTATCACGAGTAACAAACTGAACCTAAATTAAAATTTAAAAACATAATTTATATTCATGAAAAGATTTAAAAAATCCAATCACGTTTTGAATAGAAGTTTTCAGAAAGCACACTATCTGACTATGATGTCCATGACGACCTACACTTTTCATGGAAAATCCTACTTGATATTATAAATGTGAAAATTTGGATATTTAGATGGTGTACAGTGGTTTGTACACCTGTTTTCAAGGTGTCGCCATCTCTGAAGTCCCGGCTTCGATCACCGGCTGGGTCAATTTAGCGGTATACCGCTCAAAGAAAATAGAGGCTACCATATGATTTTCCATGTAAAAGAGTTAAGTTTTGAAAGGTATTTTTCTGATAAATTCAATTTGATTTAAAAAAAATTGAATTTGACGTTGTTCAAAAGCTAAGTAACTTCTCCTATTCGCCGTGTGTCAGTTAGAATAAAAAGAGATTGGAGTTTTATACAAAAATACGCGAATTTTAACATTTTTCAATTGTAACTGACACACGGCGAATACGAGAAATTATACAGTAAATTCGGTAAGTTAATGACTATTACAGCTTTCAAACAATCAGATTGAATTTATCAGAAAAATACCTTTCAGAACTTAGCTCCTATGGTGGCCCCAATTTTCTTTTGAGCAGTATAAAATAGAGCTCAATAAAAAATCTGTCAACTACAAAAAGGTGACATTCCACTTTCGCCGAAACGATACAAAGCCTATCAGTTATTTTAATTTATTCGGTTCACATTTCCGATGCGACCTATGTTTTCGTGGTTCGCTATTATTAACGATGGTCTCTTTCGTAACAAATCTTCATCTGATGAGTTTCTTTTGATGTTAACGCCGACGTTTTAGGGTTGGTGATTTATCGGATCTTACGTATCAAATGATTTTGACACAGATTTGTGCGTTTATGTTTATGAATGGGTTGGAATATCCGGATGGTTCTCATTCAAAGTTTTGTTATTACCTAACTACCTACTTAATGTGCTAATGTTATTAGTTATTATGTAGGTATTTGTTTTGTTCCCCGTTCATTTATTTATAGAATGTGGCATCATACCCTTCAAGCAGCGTAGGAGCAAAACGTTGCGACCGCCGCCGACCGGTGATCGCTTTCGTGGAAAACATTTTCCTTTGCAAAAGTAAAAGTGTTTATTGCATAATAATTATTATTACTCCTGTATTAAAGTCATTATAATGGTGTTAGTAAAATTTCTTTTAGCTTTGTATTAAAAAAAAAATACTTATGTATAAACTAGGGTAGAGTAACACAATTATACGATACGATATTATATTTAATTGCTTATCAATTAAACATCTTACCTACACCTTTTATTTCTACGATTTCATAAACAAGTCTGTCAACTAGTAGGAAGTTCTTGAAGCGGTAGCCATCATACTTTACTTTCATGGATTGTTTCATGGATTTAAAAAGAGGCGCTGGCTTGCAGTGTAAGAGTTGATAATTACTAAGAGAAATTCGACGTTCCCACTAGTGACTGAAGGTCGCGGGTTCGATTCCCGTCCGAGAACATGATCTGGTGCGAGTCGTATTTTTTCTAGTATATTATTTGGTATTATATAAGTCAATTAAAATAAAACACATTTGAAAGACTTTTACAAAGGACCAACTAATACAGTTTCATTTAACGGTAAGTATTTTAGACAATAGTTAGGTATTTTGGTATTTTTTTTGCATATGCCAATGTTTCTGCACCTTTGCACCTGCCTTGGTCATGGGCTAGGTAAAAGCTAGTTATTAGGTCCAAATTTAAATAATTTTAATAGGTGGACCAATTATTTTGTTCGGAATAATATTCCTACTGTCAAAGAGCACAGCCAAGTTTCACAACTATTTTTGCAGTGAAGTAATGCGCAGTGCAAACGCTCTACGATAGTAAAATACAAGTTCTAAACTCCAGTGAAGAGCACAAAGTGAACTTTTAATGGTTTAGCTTTTATAGAACTGTGTTTTCGTACGTGCACCTCTGTTTTCATTGTCTTTCTTTTATGACACGTTATGCACTTGAGGGTAGTAAAGTAAAACAATAGAAGGCTGTCCAATGAAAATGAGTAGCAAAAAGCACTCGACGCCTTTCAAATATATAAGGCGTATACTATACCTAACGGAAATGTAATTTTGCATAATTATTTGAAGAGAGCTCTACATATAAAACTGAATATTTTTCTTAAAGTAAATGGGTCAAATTCAAAATATACGACTTTTAAGACCCCATACTTTTCAACAGCTATATCATTTATAACTGCAATTAAAACTTTGATTTTTTTAAAGATCTGAATATAGGTACTACTGTAGCACATAAGCGTACCTAAATAAAAAAATAAATACTTTATTTTAAAACATTAGAGAGTGCATGTAAGTTAAATGAACACACATAATGTAAGTGATTGTAACAGAATTATTATTTCTTTAATTAAATACTTAATAATTTTTCAAATTTGATGTTGATCATGAAAAAACAGTAATTAAGTAGGTACCTACTGAGATAATATTTTAGGTACCTACTGAAATTATTCTTATCATCTACGAAAATAATTATTCCAGTGCAGAACGAACCTACAATCCCTAAATTTTTTTATAAGGTCACAATTATATAAATAATGTATTACATTAATTGACCATACCATGCTTTATTCTTACCTAAAAAAGCAAATCTCCACATTTCAAAAGTCCATTCGAACACTGGTTTTCAGCACAAAATAAATGTTTTCAGGTACGCACTGACGCACAATGATTCACTTTAAGTACTAACTTTTGTACTCTCACAAAAAAATCAAAGTAGAGGGGGCGACATGGCGACTCGCGAGTCGTTGTCACAAATGCGTGGTCGGTGTTTAAGATGGTGGTAATATCTTTCTCTGGTGACATACGCCCTACCCTGCGCCCGCGCCGTGTGAGAAAGCGGGTGTCAATCGTGCTCTAAGCCTATCAATGAACAATATTCCACGTGCTATATTATAGTAGTAGATTTATATGCTGACGCAGTTGAATGAAGTAGGTTAATGCTGAATTTGATCTTTTGTGAAATATTTTTGTTGTTTAATGTTCGCCTTTTGTAATTCGAACTACAAACATCATTCCAATGACGATTATTTTATAATAGGTCTCGAGACGCGGCGGCCGTACCGGACGAACAGCTTCGAAACTCCTGTCTGCTCCAAACGCCTCATCTCTTCATCCAAAATTATTTTTTTACAACGCTATGCAAGTGATGCTAAGATTCTTTGAAGTGCTGGTTATTATAACGCGGCAGTTGAAGTTATGCTGAAAACCAAGTTTGTAACTACAGGCAGATTCTTTATTATCATCATGAGGAAGTTAGTCGCAAAGTTTACCAGTTTTACGTAATTCGGAATACGATCATAATTCAGGAATTACAGAATATTTACCTTACGATAATTTTTAAGTTATATCCTATGCGTTGGCATTTACTTACAAAATATGCGTCATTATTGACTATTTTCTAACAAGTCTCATGAAACTACGTCTTGACCAACGAAAACCGAATAACGGTTAATTAGTTTACTCGTTATTTGCAACGTAAAATAATAATTAGGGTTATCAAGTTCCCAGAATATTAGTGCAGATTGAGAAAATAAGCAACTAATTAAAAAAAACACCTTTTTCTTAATGTCCATTACGAAAGTCCCTAAGTGCATGCACAGTGAAATCCATTTATTCAGATCAGCCAAACTATGACACAAAAACTAGTCAAGCGCGAATCGGAAATGCGTTAAGGAGTCGTTTTTTTACTAGGACTAATATCATACTTAGTGATGCAACTTGAAACATGCGGATAAATTAAATCCTGATTCAAAAGATAAAGAAGTATTTTGTATTCTATTCATAAAATGGTTTTCTATGACATTCAAACTCATTAACTCTAAAAACACGTTTTTTTTTCCAGCGTACAAAACTGCCCTATTTAAAATTTTGATAACCTCCGTGGTCGAGTAGCTTTGTACACCGGTTTTCAAGGTGCCGCCATCTCTGAGGTCCCGGGTTCGATCCCCGGTTGGGACAATTTAGGTCTGGGTGTTTGTGATACCACTGTTGTCTCTGATTTCCATAACACAAGTGCTTTAGTTATTTACTTTGGAATCGGAGCAATGTATGTGATGTTGTCAAAAGTATTGAGAAAATAAGATTATCGTTTTATTGCAATAAATGTCATAAAGTGATTTTACTTGTATAGTGTTTAACCCTAAAACCACCGATAGTATCATTCAGAAACGTTACCTACTTTACGATCGAACAGAGTGCGTGCCGCGCAAGATTTTGATTGTCATGAGAACAGCGGGTAAAAACTGTCTCTACCAATGCGAGTAGCTCAACTGCTTAAAAAAGACGTGTGTACGTAATGACATAATTGCATTATCCAGATGCTTTTTATGCAATATAATGTTTACGACACCGTTTTGGTGTATCAAGAGTTTTCCATTTACATTAATTATACAGAAATTATATAAAAATAGAGTATGAAAAGAAGGACATTACATTTATTAAAGTTCTCCTTATACTTTCGATTAACTTAATATTTTCATTCTAATATTACGTGGATAATTTACCGTTATTTCTATAAAACGAATATAACGAAGAATTTGACGACCTCCGTGGTCGAGTGGCTTAGTATACCGGTTTTCATGGTGTCGCCATCTCTGAGGTCCCGGGTTCGATTCCCGGTTGGGTCAATTTAGAAAAACAAACTTTCCTATATTGGCTCAAGTCTGGGTGTTTGTGATACCACCGTTGTCTCTGATTTCCATAACACAAGTGCTTTAGCTACTTACTTTGGAATCGGAGCAATGTATGTGATGTTGTCAAATATTTATTATATTTATTTATTTATTTATTTATAAGCGGTTACCTTGTTACTGATGGCAACTATCCCAATATTTAAATCTCCTGCAGGATAGTACACCTTCAAATTTAAGTCAGCACTTAATCCAGGGTGCTGTAAGTTCATGTATAGGAGAGAGTAGCCGAGCATACCTGAGTGCAGACCAGAGTCGCGTCTGCAGAGAACTCGCAACTTCGGCCATACATTACGAGATATTTCTATTAGAGACACCATTTGGCCGCTTCAAAGACATAATGAAGATTTCTGTAAGTATTTAAAATGTCGTGGATTTACCATCGTGATTTTTTTAAAATCACGAAGTGATCGTCGGCTTTTTTATGTCGGCCACGTTTTATGAAATAATGTGGGGTGTCCATAAAAGTTGTAGGTAATTCAATGTATAGATAATAAACTTTAATTTTGACCGATCTACGGCCATGTCGCACTTTTGGCTAAACATCGGGCACATACACTGGTGATCACATAACCATTTTCAATGTTGATTTTTTTTGTATTTAAATCAGAAATCATATCAAGCACATCACTCAGATTTATTTACAGAGAAATACCCATGAAACGACATTCAAGGAATCAAATCCCAACTTGTGAAATAAATTTTGTGACTTCGAGTTTTCAAGCAACGTGTAAGCGAGGACATCTCTCTTTTGTTTCAGCATCTGATTTGTGACAATTTTAGTTAAATACGCAGCGTAACCGTTTCTCCTGTGGATCGCTAAGCAGTACATGTGCGCGAAAGCACCAGTTTGATCCACACTCATCCAGCACATAGGTTTGTGGTCTACTGAAGAATACAGTACGAATACGAGGCCATTCTTTGCCAGTGTTTCGAAGAGCAATCGGGAATGACCTGGAGTGTAATAAGTCCACGTGCGGTCAACGAGATCTAAGTAATCCATCTTCAGAGGCCCCACATAGGCGTTTTCAGGAGGACTGAAAAAAAAAATGAACTAAAGTAGGTACACCTATACAACATGTTACAAAAATACCCCTAAAGCCGAATATGGTATATATCGCGAAAAAAAATCGGCTGTTTCATACATTTTGATATTTTTGTATGAAACAGCCGATTTTTTTCGCGATTTGAAAGTTGGTCCCATAGTAAAAGTTGTTCAGTTTGATGGTCCCTATATACCATATTCGGCTTTAGGGGTATTTTTGTAACATGTTGTATACATTAGTATTTATTTATTTATGTAAAAGCACATGTAGTATCACTTTCACGTCAATATCTGAGATCTTAAACAAAATCTGAATCAAGATACGTAGGTATTAGTTACTTGGTAATTTCTAGTGGTTTTGAATCTCTGTCCAAAAAATGCTTGCACGCTTTACTTTCGCTCATGCGTAGCGTTAAATGCTCGCTCACACTCTTCAGGCAGGCGAGTGTTTCACAGTTCACAGCAGGTGCACACACATTTCTTTTCCAATCAACGATATTTGTACTGATCAAAGCGTTCTCTATAGCACTTGTATCTTTACTAATTGGATAAACAAATAATTGATAGTAATGTTCCTGAAAACATAAAACGGGTTCTATAAGTGTGTGCGTTTGGCCTTATTCACTTAGAACGTTATCGCTAACTTTCCATTGCAACAAACGATAAAATTAAATATTCGCAAGTTTTTTAATGCCATAAGGTACAATACTTACATCAACGTTTGCGATTGCTATAAACTAAAGACTTACCTATGTGAATTTATTTATTGCTTATTTTTAAGTTTAAAGTTAGCGATATGATATTTTACCAATGGAAAGTTGGTCACATGATTAGGGGGGCTGATGCTAAGTGACGAGACGATGCCGAAAGTGGAAGCAGCAATAACTATTTTAATCTTTGACTGACTTTTTTGACTGGACTGCCTACACTTATTATAACAATGTTATAATATTGTTGTCATCGCGGACTCAGGAAAATTACTTGAGTATAGGTAAGTACTTATTATTTTTTGCCGCGAATTCCTTATGATAAAAATGATGTCCATGTTTCAGTTAAGAACTTCCTTCGTGACAATATCTGGCAATCACCTACTTATTATTTTGTAAAAGGGTCTAACCCATAGACTTAGAAAAATTTTCGCTGCGCTCAAGGTCTAACCAAAGAGTAAGTATGTTAATAGAGAGGTCAAACTGTTATTTATTTACGACTGACCTTGTCACTGATGGCAACCATCCCATTGTTAATATCTCCTCCAGGACAGTATACTTTAAAATTAAAGGTTTCGTACATATTAGGGTACCGCATCTGTGTGTCCAGAAGACAGTAACCCTCAACTCCTTGTGGCCAGTACTTTCTATAAAGAGCTTGCAATTTCGGCCAATCGCTATACGACATTTCTGTTAGTGAGTCCATCCTGTGGTCAAGAACATAGAATATTAGTTTTATCAACAATCTTTGATTACTTGAATATATATTGTGTGGAAGTTATTGCTAAATATTGTTTTTGCATCCACAAAAACACGCTTGGTAAAAGTTAAGACATGCAAGGAATCTGTGCACCCCCCACCTGCCCACAAATAAGTGCACATGCAAATATTGCATATTCTCAAGTTGATTTTCTAACACATTGAATTAATGTGTTAGAAAATCAAGTTGTTTACATTATCTACAAAGTAATTGAAAGTATTAGCATTTTTTAAATGTGTATTTAAATGTTCATGAGTTTCACATTTTGTGGTGTGGTGCGGTTTGTGTCCCTTTCTTCCTACCATGATAATAATATTTAACCATGCTCCCTACTCAAAGAGACAATACAAACTACTCAGATGGGAGTTAGAGAGGGAGATATCAGAGATAAGCTTATTTATTTCTTGTAAAATAATATTATTAGCATTATGAACGAAAATATTAAAAAAAAAATTAAAGACACTTAAACGAAATAGCGACATCTATGTAAGACCAGTAAAACCAATGTTTATCACTAGCATAGCATAGAGGTAGGAGGTAGAGTGGCTGCTTTCTTAAAAATGAGAATGGTGTATTAATTGTTTTTTTAATATTTTCAGATATTTTGATTCATTTCATAGAGTAAATGTTTATTGATATAGGTATTGAAGTTAAATAAATATTACTTTTTCTCCTTCTCTGATTAAATCAAATCAAGTGAAATGAGTTACGATTACGACCTTATACATTAGGACAGGAGATGTTTACGCTTCAGATTACTAGATGGCACTACCTTGTAAAACAAGAAGTGATTAATAAATAAGAGTATCATGGCGAGTCAACCAATCAACCCCTGCCTGGACCCCGAAGTGATATTACGCACGAGTCGCACGACAGCGTCATGTGATAACCATAAAAAATTAAACAATGCCACAGAATAAATATAGTGAAAGCAGTAACATAATTACGAGAGCACTCACACAGTCTCGTGTCCGTCCACAGACTACTAAGTGTGTGTCCGTCGTCGAGGCGCGGCGGGCGACGGCGCGGCGCGGCGCGTGTGTCGCGTCAGGCACTCACTACGTTGTCATTTAAGTATTGATATATACTAGTATTGGGTATGTTATCTGTGGTATTTTGTTATCACTGTGCAGGCAACGCTCGCGCACCCCCCGTCCCTACACACTTTCCGCGATTTTTTAATAATGTACCGTCCACGAGTGTATTGCGTTGTTTATTAATGCTAAAGGTAATCTAGTGTTTAAAACTTTACAAAAATTGCGCCATTGCCACAATTTCTAATGAACCAACAAAGAAGCGTAAGGGGCTTGGTTGAGATACTGCTTTAGGCTATATTTACTGTGGCTATGTGATGTTCTATGATGTAATAAGAATCGATATAAAAGTATCAGTTGCTATTTTAGTTATGTTATTATTAAAGCTACTCTAGTTACTATCTGGTTTCAACTTTGTACAGCAGTAGTGTTACATATTAATTTGTATCTACGTCTACTATGGATATTCTCGTAGAATTACCATTAGCTCAGTGGCCTATTTTGAAGAAAAGACTAAAGGAGCAATGGCCTCTTAATGTGCCCGGGTATAATGCTTTAGATTTGAATATGAAATATCAGAATATAAGAGAAAGCTTTCAATTCAAAGTGTTTTGTCCGCTGGGAAATATCGACTATGGATTTGTAGCGACAAATAGTAAGGTATGTATTACTTACCTTTATCTTAACTAAAAAAATATTTACTTACAATCATTAATGAATAAATGATATGAAGGTAGGTTAACCTACCTTTTCATTTATAACATTTTTAAAGGAAAACCCAACTAAGCAAATACGTACAGTACTTACTTATTAATAGTTAATTTGACGGAAATTCACTGAAATAAATCAAGTACACTTACCCTACTTTACCTCACCTATAGACGCTACTAGGTATTCCGTTCCATAAAACATTTAGCTGATTGAAATAAGTTTTATACAATTTTATTATACAATAGCGAATGCCAATATTATCATAAAGATCGTACTCTATGTAATACATTGTTTTTAAATTCATAATATAGGTACCTATGTAGAGAAAAAACCTTTCAAGAGCGAGTCAGGCTCGCCCACCGAGGGTTCCGTACCGTCATATACAAATAAATACACTGCAGTGTATAATATTGCAGTTTTGAGTCAGCGCCATCTCTTGACCGATACTAGAACTAATGTAACTTTTGTTACCTACATTACCTATTTCATTGTTCATAGTTTTGTTATTTCTTTCCTTATCGTTAAAAAGTACCTTAGGAGAACGTAGTTTGCACACTAGCGCTGCCATTGGAAAAAAAATCACAGTGCTTAAATAAAGACGAAATTGTGAATTTTATCTCTGTAGTGCACTCCGAGGAAGCTTTTTTGGTACTTTTTATAGCTTAAGCAATATTTTCTAGCCTGCCATTTAGTTTAGTGGAGGTTTTTGGCGAAAAGTGGCCACTTTCGTTACAGTCTGAAGTCAGTACAGTCAGAAAATATTGTGCAAGTGATTAAAAGTACCACAAAGCTTCCTCGGAGTGCACTATACAGAGAGGTAATTCGTTATTTCGTCTTTAACTAAGCACTATGTTTTTTTCCAATGGCGGCGCTAGTGTGCAGACTACGCGCCCTTAAGTGACTTTTTTTGTTAGTAGAAATTACCACTTAATTCGTTGTAAATGCATGTGGCATAAGTTAGCTGAGTATTTAACATTTGTGCGTAAAAGTCCAAGATAAAAGTTTAAAAAAATATATGATTTTTTTTCCAATTCTCTTTACAAAACGGCAATTTCATACTTAAACCCCTATTATATTACGAAGTCAACTTATATCACATCATTAACCCATCAAAGCTCGGAAAATGAGACACAATAGATATTCCATTGTTGTCCGGCCGCATTCGGCCGCTCGGGCATTGATGAATTAATTAATAAAAAAAAGAACAACAACATTGGCTTTTTTATGTGAAAGGAATTGTAGCAACTGCTTAAAATATTGTTTTTTCAGGGATGCTATGCTGAATGTAATGTATTCGCCTTTTCTGAAGATACAACACAATTGGAAAATGCGTTGGTTACAACTCAACTTATTGACTGGAGTAAAAAAGTATGCATAGACCTTGTAACTTCAGTTACATTGAAAATTATTATGGAAAAGGTTGAACCCAGAATCGGGTTCAAGACTCTATGTGAAATAAACAGAACAAAAACGTTTTTTTTGGATAAGAGGACTAAACCATTCGATATTGTAGGGTGAGTTTTAAGTACTTTGTATTTTTTCTGTTTTATTATTACTTCACCACCCCATTTTTCTACATACAAGGTGAGTTTGATGGTCCCTATCTACCCTATTCGGCATTAGGGGTACTTTTGTAACACGTTGTATATTCATATAACTTCATATTCATAGGTAGTTAAATGTAATAATGTCGAGTTTTATTTAATTTAGATTTTTCGCATTCACAATGCTATTATTTTATTAAGATTAATAGTATTGGAAAAAATAGTAGAAAAAATCGACTCACCCGTAGCACCTCAGACGGGACGGCTACGAGTCGATTTTTTCTAGTATTTTTTCTAATATTAATAATGTCGAGTTTTGTTAAAACTTTTGATTGTGTTAAATTTTCTACTCTTCGTAGGTAATTTAAAGCGGATTTTATGAAATCTCATTTCAATCTGGTATGGCTTTACAAGTTCGTCACTTGAAGTTCATTAGTTTTTTTCATATTTCATAAATTTTTTTTAATATTATAGATTTCCAACTAACGTCTACATGGCGCCAGTCAAATCTGACCGTGATCACATTCAAAGGGTGGATTCTAAGTGGCCTTACAAATATTCTACCAGCGACGTCTATTTCACAACTTTAGCTCGTAACAACTTGGGATACGGTCTTTATTTGAAGGAGACTGATGCTTTAATAGCATGGGTTTTCATAAACGAGTACAGTTTTATATGTCACTTGTATTGTGAAGAAGAGCATAGGAGGCGGGGCTATTCTGAAATGCTGATGAAGCATGTTATCAATGATCAGTTGGGCAAAGGTAACGACATATACACTTTTGTTGAAAATTATAACGAAAACTCTCAGAGACTGTTTTATAAACTGGGATTTAGTTATATTGACGAGGGGGTTTATATGTTTGTGCAGAAATAGGACTCAATTATTAATTCAAATCATACACTTAATGATTCTACTTATTGTTTCAAGTAAATACCGAAAACTTATAGTAAAACACAATCTAAGCAATGTCAGTTAACTTGAAGACAACGTAACGTTAACCAATTTATGCTATTATAATCGGATTCTATTCACAGAAATCGTGTGAATAAAGAGACATTACGGCAGCAAAAACGGGTTAGGATAAATTGTGAAATCATAAGCATAACAAACGTGTGCGAATGTCAAGTTAATGAATGGTCCCATTGTATCCTAGGGATTTGGTAATTAATCTGAACCTCCCCTTATCCAACCAACTTGCTTAATTAGTGAGGTGGAAACTTGAAAACATGAACGAGGTGAACGTAAGAAACAATTTAATTTACATGTTTTTAAAACCTATGCAGAGTTTTCATTTAATAATTACGCGGAAATAGGGACCTTCACGATGTTTAAAGTTTTAATTAAGAACGCGAATGTCTTGACAAAATGTTTACGATTTTAAGCTATATCTACGCGGAAACGTCTGGTGAAATATTAATTTTATACTGTAAATTAAAAGAGTTTGCAATTTCTCACGTCTAAATTGAAATAAAAGAGCAAACTGAGACTTGTTTTCTTAAAGAGTAAGAATTGACTCGAAAGTAACGATGCTGAAAATGTTGTAGCAACCCTATTTCTTGTTCCCTTCACTCTAAAATGAAGAACTACGGGGAATCCTAATGGTGACTTTATAACGGCGGAGTATCTCAATCTGTAATCTCAATAAAGACAGTGTTTCTCAAACTGCATAGTGGGAAGGGGTGGCGAAACTGAATGCTTTCCTGCCTTTGCATTTAAATGCGACATTACACAATAATTGAGAAGCATCACTGAATGTAAAGTAGGCATCGCAGTGAATAGATAATACTTAGAAGGAAGGATAACTAGTTAACGAACTCAGGCAAGAAATATATGGACGGTGTGAACCCTGGTTTCCAGTTCTTCATTAGATTCAAAGATATCCACAATAAAACCTACAGGCCCAGTGTATGGGCCGTACAAATAACGGGTAAGTAATTCATTACGGGTCTTCGCATTATTTTCATAGACATATAAGTATTTTTTTACAAATACATTAATGAAAGTTAAACTTATCCGAATTGGTCTCCAGCCTCAGCTATTGCCACAGCTGATTTCCAGGTGGAGCTAAATACATATAAAGCAACAACACTCGCCAAACAATGCAATAACTTAATAAAGCAAAAAAAAGTATTTAATGTAAACTAAACACAACATTTCACTTAGAACAGCCATTACACATGTGTTATTTTTAGACAATAGAATTAAACATATTAATACAAAGGTTCCAAAATACAAGTAGCGTTATTTATCTGACTATCTATTTTAATTACTTATTAAAATAAATAAGCTAACCTAAATAACGCTAAATAGATGATCATTTAGAACTCTAATTTATCGGCATATAAATTATTGTAGAGATTTTTTTTTTAATTATTTAGACTGTAAAGCATGTTGCGAGATTCTATCATAGAAGTATTCACTTCTATGAAATAGAAGTACATCTTATATGCTTAAAACTGTAATATAACTATTTGTATTCTAAGCTTTATATGAATTTCAAGACGTGTTGCAAGAAAATATTAATTCTGCAGCTAATGAGAGAAGACTTTGAAATTCAGGCGTGGACTTTCTCAGAAAATATTTCAATAATTAAGATTGTTTATCTGTTAGCTTTAAGTTGTGCTGTTAAAATATAGCAAAATATTAAAGTTATAACGACGAGTGTAGAAGTTTTCTTTTTCATGCATGACACAATTACCTAGTTATTTTAATCTCAAACATTTTCCATACAGCAATAATGGCTACATTCACAAGTAGGTACCTATTTACTCAAAGTTTGGAAATCCAAATAATACAACTCCACCCCAATAATACAGAATATCATTTGGTACAATTATGGAATGTTGCGGCATCTTGACGGTTTCAAAGAGACATTCGTGAGTTTGTATTTGGTTTCACACATGGGATGGTTAGATCCCGTGGGAATCCCCTTTGCCGTCACCCTCGAAACCTAAACGAGGATAACAGTTAAGGAAATGTCAGGTACTCCTTCACCATGAAAATCTTTGAAATCGTATTTCAAAGATTTTTGAAAAATCTTGTGCCTTAACCAGGAATCGAACCCACCAAATATGAAAAAAAAAACAATCTTTTATTTTTACGATGCCGATTGAAAGGGTTACTTATTAGGATTTTTTTTTTGAGTAACACAGCATCTTAAATAAAATAAAAGAAAGACCATGAAATTTAACATTCAAAATTTAAGTAATACATATTGTTTCAATGTGTATAGTATCGAATCAAACACATAAATGCGATTGTTAAAAAATCTTTGAATGTAGTTTCTCATTATTTTTAAACTCTCTCATTATATTTAAGGTATTTTGCTGATCTGATGAATCAAGATTGAGACAAAATAATAGATCGTTCTTTTAAAAAGTGATATGTGTCGTATCGATACATAAATGTCAATTATTTACATAAGCTTGCTTGCTTGCGTTATGACATGTGATTTTGACGTCTATTGCTTTTGAAATCAAATATGAAATGAAAGTTGGCCATTGTAGTGACTCTGTACGAGTTTATAAATCGATGTAAAAAACTATCGGCTATATTCTGCTGGATTGCTGATGTCTTTAAAATATTGAGAAAGAAAATTTATCAATGTTTTACTACCTACTTCACTCAGTAAAAAGTGAAGTATCGATTAAGTTCCTATACAAAATATTTGCATTAACATCTATACCAGGAATTATATTAAAGATCAGCTATTTAGACAAGTAAGTACCTACTAATAGTAGAGTACCGCCTAGTTTTTGTTAAGAACGGTCAAAAAAATCAGCAACACCGACGCATATTAACAGAAATATTTGTGACTGTAACATGTCAAATATGCCTTTGGGCCAGCTAAAATTAGTAACCCTTTCTTGGGGAAGCACAAACCGGGTTAGGCCAAAGATATCCTTCTGGAATTTTGGGATAGGCCTGCGGCTGACCTGCACTTACCCTCTGACCTTTCCGAGCCCGCATCTAGCGACAGATTAATGGATCCCTGAAATATCATACACGTTCTGAAATCTGAAGGTTAGTTTAATTTAAATCTGAAACTTAGCTCGGAGATCGTCGCATTCTGTGGCCCGCACGGATTTTACTTGATTATCAGTAAATCAAATGGCGTGCGTTGGAGCATTTCAATCTATACCCTTCAAATAATAGCACCTTACAGCCGCTATGTTGGTTTTTTTAACGCCACTTACCTAAGAACACTTGGGCTGCCAAGACAAATCTAACGATGTCTTAGTTACAGAAATCCATTCAGCCGTTTGAAAGATATGAGGTAATAAAGAATATTACATACAAACACACATACATACAAGATACGCGGGAAAAAATAACCCTTTCTTTGCAGTCGGGTAAAAAGTCTTGAACTCCACTCAATTGCTGTGTGTCTCCACGCAGAGTCATGCTCGACGAGCAAGGTTTATTTTTATTTATTTATTTATATTATTCTAATGTGGAAGTTTTTGCGAGCATAGCGACCCTACAAATATGCTCGATTTTGCAACACTTTAAAGCTTATATTGGTCCAACCGTTCAAACTTATTTTATTGAACCGCTTAGAGTTTAGAGAATTCAGTTGAACCGAAAAAAATCGAGCTTGTAGTTTCGCGGGGGACGTATACAGCTGTAAAACTCGCTTAGTATCCAAAGCAATGTCAACATAGTTAGGACTGATTTATAATAAATTACGAGTATGTGGACATTACGCTTATTTCCGATAATAGTCCACTCAGTTTATAGGCCGCTGGTCGCGGTGCGTTTCGGTTTGGTGATCCAATAATTCCCTTTGACTGGCACTGGTACCTAGTAGACGTCAAAGGCGGACATTAATTTGATAGAGCAAATATTCGTCAGTAAAATATTGCAGAGGAGCTCGAGAGCGCAGTGGTTTAGCGCCTGGCCCGACGATTGCGGAAGTTAAGCAACTTTCGCAAAGGTCGGTCATGGGATGGGTGACCAAAAATTTACTATCTCAAGCTCCTCCGTGCTTCAGAAGGCACGTTAAGCCGTTAGTCCCAGCTGCATTTTGCAGTTGTTAACACCCACCAATCCACATTGGGCCCGCGTGGTAAGTTATGGCTCATCCTCCTAATCCACCCATAAGGAAAGCCTATGCCCGAGCACTAGAGCATGAAAAGCGATTTTATGCATCCTATCCCAACATAAAGACGAACTTTACGAGCATGAGAAGTGTGATGTAATTTTTTTGACTAACATTAATTAGATAAAATGATGAACTAACATTAGTTAGATAAAAGAATTAGAAACAAGAATATTTAATTCAAATACAGTAGGGAAATGTTTTATGTACTTCCTTCACGATCAATCGAGTTAAATCAAAGCTTAAAAAGATGTTTCTAACAAATTATAAGTAAAATTATGTAGAGTTTTTGTAAAATTAAAAAAAAATATATGTGTTCTAAACAAATATTTTTTTGGTATTGAATAATCCTCAGATTTTGCCAGAGCTTTTTTTCGCGTAGTCTAGCGATTTCTTTCAACAGTACCTACAACTAAATATTATATTTTCCTACCATAACTACAGTAGTAAAACAATCAGAAAGCTATAATTACATACCCATTACCAACAAATAACTTAGTTCGTGCCGCAAAAGAGGTCCATTAAATGTAAGTAAGTAAGTATATGCTATCTAAGCGTTTTCTGCGACGCCATCGAGTTTCCCGACAGCGATATATCACCGAGATGACGATCATATTCGCACTTGTGTTACCAAGGCCATGAAGTGTTACGACATGTCCTTCAAGTGAGAGATCTTCTTATATTAGTCTCCGCTCCAGACCGGCATTTCGTTTTTTGTTTGAATTAGAAATACTAGGTGTTACAAAAATACCCCTAATGCCGAATATGGTATATAGGGACCATCAAACTGAACAACTTTTACTAAGGCACCAACTCTGAAATCGCGAAAAAAAAATCAGCTGTTCCATACAAAAATTAAAATCGAAAATATCAAAATGTATGAAACAGCTGATTTTTTTTTCGCGATTTCAGAGTTGGCCCCATAGTAAAAGTTGTTCAGTTTGATGGTCCCTATATACCATATTCGGCATTAGGGGTATTTTTGTAACACCTTGTATATTATGAACTTTTTCACCGAAACACGAGTCAAAATTTTATTTAAATTTCTAACTGTTCTTGTCAGTATGCAACACTGACCTCCATAATATTGTATTATAGAGGTAAGTGGTTTGCAGTTTTGCACAGCGACTGTAGTAATCAATTTTTATGCAATTTTTGGCACAGCGCCTCTGGCGGTAACTACACTAAACTAAAAGTTGTCATACAAAACGTCAACTACAGTCGCTACCGAGTATAGTAAGCGAAAACTCATAATAAGTACGCCTAATTAATGTAGTTGCCAGTAGACCGACATACGTGACAAACGATGTCCACGAGTGCATGGTTGTAGACTTTAGTAAAAAAATGAGAAGGAAGTCGTTTTTTTTAATCACATTTTATCTACCTCGCTTGAACTAATTTTGTCGAATTGTACCAAAATACAATAATGGAAAGATGCGTAAAGTAAAAACAAATAATCTTGGTGTGTGAAAATAAGTTAGGTATTTTTGGTGTCATTGGACATTGATTTTGATACAATTTGTCAAAAAAAGTTCAAGCGAGGTAAATATAGCGTGATAAAAAAATACGATTTTCCGCACTTTATTTGACAAAACTAAAGTCTGCAAATACGCATGAACTAGACATTGTCACGTTTCACCATCAATGCCTGTTCTACTGGCCACAGCATTAACTACAAAGCAATAAAAATTTCAAAGAACGATTTTCATATCATTAATAATAGCTACTTATACGAGTAGAATGATTATTTACTACAGTTCCAAAATAACGTTGACAAGTGATTTTTCAAATAATTTTATTAACTATAAACTTAAATTAAATTAAGTTATAAAATATAAAAACATAACCTCTTTTTTAAAGACTCTCTATTTGTCTTCAAAATAACCTCTTTTAGCGCGAATACATAGATTCAAATGCTTAGTAAAATTTTCCACAACGCTTCGCTGCTAAAAAAATATCTTGTTCTCCGACTAAAAATTGTTTTTGATAGAACAAGCCCATAACCACCAAAATGACAGGATCAGGTCTTCCACTCGTTCTGGAGCTGCTGCAGTTATTCCACGTCGCCAAAACTCGAAAACAGTTATGGTTTGGGGTACAATTTGCGCCACTGGCAAAACACTCTTCGTTTTTGTAGAAAAATGTATAAAAAATATCCAAGAAAATTACCCACGAGACATCCTTGAATCTGTGCATGTAGCACTTTGGTAAATATCCATGGATATTCCAACAAGACTGCTCCAGCTCACAGGGCCTTAAGTGTTCAACAGAGATGCAAAAGTAATTTCCCTGATGTCATCAGCTCCAAAGAATAGTCACCCTACCCGCCTGATCTGGTTTTAATGGATTACATTTATGCCATAAACTTTATGGTCAATGTTAGAAGCCAGGACATGTTTACGTCTACGTCTCATAGAACTGTTGATGACATTTTGATATCTTGTCCCACTCGCGAGTAAGAGAAGGCTTCTCTTGAGGAAGTGCGGAAAATTGTGGAAAATTATACCAAGACTCTTATGTATTCGCGGTAAAGGATGTTATTTTGAAGATAAATAGGGATCCTTGTTAAAAAGGTTTTATTTTTATAATGGATAACCTAATTCAATGAAAGTTTAAAACAAATAAAAATAATTTAATAAAAATAAAATAGTCGAATTAAGAACCTCCTCCTTTTTTGAAGTTGGCTAAAAATCACTTGTCAACGTTATTTTTGACCACCTTGTATTCATTGATCCATTTCTGATTCCTAGAAAATTCTGGACACAGTTGATTAGCCAGTATTCTCTTTCCGCCCAACTTGGAAAGTTAACAGGGTTGAACCGAGTAGTTTATATCTGAACTAAGTAGAATTCGAAACTTTAGAATTTCCGTTAATCTAGAGTTGGTCCATTGATGCTGGAGGTTTGTTCTGCTTCACCGGCAACTGTCAAAGAAGTTGGTCCTATTGAAAGTAGCGCGGGTTCATCTTGGACTTAGGTAAACCTGCACGTTAATTATTAAATTGAGATTTTTCGCATGATATGACATGGGAAAAATAGCTTACATTTAGAGGAGAAAAGCAAAACCAAATCTATTAGGTACCTACGTGCGCTCAAACGTATAAAATCGATCGTTTGTTTGCATAAATCTTTTATTAAAAGTACCTACTTTTAATTTCAAAATGATACGACTGTAAAATAGCTCAGCCTAATCTTGAAATATTACCATTCGTTATCAGTTTTCCATTAATCTAGGTGTTTTTCGAGCCAAACTGCAGTTTACTCTTCACTTACCATTTTAAATCATCTTTTTACAGAAGATGAGGTCTGAAAGTCTGAAAATGAATGAAAGCCAATTACGCTGGTCTGATTTTACTGAAATTTTTCAGTACAGATGGGTCGAGTTAGGTAAGTAAAGTCAAAAAAGCGCTTTGGCATTTTCTAGCGAACTAGCGAATCAAAAGTCGTTTGCCGGTTTGTCGTATTGTATGAGATGCTCGAGAAGGAAGACGCATAATTACCGGATATAATCAAAACACGGCTTAAGCTATTTTAAGAATGAGTTGGGTAAGTAGATAGATAAGTACTCGATGCAGCGCCTGGCTCTACTACACGTAATTAATGCTCATAGTCAAGGAGACTGTTTGCACGATATCAGTGAAAATGCAATTTACGATTGCGATGATTAAAAAAAATAAGTTTGTTAATTCAAAAAAGAGTAAACAGTCTCAATGAATATGAAAGCAGATAATTTCAAGTTGTTCACGAAACAGAAGAAGAGGCAAAACAAAAAAGGTAAAGTACTTGAATTTATTCAGTGACCCTTTAACGACTCATTATGAAGGAAGACAATGAATAATAAAAAGGATAATCTCGAAATTATGCAAAAAAGTGTAAAACCAATGTTTAAGCCTAAGTAAAATGTACCTAGTTCAAAAAGATTTTCGGTTTAACGTCGAGTCTACTTGTTTTGCGGTTTTCGTCCGTCAGTGCGGGAAAAATATAAAGGTCAATTTTATTCGAATCATTAATGAATCAATGAATGTTCAACATTCGCAGTGAAGGTGCGGCACACAAGACCATTTCCAATTTAAAATGGCAACAACATCGGAAAACAAACAGCCGTTTATAATCATAAAGCGGTGGGATTGTAAAAAAACATGGCAAACACCACTTAAGTCATTAATAATAGGGCCGTAAAACGGGAGTATTTCAATGGATATCCCATCGTCGGCTGGTTATCCATTAAATAAATTTTATTCGGGTGATAAGGCGAGGGGCGGGCGGCGGCGGCAAGGCGGGCGCCGACGAGACGCCCTAGTCACCGACCGCCGCTCGCGAAGCCACGACGCGTCGCCGACAGTCGCGAGGCCGCGCTAATTTTACTCGCCAGTTGCTCCCCGCTGGTGCAAGCGGCGCGCCCGACCAAAGTGGAGTGCTAAAGACCAGTGTGAGTGACCCCCGGCGACCCGCACCGACCCACCCAGTGAGTACCCACCACCTATCTTTGACACGACATGTCTTAATCACTCGACGAGCTGTTACGGCCATTTTATAGAATGCGAACGTTCAACCTTGAATGTACAGTATTTTGGTCATTGTATCTCTGATTGATATCCATTCGCGTGATGGAATTTCATCGTCCAAAACTATATTATTTATATCTGCTTAAGAAGCTTCATTAATAATGTGGATCCTCTTGTTTGGATTAGGGCTGGCCCATTTATATTCTTGGAGAGTACGAAAACAAGCTACAGAATCATGTCAAGGTTTAACACCTTGCTACTGACCGACTCGATGACCGCAAAGCGTATCTTTTTTCAGTAAGGTAGGTACTTGGAATAACAAACTAGAAGGTTCCGATAAATCTCAAAGTATGAAGAAGAAAAATTCTTGAATAATGTAAATTAGAAATATTCTAAAAACCTTTAGATACATACCTAGTTAAATATACCTTAACGATCAATTAAATATATGCATTTTTATACTATTTGAGATTTTCGATGCTACTCGTAAGTTTGAAATATAATATTAAATCAATTTGAACAGGTACCTAATCATCTAATTCAAGCCGTCGAAGATTATCATCACATTACAATCTCCATTCACCGACAAACTATTCAGCTCTGAAATTGTGATGCTATTGACAATAGACGGGTTCGAAATTCCCAATTAGGTTGTGCTATCAAATTATATGTTTCCTCACATACAACTAATAGAATATTGATTAATGTCTACATAGTTAGATAATTTTTATACAATCTAAGTGATGCCGGATGCTTCAAATGACAGCAGTAACGATAATTATTTTTTGATTAGTTTGCTGAATTATTGGTATCTTAAATGTGGATCTCGAACCAAGAATAGAGTATTTCAAACACTTGTCAATATTACTGTAGCTTTAAGCAATCTTATGGGAAAGTGACTGGCTTATACATCTCATCAAATCTCAATTCAATCACCAATTAGGGCGTCCACCTCTCAAGGGGTCATGGAGGATTCAACATCACACAACTACAAGTAATTCTGGCGGGATCCAAAATTCCAGATCGTTTCGGAGATAACCCCTGGGTCTGATTGCAGTGCCCTTAACTGTGGATTGGTTTTCCCCGTTTTATTTGCAGTTGCTGTTGTCGATTTTCCTTGTGTGACAGCTATCGACTTTTCTGCGTATAGTTTTAGTACTATTGTATCACAGAATTTGGTTATAGAAGAAAATTATTTTAGAATGGGTTAATTTTTTATTCTTAAATACGAAAGAGCTATATTTGAAAAAATCCTGAGTTAAAGGTATTTTATTGTTAGTTAATTCCAACTGTAGCTCTTGGTTCTTAGAATGAGTTTCAAATGTTAATAGAGGTGCAGTTTCTTATCTTATTGTTTATGATTGGAAAAGTTAATAACACGGAACATTTAAGTACCTGATGTAATTTGGCTGACTGAAGGCCCCTTAAGAACAGTGAATCAATTTCATATAATATTACGATATAATCTGCAGGTATGTATGAAAATTCAACTAGTCAGTTTTATAGCAAATAAAACTCATGGGCAACTTTATCTGGATTCTAACGTTGACTAAATATTTTTTTTTTATTTGAGATTTTAGCATTCACCTGCTATTTTTATACAATACTAAATAATATACTAGAAAAAAATCGACCCGTCACCAGGATTGTCCAGACAATCCCTTAAATGTTGGACAACTCTGGTGAAGAGTCGAATTTTTTAACCGACTTCAAAAAAAGGAGGAGGTTATCAAGTCGACGGTATTTTTTTAATTTTTTTATGTGTATTTTAACATAACTTCACCAGTTGTTAACCGATTTCAATTTTTTTTTTATTTGAAAGAAAATAGTTCGTGTGTGGTCCCATAAAAAAATTACAGAGATTGGCTATTAGTTTTTTCATAATCCTGAAAAATATAAATTATTTAGCTTACCATCGCACGAGTTTTTACGGATTTTCAGGTATAACTTCTTTGTTTATGAACCGTATTATAATATTATTTAGTGTTGACTGAATAACTTAAACATAAAGGACTCGGTAGCTCAGTGGTAGAGCATCGGACCGGACTTCCAAAGGTCGCGGGTTCGATTCCAATCCGAGAATATAATCTGGTGCGAGTCGATTTTATTCTAATATATTGTTTAGTATTGTATAAAGGAAATTTTGAAAACATGGATAGAAAGAATGCTAAACCATTAAGTTTTTCTTTCATTATTCAAAAGCTACCTTCATATGGTCATATTCAATTAATTATTATAAAAAAAATATCAAACAAGTTCAGACACTTGATATAAAAGATAAGAAGTAGACGCTTACAGGATTTTAGCTTTTTAGATTTAGATTTTATTGAAGCGCTCATGGTGGAGCTTGATTGACAGTCAGTCCAGCCAGGTGTCGGATGGGTGACCGCTAAGTGGCATTACAACTGAGCGCTTCCGTGCTTCGGAGGTCACGTTAAACCGTCGGTCCCGGCTGTTGTCATCTGATAACAGTCGTTAAGCCAAATCAGAGGCCTTACAGGCGGCTTGATAAACTCTAACACCAGAGGAGGCCACTAATCCTCATACGATAATAAAAAGAAAAGGATTTTAGAACAGCCTGATGAAATTGTGTTTCTTACATTTTATTTCTTGTTTTAATAAGAAAAGTTAAGTAACGATAACTTTCTCCTGTTTACATCCCCATTTTGTTTTTAATAACTTTACAGAGATAATAACAAAATGAGAGGAAAAGGAACACTACATACTACGTACGTATGTAGTACTTAGGTTATTTTCTTTTTGTAGGGTTTACATCATTGTCAACACAAAATATTACCTTTCTCAAAGAATCAGGAAATGAGGAAGTCGAACAATAATGGATCATATCAGCATAGATATTATGTGGTGCAAGAAAGGTAATATTTGATATTAAACATTAGTTATAAGGGTAATTTTATTTTATAATACTCGAAGTTCGAAATTTGTTTTTGTTGTTTTGTCACACATTCGATTCGTAAGATGTAGCATAAAATATATACAAGGTGTTACAAAACTTTTAAAAATTAAAAAGAAAAACCTCCTTCAAAAAACCTTAAAAAATTGCTATAAAAAAACAGCTTCAAAAAACAGCAGCTCTAAAAAGCAAGAAATAATATTCAACCCGACTTCATAAGAAGTTTTTTTAAAATCAGATATGCGTAGATACTTGAATAGTAATTATGCAGATTTGAATATTATTTCTTGCTTTTTAGAGCTGCTGTTTTTTGAAGCTGTTTTTTTATAGCAATTTTTTTAAGGTTTTTTGAAGGAGGTTTTTCTTTTTAATTTTTAAAAGTTTTTTTATTTTTAACTTTTTTGTGGTAGGTATGTATAAGTAAATGTAAGCGATGATATAAATATATTTTATTCATATTTCACACATTTCAATGGTATAATACGCCTAGTAACTCAATATCCACTTTTCGCACTGTTAATTTTAGCAAGGGTCAGACATGGGGTAGGTGACCAAAGTGTATTATCTCCTCCGTGCTTCAGAAGACACGTTAAGCCGTTAGTTCCAGCTACATTTGCACATTAACACCCACCAATCCGCATTGGGCCCGCGCGGTAGGTTATGGCCCATCCTATTCATCAGCCCATAAGTAAGGCTTGTATCCAAGCCCCAGTAGTGACAATAAAAATGGCTGATGCGAAACCTTTCAATACCGCGTAGAGTAATCACTAATACACTATCATTTTTTATTTTGATGAGTTCTCTTGTGTATCTTCGAAGTCCAAGGTCCAATGTGAAGGAAATTTGAATGAAAACATCCTTAAAGTATCCCCTTTCTAACGAAACAAGAATCATCTAAATCGGTTTATAAACAAAGAAGATCCGTTAAAAGTCGTGCAAAAGTTACCTAAAAAATTACAGTATTTTCAGGATTACTCGAAAACTACTGAACCGATTTAAAATTTTCAAAAAATGGGACCACCTGGGGAGCAAACCTGATAAAGTGGCGTTTGAATCATGTCAATCGGTTCAGCCGTTTTCGAGTTATCGGTGGACATACATAAAAAAAAAAAATAACAAATAAACAGTCGAACATAGAACCTCCTCCTTTTTTTGAAGTCGGTTAAAAAGTACCCCTAATGCCGAATATGGTAGATAGGGACCATCAAACTGAACAACTTTTACTATGGGACCAACTGATATGGTAAAATGTATGGAACAGCTGATTTTTTTTCGCGATTTCAGAGTTGGTCCCATAGTAAAAGTTGTTCAGTTTGATGGTCCCTATCTACCATATTCGGCATTAGGGGTACTTTTGTAACACCTTGTATAATATAAATTAATTAAAAATAGTGACTATTATTAGGCTTTATTTAGTCCCTTACAAGGAGATTTTTATCTTATAAATTTTATTTCTGAGTACTTATTTATTTGTTAGAAATGTTAGTTTTTTATTCTTAAAATAACGTTAGTATTTGTTAGGTGTAAGGGCCGCTTTTTGCGGTGAAAGCCAAAAAAGGTGACTCTATCTATTGCTAAAAAAGAAATAGTGATAGCGGTGGTTTTAGTTTAACTTTAGAATTTTATTAAAATAGTAATTACGCATGGTTATCCCTTGGTTTGTATCTGCGGTCCGATCTTATCGGAACTGATTGGACATGGAAAGGGGAAAGTACTGGCGAAGAGAGAAATGCCCAGATAACCACAGCGACATAAATCCCAAAGGTTATGGATGGGCTACAGGAAATTACTACGAACGATGCTTCCGACCGCGACTTCGTCGGTGATGACGACCGACCCCTATTTCTATTAGTATAAGGTTCGATATTCCCCTACAGTTTTTATAGGCTATCGTTAAACAAAAATATGTTTTTGCCGTAATGGAATTTTAGAAGTTAGGTCAATTTTGACGATATTGTCTTTGTTTCGAGTGGGGATCTAATTTTAGGTAAATGTCAGTAAACTTTTATTCCATCATTGGTATACTGTCTCGTATTTTCTTTGGGTGTTATCTCTAGGAAGTGGCTACCTATCATTAACACTTAAGGCAAGGCCAGTTCACGATGAAAAGATAGATTTTTAAGCTTCCAATTAGAATTCTACTTCACAAAAATTACTGTAGACTGAACAAGAAACAAGGAAACAAGTTAACCGAGCAGAATATTGAAAAATGGCTTGGTAACTCTATAAAAAATCCTGAATAACACCGTAAAAGCTTAGAAAAATAAACTGCTCGTAATTTTCAATGACAGTGATACCTATGTTTTTTTATGCAAAAAGAAAAGCTTTTTTATTGATCTAACACTTTAACCGAGTAGATTTTTAATAAATGATCCAGTATTCCAGAAATCAATAAAAATGTACTTAATTTCGTAAAATTTCTGGCAAAGCGACAATTAAAGCTATGCAATTATCAACCATATTCCAAAGAGATAGTGAAAGAGTAGATTTCGTGAACTGGCCTTGCCTTAAGTTGATGATGTTACCTATAATAATTTGTAATAATGTTCAGAAGATATAATTTCATTGTTGCAATTTCAAAAACGAAAAGGGCAAGTACAAATTTTTCAAAGTATAATCTTGAACTGCGGCCATAAAATATTTTACGACGGAAGCACCATAAAAAGGCCACTGAATCCAAATAAAAACGCTGTCAAAAATACGATTACATAGAAAAATTACGTTTTTCATGATACCTTTAGTAAAATAACAAGGAATAAGTATTTTGATTTCCTAAACTCGTAAACATAATGTTACTTAGTTCGGTACTCATGTACTATCATTAAAACTAAGTATTCAAAATAAAATATAAAGTATACTTGTCATACACTTAATTCTGATACAGGTTTCATTTGCGCCGGGGCTGGGGTAAATTTCTATGAAACATTACGCATTGTGCTTTGTTTTTTTTTGGTAATTGAGTTATCTCAGTTTCATTAATAGTAAGTATAGGTACTAACTTATTGAAAACAAGTGACCTTTCTGACTTCGATCAAATCTTTATTGTAGTAAAGAAGTTCACAGACTGAGCCCGCTCGCTCACAAAAAGATCATATGTAAAATGAATAATTCACCATTGAGCCACGATCGTTACGTTAACATTATCAGAATCGAGACCCTGTTTAATTTGTAGCCATCAGTCGTGTGATAAAGACCCAGCCAGTAGCGCTACGTAGCCATATATATTTTACGTGGGCAGCAGCGGTAGGCCGACATTAGGCACCATTGCGTTCCAAATTTCCCATATGTAGGTACGTAGTATTTATTTATTAGTATTACCTGCGCCAATAAAGAAACGAATCTAAAATGGCGGCAATACAGGGTAGCAGTTCCCGTGCTGTCTCAGCCATACAACTAAAAATTAATGACAAACCGCGTCAGATACTAAAGAACAAACTGAAACTGAAAACATTTTACCTACTTATATTTATTATTGTATTAAATGAACAGAAAATGCATGGAAAATACTAAAATTCTTTTTAGTGGTATTCATTAATTTAATGTATTTACTGATGATTTCAATAATGTAGGTATTTTGAGAATTTGCATGCTAGAGCAATCAGCGAACATGTTGAACTTTTTATTTTATTTATAACGTTGACATTGTATCATACCGTGTTTCTAGCAAAATAAAATTTATTTTATTATTATGATCAAAGTCAGTTTTGAGACATCACAAAAGTCTCATGTTAAACATACAACTTTTCACCTGTACCAGCTAGAAAAGTGTTATCTAATAGGTAAGTAATAGTTATTTTTACGTGACTTTTCTGGTAAAAAGCTAAATCCAGCATTAGGAACTTTTTCGTGCTGAAAAATAATTTGTTTCTTGAAAGAGTTTTTCTATAATTGCAAGCAGTTAGTTTACAAAATGTGAGTGCTTTATGAACCGGGTAAGTGCATGGCTCATAGGAATGGTTATTTTGTACCATTTAAAGTATTTCATCTTTTGCCAGTAGCACTACTTGAAGCATACTGAAGCACTTTCAGAATTGAATTTAATTAGGTATATTTATGGAAGAACTTGATGCAAAAATGTCCTGTGTTTCAGAGAAAAATCGATAAAATGTAGGAATTAAGGCATTCTGTAATAATTATAAAAGCAATGTATTTTTTTTATCATAAAAAGTAAGTATCTACTCAATTCATTGTTCAATTAGTGGAATCATCTGTACGAAGTCTCTAGAAAAGTTTGTAAAAGGTCTGTGTTGGCTTCTTGAAATCTTTGAAATATTTATGGAATCTCAAATAATCTCTTGCTTTTTTCCTTTTCTAAGATTTGAGTTAAGTATTATGTATGACAGTCGTACATTTCATTATAAGAGATTCGTCATACAGTCCCCGAGCGAAAAGTGATGAAATGTCTATAAATTAGAGTCATGATGGCAGTGTATAAATATCAGGATTAAATAATCATATAAATGTAATTATGCCGGAATACATTTCTGTCTTTTTTTATAAAAAGTATTTAACCTTTTCAAATGAATTTCAAACAACAAATTCTTCGCCTGAAAAGAATTTGGAGGATTTGATTGCCAGAAGAGGAATCTTACAGAACTGCGTCTTACTTACTTTCAGTCTTGTGAATGTTTATGTATAATTTTGAGTAAATTAGGTTAACGTTTCATAACTAAATAGGTATTAATACCTACCAGTTGCGTCATCCATCATTTACGAGTGTGCTCGCACCACTTAAACGGTGCATAAAGTTGCTTGGAATAAAACTTTATAGCCTGCTTATTGCTTTATTTTATAGATACAATATTGTTCTAAGAATTTCCTTGAAGGTCTTGTTTCATAGTTAAATAAACTTTATATGTTTATGTTTAACATGAGTGGAAAACGTCACAATTGGCAATAGGTAATATAGAGATGAGGAGCTCGGTGGCGCAGTGGTTTAGCGGCTGGCCCTGCGATTGGGGCGGTTAAGCAACTTTCGCAAGGGTCGGTCATGGGATGGGTGACCAAACATTTATTATCTCGAGTCCTACATTGGGCCTGCGTGGTGGGTTATGGCCCATCCTCCTTATCCACCCATAAGGAAGGCTTGAGCCCCAGCAGTGGGGATGGGGACATTAAAAATGGCAGATGTCACAATACATATAGAAATACAGTATTTTATAAATACCCTATACCAGTTTTTGATCTAATATTTAAGAAGTGGGTAGTGAGCATTGCATTGGCAAATTCATGGTACACCCAGACAATGTGATTTATGACTCGGCTGAATCCAGATTTTCGCACTCGGCCATTGACCTTACTATCGCGTCTGATCTATTGTAAGGGTGATTTCGACAAATCGTTAGTTCAACACATCTTTGTAGATTGCCCACAAAGTAATCTATTTATACACTTATAAATCAATCAATCTGTTGGTTGGGTGGGGACTAAAGTATTTATATGATAAAATTACTAATTTTGAATGTCTTAATAACCACGCGCTTTTCCGAAAAGAAATTATAATGTGGGATTAACACCCGTATTCACAAACATTACTATGAGGTTTCACAGTGCCCGCAGACGCGCAGCGTTCCAACTACCAACCACACGTAATACGTCAAACAAACGAACCAATCACAGAGCTCTTTTTCAACGCAGTGTGTTCGCATAGGCTGTGTATTTGCTGTAAATCTGTTTTGTGTGACAAATAAATAAATAAATATGTAAGGACAACAGCCGCCCAACCCAGCATAGTGTCTACACAACACAAAGGAGTTTGATATCGTTATTGTTGGTCATCTAACGACCAGCCTTTAACTAACTTAGGCAGAGTACTCACTAGAGACTAGAACATGTTTGTTTAATTAAATTAAACCCTCGTTAATAATCCGAAATTCGGAATGGTCTTTGATAACCTTTTTACGACTAACGTAATCGTAGTTATTTGAGGGCTTTTTCTGCGGTGTGTTATACTGTAGTTTGTTAATTTTGTTTATAAATTATATTTTGTTGAACTAAATTCCACTTCTAATCTTTTTGTGATATTTTTTAATAAATTGATAACTTTACAGTGTCTCTTTGATTATATACACAATATGCCGATTTTCTGTCAGTCCCAACTCACGGAGAGTTCTCAGTAGGTTGGTAAGTTATCACTTTATTATTTTATTCGCTGTTAATTTAATAGAGGTGAGCGTTTGTCAGACGGCCATTATTTAAGAGCGCGCCCAATATTACTATAATCTGGGCACAATATAAATTTAGATCGGCCAATTAATAAATCCGGTTTTAAGCCACCTCGCTGCCTCGTTGTTTTTCATAGTGTGTCATTATACTATTTACAAGTAAGTTAAAAGAAAAGTAAAGTATATGAGGACGTTGTTGCTATATCGTACCTTTAGGGATCGTAATATTCCACTTTGTCAAAGGTTTCTTTAAGATGGGTAGTAACAAAAAACATACTTATATAATTTTGTACATTTGAGATGATTCATGTATTCCGATTTTCTTACATAAATGCACATTTATTTTATAACATATTGTAGGGATAACTTTAGAATGCAATGACTGCTGAATAAGAGAGCAATATTCTTTTAACAGTTTATTACAAATTACGCAAATCACATTAAAATCAATGTTTTGCATTCCAGTACAACAAGGTTATGTCAATTAAATGCCCTGAATATCGTTCTTCTTTTGTTTAAGAAAAAAATAAAACTACTCGTATGAATGCAAAGAGGTGATGAATAAAACTACTCGTATGAATGCAAAGATGAAGGTGATGAATGCAAAATGAATCTCTTTGCAATGAGGTTTGTACATTTTATAAAAGAGACCCAATACAAAATCTATTAGACGTAATACAATCATACCAAAGCAATGAAATAATAGTTATTAACACTCACATAAATTATAATTAATACAAAATAGGCTTACTTAATATAATATAGGCTAATAATATTGTGTAAGTATCACGGCTCTGTTATATCAAAGTCGTTCATTTTTTGGAAGGCTCGTTAAACCGTTTGTCCTCGTTGCTATGGAGATTGTCAACATATTCGGACCCACGATTCAGATTACTGATCCCATGGTTTTAATTAATGAGGAAAACCTTTGATTACCTACTACTGCCTCCAAACGAAAATCGATCTGTCGCCTCCGTAATTATGGAACCGTAATTTACTCTACTTCCATAACATGATTGTTCTCCCATACATAGCCGATTTCAATTACAGCTGGTGATTAACGCAAATTAACGCTGTGGCCTGGCTAGATAGTGCATCAATAATGTATGTGGCCGCAATTGGACTGGCCGGGCCTTATTGTAATTTCTAGTAAAAGTTAAACAGTCAACTGTCTATGTAAGAAAATATGTTTCCTGTTGACTAGGTGCTGATAACACACCCACGCATGTTTAGAAAAGTTTATACAAGTAAGTATAAAACGTAAACAAAATTCATCAATCATTCCAGGTTTCTTCGAGAAACTTTGTACTAATCATTCTTAGGCCCATTCTTTGTTCCTATAAGAAGAGCATCTCAAGTATGATCTCAAGATAGCTCTCAACGTTGAGAGCGGTTTATAAATACGAGACTCACTCTCAGCTTGTAAATTCATCTAGTGACGAAGAAAACTTGTGCCTGGACTCTAGGCCTTAAAAGAACCCACACAAAGTAATATTCAGTAGCCAGTAGCATCTTAGTTTACCACAACATGTTAAAACTCTACCATCGATTTTGAACAAAGCGTTTAAAAGGTCTACATAAACTCTATAGGAGAAATTGACAGTTATTTATAACTGACAATTTTTTTATGTCAATACGTTTAGAACTTTGTCACTTAAAAAAACTATTACTTTTTGGAACAGAAATCAATGACATTTGACAACTACATCAAAGTGTAAAAGTTCTAAACTGTATACATATTTTTAGACGTGACTGTACATGCGGTCTTCTTTTTTCTCCGGCATATTTTATACATAATCAGAAAATGCAAAATAGCACCAGCTTTAAAAATGACATTGTTATCTTAATTGTTTGGGTAAATAACATTTTAATTATTTATTTATACATACTAATATTATAAATATGCGAAAGTAACTCTGCCTGTTACGCTTTCACGCCTAAACTACTGAACCGATTTTGATGAAATATATTTGGTGCAGAGATAGAGTAGAGCTTAGGAAAGGACATAGGCTATACCTATTGAGAAAAAAAGGCTTAAAAGGGTTGTAATAGGGAATTAAAGTTTGTCTGAAAGTCCCACGGTTTTGAAGCTAGGGTCTTTAAATCATGTGTTTAGACCGACGATTAAAAAATAATATATAATATGTGTCTCAACGTTTTTGACAGCTCCATCCCCGAAGGGGTGAAAACGGGAATGAAGTTGTGCGGGGACAGGGAACAAAGATTTGACATTCTTAAATATATTTACACAAGAGTTACGTGAATAGAGTATTTTAGCGTACTTAATTGCTATTGTAGATTATAGAGTACAACTACACGAAATAGAGGACAGTACTCTATTTTAGAGTACGGTTGGCAACCATAGGTATGTTTGTGTCTGAGTTGTGCGGATTGTCAAATTGAAAGCTCTGTGCTCGAGCAGACAAAGTGAAATGAATCAAAGTCCTAACTAAATGGAATTCAGAAAGTTGGTTGCAATTTGCATTGGAATTGGTTGGCAAATGTCACATGTGAAGTTATAGGTTCGTGGTTGCCAATAGCTTACATGTAACAAATGAAGGTAATATTTAACAGGGACGCACATGTATAATTTCTTTATGAACTGAAAAATGTTTGAGACGTTTATGGGGCATTAAGAGCATTTACACGGGTCGAATTACAAAGTTTGCTGTTCGATTTTACAAGCTATTGTCGATAAAAAGCCCTATTCGGCTAAAGTCACCTAGCAAGTCAACCTGTGTAAAAGCCTCATTAGTACTGTGGAGATCGTATGTTTCCGCACTGCGGACTGGCCATCACTGCTGTTGCTGGTTAGAGTTAATTTGAACTATTTTAAAAAGTGATGATTCGATTTGAAAGAAAGAGCACGCCCTGCCGTGCGTAGGCATCAAGAACTATGATTGAATTTGGACACGTTTACTATGGACTTTGTGTCAAAATACTACCATCCGTAAGCAAAACGAATCGTTCTTAAATCTATTTTGGTAGGCATGGACGGTCGCCGTACAATAATTATACATATAATTTGTGTGGTCGCCTGTGTTGATTTTTGAAAACGAAAAAAAGTAAAACATTTCAAATAAAATCCAGCCAGCAACGGCGGTGATGGCTAGCTCGCAGTGCGGAAACATACGATCTCCTCAGTACCTTCTACCTACTTACAAGTCAAAAGGTTTCGTGTATTACATTACATACTGTTTTTTATTGATATTGAAACTAAGCTAAAATGGGTTTCTAAATAATAGTAGTTTAAATGTACTTTTATTATTATAAACTGACGAACACAACTTGACAAGTAATAAAAAACACAGAGTACAAAACCAAAGGAAAATATGTTATAGTATAAAAAGTACAGAATTCAAAAATATAAGTTAAAAGTAAAAAAACCATAAACTAGTAAAAAAGAGGCCGGCTCGGCAACAGATATACTTATTTATTTTCGTTTGATTCAGTATTTACGATAGGTAACCGAAGTTTAGAGTATTCCGAGTTCTACACTTATTAGGACCTATGATAGATAAAGTGCTTTACTTTTTTTATGGTTAACACTGAACGGCAATTACTAAACTACGACGCTTACCGCTTTGAACTAATGGACCGATGTAAATGGGATTTAGATTTGATTGCCGTAATCGAAGTTTGCGTTCAGATTTGTAGTATTGATCGTGGTTTCCGAGTTCGTATGATACGAACTCACTACTTTATTATGATATAAGCTTCTACCTGCAACTTCATTCGCGTGGACATTCGGAAAATCCGAAGGTGCAGGGAACCTCTGACCAGGATAAAAAGTATTCTATGTTTTAATTCAGACTATGAACTATCTGTGTGCCATATTTCATCCATATCCTATTTTTTGCGTGATTGAGTAACAGACATCCAAACATTACATCCAAACTTTCACAATTAATAATATTAGTAGGATTGTATGATTGCCAAATTTTATTTATTTATTAATCAATAAACAATTCAGAGACAATTTTTTATGCATGGTCTCACAAGAGATAGCAACACTAGCATCGCCCTCATGTCTCCCCCAGAGGAGACACCAGGGGGACAACGCCCCGATGGGATAAAATAAATATATCCCCACATATATTGCAAAATAAACGAATACAGGGAACCTAAAAATTAAAAGAACAAACTCCAAATTAAAAAGAGTACTATTGTTTTGCTCTCAGGAAGTGAAGAAACATTATCCTACTTAATTAATAGGTAGTTTAATGGATTTTCTGAAACTCTAAAACAAAATATTACCTTGCACCTAAGTACCTAGAGGTAAATGCAAAATCTCAAGTTTCATTTTCTCTTATTCAACGACATTAATACTTCATTAAAACCATGTCGGAACACTTTCAACGGCTTTAAATTTAAATTCAAAGAACACCGTAATGCTTAAAAATAAATCGTAAAGACCACCAAAAGTTGAAGCCACAAAGTCTAACTTGAGGTACTTTTTTGTTACTTCAAAAGCAATAAGTATAATATTCTCCATTTCAAGGTTTGTATTTTCCTCGCTGGGAGCGTTTAAATATTTGGGTATTCGCATTAGATAAGCTTGCAAATATTAGTTAATAAACAATGTCCTTGGAGTTTGGTTTGACTTGTGGATTATGAAAACTGAAAGCTGGGTTTGATCAATTGGACGGATATAGTCAGTGCAAGTTGCTGGTGCTCCCTGGGGCTTTTTATTATTCAGTTCGATGTTAGTCGCGTCCTGTAGCGATCTGCATACTATAGCTGCATACTTTGAAGCTCTGGTTTTCTAATTTAAATCCATTTGCATCATACCAATTGTACTTAGAAGCTTAACATTAAAGGTTTCAGTCTGTTAAAAAGAAATGTTTGACAACAACTTTTATTTTTCACAGTTATCAACTAGGTACTCAGATATTGACACTATTATTTTTTAAAGTAAAACACCAGATACTTATTAACTTCGCTAACTTTTATAATTGTTGGAGGATGCGAGGACTGGCTGGCTAGGTCTCGCTCGTACTGGCCAGCAAGTGTCAGGCATGTAATCTGCCACATTGGCTGATGTCACTTCTTGTTTATAATATTCAGTATTTGGGTGAAGCGCCTCTGCTAATAGGTGAATTTACAATAATACTTAGACCAAACATCGCCAACGTGATACCACGCAAAGTTCTTTAAAATAGTACCTACCTATTTATTGTCATCACAGAGCATAGTAGATCTCGAAAAACTGAAAATAGTTCTTCAATATTCCAAACTATCTCCCGTGACCGTCTTCGATTCAGAGAATAAAAGCGAACCTTCGTGCCAAGGTCCCATTCGCAATATAGCAGTAACAATCGACGTGTCGTTACCCATACCCTGTTTATAACATTCAAGATTACCGATCAGGGCCCGTACCGGCTAACGCATCGAACTTCGGAAAGTCTGCCGGGCTTCAAATTAAAACAGATAAATCGAGCCCCAATTGGGCCAAAATGGCGAACCCCAATTCATGATGTCTCACGAACATCGATATCTTCTAAATAACTTCGGCGAATAGTACAATACGAAACTCCTTACTTCGATATTTCTGTTTTAAGTGGAAGCTCGGCAGACCGGCCGAAGTTCGAAAAGTTAGCCGGTAGGGCCCCAGGTGAGTCGCAAAAAAAGCGTTCGGGCTTTACGTGACTTCGGGAGGGTCCCTCCGATTGATTCTAAAGAGAACCGTTTTCCGTTTTAGTACGCTGTAATGTAATAAAGTAGGTACCCTTTTTACTGCTAGCTTTGGTATTGATACCTGACATAGAAGGTAGTAAGAGTAAAATGAAATGTAGTACCGTAATGTAATTTTCTTTCTTTCTTTTTTATATTGCGAGGAATGTAACCACCAATTAGATAGAATGAATTCATCATCCTAGCCTCGCTCAACTCAGCTTTGGTGGAAAAGGACTTTAGCGGAGCAAGCGAGCACCTGCAAAATTAGTGAAAGCATAAAATGCTCAATCAAATTGTAAAAGAAAAATATTTTCCAATTTACAGTAATCCGACGACCTCCGTGGTCGAGTGGCTTTGTACACCGGTTTTCGAGGTGTCGCCATCTCTGAGGTCCCGGGTTCGATCCCCGGTTGGGTCAATTTAGAAAACGAACATTTCTGTATTGGCTCAGGTCTGGGTGTTTGTGATACCACCGTTGTCTCTGATTTCCATAACACAAGTGCTTTAGCTACTTACTTTGGAATTGGAGCAATGTATGTGATGTTGTCAAAAAAATATTTATATTTATTCAATAGGTATCAGTAGCGAAGGGTCCATACAATCCGATTCCCATCGGTTTACCTTTGAAAAATCCCACCCCACCGATCTGCTATGCAGATCATAACAATTTTGTAGAACGGCTTACCTTCGCCATAATTTCACCCCTCGCCACTAAAAGTTACGTTATTGTAACCTATTCGTACCTTAAGAAATAAGATAAAAGACGTTTAATTTTAGATTCTCACGCAAATAGGTCACATTAGGTGATTCAAACAACACCTATATTTGTGCAGTAAAAAATGTTCAGCAAAGCTATCGGTTATCCAGGATGAGTTATGGGCGGTCGTATCGGCCGCACAATGCGGGATCGGTCGTAGTATTAATAGATCACGCGCCTATCGCGCAGAGCATTATTCTATGCCGAGTGTGGGTTTATGCATAGTTTCTCATTGAATTTAATTTAGGACTTGAATGGGTTTGGCTGGAAATTAATCTGAAAAAAATTAGTACTAGAGATAAAAATGTCGCACTGTTTACTGTTTAGATTGTGGTTGATTTCAATAACGATAGATTCGGTTTTTGAGATCAATAGCGAAATATTTTTTCATTTCTAAAATTCGGTGGGTATTCCTCAAAACCTGCTGCTGTTA
Source organism: Catoptria pinella (assembly GCA_963556745.1). Lineage (NCBI taxonomy): Eukaryota > Metazoa > Arthropoda > Insecta > Lepidoptera > Crambidae > Catoptria > Catoptria pinella. The sequence continues at coordinate 5,419,040 of OY750775.1, read as the reverse complement.
TACAACTTGTTTTTTTATAGTTATTATGCTATAAAATACATTGTCGTGTTGTTGCTAATGGTGATTAAACCTTGCACCAGGAACTTTTATAACTTAATACCTACTTTTGCATTTTACATCCTTACTTAGTTGTGACCCTTAGCACAGAATACCTTATAGTACAAGTACAGAAGGGACACTCCGCAAGATCTTTTAAATAAATAGCGACACTAGCTTCGATACAATAAAGCGCAATTCAGGTCGCACAGCGCTCCCTTCCCACAGTTATATTCAACAAAAGGTAGCTTCTCTTTCTATCGCGTACTCTCATCTCCTCTAACGACGTTACTGCGATATTTACCTATTTTATACTTCCTTATTAAGAAAGTATTAAACTCAGTCAATCAACTTACGGCTCCAAAGTTTTCCAAAAATAAACTCTGCTAGAAATTAATTAATAAAAGTGAAAAGAAAAACTTTACAAAGACTTTTTATTTACCGTATTACGTCATCTCTTTAAATTGTTAATATTTTGTAATAAGAAAAATACCGTGTAGGTACTAGAAACCTTAAAATTCGTTAAATAACCGAAAATATAGTTACTTTGAAGAGTTCAACTGTTTTATGGTTTTGTTATGACACAACAGAACAAACTGCTTTAAAAGCTGATGTACGAGTATACTGTACATCTTAGAGCATGTACATACACTAAACAAACAGGCTTTTAGCTCCAGAAAGCTAGACTTTACACTAAATTATTACTTCTGTAAATGTTTTTGATAATACTTACTAATGAATGAGCAAGCATATTATGTGGCATAGTGTAAAAAAAATTTTGGACTTGTTTTGGTATGACTATATTACAATACAGACCATGTTACATAGTTTTGCTTTCCGAGAGTGAGGGCAGAACAGATATTTCATTCCGACACACGGTTAAGCGAAATGCACTGATGCGCTCCGGCTTTTATGAACCATGAGTTCAGCCTGTATAACTACTTTATATACTTAAGAGTTGTATAGCGAGTGAATATTTACACAGTGTTTTGTCCCTTTCTATTTAATGTCAAACTTAAATGGCCTACCACAAAAGATTTTAAAACACTGTTTAATTTAGACACTGTTTAAATGTAATGCTGTCTCTTACAAACAATATTGTCGATAAAGTGACAGCATCACATTTAAACAGTGTCTAAGTTAAATACTTGTAAAACAGTGTTTTGTGGTAAGGCCGAAATAGTTTGACAGAGAGTAACCACTGTGTAACTATACATCTGCTATACAATCTTTATTAGTAAGAGCATAACAGTTAGTCACAACCTAAAAGCCTATCTCATTTGTAGTACACAGGGTTTTTTTATACACGATCCAAACTTTATAGATGTGTTCAGTCCATCAAACTGAACAACTTTCTCTAAAAAAAACAAAAGTCCATACCCTGTAAAACTCGGTTACTACTTTTTTACTTTCCGCTTTCAAAGTGTTTTAAATAAGAGTTTTATTTACAAATTTAATATAGAAGCAGTAGCAAAATGAAACGTTGCGAAGTTTTTACAATTAAAATAATAATACAGTAAGGTCACCCTTTTCTCCCATAGGGGTAGGAAAGATCACTTCTTTCCACTTGCTACGAACTTTACATATTTCTTTCGCTTCATCTTTCATCATGAAAGTGAAGCCTTACCAAATATTGCTTTTTATTTAATTTTGAAATTCTGGCAAAACGAGTAAGAATGGAAACTCGTCAGGCAAAATAAGAATAAATGGAAATTTATCCTCACTTTAATTTGATGCTATGTACCTCGCATATTCTCCTGTTTTATGTTACTCTCAGAAAATTTGTAGACTCGTGAAGTTATATAAAAGACATATAGAGGAGCGGACAGACATAACGGTGCATATTGGTTGCGGCACAGTAAATCAAACTGTGGCGAAAGATGAATTCATCTGCGTTTGCCAACGGGTGAGATCTCGAAACACAGACCAATTGACCAATCCGAAATAAACTAGAATACTTTTCTAATATAGGACACGAATCTTGCTTAATTTTCATGTATTGGATTTCAAGCAATGATCATGAAATATTTTAACCACTTCTCGAAGACATCGTCAATAATTTGTGTTGTTTAGAAAACAAGATATACCCTTCACAGTATTTCACATTATTACTTAAATGGGTTGTCATCTGCCCCATTGATTTAATAGTGCAAGTCAATGGTGCATACAGTACAGTGGTTCTATAACGATTCAAACTCAACCAAAAGTTTTTTAACGTTTAAATTCGAAAACTCATGAATTTCATATAAATAAATATTTGACAACATCACATACATTGCTCCGATTCCAAAGTAAGTAGCTAAAGCACTTGTGTTATGGAAATCAGAGACAACGGTGGTATCACAAACAGCCAGACCTGAGCTAATATAGAAAAGTTCATTTTCTAAATTGACCCAACTGGGGATGGAACCCGGGACCTCAGAGATGGCGACACCTTGAAAACCGGGGTACAAAGCCATTCGACCACGGAGGTCGTCAAATATATATTATCGCAACAATAATTTCCTTCAAAACACCCAAGTATATTATTCTGGCCAACGGTTCTGGCTCATTTATGCGTTCGATCGATCTATTTCATATTGACACCACATTTGTTATGACAGCCGTGACATCTTTTTATAAGAAGGATGCGTTGTTCGTGCCTTTCCGATGTTGTCGGCAGTTATTTTTGTTTTAGGGACGCATAAAATGTGAGTGCTCGTATCACGCCAGGGTTCTGTGCAACTGTGGCTCGTAAAAACCTTGACACTTCGGTTCCTGTTACGATGGGCTGTTACGTGTTAAATTGTGGTATATTATGCCGGCTTATGATAAGAATGGCTTTTACGTTGCCTTGTGATTTTTTTACTCGTTTTTTAACGAGGTTGATTTTTAAGGTACCTAACTAGAAATTGTTCCGATTTGATAAAACATAGTTCTAAAGCTAAATGCACAATTAATTTAAAGTAAACACCACATGCAAAGGCTATTGCTACCAGTAACATCATGTACAACACATCAACGAAAAGCTTCTCGATAGCGCGAAAATGTGGCCTCAGCATAACAATAGTGGCAAGACATTAAGATATTTTTTGTCCTATGTGTACTTCAGGCCACTCACCTTTGTTCCGATTCCAGACAAGAGGGAAAAAGACTTTCTATTGAGATGATTAAATCGAAAAGTAAATGTTCTATACTCCCGTTCATCTGAAGGTAGGTGGATCTTATTACCACTTTAATCACTTTATTTATCGGTTCCACTTCCAACCATACACGGCACTTGACACTTCTCTGACATTTGCCATACTAGGCAAAGGAGACGACAGCATACATCCTACATTCTACAATAACATCCACATATACTACAGTAAATATTGTTACAAAATATTTACTGAGTCGGCATAAATTAAGATGAGCTTTCAACGCCGCGTTAAAGTGTAACTTTAAGTTCCAGTTACTCTTAAGCTAAAGAATATTTTACCGAGGTAAATAAAATTTTCACCATTTTACCGTAGCAAAACGGGTGGTTATTTTAAAGATTTTTTATATAACTTTGATTGTTAATTTATCCAAGTAATAGAGCGTTAATAGAAATAAATTTGGTTTCACAGTATGCGAGCTTTCTTATTTCCTTATAGCAAAAGGATATAAGTATCAGACGTTTCCATGACCTCATTCACTGTAGATTCCGCTCCACGGATGCGAGATAAAAATCTCCATTGTATCCGCAAGTTTCCTTTAAACATTAATACATATTTCACAAGTCTTTTCCTCTGAAACTCTAAATAGAGACACAGTAAATAAATTACGCATTTGCGACACTGATTTAACACTCACTGTAAATATCTCGTTAAGTTTTATTTCTCCCGTCTTCGTGTTTAATTTTGTTTGCTTCTAACGTTCTGCTATTTTATGAACTCGCAGTTAAGAAAAATAAACTTGTTTATGTACATACACTCATTCTGGGAAACCGTTTTAATACGATTGAAAAAAAAGTAAATAAAGGACTGTTGTAAATTATACATATCTATTTATCTATCTATCTACATGGATGGGAGTAGTGCATGCAATATGCGTACTATCAACAAGTGAAACTGTGGACAACAGCATCTTGTAAAGTAATACAATTGTCAAAAGGACTGTGAGTAATACATTACAGCCGCGGTATATAATGACTCCGTTGCTGGCAGCGATGATGATGGCCGAGAGCGGAGCTTAGCGCAGATCCAGGCCGTCACAGCGCGAACAGCAAGGGCTGCAATGATGACCAAGCTTTAAGGCTGAGAGCGTAGTTAAGCTTATAGCTCGAGGTCATCATGACGTGTCCAGCAGTACAGTCATAGTCACAATGCGAGTACTACCTACTATACGATAGTACTATAACCTAATTTTGAAAAAAAATAAAATACAAAAATGCAAATATCTCAGAAACTGTGCGTTGGAGTCAAAAAATAAAAAATTTTCGACCACTATTATTATAGGAGGCATTTAATGAAATGTCAAAAAACGATCAAGTGCGAGATATTTTTTTTCTATACAAATTTTATATAAAAGTAAAAAAACGTCATCTGTGTAATAGGGTTTTCTCCCCTCGTTTCACCTAACTATACATATGTTTGAAATAAAACTCGACAATAATGAAATCCCATACAACTTTGCCACCATCCGAAGAGCACGACAAGCTCGATTTTGCTCGAAGGAGGTTGTCACAATAATTACCACATTACAAGCATTTTTAAGTAAAAGTATGTATTACCTATGTAGCATGAAGTTTTGTACTGCAAGCGCTATGAAGTCATCAAATTCAGCTTGTGGTACAAAACGAAATCTGTAAAATTTACTCTTTGTCATACATTCTTTCTTGAGTGAAGTTGCCGCTTCTGTTGTAATAGTTAAGTTAATCGCATTGTAAAATGATTTTGACTTTTATATGCATTCTCAATACAGATTTATTCTATAATCGTTTAGTAAGAATTTAACTATCACTTATGACCCAAAAATTATGTAAAGTAACTTCTTTTTCTAAAGAGTAGAATACTAGCTATTAAATAATTTGCGAAAATTATTAAATTTTCTATCTGTTCTTATCGCACGCTGAGCTCTTAGAATTATATTAAAATCTTAACAAGTTCAATGCAAAGTATCGGTTCTTTAGCCTTTAATATAGGAAAAGTCTAAAGGAGCCTTAATTCTGCTTCACTAGGTTTTCATTTCAATATTATGCTTTGTTGGAAAATATGAAAATGAAATACAACATTTCATTAGTTTAAAGAGCATTTGCTTTAGTAAAAAAATAGGATTTAGCATTTAACTCGGCGTTGCAATCAAAATTATTTTTTCTGTCAATTAGGTACTCAGAAAGATTCGTGATATAAACATAAAAAAATTTCTAAATCCCGGCTGGTGTTTTGTCTGTGTTGTTTGTGTCGGTTCAAGCAGTGGATTTCGGATGGATGGCGTGCCATGGCATTTTATCCGCTGTGAGAGGCAAAAAAACTAATATTTGAATACCAAAAAGTTAACAATACTAAATAAATAATTATTAAGTACTAATAATTTGCAATGAATAATATTAATTGCTCTAATGCTAGTTTACTAGACACTTATCCTCGTATTATCGTAACTTGACCAAGCGCTTGTGTTGTATGTAACTAATAATTGAATCTGAGGAAAAGCATAGCTTTTTAAAATCTACAACAAAACTCATTGTTTAAAAGACGCTTATGAGTTAAAACTATTACTTACAAACAAAACATTTATTTTTAAACACCGTGATCCGTAACACGTGGAACAGAACTTTTTCTTTTGTATAGTTGCCTTAATATAAGAAAGGAAATGTTGTTTTTGTTTAGGAAAGATTTCCCGGAATTTTATAAGAGCTATTTACTGTATGAATGTTTTTGGTATACGATTGGTATATTAATAAAAAGTCGTTTAATATATCATTGCGTTATATCTTTTATCAGATAGGTACATACTATGTTTGTACAGTTAAAATATCTTGAATTGGTGATAAAGGAAAAACCTATTTAGACTAATAGAAATCTAAACCAACACTTGGTAGGCCATACAACCTTTTACTCTAAAATGGTATATGGTAGAGAGTGCTAGACTTTGTACAGTTCCAATCGCTATGTTCCACTTCGGTGCTTAGGAGGTGAACTTAATTTCAGTGGTTTGAAGTTTGCTCTTGGTGAAGTCAGGGCTAAGTTTGGCGGTCTGGTGTGAGGAGTGTCACTAATTTATACTAACTCGATAGCTATGCGGATCGGGTTGTCAATTATATTGTTGAGTTGGCTATAAGTTACTATTTACTGACAATAGAGTTACTGTGTCAAAGGTCTCTAAGTTGTTTGGCTACTCCTGAGACAGACAGCCAGCAATGAAAGTAGCTTAACACTTTAGTACTTTGTCATGGCAACTATTTTGATTAATGTTTCAAATTATGAGACTTTTAGTCAAAAAACTTGCTGCGACTTTTGTTGCTGACCGTACATGTTAAAAATGATCATGAAAGTTGATACCACAGAATGAGGAAGATGTAAATGATAATTTATTCCCTTTTTTACTAACAAAAACTTTGAGAAATAATAAGACTTACTGTGAAAAAATTGTGTAGATATCACGAAAATTCTTTTTTTATAAGCAAATCAATTTCGCGAAAACTGATTGCGCCCTTCGAGTAATGGCTGTGACGTTACGTCGCGTCGCCTCGCCGGTTGTACGACGGGCGACGGACGCCGGGCGGCCGGGGCGGGCGGATGGTAGGCTTAGCGACAGGACAGGGCAGTATGTGATTGACACGTGCTCTGTAAACTTCAGTTCGTTCATTTCGATACGTTTGTTTTGTTATTTTCTATTAAGACTTAAGTAAATCTTTACAGTATAAGTAGGTACCAACCAACCAATATTGTATAAGTTAGTTTGTTAGTTGCGTTGAAAATGATATTTTTATAGAAATCTTCGAATGTATCTTTCGCAAGTTAAGGTTTTACACGTATTTCAGCATAGATCAGAACTAGAAGACAATACACTATTATGGTGTCTTTAAGCTGATCTGATGATGGAGTCGGAAGAAGATCACAGAAACTCTTATAAAACCATGCAACCCCATCGAGTTTGGGCTCGTTTGATTCGTCTTGACGAGTACTCTGTTGGGAAATAGAGACCAGGGCCTGAAGATGAAGCCGGAAGAAGGGCACAGGAACTCTGTAATAAAACCATGCAAACCCATCGAGTTTGGGCTCGTTTGAATCGTCTTGACGAGTACTCTGTTGGGAAATAGAGTCCAGGGTCTGATGTTAAAGCCGGAAGACGGTCACAGGAACTCTGGAATAAAACCATGTAACCCCATCGAGTTTGGGCTCGTTTTAATCGTCTTGACGAAAAATGTTTAAAATGTGCAAACAAACAACGCTCTTTCATATGATATCCCATATGTCCTAGTAGCTCCACTTAGAATTTTTAAAACCCCCTTTCAGACCCTGTTGCAGAAAAAAAAAATTATTCCTTTCTTATTTGGAAAATAGTTGAGCAACGTCATCTAAATCTAAACTATACAAATTTTAAGTTGATAGCATTACTAGTTCTTGACTGTGACACAGTTGGATATCTCAGACAGACAGACAGACAGACTGAGTCGCACCATAAGGGTTTCTTTTTACCATCTTGGTACGGAAGCTTAATAAACAAAGTTGAATATCTCAGACAGACAGACAGACGGAGTCGCACCATAAGGGTTCCTTTTTATCCTTTTGGTACGGAACCTTAATAAACAAGTTGTCTGTTCAAAAGCAACACCGCTGATACTTCAGATACCAACATTATGGTAAAACTTACTCGAAGTGATAGTTTACTCAGCAAACTTACCGTAGTTTGGTTGTGGGCGACGGTAATTTATGCTGAGCTGATACTCCAAGTTGACTTTCTGGAGTTCAATAACTCTTTGCAGGGATTATACGTGCTCTGGTTTTCAGTCTTAACAAATTTCATCATGAGTATAACTTCCTTCCGGATACATTATTAGGATTTTTTTATTATATCGAGGCCAAAACGAATTTTGAAAATTACTACATAAAATTAAGTTTCGCAAATCTCGAGAAGAAGATCTATGCGTGGTCTAGTTATTTGTGATATTTTGAATGATTCAATAGGTTATTTGCGTAAAGAGTGTTAGTTCTCAAGCATAATTTTCCGTCGAACATACATACAAACACCTTGGCATGAGATACATACCTCCGTGGTCGAGTGGCTATGTACACCGGTTTTCAAGGTGTCGCCATCTCTGAGATCCCGGGTTCGATCTCCGGTTGGGTCAATTTAGAAAACGAACTTTTCTATATTGGCTCAGGTCTGGGTGTTTGTGATACCACCGTTGTCTCCGATTTCCATAACACAAGTGCTTAAGCTACTTACTTGGAATCGGAGCAATATTTGATGTTGTCAAATATTTATTACTTATATTTATTTATTTATTTACATACGAACTTAATAATCCATATACACTTTACATGCAGCCGAAAGCGCTTTAATGGCTGAAATAAAAAGTTTCAGCTATTTTAGCTTTTTTTAATATGGCTAGTGGAATTTTCCATAGTGGCGTGACGTCAGTCATTGTCAGCTGATAACGTTATCTGGAAACTGATAAAATTATCAATTTCGTTCAGCATGTTGGTAGACTATTGATCCTTTAATCCTTATTACCTATCTTCGTCAAACGTAAGGTAATAAACATTGTTCTGGTTAGATTAAACATTAAACTTGTAGAGGCAATAATGAATTTATATTAATATTGCTTTGTTTTCAGTATCAGTTTCTGTACTTACACATAAAATTTAAAAAAATATATTATTCAGTATTCTCACTGCAGCTTTTACAATTTGTTTAAGGAAATCTGTCATTGACAGTAGGGTACATATCTATACGTGCTAATATTAAGAGCCAATTTCACCATTTAAAAATCTTTTTAACCGACTTCAAAAAAGGAGGAGGTTATCAAGTCGACTGTATGTTTTTTTTTTGCGCAATCTAGTTTAAACCGTAGGTATTACTAGGTAACCCCTTCTTAGTCTATAAGTTTAAACGTCGAGTTTGATCTAAATAGTAAGTATCCTTTACCGTTATATATGTTTTCTTAAGACATCACCAGCAATGCCCTGCATTTGCCAATGAAAATTTGTGACAATTATTCGATATATCAAAGGAATTGTTGCAGTTGTACATAAACCGAGTTTATGTATCTAAAGCCAACTAGCCTGCCATCTGCGGGCACGTCCGACTAATAACCGAAGTTTGAAGTTGCACTGCACGAATGCACTACTAACGTTTATATGGCTTCTCTTTGAGGAATCATTGCTGCAACTATTGCATTAATTTTTATTATTGAGAAGGCGGCGCACGCTGGTTATAAACACATTTATAAACAAAAGGTTCATAAAGTTAAAAAAATCTTACTGAAATATGTTGACAGATTAATTAATAATCTTTAATTAATAATTAAAGATAAATTCAATACTTGAGACAGGCAGCTTTTTTAAAATTAAGAAGACCTTAGCCAAATATTTTAGCTAAGATACGTTTGAGTATTCGGCCTTTGGTTTACTTTATCACAAAAGAAAGAGACACAGAAATAAAGACTAATATTTATTACGTGCAACAACGCGCACCTCTCGTGCCTCTCATTTACGTGTTTGAGCACTACTGCTATGCGCTACAGTCTTTTGCTTTGCTGGGATTTTAGTGAATTTTCGGGTTAGTTTTGTGTCAATAATGTTGGTTTAGAAAAAAGACAATATTATAAAGCTGAGTTTAAGTATTCGATGCTTTAAATTTATTATCGTCAAAGAAACCCACGCAGGGAACGTTAAAAGGGCAGCAGTTATCCCACCGCCGTTACTGGGGAGTTGATCCAATCTTTCCATGTGAATGGCGAATATTTGTGCCTCACTGTGAGGGCTTATCCGATTATGAAGATCCTTTTCTGCGGCTGTCTGATTCACGTGCATCGGCTGTTTGGTACCTATGAGTTTGTTTTTCGATAGATACAAATTATATGTAGATCAATGTCTGTGAATAGAAAAAAATTGAAATCAAGAGTCCATTTTATTCCTTTGAAACATTTTAGGGAACTTGAGTTACACACAATCATGTCTCTAACCACAACACAACACGCAGCGGTAACTAATCTTGGTCGTAGCCTTTGTCCACCTATACTGACCTAACTATTGAACATATAATACATACAACACAATATTCTGTCGATACTGAGACCGCAGTCGGAACCGAGCTCACCGAGAAAATCGCAGTATACGTCTTGCGTCGGCGGCGCCGGAAATTAAAACAGAAATTAAATTTCTCGCCGTACGAGCTGGAGCTGCGTATCTTACAGACAAAGCTCTTGCCTCTTGCTAACTATTTTAACATTTATTACTTGAGATTTATACTTTAGGTGAATATTAAAATTTATTAGCTGTTAATTGCGGTAAAACGGCTCCTACCCTCATGACCGCTATATCATAAACTATCTCACTTCTGTAATTTATTATTTAAATTGTATACCTTCATACATTGCCTGTGATAACTTGCATATTTTTCTCTTCATGTGTGTCAACTAAATAAAAAATATAAGTACCATCTAAAAATGTGTAATACCCATTTTAATATTAAGGCATTTGTAATTTGTGAAGAAAAGTTTCACGCGCTTAATTGGATGGATAAGTGTGAGTGAGACTGTAAAATCTAAAATAAGTAATTTTCCATAAAAACCCCTTGCGTCAAAAGATTTCATTCTTCTCTTTTCTTGTAAAATAGAAGTGTAAAGGTGGATGGACGGACCATCCACGGCTTAGCTCAGAGGCCCTAAGTACGGACAGACGAACTGACTACGGAACCCTAAAATGATAAGTGCATGAATAAATAAACTCACAACCAAAGTGTCCAGCCCCCTAGCATGACCAACGAAACACGATATATAGCGTTTTGTTTTATCGACACCCAACTGTCAAAATACATTGTCTTTTGACAGTTAAACGTGATAAATCGCTTTAACAGCCCCCCTAGCATGACCACCGAAACGCGATATGATATAGCGATTTATCACTTTATTGAGTGTCGATAAAACACTATATTACGCGATATATATATATTATCGTGTTTCGGTGGTCATGCTAGGTGGGCAGAATGACAAATACCAATGTGAACGTGAAAGATGTCGTTGTATCAGCATACTCAACCCAGCCTTAATCGAATGGACATCAACATCAAAGTAATTAGATCAACTAATTCCACGTAATTGAAAAATAATTTATAAATTGATAACAGAGACTGACCGCCCGTTATACAACGTGTTACCAAAGTACCCCAAATGCCGAATATGGTAGATAGGGACCATCAAACTGAACAACTTTTACTATGGGACCAACTCTGAATACGCGAAAAAAAAACAGCTGTTTCATACATTTTGATATTTTCCTAATTTATTTATGTATGAAACAGATGATTTTTTTTCGCGATTTCAAAGTTGGTCCCATAGTAAAAGTTTTTTAGTTTGATGGTCCCTATCTACCATATTCGGCATTAGGGGTACTTTTGTAACACCTTGTACACAAAATTCTATTATTTGACAGTCTTCGAAGCTTCGTTATTTGTCTGAACAGTATCGTCGTCATAACTAAAATGAACACTGTCTCGTAGGGAGGACTAATAAAGTTTTATTCCACCGAGTATACTCACTTGGCCTGTTTGCCGAATGACGGCGACGCGAGCGCCGCACCGGAGCGTCGCGTTACCCTGCCCAATTATCACCTAATTGAATTTTCGTTCGAGTTCTGAACAACATACGCGGTTAAATAAGGTCTTATGTGATAAGTAGATATTTGTAATTGAACTTCAGGTACTTGTGCGTTATATTCAATTAATTCTTAATACCTACAAGTAAATTAATGATTCTTATATATTTTCATTTGTATTGTAAGCAAAGAAATACAGTCCACCGTACCAAGGCCACGGTAGGTAAAGTGGTGAACGTAAACACTGACTTTACGTTATGAGGTTATGACTCTATATAAATATAGGCTAATTCTTCATATCATGCAATATGATTTTCTTAGCTATGCGTTATCGAGTAGGTAGTAGATAGCGATTTCTCAACTAGTTGAAATTTATTATACCTACCCATTGAATGTAAACTTTGTTAATTATTGTAATGGAAAATGACGTCACTTTAAATGCTGATCTCATTTTTCAAATTTTGACGACTCAGTATGAAATATACAGGAAGAAAAAAGCAGCCCTTGACGAGTTTCTTGCCGGCTCTTCTCGTTACAAGGTCTCCCGCTTAGGGTTTGCGAACCGATGGCGTAGCTTCTTTGACATTCACAAGTGCTTGTAACAACCTAGATCGAATAAATGAGTTTTAAATTTTGAATTTTGAATACGCTAGGGAACTCACTATTTATGGGATTAACGACAAAAAAATAGTGTGTCTTAGATAGAGCATTCAACCAATGGAAACGGCAACGGCGGGCAACCCCTCTGCCACAGTACGTTGGCCATAATATGACTATGCACACACGACAGCACGTCAGGTTATACAGTTAAACTGCAAAAACAGCTTTTATTACGTAGGGCATAAAGGCGGTCTCAAGGTCAACATGCCGTCGTGTGTACGTTTGACACTGCAGTAGACGCGCCCCTATTTGTGACGTTAGTGCTCGCGCGCTCTACATATACAAGGTGTTACAAAAATACCCCTAATGCCGAATATGGTATATAGGGACCATCAAATTGATCAACTTTTACTATGGGACCAACTCTGAAATCGCGAAAAAAAAATCAGCTGTTTCATACAAAAATTAAAATCGAAAATACCAAAATGTATGAAACAGCTGATTTTTTTTTCGCGATTTCAAAGTTGCCCTATAGTAAAAGTTATTCAGTTTGATGGTCCCTATCTACCATATTCGGCATTAGGGGTATTTTTGTAACACCTTGTATAAAACAATGTTAACTGTAGAAACGCAGGAAAATTTAAAAAGATTTTTTTTTTGTAATATTAAATAATACTTTAATAACAATTTTAAACAAACAAAATAGTACTTTTAGACTTAATAGGAACTTAGTATCAACAGAAAATGAACAGTTTTTTAAACTTAATAGTAAAAGTTCGTAATTTTATTATCCATCCATATTTTTTAAAACTTACAAGACTTATACTTTTAATACTAGCATTTTCCTAAATTTGTGATCTTAGCATACACAATGCTATTTTAATACAATACCTACTTTAGTATTTTTTTATAGTATTTTATTTATAATATACCAGAAAAAAATGGACTTGTCACCAGGAGCACCAACTGAGCTACCGAGCCACTAGGTAGGTTGGTCAGATTGTGTTAGAACTGCAACCAAGGACGCGAGAGCGGAGCGAGCGTGTCGCAGCAGCGGTCACCGAAGCGCCAGAAACGACGTTTTTAAAAAACTCCCATCCCCGCAACCCCCTAAAATAGCGACGATGTCAAAATTTTGAAAGAAAAACAGACAGTTTTTTTATTAACAGTCGTATTTAAGTGCTATCTCGAAATGAAATAAAACCGTACAGACCTACTAGCACTGCACAACACTACGACTTTTTTTGTAGTGTGCTGTAAGTGTTTACCTCCACTCCCACTAAAAGTGTCGGAATAATTTGTTCGGTGTTATACGATCTTGCCGTCTCCATAAGTTAAATGCTCTAAGTAAATGGATGCAAAGCTACTTCATTTTTAATTTCTTTCAACTTATTTTTAAAAAAGTTTACGTTGAAAAATAAATATATTTGGTATTTCTTTCTCTTGAAATGAGACCACTAGTTTGGCTAAACAAAAAATAATAAAAACTCTCATCGTTCCACAAAGTGGAAAAACTTTACCAAACGTTCCGGCTGGGGCCGCTGATCGAAAAAAAGATCGGATGGGCGGGACATAACGGGATTATTACATGTCCTTGATGTCCTATATATTACAAAATTACTACTACTGATATTACTTACATGGTTGCAGAGACGTACGTAAGGGACGACTGCATTTCATACTCATACGTTTAATGACTCAATTTGTAAGTAAGTCTAGGACGCAATTTTAATACAAAAAAACTGGTTATTATTATTGGGTGTGTTGTGTTTTGTTGGTTGTTGGCAGTTTTATGAAACAAATTAATCGATTGTTTTATTCGGAGTTGGTGCCAATTTTTACTATGGATTTTTAATTAAGGATAGACCTAGCCCTAACTTACTTAAACATTAAAAAAAAACGGCAAAAACCTAAATTACTTAGGTTTTCACTGTAAGATCAAAAAAATCTGTTTTTCTTTTGTATGGTATAAAAAACTTGAAATAAAACACATTTTGCGGATACTAGCGCGGTTTTATTAGATGCTTTTTGATGTTTCATTTTGAAAAATACTTTCATTGTTGGATTTACATAATTTAGAGTTGAGGGTTAACTCCAGAAGGAAAATCACTAACGGCCATAATTGACCGAGCGAGCGCAAGTGCTTCACCTTGGGCATAAATGCTTTCATATGTCTGTCCCGGCTGTCCGTCTGTTCTCCTCTACAAGTCACATTTCTCAACCAATTCTCGTAAAATTTTGTGAGCAGGTTTTATTTTTGTCGATTCAGTTTATCGAAATTTTTCGAAATGGCGGAGATATGGGGAAAATAATAATTCAGCTATTTCGAAAAATGTCACGAAAACGCGAAGTCTACAGCTCTACAAAGCCACTATTAATAACCTTGAACACTCTTGGGGGTGAAACGCAATACGCTGTGGGCGTTTCCTTATTTTATTAGAAGAAAGGAGGTTAACTAAACATAATAAAAGGAAAAACTGACAAGACGCCGGAATATAATCTCTCTGTGGAAACAAAGCCTTCGAAGATTGCTTACTTTTGTGTTGTAGTGAGATGAGACTTTTCTACATATACCTACGCCTATTATATTGGCGAAGTATTTCTCTTGTTAAGGTATGTATTTCTAGGGTTTTAGGTTGAAACTAATTTTAGTCTTTTTTTAAATTTTGAGATTTTAGCATTCACAATGCTATTTTTATATAATACTAAATAATATGCTACCGAGTCCCTTGTAGTCACTTGTAGTGACTCGGTAGCTCAGCGGTCAGAGCATTGGACCGGATATCCAAAGGTCGCGGGTTCGATTTCCGTCCGAGAACATAATCTGGTGCGAGTCGTATTTTTTCTAGAATATTATTTAGTAATTTTAGTTTGTAATGCCTATATAACATCAGCAGGTCCTTAAATAACTGTCTTTTAGAGCTACGGGCAAGCGTCTGTGTGAAGACTCACCTTGGTATCCGTATCTAGTCCGTAGATTATCGAAACTAACTCATTTGAAAACATTATGAAGCAGCATAAATTAATTTTCTGATAATAAATAGCAGATACAACTTATGTACCCACCCAACTTATGTAGTCACCCTTGTCCAGGACTAGAAATCGACCAAAGTGTAGGAGGAACATCGTAGGGGTTGCAGTAGGTATGCCGTCATACAGATCCAAAGGGCTTTGACTTATTGGAGTTATCGGACAAGAACGTTATCGGAAAAGCCCTGAACTCGCCAAAATGGTACCCACCATGTCCGGAAGTCGGTAGTTCGATTACCCCTGCGTTAAAAAAAGGACTGGAAACTCACTATTCATTTCATATTTACTTTAACTCATATGGAGATACAATGGAGAGAGCCTTTCTCTCCATTGTATAATTCTCTCCATTTGATAAAGTGAGATAACTATTATTATGTCTCTATGCTTGAGTTGCTATGCTAACAATTAGTTCCAAACCACATTTTTCGATTTTGTATAACTCCTATCTAAACATGCACGTAAGAATATAGGGATGGCTTCTCGTTTCTTTTTTACTTAAGACACGAAAGTGGCAGATCCCAGTTCTACAGGCAATTACACACAGAAACCGTTCCAGAATAGTCCCATCCATTACACCCAGTAATTTGAGACCTTGCATCGTCTACGTGACGTCAGCCCCAAGCACTTTATTACGCTCGTGCGTGTCTGCTTTTGTTCTACGTGTTAGTACTTTGAAGAAGTTTAGATAGCTGTTATCAAAAAAGTTTGAGTTTGATTGTGTTTTCTGATTTAGGAATATAAAATACAATATTCCGAATTTACAAATTTTACGAAAAAGTATCATAATATAAAAAAATAAATAATTAACTTATACTGACGAAAATTATCAAACAACAAAGCCACTGATCTGTTTACATATTGAGTTATTCAAAGAATAAATAAAACAAAATCGTTTTACGATACACTGTCCTAGATTGTCCCGGACAAACACGTAGTACTCGCGACCTTGTGTCTACGTGACATCGTACCGAAGCTGGTACGCGCGTGCTTGTATGAATTAATTTGCTTTCTTTTCGCAGCCCTTGAGATTAAGCTGTTTATATGAACTGGGGCAACCTAATTTTCTAAGGGGATTTAATTACTATCAATTTAGAATAATTACAACCTGAATCAATTAAATAAATCAAACAAAAAATATCTGTCGAAAATAATAACCAAAAAATGTAATCAATCTGTATATTTTTTTTGGTTATTTATAAGATACATAGAAATCTTTGTTTATAAGACTAATTTATAAGACTTCATTTGTTATAACCAACATTTCATTGACTTCACGATTACTTAAACAACTTGTTTTTATTTGCTTGCCGTGCTCGCTAATGCGTCATCCTGAATGTGCATTCGGTTTGACAGCTATCAAAGACGGATATTTTGACATTGCGATACCTATTCGAATTTTGCGTAAGTAAGCGCTTTGCGTTCCTAATTGTTTTTCAAATATTCAGCATTTCATATAACCACATAGTTGAATTCCATCATTCTTCTTTCAACTGCACAATCGAGCAAACAGATGGACAATAGATCGGACAGAAAACCCAATCAGCATCGACTGCGGGCATAATCCACTTAACGCGCAGTCAGTCAGTGCAATATACCGGAATCGAGTTATTGACAGCAAAAAATATTACCGCTTTGTATTTTGCTCAGAACTCGTTCGGACAACGCTATGGCTGACAGCTTTCAATTTCCATTCAATGACTAGTCGTTTGGATCCATATATTATACATATTATATTATGAGTGAGCTGTAACGGAAGAATGCTTTACCCATTTATATAATTATTGAAACTTTCAACTCGCGATTTTCATGTCGTGTCAAGGACTGTCTGAGTATTTTAGTAAGCTTTTTATTTCTAGCAACATTGTTCTTCAGCACATACAAATAAGTGCTAGTTCAGACTACGACGGGAATAGCGCGGTTTGACACGTGATTTGTTATATATTGTTCGCTCAAGATCAGCTGTGTCAGGAACTTGTGCAATATTGACAGCAGTGTAACCAAAACCGCGTGTCAAACCGCGCCGTTCCTGCCGTTGTCACTAAAGGAGTAACCGCAGGTTACTCACATGGCATGTTCCCAAAAGCCCGCATTTATTATTTCACGTTTTTCAAGTCTTACACGTCCAGTTAGCAACATATTTTATTGCTTTATGGGCTATTTACATGGGTCGATTTTAGTCAGCTGTGACGGTCGACTTTAGTCACCCTAGCAAGTCGCTTCTAAAATTGAATCGTAGATGACATATCGGTGATGGCGTCGCTGTCGTCTATGTAGTCGATGGCGGACCTAGGCAACTATGTAATAACGATAAATTTGTTCAGTCACCTGCGGCCTAGGCCAAATTGCCATTTACACAGTTGAATTCCCTGTTTCCTCGTGGTAATACTAGTTTGTCATACCAGTATGGCCACGAGGATATACATGTCCTCGTGGTCAAACTGTAACGCCATATTATACGAAATAGGTTTTTTCTTCCTCCTGTGGCAAAAGTCGTGCGGCTTTAGTCACTCGTGTAAATACCACATTATGGCAAGTTGTCACCGTGACACGGGCCCAAAGGACCGCATTTATTAACTCCCGATTTTCACGTCCGCGACAAGGTCACGGGACGAATACGGGACAAACTTGCGAATAAAGGATCACCTTCTTCTCAGTGGACCTTATGTCATACCTTTGTATTTTTAGCTATTGTAAATTGGAAAAGAGGTTTGTTGTAAGTTGCTTCGAAAAAAACGACTTCAGCGTCACTGACTTGTTTTGAGCTTTACAATTGATTAAGCAATGTTTTCTTCTGCATAATTTTTCGCCATATAAAAGAGAGTGAAGATAGTTATACAAGATGTTACAAAATACCCCTAATGCCGAATATGGTATATAGAGACCATCAAACTGAACAACCTTTACTATGGGACCAACTCTGAAATCGCGAAAAAAATCACCTGTTTCATACAAAAATTAAATCGAAAATATCAAAATGTATGAAACAGCTGATTTTTTTTTCGTGTAACATGTTGTATACATTGACCGAATTTATAAAATATACTTAAATCTTATAGATCCATGTGACATTATACTGATTTTAAACAAACAGACAGTCATAAGGAGATAATGAACAATGTAATGTGACATGATTTTGTGTGGTTTCGTGGTACAAGGTCCATGACTCGTACACAAATGGAACAGATGGTTGATATTGTTAATGTTCACGCCGGTGCTCCTAATTGCTAACAACCTGTGTCACATTCGCCACACTAAGCACAGTATTGCCTCGAGTTCTGTCAACACGCCTGAGCAAATAACCAAAGAAATTAGCTTTTGTAACAAATTGGCAGCTTATGTAACGCTTGCTGATTTTAGGTAAAAGCGCAATCTCGAATACCTATAATATTACATTTGTATTTCACTAAACGTAATTTGAATGTTATAGCGCTTTTTGTTACATTAATTTTAATATGTTTTAGAGTTATCTGGATGATTTTTTTTCCGTTTAAACGATTTAAAACAATGATTTCAAACAAACAAAGTTTAAACATTTATGAAATTACTTATTAAATGGCTAAAAACCAAAAGTTATGCTGAAATAGTATTTATTTTTATAAGTTAACGCACATACACACTCACACACTACACACACACACACACACACACACACACACACACACACACACACACACACACACACACACACACAAACACACACGAAGAAAGGGAAGATTACTTTTCCAACCTTATAATTATATTCTGTTTAAAAAAATGCGAAATAAAAGACTTAGATAGATTGCGCGTGTACAAAAGCCGTCATCTGACGTCGTCTCTTTATAATGGGGCAGTTGCCTATGAAGTGTCCGGGATGGGGTACCGTTCAGACTATCCATCTCTTTTATCAGTATAATTTTCTACAACATTAGCACAAATCAAGTTTTATTCACAAGTAAATCATTCAGCTGTTATTAAAATTTTCAAATCTCGCTTAGGACCGCTTTTTAATCCAACCAAGAATGCTAATAGCGTAGCAATTGAATCTTATTATTAGAGATCGGATAATCGGATGCATTTTTAGCTAAAGTCAATTGTTGCTAACATATTATGGAAGCGACTTCTTAAAATACCACGTGAATGAACAACTTTTACTAACCACGGAGTAGCGATAAAAAATCAGCTGTTCCATAGAAAAGTACAACATCGACTCGATTATAATGTATGGAACAGCAGTTTTTTTTTCACGATTCCACGGTTGGCGTCATAGTAAAAGTTGTTCATTCACGTGGTCTGAAATCCCCATTTAATTTTTAGATATACTTAAAAATTAACTGTGTATATGAGTCACCATATTAAAACATTCATATACGTAGTGACCTTACTTAAATCCACATCGCACTGAACCTAAAATCTAAATCAATCGGATGAGAGCCTGGCTTTTATCAGCGGCTCATTTCAATCAATTTGCGTCACTGGAAACTGATAAAACAACTGATAACAGGAAATCTAACAAACTTTTATAATTTAACTAGATATCGTTAACAAGATGATGAATCGTTAAATTGGAAATCTTTGACTACCTAATTTTTAGATCTAAGCAACGCGATGTAAAACTGTATACTTAATCATATTAATAATATGTAGATATAAGTATCTACTATCTAGTATCTAATAGCTATAATTTTTTCGATAGTCGATTCAATTCAGATTTTCGAGCAGAAAAACATATTGATTTCAGCTATTTCGAAAAGTGATTAAAAATACTTCATCATAAAATTTTGCACACATTGTCAGGGGTACAGAAAAAGACATAGAGTTCAATTAAAAAACTTGAAATTCACACAAAAATCTAATTTAATAATAAAAACATACCCAAGAGCACCCATTCCATAAATTTTCTTTGAAATGGTAGACTGAATTTGTAACAAGACGCGAATGTAAAATAAAGATGAAAATCAGTAATTCGAAGTATTGCTTGAATGCATCGTACCGCAGAATATTTTTGAGAATGCTACAAATCAAATATCACCTTTTTGTAAAAGTTTTACTATGTAGGCTAGGTTACTTTTTAGCCGACTTCAAAAAAAGCAGGAGGTTATCAAGTCGACGGTATTTTTTTTTACTTTCTTTTTTATGTATGTTTTAACATAACTTCACCAGTTGTTAACCGATTTCAATTATTCTTCTTTTATTTGAAAGAAAATAGTTCGTATGTGATTCCATAAAAAAAATACAGAGATCTGACTAGTAGTTTTTTCATAATCCTGAAAAATATCAATTATTTAGCTTGCCATCGCACGAGTTTTTTTATGTAACATAATTTTAAATAAATAAATATTTGACAACATCACATACATTGCTCCGATTCCAAAGTAAGTAGCTAAAGCACTTGTGTTATGTAAATCAGAACAACGGTGGTATCACAAACACCCAGACATGAGCCAATATAGAAAAGTTCGTTTTCTAAATTGACCCAACTGGGTATCGAACCCGGGACCTCAGATATGGCGACACCTTGAAAACCGGTTGACAAAGCCACTCGACCACGGAGGTCGTCATTAGTTGGTACCATCCCAAGCATATCAGAGTAGTAGCGATTTATTTTATTTTTGACGCCTATCTGGAATTAAGTACCTACCTACCTAATCAAAACTTTTATAATGGGTTCGGGTTACGGTTCAAATAGACTTCTATTTCAGATGTCCGATGGTTTCGGTTACGGTTATAGCTTTATAACATCCTTGTTACTACGACAGGATAAATTAATTTGTAAAATTAAATTATAAGCATTATTAGGTATTCATTTTAAATCATTTGAACTTACGGCTTAACGTGCCTTCCGAAGCACGGAGGAGTTAGAAATAACGAATTTATGGTCACCCATCCGATATACTTAGTACCTACTATATAAAAATATGCATTCAACCGAAGTTGATGCCTGACTGATTTATCTTCCCAAACTCGCTCAGACAGATAATGATGGCATTAAGGCGATTAGTGCCCTCATCATAATTTTTGTTGCTCGCCATGTTCATAATGTATCGAAAATTCACACGTACCGATTGAAGCTAAGGTTCTATAGTTTATTTTACAAATAATAAACTCTGTAAAATATATAATATTAAATAATATACTAGAAAAATACAACTCGCACTCTCGGACGGGAATCCAAAGGTCACGGGTTCGATTCCCGAGAACATGATCTGGTGCGAGTCGTAGTTTTTCTAGTATATTATTTAGTATTATATAAAAATAGCATTCTGAATGCTAAAATCTCAAAAATCTGTAAAATATAGGTCGTTGTAATAGTACTATAGGCAAAAGAACAAATAGTGGCCACTTCTGGCACATTTGCCTACTACTACTACCACGAACTATATTTTACAGAGTTTATTGTTTGTAAATAAACTATTCTATAGTTTATTTACTTCTTAGCTTAGCTACAATCTGTACTTGTGAATTTTCGATACATTATGTACTTAGCGAGCAATAAATTTAATATAATGAAGGGCACTAATCGCCTTAAATCTAGATAATGTATAAAAACAAAATTATACCTTTTCCTTTCATTTTAATTTTTCTCATCTCTAATCGCAAGTCAATATGGCAAAAGCAATTATGTCGCTCGAGCGATTTTCGCCGATTGCCAAGTCGTTTTCTGCGACTTTTGATAATAAAAGTGCTGAATTATATCGCCTCAGAGTCAACTTCCTCAGCCACATTTCATTCACCTAATGCGGGGTACTTTTATCCATCTGAACACTTTTACAATTTAAATTCTTTTTAAATGCGAGTGGGGTCCTCTCCCACTTTCAACATAAATGTTTCAGAAAAGCTTTTAGTCATCCAAACTCAGTTCAATGCCAGTTTCGACATACTATAATACCAAACAATATACTAGAAAAAATAGGTCTCGCACCAGATCATACTAGTTTAGTAACATTACATATCCATGCATTTCTCGTCTAAAATTAAAATTAAATATTTCATTGAAGGCTTGTATTTTATTTGTTTTTGTTTCCGTTGCATCGCGTTATACGTCAATACTTGTATCAGGGTGTTGAGAACTAGTTTTACTTTTAAAATCTTGACCTACTTCCTGTTTTCTAACTTCTTTAGTGCAACATATTGTTTAACTTGGGATAATTCTAATAAATAAAATTCGAGCCAGAATTTTATCATACTCAGTTACAAAGCTACTTACTTACTTACACAGTTTAAGTCTGCTGCTTATTTGTCTCTGATATCAAACTAAAATCAAATACGATATCAAAAGAGTTCTCATATTTCATTTCATATTAGATATAAATATGTTGGATAAGCCAACGCACTAACGCAGCAACATATATTATAGCTTGTTGATGGGACAGATATTCCTTTGTTTGCTCTACCCATACTTGAACAAATAACTTTGTTTGTATAGTTTCTAAAAACAATTATTTTGTTTCAAAATAATTCAAACAATGTAAATGTGAAACCTTAAATTTGGGCAAAAATTATATCGACTCTTTTTCGGGCATTTGCTATTTGCCCGTTGATGCTCGTTCTTGTAATACAATGCGAACGAAAACTATATACCCATAAGATATCATGTATTTAGTAACACTAAAGTTCTGATGAAGAAAATAACAAATTGTTTAGCAGAAGTCTAAAAGACATGTTATTAAATACATGCTACTATAGTGTAAAGGAGTACTTGAATGATATAAACTAAAATTAATTTAAATGTCTTTGAAATACTAAGACGTCCTCTCCTCCTTCAATTGCTATACCCTACTGGGTCCGTAATGTTCTCATTCTATAAAATCACCACCTATGTATCTACTTTATGGTATGCAATAAAATATTGAATTGAATTAAATTGAATTGATGTGTTAAAAATACTATTCGTCTTTTGTTACAATCAAAAGTAATATTAGATAATTTTCTTCGAATCCAAACTGTTCCTGTGGGAAATTAAACAGTGAAATAATGGAGTTTTGTCAGCGTCACTTCATTACTTCCCAAAGAACATTCTTACAGAACCAGGAGATCATTTGTCTCTTTCTGCATTTTCTCATTTCTCTTATCGTAATATTTCTTGAACGCGGAGAAAAATTATCAAATCTTCATCCAGTATGTTTTTGTTACGTTTCCGCAATATTTCATTCCTATGACGTCTTTAAACTCCATACTTGATGTAAATCATAACCACCGATTAAATAATAGTTCAAGTATAACGCAAGTTAACGTACTCAATATTAACCCTTAACCAGAATCTAGGGTCCATTTGTACCCAGCGAAGACAAAATAAAATGTTTTTATTTTTTAACGCGCGCAGCTAGATTCTTGCGCTTCCATGTAATCTCATTACGTCACAAGGTGCAACGGGGGCCAGACTTACGACGCTTGAAGTTTACTGGAAGTGGTGGTATGTTTCGCTGGGTCGAATTGGACCCACGACTCCTGTACGTAACTTTTTCTCTGATCGCATACTTTTATATTTTGCATTGTTGTTGGCATTTTGTTACAATGGATGTAAGAAAAATGAAAAAAGTTCATGTTTACCCTGTACTATTACAGATGCCGTAATTTCATAACCAACTGTTTGTATTTCACTTCGATACAATAAGTATTTACAAAGTTATTGTAAATAATTATGCCATGGGTCCTTTTCGAACGAGATTAGCGAGAGAATGGAATCCGATGACGTCATCGTATCGTATCTTCCTGCCTGTCACAACGGTAGTGATTACTTGCTCAGTGTCTGTCACAAAAACAATAACGCGTGGTCATTTTACGAATCTTTAAAAATTTATTGTGAAGTATGCAGAATAAGGGCTACAGAAAAAAAATAATGTCATATTTTAAGATCAAATGTTTTATATATAAAAAACTTTTCCCAAGCTCATTGAGAGATGAAATTGAAACGAAAATCAGTGAATTAACATTACACAAATTGATTCGGGATCACTTAAAGTTTAAGCAATTTTCAAGCTTTTGATGATGAAAACAAAATGTCTACATGAAAATGCATCTTCCTCTCAAACTAAACCAAAAAACTGGACTTGGCTTAATACAATCCTCGTAAAGGTAGTAATTTGAAATCCTATTAAAATATCATAATTACAAAATTGAAAAGTGAACTCATATGCAAGAAGCTCAATGCTAATTAAGATACTTACTAAATTATATAAAGGTAGCATTGTGAATGCTTAAATCTCAAAATTTCAAATAGTTAAATAGCTTTCTCATCTTAATCAACTGTTTAAAAATATCTGGAAAGATGTTCAGTTGAATGTCGAGGTTAATTCCTTCTACATTGGTGAGATGGCGCTGGCTTGCAGCGTAAGAATTGATATACTAGAAGAAATTCGACGTTCTAACTAGTTACTCGGTAGCTCAGCGGTCAGAGCATTAGACCGGATATCCAAAGGTCGCGGGTTCGATTCCCGTCCGAGAACATGATCTGGTGCGAGTCCTATTTTTTCTAGTATATTATTTAGTATTATATAAAGGTAGCATTGTGAATGCTTAAATCTCAAAATTTCAAATAAGATACTTACCTTTACTTTGAATAGGAGGACGTCTAGTAATTGCCAATGCCCTCAATAAACGCACTCAAACAAAACACTTTGCAGTTTCCCGACCTTAGCAAAGGTTTTTCACCCCATCGGGAGGCAAAGGGGGTCTTACACCCACAACTCGTAATGGATCCACATTGATTGCACACTCTTCACCCCATCATGACAGATGTGGAAGTTCACGATTTATAACCGACGCCGGCTCATTGTGAATACGATGTCATTATTATTTGAATACAGCTTAATTTGATTCTGATTTTAAACGTGTATTCAATTTGTAGGACGTATTAGAAAGCTTGGAAATGTCATTTGGGGCAACCTTTTTTACATGTTTTTTCATTCGTCAGAAATTAATCAATTGTAAATTACAGTGTTCATGTTTTAGGGGTGTTCTTTGACTCGCCTAAAGTCATTGGTCCTAATTTCATGTGGTCGAATTTCTTTGGCCAAAACTCCTTAATTACAATTATTGTTTAGCCTTATAGTTTTTGTCGCATTTTTACTCGCATTTTTACCGTTTCGCCGAAACGTTAAAATCCGTAATTATCAAAAACCACTAATGTCCTAAAATTTGTTAGTATACATATCTTTTGACACAACAATGACTACGCCGAAGTATTGTTAACCCTAATGTTGTCTTGCATACATATTTTTTAGCATAACAATATACTTCCTAAGGGTTAACCCTATTATTGTATTGCATACAAGACAGTGACAGACAAGGATCGACCTGAGTTAGGATAAAAAAATTAGGCATTACAATATTATACCCATGTTTTAGTGTATACAAGGTGTTACAAAAATACCCCTAATGCCGAATATGGTATATAGGGACCATCAAACTGATCAACTTTTACTGTGAGACCAACTCTGAAATCGCGAAAAAAAATCAGCAGTTTCATACAACAATTAAAATCGAAAATATCAAAATGTATAAAAAAAGCTGATTTTTTTTCGCGATTTCAGAGTTGGTTCCATAGTAAAAGTTGTTCGGTTTGATGGTCCCTATATACCATATTCGGCATTAGGGGTACTTTTGTAACACCTTGTATAATAAATTAAATTAAATTAACGAGCTTGTTTAGTTCAAGGACTGTCAAGGAGTATAAAATAAAACATAAACAAAATTTTTATTTATTAATCAACTTGATGCTGATCATTTTAAACCAATACTAAGTTACTCGTATGATTGAGCAGCTTAGCAACATAGCGTCGCTAAGCCACGTAGACATAACATATTCATTCATTCAGTTAGGAGCCGAGGATACCGAGAATGGATCCCTCAGGATGCTCCGAACTAATGCTGCATTATTTAACGTTCAAGCAAGTTGTAGCTTACATGTTACATAGAATATTGATTAATCTTTTTCATAAGGTTAATAAAATAAAACTAATAATATTACATTTAATGAAGTTTCCCCGGGTTTCCTTTGACTCGCCTAAAGTCCTACCTCCTTATTTCATTTAGCCTAAACTCCTTAAGTACAATTATTGTTTAGCCTAATAGTTTTTTTCGCATTTTTATTGTTTCGCCTAAACGTTAAAATCCCTAATCATCAAAACCACTAATGTTAAATGTCCTAAAATTTATTAGCATACCTACATATTTTTGACACAACAATTACTACAACGAAGTATTGTTAACCCTAATATTGTCTTGCATATAAGTCAGTGACAGAAACGAATCACCGAAAAACCGACTTAAGGCCCCCCGCTGTGAAGAATAACTTTTAATGCGAACGCAATTATTAGGTTAGGTTAGTACTTTGACCACTTCCATAAAATTCTTGCTTGCTTGTATGCATGCACGCTTGCTTGCATGTTTGCTTGCAAAATGCTTGCCGAGGGTGCATCTACCTGTTGCCGTTATCAATATCGAGAAAAAACGAGCAAAAAAATCATGTTTGTTGTATGGGAGTCCCCTTAAATATTTATTTATTCTGTTTTTTAGTATTTGTTGTTATAGCGGCAACAGAAATACATAATCTGTGACAATTTCAACAGTCTAACTATCACGGTTCATGAGATACAGCCTGGTGACAGACGGACAGACAGACGGAGTCTTAGTAATAGGGTCCTGATTTACCCTTTGGGTACGGAACCCTAAAAAAGAAGTATATTGTGTTCAGCGTTCATGTATGTTTGTATGTATATGAGTTTCTTATCCACCATAACTTCTAAATGCCTGCACAGGTTTGGATCAGTGAGGTATCTTTAGAATCCATACATCACCCGAGTGACACTGGCTATAGATTTTTTGAAAAAGGTCGATATGTCGGTTGCATGACGCTATTTTGTCTGTCTACCAAATTCGGCTCTATAAGTTTATCAACTGTTTTATTTATGGTAACACAATAAAGTATAAAAACATATAAAGGTCTAAAAAAGGAGGTTGGCTTGATCGCCAACAGGTAGATACCTACCTGCAATAATTTGTTTTTCACTGGTAAGACCTTTCCAATATTAACCCTACAGCGCCGTTCTGTCGCCCTAATTATAACAGCTCTCTGAAGCTGCGAACTGACAGGCGTGAAAACTTAGCTAGAGCATCCGTTGACAACAAATTAATGGACATGGAATAACGGGGCTGCCAACCGGTTCATTTCGCTACGTCTAGTGAGTCCACAGATTTTGCTTGTCTTGTTAGTATCAAATTAAACTAATCAAATGATATTTCTATATATGGTACTAAGTTAAACACCCAAAATTTTATTAAACTGCAAACTAAAGATAGAATTTAATATACACCGTTAATTTTTAAGTATATCTAAAAATGAAATGGGGATTTCAGACAACGAGAATGAACAACTTTTACCGCGGGACTTGGTACTATTAGTTATTCTGTGCTATGAGGCCAACCACGGAATTGCGAAAATAAAATCAGCTGTTCCATAGAAAAGTACAACATCGATTCGACTATAATGTGTATAAAATTGACCGAGTCTTATGAAATTTTGTGTGTATATTCAGTAGGTCTGAGAATAGGACGTAAACTATTTTCATACCCCTAAGTGGCAAGGGTGGTCCACCTCAAATTTTTTTTCTAGACCAAACTTTTATTTTATTTTTTAATGATTTGGCATTAAAAATACATACAACCCTAAATTTTCATCCTTGTACCACCAACCCCTATTTTTAATAGCGAGAGTAATTAGTTTATTATTACTTTAATAATTTTCTACTCTCGGCGGTCAGCAGCTAGTAATAATATATTTTTAAACGTTTTGTCAAGTCTTTAATATAATATATATTTAATATTAATTACCTGTACCATTCTGTTTCATTAACGGTACATTCCAATGCACCACTTTTTAATTCATCCGTATTCATGTCATAACTCGCAATGTAAACGTCGACATATTTTAAAACGTATTCAAAACTTTTCAACCAATCAACAAAAACAGAAAAAATCAATGCAAGCGTCGAGACGGAATAAAAATAAATTCAACAAAAATGGTTTGTTTGCCTTTATTTATAACGGCGAGTTTAATCTGGACAGAAAGAAAAACCGATTGAGAGACTTGGACCATGAACGCATTTATTCAACTGGCCTTCGTTCGTTTATTGGAGACTAGCGACCGCCCGCGACTTCGTCTTCGTGGTCAGTTATTTATTTTTCCCTTGGTAACTGTATTTTTTAAACGGCCTCACTGCCGGGCAAGCTGCGATGCGCCCGGCAGCTTTTAGCTTGACAAACGTGCCGCTCGACAAAAGCCGCCGGCGGTGCCGCCGGCATAGTGTGTAGGAGCCTTAACCCTGACAATGTGTTTGCAAAATTTCATGATCATCGGTTGTGTTTAACTACACAGGCGTAAAAACAAACTGACTTTCGCATTTATATTATTAGTAAGTATAAATAACTTCTTTTTGAGAAATAGATTGAATTCATTCCAAATGACTAAACATGAACACTGAATAAGAGAGTGAGCAACGCCTTTTACGCGTAGCAATACAGTAATTTCTAAAAAAATATGTTTATTATGTATTAAGGTGTCTGCATGTAAGTTTATCAAATAACAGCACAGCATCGAAAGAGAAAAATCTGTAAGCAAAACTGCTGCAAAACTGCAAAATCAAAATTTTAGTCCTTCAATAAAGTTAAAACCGTAAAATGAGTGAACTTTGTCCGAATCGAAACCAAATAGTGTAAAAGCTATTTAGGATAAACAAGTTTATTACGTTATTTTCCCCAAAAACATGGCCGACATCGTTCTTTTTACGCGCGAGCGAACTTAAGGGTGGGTCCTCATTCCCTTACATGCATTGGAGTGGAACAAACGACCAGTTAATTGGTCACGGACCATTTCTGAATATGCAGGAATGGATAGTGGTAAAATCTTATCTTTAAGGATGTTCAGATATCCTAGGTCATTTTTCTGTGGAGTAAACCGTAAATCTTGCAAATTGAACGCGTTTCGCGTGCTTCTTTCTTTTTTAGCGACAAGAAAATATGCCACTCATATTTTTGCCATCAATTATTTCGTCGATTTTTTTTTAGTTTATTAACACTAGCGGCTGCTACTTCATCTACTTAAGCAGTTACATTTATTCGGGATTAAGTCTGTGTTCTTTTCTTTGCCCCTGACAAAGTATATGCAAAATTTCATGATGATCCATCGATTTTACTTATTTAGTTAAGATTAAGTCGCATTTAATCTTGCGTTAGCATTTCGTCGATATTCAACTGTTATTACTTTTATTTATATTTTTTTAATAGGTTACTAAATTAATTGTCCCCATTCCTACTGCTAATTTTAATTAACCTAGTTCATTAGCTGTGAGTACTCCAAATGATGTCATTCATCTCCGGAGGGCCAGGTAATGGAGCAAGTCTCTCTTAAATCACTCTTGTAGGTTCTTAAATAAGGGCCTTTTATTGTCGCTGTGTAAGGGCTGTGGGCTTGAAGTGCTCTCAAATAAAAAATACACTTTGAGTTTTTAGCACTCACAGTGCTATTTTTATACAATACTAAATAATATACTAGAAAAAAAATCAACTCGTACCATATCATATTTTTGGACGGGAATCGAACCCGCGACCTTTGGAAGTCCGGTCCACCACTGAGCTACCGAGTCACTAGTGGCATCGTCGAATTTCTTCTAGTATCCCACTCCGCTGCAGCCAACGCTATTTCATAAAGAAGAATTACATTCAATTGCCGTCCGAGAAAATAAGTTGGTGCGAGTCAAATGTTTTTCTAGTATATTATTTAATCTTGTATAAAAAATACACGTTATGCTAGCATTTTTTAAATTCCGTATTAAAACAACATTTCCGTATTTATTTAATCAGTATCCTCAGCACGAAGATAAATAACGCGCATAAACGTACTCGATAGAGTAATTCTCTATAGAAAATCTTATTTCGCTTTTCGGCGGTAGATGGCGCTGTATTCTGATTTTATTATTTTTATAAGTATTTTGCCTTTCTGCATGCTGAAATATTCAGCGAAACATGTTGGACTTTTTATTTCATAACATCGACATTGTATCATACCGTCTTTCTAGCAGAATAAAAATTATGATTATGATTATGATTATGATTATGTACAAAAATTCCCATACAAAATTACAGTATCGAATGTTTTAACAGAAGGTTTTTCTCGAAAGATGTTCGTGCTAAGGGTACTGATGAGTTGTTTTGGAGATGACCTACTCTTTATAATGTCAGCTTGAAAATGAAAAATGTTGTGTTTTTAATGTCTTCTTCCCTTTTCAATGTAGTTTTTATAAATAAATATTTGACAACATCACATTCATTGCTCCGATTCCAAAGTAAGTAGCTAAATCACTTATGTTATGGAAATCAGAGACAACGGTGGTATCACAAACACCCAGACCTGAACCAATATAGAAAAGTTCGTTTTCTTAATTAACCCAACTGGGAATCGAACCCGGGACCTCAGAGATGGCGACACCTTGAAAACCGGTGGACAAAGCCACTCGACCACGAAGGTCGTCTCATCATAAGGTCAATATTATGTGCAATCAAATAAATAAATACTTTAATTTTCAGCATTTTTTTTCATAACGAATACCTATAGTTACCTACCTACCTACAACTATGATTTAACAAAGACCTACAAGTATGATTTGACAAAGTTATTTTGTATGATCACTTTTAATCCAATTTACTAATTCCTTACGAAAAGAAGCCGAAGTATTCAAATTAGCGCGCATTTGCGTTATCCTCTTGTTGTTAATTATAGTAAAAAGGCTGATCGTTAGGCGAACTACGAAAAACATAATTTAATCAATTAGCTGCGACCCGCCCTAAGCTCCTAGTAGTTTTTGTTAACATTTGTTTGGGCCACAGATAGTATAATTAGATAGATACTTAATTAGACTCATCACATTATGATATTATTATTTTCTATATTATTAAATTATATAAAACCTTATAAGTATTTTATTGAATCAGGCGTCCCTCGGCGGAAGTCCCAAACCATTGTGAAAAAATAAATATAATTATGTAGCATATATATAATAAAGTAAATAACATTAAAAAGTAATAAAACATCTATGTCTAACTATATTACTTACATCTACTTAGACCATCAGCAATTTTTAATGTCCCTACTTTAATGCTGGGGCACAGGCCTTCCTTATCGGTGGATAAGGAGAATGGGCCATAACCCACCACGCAGGCCCGATGCGGAATGGTGGGTATTAACAACTCCAAATGCAGCCGAAACCCGCTGCTTAATGTGCCTTCCGAAACATGGAGGAGCTCGAGATGATAAATTTTTGGTCACCCATCCCATGACCGACCGACGATGATTGGGAAAGTTGCTTAACCTCCGCAATCGCTGGGCCAGGCGCTAAACCACTGCGCCATTGAGCTCCCCTAACACACATCTACTTATCTTTACCTAATAGTAGAGTTTTTAGTATCATTGGATTAAATTTCTCTAAAAAATGTTTGTTTGTTTCAGATTGGAGTTAATATTAGTAAGTTTCATTTCGATTGCTAAAACATTAGGGTAAGTATATTTAGTAGATAGTAAATAAAGCAAGCTTATTTAATTTAAAAAGCTTCAGTCAATGCGGGATGGTTTGGTAACTGGTTTGGCAATAATAAGTATTGCCAAACCAGTATACATTATAAGCAAAACGTATATTAAATTCAGGATAAAAATACTAGGTATTTGTACATCACTTACTACGTCACTGCGATAAAGTATCAACCGATACACTCTGTTGAACATGGTACTAACGAAGTGATAATATTTCGTATGATAACAACAATCAATATGAGCGGTAGAGAGGTTTATTTTTATTGAGACTTGAGACCCAAAATCGAGCGTACCTACTTCACAAGATTTGAGCCCGTTGAGACTCCGTTATGGCTCAATACAGACTCATATTGTGGGCGATATGCCAGATGAATACAGATAAGGAAGATTATCTTTTTCTACTTTTTTTTTATTCTAAAGCTGCAGAGCGATTCTTTAAAGTTCAAGTCACGTAAAATAAAAATCTGAACTCAGAACTCACTGTGTTCGTTTGTGTTATTTTTTTTAAAAGTTCGAATGTACCTATGATTGTAACAGTGTGAGCTAATGTAAAAATAGTGAAAGCTTGAAGTTTTTTTGTATGTTAGAAATCACGGACCTGAAAAAAAGACGGACGTAATACCACACAAAAAAAGAAGTGAAGCATGCAAGGTCCTACAATTTCGTATGTTGTACAATGACCTACACTCACACAAATACGATTGGAAAGAAAAGACCGGTGTATTTGAGGTCATTGTACAACATACGAAATTGTAGGACCTTGCACGCTTCACTTCTTTTTAGTGTGATATTACGTCAGTCTTTTTTTCAGGTCCGTAACAGAAGTACACAATGCACGAAAAAATCCTACTCATTTTTATAAAAGGTATATGAAAATTAATTAGTGATTATTTTTAAATAAATAGGTTTGAGATCTAAAAGTCCAGTAATTACTAAGCTTTCACCTTTGTTGTCACATACACTTTTTCAAGTGCATATTAAAATTGTAAGTAAGCGGGTCCTATGAAAGCTCTTGAAGCAGTATTGCGTGCATGGCTGTCATTCGCAGAATATATATGGGTACTTACGTCCGACACCTACTATTTCGCAAATATTGGCTCCCGGGCTTATTCAAATTTCAACGGTTCGCTTGTTCGTTTTGCACAGCTGAAATTCTTTTCAACCGCGTGGTCGAGTTTTGAACATATTGTATTTTTTGTAAGTGTCTTGTGATTGCGTTCTTTCCAGATTTTGTTTTTATTTATAGGTATTCAGAACTTTTTCATAGAGCTGGTTTGTTAAGCTCAAATACTTTATTCGGCTTAATTATAATCAATTCCACTAATAATAAGCATTTTAGTTGAAGAATAAACTAAGCAGGTACTTCACTTAGCCAAGATAAACAAAAAGTTGAATTATAATAAATGAACCACAAAAAGAGAGACGATGATTAAAATAAAATAAAAAATATGATTTTTCCGCTTCATTCACAAAGCCAAGATGATCATAAAAACCACATAACTACATTATTAGAATAAACTATATCGGGATTTACACCATGTACCTGTTTATTTTTGAGACTTCTTCCGTGACCATGGCGCATGCAACTGCGCCGAAATATCGGAGTCTCAAAAATAAACAGGTACATGGTGTAAATCCCGATATAGTTTATTCTAATAACGTCAAAAACCATGGAAATTTAAAACACATAACTACATGTGCCCCAAATCTCATCAGTTCCCCAATCCTCTGAAACACTTAAGGCGCGTCCATCAATCTTCGCAGTGATACGCAGGTGCTTGCCCCTATTCGCAGTTCCATCGAACGCCTTGATAAAGTAGCGGTCGGTAGTTGAAGGAAAAACGAGACGAATCATATTACAGAGGCCTAGTTTATACATACGCTTGTTGGTAGCTATTCATATTCATGACTCAAACCTTTCTATAGATAAATCAATATTCTGGAGAAATCATACCAATCACTTTAGTTCAACTAAGCATAGCTTGTACTATGGTCACAGAATATATATTTGCTACTTAATACCGTGTAAAAAACATATATTATATACTCGTATAAAAATATTAAACATATCAGGAAAATGCTTATACTCATCACATAAACATATGCGCCAACCAGGGGGCTAATTGTCTAATTTAAAAATCTATCGCAATCGCTTTCATTTGACAGTTGGATCCGACACATTGCTGCATTTCTTTGGTAAGTTTTTATTTGTGCCAAAAATAAGCATCAATGTGTTTCATCCTGAAAGCGATTGCGATAGATTTTAAAATTAGACAATAGTAAGGCAGGATGGATTTGTTTCTAGGCAGAATAGCTGCCACTGCGCCACCTGGTCGTAGGATGATTTATGTGATGTAAAATTAGACATTAGTCACGCATAGTCAAACATTTGCTTTTAAGTTCGATCGACAGTTTTTATACATTTCAGAAACTACAATTAACTTTAGGTGTAACAATTCTAATTGAACCATAAAATATTCTCAAACACAAGTTGACAGTAACTACAATTAACTTTAGGTGTAACAATTATTCTAATTGGACCATAATATTCTCAAACACACAAGTTGTCAGAAACTACAATTTAACTTTAGGTGTTACAATGTTAACAATTCTAACTGGACCATAATATTCTCAAACACATAAGTTGTCAGTAACTATAATGAACTTTAAGTGTAACAATTCTAATTGGACTATAAAATTCTCAAACACACAAGTTGTCAGTAATGTAAAATATTGTATTTACTTATGTAACTATTAATCCTTTAATATTGCCAAGGATAAAATTGACAGGCTTGTATAGAAGCCATTGTACATGTTGTTGTTTAACATACAAAGTAGGCTAGCACCAAATTTGAGTGATTGATTGTAAACATGTCAACATTGTCAACAATTCAGCAGAAAACTTTATTAAAATTGGTAAATGCTGGTAAAAAAAATACAAGAAAAGCAGAAAACAGAACCACACAGAACTCTAGATTTGAGATTACTGTTTACAAAAATGCAAAAGTAAGCGTAGTCGTGCTTTGAAAATCTTTTATTAAATCGAAGTGGAATCATTATTATTGATTTTCCAATTAATATCATTTATGTAGCCCTGCTTTTCTAGGGCTGTTATTTCTAGTAAAAAGTTTTTTCAGCGTAATACAGATAAATAAATGACTAACAAATAAAATCAAATCTAAGATGCTACAAATTCATCTATTTAAAAGTTAATGGATCAGCCAATTTCGCGAAGATCATAAATCCAGTCGGATCCATCTATTAGTCTAGTCTAGACAAACTCAGGTGCATGACCTTATACACCGTTAATTTTTAAGTATATCTAAAAATAAAACACCGTTAATTTTTAAGTATATCTAAAAATAAATGGGGATATCAGACCACGTTATTATTCAGTAACACACATTCACTTACTTTGAAACCAGAGCAATGTTTGTAATGTTATCTAATATTTATATTATCTTCAAACAAGATAAAAGATAAAAATGTCAATTTCCTTACAAAACGAATAAATCGAAATAACTTAAAAAGCTTTTTTAACGGACAGAAAAAGGATAGTTTGTAATGTTGAGTCCTGCCCATCCATATCCACCATTTTATTTATGTATAACATGATTGAAGGTAATCGAATGCCCGTAAGGATCAGCCGCACGTATATCCTTTTTCTAAAACTCTTTTTTCTTAGAAAATAAGATATATATTTGAACCGATTAGGATTTTAATTGAAACCATATAAAATAACAAGAGTCTGCTTTGAAGTTGTGATTTAATAAATACTACTAAGTATTTCATTACCTTTGATAAAATATAAAATTACCTCCATTATTGTAAGAAATATCCTGTAATGTTACACAGAAGCAAACTGAAAAAAATAGGAGTAGGTATTATTATTTTATTTTTTTATTTCGCTCAAGCATTTAAATTGCAGGAATTACCTACTAACTAATATTTGAAATGTTTAACACCAATATAATATTCATTGCTCTAGCAAACGATGAGTATAATGTTGTTCTCAATATTTTGTAATTAGAAAGCGCTTAACCCTTAAAGCAATTTTGTCCGTTTTTCGTGACACCTAAAATGCATCAGCTATTGCGTTTACTAAACGCAAACTGTGTCTGTTTATGAACGGAGCGTGAATGCGGTGATATATCTGTCTCGCTCGCACACAGACTCCCCGTCATGCGCGTCACAACAAGAACCGTTGGTCATTCGAAATCATACATCGCGACGCTCTGCAGTAACGTGTGAATATTCGCAAATTTTTGAGTGTAATAATGGTTAAACCAGTGAGAACTACAGTTATTTCAAGAAAAGGTGAGTTGTTTGTTTATTTTTGACCGATAAATAATTGTTTTTCAAGTAAATTTGTACTACTATAACGCTAAATATAAAGTGTCACTTTTAACGGACGTCGTCGATTTACCAATACCTTAGGTGCTATTGTTTGTGTCCCAAATAACGGACCTTGCTAGATATACTAACAATTAATAATTTATATGAGTGCCAAAGCTTATTTACTAAAATTTAATATAACTGATACTTTTGGTGATGGATTTTATATATGAATGGCTTACTATGGTTGTTATAGGTAAATCTGCATGTAATCAAAAAGCATGGCGTGCGCAAAGAATTTTGGCAATGATTCCACCTTCCGATTCCGAATTATCAGACGTTGAGAATGACGAGGATAATGAAAAAACTGTTTTGTCACATCTGCCATTAGACGATTCGTCTTCCTGCCGAACTCTTTCACCGGGTTTGGAAAATTTTTTAGATATTTTTGACGACGATTTTGAAACTACAGGAAGTCCTTCCCTATTAAATAATAATGATGATATTCCCATTTATACTCCTGCATCGAATAACTTTACCCTTCAACCTTCTCCGTCTATAGTCACCATGTCAGCACCATCTCCAAATATTACGATTCCACCTTCTCTATCTGAAGTCAACACGTCATCACCGTCTCCAAGAATTAGTTCTAATTTACCGCCGCTTCAAGCGATTCCATCTCCAGCAACTCCTTTAGGAATTTCTACACGCCGAACAAGAAATGCTATAAATAAAAACGATAGTGCCCCTTCTACATCCATCGCAATTCGAAATAGGCGACGAAAACTTGAACAAATGGAATTTAAATTTAAACGGCAAAAATTTAACGCGCATGTTAACATAGCTGATTCAGAATTTCATCCTGCAATAGAATACAATGATAAAACTCCTACAGATTATTGGAAAATGTTTTGGAATGATGAATTATGGAACCATATAACTGAAATGACTAATTTATATGCTTTGCAAAAACATGGTAAAACAGTTAATCTAAATGTTAAAGATATAAAATCATTTGTCGGAATTGAAATTTTAATGGGCATTGTAAGCATGCCGGCTTACACGGACTACTGGGCGCAGGCTACGCGTTTTGCACCAATTGCCGAAGCTATGTCTCTCAAAAAATATGAACTAATCAGGGCATCCATACATTTCAACAATAACGCGGAGGATGATCATAAGGACCGTTATTTCAAGATAAGACCAGTAATGGAACACATACGGCAAAACTCTTTGGCCATCGAAGAGGAAAAGTCATATTCAATCGATGAAATGATGGTACCATACAAGGGTAAGAAAGCAGGCTCAAGACGTCAATATATGCCAAAAAAACCCACCAAATGGGGCTTCAAATTTTTTGTTAGAGCTGGAAATTCTGGAATAGTATATGACTTTTTTGCTTACGACGGTAGCAATAGCTTTGACGACGCGGAATTTACTGAGTGGGAAAACAGGTATCTCGGCATTGGTGGTAAAACTGTTATAAAATTATGTCTAAGCATTAAGGACAAACCGTTATCAACCGTTTATTTTGATAACTGGTTCACCTCTCTGGAGTTGATTTATCATTTGCGATATGAATATGGGATTCTTTCTTTGGGAACAATAAGAAAAGACCGGCTAAGAGGACAGACTATTGTCGAAGATAAAGTTCTAAAGAAAAAGGGTAGAGGTAGCTATGCGATGATTTCGGATAATAAAAATAAAATTTCTATAGTAAAATGGGTTGATAATGAGTGTGTAAACCTGGCGAGTTCATATTGTGGAGAAGAGCCTGTTACAAGTATTTTACGATACAATAAGGACGTGCGTGAAAAGCGGCCTGTTTCTTGTCCACACATTATCAAAGAATACAATAAAAAAATGGGTGGTGTAGATAAAGCTGACATGTTAATTGCTTTGTACAGGATTGCTATTAAAAGTAAAAAATGGTACCTCAACATATTCAGCCACCTAGTAGACATTTCCATAAACAATGCACGGCTTGTCTATAAACGCGAAATGCAGGAAATGGGTGATAATTCCATCGCACCACTGAAAAAATTCCGTATCCAAATCGCAAGTGCATTAATTAAATCAGGCCAACGTATAGGAATAGAAGTGGAATCAGAAAGTGTGCCAGAAATCTGTAGACCTGTAATCCCGAGACCACCAATTACCAGATTTTACTACCCAAGGACGATGTCGTTTATGTAAAAAGGGTAAAACGATGATCGCATGCCTAAAATGTGAGTTAAGGTTGTGTCTTACACAAAAAAAGAAATGTTTTTTGATTTTTCATACCCAAAAATAAATGGTATGTAATAAATGGTATGTAGTATGGTTGGTATGTGCATGTTTTTTTTATTAAATTTATAAATGTCAATTTCAGGTGTTTTATTAAATTAGTATACATAACATAAATACTTAATTATTGATTATTACCTAAATAGTCTTAATTTGTACCCTTTATGGCAGTGTCCGTTTTATAGGACGATATCTAAAGAAATTACATCGTAAGGTAAGCGGTACTGTCCGTTATATGGGACAATTGAAATACCTACAATTTTTTTATTTTTTATTTTTTTTTTGTTAAGAAAACAGTACATTAAACCCCTATCGACAAAGTAAAATTGATTTTTATACAAAAATAAGTTTTTTTAGAGCTTTGCTGCTTTAAGGGTTAACAAGGGCATAGTCTGCACACTAGCGCCGCCATTGGAAAAAAATCACAGTGCTTAAATAAAGACGAAATTGTGAATTATCTCTCTGTAGTGTAGAAAATATTGTGTAAGTGATTAAAAAGTACCACAAAGCAAAAGTACTCGGAGTACACTACAGAGAGATAATTATTTCGTAATTTCGTCTTTATCAAAGCACTATGTTTTTTTTCCAATGGCGGCGCTAGTGTGCAGACTACGCAGTCTTAACGTGATTGAACTATGATCTTTAGTTAGATCATTGTAACAATTAATTTTCTTAACATCTATCACATCCAACATACCTAATTACTTTGTTTGGTCTATTGATTTAATTGTTAGAATCAACCACAACTAAACGGACGTCAGACGTTCATTTTTTTTTATTGAGTGTATTTCTTGCACAATAGAGGTGCCTTTTTTCATCGCCTCTATCTTAACAAGGATCAATTTTCAGACCTCTAGCACCAAAATTTGTGGAAGTATCATATAAACTTCAAAGCTCTACGGCTCATAGAGCCACTATATATAAAAAAAAAGTTAAGCCTCATGAAAGACAAACGTTCAGTACCCCTAGCACTAACACCTATCAAGAAAAAGAATGTGCATAAAAGTACTTGATAGAGTAATTATCTATGGAAAATTTTATTTCGCTTTTCGCCGGTAGATGGCGCTAAAAATTAAGAATTAATAACGAAATATTTCTTAACGATTGTACTTATGCAATCAATTATTGTATTACAATACAAGGTGAGATAATATTAAAGATATGTTTACTCAAAACGGTATTCTTTCGTGTTTACTGTGAAAGAAGTTCATATCTTTTTTTTTTAAATTTTCTGATTTTAGCAGTCACAATGCTATTTTTATATAATACTTAATAATATACTAGAAAAAATACGACTCGCACCAGATCATGTTCTTGGACGGGAATCGAACCCGCGACCTTTGGACATCCGGTCCAAAGCTCTGACCGCTGAGCTACCGAGTCACTAGTGGGAACGTCGAATTTCTTCTAGTATTTCAAGTCTTACGCTGCAAGCTAGCGCCATCTCACCAATGTACAATCATATCATCCTTTATTTTAATTTTAAACAGTTTGCGTCAAACAAAGAGACGGCCAAAATAATCTGATATCTACCCTTTTTGTAACATTTTCTGCAAAGGCGAGTCTCTGTCCAGCCCAATTAACAAATGATATGAAGCTTACGAAGCAGAAACAGCCGAATGCTTTAATAACTTTTTTAATTTTTTGAGATTTAAGCATTTACAATGCTATTTTATATAATACTAAATAATATACTAGAAAAAATAGGACTCGCACCAGATCATGTTCTCGGACGGGAATCGAACCCGCGACCTTTGGATATCCGGTCCAATGCTCTGACCGCTGAGCTACCGAGTCACTAGTGAGAACGTCGAATTTCTTCTAGTATATCAACTCTTACGTGCGAGTCCTATTTTTTCTAGTATATTATTTAGTATTATGCTTTAATAACGTTTGTGTGCTTCCAAAAGATTTTCATTTCTGTCAACGGTTACAACTAGCAATCTGATTATGAATCGTGAATTATTACTCATTATCTCTTCATTTTTATTTCGTGAACTTAGCTGAATTCAATTTTAGACTTATACAGATATATAAGAAAAATAATTAATCCTTACTTAGTGCGGATGATGCCCTTAAACTTCTTTTCAAGGTTTTACTTTACAAAAAAGCTGACTCTAAGCTAAGTCGCTGACAGATAGATAGATGGACAAACGGACATGGTGAAACTTTTATAGTTATTTGAGTACGGAATCCTTAAAACAGTTGAAGTCGGAATAAGGGCTTCATTAACTTTACCATGCTTCTAAAAGATTTACCTTTTTGTCAGCGGTTAACAACTTACAATCTCATTATGAATCATGAATTATGATTCATTATCTCGATTTCACTTCGTAAAGTCGACTGAAATCAGCTTTGAATATTCCTAAGTAGACTAAATTAAGTTTTGGACATTCGGCAAGGAAATCATTAGAAAATATTATGATGAATATCAATAAATTGGATTGGTTTGGATGGATGGACATTAATACATTAATTTACTGTGGTTTTAAACTTAACACTAGTGATTTTTTCATTCATGCAAATTAAGTAGTATTAAAAAATATTCACTTAAAAAGATTGTTTTGTATCATAGATTTCAACTTCAAGGCATTTAATTCATAGATAATTGATAATAGATAATAAATCTGAATGAAATGAACTGAATAAATAAATAATGTGTTAAATACAAATAGTATTTAAGATATTATTTATTTATTTATTATGGATGGATATCTCGAGAACTACTAATTCTATCAACTTGAAATTTGGAATCGTTTTAGATGACGTTTGCCCAACTATTTTACAAATGAGAGAGATTTTTTAAGCCTCATAGTTTTCAACTTTTGATGAAAAACGTAAAAAAAATACCGTTTCCCTTTTCTCCGAAGTATGAAAAAAAAAATGTATGTAAAGATTACAGGAAAAATAAAATGATGTCTCTAAATAGTAAACTTTTTCGGAATGATGGTATGGTATGCGGGAGTCCAACTCACTCTTGACCGTTTTTTCGCTTAACTCTAGAATTTATTATAACAGTAACGTCTTCAGAGTTGCTTCTTGCTTAGCAAAATCTTTATCACTGCCGCACAATAACCCAATTCTGTTCTAATATCAATCAAGAGTAAGCAAGTTTCGATAAGTTCGAGTAAGTTCCACTCACGAACTACCGACTATTGAAACCCCATTACGCGGAACCCGCGGGCAATTATTTAGAGTTCGCCGAGTAAACTGTAGCTGAGACTGTCGTGGGACGCCGACAATTTGGGAAATGTCATTAGTAGGAGGACATGATATTGCGAAGGGTTCACTGTAGAAAAATATGGATGTTGTAGTTAGGGCACAGTACTATATTAATTCTGTGGTTAGGGTGTCAAACTATTAGCGCTGGCTTGCAGCGAAGAAGTAAAAAAGTACTAGATAATTTCGCCGCTCTCACTAGCGACTCGGTAGCATAATTGGTCAGTGCATTGGGCTGGAATCCCAAGGGTGCGGGTTCGAGTCCCATCTGAGGTGCACGGGTGAGTCGATTTTTTCTAGTATTATTTATCTTAATATAAAAATAGCATTGTGAATGCGAAAAATCTTACAATAAAATAACAATTTTTGACTGAAAAACTTTAGCTACAAGTTTCATTAAATTGTAGCTGTGTCACCAAATAATAGCTGGATCTAGCTATTAAGTTCCTGAGTTGGCGTCACTGTCGACAATGCAGAGATGAACAATTTTTTTTATCAATAAGACTGTGAAGTGAGCATGTTTCTTGATATTTGTATGAAAATAACGTGGTGACCCGTTTTCTTTGCGGTCTAGTGTATAACTACTCAACAACCTGACTTCGCATTTTTCCAAAGCTAACTATTTTCTATTCTGCCGCTCAGACGCACAACGGCGGGGAATTCCGAAGCGCGTGGCAGAACGGTGAGGGCAACGTACTGAATAAAAATTAAGGCAAAAGATAAGGGATAGAGTATATATGATCAGGAGGGAAATAGGGTTAGGTTTAACCAAGAACTTTATTACCAGGAGGGAAAGAGGGTAGGGTTCAACCAAGAACTTTATAAACAGGAGAGAAATAGGGTTAGGTTCAACCAAGAACTTTATAAACAGGAGGGAAATAGGTTGGGTTCAACCAAGAACTTTATAATCATATTTGGGTTCAACTTAGTTCCAAACATGAGTGCATATTACCCTAATTACTGGGAATTTTTTACTGGTAACTTTCACATGGTATGTCAAACCATGTGAAAGTTTGTATTTGTGGATGTTTGTTACTCATCACGCAAAAACGGCTGAACGGATTTGTATGAAATTTGGCGCACACGATATTATTGAACCTGGATTGAAATATACATCACTTTATATTCTGATTAGACGTTCCCTAGAAATTTTTCAATTGTCTGATCGGACTAAGTCACGGGCGGAAGCTACTGTAAGTAACTAAAATTGATAAACAGACGATGAAAGTTGGTAAGCATTACACAAGCTGCATTACTAACTCAATTTTTATTTCCGATAACCAAACTGACCGATGCTGATTCGATTGTCGGGCACACCGGAGCAAACACATATAAACGCATTACGAGCGAATTTCGCAATTCATCCTTAAGAGCGAGTAGTCTGCACACTAGCGCCGCCATTGGAAAAAAATCATAGTGCTTAAATAAAGACAATGTTTTTTTTGTGCACTATGTTTTTTTTCCAAGCGGCAGACTATGTGCTCTAAAACTATTTTTACCATAACACTATTTTTTAAAATTACAAGTTATTGTTATACATAGTCATTGAACATTTTGACTTGCAGGCAGCATAAGAGAAAAATATTGCATTGTAAGTACCGGTAGGTATATAGGTATATTTTCTACTGGTGGGTGTAGTTCAAACGAAACTGACGCTACGATGAAACTGACGCTACGATGAAGTACATCTATTTTCAGAGAGCTTTTTTACGGACAAGGAGGTAATCCACTCCAAAAATAGCAACCTCGTATTTCATGTTGCAAAAACCGGAATATCTATTCCGCTGTTTTGGTAAGCTGAGGTGTCCAGCGAAGCGTCCGAGTGGAAAATATGGCGTTGACCTGGCAACCCTAATGTGCAACCAGGGGGATAATTGTCACACTGGGAGAATTTTAGAAAAAACATAACGCAAACCGGATGAAACGTTACAAC
Organism: Catoptria pinella; assembly: GCA_963556745.1. NCBI lineage: Eukaryota > Metazoa > Arthropoda > Insecta > Lepidoptera > Crambidae > Catoptria > Catoptria pinella. The sequence continues at coordinate 5,375,278 of OY750775.1, read as the reverse complement.
ATATCTATATATATAAAAGGGAAAATCACTCACTCACTGATCACGAAATCTCAGAAACTACAAGTGCTAAGAGTCTCAAATTTTGCATGGGGGTTCCTTTTAGGGCGTAGGTGCTCACTAAGACGGGATTTTGCGAAATTCAAACCCTAAAGGGGTGAAACAGGGTGGCAAAGTTTGTATGGGAGAACGCGATTCCTTGGCCCGGTTGACTTGAAATTTGGCATAGACTTTCTTTCACAAAATTAATTGAATACGTGTTTCGTATTTTTTAAATATTTATCCCCTACAGGGTTAAAAAGTAGTAGAAAGCTATTTTTGTTGCGATTGAATTTGACGTCGGAATTGAAACTCCTTAGTGCATTTGTTTGATTAATTAAGAAAAATAAATATCATTTGTCATCTCAACGTAGTATTACATTCTCTTTGGTCATTTCCCCTGAGAGTAAGTAGAATGCGTTTCATTGAATAGTACCTATGGCGTTATGTTGGCAGTGCTGACATTTTTTGGGGGCGTAGTGACGTACGGGGTGGAGACGACAACACGACAATAAATAAAAAAAGGTGACATTTAGTTCATAGGAGTATTTTGAAACTAAGTAGGTATCGAATAATCCCTAGGAACGAAAAATTATTTTCAAACAAACTAAATTAAATAGCATCAAAATTAATTGTAAGTTCTAAAAACAATAACTGAAAAATATTTCCTGTGACTAAAATATTGGATATTTTTTATGCTAACTTGGAGCGTTATATAGCTATACGACATTTCAATTATTGTCGTCTTCAGGGCCCTATTTAAATAACATTGACAATTTGTGACCTGTCATGAAAATTTTTTATCCATTGCATCAAGCAATTTGAAAATAAAACAAACTACTTATAGCTACACTGCAAAGTAAACCAAACTGTCACGTTATTAAATAGGGCCCAGGTTCTATAATTGTAGGTGATACGAAGTTCACAGGGTCCACTAGTTCTAATATATTGATGCACTGTTATTGAAAAATCCGATGAAAATCGCACGGCTATTCTGATCTGCTACTAATCTATTATGTGCTATTCTGTGCTATAATCGTAAAAATGGTTGAAAATTAAAAATAGTTTCTCTCTTTTGTGACATTCAATAAAATTTAATTAACATAAAAGGAAGCTGTGCAAAAGTTTCTATCGTGTTTGAGTAACTATTAACATTTCGAAACATATAACTTTCACATGGTGTTCATGATACTTATGTAATTTTACAATATTTCACTTTTCTGTACTGATTTAAAGAAAGTCTCGATGGAGATAGTATTAAAGATAACAATTTGATCGATGACTAAGTAAAATATCAAATTATTTAGAAGTGATTGAGTGGAAAATTTTGTAAAAGAGTATCTTATTTAAAACTGATTGCAATGTTATTGTTCAAATCGAAATCCAATCGAAACAGAAAAATAAGAAATGAAAATAAGATCAGGGCCCTGTGACAATTTGTCACCTGTCATGACAATTTTATATCCATTGCGTCAACCAATTTGAAAATAAAACAAACTACTTATAGCTACACCGCAATGTAAACCAAATTGTCATGACAATTGACAAAATGTCACGTTATTAAATAGGGCCCAGATGTACGTATCTCGTGTGCGCTGATCAAACGCTTAAATACCTTGAGGAAAGGGATTCAACTCTTAAGTCGTCGTGGAAACTTTAAATCTGCGCTCACCGTTTTGAATTGGAATGAAACAAGTAACGAGAAAACTATGAACGAATAAAACAAAAACCGGCCAAGTGCGAGTCGGACTCGCGCACGAAGGGCTCTGTACCATTATGGGAGCCTCTATTAAATATTTGTTTTTATTTTAATTTAATTATTCATTTTTAACGTGAATATATAACTAATGTTCTGTGAATATTTCAAGCGTCTACCTGTTGCCGTTATCATTATCGAGCAGAAACGAGCAAAAAAGTCACGTTTGTTGTATGGAAGCCCCCTTAATTATTTATTTTATTCTGTTTTTTAGTATTTATACTATAGTTAGTTATGGCGGCAACAGAAATAAATAATCTGTGAAAACAACTATCTAACTATCACGGTTCATGAGATACAGTCTGGTGACAGACGGACAGTCCGCTGTCCGTCTGTCACCAGGCTGTATCTTAGTAATAGGGTCCCGCTTTACCCTTTGGGTACGGAACTCTAAAAAGGTCGCAAAAATACCTGGACCCCAGTATTATTATGCGTTATGCAGAATGCGCGGTAGCAGTCACAGCGTTCTTATCGAGGTAGCTATAGTCCTTTTAACAGTAGCTAATAGTGAGGATTGTCCACTGACTGGCTTTATGACTAATAAGGTAATATAGAGACCTAATGTAGAGCTCCTACTAATGACTTTAATTAAACATAGTATAAATATGACTTTACTTTATTTCACGGTATCATTTTATAACAATGCTAATGGATCTCGTAGAACCTGGCACTAAGCCGGTCATAGTGATTACTTGCTCAGTGAGCAGGGGACTGATTACGTAAGTCTGTTGCTAACAATTCTCGATTGAAATCTATTGAAACCGCAGTTACATTGCTGCTTTAAGTAAGATAGTTGTCACATTGGTTCTTACTAAAGCAGCAATGTAACTGCGATTTCTGTCAGAGTTGATTGCAACAAAGTTACATAATCAGGGGGCCGGTCTATAACAGAGTGCGTCAAAACCATAGACTTATTTATACCTACTAATGGTCAAATATTACGTCGCAAGCCTTCTTTTTTAATTCTCTTTATATCTCGATGATTTGAAATAATCATCTATTCTAAAAAGGCTTACATACATGAAGAGTAAACATTTACTACCAGCTGATTACAGACTACAAATTAACCATCATTAGAGTAACATCCTTTCTAAAAATAGAATACTAGCATAGTTTTAAGTCTTTTACTAACACAATATAATCTATGTTGTCCGAAATAAATAGATTTTATTTTTATTTCATTTTTTTATTAGTCGGGATACCGGTACTGGAAGCCCTAATAAGAAGGTACAAATGTGCATTTTGCGTGAACGAACCAACATTGATTTTCACCATTTCACTTGTTACTTAGTCAGTCTAAATAATTTTAAATTTATTTGAAATAATTACCGTTTGTACCTAGGGACTTATATTAATCAGCATTGTATTTTGAGAAGTAAAAGCAAGTTTAACCCTTCATCGCCCGAAAAATGAGACACAATAGATATTCCATTGTTATCCGGCCGCATGCGTCCGCTCGGGCGTTGATGAATTAAATACATTTCGCTGTCGAAACAATCTTCGCTTTACTAATGTTTATTCAGAAGTCAACAAAAAGGGTTTTTTTTCTATATACAAATTATTCCCAGTTCTCAAAATTGAATTAACCTGAAGCAATAAGTTATTATTTACATGTCATCCACAGAACACAGTACCCGTTCAAGTAATGTTCTAGAAGCTTCGGTAGAGAGGACGAAAGTTTTATATCGTGTCCAAATTAATGTTCTGTTTGACTTGGCAACGGAGGTAGAAGTTCTGTGAAAGAGTTGAACCATCTTGGGAGGTCCAAACCAATAAGGAGTGCATATAATAGCAAGAACTAGAAATGTTTTTATATAACACTCTTTTACAGATATTGATGAAAATGATACAACTGGTTAGATAAGAACTGCCCCTTTGACATTTAAAAATGCTATGGTTATCATCTATTTCTGAACGGTAGAAACAAAACCGTCATTTAGGTTATATTTACCATAGAATCTTTGGTTAAACATTAAAATTCTCATTTAAATTGTCCGAGATTGGCATCCTAGGCTCCCTAGGTATATCTTTGAACAATTTTAACAAAACTAAAGCGAGTATTTTTTTATTAATGAAACTGAGAGGTCAAAAAAAATTAAAATGAAGGTAATGATTATGTTTTGGTTTTATCGTTGAAAATTGCGATTGGGCCCCTGGTAACATAGAAAACTTATGTCAGTCTTTGCGACGTTCCAAATGATAGAATTACGGAAAATGTCCGGATCGAATCGAAAAAACTAAGCCATTGGTTCATAAATCTTTGACGAGATACGATGAGCTGAGAAAAACCGACAGGAGCTGTTTTTGTTCAAACAAAAAGTATATCCATTTCTCGTTTAGTCTTTTAGCCTTCTTTTCAATCTGATAACAAAGTATCATCAATTTCTATCACAACATCGTTACGAATAATATCCTCAGAACTCTTACATAACCGTCCCCGCCTATAATTTTGCGTATCATTCTATCATATCCTTTATTAACATACATTTATTTGGTTTATTGTGTTTGAGTAAATACGCGATTTATCGCCTGATTTCATTGTCATATATCATGCGCTCAGTTATATAAGTCAATATTTTAAGAAAATTTTGTTGCTAGCATAAAACTGCTGATGTTTGACGTGTTGCCAGTTGGTAATATTTTTTGGGTATGATTTTATCAATTACCTAATAAATGCATTTTCAGTGACCTAATAAATAATATTTGTTCCTAAAATATAAAACGCTTACCTAAATATTAATTAATAATTACTTGGAAATAATATCAATCATCAAATAATTATATTGGGTTTCTAAATAATAAAAGTATCACTAAAACTGAATCACCAAACAATTAAAAATGTTTACCTAAAAAATATATTTGATAATTGAAAAATAATATTAATTTATTACATAATTCAACTGAAATTTGAAAATATGGGTACAATTAATTAAATTAAACTACAATAGGTTTTAATCATATAATTTACATTTAAAATCGAAACAAAAACACTACTTATCTAAAACTAAACAAAACCCTGCAGTCAAGTGCGAGCTGTGCGAGTTAGTTAGGTATATTTGTTACCGGCCAAAACCGATTTTCAGGACAAACTAGTTTGGCCTAGGTTAAACTAGTTCTTCCTATACGCGATGGGATTAACTGGTATAGCCTAGACCAAACTACATAGTTTGTCCTAAGCCCGATAGGATAAACCAGTTTAGGCTAGGGCAAACTAGTTGATCCTGATATATCCTGATATTTATGGAGCTTCGCTCGCTCCGCTGCGAGTGGTCTAAACACTAACCTAACCTAACCTACCTAGTGCATTTAAATTTTCACAGCCCGCCAATTTGACTCCGCCCCTACTTAGAAATTTTTTTATTAATTAAGTGACACATCTATTATTTTGATGATTGAACGATTAAAATGTTTATTGATTAGATTTATAAGGTGATAGATTTACTATTTTAGGTACAAATATATTATTGCTGCCAGGGACTTACTTTTTAGAGGACAGATCTTATTTAGGTTAAAGAAAAAAGTGATCAAACTATAATTTAAGAGACATATTTACATTAATACGGTGATTTATACTTAGAGACAGATTTGATAAATATGATAACTAATATATTTCTTGGGGATAGATATAATAATTTGGGTATTGCAGATTAGTGACACATCTAAACTTAGGTGACAGAAAATATTGTTCCCATATTTTTTTCTTTTCAGGTCCAACATTTAATGATAAAAACGGGACTAAATAATTGTGTGTGTGAGTTGTCCCGATTTTTTTTATTTCAAAAGTTGTAATAATAACCAGCTAACGAGCACCAATATTCAAGCGGTAAAAGCTGCTAAACGAAATGAATATAAAAATCCGACTCGCAACTCGTCAAGGGTATTTTTTTGTTAGCAAAGTGGTTTCGAGAGACGCCGACTCAAAAGCAAGAGCGATGGAACTTTTAATCTTTCACATTCGTACAGCGCTCCGCTGGTAGTTATTATAATAAATCTCCATCCCAAATTGGATGTATGAATTATGACTATGTCGGAGATTGGAAGTAATTTCATTGGGCACCGAAAAGTTTTGAATCGTAAGCTTTTCGTAAGTAGGAATTATTAAAAAAAAAACAAGAATTTCTATAAAATCGGTTTATAATAATTGACAAAGTTATGAGGTAACACACTTAAAAAAAAATTCTACCTAACTGAGAACCTTCTCCTTTTTTTTGAAGTCGGTTAAAAATAGCGTAGATAATGTGAAATGAGTAACTTGTCGTTCGAATTATTTTTTGGTGAGTCGTGAGAGGTGAAGTGTAGGAGGGTGAAATCGAAGTTATTTGCAATTTTTTTTAACTGAATCTAACCGTGATTGATATATATGATAACTTTAAGACAAAAATTTCTTAGATAAAAGTGATCAAGAGTCAAAGTAAAATAAACATTAAACAAAATCTATGAGTAAACAACCCGCGCAGATAAAGAATGGGAATGAAAATGGTGGCCCGCCGCACTTATCTAAACGAGTGTGGGTGAGAGAGCGATAGGTGGCGTTTAAAGTGCGAGCGAGAAATGAATATGAACGACGCCATTTCTAATATCAGCGCGGGTTGTAGAAATTATGGTCACTATTATGCAACCAGTGTCCGGTCGCTTTGTGCTGCATAACTAAGCCAGCATTTTTAGCCCCGCCCACTTGGTTGTCATTTTTGTGTGGTGCTATTTTTTGAGCGGAATGCTTGTTCCATAGATTTCAGTTCGCTGGTCTAACCATTAACCATACTTTAAAATATCAAATGACAGTAAAAGTACTTAGTACTACACTTTTAAAATTGTAACAACATTTAAAATACACAAGATGTATTTTTTAAATAAAAAAGGATTAAAAAGTTTTATTTTAATAATAACTTACAATCGATAACATTCTTGAAAAAAAAACTGTTTTTTATTTCTAAACTCTAACTTCTATTGTTTAAGAGAAATTGTACTTTTAAAAGTATAGTACCTACTAAGTTTTGAAGGCCAGCCAGTGTATTATTTTAATAAAAATTAGAAAGAGCTTTTTCTTTTTTTTAGTAAAATAAATAGAGAGGCGATGTAGTGTTATTTAAGAACGTTGTAGATAATATTCATTCCAATCAAAATTAAATCCAGCTCATCATACTAATCTTCTTCTTTAATGAAATATTCAAGTTGTTTTACTTTCATTCGGCTACGACCTTTGTAAATCAGTGAAGCTAAATGGTTATCAAAAATTCAGCGCTTCTGATGCTCAGTATCATGAAACTACTCTGTAAAATCGACAACACAGCCATAATGACAATGACTTAGTCTGCCTTATTCCGTTCACAGAAGAATCAATTTGCTTTGATTCTGCTCTTGTATAGACGTGTGAAAATCTTATATTGTTTAGAAGCAATCTCGTTGTTAGGTCTCGCAATTGCGAGAATTCTATTTAAATTAAATAGAATAGGTACTGTTAAATTGTGATACCTTGATAAATTAATATTAGTAATTATAATATATAAAAATACTAGTTGTCATAAAAAAAACTAACATCGATATCCTCGTGGTCATACTGGTATGACAAACTAGTATGACCACGAGGAAACGGGGAGTTTTTCCAACTATGTATTCATAGTTATAGTACCATTTAATATTTCACATGTACGCTTAATAGAATGATAATCAGGAAAAATATTAATTATTCAATATGTACAAACATACATCAGCTATCGTGTTGCATGATTTTCTATTGCTGCAATTTTTTAACTTAAAAAGATCGTTCTTATTTCTTGCGACTTATTACGTCATATACCTAGGCCTAGTTCGAATTAAATATAGTGTCTACCAAAACGAAGTTAAATAAATAAATATTTGACGTAAGTAAGATTCCAAAGTAAGTAGCTAAAGCATTTGTGTTATGGAAATCAGAGACAACGGTGGTATTACAAAGCCCGACTTGAGCCAATATAGAAAAGTTAGTTTTTTTCTCAATTGACCCAACCGGGGATCGAACCCGGGACCTCAGAGATGGCGTCACCTTGAAGACCGGTGTACAAAGCCACTCGACCACAGAGGTCATCAAAAAGTTAGTAGAAATATTGCAAGCATAAAGCAGCTATAAAGTATTTGATGTGCGGTAATTGTTTACAGAACAACAACAAAAGCACTTTATTGGCTAGGAAAAGAAAATACAGCAATTTTCCACCGCAAAAATAATAACATCACTGACTTATAAATGTTATAATTACACAGGTAATAGAAGAAGCGCTTGTTCCCTCCTACTTGATTACCATCGAAATTGACTTTCAAACACAATTTCTCTTCAAATCACAACGAATCTTCGTAACGAGCTCGTAATACGACCCCAGGGGAGGTACGATGGATTATTTAATGCATTTATAAAGTATTAAAAAGTGAGAATTAATTATGTCTGTAATTTTTTAATTAATCGGCACTGATCTTGTCTTTACGACCTCACCGGATTTTATTTATAAATTGATTCAAATCGAGTGAATGAAATGAATTCTTTATTCAAATTAACTATGATATTAAGTGCTTTTGAATTGTCTATATTTTTCCTACCACCCATTCGAAACTTTTTTAGAGAGTGTGTGTGTGTGAGAGAGAGAGTTTTTCGAGATTGAGCAGTTATTACGTTTTTGAATCGTTGTGTTCGGTTGTTTGTGTATTAAATCTATATCTTAGTAATTTATCCATTAAGTGAGTTTGCTATGAAATGTTTTCAGCAACAAGTAAAAAAAAAAAACGGTCTGTATTTAATAATTTATTAGATAAGGTCGATCTTATTTCATTGTCGTTAGAATATTTTGCTAACATTGTTACGATAATCCAATCCAACGAGCTATAATTCGCATCAAAAAAGGAACCCTTATAATTGTATGCCATATTATATTTTGCGTACCTAATATACTTAATGAATTATTTAATTCGCCAAATAACAAAATTATTTTATGAACTATAAAAATAAATAAAACATTATCGATCTCAAATATGATTCTAATATGAAATAAATTGCATATGATTCATAAAATTCAAAATTCAAAACTCATTTATTCAGTCTAGGCTGTTACAAGCACTCGTAAATGTCAAAGAAGCTACGCCATCGGTTCGCAAACCCTAAGCCTTGGGAGACCTTGTAACGAGAAGAGCCGGCAAGAAACTCGTCAAGGGCTGCTTTTTTCTCCCTGTATATTTCATACAGAGTCGTCAAATTCATAAAGTTAAGGCCACTATCTTAGGGTTTTCAAATACAATTCTTTTTGGACCCGCTGATGTAATGACGTCGTAACATGTAGTACTTATGACTAGGTTTATGTCTGTTGTCGCAATGGTTAACAAAATAAAACTGAAATACAGTTTCGGTTCAACTGAAAGTCTGTAAGCTCAAAGATCTGCGAGTAAAAAAGATACCCAATTAGCCTTTGGAAGAATAGGCATACAAATCCAGAGTAGCGTCTCTTCAGATTTCGTTATTTGCAAGCTTTGAGAGAACAACTATAGGCAAAACCTAAAAGCGCTGAAAATTGTATCTTATGAATATAACTCTGCACTTAGTTTCGAAAATAAGTGAAATACAAAGGTATTCTACTTGAGAATGGATTCTACTTTTAAGATATATTAGAGCAAAAGTGGAAGCAAATAAACCCTACGTGAAATTTTGGCTCGATTTGACGAATTTTACTGTGATTTCTAAGACTACAAAGTTGGTAAAAAATCATAAAGCTCCAGTGACAAAATAGTGTAATCTATACGTAAATACAAAAAAATGATGTTATGGAAAAATTATTGTAAAATCATTTTTTGCTTAGATAATCACAAACTTTTGCGCGTCATACATATGAGCCGCGCGGTGTAAAATGTGACGTCAATTTCTGATACTTGTTGTATGGAGCGTTTTTACGCAGCCGCCGTGATGTAAACATTCAAAGTATCTTATCTCAATAAATATTGATCGCAGAAAAAATAATTCACTGAATATTTTTTTACAATGCACTAATTTAATATTAATGGAATGAAAAAAATTGTCAAGTACCCGATTGAAAAGCTCTACTTACACGGCAATTTCAATTAATTTCAAAAGTATTAGGGCGTTTTATCAATTTTTTTAAACACACACAAGTGGTTTGCGTATACTTACTTCGTTATTAAAACATTTCTTTGAAAAGCCCATAACTCAAAATGCTATTAAACAAGTTAACACATATTGTTAAGCAAATTTGCACGGAAATTATATTAGGGGCGTTAAAATTTCGTGCGTGCGTTCGGTCGGACCCCATTTTAATATCGTGCCCCGAACATAATTGAAATCCTTGTGGCAACTGTTAACATGGGATAATGAACCAGTTAATAGCCCCGCATGTGTACAAGTATGACACATATATTTAAATAAATGGTTTATTAAAAAATAAAGCACTGTGAGACAGCGCTTATTTATTATTTCACTGGAGAGGAAGTAACAGTAGGGCGGTTTCTATCTTAATCTTACCATGGCCACAGAAAAACACGTCCCTAAGATTTTCGGAAGAATGAAAGCCAAGGCAACGTCGTTATCTCTAAACAAAAAACAAAATCCGAGTATTTTTGCCACAACTATGTATGTTTTTACTGAATTCACGCTTACGGATTATATGTAAGGTAGATATGATATTAAAGTGGTAGAAGATATAGAGGTGGGTTAGTATATAGTAAGTATCGACAAAAATTCAGAAGATATGCTGGAAGTTTTCTTAAGACTAATTAAAAAGATTCCTCGGTTCTATTTACCAAAATTAGCCGTGTAGAAGCTGTACAATCTTAGGAAGTTCACACATTAGTTCATTCCAACTTTGGTAAAGTACCGGTGGCCTCAGAAGTATTTTAGAACTATGTCGTGCTAATTATTGCGCTTATATAGTAGGCATCCAACTAACTCAACACGCGATACAGTTAGTGTGACAAAGTGCTAAAGTGTTTTCGGCCGACTGTACTGCTGAGCTGCTTTATTTGCATCTAATACATTAAATGTTAAGATGAAGTTGAAAGTTCACGTTCATTAGAATTTAACTGAATAAGGTTAACAAACGTTTGCTTTTTTGATAGAGGGGGCTGGAGATAGTTTTAGCCGCCAGCCATTTAATGTTATATTTTTTAACTGGGGCCAATAAGGGTATTCAAAAATACAATCGTTTTCAATAAATAAAATTAAAAGTAAGTTTTCGTCTAATATTTATTGAAACGCCTCTATATGTTTTTATTGTTTCTATTTAATGAAATTTAAACTACAAAGTGGCTTCTTTCGTATAAACCCATATAAAAATAATAAAAGGTAGGTATCGAAGAAAACTTCACGTTTATAATAACATTTAGTTGATTGAATAATATTTTTTATTACTTTCAAAAGTAAAGTTGCAGTATGCTATACAGCCGGTAAGTAAGTAACATAAAGCAACATTTTTGATGGATGTGTTTTGAGAAAGTTTCTGCCACCCGACAACAGAATTAGTTCGATCAAAGTTAGCCATACGCAATTCAACATCAATATGTCTGGTTGGATGATCGATAAGGGATTCAATTACGACCACAGACTGACAAAATTGTTTTTTTTTGTGCAACATGAGGTGAGGTAAACTATACGTACAATAATAACGTGGTTGTACCATCAAACTATGTTAAAAACATATTCGTAGTCTTAACCGCCCTGACTGTTAATTGCAACTGAATCCATTACAATGTAAATTTGTTTATGAATTTGATGGTTATTTTTTTTTTATTTAGTAGGTCAATCTTTTTTATTTAGGTATTAATGATATAAAATAGAAAACAATTAAGATAGGGTCACACTCGGACTTAAGATCTTCCTTTGAAAATGAGAATTTGCTTATCTATTGATTAAAAAAATATTTCATAACCAGTTTCCCGTTTAAATTTTGACAGCCAACATTTTTTATTATATTTTTCAATCTTTTACTTGCTAACTTAAAAAATCAAATCAAACACAAGCATATCGTGATGGAATCAAAGCCCCATTTCAAAAAGACGCGTGCTTGTCAGGCAAATCTCCTATCTGCACAACTTTTCCCCCATAAATTACCCCACTTGTCTCCCCTGGATGCGGGAAAACACATTTTTTATCACATGACGTATAGAGACGGAGTACCGCTACCACAAAATAAGAAGTCCGGGCGTTTTAGACAGAAGGTCCGCTCTGGCCGTATTCGAAAACCCTGCTGTCATTTGTTTCGAAAATGAAAATAGTCTGGGTTGATCGGAGATTGCCTGTAAGAAATGTATATGTGTGCGTTTACGGAAAACCCTGATGTTTTGTAAGTGGCTTTTATGTCTACTTTATATTTTATTGAAGCTACTACGTGCCGAATGGCGCCCTCTGGCCCACAGGAAGGGGATTTAATAAATCACAACTGGAAGCGACTGTCGTGGTAAGTAATAAAAAAAATAATTTATCGAGTATCGATGCAAATGAATAATAACGAGATTATTGGTTTTAAGGACAGCGATTGGCCTCGATTAGGACTCATGAAATGATATTCATAAAAGAAAATAGGACACAATAAAACGAAGAGGTTTACTTGGTAATAGAAACCAAAACTTTGTTCCTATAAATAACACGATTGTTGAAAATAAATCAATATTAAAGCCCATGTCAAACCGGATGCAGCACAGCGCGTAGCGTTGACATAATATGTAAATATGACAGCATATTATTATTAGGTCACATCGAATGCCGCGCGGCTGCTGCGCATTAGTCGCGAGTTCAATGTGACGTATACCATAGCATTTCATACATTACAACAGCGTTTGCCGACACGCTACGCAACGGAACGCGTTGTGCTGCATTCGGTTTGACCCAGGCTTAAATTCAAATTGTTCAATGATTACCTACAAAGTGAGGGTAAAACTTTTTTAATTTAAAAAAATTGTCCGAGTAGGTTCGTTTCTCCGTAGGCAATATTGTTTAAGAAAATAATCTGATTTTGATTGCAGCCTCCTTTACAGGTCTTGCATACTTTATCATAAGCTAGGAGCCGCCTGCGACTTCATCTGCGTGGACCGTTATTTTTTTATCCCTCAGTAACAGTGGTACATTTCGATTTCGAGATAGGAGATCTAAGGTACCCTATGTCCTTTTCTGTACCCCTGACAACGTGTTTAAGTAAAATTTCATGATGGTCAGTTGAGAAGTTAAGACGTGAAAGTGAAACAAACAAACACACTTTAGCATTTATTTAGTAAGTACAAATTCAGCAAGTCCGCACAATGGACTTTCTTGTCATCAATCATCACTCAGCGTATCAATATTATAAAGTTATTGTCTAACAAGTCCTCCCCCTCTCCTGCATGTGATCAGAGGGTTCGCATGTAGGACTCGCCAGGAGGGACCGCAGCACTGCCAGCTATTGCTGACAGTGCTAGAGGTCGCTCACCACGACCGCCTCCCGTGATCTCACCCAGCCTCTAGTGGCTCGGTGGGGTACCGAGAGGTAGGCACACCCACTAAAAACTCCCTAAAAACTTCGGCACTTGCCCGCTCTGGTCACGAGGGTCCATTGAACAACATTATTGCCCTCGTTTTAATCTTATTAATCTTATTCGAAGAAACTGATCCTTCAGAAACTTCGGTATAACTAACTTATAGGCATATTGATTTATTTTTGCAGACCGTAGACCCTTAGCAAGTAGCGGGCCTCCGTTAGTCAAAAATCATAATAAACTTTATTTAAATAAACTTTAAAATATGCCCTTTTAAATCGTCTTTTTTTTCTATCATCTATAATAAATGTACTTAAATACTAGAATGCACTTGTATTTATTGTTAAATGTACAAGTACGTTTTAGCCCTATCATGAGCCTCTATTGTGTGCATCGCTTTTGTGGTAATATCACTTTTGTAGAAGGTCCTTTTCTAAAGACTAATAATCCGTGACCGTTTTGGGTGACGACCCTTTATCTACGTAAGTCTCCATCTTTGATGAATATGTACAGTCAACGGCACGCTGGGCTACCACGAAAGGGTAATCAGTTGCAATTAATTTCATACTTAAATGCGAAAACGTGAAGGTTCAAAATTATTTGCAGATTTATGCCAGTTTTGCATAGTATTAACTGAAATGCTGTTAACTGTATACTGATTCCGTAGTATTATATGCTGACGAATAATATTTAATAACGGAAACATTAGAATTAGGGGCCGTGTATATTATAAAACGTTGCTAGGTATTAAATTTTAACTAGTAACCTTGTAAATTCCAATAAAGGATTATGTTGATACCAAATAATATACTAGAAAAATACGACTCGCACCAGATCATGTTCTCGGACGGGAATCGAACCCGCGACCTTTGGATATCCGGTCCAATGCTCTGACCGCTGAGCTACCGAGTCACTAATAAAAATAAAAAAATAGCATTGTGAATGCTAAAATCTTAAAATTTAAAAATTATGTTGATGTCAAAGAGTTTAAAAAATTTTTTTTACAATAATTCCGGGAATCTATTATTGCTCTGAAACGTTTTATGATTAATACAATTTGATTCCATCCCAATCGAAGTGATCAAATATTTTAGGATCCCGTTACACACCCCAAATGAAAATCAGAATTTAAGTAAGTTAAGTATACGATCAATTTCTTGTCAGTTTCTCCGTCCGCCAATCAAAAAGCGTTTTTCTCAGGGACTGAAGGCGACGTTAAAATTCTAATAAAATATTTAAACGGTGAAAACAGCAAGCTTGAGTGTGTTTTTCAGCTCTTAAACTGAAAAACAAACTTAAACTTGCCTGGTTTTATAACTATACAAAATAAGACAAGGTTCGCATTTAGTTCCCAAATGGAAATAAAAAGAACTTTGATTTACTCTATATGTACGTACCAGTAAAAATAATATATTGATCGTCATAAATACCTCATAAGCTCGGTTGCTTCTCTGTAAGACGATTTTATCCGGTGCTCGAGCATCTCATGAATGAACATCGTAAACAGATGCTGACGCAGTAATCATGATCTTGAACGACTTGCCTCAAGCCGTTCTTAATATAGATTCATATTTCATCTGTTTATATTTATATGGAAAAATATACTTACTACGATAGGTATTTTCGTTTCTGATAATTTGATCTTGTTTTGTGTATTTAGTTTTTTTGCGGAATCTTTCAATTTTATTGATACGTGTTATTTTTTAATTATGCTGGCTAATTATTATTATTTAATTATCGAACTGTAGGAAGGTATCGTTCGTATAGCTAAATGAAATGTTCTATGTGAACTCAACGTCACAATAGAGCTGTTCCCGGGTTCCCGGAAATTAATTATAGAAGAGAAAGTACCTATTGGAGACATGTAGTTAAATAAAAAATATTTTTTAATTTGTAATATGTAGAATTCTAGATTATAAAATACACAGCTAGAAAAATCTTCTTATTATTTAGAAATGAAGAAACTTGTAATACGAAATCGATCGCCAATCTACAAGATGACGAACGCCAATCTACGAGATGACGAACGCTCTTATTTTACTACCTACATCTAAGATCGTAAAACTGTTTTGTTTTTCAACGGCTCCTAATATTGAACTTTCCAGTGAAGAGATCTTCAATAACAAAAATGCCAGCAATGACAAATGATGAAAGGTGAGGTGACTAATATGAAAATTTCCATCATATCAGTACTTAGAACTATTTTGTTTTGCTGCGATATTTTTAAATATTCCCCTTCCCGTAAACACATCTTTAATATCAAAACTCGTTATAAAGTGGAAGTGAACTAACAACATCAGAGTCATCATTCATCATCTCCTTTTAATCATCTCCTGCTGGAGCACAAGGGTTCCTTAAGGATATGGGAGATGGGCCAAAACCCACTACGCGGGCGCAATGCGGACTTCACGACCACAGAACAGATCATTCATGATCGTTAACTTTCCTTTGAAAAGGTCTTCAAAACTATAATCCTTCTGAATTTAGAAGCAACTAAATTTTGAGTAAAGGTTATGTACAGTTGTTTTATGAATGTGCATGTGCACGCCTAACAACAATCATAGCTGAACCGTATCCGTGAGATAAAACAACTGTATGCTAACCCAGAACAAGGTGACGATGCCAATGTCAATAAATAAACCTATCGCAGCAGAACTAATTCGTTTGCCACACTTCACTCCCATTGATCGTTTCCCTTTTCCAGTAAAAAGATTTTCAATACCAAAACTCGTCCTCAATCCGGTACGCTAAGTCACAATGTGATTAGGTGACGAATGCCAATATTTCCATCGGCCGAGTACGTAGAACTATTTTATTTTGCCGCGGTTCCTGTCGCTCCCACTTCCCGTGACGTAACGCCGTCAGTTTGGCACCGAATGCACGCGGACGTTCCCCGGGACAATTAGTCTGGACTGTGTCCCCAGTTGTGCGACTCGTGTATGTGAGAAATCGGAATTACCTATCGAACATTAATATATTGTGAGTTTTTTTTATTTGCTTTACTTTACTACTGGAAGCCGCAAGAATTTACCTTGGAACTGCAGGGCATATAATGACTACGAATTTTATTAAATCAATGGTTAAGAAGAGTGTTGATAGTAAAGTGAACGATTTTCACAAAAATCTTTCTTTAACGAAAATGGTATTTTCTCACGATTTCTTTTGTTACCGCCGACGAATTAAGAGGAGTAGAATGTTACAAGTTTAACCAGTTTAACGTGCATCTTTGTGTCTAACGGATTAATGAAAATTAATCTAGTTTTTTTTTTCGTTTTCGTAAGTTACAACTTTTATGGATTATAATATAGCGTACGTAAGTATTAAGGTCGTAGCACACATATCAACTCGGAAAGGCATCGTCACCGTATCAACTCCAGCCATTCAGTATAATTTACATGATACAGGAAGCAATGCAACAATTTGCAGTTCCCGCACTTACGTCTCTCCGTACCCTAGCTTTCGTCTCTTCGTCCACGCCCCTTCCAAATGATTGTACTGGTGCCACCTAGCCGTCAACCAGCGGGCGGCGAGCCGTAAGCGCGGCGTCGCCTAGCTGTAGCCGAGTCGATGTGCCGGAGCTTCTGATCCGCTTACATTACGTGGACGCCTGTTTGACGGCATGGGGAAAGGCGAAGCGGTGACGATCTGCTCCTGAGTTGATATGTGTGCTGTGACCCTTATGCCCCTAATAACAGTAGTAAAGTAAAGCAGAAGCTCATTTGTCTAAAATAAACTTATGCTGTGAGTGGTTAGAGCACCAACATTCGTGAGTAACAGTCCGTTTGAGAGAGTTCAGGGAAAAAGTGATCTCGAAACTAAAGTTCCACAAGATTTCCACAAGTTATTTGAAGTTGATAAATTTCCTGGTTGTGTGTAAGTGTGGAAAAAAACTCATGTCCATTTAAATATTTATCTTCCAAGTCTGTTTGGTTGTGTGTGGTCTTTTATTTTTAAAATGGCTAAAGCAGGAACTTTTTTTGCTTAAAAGCAATAAGTTTTATGAAAGTAATGTTGAATATTAACAATTTAGGTAGTGTGTAATAGTATATTCTCTTAAATAAATACGGTAACAATATTATTTAATATTGTTGGAGTTTCGTTTAAAATTTCCCCTTTTAAAGATATTAACGTATCGTATCGTATTAGTAATCATCTAATCATTACACAGTATAATTACATCACATACTGTTCTAATACTTTCAATTCCAAAGAGGGTACAGATCAGTGGGTTGGATTTAATTATACCGATTTAAATCCAATTGTTTCTCTTATTCGGTCGGAATGAGTTTGGGACCAAAATGACCTAAACGCCTTAGATGTGGTTTACCTTCGGCGAGTTTAATAACGAGGCGCGATATATAATTCAAGTTACTTATAACCGAATGAGATCACCAGCACCAATCTTATTAATCCCTTGGCATTGTCGGGCAAATATAGAAAAGTAATTTCGCTCGTGGCAATCATAACAAACGTTAAAGAAAATAAGTTGTTTTTACTCCAGGAGATTAGATAGTACCTAGAAAAGAAGTCACCAAAATTGCTTGTATGATTGCAATGCTTATGAGAAGATGGGAGTTGGTGAGAAAAGGTTCCTTGATAACCGCACACTGGACGATGCTCCGTGGCCGTGGGCAAAATTGTTTTTTGCCGTGTGCCGTGGATATGGGCACAGTGTGGTTTAAAATACTGTGGTACGGATAGGGACTTGGGAAACTGACGATCTAAACTGCCGTGGAGATGCTTGCCTTTACTGAGAATTGTACGTCTTGTGGCTGATTTGATGAAATTATAATAATAAACAAGATATTGACATTCGGGTGCAAGCGGAAAAACTAATTTTGCCAAAACTCATTGGTTACATTCGTTCGCAACAGTACAAGGCTTATACGAAATGACATTCCTGAGATTATTTTCACTCTCAGTTGGAATTCTCATGTGTCGTTACGTCACTGATCGCCCACTATTTATGTTCCATTCATGAGCACTCGCTCTTGGAGCGATTTCAATAAACAAATTCTTGGTTCTTTCCTTACGGATATTTGATTATAATATGTGGTAGTGTGAGTGTGCTAATAATAATGTATCACATAAATCGGGTATGTGTGACAAATGAGATAGTTTAATGAGTGTTAGCATTGACCATTAGCCATTTTTAATGTCCCCACTGCTGGGGTACAGGCCTTCCTTATGGGTGGATAAGGAGGATGGGCCAGGACCCACCACGCGGGCCCAATTTGGTGGGTGTGACGATTGCAAATGCAGCCGGGACCAACGGCTTAACGTGCCTTCCGAAGCACGTTTCCTTTCGAGATAATACATTTTTGGTCACCCATCCCATGACCGACCCTTGCGAAGGTTGCTTAAGCTCTGCAATCGATGGGCCAGGTGCTATACCCCTGCGCCACTGGGCTCAAGAAATGTTAGCATTAGAAGTGTTGATATATTTGGTGTATTCTAAATTTTAAATTATTCCTCTGACTCAGTTCTGTTATTTGTTTGTGGATTTTACGAAATCAGACTTCATCTTTACTAGAGCATTTGCCCGGATCATGAGGTTAACAAGAAATTATAAAAGTACCTATATACTACAATCATTGTTTTCGTTTCTATTTATTTTCAGCTGGCAAACTTTTCCTTTCGGCTGGCATTTTATTTGGCACAACACTCGGCCACCATCACTCCTGCTATTAAACGATTCTATATAAATTGTGATAGTACAGCTGTCACTTAGATTAGTGGAAATATAATTATAACGCAATTTTTAAACGCTTATTTGCATCGTTGATTTATTGACACTTTACAGTTACAAAAATAAACCTTATCGTCAGTCCGTCAAAGAAAAAAAAGTAATTCTGTAGCATTCTTAAACTCAACAGAGCTTGTATTATGGATATAGTGACTAAAAATAACGGATAGATAATACATAATATAGATAATTGTTATTATTATAAACAACCACAACTCAAGAACGGGATTTTTAATATGAGATACTTAATTAGAAAATTTCTATGTACATGATGACGCATCTAAAAAATGTTCCATTCTCAATATTGTAACGGATATATTTTTGTAGTCAGTGTCAAAATTCATTATAATGTACTAAAATATTGCTTTCTTTGTTTCAGGTGTCAACCGATTAAAACAAACACAACATGACCTCGCTATTATGATAAAAGCACAACTTTAAATTTGCCAATCTAAAATAGATGTAAAATTGTTTATATGTATATTGTAAATATTAGTCTGATCTAAAATCAATAAGATATAGCGTGAAGTTAAACAATTTGATATACAGAAATAATGGTGATATAGCAAAAAGCTAAAAGCTTTGGTGCAGTAAAATGTGCAATTATTGTGTTTGACGGAAAGTGTAAAGTGACTTTTTTTTTGTAAAATTTATTGTGAGAATGTCTTCCCGAACCGGTCAGAGGGGTACGTCGGTGGCGACAAGCCAGAGGAAATACAGGTCCAGATCCGCGTACAGACATGACCTGGATAAGAAGAACAGGTCAAAGGAGACCAGGGCTCCTGGCACCACCAGCTTGGTGTCGATCCCGAACAGCATCAAGCTGACCATGTTAAACAGTGGCCTCATATCTTTTGGTAAGTTTAAAAATTTACATTATTATTGACATTTGGGTCGCATTGGGACATTGCAACACATAAGGCCCGGACTCCACCAAAGCGGAGACGAGACGATGTCAGCTGTGTTTCGCCGAGCTGTGAACTGGAGAGCGATTCTGTAACCAAACTTGCATCTTACTTCGAAACTCACTTCACTTCGCGTGAATTTGTTATTATAAATTTGCTGAATATCAGCTACATTATTCATTGTAAAAGGTTTTAGGTTCTTAACATAGCTATCTAAATCTTTTGTCCCAGCGCTCGACCAACAACGCCGGCAAGTTGGTAATGTCGCTGTTTCTTACTCTGTTTAACAGAGACGCACAACGCTTTCGAATATTAGTAGTAATTGCATTAACCCGCGCCTCCGCAAACATACCAGATGCATAACAGAGACGCGGGAGTCCCATTAGTACCCTGAGACGTCGTTGTATTGCACACGTAGGTCGCTTACGTCCGCTGCAGGTAATCGACCCACAGGATGCACGTGTAAAGAGACTGGCAGTATGCCGTTAGTGCGAACCTGCATGAACACGTTGTAATATTTTTTAAATTTTGAGATTTTACCATTCACAATGCTATTTTTATAACTAAATAATATACTAGAAAAATACGACTCGCACCAGATCATGTTCTCGGACGGGAATCGAACCCGCGACCTTTGGATATCCGGTCCAATGCTCTGACCGCTGAGCTACTAAGTCACTAGTCACTAGTGGCGCTGGCTTGCAGCGTAAGAGTTGATATACTAGAAGAAATTCTACGTTCCCACTAGTGACTCGGTAGCTCAGCGGTCAGAGCATTGGACCGGATATCCTAAGGCCGCGGGTTCGATTCCCGTCCGAGAACATGATCTGGTGCGAATCTTATTTTTTCTAGTATATTATTTAGTACGTTGTAATATGTTAGCCCGCAGGTTCACATACTGTATAAAATCCAGCTGTTGCCAGAGACCTACGTTCAACATTACCTCTTTCAACATCCAGGTTTCCCTTAAGATCCTCGGTGACCCAGTAACTTAAATACTTAAACTTAGTCACCACATTTGAGGGGCATGCCACAAAACAACTTTAACAACTTTAAAATCTGCAGTTACGCATGATGCAGTGTGGTGCGCGGCAGTGTGAAATCCATATAGCAGTGCATATTTTGTAGCAAATGCTTTCAAATTAGAGGCGTGAAAACTGACACAACAAATTGGCGGCACTCCTACTGCACTTCTAAATATTGTATGAAAATTAGTAATGGTGTGGCTGCCGCGCTAAAGTCGCTTCATTGCAGCGAGTTTCACGTCTCTTGACCTTACATATAAAATGAAGATTAATCTAAAAATGTTTTATCTTTCGTGCAATTTATTGGGTACTAAAACAGAGTACTTACTAAATAGGTAAGTACAGTTTTTGTTGTAGAACTACTAATTAGCTTATTTGCGTCACAATCACAAATTGCAATAAAATAAGGTTTATCGATACAATACTTTATTATTCAGAAAGATAATTTTATAAAGATAAGTTTTGATTTGAGTAAAGAATCTAGTGGTACATATAGGTTCCATCGCCAAATACTTATGTATGTACAACCTGCAATGTTGTAAACGTTGTTAATTAAATAAAAAATAAAAAAAGGTATTGGTTATTTTAGATCCGAGCAATTTACTTCTTTATAATTGTAGTTTATTCATACATTACCTATATTTACATGAAAAAGTAAACCCATATTTATTTTGTACCTTTCGCATGTCGGATAAACATGCTTTGAAATCCGCATACGAAAATCGTCCCTACACGGTACGGTTGACAAATAAATTAAAGATTTAGGTAAACATTTAGTCGGCAGTCGGTTTTGTTTCAAACAACGCTGGCTACAACAATGAACACCCGTTCGCAAAACAAAAGCAGGAATTAATGGATACTTAGCTACTTATTTATTTTTGCACACCGGCACATCGCATTGAAGTATATTATCAATATGGTATATAGGGACCATCAAACTGAACAACTTTTACTATGGGACCAATTTCATAAGAATGAATACTACTGCATTTCTATGTAGCATACCGTAAAAAAATAATTACGCTTCAAAAACCTGAAAATAAAAACAAAAATGGCTTCAAAATCAACTAGGTCTAGGCAAGAAATATACAAATATTCAAATCATTAGACACGCATATCAATTTCAATAAAAAAACGTCTATTGAAGTCAGGTGAGGCTGGCGGACAACTTCTTTTTGTTTAATTCTTAAAGTCCCTATTCTGTTCGGATTCTTTGACCATAGTTTGGTTTGTTTTGGATTGTCATACATCTACCAATATCTTAATCACTATACATAGTTTATTTGACTTTGAGGAGTTCCTTTGGGTATCTTCGAAGTCCAAGGCCCAATATCAATGTAATTAAAAGGACTACACTTAGGGTATCCCTTTTCCGACAAAAAAAACATCTAAATCGGTTCATAAACAAGTAAGTTTCCATAGACAATTGCTCTATTGAGTACTGTTTTTTCTCTATAGCTGTTTGTGCTAGGGGTACTTAACCGATTTTAAAAATTGGGCTATCTCGCAAGAGAACTTAATCAAACAAAAAAATACTCATCAAAATCGGTCAATAAATTTCAAAATTACGAAAACCTCCTGCTTTGTTTAAGTTGGTTAACGTGAAAAAGAAAAATAAATTAAATTCTGATATACCGATCTTTTATGCGACAGGATATTGTTTTAATCGACATAAAACAGTAATATCGGTGTCTGTCCATGAATTTATCTGTGATATAGACACATCAATTGGAGGAAAAGCTGAAAAAATGTCGTTAACATTTTTCCTTTACGACCGCCAACGGGCGCTGTATCAACATTTTATAACATCCGTGCAAACTAAGCTATACAACAAAGTCATGAATGACGTTCAAGCGTTCTATTTTAATTAATTTTTGATAAATATTTGGATAGCTGATAAATCATCATCATCATCATATTTATACCTATCCCAAGCGCCGGTGGCGGTGGCGCAGTGGTATAGCGCCTGGCTCATCGAAGGCGGAGGTTAAGCAACTTTCGCAAGGGTCGGTCATGGGATGGGTGACCAAAAATTTACTATCTCGAGCTCCTCCGTGCTTCCGGAAGGCACGTTAGCCGTTGGTCCCGGCTGCAATTGCAGTCGTTAGCACCCGTCAATCGACATTGGGCCCGCGTGGTGGGTCCTGGCCCATCCTCCTTATCCACCCATAAGGAAGACATATGCCCCAGCAGTGGGGACATTAAAAATGGCTGATGGTCAAGCGCAGTGTCGCACAAACTTTGCTTGCGAATGAATATTCTAGAAGAAACGGGCCACAACCCACTCCGAAATCACTTTGATTCATTCTTTTAATTTTATCATAGTTTCGTAGTTCTTGAATGAAACAATCGTTGCATTAGTCACTAAGGCTTAGTGGCTAAACAAATCGTTTCACTTGTCTTATAAAGACAGGAATCTAGCTTTAGCCCCAGCGCCCACGAGCGACTTTTTGTAGCTGAGATTATCGCGGCGATAATTGCGGCATTTTTTTGTCGCTAGCTAAGTAAACACTTTGTTACTCTTCAGTGTCATTTCGCGGACGATTTGTCGCTGAGCTACATTTTGTAGCTCGTGGGCGTTTACGTATTGAACTCAGTATGTTCTATTCTCGGCGACAAAAAATCGCTCGTGGGCGGTAAGCCTTACTCAGTCTTAACTTGCGCGAGCAATTTGTTTAACGGCAGCGAGTAAAAGAAGTTTTATTAGAAAGTGCCTTTGACAGGTCGTGCCCCATTTCGCAGCCGTTCGTTCGAAGCTATGTGAACCTACAATCCATTTATAGGTACGTACTACACCTTAACTTAACGACAAAAATGGACTACCA
The DNA here is from genome assembly GCA_963556745.1 of Catoptria pinella. Classification (NCBI taxonomy): domain Eukaryota; kingdom Metazoa; phylum Arthropoda; class Insecta; order Lepidoptera; family Crambidae; genus Catoptria; species Catoptria pinella. The sequence goes on along the minus strand of OY750775.1, from coordinate 5,351,513 downwards.
TTAATAGTATCGTGAGAACAATGTCGTTGGTCGTTGCACCTTCTAGTGGTAAACTATTTGTAGTTACGTATCACACCAAAATGTGGTCCGTATGAATAAATTATTACTTTTGATACTGCGTATTGCCATTGTGGTGTGGGTGGTTGTCATTGTGGTATATTTGATTACACCCCTAATGAAAAGAAAGAAAAATATGATTTGCTGTTTTATTATGTCTGATGTGCAAGCAAGAAGCTGAGAGCCTGTCTCTACCCATAGACTTACTTATACTATGGTCTCTACCTATATGTCTATTTCATTTCTAACCTTGTACGACGGTTTTTACTCAAAATTGACAAAATTCTGGGTTACTCTTGGGTTACTTTATTGCAAGATACTGAAACTATTTAATACAATTTTAAAAACTGTATTTCTTCAGCTTGTTTGAATAAGACATTGAACAAAGTATAAAATGCTTTTTATGAATTTACTCAACTCAGATAAACCATTCATTTTTGCGATCCATCTGAGGCAGATTGTGCACTCAGTTCAACAAAAGAAAATAAAATGAGATAAAATTAAATGAAATTACTTTATACGGCTCTTTGGGCACAGCATCAAAGTGAATACTTGGAAGGGCAGCCTTCATCAACTATTCAGGACGGATAATACGAGTTTGGACTCAAATGAACTCTCTTTCCTCGTCAGATACGCATACATGTTTTATGAGGAACGAAAACTGAGATTTATTCTTTTTTTCTGAGAATTGGGTGGGGATGTTTTGCTCACTTGATGCGAACACCCCTAGTACTTATCATTGATTAGACTTTTGCTACCGCGGTTAGCACTTGCGCCACAGAATATATAATAGTACTAAAAGCTTGCTCGTTGCTAATATCCTATCCTATTCTTGTCGGCTAAAAAGTTTTGAATGCGTGGTGGGAAAACATTTACGTTTTTAAAGCGCTTAGATTTTTTTTTATTTGTTGATTTTTTGAAGATTATTTTGACTTTGACTTTGAAGACTGACATAAAATGAGCTATTGAAGAACTCATTTTCTGCACAGGTAATTATAGATACTTACCTAATCTTATTTAACAATGTTTTGGAATAGGTGTGGGAAAAAGTAAAATGAAGAACTAATATTTTCCTCACATTAGGTTAATACTTATATGTATACTAATATATGTATATATTAACATATAAGTATATGTAAACTAACTTTAAAGTTACGTAGGGAGTCAGAGTCAAAATAATAAAAAGGGTTACAAAGTCAAAGTCAAAATAATCTTTTATTACCTATATTTTTAAAAGAGAGCAACATTGGCATGTGAGTGTAAGTGTTGTCATCACAGAATAAGGGTGCTCTAAATACACATTTTTTTCCGAGTTTTATGAAAACTTAAAACGGTTTATAGTTACACATTTGTTGCTAACTCATTGTAATAAGTATTGCCTTACATAATAATAATCTAAGTCACCTTTTTCAATTATTTCATTCAATACTGCTTTAAAGTTGCAAGTATGTACAGAAACAGTATCTAAGCAAATATTAAAGTTGACGCTTCCGAGCTTCTCGGACTGTTTTGGCGTTCACTTTGTTTTTTTCGTAGTCGAGATTTCCTCGGACGGCTGAATAACAGGTGACGATGGGTATTAAGGGGCATATAGCCGCCCACTAGCGCCGCCAATTTATTTAATTTTATTCCTCTACACCAAGTCAAAATTTAAAAAGGAAACTTTGAATAGTAACTTAAATAAACAGTACTAGTGCTACTCTGGTAAAAAACTATGTGTAATTCAGCTGCGAATTATACGTTTACGTGGCTTATTAACAATTATTTTTCTCTCTTTCAAAGAAAAAATAAAATAATTCCTCGAAAGCTCTTAATTATCTCAGGTAACATCAGCTAACTAAATCAAATATACCCTTTAGAAATAAAACACTTTTTACGGATTACAGCGCGTATATTATTAATTCAGGTGTTGTTTTGGAATTATTTAGTTTGTATTTATTGGTTTTTTAGAATTCCCGACGTTTCGACACCTTTCCAGGGGCCGTGGTCACGGGAGGACTAAAGCAAAAAGGCTGCTCATATTTTTATGAAATTACCCGCTCGAAATTTTATAAAAATGTATTCAAGTTTATTAAATTATTTTATAGCTGCGTTCTGATTTTAATAATTATTACCGAATTAAATTGAATAAAGTTAATTAGAAAACAAGATCTAGCTACTGAATCTACTACCAGTTCACAAATTGGGAGGCCTCTGAGAGAAAGAACTGGCGGAAGAAAACTCAGAGAGGTTGTGTCGACCTCCCTTTTGATGGGATGGGATTTTAGTTGATGGATTATGGGGTCCCAAGCTGGTGGTACTCTCCAACCATCATCTCTATTGAAATTTGGATGTTTGTTGATTTCAATAGCCTGCTGAATTAATAATATACGCGCTGTAATCCGTAAAAAGTGTTTTATTTCTAATGAACTGTACGCGCGAAAATCTTAGAAGTCAAATATACCCTTTAAAAGTACGAAAAAACTGTTTTATTCTAAAAGTCATTGACCTCTTAGTGTAGGACTTAATCTAACTTTGATTTCAAATCAAAGAGCAGTGTTTACTTGGCATCAAAGAGAAGACGATCCTGCTACGCTGAAATTTGAAAATGCTGCGATGAAAAATTTTCTTTGCGGAGTTGTGTACTTTGCTAAAACGTTTTTGGCAGGAAATTTCGTGTCTTGTTATGGTATCTAGTCAGAAGATTCAAAAAATGTTTAATGTAAATTTGAGAAAAAGTGACAAAGTAATAAACTCATAACTGAAGAAGTACCTGTTTTAACTCTTGCTGAGTTTCTTGCTACATCTGCCTGGTACAAAATCTCTCGACATAATATGATGCAAATATTTTACAGACATATTGGGTCTTTACCTATAAAATTGGTGTTTTTTTCTCACACACAGAGAACCTCATAACTTCTGTGATGTACAATATTTATCAGTTGCTGGATATGACATCTAATTTATGACCACAGCCGTCAACTATCAGCATAATTAAAGTCTATTTATTTTATTTTCCCAGCATTGAAAAAATACTTAAAATTGACTCCTTTTTTGTTAGCGAAAATTACTACTTTATCAGTTGTAACTTGGCCGAAACTTATTTTTTTCGCTTAAGTTATGTTGCCTAAGTTAGCTTAATGTTTAAACATTTGTACATAAAAGTTTTGCTACAATAGCGTTCACGGTTGTTAAATAAATTATGAAAATGATAGTATGGAAAATGCAATTTGTTAAAAATTCTCTATACAAAACGTCAATTTCATAGATAAGGATCTAATACTATCACCAAATTTACATAGCAAAGTTCTAAACTATGATTCCCTACATGTTTGCTTAAAGAAAAAATTTTTTTCACGCCCCCCTTCACTTGTATGAGATCCCCCTTCTAAAATTATTTTAAAATATTTTTATACTTTACCTGACTTTGGGTTGACAAGACTCTTTGGTGCAAATATGAAGACTGTAGCTTAAATGGTTTAGCTGCTAGACCTTTGTGACAGACGATGAACGGACGGACAGACGGACACATGAGCAATAGGGCTCCGTTTTGCCCCTTCGGCTACGGAATCCTAAAAACATTATATCTGTCAAGCTCATTTCTGCTACAATCTTTGGAAATCCCGACGATGCAATAACCATATAACATTCAGCAATATCAACAAACAATGAAATGTCATAAATTTTGTTGTAACGGTTTCTGCCGTCGTACCTGCCTAGCAAATATATCAATCTGAATCCTAGAAAATAAAACGTTTTACATGCATAATAATCACTCTTTAAACATCTGTGTGTCATCATTATTTTTCACGTGTTTATGTAAGTATGATTGAAACGGAAATCCCTCGGTTTCTCGGCAACTTTCAGGCAGTCAGTGGTAATTCCTACAATGAGGTCTCAATACCCTATCTTAAAATGGTTTTAATTTCAAGACAGGCTTTTTGAAATATTTTGAACTAACAACACAGCTTATTCCTAACGAAAAATGTATGCAAAACAAAGCAAACAACAATTGCTGGAATACTGTGCTGACATTAGATTTGCATTGCAGTTATAAAAATAACGCTATGTAAACCTATGAAATACAGCAAAGGCATGCGCAACTCACCGACACGAAGCGAATTATTTCGTCGTCATAGGTATTTGTTCAGAACTCGTTGGTGAACAAAAATAGCCGGCGCGGATGTACGCCGGCTGACTTGCCGCCAATAAATATCCGATAAGAAAACAAAACAATCGACTTCCCGTGCATTGCGCTTTTTATTTTTTTCAGACTTTTCAGCTTCAATGGTGTAAATTCACCTACAGTAGAGTAGCGTTCGCCCAAATACTTTAGGTACTATATAAACAACGGTTCAATCAGACATTTTTATTAGCCTCACATAAGTGTGAGGCTAATAAAAATGTCTGATTGCCACATTGGCTGATGTCACAACTTGCTAAGGCAAGTTGTGACATCAGCCAATGTGGCAGATTACATGCTGACCAGTACCAGCCAGTCCTCGCATCCTCCAACAAATTCACGATCGTCTGAGTGAGAAAGATTGGTTGGCTCATAAACTTATTATACTAGTATAAACAAGTCTATGGGTTAGCTATATATATAATTTATTTATGAAATAACAAGTAACTTTTGTTTTAGAATATTAATGTAATAAAAAAGTTTAACGTATCACCTATACAACATGTTACAAAAATACCCCTAATGCCGAATATGATATATAGGGACCATCAAACTGAACAACTTTTACTATGGGACCAACTATCAAATCGCGAAAATCCCCTATATACTATATTCGGCATTGGGCGATTTTTGTAACATGTTGTATATGTAACAATAATGTGTATCTCTAGATTTGTAAATATCTTGAACGGGAATATTGGATCTTTAAATAGGTCATTATGAAACAATGATCAGCTCGTCTAAGTCGTCTTGTCTAAAATTACAGATACTTAACGTCAAATATGAGTGATTATAAAAAGAGAACGGACCCTGAGGGCTTACCTTACTACGATAAAGTAATCGGATAATCGCACGATGTTCGTCCTACAATTTACTACGCTTTGGATCTTTCTACATCCCTGGTTAGCATAAACGAGCTCGAGGTTTTTCTACGTCGGAACATCAAAAATGACATCCTGATGAAAATAAACCTTTACTCTACCTGTCAAAAATGTCATTTTTGTCGGGTTCGTCATGCGACAGAACGAGCGTCGTCCGGTTATGTGGTTTCATTTTCGGAGTACCCAGGCCCTCCGAACTCGCCTACAAAAATCACAATACGGCCCCAAATGATTTATTAGAACCGAGCCAAAGTAATAAATCACCAGAATCTTTATCCTCGCATTAACTGAGAAAAAATGAGTACTGGTTATAAGGATCGAATTTTCTTTTCAATTTTGCTCGGGCTAAGAAATTTTGTTGGAATCCTAAATCACACCTTATTACAGTGTTTAAAATGTTAATAAATGATGTTATTAGCATGAATTGTATGTTCCGATTTATTTATAATGTTTCATTTCCTTGTATTTTTCTGAAATTAGCTAGAATTTACTTTATACAATACCAAATAATATAACTAGAAAAAATACGACTCGCACCAGATCATGTTCTGGGACGGGAATCGAACCCACGACCTTTGGATATCCGGTCCAATGCTCTGACCGCTGAGCTACCAAGTTACTAGTGGGAACGTCGAATTTCTCCTAGTATATCAACTCTTACGCTGCAAGCCAGCGCCATCTCACCAATGTACAAGGAATTACCTCGACATCAATTGAATACCTTTCCAGATATTTTTAAGCAATTCATTAAGATGAGAAAGCTATATAATTTTTAAATTTTGGGATTTTAGCATTCACAATGCTATATTTATACAATACCAAATAATATACTAGAAAAAATACGACTCGCACCAGATCATGTTCTCGGACGGGAATCGAACCCGCGACCTTTGGATATCCGGTCCAATGCTCTGACCGCTGAGCTACCGAGTCACTAGTGGGAACGTCGAATTACTCCTGTTCTATTTGGTATTGTATAAAAATAGCATAGTGAATGATAAAATCCCAAAATTTTGAATTTACTTTATTGTTTTTAGCCGTTTTAGGTTTGGGATCTTAATTCGGGGTTTCATTTTTTATTATAACATATTTATTTAATACAGCCTATAAAAAGTGCTTGTTTCGCACAAAGCCGGTGAAAACTAGTCAGGGATAACTAGGACGGTGTAAAAATAAACGATTCAGTCAACACAAGAGCACAGCACGCCTGCCGTACCATCAACGAGTCCGCTACGAAAATAGTCTCAAAAGGCTGTTGCTCGCTCTAGGTCAAGAGGAACACGTCCAAACAATCTGTCCGCGGGTAGAGCACTCATTATTGGCCAATGTTTCAAGAAAAAAAGTACTTAAAAAAAGTGCTTATAATTTTTCACGATTCAAAAATAGTGTTGAAATTGAAAACAGTCGATAAAAGTTGGTGCTTACACTAGTCTAGCGAAAAATTATGATAAATCGAATAACATTTAGATTTCTGCCAGGTTCCCGAATACGAATACAAACTTTCAACACTATTTCATTTGATGTCCAGTTGATATCTTTCGAGACAAAAGGCCCCTCCCATTCCATGGTCCATTCTATCGCTCTACTAAAATTCATCAAAATTGATTCAGTGATAGTGACAAAAGGTAGCAGACAGACAGACACCGGAACGCTAAAAACTGGAGATTTCGTTAATTAAGATTCACACTTTACTTTATTCACTTTGAAATACAAATAATATAGATAGTTCCTTATTTTGTGTTCGAAAAGGCACGTCACATAAATCCGTCCCAGCGGAGTGTCTAATACATATTTATTTGGCGCTCAGAAACATTTAGGAGAAGTTTCTTTCAAAACATTTTTAATCTACATAGAATTACGATAATGTACTACTTAGTTTAAAATAGCGTTACCTTCTTTTTAAAATGAATAACATCATAATATTAACAAGTAATAAGTAGGTACTAACCAAATAATTAGTGAGCCGAAGATAACTTGATTTTATTCAGCTCGGTCCGTAGTAAATATTTATTTCATTTGATGCAAAGTACCATAACTATAGTATATTAACCAATTCCTTCCAGTTTCTTCATTAAATACTGCTACATTCAAAATAAATAACATTATAAGTTGTTTTCTTCCGTACTTTGTACCATTCTCCTTTCATTATTTGCCTATCTTCCTTAAGGAGTCGTACAACGTCATAACATGATAGCTAAAACTTTTCTCTATAGAAAAAAATTCACATCCAATTTTGTAGTTTTTCACTGCTGTGCCAACCAATAGTAATAATAAAACCTTAGCTAGCTCTATAGTTTTGTGATTTATAGTTTTCCAAAATAAGAAATAGTTTTTTAGTAGTAACTAAATTAATAAATTAAAAACGATGATGTTGTCAATAATTTCGAAAATGTTTACTATTAAAATTTCTTCCAGCATTGTGTACGGCCTCTTAAGTACCATGGATGTATCAGAAATAGTTTCTTCCAAAAGTAGGCCACTCAACGTACTCATTGTCCTACTAAGGCCGAACTTACCAACAGATAAATCTATTAAGGCCAGTTACGCTTGAGAACACTCTTTTAACTTCTCTGCTAACTTTTGTACTTCAATCTTTATTTCCTGGTAGATATTTCCTTTCCCTATTTTCTGTCTTTTCGTCCAATGGTAGATTGGCTGATGGACTTAATTCCAAATAACTCTTTAAATGTTTCTACTTGTAATGAAGGTGTTGTTTTGTCTTCACGTATTAACGATGTATGTGTATGTTGCACGATTTTTTTTTATTTCATAAAACTTTCAGAATAATACAGCCGCAATATCCGCCAGACCTAAAATACAATTAAAAACATTTTACAACAGAACTGTGCTCTTTTGGCCGTAAAGGAGTATTATATAGCTTCAGAGAAAACCGCAGATTGAATCAGTCGGAGCGAGGTATGACCGCAACGATTCGGTTAAATCAGCTTTACTTATATTTCTAGGTTTTTAAAGTCAATTCTACTAGCTAGCTAAAAGTCGTCGTGAAATTGACGATTCAAAAATGCTTATTACGTAAGCTTAATAAACTTGATATACTTACTCGTACAATTTTTTTTCGATACAAATACACCGTGTATTGTCAACTACACCACTGGACCACACAATTTGGGTGTCGTTTACAATTTTTGTAGGTAACCACACCACTACCGACTAGTGGTGTGTAACATGTCATGTCTGGTGGGTTTAGTAGTATGGTTGTTAATACACGAAATGCACAACCTGATGCAAGATATTCAAAAGTGAATTTTTGAAAGTTACTTTGTTTTTCACACCTCTTACGGTATTTCTACCCACGACGGACGGAACGGGTTTGGAGTTAAGGGTTGTTTGTTTGTTTGTATGTATGTCTGTTTTTTGCATTCAAAAGCTTTCATTTCAGAGTAGGTTCTTAGACATGTTTCATGGTGGTACACCATCAGGGGGCGCTGCAGCAACCAGATAAGTCATGTCACACTTTTTGCTGAACCATACACTGGTGATCACATAAATATTTTTAATGTTAATAATAAACCTATATCAAATATTAGTGTAGATACTGTCTTACAGTGTTACCTGGTAGGTATAGTACATAACAGAGTGGCAGAGGGTCCATACAGGCCGATTCCCATTGGCTTACCTTTTAGGAATCCCTCCCCACTGATCCTCTATTGCAGATCACAACATTTTTGTAGAACAGCTTGCCTTCGCCATAATAGATAGATACCTTTATATCATTCCTATTATTTTTCATTTGAAAATAGTTACTCTCTTGTGCAGGTACGTTCGTTAGAACAAGTTCCATTGTGTTTTCTAAGTCGATCCTGGGTCTTTGTCCCTTTGTACACGCTACTCTCAAGTTACTGAATGTTTTATAGCTCCTTAAAACTTTTACAGAACACTCCAGGGCTAAAATCAATCATTTTTAATTCTATTTGTAGAATGGAGGAGTTGGGAGGAAAGAATCGCGATATACAATTTGATTGAGCTTGCTCAATCATGGAATGGATTGAATGTTGACGGGTCTTCATTTGTTTTCTGTTGGGCTCATCTACATTACACATACAGTGTTTATGTACTTCATTGTATCAAATGAACAATAATATCAGTTGATTAATAAATGAATAATTTTTAAAATCTAGATAGTCATGAAAACCCTAAAATGTTATAAATTCTTTACATCATACTACATACTTGTATATTACAAAGAAAATAGTATGCTACCGTCCTAGTCTCATTGCTATACTTAGAATTTAAACCATCTAGATTAAAATATTTTTAAGTATCTTGGAAAACTAACAAGTGCGTGAGAAAAAGAAGTACAATAACGAACTAAAATTGTGAATGAAATGTTTTTCATTTGTTGCGAAACAACGCAATATACTTACTTTATTTCTCGTAAAGAATCTGTATTCTCCATTATTCTGGCATATACAAATAACTCTATTTTAGCTCTTCACATAAACATAATGTACATTTGCTGATTTACTCTGTTTCATTTTTTACGTCGCTGTTTTTCCACAAGAGCATCCTTCACCTCTGGCACAGTGTAAAATAAATAAATACTGTCAGTAGGTATTAATGTGTCTCCATGTCCTTGAAATAATTACCTACGACTGCTACACTAGTGGCTCCGTGAGCCTTGACCTTGCGTTAAAAAGTAGCTCAAATTGTATGTTGTTTAAAAAAATATCTAATAGATGCCGCCACGAAGTTTTCAAAGCACATAGTACGTTCTGTTTGGTATATTCGTCGCTAGATGGCGCTTCTAATTTTGATCATTTTTCGAAATGGGTGAGTAATTTTAATTTTTGGATAAATTTCAAAATACTAGCACGTATTCTAAATAATTATCGGACCTGCTCACAAAATTTCACGAGAATCGATTGAAAAATGCGACCTATATAGGAGAAAAGACTTTTTGCCCAAGCTAAAACGGAGACGCTTTGCTCGCGCTTTGCGCTCGATCGGTCAATAATTATATGCACAAGTTAGGTCTCCATTGATTGTCCTTCTTGAATTTAAAACGATAACTGGCAAACAATAAAATTTATATTGTGTTTGGCTTCCGTGGCAATTAATGTTTCAAAAATGTTAAAACTTGTTTTGATGCAGATGAATTCAAATGAACAAGACAGTCGATAATTTAGAAGTTACATACTACATTACATACATTTTATGTTAATTTCACTCTGTGCTCGCGACTGTGTGTACCTACTGAAATATACCGAGAATCCTTTAGCTTTCATTTCGGCCTGTTTTCGACGTGTTTGTACGAAAACGGAATACTGGTACTTATTTTATACTGTGCCACTGACGCGAACTGATAAGTTTTGCCAGCCTTCGATGTTTTATCGAAAATAATGTAAAACTTATAACAATGGTTCAAGGTAGTTGTTGATCGCATACTTCAAAGTTGTTGTAATATTTTATTGTGTTTATCGTCTCTACTGCCGCCCACTTTCGTTTGGTACATGACTGAAGATTGTAATAAGATAACTCTGTTTTCAGTAAAAAGCTTTGTATTTCAATAGCCAATTGAAACATAATTCTAAAAAGGGATAAGTAATAAGTTTAATGTCAAAAGGCCTAAAGATAAGTAACTTTGAACAAATATCTTATTTTAGTTTAGAATTTCAAAGTTTCAAAAACTACTTATACTTTACGGAATAAATTGTTGGGAATCTTGGGCATTAAAAGGATTATTTTTGACCAATATACATACAAAAAAACTTAATCCTTCTACGCAGTTTAGACACCGTATTTTTTGCATTCTGTTTACTATTATTTTTTGAACTGCAATTTGTCAGTCCCAGCTTTTATCACAGTATTTATTTAAATATGAAAAACTAAATTAAAATGGCCATGGCAACGAAAACAACACAAACTAATGAAAGAGCGAATATCATATTAAAAAGTTATCATAATCGAATATCATATTAAAAAGTTGAAATTCCCAACGTTACAAACCGACCAAATTGCAATTAAGGCACTGGAAGTTATAAAAACGTAAAGTTTGTTGTATGGTTATATACGTATGTATGTATGTATGTTTATACTGGAATGTGTTTTGTGGTGGAAAGTAAAGCTTTTTGCATAGCTTTTAAAATACTCGCTATCATCCTGTATGTTTCTGCAACAGCGGACAGATATTTTAGCTGTTTCTCTGCATTTATTGTATTACGTGTTGTGGATAAACATAAACATTAATAATATAATAATAATAATAATATTTGACAACATCACATACATTGCTCCGACTCCAAAGTAAGTAGCTAAAGCACTTCTGTTATGGAAATCAGAGACAACGGTGGTATCACAAACACCCAGACCTGAGCCAATATAGAAAAGTTCGTTTTCTAAATTGACCCAACCGGGTATCGAACCCGGGACCTCAGAGATGGCGACACCTTGAAAACCGGTGTACAAAGCCACTCGACCACGGAGGTCATCAAACAAACAAACAAACAAACAACAACAACTTTCTTAAGCCTTTTTAATTTGATTAATTAAATCACCGTAACTAAAGTGCAAAACAAATTAACAGAATGCTTAGTTAAAATTTGAAATACAAAAATAAACGAACACTTCAAGTCTAGTATATTATATACTTGAAAATATTTTATTAGGCATAAAAGTTAATTTATTTCATTGCAGTGTTATAAAGTCAAAGAATTAAGTAACTGCTGAAAAGCTTTCCCAAATAACGGCGAGCGGAAGGCAGCAAACGTTCGCGCCTGTGTTTCATTGTGTGCCCGCCCCAGTACCCCGGTAGCCGGGCGGCACCTTAATTGCTGGCGCCGCCGCCGACGCCGCCATTCTTGTGGAGATGAAACATATTTCGAGACCGTTTCTGTCATTTGTACCAACACGTTATTTTAATTTCTTAAGAGGCCGGTGAACAGTTTACTTCCTATCCTATACATACGTGATACAACCGCCGCCGCCGCCACCATTCTTGTGGAGATGAAACATATTTCGAGACGGTTTCTGACATTTATATCAACACGTTATTTGAATTTCTTAAGAGGCGAACTGGCCTCTTAAGAAATACTAAAATAATTTGCAATTTCACATATAATTAACTCTTGTGTAGTTATTCGGATTAAGATAGTATTTGTCTAGGGTTTATTAAATAAAAAATCTCCAATACTAACCCAATTCAAAATAAATGCCAATTAATTTTTTCATACAAAACTGTAAATCGCATTAGTTTTTAATTGGTTTGGTATTTTGGATTTTTTATTTAAAAGAACCCTAGACAAACTGCATTAATCACAAGAGGAAAAATCACATCACAAGAGAGTTAGTTATGCTGAAATTGCAAATCATTTTGGTATACGTTTGTATAGGAAGTTCAGTGTTCGCCAGAATCTTAAGACGTTGGTACAATTTTACTGGTTCCGGATAGCACCTACGTATCTTGTGGCTTAATTTAAAAAAAAGCAGATTTTGTTTGAAATAATCTAACTGGATACTTATTCGGTCTTGTTCTCACGAAATTAATGGTCACAAAAGACTTTCTATATCTATTTATTTTAGAAAGATTTTTATGTCTCATATAGATTTTATTTATTTTAGAAGGTACGCTCCGTACGAGATCGTATCAATAAAGATGCACCTCGAAGTACTTGAGATCTAATCCTGCACCAATTCGCCTAGAACGCCACATAAAATCTAATTCTAAAGCTTTTCGAACTCCAATAAAATCTATCGTGTGATATGATCAAATCTTATAGCATTTTTGTCGTAATCTTTTATCTCTAAGTCTAAATTTATAATAGTAAACAAGTGACGTGGGTAACAATTAAGTTCATAATATAGGTAGTAACATAAATAAATAAATATTTGACAACATCACATACATTGCTCCAATTCCAAAGTAAGTAGCTAAAGCACTTGTGTTATGTAAATCAGAGACAACGGTGGTATCACAAACACCCAGACCTGAGCCAATATAGAAGAGTTCGTTTTCTAAATTGACCCAACCGGGGAACGAACCCGGGACCTCAGAGATGGCGACACCTTGAAAACCGGTGTACAATGCCACTCGAACACGGAGGTCATCGACATAGTTTTCTACAAACAATTTTTAATAAACTCAAAACTAAAAGCCAACATCCGTAATATTTCAACGTCAACAACAATAGCAAAACCCACAAACTGATACACTACACTGCCGTTTTACACCCGATTTATAAAAAAAGTATACTTATCTACAGTAGGTACATGGGTCTAGTTCTATTGCCGGCAAGTGTCTGCGGGCTTCCCGGAAATTGCCAGTTCACGCCTGCCCGCCACGTTTCTGTGTTTATTCCTCAAATATTTCGCTCCAAGTAGTTTTGTTGTTTCATCAAGTAAAACACTAAGCTTTGGTAACAGGTATATGTGGAAAGTTACTTTTGTTTATTCGTTCATTCGGTCGTGCTGTTTGTTGTCACAGTGGGAAAATTGCGATGTCAACGTTTGTGATGCTTCCATCGAAACTTTGAACGTATGTATGGTTATCATAACTGGGTAATCAATTTCAAACTTAAATGCGAGGAAAAAGGTTCAAAATAAATTGGTAATTTTTGTGAGTTTTGTACAACTTGATGTGAGATAATTATTTATCAAAAGTAGTTTATTAACCTCATTATTACCTTGTTGATTACCGAGAGCGCGTATCGCGAGCGAAGCGTCTTCGTTTGGGCTTGGGCAAAATGCTTTCGTATGTCTGTACGACTGTCCGTCTGTTCTCCTCTGCAAGTCGCATTTCTCACCCCATTCTCATGAAAATTTGTGAGCAGCTTCAATAATTATATATATTTGTTTTAACGATTCAGTTTTTTGAAAAAAAAAACATATTTAGCCATTTCGAAAATGTTAAAAAAGGCAAGAAACGCGAGATCTATAGCTCACAGAGCCACTAGTGTACAAAAATTCAATCATAATAAAGTTTATATCTAAAAACTTGATAATACTGTACCTATCCATTATTAACACATTTATGAACATTACATAGAGTCTCGATTATTAATCTACCTTCCTACATCCATAAACACTCTCGGGGATAAATTCCGGTAAAGCGTCACTGAAGTGTGAGCTTTAATTGAGTAGCTTTGCGCCGTACCAGGGGCCGTACCGGCTAACGCATCGAACTTCGGAAAGTCTGCCGGGCTTCAAATTAAAACAGATAAATCGAGCCCCAATCTGGCCAAAATGGCGAACCCCAATTCATGATGTCACACGAACATCGATATCTCCTAAATAACTTACTTCGATTTATCTGTTTTAAGTTGAAGCTCGGCAGACCCGCCGAAGTTGAAAAGTTAGCCGGTAGGGCCTCTGTTTTCAGTTTACCGGTTCCAGAGGTGCAAACCGGAAAACATAGAGGCATGAGTATTGCTCTTTTTACCTCCTGTTTCTCATAATTTACGATGCAAAATTCACACTGAAACCACTTTTCATGTTTTGTATTAACATTTTATGTTTTCACAAGAAAAAATGCTGAAGTACATTTTGTGAGGCGAATAACATTGTTACAGTTTGTTATTGCTTTCAGAAGACTAAAAATTATTATAATAATAATAAAAGTGCCTTCTAGGAAACAACGTAGTAACTAATAATTATTTTAAAGTGTCGTATATCGTATAAAAGAGAACTAAATAAAGTAGAAAATAATTGCTTATGTTAAAAAATTCTAAATTAAATATATCTTAAAAGTTGAATTCAGAAAGATTGAAAAAAACATTGAAATATACTGTCATGTCACTTTTATGTAAGTGATCATTTTATACCTACCTATATACTTAGAATAATAACATTTAGAAAGATAGTTCCTTATAAAGCGCACTGTCGAAAGTGAGGCAACAAAAATTGAGCTAAAATGGCTCAGTTTTAGTTGGCTCACTTTACATAGGTACAAGGACTCTACTTCTAGATGTTATTATTCTAAGCCTTAATAAAGATATTATTTCACAATGATAATACCTACCTACGCACGCACTTAGATTTCACATTTCACATAATAAGGTCACTCACCGAGATATAATAAAAAATATAAGCTGACTTTTATGGTAAAATCCGCAGTAAGCTATAACAAACTACATCCACATAGCAATTGACGCATAAAATATTATGTCTATTCGAGGAGAAAGAGGATAACAAAAATATGTATTACAGTGTAGGTGTTGCGAAATGAGTGTACTTGATACAAAATATTCTTCGCCTACCTGTGGAAAATAAATTCTATTTAAAAAATATAATTCGTACGTATCGAATAAATCCATTTTTGAAAATGTATGGTAAGTACAAAATTAAGTTTGAATTTATGCCCAATCAATGAAACCTTCATGGACTATTATGGATTCTGTAATGTAGGTAGCAACAGCTAATCGCAATCCAAAAATAAAAAAATGGTCTTATTTCCATCTTTTCAATTGACTTGTCTTTTGACGCAGGCGGATTATTTAGATTTTAAAATTTATTTATTTTTGTTTAAGTCATTTTAGTTAAATATTACGGTAATAATATATATACTTTTTTAAGATAAGTCCTTAATTTGATATTGCAGTATTGTATATTTTTTTTTGAATTTCATATAATAGCAGCACAGTCGCTATGTTGGTTTTTTTTAACGTCACTTACCTAAGATAACAATTGAGCTGTCAAGACAAATCTAACGATATTTATTAAAGATAGAAATCCACTCATCCGTTTGAAAGATATGAGGTAATAAAAAATATTGCGTATAAACATATATACATACAAGATACGCGCGAAAAACATAACCTTGCAGTCGGGTAAAAATGAACAAATGAAAAGAAAAAATAACGTTATCTAATACTAAACATTGTTTAAACCGACTTTGTACTTAGCTCCTAAAGATTAATTGGTGATTCCAAACCGTGCCCGTATTTTTTTTACTGCATATTGCTTTGTCACAATTACAGTGATACTTTTTAGGGTTCCGTAGACAAGTCAACAAGGAACCCTTATAGTTTCGCAATGCCCATCTGTCCGCCTATCTGTCTGTCCGTCCGCGGCTTAGCTTAGAGGCTTTTAGTACCTGTGCTCATTATTATACTATGCCACTACAAAACTATAATTCGGTATGAATAAGTATAATTATATATCACGCCGAAAAAGTGGTAGAATAAAATCTTGAAAATAGTATATTATGACACAAGTGAGCTACGTTGCTCATTAAATGTATACGTGTAAATATGAGTCTTCTAAAATTCTTGGACGGCGATGTCGTACCGCTGATGTGCCTACAAATGAGAAAAAGGCCGTAGTAAAAATAAATAATGAGCACCGAAACAAATGAAGTTTCCAATATAAAAAATAAAATATCTTATATTACCGAAGTTACAAACTTGTATTTGACGACAATGTAAGTTTAACAACTTTTTCTTACAAATTGCTACGAAACCACAGTGTGTGGCCCGACATGCACTTGGCCGGGTTTTTTTTATTAAAATTAGTATACCCATGTTCACTAAATGTTATTTTATTACATTATTACTACATGAAAATTATTTGTTATATTCAAAAGAATTCAAAATATACAGACATTATTAAACCGTAGTAATAACTATTACGTGTGATTGCGAAAGTAACTATGTCTGTATGTTACGTTTATACGGTTAAAATGCTAAATTGAACGCATTTAGATGAATAAACAGGGTGTTTAGAGTTTCTATTGACTTGACTGCTATATAACCACAGTATAATTTATATCAGTATTTCTTTAGCCAAATCGATCATCTGCGTCAAAGAGGTCACGTTTGCACCAATAATCTATGGAGCACTGAAATAGGAATAGTCGACAACCAGAATAAAAGCTTAGAACAAACTAAAAGTGCGTGTACACTGGGTTCTACACGCACAGCTTTTATACGCTGAAATTAAGGAATAGTAGACAACCAGAATAAAAACTTAGAACAAACAAAAAGTGCGTGTGCAGGTAGGTACTACACACACAGGGTGCACCGACTCCCGCTGGGATGCGTACGGACACGTTGGGGTGTTTCAAACATCTTTGGAACGCTCTATGAAGCTTTTTAGCTGGTCTTCTCAGAAGATTTTTGTTTACTCTGTGACTGAAATTCGCACGCCTTCCACGTACGCGCACACTTTTTCATTGTTATTCCAACAGCCTGGAGAGGCTCTTTGCGCGCGTTTGCGATGTGATGTCACTGAATAATTTAACAAAGGTAGCTTGTATCACGTTTTATTTTAAATCAGCTCGTTTCAGTCAGAAAGGTTTTACACAGATTTTAGGAGTTTATAACTTACTATTATTGTTTGCTCCAGTTTTATTGAAAGTTTCCTTTAAATACATATTACTATATGAGTCTAGAGACAGGACATGTAATCAATCGCTTTTGAAATCGTATATTTCGCAATGATATTTTACATTCTAACGTGCTTTTCATTCGATTACAATAATGTATTTAAAAATTTAATAATATATGTAGATTATGACAGATCCGTAACATAGATTCTTCATTAATATTATTTCTTAGTAAGGAACCCATATTTTTTTGTGACGTACAGTCAGCGGCACGTCAGACTATACATGTTGACCTTGAAACCCTCTTTACGCCGTACGTAATAAGAGCTGTTTTCGTAGTTCAACTGTTTAACTTACCGAGCTGTCGTGCGTACAGTTATGTGCCATGCACGAAACTGATTTACCAACAATCCGCTTACAATTTTACTGTGGTACTGCTTTATTATTCTAAGTTGTTTTGCGGTTGCTTAACCCGGCGTCATTGGGGTTGAAAATAAGTACGCGACATCGGGGATGGGTCAATATTACCCGAATTATCTTTTTTAAAATATTTCAGAATTGTTTTAGAAAAATAATTCGATTTGCCTATCGCTTAAGGACCTACTTAATTAGGAAAAAAAAATATTAAACAGAGAAAATCTCATTAACTATAAATACCTTTGTTTAAAAGGGTCTTATAAAATCACCCAAATTGATTTCTCCTCCCTAATCTCATTTAGAATGTATTAATTTATCAGTTCTTAAGTTTTGAATGGCACTATAGGAATTTACCTCGTATATCTATGAAAAAAATATCAAAAGTCAAATATTTGTGGAAGATAAAAAATGACATATATAACCCAATATTTCTACCATAGCACAAAAATGTTACACGGAATGTGGGGTTGGGTCAAATTTACCTTTTTGAACTTTGATCAACTGTATCACCTAGCGTAGCTACTGCCCAACTAATTTATTTTCAAAAAAGTCCAAAGAAATTTAACAAATCCAGCTATGAGAAGAACGGTAATGTAACATGTTTAGCTTTAAAACTGTAGAAAAACCAAAAAAATGGCGGGTAATTTTGACCCAACCCCCATGACATCGGGTTAAACACGGCCCCAACACCATTACACTAGATCAGGCAGTTTTCACCCAAACGTCCTCACTTATAATTATTCGCTTGTCACAAAGAGCTACTTAGTTTGCGGCTAATGCGGTTTGCGATTTACTTAATTGAAGGGACGGGTACGATTTCGCACTTAGGTCGCTGTGAAAGCAATAAATCGACGAATGAAATGACCTCTGTAACGTAATGTGATAAAATCATGGAGCAATTTAAATCAAACGAAATTAAAATCAAGGGGAAGGGAATATCTGTGGACCCAATACTGAAAAGGGACAGGGACGGGAATGCCTTCTACCAGCATTTTAAGGATTCTAAAGACTTTCTAAAATGTCCACGCGGACGAAGTCGCAGGCAAAAGCTAGGTTAACATAAAGAGCGGCTTTCCTTTTTCCTTAAAAAAAATCCTCACTTATATCATTTTTTCTTCTGCGTAAAGTAAGTGCATGATATCTTAACTATGTTTTCGACAGAAAGTAAATCTCCTTATCTTCTCGTACCTTCTCGTACGACCGTGTACTCATAAGATGATGAAAGAGCATCTTAAGAATATAAGGTATAATATAAGGAATATAGGTACCACAAATTTGTCCTGTACTATGGCTAGTAATTAATAAAACAGTTAAGATAATCGGTTTATGTTTAAAAATTTTGACAGAATAATTTTATCAGTTGTGTTAAATGAAGTTAAGTAATTTACAACTTAAATTAAAAAAAAATATAGAAAATATTTAATAAAAAAATGCAATTATTTAAACTCAAAATTAAGACATAACTTACGCTACGCAAAGTCAGGAACTATAAGGCTTCCCGCCCACGAGCGATTTTTTGTCGCCGCGAATAGAACATACAGAGTTCAATACGTAAACGCCCACGACCTACAAAAAGTAACTTGAGCGACTAATGAAATGAAAATGACACTGAGTGACAAAGGGTTTACTAAGCCAGCGACAAAAAAACGCCGCGATTAACAACGCGATTATAGCCGCGATTAACGCCGCGATAATCGCATGAGAGGATATACTCGTAAAATGATTTGAAGCTTAACGAAGATTTGCATAGTGAAAATAAATTAATAATCTTAAGCTAGTATTTTAGCTTTGTGTTTCCTACTAACATTTCTGTATGACACTTCTACTAACATCATGTCCGTAAACGGTAGGGTGGATTTCCCATTTGAAAAATTCACGCGGCACGAATGAAATCGGTAGTGTAAAACGTTGCATTACAGTTCTAATATTTTTTTCTATGTAGAAGAGGTCGTTGCCTATAAGAGGCAATAAATATTGTCTTATTTGGACTGCAGTTAGTTAGGTAAAAATAATAGTTAAGCCCCAATTTTATCATTTCGGTAGCTGTCCAGAACACTTTTTTCAGTGTAATTTCCCTCGTACAACAAAAACTATTGATTATTTGGATGTGTGGTTACTTTTATTTTAATCTTGAATAGTGAGGGTATTATCACAAAGTAATTTTATAATTATATCTACCCAGTTTAGTAACTGGTATGAGTAAACGCATGTGTCCCAGAAAGTCTATTCATTTCGGTGACCTAAAGTTTATAAGGCATATTTTTGCATAGAACAAGTCTAGCTCCCCCCTCATACGCTTAAAACTTGCGTACCAGTGCCGCCTAAGTGCTTGTTGTGGAAGAAAGTGCGCAGCTGGCCTGCGGTTCCCGCCAAAAAAATAAGTATTGCTGTTCGGTGGTCATGGGACAACTTTGTTTTCATTTCCGTTTATGGGTATGACTCGTCTTCCAAAGAGCTAGTATATTTAATTGATTGTTCGTAAGTACGCTATTTCTACTACGTTTATTTGAGTAGTATTCATAACAATCTATATTAAATAGTTTTCTTTTAATTCCAATTTTTGTTCTTGTTTTTAATTTCAGTGTCTTCATTTCGGTTGATTCGGTGGCCTAAACTGTCAACCGAAATGATAAAAAACTAACCGAAATGATAAAAATAATCATTTCGGTGAGTGATGAGAATTTCGGTGCATAATTGTTTCATGTCAGTGGATTGTTTTATCATTTCGGCTTATTATTATTTCATTTCGGTGAAAATCCAGGCCAGCAGGTGATATTTCAAAATCTTAAGTGTATTTTTTAATGAGTTTCTAAGGCATGTACTTTATGCGATACTAACTTCGACCTTTTATTATTGTAACCACTACTTGATTGAAAGGGAGTTATATGTTTCTTTTTATGAAAAACTGGCCAGTGACAACCTGCCTAGACCGACATAGTGTAGTGGTTTTGACCATTTAAGTTATGGAATGAAAAACTGGCCAGTGACAACCTGCCTAGACCAACATAGTGTAGTGGTTTTGACCATTTAAGTTATAGAATATAGTCCCTCTGCATCTAGGGTTGCATTGCCGTTTTCCATAACTACAAATAAAAACGCAACATTTCTCAGATATACGATGGTTTTCAGACTTTATAATAATTTTACGTGGTCGTATCTTCTCTTTTTAGTCAGTAAACTTGGCAGGGTGGTCGTCATAATCCTTCAGCGGAAGTGGAAGTGACCTGCATTACTATTCATCGGCATTCTTCGCTAGTGGCTGCCTTCTTTATGCATACGTGCAAACGGTCATCCACGGCTGCTTAGACTTGGTCCGTCCACCTCATTGGTAATTTACCACTTGGCTTGACCTAACCCTGCACCACGACTCGTTCGATAGATGCACCGCCTCGCCGGGATACGTCGTGTCGTTGCTACCTGTGGCTGTGGCTTTTCCGTTCTTCAAATGTTTGAAGATGTGTGTTACGATCATGTCTGCATGCTGGTTGGGATGTGCCTAGACTAGACACTACAGACCGATAGACTAAACAGTTTAGTTCTCAAACGGCTCCTAAACCCTTCATTATCTGTCTATCCTCAATCAGTGTCTATGGACAGTCAGGAGTCTATGGACAGCCATAGACTCCAATTCTGTTCGAGTGTTGCTATAAACTTTGAGTTATTCTCTATTTAGATTCTTTTATTTCTCTATCTTTCTGGCTGCTCTCAGTTTTAGCCGTACTTTGGAGATAAGAGTTTGGTGGTCTGACCCGCAATCAGCCGCAAGTAGAGTGAGAGCATTTATGACTGATATCCGCTATCGAGATCCAATTAGAATGAAGTCAATTTGGTTAAGATACTTGTCGTTAGGTATAAAGTCTTCTAGGGTGATTCTGGAACAGGCTGTTTCTCGGCCGCAAATTGCATCAGGCGTTTACTTTTTTTATCGCACTGACCTAGTCTCAATCTTAGTCGGTGGAAGTCAGCCCCAATCTTTAGCATTGAAGTATGCTGCTAATTGGCCCTGTCTCAGCAAAATTAACTTCTGGGTCATTCTTGTGATGTTTAGAATGACCCAAAAGCACTGGTATTATGACAGGGTCAAGGAGTGATAGAAACAGACATGTACGTGATGATAAATTATAGAATAGAAGAAAAAAAACAAATACTTAAGACATAGGGATTATAAACACAAAACAACATCATGCAGGAAATAAAACACAAATATAAATATTTACACAGACATTTATCTGTTAGAGACCTTGCTAATATAGACATCCTAGAAAGATTTCAAAGCAAAGCACTACGGACAATGCTCTTTATCCCCTCAGTGCATTAGCAACAAGTATACATACTTAGACCTTAAAATAAACACAGTTCGGCAAGAAATAGCCCAGTACACTAAAAAGACAGACCAAGACAGGGTTGTTACCCATGCGAACGAACTGGCTAAGACCCTAAGTGGAGAGAAAGGTGTACAACATGCCCGTTTGAAACGACATGACATTTTGACTTTACTTAAAAGATCTAATAGCCAAAAAGAGTGTTAGCTGTAAAGAAATCTTACAACTAGATTTGGCTCTCTTAGATGTGTAAAATCCAGATCTAGGATCAGCCAAGGAAATGACTTATTGTGAATACACAGATCGCCATGAAGCAGAATAAACAGGAAAAAAATAGACCTTGCTCATGGCGCTCTCCAGTTCGGCATAAAAACTCTCCAGGTCAGCCTCCGTTGCAGTGCTGGCGCCGCTTTGAGCTTGATGCTCAGTACTCGATTGCTGATTGGTTATGTGTGTTTCTTATGAGTTTTGGAAGAAGGACGGCAACTCCATTTCGGGTCATGTTGTCATTGCCAGAAAAGTTGATGGCGTGTGTCTCGGTGGGTAAATGACCATTCCATTCCAATGAGTTTCACTAAGCCCGCAGATGTTCAGTTCACATCTGGTTATTTATTTTTCCAAGATCTTTAGTTCCGGGCTGTAGTGAGCCAAGTACATTTCAAGTAGCTATCCTCTGGATTTGCTGCATCTTAATTAAGATACAAGTAGTATTTTATTCCATGCGTTACCTGATCTCTCACAACGTCATGGCTGGTATCCAATTTTCCACCGTTGCCCCGGACGCAGTACGGGGCCGGTTGCTAAGCGGATTTGCATAGCCATCTTAAGATCTTTGATTGTGATTTCATGATAATTTTCTTGAGATAAGTAATAGTGCAGTGATTTTCTTTTGCCTTCTGCACCAGGTAAAAATTTAAGGAGTGATTTAGATTCTAAAGGTCACTGAAGCCTCTTCCAATTGGTTTCACGGCTGGGTGTATGGCTATGGTGTACTGCCATTGCTCGGTTGTCAGAGCCTCGTCTGTTATTCAGCAGCAACATGACGACGGCTGGAAGGTTATTGCCGCAAGCTATTCTTACTACAGTAGGGTAGGGTCAGATAATTGTGTTGTTACCGGACCGGTTACCTTACTCACGTCTTACTCACCCATGAGGTCGTATGCATGCATGATAATGCTATCTATCTTATTCGGGATTATAAGGGGATTAATAAATACCCTGTATAAGTATTACGGTACACCTGTATATGTCTGCTTCGGTGGATTTTAATTTCGGTGTACAAGTTCATTCATTTCGGTGACTAGTTATTTCATTTCGGTTAACGAACGTTTCATTTCGGTGACATCACATTTTTAAATACGTATATCTCATAAGTCTGTAAAGATATTTTGATGGTGTTAAATATGTGCATTTAGATAATAAAGAAATACAATAAACCACGGTTAGAATTTAAAAAAACTTGATAATAAAAAATTCAACCGAAATGAAAGAAAAAACACGACTTGTTGAAATTGACCCGGTATGTATGAATGCCAGTGGGAATGGGTCTGCTTCTGCCTACTAGTCTTATAGTTTATTGAATTGTATGAATTGATATATATATTTTTTTTAGTAATAGCCTAGACAGAACCTTAAATTTAGAAATTAAGCTTGAAACCTGTAAATTGATTCAGTAGGAATGAGCTAATTAAATAATTTTATCTATTTATGAATCTATGTTATTTGTAACATGTATGAATGTAATGTCTGGAAACGATATACTTATTTGTAATTATCGTTCCTTCTAATAAAGCTGATAAGTATTTTGCGCCCATTTTTCTTGTCAGCTAAAAGACGTCATAATGGGTGGTAGGATAAAAGAATTGACGATTTAAAAATGCTTATTATGTGAGCGTATTAGAATAAAGAATAAAAAAAAATAGAGTTGCCTTAAATCTTTAACAAAAGTTTTAACAAATGCAGTGAAGCAAAGATAACAAACTAATAACACCAAATCGACAAAAGTCTTAAAAACTAAACAACTCACAAACGTAAGTAAAAAAGATTCTCACCTATTTCGCACCAAAAAGGCACAAAAGTAATTTGCATAGAAGAGGAAAATTCCTTTAATTAGGAGATGGCGAGCTTTGTTTAGTGTAACAAAAAGTATGTAGGTACTCTATTTGCATATCTATAAACTTTTCACTGATGTTTTATCAGGAATTATTTATTTTTGTACTCTATGACATAATAATACAGTCACAAAATTATAGGTGGTTAAAAAATACATCTCACATTATAATATTTTGTAGCAAACCGAGGAATAAACATGAGTGAACATAGATTTTGCAAGCTCACTGCGTTAATGCGAGACAGACATGTTTGGCACTCATAATCGTTTTCGTTATTATGTAGTGTATTATTAGGCATTAACAAGTTAATAATTACTGAACACAACTTTAAAAAATTGGTGAAACGTTTCCTGAAAAGCTAAAAGTGAACGTAAAAACAGTTCAGAGTGCCACTCATAAATGTTTTCGTTTCTATTGTATTTCCCGAAATCTCATTTAAATATTATGTAGTGTATATTAGGCATTAACAAGTTAATAATTACTGAACACAACTAGAAAAAGTTCGTGAAACGTTTCCTGAAAAGCTAAAAGTGAACGTAAAAACAGTTGAGAGTGCCAACTTTGTTGTCAGGCAATTCAAGTTGATCTTTTATCGTAACCCTATGTCGGTGTGCTTTATTTTGGATGTCATGCTCTTCTGTATCTTTTTCCATTCAAACCTTTTTTCTGAAAACCTTTGTGCTAAAAATGTTGACTTGTTTTAGTTACTTATGGCGACATTAAATGCAACAGAGCCCGTAGCTAATGTCATATTTACAAATTTTCGCTATCGGTTAGCTTCGAAAAATGTATGGATTTGACGTTTTAAATTTCGATTGATAACGAAACCTTATGTCAATCCCATACATGTTTCAAAAGCGAAGCTATAACGAAGATTTGCAAATGTTACTTTGGCTAGACCCCCAGTAACGCCACTCCTGCAAACAAATTATTACCAAAAAAATACACAACTTATTAAAAATCCAAGCTCAGGGTCCCCCTGCAAAAACACACGAACTCAGTGAAAAATAATTGTTTGCAGTTTTAGAGGTGTAAAAAGCTAAAAGAGGACGTTGTTTTGTTTTTCGTCGAGAAAAACCACAATAAATGATTTGTCATTAAATTTGTGTGTTTATAAAATAAATAAAAAAATATTTGACAATATCACATACATTGCTCCGATTCCAAAGTAAGTAGCTAAAGCACTTGTGTTATGGAAATCAGAGGCAACGGTGGTACTAAAAATAATGATTGATATTTTACGAGGGGACCATCAGCTTGGATTTTTAATAAATTGTATATTTACACGGTATTTTTTTTACATATAATGTCGCCTTAATTTGTTACCGAAGTTAACATTTTTGCAATAACTTGTGATTTTGTTAATTTTCTTTTTCAATTTGATTACTATCTCCTTCTACTTTAAATATCGAGGATTTGAGAATGTCCGTTTCGACAATCAATCAACGCTTTTTATACATCTGTTTTAAAATAGGATACCTACTTAGGTGTACCTACCTGCAGTATTTTATCAAATCAAACGTCGATCAGTCTGTCTGTCTGTCACAGCTGGATATCTCGAGAACTAATGCCATCAACTTGAACTTTAGAATAGTTTTAGATGACGTTTGCCCAACTATTTTGCAAATAAGAGAGAAATAAAAATATTTATATTTTTTTTTGCAACAGGGACTGAAAGGGGGTCTTAAAAATTTGAAGTGAGGCTATTACTAGCGCATATGGGATATCATATAAAAGAGCGCTGCTTGCACTTTTTCAACCTTTTTTTTTATTAAATTTCCATGGTTATTGACGTAATTAGAATAAACTATATCGGGATTCACACTATGTACCTGTTTATTTTTCGTCTGCCAATAACATCTACCCGCACGCAACAATCGACAGTTCTTCCGTGACTATGGCGCATGCAACTGCGCAGAAATATCGGAGTCTCAAAATAAAAAAATACATGGTGTAAATCCCGATATAGTTTTTATTTTTTAGGCCGCATAGTTTTCGACTTTTAATGTTTTAATGAATAAATCCCCCCCTTATTTTATGTGACAGAAGTTTATGTAAAGATTACAGGAAAAATAGAATGATGGTACGGAACTCTCAGTGCGCGAGTCCGACTCGCTCTTGACCGTTATTTTTATTTAATCTAACAATGGGACGCTTCCCTACGTCCCTACTACCTCTAAATGCCTCATGGCATGTAATTATCTTGGGACATCAGGCATCTGACATCAGGGCACAATTTATCAGAACCTTGTCCGGTACAAAACGTCCACGACCATTCAAATGGACCTTCCTTGGGCTTGAAAAGACAGTAATTACTCCGTGAAATTGGGCAAAGCTTTTTGGTAAATTAAATTAAAAGCAAACTTGAGAAGGTAGTTCTGATTTACTATGGAGTAAGCTTTAGTGATTTTGTATAAAGATGGCAGTTCGCCATTGAAAGACTTGTATTTCATATTTAAAACATATATTATTATGTAGCTCTTGAACGCTTTATGACATTCATTACATCGACATTTCCCGAATAAGTAGTTCCGTTTATTGAATAAGTATAGTCAATTTGGTGAAAACATATTAAGCCTGAAAGCAATGCCTTATTTATTGACTTGACTCTCTTAGAAACAACCCAAAGCAATAAAGCTTTTACACGGGAAAATAAAAATTACCATTCGCAATAAAATTATATATCGTGACCTCGACTTTGCATACAGAACGCAGTCGAAATAACACTACTTTGAACATTGGCCGCTGACTAACGATAGGCAGACAGGAACGCCGCTTATAAATGCTCAATGTAAGAGATAATAACGATATAGTACTTTGTACCTGAGTCACTTGTAGCGATGTATTTAAATGTTTTCAACGCATGGGTGATTGAAATATAATTATGCTAATTTGTGTGCTAGTGAGATTGCAATTCACACTATTTGCAGGACCGATTATCGGATAGATCGAAGATTCTTTCTAAGTATACATTTTTGTAAACCCATCTTTTCCTAGTTGTATTAGAAATGAATGTTTTTTTTATAGTAACTCAAGAAATCTAAAACGCACGCAGACTTTTTAGTACGTCGTCACTCTATGGATATAATAAAATGCTGTCACATTATTACGTCAATATTTATAATTACGAAGGCAAAAAAGTTATCCACTTACCAATAGCCCCTTTTCACCTTAATAAGGATACCTAAAAACCAAAGATTTCTATTAGAAATATTGAGATTTAAGTATTCACAATGCTATTTTTATATAATACTAAATAATATACTAGAAAAAATAGGACTCGCACCAGATCATGTTCTCGGACGGGAATCGAACCCGCGACCTTTGGATATCCGGTCCAATGCTCTGACCGCTGAGCTACCGAGTCACTAGTGAGAACGTCGAATTTCTTCTAGTATATCAACTCTTACGCTGCAAGCCAGCGCCATCTCACCAATGTAGAAGGAATTAACCTCGAAAGATTTCTATGTTAGTACACTAGACAGGCTGTACAGTACCGAAAAATTACTCATTAAGTTACAGTGCATGCACCGAAACTCCTTTAGTCTATTGCGAGCGACCGAGAGAAACAGTTGAAGCGCCGCGAAGGTTGGTTGTGACACAATTTTAGTTTTAAACAGCTCGTCTATGTAATAACAAATAATATTAGCTGGCAAAACGGTTAAAATTTTTGGAGCTAAATAAAACCTAGTAGCAAGTTTTAGTAGTCTCAATTTGGTTTTTGGCATATTTCATATTCTTTTACAAAATTGTTTTCCTATGGAATAATTAAAATACAAGCGGGCAACTTATCACTGAATAAAACTGTGGAATAATACGTTATTGTGACTTAAACAAAATTTTATTTACCTCAGTAGTTAAAACTTTGTCACTTAAAACATTATCACTTACACTTAAGTACCTATACTCATAAGGTGTCCCTCAGTCTAATGCGTGTAATTATGAGTGAGGGTCCTGAGAGCAGAGTGGTCGCAAATGGACCCCTAAATGGATTGCAGTGCGGTGCGTTGCGGTCGCATTCACGCTCTTATCGGCATACCCTGTTGATGTCCTATAATAATTCTGTGTACAACCCACGCATATACAGATTGGGATTAAAAATGGCCTCGTTCATATTCACTTCTCGCTCGCACACTAAACGCCACACCTATCGCTCTCTCAGTCACACTCGTAGTGGTAAGCGCGGTGAGCCGCCATTTTCAATCCCATTCTTTATATGCGTGGATTGTACCTACTATCTATCCTGGGATTGAAAACTTTTTAAACACATAAATGAAAAGCAGTTGTGTATAATTAGTATTGAATCGCGCATAGGAAGAAAAGCGTTTATGTCAGTTGTGCGGTATTGTGTAGAATCCTGTTCTTGCCCCTTTTACCGTTAGTACTACACCGGTACTACTGTCGAATAAGAAGAAAAGCGATTGTCAAGAATGTCGAATGATTTTCGCTGCTCTTCCATTTTTGAAAATGTCGAAAAGAAAAAACAAAAAATAGCCTATAAAATTTTGTTCCTTTAAAATAATTAGTGAAATAACATTTTCTAATTTCCGCTAACCCAACGTTATATCTCACTATTTATAAAAATAAATAACGAAAATTAAGCCAATAAATTATAATAGCCTTAAACGAAAACGGGTAATCAATTGGATGTTCGACGTTTGGTGGAAATAAAATGAAATTTTAGTTATTATATATTTTTAGTGCTGTTTAATTTTAAAGCTCCTTTTTTATTTTCGGTTTTTTGAAGGAGGAGGAAGGATCTCATCTTCCCAGCAAACTGCTCGCAACAAATGACATCGAATACTTATGTAAATGCAACACAGCAAATAAGCCAGAATTGAAATGTCTGTTTCTATTCATTTTACGACCATCGCTACGTTTCGGAGATTACAGTTTGCAAATTCACTTTTTCAAATAAACAGATGTTCCAATTTTTATGTATGTTTTTACCAATGACTTCTATAGATGTGAAATCATTGGTTTTTACAAAAAGACGTACATGCAAACTTTGTGCGCCCAATCACAAAAAGCAATGGCAGGTCTTGTAAACAATCTTAATACAGTATTTTCGATCAACAAAATCGACAACCATCAGCAATGATTGTCTATCTTTAATCGTTAAATAAAAATTCTAAATCTCTTCGAATAATAAAAAAAAAACATAGATACTTGTTACACCCAGTACCCGCTCAAAATATCGTGTGAAAGGAAATTTTTATTCAACACAAATTATATGCAAATCTCGTAGCTTGAGCATTGGTTCTTTAGTATGCCACGAGCAAATTGCTGCCTTGTGCCACGTTATCATGATATTGAAGCTGACTTCGTCTAAAAAGGATGAGGTTTTAACCGGATGAAGAAATAATGCACCTGGGTGAACATTTTCATCGACAAATTGACGTGAGATACGCCTTAACTTCTTGAAACGTCTCGCAAAGGAAAGAAGCAGAAACTTATTTTTTCCGAGTTCGAAGTAGAACCGATATCGAGTTTACTGCTATATGTTCCACGAAACTGAATAGTTTGCTTTAGTACTCCAACATCTGTAACTTTTAAAGAAGGGGTGGAGTGGATAAAGGTGTTATCAGAGAAAACTGAAAAATTCCTTTTTTTCCATGAACATAGGTTTTAAGTTATGATAAATCTACTGATTAACATATTTCTCCACTCACCCCTTCTAGTAGTGTCAAACTCTCAGTTTTTTATTTATTGACATAGTGTAATAAATAATACGTCTCACAACCTAAAATAATATTTAAACTCTGACGCAATAAAGTTAGGAAATAATATCGTTTGAAATTTTGAGATTTAAGCATTCACAATGCTATTTTTATATAATACTAAATAATATACTAGAAAAAATAGGACTCGCACCAGATCATGTTCTCGGACGGGAATCGAACCCGCGACCTTTAGTATTTAGTATTATATAAAAATAGCATTGTGAATGCTTAAATCTCAAAATTTCAAATAGTTATATAGCTTTCTCATCTTAATCAACTGTTTAAAAATATCTGGAAAGATGTTCAGTTGAATGTCGAGGTTAATTACTTCTACATTGGTGAGATGGCGCTGGCTTGCAGCGTAAGAGTTGATATACTAGAAGAAATTCGACGTTCTCACCAGTGACTCGGTAGCTCAGCGGTCAGAGCATTGGACCGGTTATCCAAAGGTCGCGGGTTCGATTCCCGTCCGAGAACATGATCTGGTGCGAGTCCTATTTTTTCTAGTATATTATTTAGTATTAAATAATATCGTCTTAGTCATCTTATCTTTTAAAATGAAATTAATAATGTCGCGAAAGATCTTTTCTGGAAAACCCGGTCAACAGATTTTTTTATAATATCTTTAATAAAAATGTAGCTGCATTTTGCAGGCACGTCAGGACAGTTTATGTCACCACATTCGAAGCTTCGTGCTATTTCTCGGCGAATAGTGGCATAGTATGTGGCAAAGACGCTATGTATGTCAGTCATAAACACCCTAGATAAAACCCAAGGAGCTTACTAAAAGTTGAGACAGCATTCCCTAAAACTAGGTAGGTAAAGCTAGCACTTGGTCGTATTCGCAAAATGACGGATTCTCTTTCGCCGGAAGACAATAAAAGAAAAAGTTTTTTAAATAAATTTGATTAGCACTTGGTCGGATTCGGATTTGCAAAAGGTCGGATTCTCATCAACCTAATAATGTAAGACAAGATAAAGTAAAGACACCGAATAAATAATACTCAAAAGATTTTTTACAACAGTTAATTTTCTACTGAAAAAAGATTTATTTATTTTGTCTTTAGCTTTTGTACTATCCCTTTATTGAGCAGGTAATCTCATTTAGAAACTAATGAAGCAAATTAACCCTTATTCCAAAGGGTCGTGTCGTGTACTCCATTCAATCATTAGCATAGTTGTGTAGTTAAGGTAAATACCGTTTGTCGGGAAAGGGGTACCAAATTGATTAGTTCTGTAACTTTGGACTCGAAATTAACTTTGGGAGACAAGGAGTGCTAATGTCACATTTGCAAAAGCAATAACGAACGTCGAATGAAGTATTGCGTTGCATACATAAGATTTTTTTAACGATTGATTTTAGGGTTCCGTACCAAAATGGTAAAAAGGAACCCTTATGGTGCGACTCTGTCTGTCTGTCACAGCTGGATATCTCGACAACTACTAATGCTATCAAATTGAAATTTGGAATAGTTTTAGATGACGTTTGCCCAACTATTTTGCAAATAATAAATAAAAATAATTATTTATTTTTTGCAACAAAGACTGAAAGGAGGTCTTAAAATTTGAAGTATGCTACTAGGGCATAATATGGGGTATCATATGGAAGAGCGCTGCTTGCACGTTCTCAAACATTTTTAATTTGTGCTGCATATTTTTCGACTTATGATGAAAAATGTAAAAAAAATACTGTTCCCCTCTTATCTCCGAAGTTTGCATAGAGAAAAATCTGAAATTATTTTATATCACAGAAATTTATGTAAAGATTCAGGAAAAATAAAACGATATCTCTAAATAGTAAACTTTTTCAGAATGATGGTACGGAACCGTCGGTGCCGAGTCCGACTCGCGCTTGACTTTTTTTTTAAATATCTTTCGTTATCGTTTTTTCAAATGTGACTTTGTCTGGGGGGCAGAAGCGAAAAGATGCGTAAAAGCTGTTTACGGGTTTTGCAACTGTGCATTACTAACATTAGAGATGCAAAAAAATATGTGAAACATATTTCTCTCGCCTAAAAATTTATATCAATACAACATACATTTTGCTTGTACCTGCTAGTTACTTTTAACTTTTGCTTATTAACAAATTACCCGCTCGCACAGTGTGTTAAAACTACGTAAAATTTTCCCCAATTCCTAAGCCTTAATGCAATGAGACAATTAAAGGTCAGGTAACAGTAATTAAAAACCACCTTTCCCGACAACAGCCGGAAGTAAAAGGGCTTTTCCTATCCCCTTCAAAGGGAAGGCTAATAAAACTCGGAGAGCACTTTAATAGCTCAATATCGTGAGTTGTCACCCGAATTTGTCGGCATACTGACGTAAAGTCACAATTTACATAGAAACTGAGTGTTTATTTGGACGACCGACCCCTCAGACAGACCCTCTTCTCGAGTTTGAAGATGGGCTTTAAGTTATGAAAATATCGCGTTGTGGTGCCTTTGGCGAAATGTAAATATTTTGATGTGTTATGTAAATATACTTTATTTCTGTTTTAATAAATTAAAATTTAAAATCACTGACGTCCATGTATACTTTAACCAAATAATAGTAAATGCGTATGAATGGCTGGAAAGGTATACTCAGTCGGATTTCATTGATGTCATGGCTTGCTTTTTTATCACAATCTAACTTAGGTAGGGGATAATTCTGTACAAAAGTTTTTATATCATTAAAAAATGTCAACATAAGCCGGGTGTCGACCACCAAATAAGCGGGGTCATTAATGAGTCCGTCGCAGCTATGATTTCCATAGTAGAAATCTTTCAGCTGGATTCTTTCGTGATTGAGCCTCAACTATAGAAATTATTAAGTTACGCTCACTTCGTGGTCGAGCTCCGACCGTGAAATTGCTGAGATAATTTTGAACCTCACCTCCCACAGCTTTTTACTCGAACCACAAAAAAGGGAAGGAAAGGCGCCACAAGGGCGCGCCGGACGTCGACGAAAAAATATAAGGATCAAATTTCAGGGATTTAAAATAATGAAAAAGATTGTTGCCTTTACAACAACGATCGCCATCCGATTACAATCATAGGAAATTGTTAACGATAACGACAGGATTGCTTAAATTTTTTGTATTCAATTAGCTAATAATTTTCTTTTTTTGTTTCATGTACCTTCTGGTCCTGTTGGGTATAAAGGTAAGAATTGCCGTATGAAATGTTTCTAATTAAAGGATGGGTATTTATGACCTATTTCCTTTTTTATTATTATCTCCTAGTTATAATATTTATTTTAGTAGGTGTGTAAAGAAATGCATAGAAATGCATGATGATTGACGATGCATGTTTTTTACAATATTTTTAAAATAAGTAGTTTTTTCTTATTTTAGGAAAGAACCCTTGATTTTTACTTAAAAATCTAATTTATTTTATAGTAAAGTTTAATCATATTATTGAGAGTAATCATCAATAGCTTTATAAAGCGGCTAAGAATGGTAAGTTTTGTTTACAAACAATTGTTAAGACTTTCTCACGATATATTTATTCATTAGATACACTTTTTCACAGTATTACACGTAACAAAAGTTTTTCAACTTTATCACTACCGCTGCTAAAATAACAATATATTATGAAGTTGTTTACCAGACCTAATTAGCTACTTTAAACAACAAAAACACTCACCATGACCGCCATAATTTAGCGTTTTTAAAATAAAGTGTACCCCCACTTTTGGTCGTGTTTGAAGTCTAATAAAAGGAAAAATGATATCTGGCTAATTATTTTAAAGATTGTAAAGCAACACAAACTAGGTTAATTCAAACAATATTCTTTATAATATACTTTGCGTAATATTTAAATAATGACAAACTTTAAAATTTTTGTTGTGTCTCCCACCCAAGTTTTTTGATAGAAGCGATTCTGAAAACTGTTTCTGCTAGGATAGCAAGAATTTTTAGTATTGTTTGAGTGTAAGTACTCTGTGTCGCCTATCGTCATCGGTAGTTTATATTTTAAGTCTTATTATTGATTTAAATACAGATTAATTTCCAATAAAATCGTAAAAAGTGGTACCAGACATTACGGTTTTATCACAGCTGAAACTGTCATTTGGAAAATTTTCAATTTAAAATTTGACCATTATCCTTGACGAATACCGATCGCCATTTTTAAACAGGCGAGTTAATGTGAGTGCTACGTCCGTCCAGCTTTCATCTGTCGGGAATGAGTCGCATTATCTGCTACTGTTTCAGGTTAGCTTACATCATTTAACTGTTTACAGAAGATGAATAAATGAATCATCGATTTTTCTCGTCAATATTGACATGAAGTCCAAATCAACTCCAAAATAGGTTCATCATAGGGCGGATTCGACAAAATGTTTTTTACTCGAGAGTAAGCTAGAGCCTGCTTATTCTCGAGTCTTATAAGCTAATGAGACATGGAAGATGGACAAGAAAGGATTAATACCTCATTTTATTATTTCAGACCGAGTGAAGTTTAAGCCGCAGAGTAAGTTTACGGTTTTGTGAAAAACTCATTTTGTGTTAGAAGCAATTCTGAGCTTATTCTGGACAATATTGTCTGTGACGATTTCATATAAACGTAGCCAGTTTTAATTAACTTAATACAATCACTTTAAGTGTCGTATTATCAATATATTTTGTTGTATAACATTTACTTTGCTCATCTTACAAGTTTTACAAGTGATATTATCTGGAGAATTTGATGCTAAAGAACATTGCGATTTTACATTGTATATTACATAAAATCACGTAATTGGTACATACTTCTTAACAAAGTGAGAAAGTACATTTTTACTTCTGTGATGAAACGAATTTGCTTTAATGTGGATTTTGTTTTACCTTATAATATAAGGAATTTTGCGCAATATGCCCATTTTGCTAACTTTTTTCGTAATCATGGGTAGCTCTAATCTGAGGGTGGACCTGTAAGACCATTAATTGATGCGGTCGACAACTTGAAAATAATAAAGAAAATATGTATTTTTTTTTAGGAATAATTGATATCGTTTCAGTCACAAAAAAGATTTGGTCCAGAATAAGCTAGAGCTTAAAACGCTAGACTAGAACTAACGCTTATTTGTTGCCTTCGTACATAGTATAGTCTAGAAAACATTTAGGCTGTTAGTTATACGATAAATAGTCTTTTTAGTATCATCACACACATTTATAGAAAAATAGTCTCATACGAGTTGTAATGTAAAAGAATCCACGCACGCTGAAATTTTACGTGTTACGTAATAGTTAACTGATATTGTTTGTTTATGTGTTAATACAAAAATGATTATTTTAAGTCACACGATGTAAACATGTACAAGGGTATGTTGGAACATACGGCTCCGCATATTTCCGTAGATTTATCTCTTTGGCTAGAGGAAAAAATACCATTCGGTGAGTGTCAACCGACTCGTCGATGCAGAAAAGCGCGGATGTAACCAAATGGCTTTATCGCTCGCTCTAGTAACAATGTTTCTGAGTAACGGAAAGAGATAGAACTTCGGAAAAAGCTGCACCGGGATACAACGTTTTTAATTTAACGTTGACCAATGTGTTTCACATACAATATTTGTTTTTGTATTCATTTACACCATAAAGTATCCATCGACTTAAATTACTTATAATAAGAAACTCCTTTTAATAATAAACGGTCTTCATGCTCTTAAAATGTTGGCCATGATTGTAAAGTGCGTGGCCAAGCGGCTGTCGTGTGTTCTCAGTCAATGTGAACGATGTTTAATTTTCCGAGTAATAGAAAGAGATAGAGCTACAACAAAATGTGGTACCGGATAGGTCAACCTTAGGGAAGCTAACACACAAGCGCCGGCTTGCGCGACTACTGGCGACAGTCAGTCGGCAAATACCTAGCTCGTCTGTAAGCTCCCTAAGAAAACGTAAGATGGTACTGAAATATAAGTAACGAAGGCAACATTAACTTGCTAAGTAGTTTGTCGTCGGGAGCAGAAAGCGTAGCGCTTCGAGAGTAGAGTAGAATTGCGATACTAACACGGAATAATAAATAAGTCCAAATATTTGGGTTTTAGTGCCGTCTGATGCTGCTTCGCTTAACAATAAATGCCAATGTAGAACTTTTAATTGCACCTAATCTACAATCCAAATAATTATGTTGGTTAAATAGGCAAAGGTATACAATAAACAATTTCTGAACTCGTATTTGCTATGATTTTAGAACATTTACATACCTATGAGTTAATAGTTTTAAATCTGATATCAAGAAATAAAAGAGGTTGATACAGAAAACACAAATCTTCTTAAGGATTTATCAGACAAAAATGTATCTGATAAAAATTGCTTTATTTCAAAGATGGACTTTTCTCTCTAAATATTTAGATTTAAAACAATGCAAAAACGCTTGCGGACGTAGTTGTGTCTTAATCGATTTTTATTTGGTTTTTAATTCTAACAATCAGCTTTTAGATACGTAACAACTTATTGTGATTAGAAAGCAATGTAACATTAGTTAGATGTTATTTGTAAATGTAGTAGAATAGTTTAAAAATATATGTATTCATAATAAAAAAACATTAGTTTTAAGACTCTTTGAAAATAAGGAGTCATGTGTTCAAAAATAAAAAAAATGTAAATATTATTTTTATTCAAATAACTCAAATTAAAGAGTATATCACACATTGGAAATGACCTGGATAGATTCTATGAATAGTCAGGTTTCAAAACTTAACTTTTTATAAAAATATAAGAAAATTCGTCAGTAAAGTCATATAAATAATAACATTTAAGTAATAATAAAACTAATGAAATTTTATTTACCAAAAAAATATCATTCGTTTTATTAATATTGATATTCTTAGAAAATGAAAGTGTCCTCGACATCTTTATATGAATAGGTTCCTCACTACTAAAGCTCTGTCTACATCGAAATATGACAGAGCACAATATTGTTTGACCATCAGGCATTTTTAATGTCCCCACTGCTGGGGCCTGTGCCCCCGTGCCGTCCTTATGGGTGGATAAGGAAGATGGGCCGTAACCCACCACGTAGGGCTAATGCAGATTAGTAGGTGTTAACGACTACAATTGCAGCTGGAACCAACGGCTTAACGTGCCTTCCGAAGCAAGGAGAAGCTCTTGATAATAAATTTTTGGCCACCCATCCCATGACTGACCCTTGCGAAAGTTGCTTAACCTCCGCAATCACTGGGTCAGGCGCTAAGCCACTGCGCCATCGAGCTCCTCGATATTGATTATCGATACTGTTTAACCCTGCAATAAATAAATAATTCAATACACACCACAAATCGAATCAAATCCAATAAGAATTCTCCAAGTTGGCAAGGGATTTCCCCGCAGGAATATATGTCAAACTTTGAAACATCGATTTAACAGCGCACAAGGGAGTAGAAATTACGGCTAACATTTGACATTATCATGACATGAGAAATTATACGTATACGATTTTCTACGGAATAATAATTCCGTCTTTTTCCCATAGGGGTAGGCGAGATCGGTTAATTATGTTTATAAATAATATATCGTACAAATCCTGCAAATAATGTAGGTACAGCCTGCTGAGTTTTACCTTGACCACAGAATAGATATAAGTATCCTTGACCTAAAAGTATTCCTAATTTGCTAAATCTGGGGGGTAATTAGGCACATGTGCGATGACATCCTCCCTATTTTCGCGAAATACGTGCAACCTCAAACAAAATAATGAGATTTCACTAATGAAGATTTCAAATTAGGTACGTAAAGTATCAAGATTATTTGACTAAACCCAACAAAACGCGTTGCGTTGCGTTATGTCGTGGCAGCGTGTGCTCCACAGTCGTAGTGCGTAGCAGGCAATACTCGTAGCCGTAGCTCGTAGCACGTAGCTATACAGGGGTCGAGGAAGAATGTTAGTACGTACCTATGGGATGGAACCTTGTCAAACTGAGACGCGCACGGTACGCCGGCCAGCCACAGGGATATCCAAAAACACGGTGTCACGCATCCGAGGTAAGGGAACTTTTGCTGCAGCAACTTCAAGTAAGATAACAACTAAGCAATTAGTTGATTTAATGAAATTAAAATTAACGAATTAGTATATTTACGTTGACAAGGTTCCATTCCATTCTTATCGCGCGAAATACGAAGGCAGCAGCCGTAGGGTTTAAAAAAAACCGAAAATTATTTAATTAAATTTATTAAAGGAAAATTACAATTATTTCTTATAAGTAATTGACTTGTTCGAAGTGGGAAACGAAGTGTGGGGCAAATGCAGGCACGCGGCGTCGGTGACGCGCGGGGGGGGGAGTCGACGGAGCGTGTGCAACAGTCACGTTGTGCAGCGTCGGCGATTCCGTTATATTGCAATAAATATGTGTTCTAATTTAGATGTCGCGGTGTCAGCGGTCTTCATAGCCTTGCACAACGTAATTCCTCCACCCTCAGAACAGCAACTATTTCATGACGTTTAGTGAAAAAGTTGCTGGTACTTGATTCTGGACTTTATTGGCAGGGTTGATTTCTGTGTATAATTCTTCGACAGGAGCTGGTGAATTATTCTTCTTTGCTTGGTTACAAAGGTAGCGGCGCCAGAACAGGATTGCAGCAAGCAGCGTCGCGCAGAATAGCAGTATGTAAAAGGGCAGAGTCGTATGGTACAGGGTGTTGTCTGTTACGTCATCGAGCTGTATAGTTGGCTGAGATGACATCTTATCTTCGCATCGGTGTAATTCCCTTAGGTTGATGGTGTTCAGATGAAGTGATGCTGCGGAGGCAGGAGAGGCTGTCTCATTGGTAAGTTGAGTGATCTTGATAGGTTGGCCTATGATACGATTTTCTTCGTTGATGATCATAAATTCTCGGGTTCGTAGGTGACAGTGACGTGGTATGGCGGCGAGATAACTCCCTTTCAGGACGGTGTAATCTTCGTTGCTGCCACACTGTAGCTGTACTTTGGTCGGCTCAGGCAGCACGAGGGCGTAGTACTTATCATCCAGTTTCTCCATGGCTTCTCTAGATAAGGTGATGGACATTGTTTTGCAGGATACGTCAACTGATTGCTCAGTTAGCAGCTTCCGGATGCAGTCTGGTTGCGTCTGGACCTGTCGGTTGAATTTCTCTTCGCAGAGATAATGGGCTTTTAGCTTCGGGCATTCAGCCTCTATGTACACAAAAGTTTCATCATTGGTTGCTATGTACGGAGATGGTGGTATAATGATCTGATTATTTTTATTAGGTAATATGGATAGTTTAAAAAGATTATACCTATCACTAGCAACTATCGGTAATTTAAGTACTAAAACTATACTAGTCTCTGAATAAAACGAACTGGGTATGATTACGTCATAGTACTCTCGTAATTCTATATCAAGTACCTGATTTTTATCGTACAGCGTTTTAAGCTTCGCTACTATATTACCTAAACTATCTATACCTATCATAGAATGGTGAGTGCTTGATGCACGCGTAAAAGCTATTATATTTTCTATTCTACGTAATTCTAATAATAAGTCATCGATATTCTCACCGGTGATAGTGAGTAACTGACTTAATTTAGTTAATCTAATATAAATGTCTTCGCCATAATTACTGTTTTCTAGGATGAGTTGCACGGTATTATTTATTTTTGATTGATTATCTATAATTTGAGATAGAATGTGAGAATGATGAGTCATCCAGTCTTTGTTAAGACTAATATGACAATTCAACTCATTTGTTAATTTATCCTGATTTTTCCTGAGAACTGAGATGGCGTGATTATATTTTAAAGCGTCTGTGTAATCCAAATTGCCACTTATACTTTTTATAACAGAACCTAAGCCGTCTACAATGCCTCGTTTAGGACGGTCGTTGGGCTGAAGGTTTTTTAATTCAGCTGAAGCTTTACCTAATTTACTTCTGAGAAAATGTAACTGAGATTCATATAAAAATTTTGTATCTTTACCGTGTAACTGAGATTCGATAGTTTCGAGTTGTCCGTAAACTAATTATATATTAATATCTATATCATGCAAATCAATGGATTGAAGAAATGAGTGATAATGAGTGATAAGCGCCATGGGTCCTAACTTAAATGGTAGGAGTCCCGGTCCGTTGTCCAGGCTCTCAAGTTTTATCTCTTGAGAATGAGTCATCGGTAGAAGTATGAGGGTTAACCTGTAACAATTTGGTGTTTTTAGGTGCGCGTTTCAAACGAGATTTGGCGACCGGACCCCGTTTTTTCGATGTGTAGATATGGATGGGGAGGTCAGCTAAAACTTTATCTTGAGTATAACGAGCTGCTAATTTCTGACGGGAAGCTAATGGGTTTTTAACGAATATTTGCTGACCAGGTTGATATTCAACTTCTGGTTCACGATCCTTATTGCGACTTTCAATAAGAGATGTACGGTTAGCAAGCGACGTTTCGTTAATAATGTCATAAACTAATTGCATTTGCTTACGGTGAGTCTGAATGTATTGTTGAAGTAATAATTCATTAAGGTCAATATCACAAGGGTCGCGAGGGTCACAGTGGCCTAATATCAAATCAAGGGGTCTGCATTTTGTAAAGCTATGTATTGAGCTGTTGTATGCTAAAATTGCGTATGGCATAAGATTAACTACCGGTTCTTTTCGTTGTTGCAAACGTAATGCGCGTAAGTGTTCCAAAAGGGTTGAGTGAAAGCGTTCGATATTACCGTTATCGTTAGGTGAGTGTGCAAGGGTCTTATGATGTGTGATTTTGTGCAACTTAGTAAACTCTGAAAACATTTGGTTAGTGAACTCTGTGCCTTGATCTGTGACTATAGTGTATGGAAGCCCATGATGAGTTGAGAATGTTAATAAAGCCTGAATGATGCTGAGTGCTGTACCATCTCGTAGATGATAAGCTTGAGCGTATTTAGAAAATACGTCAATGAAGGTTAAGTACTTTTCATTTTCAGCGGTGAATAAATCCATATGTACTATTTCAAACGGTTTTGTCGGTGGTGGTACTATATTGAACTCTTGTCTAATGGGATTGCGGTCATATTTAGATTGACCACATATAGTACAGTCATTTATGAACTTAGTAATGTGCTCCCTCATTTTAGGCCAGTAGTACCTACGTGACAGAGCCAAATAGCATTCGTTTATACCTCTATGGTTGGTTTTACCATCGTGGTAATGACGAATAATATCTTGCTGTCGTAAGTACTCCTTGACGTTTTCTAATTCAGTTTTCACAAGTACTAAGCTCATCGCGGAGCTTCTGAATCTATCTTGTAAGATCGGTATGATAGTATACATGTCAAGTGGGGGTGTAATTAACAGTGCGGTTTTAACTTTAGGATTCACGTACTCCTTAATAGCGTTTATCAAGTCTTCCTCTAAGTTACCTCGAGATAGTTGTATGGAGGTCCGAGTGTGAGATTCGAAAGGCTTTGAAACTGTGGGTCTCTTTTTTATGTCTCCTACGATAGTCAAGTGTATTTGTCGGTGAAATTTGTTAAGGGGTTCGTCTGTTATAGGAATTTCCAATATAGGATTTTCTTGGTTTGTATGAGCAGTTACTGTAGTTGATCCTGTCAATGATGCCTGTCGTTCTGTTGGATTTGCTACTATGGAACTAGTTTCCTCATTACAGATTTCAACACGAGAGAGGGCGTCTGCATTAGTATTATATTTGCCCTTTTTATAGATTACAGTGAAATCGAATTCACTTAACTTTAGGCGCCAGCGTGTAAGCCGAGAATTAGGCTCTTTAAGGCTCATAACCCACTGGAGTGGTTTATGATCGGTTAGGATCTTAAATTTGCGGCCAAAAAGGTAAGGTCTGAAATACTTTGTTGCCCAGACTATGGCAAGAAGTTCCTTTTCTATAGTGGCGTATTTTTGTTCACTTTCATTTAACGTACGTGAAGCGTACGCTATTGGTTTATCTGAGCCCACTGGCCCCTGAGATAAAATAGCTCCAATTGCCACGTTAGATGCGTCTGTCGTTAATATGAATTCTCTAGTGAAGTCGGGGTATTGTAACACAGGATCATTGGTCAGTAAGGTCTTACATTTTTCGAAACATTCTACGTATTCGGAGTCAAAAGTAATTTTTCTGCCTTTTTTCAAACATATAGTCATCGGTTTTGTAATTTGTGCAAAGTCTGGAATAAATTTCCTATAGTATCCAATTAGCCCTAAAAATTGCTTTATTTCTTTAGTGGTCTTCGGAATGGGGTAGTTCTGAATTGCTGTAATTTTGTCTGGGTTCGGTTTGATTCCTTCCCTACTAATAATGTGTCCTAAGTAAGCGGTCTCAAGTTTAAGGAACTCTGACTTATCCATCTGGACTTTGAAGTTAGATTCCCTAAGTCTCTGAAATACTTTTTCTAGGTTAACGATGTGTTCCTGAAGGGATGTACTGAATACGACGATATCATCAAGATAGACCAGACAGATGCTATTCTGGAGCCCTCGGAGCACGTTATCCATTACCCTTTGGAAGGTGGATGGAGAATTTTTGAGACCCATCGGCATCCTCAAAAATTCATAGTGCCCGTGCTCAACACTGAACGCGGTTTTAGCTATATCGTCGGGATTCATTTCACACTGGTAAAAGCCAGATGCCAGGTCTAGAGTGGTAAAATACTGGCATTTCCCTAATTTATCAAGGACGTCTGTAATATTCGGTATTGGGTACTTATCATCGATAGTTTTCTCATTTAGTTTCCTAAAATCGATCACTATTCGCCACTTTTGTCTTCCAGACGCGTCGGCTTTCTTAGGTACGATCCAGATTGGCGAGCTCCAGGCTGAGTCTGAAGGACGGATGATACCTTGCTCTAGCATTTTATTTATCTGATCGTTAACTTCTTTCCGATGAATAAACGGATATCTATAACTCTTTGTATGAACAGGAATTTCGTCTGTGGTCCGAATTGAATGCTTGATTTTATTCGTGAACGTCAAAGGCTCACCATCGAGATAAAAAACATCTGCGTAGTTTGTACAAAGAGATATAATATTCGCTTTTTCTTCTTCATTTAAGTGATCCGTTCGTAAGCGCGACAAAACCTCACGTACGCGTTGTGAGTCATGGTCGGTGCGCGTACACACGATATTGAACATGCTGGCTTGCGCGGGTCGATCTAATGAAAAGATAATGTCGTTATTACTAGGATTTTCTATTTCGACATGAGCGCGGTTGTTTATTACGGTCGTTAAACATTCGTGGACTATGCAGTTACATAAAATTTGCTCAGGG
This sequence comes from Catoptria pinella, assembly GCA_963556745.1. Taxonomy (NCBI): domain Eukaryota; kingdom Metazoa; phylum Arthropoda; class Insecta; order Lepidoptera; family Crambidae; genus Catoptria; species Catoptria pinella. The sequence continues at coordinate 5,308,409 of OY750775.1, read as the reverse complement.
ACTAAAACTTCACCGTTGGCTGAGTTAATAGGGATTTTAACCAATTTTGTTGAGTTTGCAGGGATAATATCCTCATACAAGTTAGCGTTCCGTGAATTAAATAAATGAATAGGGTTGATAGACGATATTGTTCTTAAGGTCATATTTTTTAAATCAATATTTGATTCCCATTTAGTTAACAAATCAAGACCGATAAGCCCGTCGAAATGCTCATGGAATTTATAGATAAAGAACTTGATACCGTCCGGCTGATTAAATTCCGGGAAGCACGGTATTAAAATAGAATGACTATTCCTACTCGTAGCGTGGACGTTTGTAACCTCGAAAGGCTCATAAGTAGGTTCTAAATGAGAAAAATATCTTTGAACGGCTGCGGGGCTAATAAAAGATTGATTAGCACCGGTGTCTATAAGAAAGTTAAGCGGCGGATTTTTTATCTGAATATACGGTAGCTGACGTTGAGTTTGTAGGTTCAATTCTATCTTGACTTTTTTGAAGTTAAAGCCTTCTGAAAATCCTCCTGAGTCGTGTCAGTGTCTGTCTGTTGCGAATCTTCTAATTGATTTGCACCTAATAGCGGCTCGTTGTCGTAGCAGTGAGCGCTGCCGGTTCCGTAGTCTATCGGTTCACCGTAGCCATAGCCACTGTCGTAGTACGTTTCGTAGTCATTATATGCGTCACATTCGTACGGAGTGGTACAGTGATAATAGTCATAGTTACTGTCATAAGTCCAACAATCATTTACATTTACGTCGCGAGATTTGAAATAATTACTTGGGGGTGGATTTCCGTGTCTACGCCAGTCATGTCCTGTTAGGGGCATGGGTTTTGATACATAAGGACTTATACCGCTCATAGGTTTAGGCGTATAGTTGTTAGAAAAATTATTTCTAGGAGGCAAACGGAAATTATTGCTGTTCGCGTTATAATTTGGCGGCGGCGCCCTAAACATCTGTTGAGTTCGGGACGGCATACGGCCAACGTTATTAAACTGTACATTATTAGGCCTAAATTGCGGCGGCTGCGGCTGTGGAACAGGACGTTGCCAGTGAGATATCTGCTGTGGTGCAAAAGGCGGTAACACAAATGGCTTAGGCACACTGGGGTTAATATTATTAGCATGCACAAATGAATTAGGTGTAATTTTGTTAATAGCGGATGAGGGTTGGTTCCTGTGAGTACTTTCATTTCTTTGCACGAGGTACATTATATTTAGTTCCTCCTGGACATATTCCAGGGCCTTTTCTATGCTGTCCGGGCGCATACAGCGTATCCGGGACCCTAAGGGTTCTTTCAAGCCTCTAACAAATGCCTGTAACGTTAACTTTCTGTATAAATCGCGTTTGGCCTCAATTGTTGTAGGAATATTCTCGTGCAAAGTAATGTATGTAATTAAAGTACTAAAAAGTGTCTGACATCTATCGTAAAACTCCTGGGGAGTGCTACTACCCTGCGTCTGCAACGACAAATCATTGTAGAGGGCTGTTTCGTCCCTTTGGTCTGAGAAGTTATTAATAAGAACGTTTCTTATGCCAAGCCAACTCCCAGGTATTCCATTAGAGTTAATCGTTCTAGCAGCGTTACCAGTGATTTTATTTAAAATACCATTTAAGAGTGACAAATTATTTAATTCGGCTCCCGAGCCATCTAGAATAGTATAGGTCTGCACCACCTGGTCGCAGAGTCTAATGAATCTTGTGAGAATGTTCGGGTTCCCGTCGAAGTCGGGAACCAGGCGTAAGGCCTTGAAAATGACATCCGGGTCGTAGTGTGGCTGTGCCATTTCTGGTAACTGATAAACCTGATTATGTAAAATATTATTTAAATTGTCACTATTATTCGAATTATATGTCTCTACTATATTAACCTGATTATCTATAGTGTTACCTAAATTATCGTTACTATCCGAGTTATCCGACTCTATTAAATTATCTATATTTTCTACGTTAAACCTATACGAATCTACGGCCTGCTGGCGAGACTGTTGCGATACAGCCTCGCTAGATGATTTTCCTGGATGGAAAATTTTGGCGATAATACCTAACCACTAAAAACCCTAAAAACTAGTACAAAGCAACACAAAGACAATTCTTTTAGTGCACTTACAGTAACATTTCGGCCCTTTCTGCGTATCAATGGCTGGATACTCCCTTGGCTGCTCCTTCAGGTCCGGATTCTCGATGCGCGACTTGAAAGCCACTCGGGCGGCACGTGCGAACGAAGGACGGAAATCTTCTTAGAAGCGCGAAACCGACCGCGAGAATCCTACCGACTGCGCCAAATACGAAGGCAGCAGCCGTAGGGTTTAAAAAAAACCGAAAATTATTTAATTAAATTTATTAAAGGAAAATTACAATTATTTCTTATAAGTAATTGACTTGTTCGAAGTGGGAAACGAAGTGTGGGGCAAATGCAGGCACGCGGCGTCGGTGACGCGCGGGGGGGGGAGTCGACGGAGCGTGTGCAACAGTCACGTTGTGCAGCGTCGGCGATTCCGTTATATTGCAATAAATATGTGTTCTAATTTAGATGTCGCGGTGTCAGCGGTCTTCATAGCCTTGCACAACGTAATTCGCGCTAATTTCACACGAGTATGTTTGAGCAAAACAACGTCTGTTGATAACTTTAAAAAGTCGTTAATGTCCGAGAAGCCAACCACCATTATCAGACTATGTTCCATACCACGGTTCAATATTAAGAAAATCTAATGACGAATAGCGTACGATTATCGCAATTACATTTTGTAGTAGGCTCTCTCGCTAAACGTAGTGGCACAATATAACCACAGCATATACACCATATAGTTATACCACAGTATATAAAACTAAAATTGTGTATATACCACACACAGTTGTGTGTGGTAGTGTTGTCGGTATTCTCTTTGGTCGGCACATGCATGTTATGCGACTGCTTACCGCGTTCGCCATATCCTGTGAGCTGTGACAGAATTGACATACACCGGCGTTCCATTTTCAAGTTTTAACGGCTCGAGACACATTTATCGGTAACCGAAGCATTGGAAGCAAGAATTTTATATTAAAATATAGTATAATAATAGACTAGTCGCTTTTTAAACCCGGCGTTTGTGAAAATTTTCAACATTTTTTCGAAATGGCTGAAATATGATTTTCCCAATTTCTCCACCATTTTGAAAAATTTCAAAATACTGAATTGACAAAAAAAAACTATACAATTATAAAACCTGCTCACAAGATTTCAAGAGAATCGGTTGAGAAATGCGACCTGTAGAGGAGAACAGACGGACAGCTGGAAAGATTGCCCAAGCCGAAACGGAGACGCTTCGCTCGCCCTTCGCGCTCGCTCGGTCAAAAAGTCTTGATTGGAAGTTTAATAAAAACAAAAGAAAATGCTATTAGTCAATGAACCAAAGCTAGTTTAATATTCTTGTTTTTAAGGGCGCTACACGACTTGCTTGTGCGTACGACAATTGTAGGATACGAGGGGATATTGCACGATGCCTCTTATCTTCTTTATTAAACTCTAACTGCGTTATCCGCTAACAACAATAATCGTTTTTATCTACATTACAGACCGTATCTATTCCCATTATGTCCATAGTCTTCATATAACGAAAACAATTGTTTTTATTTATCTTTATGCTTATATTAATTGGCCCAGTTCCGAATGCTGCCGTCGAAGGCGCGTAAGTCACGTAAGTTTATTTGTAAGAGTTGTTGACAGAGGCTGATAAACCAAGAACCCTGATTGGATAAATATAGTCTGCGCCGGAATATTTTCATCGTATGGCACAAAATATTTATTTCAACTCGAAGGTTCTTCCAACTTTTTAAGAACATAATACCTAGGGGATTGTGCTAAAATAACAACAGGCAGATAATGAAATGAAATGAAAAATTCTTTATTTAAATAAACTTAAATATTAAGTGCTTTTGAATCGTCTATATTTTCCTACCACCCATTCGAGACTTTTTTAGCTGACAAGAAGAATGGGCGCAAGAAACTTATCAGCTTTGTCAAAAATCAGAAGTAACGATATTAACAAAGAAATAAACAAAATAAATAATGATTCAACTTATATTGCAGGCATTTGCTGGCTAGTAAAATATCATCATATCAGCCTCACGACTAGGGGTAGAATTCGGGCTTTTTGTCAGGAGTTTAGATATACCATCTGGTAACTCTACGCCCGACACCCGCTACTAGATATAGGCACAGGCAAAAATATAGCTATAAAGAAATCAGGGAAGAAGCCAGAAAAGGAAACGTAACCTAATTATACTTCTTAGTTCGTCCAAGATCATGTCAAGCCTCACAAAACTACTTTGTCTCATGTTTGGAATTACTATTTTATTTTTATCAAAACCTTGTTAGTAGAAACAAAACACAACGTTAGACAATACAAGGTGTTACAAAAATACCCCTAATGCCGAATATGGTATATAGGGACCATCAAACTGAACAACTTTTACTATGGGACCAACTCTTAAAAAATCAGCTGTTTCATACAAAAATTAAAATCGAAAATATCAAAATGTATGAAACATTGATTTTTTTTTCGCGATTTCAGAGTTGGTCCATTGTTAAAAGTTGTTCAGTTTGATGGTCCCTATATATCATATTCGGCATTAGGGGTATTTCTGTAACATCTTGTATAATCGATTTCATCTTTTTTAAACTACTCCCAATTAAGAAAACAAAGCCAATAAGAACACTTGGCTTGTTTTGTTTACTCAGCCCATAAGGGCTTTAGGTGGCAACTATACAGCGGCATTTTCAAGCACAGCCAATCTAATTGGACTTCGTTTTATCTTGGATCAGAAATCAGCTGATTAGAAGAGGATTGCTTACATACACTCGAAGTTAGTCGAGATAATCCTGATGGAAAAAGGTCTTGATTTAATAATTAACACTTATCTATACGAAAGCCTGAGTAAGTAAAATGTTGCAGGATTTTGTTCTTTAAGAATCTCGTTTACTTTATCTATCACTTTGTGTTATAAATAGGCCAACGTAAAAATTATCGTTTTCTTTGTGTAGGTAACTCAATAAAAGCTGTGGCATCGCTTACAAAACTTAATTTTATTTTTTATACTGACAGGCTTAGAATAATATAAACCTAGAACGACAGTTCCCTAAAAAGCACACTGTTAAAAGTGAGGCAAAATATACTGAGCCAAAATAGCTTAGTTTTCAGATTCTTATCCATCATACGTTACCTAATCGTACCTATAAGAACGAAATAGTTTTAATTTCCCTACCTTTAGGGGATTAGTTACTATTTTATGGGATTTTAGTTACGATTATGAATTGAATGAAGGATATAAATGTGAAAACTAAGCCATTTTGGCTCAGTATTTTCTTACCTCACTTTACATACAAAGACTCGGGTTCTAGGTGTTATTATTCTAAGCAAACAGGCATGCAGTCTTATGGCAGGCGGTCACTGACGCCCATAGTCGCTTGCATTGCTCAGAGAGCCCCGACTCCATTGTTCACAAAAATCCACAAAAATCGCTAGTAACCTACTGTTTACTACCCTATTTCACTACCTCGAGCTCCTCTCTAGATATGTACCTACCTCTTTTACGGCCAACGCGAACGGGAGCCCGGCGACGCGACGAGCGAATTCCTTACATGGCGCTTGATGCCGCTGTGCAGTGAGTATTGTGGCCGAGTACCCGAAGAGAGAATTCGCTCGCCGCTCCGCTGGTTGCCTCTTCGCGTGGCCGGGGTACGGATCTTTTTTCGGATACGGGTGGTGATCTTTCTTCTTCTAAAATCCATTATGGGCAAACCTTTGCTATCAATGGACTAGTGATGTTACATCATCCAACAACCAAGCGTCTTGAATTCATAAATATCATTTGGTTATTTATCTGAAGTTTTTTTTATGTAAAAAATTGCCTCTGCTTGAAAATCCGGATTGACGCCCAAATATCACATTAGCGACTTGAGCCCTCGTAAGCGGTATGCATCCATGATTTATTACGTCACTCGGATCACACGAGCCGCTGTTAAATATGAATAAGCTCCGAATATGTTGATCTTACTCTCGTGAAACAGTTTCCAATTCCAGAAACATTTAAGTAATTAGTTCACTGATGTGTTCGCTTCAATCACAGAGTTCTTGTTCTTGTGATATTTACAAGTGTTAATTTGATATTCGGAATACATGTAACGTGAGTAGACTAATACCCGGTTTACATTATTTCAGCAAAAACATTCTATTAGAAATACATTGCCTGGCATGTTCTTTGATTTTAAAAGAACGTCAATCAGACCACCTTACGTAGTGTACTTCTACTGGAATATTTTTGCTGGAATAATGTAAACCAGGCATTATGTTAAATTTTTGTTGTCGAAGGTATCCCAATTTGCACTAATTAATTGTCGTATATTCTAATAGTTACTAGAACGGCAAGATACTGGTTGTATACTTTTTAATATTACCAAGTTCAAACAGAACTTTATAATAAGCATAATTTTAGGGATATTTTAGAGGGATTATCTACCGCTAGTTTTTTTATCGAAAACATGTGAACACCTTGTAATTCTGAAGACCGCAAAGAGGTTTCTAAATAAGAAGGCGGTATTCTCTTACGGTAGATAACTAGTGTTCATTATGTACGCACAATACACGAATACGAGCGTTAATGACGCAAAACTGGCTCGTAATGGCTGGTTTATGTAGTGAAAAGCATAATTACAGGCTGTATTTACTAGAGCACGTATTGTCTCGGCCGTTGTGAAATTTTCCCCAAATTCATCCAGTCGACAAGTTAATCCTGCAGCTTTAAACAGCTTCTTTATTTCAACAAATAAACCTACACTGGTTTAAAATGTTTTGAGTGATTGATGTAATGACCAATTCAACAAATCTGGCACATCAATTCTGCCTGCAGCCTCAACCTATAAATATTTACGTCTTTCATTCCAGATAAGTTTGTTGTAAAATTTACACTGGCTTTCAAAATTTAGTACCACACTTTTAAAATTGTAATATACTTTAAAATACACAAGATATTTTCGAAATAAAGAGGACTAAAAAGAGATATTTTTTTAAACAATAACTGTTCAATGGATAACCTTCTTAATTAAAACATTTTGTTATTTCAAAACTCTTACATCTATTGTTTAAGAGAAAATGCAATTTTAAAAGTGTGGTACTAAATTTTGAAGGTCAGTGTATCTCAATGCTGAAAATTGGTCATTCGCCAACCAGCAACGTTGGTCATAATTTAGCACCAAATAAAAGAATACGTCCAGTTCAGATGCAATTTTGCTTCTGCCGCCAAAACTCGCAACGTATACCACCAGCAACAGAATGAAATAAGTTTGGGAATATTCACGCTTAGAGTGATTCATTTGGGAAACAACGCTCAGCTCATATTACACGACAAAGTTGACGCGGTTGCCATTTCTGCATATGCATTATAAAATTATGTATGAACGGCATTATTGAAGAAAGGAATACGGAACTGAGGAACTATAAGGCTAAGACGTATAAGACATAATACTAAATATAAGAATTTTTTTTTCCTTTACCGAATTTTTCCAGTCAAGTGTCAATCATCAATCTTTAAAACTCGAGTCAACCTGATGTCTAGCTTACTTAACTGGCATAACTATCGGTGGATTTTAATCAATATTTTTAATAATATGTGGTAACTCTTATTCAGAATAAAAAAACTTTTTCAAAACGTAAGCGCCGAAAAGCATGTTAAGTCTGTATAATTTTATGTGTATAGTACACCTCCTTTATTCAATTGAAACGAAATATGATATAGCAATTTATCACGTTTAACTGTCAAAAGACAATGTATTTTGACAGTTGATAAAACGCTATAAATCCCACGTTATATATGTTTCGGTGGTCATGCTAAGGGGCCTGACCATATATTTAAATATTTTTAAGAGACTAACCAACCCACCAGTGGAAAGGTTTTTCCTGATTTGCATCAGTGGGAAGATTTGCATTAGGTGTAACCTTCCCACTGGTGGAAATGCTTGGTAGGAAAGTTGGCCCGAGAGGCTTGTGACCGCATTGGGTTTGGGATTTCGATGTATTAATAACAAATATAATTAATTACGAGTATATCACTAAACTTACAAATCTCAATCCGACACAATCCAATGTGATGATATTCAATTTGAAAATGGAACTGAGCGCAAAACTAATTTGCTAATTGCGCTGTCACACAGTAGGTCCCCAAGGTTCAATATTGTTTTTTCTGTAGGTACCTATCTCATAAGGCTACTGTACAATATTCCCAAAATTTCCCACTATTAAAAATATATACACGTAAATGTGGCTTTGTGTAAACAGAATATACTACATGTTTCGAATCAAAATATTTTCATACAAAAACATCTATCTCATCGTAGTGAAGTGTTTGAAAAACGTGTCAGTCTTTTTGGATATATTTAATAATTAAATTCAGTATTCTAAATGATGGACTGTTGTGATGCGGGATTTCAAAAAAGTTTTCTATTTAATAACATCCTATTTGATTTTATGACTTTGAGTTACGACTCTGTCGATTTAATAACTTCTTTTAATTCACATTAGATAGATGTAGACTTTTATGACAAAGTGCTTATTATCAAAAAGTTTAAAACATGTCTAATTAAAATTATTGATTTACCAGTTGGAATCAGGTCATATTGTAGAACATTTGGGTATTATCTTTTTTAATTTCTCAAAATACTAAATATACGTATTTAACATGTCAATAAACTTACATAATAATATTTGTGTAAGAAAATCAGTTAAAAATTCAAATCACATGCACACTCTTATTTATCAGTATATAAATCTTGAATAACTAGTCTATCTTGGTATATTGTATGTCTAAGTGCAGAACCATTTCGTTGCAAACATAAAAAAAGGCATTTTTGCACCTCAGATAAGACACGATCACTTGACGCGAGGCTGTTGACTGATATCACATCAACGTAATGACGGGAAATAACACATTTTATCGATACAACCCCTTCAAAATAGCAACTGATAGGACCTACTACGAAAACCAAACCACGATAATCGGACGATGTTCGTTACGCTTCGTGACGATGCTTATGTCAAAATATTTTTTTGACAGCTTTGGGTCGAATAATAGATTTATATTAATGGGTAAAAATTTGACACCCAAAACTGAGGCAATATAGAGAGTTCAATTTTCATTTTAAATTCAGTCGGGGATCGCAACCTCATGCACAGATGGTGTACCACTATAATAGTACCTACATTCATTTTCGAACAACGTACGTCACGTTAGAACTATGTCATTCTAAGGGTGGGTATCCACTTAGGTTCGTGAACCTCGTGCTCCGCAAACCTATAATTGCAGGTTCACGAAACTCACATATGGATGGTATTGCGAACTTCTACTTGCATCCCCTTTGTGTTCGTTCGCATCGGATCGCAAAATGCAGAGCACGCACCGAGGTTCGCACACGTACACACTATGGCGCACTGTTGCAGGTTCGCGGAGCACGGAGGTTCGCGAACCTAAGTGGATATTCATCTTAAAAACTATTACTTTTTTGAACAAAAATCAATGACAAATGACTACTACAACAAAGTGGCAAAGTTCTAAACTGTATACATATTTTTAGACGTGACTGTACACGATTAACAACACGTAAGTTTATTCAATACTGACTTTTCTCCGTCTGATTTTAAGCCTAAAAATTATTTAATTAAACTAAAAATTTCATTTACCTAAATGTTACTGTTTAGGTACATGAAATTCGGTTTTTACATATGTAAACCCCTGTATGCTGCGGTGTGTATCGTCCTTTCGGGCCGTGTTTCATAGTAGGCGCTGTGGGTGGTGTGAGTCATTTAGACTTGAAGCCTTGGCGGTTGATGTCTTTTAAAATATTATCTGTCTTTTTTAAATGATAAACCGCTATGCTGGATTATATACCAGCTCATATTCACTGAGAAGTCGTAAACTTTATCTAAAAGATATTTGCTTTTATGGTGTTCTATGTCATTACCTGGGTAACATATCGGTGCGCTAGCTCGAATGTTATCACCTGGTGCAGTAGGTCGGTGACTAGGTGACAAAAATGGATGAATAAAAATAAAAATAAAATATAAAATAAAAGGTTAGACTCTAAAATGTTAGTTGTCCGCGGCCTAAGTCACCCGTATAAATCTCACATGAGTCGAATTATAATCGTTAAAACTTAATGTGGTATTTACACGAGTGACCAAAGCCGCACGAGTTTTGCCGCACGGCGAAAATCGACTGTGTAAATGGCAATTCGGCCTAAGCCGCAGGTGACTGAACAAACTTATCTAATCCGGTGGCCAAAACTGGAACTATGTGCTATTACATATTGTTACCTAGGTTACGCCATCCGACTACATAGACGAAAGCGCCGCCATCACCGATGTGTCACGTGCCATTCAATTTTACAAGCGACGTGATAGGTGACTAAAGTCGACCGTCACAGGTGACTAAAATCGACCCATGTAAATAGCCCATAAGCTCCAGGGTTTAGCATGAAAATAATGTCATGTTTGATAAAATTTTAAGACCATACGATAAAGTCTTGTTAGATAAAACATTGTTAGACTTTGCCGTTAGGTAAAGTTTGTCTTCAGGTTTTAGTTAAAAAAATTACAATATTTTAGAGGCCACACAAAGTAAAAAAGCGTACATTTTAGCATGACAATCAAAGGCGTTAAAGTGGCCCTTAGTCTTTGCATAGATATTATAGAAACATAAAAAAGAACGCTATTAACGCCTAGTTACAATATAATTACAAGCTAAGAAATCACATTAAAAGACTGAACTATCTCTGTGACAGCTGCAATAATACTAGTCTAATTCTAAAGCAATTTAGCAAAACGTTACTTACAATTTGGGCTAGAAGCCAAAGAGTCTTGAGATAATTGTTTAGCCACGTTTATATGCAACACACAACAGTGGAATAAACAATCATAATTGTAGTTGGTAAGGAGGTTTATAAAACGAGTTGACGTTTTATAAGCCAGAGCCGCATGCGAGGATTTATAATCGTCACGAGTTTTAAAAAACCTTAACAACCGTGTGCCATACTACGTTTTTCAATATATTTGCGAGAAAACATTTAGCAGAAACATACAATAAAACCGTAAACAAAAACGCACGGTGGTGGCGTGCGGTAAAATTAACTTTCCGTCCGATGTACCTAACCGTAAACAAAAACGAACGGCGTGCGGTAAAATCAACTTACCGCACGCTGTACTTTCATCGAAAATTTTTGAGCAACTGTATTGAAAACAATAATAATACAATAACTAACACTTGTCAGTAAATTTTATTTTAATATAATACGACACTAGAATCAAGATACCAAAAGCATAAGAATTTTACTTTCCCGCGAAATGGGGTTAAAACCATAAAGTTATAACCATAATTAAAATAGACCAGCCAAAGTAGTGGGACATAAGGCTGACCATGAAGATAGTATTCATCAAAATAAAAAAAATACGAAATTAATACTTGCAAATTATCTTTCTTCTTTCATCAATTATTCAAATTACAGCTTTGTGCTTTATAAGGAAAATCTTGGTTATTTACTTTGTTTAAATAAGAAAAGCTGACAAAGTACCCAGTCTAATAAAAAAGTCGAACTTTTTCAGAGAAAATTATATAATTGCTTTAACATTCAAGCCAACTTTTTAATTAATTTCGGCCCAAATAAGAATTGTTTCCCCAAATTAGTGGCTCAATACAAAAAGGGCGTAAATTTCATTTCGAAATTAATATGTGAGATAAAAAGTCTGTAACATTAATGAGGAATTGTACCTAGGTGCCGGAGGGGAATGGCGTGACATTTAATTTAGAAACGTCGCTTAAACATTTCACTCCACTAGTATTACTTCCTGCTCCATTAATCAAGGACGCCACGCTCTTCAATGGACTCTTGACACCATTTATTTCGGGGTTCAACGGTTCTGGAATTCTATTCATCATTAAAAAAAAATAGGTACACTTCAGTGAAAGTGTTTTCACATTCCCTTTTTGTATAGCTCTACTGAAGTTCCCCAATATGCGCTTCGATTACTAATTATTAAAAACAAAATTACTTGACGTTTATATTTTTTAAAACAGTACCTAAGTAATATGTTCAAAGATTACGCGTTCACAATTATGCTTTCCCAACCTTACCAAACGCTACGATTATTTCGTAGCAGACTACGACCTCAGGAAAAAAAGTTACCCTGTGCTACGGGACTACGACGGTATGCTTGTAAGTTAATTTACCAAAATCGTAAACTTATGTTAATCGTACTTAATATATTTAATAACCCTTCCGCGCCGGGCGCGCCGGAGATTTTTATAAAGGTTTTCCAATTTATGTAAATCACTATGAACAGAACAAAAACAAATGACGTATTTTCCCCGTGTTTTTTACCCACTAACTTAGCAATTAAACTATATTTATTCAATCAGTAAATTATGTTCTAATTATGAATATGTTGGCCATATTAAAATACTAACAACATCTTCATTATTTAGTTCTACGCAATCACACCATGGTTATTTTTTCTGTATTTCCCGGGCGGACGCATGAGGCCGGACGCAGGAGTCCGAGCGGGCTTTGATAGAACGGCATATAGTGATTTTATAGCTGGACGCAAGCGTCCGGGCCGGTGTTGAAGGGTTAAGGTTATCAACATTAAGGAACCCACCTTAATGTTGATAACCTTAACACTTCAACCTATCCCCTTAGGTTTGCAAACCTCCGAGCTCCGCGAACCTGCAACAGTGCGCCATAGTGTGTACGTGTGCGAACTGAGGTGCGCGCTCCGCATTTTGCAATCCAATGCGAACGAACACAGAGGGGGAGCAAGTAGAAGTTCGCAATAGCGTCCACATTGAACTCCGCGAACCTGCAACATAGGTTCGCGGAGCACGAGGTTCGCGAACTTAAGTGGGTATAGAGCCCCGGTATACCAATCTATCTGTCAAAGTTGGGTGAGTGTCAACAAAAAACTACGTTAAAATAATATATTAGAAAAAATACTAGCAAAAATCGACTCACCCGTAGCACCTCTATGGTTAGAGGTGCTACGGGAGTCATAATTATGCTGTTATGCCGTTATAATTATGCTGAAAATTCTCATCAAAGGAAACGAAGCCGCCAAGTGATTAGTTTGTACAGCCATATGGGTCTGCATTGATATTTCCTGCTTCGTAAAAGCAACAACGAAACCAAAGTACTAAAAGGCATGCTTATTCACAAAATGTAGGTACCTTTTTGTTCACCGAGCAAGCGCGAAGCGTCTCCGTTTCAGCTTGGGCAAAAATGCTTTCGTATGTCCGTCCGGTTTTCCGGCTATCCGTTTGTTCTCCGCTACAGGTCGCATTTCTCAACAAATTTTCGTGAAATTTTGTGAGCAATTTCTATATTTACTTATTATGTTTTTTTTTTAAATTAAGTTTTTCGAATATTTCAAAATTCGGAGATATGGGGAAACATCATATTTCAGCCATTTCGGAACATGTTCAAAAATGTTGCGAGGTCTGCAACTCTACAGAGCCACTAGTTGTGTAGTCAGATTCGCTTGTTCTCAATTCGCACGTATTTAAATCGTAGCTGCAATAAAGTTTCCAGCTAATAACACAAAGCAAAACAATATTTTTATCAAATCGAGTTTCATATTTCATCAAATTGATATTCGCCTTTCGCTGTGTACAAATATTATTTCCATTTATAAATACTTAAGTGAAGAGTTTATATTGTGTATAGTGCTACTATCAATGTACTTAGTTAAATCAAGTTAATGTGTGAGTAGAGTAAGGCCTCACACAGACTGTAATAAATAACATAGAACTTGTCATGTTAATATTAACACTAATTTTCCAAATCTCCTGTCACACAATAATTATAGTTCATTATTCACAGCGGACGAAGATGGGTCTATATCGGAGACAATACCGGACCGCCCTGTGGAGATCAAGAACTTCCCCAAACTGTGCGAGCAGCGCCGCAAGTTTCCAGTGCTTTACAAACTAGAATTTCAGGTGAGTGAAGGAGTGCACAACTTGGTGTAATTAGAATAAACCATATCGGGATTTACACCATGTACCTGTTTATTTTTGAGACTCCGATATTTCGGCGCAGTTGCATGCGCCATGGTCACGGAATGGCGCATGCAACTGCGCCGAAATATCGGAGTCTCAAAAATAAACAGGTACATGGTGTAAATCCCGATATGGTTTATTCTAATAACGTCAGAAACCATGGAAATTTAAAACATTAACTTGGTGTAACATCAGTTCGATACATATCATGTTGATCCCTATAATGAACACCGCGAGATGAGAGTCGACAAAGAGTTGTAGCGCGTGTACTGTCGAGGATTGTTATTGAATGAAAAAACGTGAAAACAAAAACAGCTTCATAATTAAATGCTTCTAAGAAGCAAGAAATAATATTCAAATCATTAGTGACGCATATTAATAAAACACGTCTATTGAAGTCGGATGGGGCGGGAGACCAACTTCTTTTTTTAATTCTAAAAGCCCCACCCGAGACGTGTTTTACTAATATTGATATGCGTAACTAATGATTTTAATAATATTTCTTGCTTTTTAGAGGTATTTAATTTTGAAGTTGTTTCGTTTTTGTTTTCAGTTTATTTTAAGGAGGTTTTTTTTTTTTTTACTTTTTAGTGGCAGGTTAAGCGTGTAAATATTTTTTTACTTTATATAATATTTGTGGTAGGTATGTACCTTAACCTGTAAATATTTTTACACTTCATATAATATTTTCAAGGGTACAATGCCCATAACTTAATTTCCAAATTCACGCTGTTTGTTTATAGGGAGTTCCGTTGTGCCTTCGTACTTCGTAGTCCAAGTTTAGTCCAAACGTCGCAGACCATAGTTCAGTTTGTTATGGATTGTCATAAACCTACCAATACCTCAATCACTATACATATCCTATTTGACTTTGAGGAGTTCCCTTGTGTATCTTCGAAGTCCAAGGTCCAATACCAATGAAATTAAAATGTGACCATTCTTGAGATAGTCCCTTTCAAATAAAAAAAGAATCATCGAAATCGGTTTATAGACAAAGAAGTTATGCCTGAAAATACGTAAAAACTCATGCGATGGTAAGCTCTACAATTGATATTTTTCAGGATTATGAAAAAAAAACTTGCTGGATCTCTGTAAAATTTTTATGGGACCACACCTGAACTATTTTCTTTCAGATAAAATAAATTATTATTGAAATCGGTTAACAACTGGTGTTGTTATGGTAAATCATACATCAAAAATACTGTCGACTTGATGACCTCCTCTTTTTTTGAAGTCGGTTCTTACAATATCCAAGAAACTGCACAATGACTTCTTTTTCCTACAGAGACAAACAGACTTCCTCTTCGATATTCCAAACAACAACTCGTTAACTGAAAACCAATTACCGAGCGAAATGGAATAATAAGAGTGCAGTAATAAAATCTGTTTTTGCTTGTACCCAGTAGAAATATCTGGCGATGCAACTACAGTATTTATAGTTTGCAATTATTGGGTTTCAAACTTTGTGAAAATACAGATGTCATGCAAACTGTTGTGTTATTAAATGACTTATTGTTAGAAACTTACAGAACTTGTATAGTTATAGGTATTTTGAATTCTTTAAATAAATGAGAACACTATAAGGCGCTTGGCCCTGCGATTGCGGAGGTTAAGGAACGTTCGCTAGAGTCGGTCATGGGATGGGTGACCAAAAATTTATTATTTCGAGTTCCTCCGTGCTTCGGAAAACACATTAAGCCGTTGGTCCCGACTACATTTACAGTCGTTAACACCCACCAATTCCCATTGGGCTTGCGTGGTGGGTTATGGCCCACCGTCCTTATCCACCCATGAGGAAGGCTGTGTCCCAGCAGTGAGGACATTAAAAATGGTTAGACTGATCATACTACGTCTACTACTTAAATGAACGTTAAGTCAGGGATATTTTGATTCGCATTTTTACTTTAAAAATATTACAACAAGCTTGATCGGACGTAAAAGACAATGGTTGACGTTGCTAATATTGTCTAACGCTCTAAGAAAAGTTTTGATCTATCGTCCTAAAAAAAGTGTTCATCTGTTTTAGATCTCAGACTTTTTTTACTTGGTACAAATACAGAAGCGTTGAGTTTAAAAAAAAAAATTAAATAGTTAACTACATTACATACATTGCTCCGATTCCAAAGTAAGTAGCTAAAGCACTTGTGTTATGGAAATCAGAGACAACGGTGGTATCACAAACTCCCAGATCTAAGTCTATATAGAAAAGTTCGTTTTTCTAAATTGACCCAACCGGGGATCGAACCCGGGACTTCAGAGATGGCGACACCTTGAAAACCGGTGTATAAAGCCAATCGACCACGGAGGTCGTCATAAACTAAAAAAACATTATAACTTTGTTAGTTCCTGTTTGTACAGTGCACCGCAATATCAAAGTAGTTCATAAGCACAGGCTAAAGGAAAATCTTGTGTCATAACATAAATAATTCTTACTTCGGTTATTGGTTCGGTTATCGGTTGACGGACTCCGTGGTCGAGTGGCTTTGTACACCGGTTTCCAAGGTGTCTCTGAGGTCCCGGGTTTGATCCCCGGTTGGGTCAATTTAGAAAACGAACTTTTCTATATAGGCTGTGGTCTGGGTGTTTGTGATACCACCGTTGTCTCCGGTTTTTTATAACACAAGTGCTTTAGCTACTTACTTTGAAATCGGAGCAAATGTGATGTTGTCAAATATGTGCAAATGTGATGTAGTTAGGATGTAGTCAAAGTTAACTTTATATCTACCCTCTACCTACAGTAAGCTTGAATATGCAAATCTCGTGTTATCCCAAACTAAAGTAATCAGTCATCACCCCCACTTGACCTAAGCGATACACACGTAATCACATGAAATGGGAAAGACAATTGCCCACTAACAACTAATTAACCCAATAATTTCCATACCATAGACATTAGCTGGGCGACATAGATAATGGCCTCTCAACATTGTTTTATATCCTTGTTGGTCCCTAGCCAAGTCTCTCCATTACATCAAATAGGAGGCCACAACTTTGTTCGGTACGATGAGCGTAGCGATGAGCGATTTGCCGCCAGACCACAAAAGATTTTAAAACACTGTTTAAATGTGATGCTGTCTCTTACAAACAATATTGTCAAAAAAGTGACAGCATAACAGTGTCTAAGTTAAACACTTGTTCAACAGTGATTTGTGGTATGGCCGTAAATTTTTAACTACATTGGCCTTCAAAACTTAGTAGGTGGTAGGTACCACACTTAAAATTGTATGAACTTTCATAATACACAAGATATATATCTTCGAAATAAAAAGGACTAAAAAAGAATATAATTTTTTAAATAATAACTTCACAATCGATGTTTCTTGAAAAAAACCTTTTTTATTTCAGAACTCTAACTTCTATTGTTTAGAATTTGCAATTTTAAAAGTCTGGTACTAAATTTTATTAACCTTTTTTGACTTGTCACATTTAATTTTGTACTTCTCATGGCAGTTTTGCATTCCCTTAAATTTCGTATAAGTAAGTTGATACGCGTAATTTTCTAAATTTTATCTATTGAGTGAATGTGGTACGGTTGGCCTCAGAAACTCAGAAGTGACTGACCATACCATGTCGTCGTCATAAACCATCAGACATTTTTATCACATTTTTTTACCCTGTGCTTTTATTATTCTATACATGATTATATTACTGCTAAAGGATTTTCATGAGAACAAAATAATTTTAATTTCGAAATGCCGTTTTCATTTACATCAATCATTTGTGTTTAGAGCTTCTTCGGACACGCGACATTGGTTACATATTATGGCTTATATTGCACAAGTTACTGACACATCTAATTAGAAGCGAACAATATTTAACGAAACGCGTCTCACTCGCGTGTACGAACAGTTATCCTTAAGGCTTCTATATACCTCAAGTGGCGCCCTCATTTTAATTATATTTATTAAATTCACATGTACAGATTGAAGCTAAGGTTCTATCTGTACAAATTTTCGATACATTATGTACTTAGCGAGCAATAAATTTAATTCAAATGAGAGCGCCACTTGTGGTATATGGGGGTACTAGGGGTCTTAACGATGATCGCCACGCTTCGCTTCACAAACCGCTAGTTGTCGAGGCTGTGGGCGAGCAGTAATATTTCACCATAATAGCTTTGGATCGGATACCGAGAGGAGGTCCTTCAGCAGCTTCTAAGTCTATAGCTCACTTGACTTTTAGCCGACACAAATTGAAATCGTTCAAGTGAATTTGCTTTGAGATAAAATTGTGCTAGGTATTTGGGTCGAGTGCTTATTTATTAGCAGAAGTTTTCGATGTTATACTGCAGTAAGAAATGTTATTTAATAATTTAATGATTCTTACAATAAGATATGAACCTAAATCAAAGTACTCGTTAATTATCCATCCATACATTTTTTACTATAAATGCGAAAGTAACTTCTAAGTTGATTGTTCGTTACGATTTTACGCCTAAAACTTATGAGTATCAATACATATTGTACCGTGAGGACATAAGCTATTTATTCCCGAAATTTTTACGCAGATTACATCACGGGGAAAAGATGTTTGTTTAAACACATTGTAAAGATAACATATCACATTATTTTAATAGGAAACATACAATTAAATAACATTAATTACCGTAAACAACCACAATCCAAATAGTTCATGCGTAATAATGTTAAGGGTTAGACTCATGTTGCACAAAGCGTCAAATAATACAGTTGATCTCTTGTGATACACCAAAAAAGAAAAGTAACTCTATAAATGATTTTAACACATATTACTGTTGTAGTGGATATTAATCCACATAGAAATTAAGAGAAATTATTAGATTAAAGCGACGCGCAACCGGCCCCCTGATTTTGTAACTCTGCAATCAACTTCCGATTAAAACTGACAGAAATCGCAGTTACATTGCTGCTTTGGTAAGAATCAATGTGACAACTATGTTACTTAAAACTGCAATGTAACTGCGATTTCTGTCAGTTACAAGCAAAAGTTGTTAGCAACAGAGTTACATAATCAGGGGGCCCAACCGAACCGAACCAAATAAATCACCACATACTTTTTACCTTACGTTTAATTTATTAATTTCTGGCTGGTACGGTCAACCCATGAAATGTAAAGCGTACTTAGAACCTTGTCATATGGACAAGTGACGATACTAACATGTCGCTGTCACTCTGTTATTTAATTTAACACAGTATTAAAGAGCTCAACATTTTCATTGGCACACTATACCTACTCAGATATAAGAATCGTATGATATTTCGTGTAAACCTACTAACTTTGAGTTCTTTAATCCCCAAAAGATTCACGTGAATATTAAATGTAGCATTTTCATTTAAATCACGAACGAGTGATCTTTTCTTCTTACTACAATGCCAGGTGTTGTCTATTTTTATCTTTTACTTATTACCTTTCTTAAGTTCAATCCAAAGAAAATTTTATTCCTAACATCTTGTACACAGATTATTAAAAAAAGAAGAAATGGGCAGAACCAGGGAAAATGTATTTTTAATGGGAAAATATTAATTTTCATTTCTTCTTAAGAGCTTTAAAATATTACTCAACAGAAGTCATAAAAAGTTATGGTAATCTTTTCATTACAATAATTTCCCGCACTTATTTTGAAATGGCTTGTAAAAAAATAATCTGAAAATAATGTTCAAGTACTTACTTACAGTAACAAAAACAATTTAATTTCTACAAACAAACAAAATAGTTCTTTTTTTCTTTTCTTTAAAATATATTTTTTCCAGATAAACAAGCAAAAAGTATTTGTTTTCAAAAATAGTTTATTAGTTATCCAATTCCTACAGTTAGTTACGCCCTGCCTTAGGGCAAACGCGGAGAAAATTGCTTTTCCCAAAGGATTCTATCCTTTTATTAACGACGCCATACCCAGTTGTTCCGCCATTTTCATTTCTCGCACGCAAGTATAAGTACACTTACGAGACGAGTTTGTAACGAGAATAGCTGAGCCGTGTTTTGCTTCGTCATCACAGCTAATTTGAGAATTGATTTGCGTGATCGGAAAATTTATGAACCGTTAAAATTGATAATTCTTAAATCATGAGTGTGATTATTGTAATTTTCTCCTAGACTGGAGGCAGTGGGGGTGGTATAGTGACACTGCTCTACCCACCCCTACTTTCAGATGTTCGAGGCTCTAAGATTACAGCCCTAATTAGGTACTTAGGGCTATTTAAGCATTAATCTGAAATTATTAACGCTATAAACTACACTGGCAAGCCTTCAAAACTTAGTACCACACTTTCAAAATTGCAACTTTTTTTAAACAATAGAAGTTAGAGTTTTGGAATTAAAATGATTTTTCAAGAATACTTAATAATAAATAATATAAATACATTTAAACAAAATAACAATATAATTTTAAAAATCCTTAAATTGAATAATTGTTGTTGAAAACTTTAAAATAAAGATAGTTGCTGTACTAAATAATATATTAGAAAAAAATCGACGTACACCAGATCACTTTCTCGGACATCGCTGAATGTCACTAGTGACTCGGTAGCTCAGTGGTATGAGCATTGGACCGGACTGAAAGGTTGCGGGTTCGATTTCCGTCCGAGAAAGTGATTCGGATTTTTTCTAGTATTTTAGTTAGTACAGCTACTATCTTAATTTTGCAGTTCAAATTATTGTTTTTTTTTAATATGTTGTTATTTTGTTTTATAATTTATTGTATAAATTGTTAATGCTACAATCGCAAATTTTAAAAAGATAGTTGCTTGCCTATCGATAATCGCAAAGATTTATCCTGTTATTTTCATTAAAACATAAATCTATCAAGCTGTTAACAATTTAATCCCGATATAGCGTACAAGAAAAATAGCGAGCTAGTTTAGTAAAGGATAAGCACCTACGCTGCTTCGCGTCGCCAGGAGATAACACCCATAAATTTACTGCTCGAAATTTTGTGGAACTCATGCAAGATAACATTTTACAAAGAACTTTAAAATTGGACTGTGTTTAAAGGTTTTATTTTGTTAAATAACTTGTTATTGGAAAGTTTGTACAACTAGTTAAAGTTGGCATGAACCAATGTTCATGTTAATCTGTACAATTAATTAATTATTTTTTTCAATTATTACAGCTGAAAGATCCGCCAGAATCAGTACTTCAATGAATGACCTAAATTAGTTTTTATCAAACCAACATTAAGTAATGGATTAGTTAGTGTTAATTTTATTTTAAAAATTATTATATTGTCTTGTTGCAGACAGCAGTAAAAGTAGAGACGCATTCGTGTCGACACGCCACTAAGAAGACAAATCTACATAAAAATCAAAACCAGAAAGTTATACCTTGTAAGTATTTCTTAAGTAACGATCATTTGCGATTGTCGATTTTTCTGTCAATGCCATTGTTAGAGCAGTTGACAATCGCTTCAATTGCACATGTACACGATCAATTTTCGCGTCAATGAGCGTCAATTACGTAAACATTGACATTCGCAAATGATCGTTACCGGAGCGCTTTACAAAATACTGAGATGACTTTTTTAAAAGCCTCTTTCACCAAAATATGAACTATTTCAGTAAATACGCTGCCTCAAATAATAACTGAAAGCGTCATTATTATTGACTATTACACCTAAATCGAAAACGCATTTACAAACGGAAACACTACTATGTAATACTAAATAATATACTAGAGAAAATAGGACTCGCACCAGATCATGTTCTCGGACGGGAATCGAACCCGCGACCTTTGGATATCCGGTCCAATGCTCTGACCGCTGAGCTACCGAGTCACTGGTGAGAACGTCGAATTTCTTCTAGTATATCAACTCTTACGCTGCAAGCCAGCGCCATCTCACCAATGTAGAAGGAATTAACCTGCTACATTCAACTGAACATCTTTCCAGATATTTTTTAAACAGTTGATTAAGATGAGAAAGCTATATAACTATTTGAAATTTTGAGATTTAAGCATTCACAATGCTATTTTTATATAATACTAAATAAAGCATTGTGAATGCTTAAATCTCAAAATTTCAAATAACACTACTATGTATTACGTGTCGCTACCATTTTATCTCCGCTTTCGAAGCTTTCCTCTAAAATCGCGTGCAAAATACATATTGATGGAAACCAGAGTTTTCCATTTCACAAGATTTTAAAATAAACATGTTATGTGTCGTTTAAACGTGTTTGCATTGAAGCGTGGTTGTTTAAAGCCTTTCTACGTGTGACTACAAACAATACCGAAAATATTGTTTCATTTGTTTTTGTCAGAAGTGATTCTAAATTTATATTGAATTTTAAATAAAAAAGGGCTATTACAAAATATAATCGCTATAAGCGGACGATGTCCGTCCCACTCCATGACACTATTAACTCACAAATAAGGTTCAATATCGAGTAAATTGAACGAAGAACTGCGTCTGATAATCGCGATCCTTTTTATGTAATAGGCCTTTAGGACTGCTGTTACTTAAACGCTTTTTAAAGGTATTAAAAAGTTTCTCATTTTATTTGATCACTTCGAAAAGATGACACATTAATTAAAAATGTAATACATAGATATATGCTGATAATAGTATTTTTTATTTTTATGCAGGAGATTCTGATACTGATAATGTGAATTTCTTTTTCATCTGGATAAATCGCAGCTCATTTTCTTGGATTATTCGTCCAAGCTCATTTCATATAAATTATTTTTCCTTTTAAAATTAAATTATATTCTAACTGCTAGCCGGAACTTATGGGAAAAGCCCTAAAACATAAATAAATTTCTAATGTGAAGAGAAAATATTTAATTATCTGATTTATTGACATACATTTTTTTATTACAGACGATTACAACAGAGTGGTGCTAGATACAGTGGACCGGGAGCCAGACTCCGATTATATTAATGCTTCCTATATAGATGTAAGTGTACCATTAAATGTATTATAGAATCACTATATCAAAAATCTACTACACTACAGAAAAACAAATACTTCTAATTAAAAGTACTACAAAAAAAACACTGGCTATGCAAAGAGAACTGCGAACGGCAGTCCGATGAGCGAATTCTGGCATGTGACTACTGTCTGGATGTATAACAATAACAACCAACAAATAATCCAACAAAATAACTTTGCAAAACCTTGAAGCTTAAGTTTCACCATTCATAAGTTAGTGGACTCATTTCACTCAATTATTTCGTTAAGATTGCGGGCCTTTATTTTTATACTCTGATCACGTAACGTCAATAAGTTTGCCAATTTGTTGTTCAAAGGGTAACAACAATAAATAAATGTATTTCTCTAGGGGTGAAAGCGTGTTGGCAGTGCGTACTTACAGTATTTCTGTAGTAACGTGTTACGTTATTACAAAGTACCTAGTACCATAGACTAATTACAACCTAGAACGATAGTTCGCTACAAAGCGCACTGTCAAAAGGGACGCAAAAAATACTGAGACAAAATGGCTTAGTTTTCAGATTTTTATACTTCATACGTTACCGTATCGTACCTATAAGAACGAAAAAGTTTCAATTTCCCTACCTTTAGGGGATTAGCTATTTTATTGGATTTGTTAGTTACGATTAGGTAACGTATGAAGGATATAAATCTGAAAACTATGCCATTTTGGCTCAGTATTTTTTGCCTCACTTTACATACAGGGACTCGGGTTCTAGGTGTTATTATTCCCTAACACCTATTATATTTTGTACTAGAGGACAGACTAGTTCTTAATTTAATTTGTAATATAGGTAAGTTATTAACTATTGTATTTGTCAAAACGAAGACAGAAAAAAACAGAGGACAATCAAAAGCATTTATATTTTTATCATGAACAAGCCAAATGAATTGACGGCAATCCAAAATTATAAACCTACTGACGACCTCCGTGGTCGAACAGCTTTGTACACCGGTTTTCAAGGTGTCGTCATCTCTGAGGTCCCGGGTTCGATCCCCGGTTGGGTCAATTTAGAAAAACAAACTTCTATATTGACTCATGTCTGGGTGTTTGTGATACCACCGTTGTCTCTGATTTCCATAACACAAATGGATGCTACTTACTTTGGAATTGGAGCAATGTATGTGATGTTGTCAAATATATTGTCAAATATACAAAAATAAATTATTTTACCAAGAATCAATAAATAGAAGAAACAAACAATTTAGAACACTTCAATAATTTACAAAAACAAAATTCTCATTTCTTTGTTATTGACAATCCGTTTGTATCTTAACAATTTCGCTAGTAGCCCAAGGGTACAAAGGATAAACAATAGTACCTATCCCTATCTCCTTAATGAATTTCTAATGTTAAGCTTGCTACGGTTATTCCGAAAAAGAGATATTTATTTTGACTTATGCATGACTGATCATGACCCAAAAAATATAATCTAACGCACTGGTACCTATATTCATTTATGAGAGACCATTCATTAAAACCTTTGATTTATGGTCTATAGCAAACAACAGAGGATAACTTTCTATTTCTAATATAATTAAGCATTTTTTCTTTCGAAAACCATGGACAAAAACTCAAAAAAGTTGACTATAAAATTTTTCTTCACTTGTACCTTGTATTTTTGCGAAAAAAATATTCTAAATTGCTCAACAATAATACCTTCTGAGACTTTGCTTTCCGATAATTTATATTGAAGCTGAAAATCGACCGGGACATTTAACCCTTCCACTCGGCGCGAGGGTCAAGCAGTCCCACGCCCACTCACATACGTTCACATAAAAGTCGCCGGAATTAGCCGATGCTGAACAGAACGCTCATAAGGTGCTACAGACCGAGTTACAAAGACCCCATTTACTTATAATAGGGGTCATATACCCGAGTGTTTCGATCCGGGACTTTCTCAGACATCGGACGCTTGTTACTTGGTAAAGTTTAACTTCAGTTGTGATTCCAAGATTTGTTCTTTAGGTACCTTTGTTGTGATAATTCGAATTCGACTTGCCAAAGTTCTTTTGTACAAAAGATTCGGTTGGAGCTGGCTTTGTTTATTATTTAAACTGAAAATATTGCTCGAACAATTTTCATTACAACGGAATTCCGATTTCAAACGATGATCAATTTTATCAATTATGAAATTGAGCTGGTTTTCTCTCTTTACCTTTATCAAAGGGTACATTTTAAGTGCTCACCAAAATAATTTTTGCTTGCCAAAATGGATTAATGCTCACCAAATATTGTTTTACTGGAACAGTAATATTGATACCAAAAACTACAGTTCTAACTTGGTTTAGTGTGTAATGCACCAGGTAGGTTAGGTTAGGTTAGTGTTTTGACCACTCCATAATGCTTGCATGCATGTTGCATGCTGCATAAATGTTATCATATCATGTGATCGTTAGTCTATGTAAATGTCATACATTACACACCCTTAAATAAAAAGGAAATAAGCTTCATTTCCATAATACTTCATGAAACACAATTTGGTGAGCATTTATCCGTTTTGGCAGGTATTTTGAATTTATTGAAATTAATATAAGTGCATTTCTGGTAGGCATTTAAACACAAGCTATTATCAAATAATACTTTTTTCTATTGAATGTATAATTATTGAAATCTAGGGATAAATATAATAAACTAATGTCTGAGTTACTTTTTCGATCAGTGGCAAATGTTGACTTATGTTTGATTTCCCTGGTTTTTTTTTTTTGTTACTTTACTTTTTAATTGACTTGTCCACAGAGTGTTTTAAAGCCGAACGCGTACATAGTGACTCAAGGCCCCACTGAGGACACAGTGGTCAGTTTTTGGAGGATGATCTGGCAAGAGCGAGCGGCAGCCATCGTCATGCTAACTAAAACGTTTGACTTTATAAAGGTAAGACTAGCTAACTATATACTATTTAATATATAAAATTCTCGTGTCACAGTGTTTGTAACTAAACTCCTCCGAAACGCCTTGACCGATTCTTATGAAATTTTGTGTGTATATTCAGTAAATTTGAGAATAGGACGTAAATTATGTTATTGTTATAAATTCAATCGATAGTGAACACGAAGGTTGCATGCTGATATTTCGCTTGAGTGAACCGACGGCGACGACGTGCGAAATATTGAAGATAATTTTCGCTCTGTTTGCATACATGAAGCCAACATGCTACGGTATTTTAACACAATGAACGAACGTGTTTAAATAACATATCTGAACGGTATAAATAAATATTACAAAATGTGTGTGTAGTTAGTTAGTTAAGTGTATGTAAGCAACGTCTAACTAGTATGCCGCTCTTTTGAAATAGAAAAAAAATGCAAACAAATCATAAAGGAAGCCAGCTAATATCAACAATTATAAGCAAAACCATCTAATACTAAATAATATACTAGAAAAAATACGACTCGCACATCATATTCTCGGACGGAAATCAAACTGAATATAAATTTATTATTGTATAAAAATGACATTGCGAATGCTAAAATCTCAAATTTAAAAGAAAACATCTAAGTTGAAAGGAACAAAACTTACTTTTCATACATTAATTTTACAATATTTTTACCAAAAGGTATTTAAATTTCATCTCCAAATTCATCCGACGAGATCATCAAATTCAAATACAATTTAGGATAAGTAACTTTGTAAGTAATTTTACACCTACCCGTAGAAACGCTTCGGGGTTTGATGGCATATAACTTTTCGCCTGAATGGGCTTAGGAGCGAAAATTTGGAAAATATTTTCTGTTACAATTGCTGACAGCAGCAGAAATATAAGCTTGAATAAAAAAACTTGTGCTGCTCGTATTTTTATTTCATTTTGTACAACAAAAGTATATTTCCAACTTTCGTGAACAAAGATTATGTACTTATCTTATAAAAACAAATCTTTTTATAGTAAACACTTTTAGAAACATCTTTCTATAAATAGTCATTCAAAATTAAACAAAATAGGTATACAGTCTGTAAGATCATTGTTTCTTTAGCATTACATTTAATGTTCACTTATCTTTTTTCTCTTGCAGGTAATGTGTGTTCAATATTGGCCTCCGAACAAAGACAAAGATGAATCGTATGGTGACATCAGCGTGGGAATCGTGCAAGAAGAGGAACTGGCCAACTTCCACATACGGACCTTCAGACTTTATAAAACAGAAAAAGATGTGAGTACATTGCAACCTCAGGAGTAGCTCCACACTTTGGTACTTTATCAACCTACCTAGCTACCTACCTAACTGGTGCGACGTACCAAACCTACCTAGTATCAAAGTGATAAGAAGCTACTACTTCCGACGTCAACCGTATAATGTAACCCTGCGGTACAAATAAATAGGGCTTAAGCTTTGAATAGTTATGCAGTACTTTACTCACGCCACTCAAACGCCATTTACACACATATCCTATTAATTTGTAAGCCTCTAGTATTTATAACACTATAATTTCCTCCATATATAACGTTTCTTTGGTTAAATCAACACAAAACCTAAAAGCAAAATTATGTTTTCATCATGTTTGTGCAATGAAATGGGTACAAACAATATAACTTTAATAATAGATGAGCTCGGTGACGCAGTGGTTTAGCGCCTGGCCCAGCGATTGCGGAGGTTAAGCAACTTTCGCAAGGGTCAGTCATTGGATGGGTGACCAAAAATTTACTATCTCGAGCTCCTCCGTGGTCCCGGCTGCATTTGCAGTCGTTAACACCCACCAATCCGCATTGGGCCCGCGTGGTGGGTTATGGCCCATCCTCCTTATCTACTCATAAGGAACGCCTATGCCCCAGCAGTGGGGACATTAAAAATGGCTGATGGTCATGGTCAATATATCACACTGACAGATAGACCTTTAGCTTTTTTACCTTTATCTTACTTTACCTTTGTTGGTAGGTGGTGGTAGAAGAGCGGTACATCCTCCAGTTCCACTACACCCAGTGGCACTCCCACACGTGTCCGTTCAGCAACGCTCTGTTAGAGTTCAGGAGACGCGTCCGGGCGGTCGTCGGGAGAAGGCTGGCGACCAATCCTGCAGCAGGACCTATGGTGGTGCATTGCAAGTAAGTATTCTCCTGTCATATTCAGTAGGCTTTTAACATATACAAGTAAATATTGGACAACATCACAAACATTTCTTCGCTTCCAAAATAAGTAGTTATAAGGCTCTTGTGTCATGAAAATCTGAGACAACGGTGGCTTCACAAACACCCAGACTAATACAATATAGAAAAGTTATTTTTTTAAATTGACCCATATCGTACCCGGGACTACCGAGATGGCGACATCTTGAAAACTGATGTGCAAGCCACTCGACCACGCTAGTCGTAATACTGGCAAGAACGGTAATGTTTTTTTAAGAGATGTGCTTTAGCTGCTGATGTTACGGAAAGTTTACCTAAGCCCTTCCCCTTGTTGTTGGTTGGGGGCAAGATTATATGGGGCTCTTTTACGACTAGACTTACTCGTATACATAGTAAAACCTCTCGATTTATCTCGATGTATATGACCTCGACATGCTCCAGAATGCTTGAGAGCGAAATAGTTCAATGTCACGCAATATTATAAAAGTCCTTTGTACTTCGTAGAGATTACCTGAGACAAATTAACTGAATGATACTGGCAATGCAGGTTCACGGGTGACCTGACGACGCATGTTTTTCGGTACTAGTCAAATAAAATGATCAGAAAGCAGACATCATTCCAAAAACGCAGTAAATTCAGTTCTTAAAGCAAGCATTATTTTCAGTGATGGTGGAGGACGATCCGGAGTGTACTTAGCAATTGATGCAAACCTGGAATTGGCGGAAGAAGAAGACTGTTTTGATGTTTTCGGATATTTGAAGAAACTCAGACAATCTAGAAAAGGCCTTATAGAAAATGAAGTAAGTACTTATATTCTATTACTTACAAAAAATGAAAACCTAATAACTGATTTGTTTCAAGTAACAGAAAAAGAACAGGATCGAAGATTTATGTAATGTAATGTAGAAAATTTAAACACACCCAAGTTTTCTTTTCCTTCAGGAACAATACAAATTCGTGTACGATACTCTAGAAGAGCATGTAGTTTGCGGAATATCCTGGTTCCCCGTATCGGAACTATCTCAAAGACTGAAGCAGAAATCTCTAAGGGACCCCGTTTCTAAGCTTAACGAGTATCAGAAGGAGTATCAGCAGATCTGCAAGCAGACCCCAAGGTTCACCATCGGAGACTGCGCTGGAGGTCACAGAGGCGACAACAGAGAGAAGAACAGAGACGTCCTGGTCGTTCCACGTAAGGAAACTTTATATTAAGATCTAAGGTTTTATATTTTTAACCCTCTCTCATACAAGTACGTACTCACAGCGACCATTGTCGTTGGCAGCACTACCTACAAGAAACAAATTATAAGAAAGACATTCATGAATTAATGATAAAAAAAATCATACATCCAATGTCTAGAATCCAATCAAAATCAAGATTTCAAAGGAAAACTGAAATCTTTAAATACTTTATAATACTCGTATAATGCCTGCACTTTAAAATAAAATTTCATATTTTTATCTTAATTTTATTTGCGACACTATTTAAGTACTTTAAGACCAAAATTGATAACAGCGATTAAGTAGCGAAACCCCGGAGCTTTAATCGCAAGGGTTTAGTAATCTGTCTTCCAACCCGCAAGAAAATAAATTAAAGGATAATAACTGTCTAAACATCGTTGGTGGATAGTAACTGATGAATAAACTAGCTTCATCCACGCCCGCGCCCATGCCCGCGACTTCCTCCACGGTGATTTCCGTTTCCTTTGGCAATTAAAAAAAATCCTATCAAGTTAGTCCTAGACTGTATTAGATTGCTGATTTGTCAGTTAGTCAGTTTTTCTTTTTATTCATATCATATAGTATGTAATATGTCATTTAGTTTTAGTTAAATTGAAATATTTTTTTGAATACGCTAGCCAGAACTGAGCTTAACTTTATTTTGCAGCTGACAATTTCCGACCATATTTGACGTCTTTCCAAGGAAACAGTTTTACGGACTACATAAACGCTGTCTTCGTAGACGTAAGTATATTATGATAGATGTATCTGATAGGATAATTTCATTCGTTACAGTATGTTTATTTATTCTTCAATGTGTAAACTTGTAAATATTGATGTTCAGTACTCAGAGACGTCAATTAGGCCACTAAACTGACAGTAATACAATCTTGTTATTTTCAGGGTTACACGAAACCTCGGGAGTACATAGTGACAGAGTGGCCTTTGGTACGAACACAAGGAGAATTCTGGTCACTCGTCTATGACTACGAATGTGCAGCTGTTGTGGTGCTCTGTGTCCCTCCTAAAAACTCGGTAAGATCCACTCCATAATCGATGTTGAAGTATTATGAATATACCACCTCTTTTACATAAAAATGTTGATAATCGTGGCAAATGTTCTATTTGAAGTACTTACTCGTATTATATCACCCAAAAGAGAAAAGTTTTAAACGTAAGTGACTTAAGTGTACGTTTACCGTTCTAAAAAATTATAGCATCTACTTAACATCTGAAAAATACATTCATTATTTGAACACTGTGTAACTTTAATCATTGTTTTAGCAACAATTCCCTCCGTTCTGGCCTGATGGTCGGAGTTCCAAGAAATATGGACCAGTTTTCACGATAGATCATGTTTCTCACAACCATTACACGAACATAAAGACTTGGATATTCAGGATCAACAAAAAGGTTTGAAGATGTTCAACTCTGATGCATTTTGTCTTCTACATAAATTATCTCGATGTTACTAAAGATATCGAATGTATTACTTCCGTATCTAAAAACGTAAATTAAGTTTAATGCTTCATTAAAGTTGGTGCTATCTTTTTCTTTTCCTTAATAATACTTAATAAAGCATTAAACTTAATTGACGTCTCCGAGTACCTAGGGAGTGTACTGAAAGCCTACTCCGAAAATCGAACCACTTCGTGACAATCATGAGCATTTATCAGCTTTTGAATAAGGTTCAAAATAATTTAATCATACGACTAACATCGTCTGATTATCGTTAATTCCTTTTCCCTCTATGTATGCATTTAATTAAACAATAAATACTTCTCTGCGCCAGATCGTCTCCCTAACGGAACTGATGGCTGGCGTAAAAGCACCGCCAAAGACGGTACAGCTATTTCAACTGACGTGTTGGCCCATGGGTCATAAAGTGCCGTCCTCGACCAACTCGCTAGTCGAACTCATGAACATGGTGGAAAGGTGGCGACAGTGTACCGACTACGGCCCAGTCTGCGTTGTTTCACCGTAAGTATCTATTTTTACCCTTCCTGCCTAAGGTCCTTGTAAATAATGAATATTTTTACAGACACGTTATGGGTCTGGCAAGATATTCCTTTCATCATCATCATCATTGTGTTTCTCATAATGCAACTACAGTATTTTATTTAAACAAAATAAGTATTAATTTGGCTTTTATGGAAAAAAACTGGGACACAACTGAAACCTATAAAGTTTGCTGATTGCACTTTGTCAGATTCGCCCGGAGTTGTTATTGGCAAAGTTATCTGGATCACAGCCGGCGGTAAATAAGTTATTTATTCATTCTGTGCCAGGGACGGACGTAGCCGCGCCGGCGTGTACTGTGCGGCGAACGCGTGTATCGAACAAGTGATCCAACACGGTGAGGTCGACGTGTTCCAGGCCGTGAAGACGGTACGACGACATCGGCCTCAACTTGTAGAAAACATGGTAAGTGTCGTAGTTTAATTAAAAATATTTGATTTCTAAACGTACTCACAATTTCTAATTAACGCAACTATAAAAAGTAGTTCACAAAGTTGGAATAAATAAGCTCGTAATCCATTTAATTTAAGTTTATCGATTCTATTCTTTTGCAGACGGAATACAAATACTGCTACGATCTCGTGCTCCACTACGTGTTGCACTATTTGAACAAAGATATGAACGAAAAGAAGTGAGAGTGCGAATTGAAGGACGAGCTCTGGTTCATTGAATTCGGCCGTGGCGCTGCTCTTCCAACCACTCCGGAGGAGACCAGCCCATCGGCGGTGCCGAGAGATAACCGACGAGCGGCGGCGACCAGCGCTGGTAGTGGGGTCCGGCCGTCACGCCCTCGACGTGGCTTGTCCCTTGACCGGCTACTACCAGCTGCAGTGCGACCACAACTGCCACACGCCGCCACCGTCGAAGCACCCCGCCGCCCGCGCCGCGATCGTCCTCCTCTTCGTCGTTCCATACGCCTCGAGGACGATGAAGCCGCCGCTGAGGAGCGTCGCCGCGTCTTCATTCACGGCCCTCGCGCACCTTCTTTCGACGAAGGTGACGCCAGTGACGAACATGAGGAATGCGAATGTGGCCGCATCTCGCTCGAACGTTCCGGCCCATCCGCCGAAACGGCCGACGACACTGATTACGAACCGGAGCTCGCCGTCTCACCACCGTCCGTGGAGCCAGCGCCGCTGGCCCCTCGGCCCGTATCCTCTGACCGGGCGCTCACCGACCGCCGAGATGGACCACATGTGCCTCGTGCGCCTTTTCGTGCCCATTCGCAAGGTGTGTTCGAGCGCCGGTTACCGAGGATTTATAAATTCGGTCTTATGGATAAGTCTAAACGCGCAAGTTCTAGTGCACTCTACGAGCGGACTGACCGCTCTCCCACTGAGGCTTTTTATAACGCAACTGGCTCGACAAGGCTGAGCTCACAAGAGCTTTTCGAAAAATTCTGTTCGGAAGATTTCACATCCCTATACGGACGAGAAGATGATCGACGTTGTCGACCACCTCACTCTAAATCGACAGGCAGCAGTGGATCAGACGTAAGGCACGAGCGCACGTGCTGCCGACGGATTCCTTGCAGTTCGCAGCCTGTTTTAACTCGTCGACACGCATGTCAAGCTCCTCGTTCTGATCGTTCTACTGACTCTGAAGAACTGTCTCCGCGCCGCTCAGCTCCTCGATCGATACCGATTGATTCCGAAGCCCCTCCCGATGACTGCTCTCGATCCGCTCCACTTCTTAGTCCAGACCGATTTGATACACGTTTCACATTTGATATATCAGAACGAAGTGAGGTTACTTCAAATCGAGATGAAACCCCATCAGATGCAACTGAAACTCGAAACCTGACTCTATACGAGGAACCGCACTCTGACCGCACTAGTTTATGTGAATTGTATGATGCTGCTTTTTCGTCACATCGGCCTTCATTTCGACGAGATGGCTCGAGACGACGAGGTGGTCAATTCGATCTCAGCACACTCGATTTTCGAGCGATAGACGACGAAAGTCCACATACGAGTCGGAGAACTTCCCAGCGCAGTGTCGACGATACGTTTCGCCAGAATTCAGACTCTCGCAGCTGGGCCTCAGACTCAGTATTTGCAACACCTGAACGACGTTTTCCACTTGAAGCGTCCTCACCATCGTCAGTCGATACTCGAAAACTTGCTCTTCCGATAGATTCACCAAGAGCCGATTCTGCGGCAGCTGATTCGACTCTAGCGGACACGACAGTCATCGAGGAAGAAGTACCAAGTGTAATAGAACGCTCTGAATACGCTCTAGCGTTGAAGCTCGGGCGAATAGATCTGGACGATGATGTTCTATCAGAACGCGCTGCATCAACTCCAGCAGAGAGCATACGACTTTCGAGTCGACCATCGATGCACAAGTTGGAGCCGATCGAGCCAGCAAGGCTGTGCGGCGGAGGCAGCGAAGGTGACGCGAGTAGTGTACGCTCAAGTGCGCGGCGGCGAGGAGCCAGTGAACCTCCGCGGCGGTCCGCACGCTGCTTCCCGCTCTGACTGCGGGGGGCGGCGCCGGCCCCCCCGCCGCGCCGCAGCCGCCGCCGCGCCCCCCCTCGTGCCTTCTCGCCGCGGCAGCAGCGGCCGCGCGCCCCCGCCACCGCGCGCTGCTGTCTCCTAGTTCATCAACGCGCGCCCACCCTCGTCGAGCTCGATGCCCGCACGTGAGCGCCTCTATTTGTTCACATACATTACTTGCCTTAGACGCTCTCAAATCGGAACGATGAATTGCGTTTCTTATTCATTCAGTGTTAAAAGTTATCGTTTAATGAAACTAAGATCTACGCTTTAAAACTATTATGAGTGTAAGTATTTTTAGATCAACCGATTGCTTCGAAATCATGAGGGACATACTATTTCTTAGAGAAACTTCGTTTATGTTAAACATTTTGGTGTCAGCTTACCGACATCGGTAGCAATCTATTTCTTGTAGTTTAGGAGCCCTAGTCTTCGCCCATTAACAGAACCGTAACTGCCAAATTTCTAAATAAGTCTAATACTTTGTCTTGTAAGTAAATAGTGTAGTGCCGTCTATTCGGCGTATTTAGTTAGGCGGTGCCTAGTCTACTACGTGCGTAGAGCGTAGATTCTAAATCTCGTAGTTAGAAATTGATCCCGAGGGTAGCCTCGAGCACCTCGGTCGCAGTCCACGACTGACACAGGGTCAAATATTAGCTATTTAATACATTCTAGCATACTCTACACTGGTGGATGTTTGTACCGAAACGAGGCCACCAGCAGTGTAGAAATGCCATAATCGTCACACTTTGTAGTAGGCGATGTAGGACTCCATACAGGTCTTATTGATGACAGCCAACTGATTCTTTCCATTAACTTGCTCACTTTAATAAAGAAATTGTAAGAAGGCTAAGCCACTTTTGGAATCGGCTGTTTTTAATAAGATCTGTTGGACGTAAGAACTAGTTAGTATTAAAAACATTGATTTGAAAGTGTTAAGTAAGTGATTTTATAACGCGCTAAGTATCTCCATTTAATGGTGCAGTAATAGCAACATGAAAATAACTTAACAATAATTTTACCCTGATTTTATCGATGTTTCCTCCATAGACTGGGTAGTCGAGAAGAAAATTGTTAGAAATTCCCTGTGTATGTTTCCTTTCGAGTGTATATTTCCCTAAACATTAAGTTTAACATCTTTTGGTGTCCATAAAGTATATTGGTGTTAATCAGTGTTTGTAGTTTATTCCTATACGTTATTAGCTTATTTGCCTTGACAAATTTATTATTGGTATAGGTCGTATCGTCATAAAATATGTATAGTAATATTTAATTTTGTATCGAGCTAAGTATATAATTATGTACATTATACTTTGTAGGTATTATTACTTTTGTATTAAATTTGTGCCAATATTTCCATATTTTGAGATGTTATATATTGTGTTACAGATAAGTTTGTAATGTTTACAGATATTTTAAATAAATTTAATGTGGGCTTGAAGCTCTTGTTTGGTAGTTTTATAAGTGACACTTCCAATTATTTAAGTGAAATTATATAAAATATTTAAAGCTCTTACAAAATGTTTTGTTCCTAGTCATTTTACCTAGTACCTACTCCTGCGCAGCTTTAGTCTGTGTTATTTAGAGATTATTTATGAATGAATATATTATAATTGAATATATTAATTGCAGACAATTCCTCGTAACCGCAGATATTTGGTTGCGATCATTTTGCCAAAAGAAAAATAATACCGACCATTATTTTGATAAAGCTTGCATCTTTTTTACTGAAATAATTTTCAGTTTTAGTGCCAAATAGACACCGCGGGCGGTAAATCTGCGGTTAGGATGACATTATGCCAAATATTATACCCGAAATGTTTGAATAAAGTGATTTATACGAAATCGATTTGACATTGTCCATATAATATTTATTAACAATTATATAATATGTATATTTTAACGAATAATAACGCACAACCTTGTTAAACCTACATTTTTATAATAATGTTCAGGCTGTTACGGAAGGCGCATAATCAAACTCAAAGAAGAGATTGTAGAGTACTTACAAGTATCGAGTTATTGAAACTGAGGGCCTATTACAAAAAAGAAAAAGATAGTCGAACGATGTTCGTTGTTCGATGTACTTGATTTTGAACCTTAAACCTGAGTTAATAATGTCACGGAGTAGGACGAACATCCTACGCTTATCGCGATCCTTTTTGTAGTAGGTCCTTTGATACTTGATTGTATTAATTCTAATGAAGTTAGTACCTACCCAAATATAAAATAGAAATTATTATTTTTTCGAAATACGAAGTGGTCTCAAATAAAGTTTGTACATTTTTATTCAATCTAATGCTAGCTTTTCACTTGGTATATTCTTTCCGTTCAGCCTGTATTTTGAAATCAATGTTTCCTTCACTTGACTGCAAATATTATATAGTATAATTCTTAAAATACTTATAGGCTTGCCTCAGCAGCTAAAATTAAATTAATTAATGGTCACGGTTTGATATTTCAAATACAGTATCGTGGATTATATTCAAACGATTAGAAGTATTGAATAGTTATATGTAGAGTATTATTTATTTATTGTAATTTTGTTGGTGACTGTACAGCTGAGGAAAATAAAAGACAAGTTTTAATATTCCGCAGCACAAAGATTGAATTTGTAACGCTTTATTAAGGTGAATATTGTTGAATAAAAGTTTATTGCAATTATTATTATTTGTAGATTCGTCATAAAATTAGCTCTAGACTAATGTCGAAACAAATTCAACCTTTCTCCAGATTGCATAAGATTCTTTTTCCCTTTAAATTTGTTAGTATCTCTATTTTATTGTATAGGTAACGATGTAGTAAATGCTTGATTGTAAGTTAAAATTTCATGTGGACCATTATTCAATGTTTTTTTAGTAATAGTAACTACTTGTAAACGAAGTGAATTTTCTTTATATTTAAGGAACAAGATTTTATGGTATAATAAACTTCTCGCCGCACCGACCATCTTTATGTACATAAATAATTATATGGAAAAAAAAATAAAAACGCAAACAACGGTGTAGTCGGAAGTACCTACATTAAAATTATACCAAATTATTAAATTATTGTATACCATATACTTATACATATAAAAGAATTTGATTATATAGAAGGGAAATTGTAACTTACTATTATAATTATATAAATTATATAGAAACATTGTGATTTCAAGTTTTCAACTTCCAAAATATTGTAAATGTAATATAACATATTGAGATATTGTTGTCATGAATGTTATTTAAAAAGTAATTTTAAAATTTATACATGGAACTTAATGGAAAATATATTTATTTGTTGTATAAAAACGTCTCTTTTTTAATTGCTTTAGAATTATTATATTTAATTTATTGGTAGGAAAAAATAATAATTTCGGCAGCTATCAAATACGTGATTGTCAAAATATAACACATTGTTGAGGATAGGGCACGAACCACTAAAACCACGCTTTTCCCGTTAAGGAGTTTATTGACAACTACTATTTACAATTGCTTAGAAAAAGATGTCACTGAGATTTAGAATTTGGATAGTAGACCAAAGAGAAACCGAAAAAGGCTGTAACGTTGCTGGTCGGTAACACACATGTAACGCTTTTACAACTACCACTTTTACGACATTTAAAATTTGAAAAGAATTTATGTAAAAAGAAACTCGTGAAACCCTTACATATTAGATACCTACTAGTTCCTTTTTTCTAAGTTGCAAATACCTTAAATTTCAACTTCACAGCTTTTAAGATTAACTTTTCACATGCCCACTTAGTTAGTCATGCTAGCGACTATAAGTAATAAGCCTACTCTGATGCTAGGGCATTTCGGAGCTACGGTTTCACTGGCCACAACCGCAGGCTGAGCTGTTATAAATTCTACAATTGCTGGAATTTTAGGTGACATTTCTAAAAACGCTGGAAATGCGACGATATTCCTGCCATAAAATACAAGATGTAGCGACGACGTGTACAAAAATGAGTAGGCTAGAGCTTTTAGTCGCGTAAAGTCCACTATAATATATCAAAATGTCCACGAGCCCTCAAAAAATAAATCCATTGAATAAAAGTTTCCTTGTCATGGTATTTGCACAAAATTAAAATATCAATAGATGGACCGACCAACATGAACATCGCACAGTCGTAGCTCGTAGCACGACGCACACATACAAAATAAAAGTTCGTAGCGCGCTCCATCCGGGCGGGCGATGCTACACACCAACTGCGCGCGTGCTACTAAATCTGTAAGAATAAGGTAGACAAACCAATTTTTTTTATTCATATCTGCTCAGGATTACTATATTATCCGTATTCGAACTCTTCCGTGGTTAGTACTGAATATATCCTGGTTTGACCTGGGATTGCCTGTTCGTATAATTGATCTATCTCACGAAGACAGTTTTGCTGTGAATGTGTTAGGCGTGCACATGCACATTGTTTTAGTGTGTGTCTGTACGCTCTACGCATTCACGCCTAACAAAATTCATAGCAAAACGGTCTTCGTGAGATAGTAGGAACCCATACGTGTATTTGATAATGTTCGCCAAAACAAATGACAACTTACACATGATAAATCAAACAAAGAGACTCATACATGGAGGATGTCTGTGATGTTCAGACATAACACCAATAGTTTGAATAGTGAATACGCTACACAACGTGAACACGAAAAGCCATCATAAAATGTTTTATGAAGAAGTTCAAATAATTGATGAAGAATACCTTATATGCTTTTAAAACATTACTTAAGTTAATACCAATTTTTAACCGACTTCAAAAAAGGACGAGTTATTCAGTTCGTTGGTATCTTTTATAATCTAAATGCAAGCATGCAATACCATTTCGGTGGCAATCTTATGAATCTGCTTAAGTTAATTGAAAAGGTATGTTTAGACTTAAAAGGCACTCTTGACTAATTGGATATCCAATCCAGCCTTATTTACCAAATATAATCAAGTAAACAAGAGCTTAACATAAGTTCACTCACCATATTTCTTACTTACCTACATCAAATTAAATTGTCATAAAAACTATTTTTATTTGTTATCAGATCCAATTTCCAAGAGCAATCAACGTGATAGGTTTGAATGTTATGGGTATTGGTCAGCGAACTAAAATTCATGGAACAAGCATTGCGCTCAAAAAGTGGCACTACACGAAAATTACAACTAAGTGGGTAGCTAAAAATACTAATATTTAACTATGCAGCACAAAGCGACTGAAAACTGTTTGCATAATAGCAAACATATATTGATTGTATACTCATAGATATTTTCTATACTTAAACGAAAAACGTTATTTCTGCATAATTTTACTGCCTTTTTTGCGTCTTTAACACGATTTAACTACACAGGAAGTCATTTCTAATAAACTCTTTCTTTCTCTCTTTTCTTTGCAATACAAACTGCAATTATTGTCAAGAACGCTAACGTTTGTTACCGGGCACGTGGCTGGCCCGACTAAACGCTGTGCGAGTTGTAATTTTTTAGCCCCGTGTTGCCATTTTTAAGCAATATTTGTTCACAATTACACTTCCAAAGATTTTAGATCGCTGGTATTGGTCGATGGTTCGGTTTGTAGACTTTTTAATTACTTTGATATAAAAAAGAAATCCTTATTATTCAATAGCAGGTACCGTCATAGAATTCATCTCGGTATTTGTTGCCTTGTTGTTAAAATACTGATGTTTATTATTATTTAGTAATACTTAACATAATTTTATGGTTGGTTTTAGAGAATTATTGTTTTTCACGGTCCGTAAACGAAAACATTGGTAAAATTTACTTAGAAAAAAGGTGGTTTCGAAGTAAGTACCTATTCGAATTTCTTACATGACTTTCAAGAAACTTTCACAGTGGGCAGGCACGGTTGACGGTTCGGAAAGGTTGAGAAAAACAACTTCTGTTAAGTAAAAATATATTCATGTGTGTGCCGTAATCAATCTTCTTGAAAGATTTATTTTGACACACATTTGTTGGAGCTTGTTTTGGCAGTAGATTTACATTTATTTAGAAGGGCTCGCGACAAATTATTCTTTGTTGCCAAAAAACAAGCAAGAGGGAATCTCCAAAAGCTGTCATTTAAAAGCTGTAGGTTTAAAAAAGTTGCTAATGATATTCGGAAATTCTCTGCATGGCTACCATTCTTGTGTTTGAGAAATTTTTTGATAAAATAAGCCTAAATAGAAAACTGTTGACGTTCTAAATAATTTGGAGCAATGTAGAGTCATAATTATCAAACAAGAATATGTACTAATTCCATATAAAGCTAATGTCGTATGTTATTATAATCTTTAACTGAGGCACACGAGATATCTATTCTCGGAGTTAGGTAAAGTTCGATCTTGAAGATAGTTATACGCGATACGTAGGGTTACGAAGAAATATGCTCTGAAAATGGCAGTACAATAAAAATATACAATTATATCTCCTCAAATGTATAGTTTCTTAGAGTTCTATCTTCGATTATATAAAAGATTTCGTAGTCAAGTTAACAAAGAATCCTTAAAGTTTAGCCATGTCGATCTGTCCGTCTGTCTGTCCACGACTTGGCTCAGAGGCCCTTAGTACTAAAAAGCTGTAATTTAGCATAAATGTTTATATTAATCACGCCGAAAAACTGGTGGTATGGTTTGATTTAGTTTAGTTAATGAAAATAATAATAAAATATACAAATATAAGTAGGTAACTGACTTTGTTGCCGCAAGTATTTTTCATTTGGTGCCTTTTTTACAAAATTCTAGATATCTTTCCTCGTGAAAACTTTGGATTTCTTGGCCTTGTAGCCAGCGGATAATTTTTTGATAAAAGCCGTCTTTAGTTAAGTTACCTGTACAGACAAGACATAATGTCAATATAAGACGAACAACTGTTCGTAACATCCTTAAATTATCCTTACTTGTTTGTTTGTTTGTTACGCCTTCACGTCGTAACTACTGAACCGATCATCATGAAATTTTGCATACACGTTGTCAGGGGTACAGAGAATGGACATAGGGTACCTCTCATCCCGAAAAAAAAAATTGTTCCCGAGGGATAGCAAAAATCTTTCCACGCAGACGAAGTCGCGGGCGGTCGCTAGTTGAATATATTATGCTCCAAAAGGATATTTAGAGAGAGAAATCTCCATTGATTTTTTGTTTTTAAAGTTCATCAAAATACGTAAAAAAAACTCTTTCCGTAAGCGAATCCACTCGTTTTTCTATCCTTAAACTTTTCGTAAGTATTTAAATAAATACTTTGCGACCTTGACTTTGCCTTTCTCTTCCATTTGCAAATCAAAGGGTCTCCATTTTCACACGAGAATGACATTTTCACTGTTATAAAATAAATTACAGTCAATCAATTTGTAATTAGAGAAAAACTCTAAAGATTTC
Organism: Catoptria pinella; assembly: GCA_963556745.1. Lineage (NCBI taxonomy): Eukaryota > Metazoa > Arthropoda > Insecta > Lepidoptera > Crambidae > Catoptria > Catoptria pinella. The sequence goes on along the minus strand of OY750775.1, from coordinate 5,267,292 downwards.
GCGCCAATGCTTTTTTTAGTTCCTTCTGTAGTCGCAACAACACAATGCACGCATTCTACGATTCTACCCATAAACTTACACGCGCCCACATGTGGCCGGACAACAATGAAACATCTATTTTGTCTCATTTTTCTGGTTGAAACTGAGCTGAACCCACTTTGGGTTTAAATGTAGTTTAATTATTGTAAAGTGATAGCGAACACAACTTAACAGTAGTAGTAGCAGTTATATTCGTCCTTTTCAGGACAGGCGAAGGTCTAAGCCATACTGCCAGTTCTTGAGTTGATATTGTTTCATTTTTCATTAGAATGCGGGTGCATCGTATTCCAATGCTGCTTGGAGCATTTGGCACCAAGTATTCGCGCCTATTTCAATCATTCCACATATTGTTCAGTTGCGTAGACACTTGTACCATATAACTGCACCAATTTTAAGACACAATATCCACTATGAATCAATTTGAAAATAATTAAAATAGACACCTAACCGAACTGGACAAAATGGCGCCAAAAGCTTTACTCCACACAACTTAACATAAGCAAAAAAGACACAGAGTACATACAAAAACCAAAGGAAAATATGTTATAGTATAAAAGGACAGAATTCAAAAATATAAATTAAAAGTAAAAAACCATAAACTAGTCAAAAAGAGGCCGGCTCGGCAACACTGGTACATAAATAAATCTATGATTCTACCGAAGAGATCGCCGCTTTTAGTTCCATTTACAAATTATTTTTAACTTTATTTGAAACAGTTATAAGTCGAGTTTTTATTCGTGATTGTTCTACCTTACAGACTTTTTCATTTTTGTAGGCTCATTGGTGTCGTACCTAATAGACAAAAATAAAAAAATATTTTTCCCCTAGAAGCAAATATGCTATTTTATCCCTTAGCTGTATTCAAGTTTGAAACTTAGTCGTAATTGATTTGAGTTTTGCAGAGGGAAATTACATAGCTGAAAACGGAAAATATAGTTAGTTATAGTACGCTATAGTAACGGACTTTTTGAGCAAGAGGAGTAAAAAATACGTTTGTAAAGACCAGTTTTCGATTCAGAGATTCGTTTGCGAAATATTAAGCTAGTAACTTTAAAAAGTGCAATATTTTGTTAGGTTGGTTAAACGGTTGCTTTTGAATACGTGTAAAATTGTACGACACTAGAACCTAATAATATAAATAAAACACTTTTTACGAATTACAGCGCGTATATTATTATATCGTTAGACGACCTCCATGGTCGAGTGTCTTTGTACATCGGTTTTCAAGGTGTCGCCATCTCTGAGGTCCCGGGTTCGATCCCCGGTTGGGTCAATTTAGAAAATGAACTTTTCTATATTAGCTCAGGTCTGGGTGTTTGTGATACCACCGTGGTCTCTGATTTCCATAACACAAGTGCTTTAGCTACTTACTTTGGAATCGGAGCAATATATGTGATGTTGTCAAATATTGATTTATTTTATTTATTATTTATTTATTTATTTATTCAGGTGTTGTTTTAGAATTATTTAGTTTGTATTTATTGTTTTTTTAGAATTCCCGACGTTTCGACACCTTTCCAGGGGTCGTGGTCACGGGAGGACTAAAGCAAAAAGGCTGCTCATATATAAAAATAAAATATGCTAATTTTTATATAAAAATAAAATATGCTAATCACTGCTAGGTAGGCTAGGCTTTACAAGTTGATGAGTAATAGTCGATCAACATATAAAATTTTAAAAGGTTTCGACGATACAAATTTCATTGAATAGTTAGGTCGTATTATACTCAATTATAGTCGTTAGTTGTGTTAAAAAGGGAGTAAAATAAGTTTATAGCTATATATACAAGGTGTTACAAAAGTACCCCTAATGCCGATTATGGTAGAAGGGACCATCAAACTGAACTACTTTTACTATGGGACCAACTATGAAATTGCGAAAAAAAGCAGCTGTTTCGTACAAAAATTAAAATCGAAAATATCAAAATGTATGAAACAGCTGGTTTTTTTTCGCGATTTCAGAGTTGGTCCCATAGTAAAAGTTGTTCCGTTTGATGGTCCCTATCTACCATATTCGGCATTAGGGGTACTTTTGTAACTCCTTGTATATAGGTATGGTATATATAGGTATGGTATAAGTTAACTACCGGAACCCTACTGCGCATGGCCCGACATGCACTTGGCCGGTTTTTATATATTATTTATATGATGCCAGACAAAAAAATCTTATAAAGTACAGAAGATTAAATTATGCGCTCTAAAACTGCTGTCACCAAAGCTTACCGTATTATTTGCCAGCTCACAGTACTAACTGACTAACAATTTATACGAATTAGTCGCTCAAAGCGAAACGAGTGCAAATAGGATTGTTGAGATAGACGCAATGCATACTAGACGAACTTGTACACGACCAGTTAAAGTGGACTTCTGGGTAATATAGGAATCTTCAGTATTCCAGTAAGAGCAGAGATTCACGACGTGGCTACTTAGAGTGGTGGGTTTATATTGCTGTATGTTATCGTACACAGTACTTGACAGTTAATCCTGCTACTAAAACTGTACATATTAATAAGTTTGTTAAGTAAAATAAGATTTGAACATCTCGGTCCCTAAAATAATTGTACTTAAGTAATTGAATTTGTTATTACCTATTTAAGATTTAAAGTAAATGAAGATAATAACAAAATCCATGAAACGAGTAGGTAGATGTTACAAATCCATTATTACCGATAATTGAATCAAACTGACATTCTGCTAACATCCAATCCCAACGAAGTAATTACTAGGTCTTTTTGTTTTAACTTAATTGGAAATAATTGCAGTTACCAGCAAGTCAAATAAATGTCATCAGAGCGACATAAAAGCAATGAAACGCCATAATGATTATCATTCTCAATTATAAACAAAATTTAATAAATTATTGTGTTGCTCATATACTTACCTTACGGTCGTGTTGAGTAGACATAAGTATTTATGTCTACTCAACACAACCTTGCACCACAACTGCCTAGCAAATAGTTTAGGTAAAGGTCAGAGTCGCGGGCAGCTCTATGTAGCAACAGTGGGTGTCATGCGACTGATATGAGAATTATTAAGATTAGACCTCAACGGTTTTTGAGGCATAAGATCAGGACAGACAAACAGACGGATAACGAAATGATCCTACAAGGGTTCCATTATTTCCTTTTGAGGCACCGAACTCTAAAAACTCGAAGAAAAAGAAAACACATTACAACAGGACTTGCCGAACTCGGTCCATCAAAAATAACGAACGAGTGATCAAACACACCAATTACTGTTCGCTTTATGCCGTTCCCGAAATTTTACTTAATTATTCCCTTATTAATCCGCCGTTCGCGTCGGTTCTCAGTTTTAAATTGAATTTGTTCAGTTAGAAACTTTCTCGTAATCGCGAGTTGTTTCAAAGTTTCACAAAAACGAATTTCTATCACACTGAAATGGGAACAAAGGAAGTATTATATTAAATTAATTACTAGGTACCTTAATACCTGTCTACGTCCTTCCGTGTTATAATCATATATGAAAGCAAAAGTATATACTACACTAGACGGGCTGTACAGTACCGAAAAAAATCTCATTAAGTTACGATGCTTGCACCGAAACTCCTTTAGACTATTGAGAGCGACCGAGAGAAACAGTCAGTAGCAAGCAGAGTATATTATATAGTAAATACCTATGTTTTAACCATTCGGGTTATACCCAACTAGGGTGGGCCTATTTTTTTTTATTTTGCATTACAAGACCCCTCAAAAGTTGCGTAATGCGACGAAGGTTGTAGGAAAATAATAATAAAAAATAGTAGATAGCTATCGAATTTTGACAAAATACCTTTTTCAAAGTGATAAGTTTATTTTTGCAAATTATTTATCCTACAACCTGCGTCACATAACGCAACTTTTGAGTGGTATTGTCATGCTAAATTCTAAAAATAATTAAAATCGGGTCACCCTAATAATTATATACCCATCCTGTTCCACTTTTCATAACTTTGCGACAAAATATTCTGTATTATTAAAATGGCATGTCCTGTCATAATTGCCAAGAATATGATTATAAAGTTCTTGATCATCGCACAGCTCAAAAAGTAAACTAAACGACATTATGTGAAATGGAATATAAATTTAAATTATATTTTTCGCTAATGGAGTCGCAGATGTGAGCCATTGTTGTTAAAAAACTTCTCTAATGTGTTTATAATGATTGTACCTATAAAGAGAAACATGATATTTGTTAAATTCTCTTATGTGGCAAAACTCAGAGCCAATTTTAAATGATTGATTGCATTCAAGAGCAAAGACATTTAAGCCCGTTTTCAAGGACAATACTCAAACGACCGTTGTGTATGCGAACGCACTGCGTTGAAATATAGCTCAGTGACTTGTTCGTTTATTTTACGTGTTACGATTGGTAGTTGGTACGCTGTGCGTCCGCAAGCACTATGAGATCTCGTAGTAGTGTTTGTGAATACAGTGTTACACACATAGTTAGTCATGCTCTTATTACCCGCGCGCGATGAGAATGGGATGGAACCTTGTCAAAGTAAATCGAAAATTGACTAATTAGTTAATTTTAATTAAATTAATCAACTAATTGTTTACTTGTTATGTTACTTGAAGTTGCTACAGCAAAAGTTCCCTCACCTCGTATGCGTGACACCGTGTTTTTGGATATCCCTGTGGCTAGCCGGCGAACAAACGTGTCTTAGTTTGATAAGGTTCCATCCCATTCTCATTGCGTGTGGATTATATCCCACTACCCTTTACCCTTGTGTTATTATTTAATCTGTGGTTTCATTTTCTTGTCTCAAACCTCCTCTCGGTCAATCTCGGTTATTTAAGTGAAACAATAACATACGTAGAATGGAAGTTAATTCATTACTAATGTGATGCTTTATCTCACACTCTTTTCAAGATCACGTTTTCGACTTTGGTTTGAAACGAGAATGGTTGAGAAAAATCTCAGGTACCTACTATGTAGTAATTCTCTGTCCAACTACGTAATAATTCACTTTCATCCGCCCGCCGATCACGGAATCGTACCAATTGTACGAACCGTTCAGCAGATTTCTTCTTTGTGAACATTAATTTTATTCTTTGGCTGAAAGAGAGCCATATATTAAAAAGTGGCCACTGAAAGTCGCAGTTTACGTTATCGATAACTATCTTTTAAATCTTATTTTCGAATATGTTTTGATGATTCTGAGATTTTTTTTTCTCAGCTGTATGTATGTATCGATGGTGTTAAGAAAAGTCGCATTACTTCAGTATCACATAACTAATAAGCAGTCTCGATATACAATATGTTAAAAAAATAGTAAAGTATTGTATACAACATGTTACAAAAATACCCCTAATGCCGAGTATGGCATATAGGGACCATCAAACTGAACAACTTTTACTATGAGACCAACTTACAAATCGCGAAAAAAAAATCAGCTGTTTCATACATTTTGATATTTTCGATTTTAATTTTTGAATGAAACAGCTGATTTTTTTTCGCGATTTCAGAGTTGGTGCCATAGTAAAAGTTGTTCAGTTTGATGGTCCCTATATACCATATTCGGCATTAGGGGTATTTTTGTAACATGTTGTATAGGTACCGAGAAAAACGCTCTGACTTCAGACAATTTATTTTTCAATTATGTATTATCTGACCAATGACGAGAACTCTGAAATTAATTTCAATAATCTCATTGTTTGATTTGGCCTCCGACAATAAATTCCCCCAGATTTAAATTTGCTTTTATAAAACGTTACATCACGCAACGAAGTTACATTTATCTTTGACAAACGGAAATATTTCTAAAGGAAAGCTCAAGACATCCATTTGTTTAAGCAGCTTAAAGAGAATAATGCAAATGCTAAATGTGATAAGCAAAAAATTGGTGAATGAAAGCTATATACTTACGTGTATTTGATAATTAAAAGAATAAAAAAATGTCGAAGGCTTTTCAGGGTATTATTTGATATATGAAATCAATATTTTACTTTAATGTGAACAAAAAGTGGCAATATTCATCACTCCAGGGTTATTTCGAATAGGTCTACTACATATCTAGGTATACTACAAAGACAAATCTATTAAACTATTTCTCACTGCTCAATCTGCTCATACACTAACGGGCGAAGTAGTCCGTATAGTTCTACTGTCGAATACTTTAAGGCTTCTTAGCTAAAACATTTGGTTGAGATTTTTTAATTGAGTTGAGGTCTCCTTAACTTTAAGGAAGCTGTGTCAAATCCGTCAATTTTATGTGGCGTTTAGTACTATACTGTGCCTTAACTTTAAGAATCACTTGAGTATTGGGCCGTAAGCTTTAGAACTATTGTCTCGAATTTAAATCCACTCTTATTTAAGTATAATAGTTTTTTATCTTTCACGAACACTGCTTCCAAGGACCGCGAATTGCTCATAAAAAATAAAATATTCTTGTGCACGCCGCTGTAGCAATCTTGCTGTAAAGATACTTTATTCAAAGGAACTTTAAACAAAGCTCAGGTTTCTCGTCGGAAAGTATTAAAATTTACGTCTTCTTTCTAACTGCATCAAATTTACGGCGTCGTCAAGTTGAGATTTGGTGTCTCCAGGATTTTATTACACTTTAATGCGGCCGACAAAGGGCCCTAACAACTATGAGCGAAATTCCCCCGAGGTAATGAATTATACATACCTATAGACTGCTTCGCGGCGTGAGTTTGTGTGCCGAACTTGCGCAGAAGTTAGCAATAGATGGGTGCGCAAAATATTAGGAAACTATGTCTAAAACTATATTAAGTATTGTCTTTGATATTGTCGGCTTGATTAAACCCGTTATAACCATTGAAATCATTATAGCCACATTCATTCTATAGAATTGAATTATCCTACGAGGATAAAAAAACCATCTTGTGTACTAAGTTTCAAAAAAAACCGTTCAGTCGTTTTAACAAACATCCAGATGGTAGAATTATTACATGACTATCAGCCATTTTTAATGTCCCCACTGCTGGGGCACAGGCCTTTATGGGTGGATAAGGAGGATGGGCCATAACCCACCACGCGGGCCCAATGCGGATTGGTGGGTGCCAAGGACTGTAAATGCAGCCGGGCCCAACGACTTAACATGCCTTCCGAAGCACGGAGGAGCTTGAGATAATACATTTTTGGACACCCAACCCATGACCAACCCTTGCGAAAGTTGCTTAACCATTGCAATCGCTGGGCCATGCACTAAACCACTGCGCCATCGAGCTCCTTAAATTTAATTATTTACTATTTAATTTGAGATATCGAATTATTACATAAAAGAACCTTAATACTAATCTGTAATAAGTAAATTAATTATCCCAAAACCACGATTCCATTTTCGAGATTGAAAATAGCTTAGCGGAGGTTAACCCCGCTTCCGAATCGTCGACCAAATATTTGTAAAGAGAATGCATGTTGCATCTACGAGATATATGAAGATTTTGTTATTATAACCAAATCTTCATATCTCGTAGAGGATTTCTAATAACTGTAAGTCGTACGTTAACTTAGCTCCTGGTTTTCCCAAATGTTTTCAGATTGAAATTCCTAGTCGCTCCGTTTTATTTTAAAAAGATTGCGAAAATTCTTTCAGTATCTAAACCTTTTGTTTAAAGAAAGTGGTTGCTTTAAAACAAAATAGACAATATTTAAAAACAAACAAAAAATAATATTTTTTAAAATGGTTCTTCTAATGTTAAGTACATTAATTGTACTATTGCAATAGCACAAACAGAGTTGATATTTCATTAACAACCAAATTCGGAAAAGTGTCTAATGATATGATGACAAAAACAAATAATCTTTTGGTCCATATTAAGGAAACAAAGCTTATAATCTTTATAGACTTGTGTATTTTTCTTGGCCATAAATAACCCGAAGTGGTATATGGTGGCCATTCCTCTGTGCCATAAGCGGAAGCTCTCAGCAGGCCGGACAAGCCCCAACATGGAAACTGTTTCAGAGCTTAATTAATTTTCGAGGGTTTTGCGCTTGAGGCGTTTGGAGGAAAGCCATTACTGCTTCAGATAGTTGATGCTTTCTTAAAGGTTAGGAAACCAAAAGATTTACCGATAGAATATCTCTTTCTGTCTTTATCTACACCCAGTCGTTTTCCCTTTCCTTTTGCGTTTTCATCAGAGGCATGCTTCAGGGCATTCTTCTCAAAAAAATGACAATAATTTTATGGCATGCGAACGGGAAAGCAACTCGGTGATGTCACACCAGCATCATCCATACTAATTTGTGAAAGTAACTCGATCTGTCCATTTGTCTGTTAACTTTTCACACCAGAAGCATTGAACCAATTTCTACGAATTTTAGTACAGAGATATGCTGATATTTGTCGCGAAAGGATGAATGTCTACGTGGACAAAGTTGCAGGCGGCCGCTAGTAATACCTATATAAAAAGGCTAACAAATCTGTAATAACCGGAAAAATAAACTGCGTACAATTATTGTGAAGTAGTAGTGTTGTTGAAGCCGTGAACTAAAATCTATGGAACAAGCATTCCGCTCAAAAAATATGATGCTCAAAAAATATAATGGGTGGGACTAAAAATTCTGGTATTTAGTTATGCATCACAAAGCGATTGGAATCGAGTAAACGTCAAAACTATACTATAAACCATGGAAACCGTTTTCAATGTACACACGACAGCACGTCAGGCTATACAGTTAAACTACGAAAACAGCTTTTATTACGTAGGGCATAAAGACGGTCTCAAGGACTATACATGTTGTATAGTCTGAGGTGCCATTGTGTGTACCGAAATAACAGAATTTTGACATTTATTCGATCCTGATGTGAACTCGATTCCGTCAATGCCCGTCGAGAGTAATAAATAAAAGCGCTGGTTAGCTCCCATCAGCTTAAACCAATCTGTTACAATGACAACATTCCAAGTTTATGACTCAAAACAAGTGCCTACCAACAATTAACACCGTTACCTGCATAAATCCGTTATGTTAATCATAAGTGGATGTGTTTCTAAGGCTTACCCTAATTGAAGAATAACAAGATATGAGTTTTGGTATAATCCTCCTTATGAATCCCTGCTTATGTAGAAACAAGCGTTAAATGTACTCATAGTAGATAATTTAAAGAGGTTTTAAATAATGCCTATGTATCCACCGGTGGCGAGGGGTGAAATTATGGCGATGGTAAGTAATGATCTGCGTAGTGGATCGGTGGCGTGGGAGTTTCTAAAAAGTAAGCCGATGGGAGTCGGCCCATAGTATGTTATTTCTACCCTTAAATAAAAATATGTATGTACTTACATAAAAAGTTTGACAACATATCCCTTTATTACTACTACTATAAAAATAATCCCAGAGCACTGTGGCTAATATTAAATGAGCTAACTGGCAGGACAAAAGCCATGGGCGATACTATAATATTAAATGCTTTCAAAAACAATAACAGTACGACTGCAGAAATAGCGAATAACTTTGCCAAATTCTTTAAATCAAGTGCAATAGATGGTGCACCGATATGTAAAACAAAATTGTTATGTAAAGACACCTATTCGTGCCCCATCAATGTATCTTGCAGATTTCAGCAAGTCTCCACTAAGTCTGTGCTTAAAGAAATTAGATCACTAAATAATAGGAAAGCACCAGGCATCGACAGCATTAGAGCTCTTGATTTAAAAATAATTGGGGAAAAAATTGCAGAAGTAATAGCTCATCTCATAAATACTTCTTTGAAACAGGCTAAATACCCGCATAAGTTAAAAACAGGACTAGTCAGGCCTATTCATAAAAAAGGGAAGCAAGATACTTGTGAGAATTATCGACCAATAACTATTTTACCCACTGTTGATAAAATTGTTGAAAAATCAATAGCTAAGCAGATACATCAATTCTATAAGGATAATGACGTTATCTCTAACAAACAGTATGGGTTTCAAAGAGGCAAAAGTGCAACACAGTTACTATCGAATTTCACAGACAGTATTTACAAACATTTAGATAATAAAGAGCATATCCTAGTAGTGTTTATAGACTATACAAAGGCTTTTGATACTTTGAAACATAATATCCTCGTTGAAAAACTCAATGATTGTGGCATAAGGGGTCCACTGAATAAATGGTGCAAAGAGTATCTTGATGACCGATCATATGTGGTAAAGATTGCTAATGTCAACAGTAAAGATATAAACGTAACAGATGGTACAGCTCAGGGATCCGTGCTGGGCCCATTGCATTATATCACATACGTAAATGACGCTGTTAACGTAATCAAAAAATGTGAGATTTATCAGTTTGCAGATGACACTTGTCTTGTGGCGTCAAACAAAAACTTGGATATTGCTTTATCGGATTTGCAAAAAGATTTCACGTCATTATTAAAATGGACTCATGATGCGGGATTAGTGCTGAATATTGAAAAAACAAAAATGATGTACATTAGCTCTAGCAAAAACCGAAAAAAACAGAGTCTCAATCTTATTGCACATAACCACACATGCCTTCATACGAATAACCAAAACTGCTGTTGTAGTTCCATAGAGGTTGTCTGCAAACAAAAATATCTCGGCTTGATAATTGATGATCGACTTAAATGGACGGACCACGTCGGTTACGTATGTGATAAGCTAAGAGCAATTTTGGCCAAGTTTTCCATAGTGAAGCGTAAAATCCCTTATGCTACATTCCTTAGTTTATATAAGTCTCTAGGGGAAACAATAATTCATTATGGTCTTGATAGTTACGGCCGAACGTGTAAAACACACCTCGAACCAATTTACAAACTACAACTCAGGATACTTAAAGTAATAGTACCTGATAAAATTAAAATCAAGTATCAAGATAACTATAACGAACTTTTCTATTATTGTTCCATCATACCGATATACGACACGTTAAATACTTGTTGTTGGTAAATCATTTCTTCAACAAAGAATTACAAACAATCATGCAGCGTGATAAGCGAACTCGCAGCGCATCGCTAATAATATTAAAAACTCCTTCTTATAACAATTTGTATGGTAAACAATTACTACAGTACCAGATACCAAAGTTAATAAATCACTTACCTCAACAACTAAAGCAAGAATTAAATATATTGGATATTAAAACCAAATTAAAAGTGCATTTCCTTAATTTATTACTATTATAAAATAATAAAAAATAATAGGTTAATTATTGACAGTTTTAAATAATTCTTACAAAAAATATTATTGCAATATTTCCCTAAATATAAAACCTCCCGTGTGAACGCTCGCGTGTTGTTCTTACACAAAACTGACTGGTCGATAATTTCATTTGATTGGTATGCAGGTAGTGCCGATCAGCCGCGATCGCAGTTTATTCCTACCCTCTGTAAATTTATTCAAATTCAGTTGTGATACACGGAATATTATTGTGTTAATTATATTATAATTTAAGTATATCTATGTATGATTAGTTTAATACTTAGTTTACTTTGCAATGTTTAAATATAAGATGGTGAATGGCAGTGTTCAGTAAAATCTATGCTGATTTTTGTAACACTGTACAGTCTAATTTATGTTCTGCATCATTGTAATTATTAAATAAATAAATAAAAAATAAATAAATAATTACTTTCCTATTCTTTCAAATAGTGTGTCTGGTTTGTCAAATTATCAAAGTCACATATTTGCAAAAAATAGGAAAGTAACAATTCAGATAACATAAGCCAAAAAATAGCATATATTATCGCCATCATTTCAAAATTATTCCAAACTATTTCTACTTTATTTTAAGTATCCAACTATCCTACTCGCTGGATGCTGGCAACGCAGGATCGATCATTGTGGAGATCCTTGGGGGAGGCCTATACCCAGCAGTGGGTGTCATGATAATGATAACAATCCTACTAATATTCCAAATGTAAAAGTTTTGATGTTTGTTACTCAATCACGCAAAAATGGCTGAACGGATTTGCATGAAAAGAGCGTGATCTCCAGGAACTGTAGACCGTTGTTGTTGATGACGCTTCCATCTGTTTTGCATACAGATAGTTTATAGCATGCATTAAAACATCTAATACTTTTTATCCCGGTCAAAGGTTCCCTATGGAATTTTCCGAATGTGTCCACGCGGACGAAGTCGCGGGCGGAAGTAAGTCTAATAATAATCTTGTGTGTGTAGTGTAGTGTGTAGTATTCGATACACTTTCAAGATTATTATTACGTAGGTATGTGCCTAACTTTCTGTTTTACAATCCTAATTTAAAAACATTAGTTGGATTATGAGCTTACGCTTACTATATTAATAGCGACTGTAGTTATCATTTGTATGACAACTTTTAGTTTAGTGTAGTTACCACCAGAGGCGCTGTGCCAAATTGTATACAAAATTGCTTACTACAGAGTCTGACTAACACAGTCACTCTAACAGAGTAGGTACACAGTCAGTCTAACTGTGCAAACTCATAGTACAGGCACTTATGTCAAAACGGTTTTGGTGGCCTTACATTAGAGAAACTCGCTTACATAATGTGTCAATTTCAAGGAAAGACCGATGCATACTAAATGCATCGATTCATCAGAATCACGTGACGTCGAGGTCCGCGAACGAACAGGCAGCTCGGTGGCAGAGCCATTACTTTACCAGCAGACTATTTGCCAATGAAATTGGTAGCTGAGAGAATTTGAGACATAAACGTTACCGCGAAAGTACGGAATACGTTTATGTGCGAATTAAGTAGGTAAACTGCAAATTACCGGGTACGGTCCGTTAAAATGCGAAAGTAACTGATTTCCGCACTGTATCTAGTTATTCTGCATATTAATTGATGCTATACCGTTAAAGTGCTGAAGACAGAGTGAAATAGCCAAGGCTAAAGGAAATTTAAGTTTAAGACCTCTATTGAAAGAAAATTAAAAAAAAAACCGGCTGCATCTACTTAGCCTACTCATGAAATCAGTCCCGATACTCCCGATTCGACATAGGAATTGTAACATTTCGTCATTAGCGCTGTATTGAGCTAAAATTGTTCGGTCATTGAGTGAATGATTAGAATTTTATCGGATTCACGAGCAAGAGGCGACAGGGTGGATTTTTTATTTGTTTACAGTATTACGAGTTTCTTTAATTTCTTTTTAAATTGTCCTTTTGCTTCAAGTCCGCGTCTCCTTGAGCGTAATAGCTTTAGTGTAAAATGCATCGATTCCGCGGAAGATGCGACCTTTGGCACGGCGTTGCTTGAGACAGATACGCCTCCATTCATTTCTGTCACAGGCAAGTCTGACAGGGAAGTGGCTGGAATGTCTCAGTGATTCATGCTTCAGACCGCTGCTGGATCTTGCTGCAAGATGCTATCAAAGAATCTCAGAGTTATGACGCAGGTTTTCTTCAAGTAAAGATTCTAAGCTATACACACTTTTTACACAGTATTTTGTGTTTTTACGGCATAATTTAAATAAGTCAAATATTTTTTACCCAAATTCTTTGAACCGAAGTCTGAAAAAATGAAAAAAATGTTTCAAGAATTGCGTGTGAATAACTTCGCAGTTAGGTATGATTCAATGTTTTCAGTACTGCAAGTGCGGTGTAGAGGCAAATTTAAATTAAATGCTACTTAATAATACCTTTATGATTAAGGACTTTTGTTCCTTTGACTACAACTTTCATTACCGACAAAACTTATAACCTTCTTTACCGATAAAGCTTAAAACCTTCTTTACCGATCATATGATCAAAGCTTGGCAACTATAATTACGCGCTGAAGCCAACCAAGAACCCGTTACTTGAGTTTCCCTGCCTAAGTTGTTACATGCTAAGCAAGAAAGGAAGTTTAAATACTTTGAAACATAGCAGGAACGTGGGTGAAACTCATTAGTACTTAGGGCAATGTGTAACGAAAAATATGTTATAGTCATTTTACACCCTAATAATGAAATACAACGTGATCGAAGCATCTCAGTTTAGAGATTAAGAGCTTATTAAACCTTCCCGAATTAAGGATCCGTTATTCAGTCGCTTCTAAATTCTGAGAAGTTTAATTGCATTCAGGAATGTAGGATCCTATCTAGCATCCTTAATTCAGGATGAAATGGTCTCCGACATAACGGATGCTAAATTAAGGAGAGTGTAATCGCATTTAGGATGCTCCGCCACAGTAGTCATTTAAATAAATAGCGACTTTTGCTCCGACACAATAAAGCGCAACTCAGATCGGACACTGCTACAGTTCCTACGACGTCTCTTCTCTCTCTTTCTGATGACGCTAAGGTCTTTGAGATGAAAGAGCTTTTTGGAAGCGACAGCGCAAAAAAAAATGCTCCGAATTTAATTTTTTAAACTTAAATATCTTAAAAACTGCTTATGATAGACTTGCGCTGTAGAATATTTTTTTAGTTATTTCGATAAGGTCTTTGAGATGAAAGAGCTTTTTGGAAGCGACATCGCAAAAAAAAATTACCCACTTTTTACTCATACCCCTTTGATATTTTTTAAGGTCTTATCATGACGTCTTGTATCCGACCAAAAAAACCTTTTTTAACATAAGTAGACTGCATGTGTTTAGTTGCCTTGTAAAAAATATCAAAATAACGATATTTATTTTAAATATAGCTATAGTATAATATCGTTGGTATTTTTTTCTCGATATATCAATATTTCGATATTTTTTTTGTATACATAAATATGTTTCGATATATTTAAAAAATATCGATACGATATACATTTGATTTATTCGCCCATCCCTATTAAGGACGCTGAATCAAGGAAGGTGTAATCAGAAGCTATCAGAAGCTCTGGCGACTGAATAACGGATGCTAAATCAGACTCTGAATAACGGATCCGGAATTCAGGAAGGTCTAATAAGCTCTTTAGACAAAATATGCTTTTGTCCATCTGTCTGTTCTCGCCTACAGGTCGCATTTTTAATCGATTTTGACGAAATTTGGCACACAAATCGATCGCAATTTTTATTGAGGTTATAATAGAGGGTGAGAGGTGCACTATTTTTAGTTCATTCTACACACATAAGATGTTGCAAAAAATTCTAAAAGGGGGTGTGGAGGGGGAAACCGCATTCAACCTAAATGAGGCTGCATACAGACAACGAAAGATTAAAACTTTTCCTATACGTTTGAAAGTATGAAAACAATTGACTATCGTAATAATGGTTGTCACTAATTTTTCAAGTCGAAAACTGTCCAAACATTTTGTACTGGATTTAATTTTTTTGAAGTTTTTTGAAATTTTTCGAAAAAAAACACCGCTAAAGAATGTCACAACCTGCGAGGTCTACAGCTCACAGAGCCACAAGTATGTCTGTGTAAATAATTGAGTTCTGTAACTCCAATAAATCTCCCAAACATAACTTTACAAACAAGACAACCGCTTATCTTTCAGTATAAAATTATTATGCTATTCTCTTTACAACCTTTATTTGGTCCTTTAAACAACACAACAACTAAAACTCCAAAATTGCATTCGCTATTTATAGCCTCTAAATTCATCTACAGACTTTCTTCCCGTCTTGTTTTGTAACTTGAGAACTGCTCTTAAGTGAGTCAACACGCTAATGTATTTAAAGTTCCAGCGAAGATGTTTTAAGTATGACAAAGCAAACAACTACAGCTCTCGGTGAAGACTCAACATGGTGTTAAATGAAGTTATTATTACTTCTTTTGATTGTACATAATCCGTTTTGTTTGAGAATGTTTTGTGGTGCGTATTGAGTGCGAGTAGTAATTTAAAAGTATAACACAATCATGGAAAAGTATCGAGGAGGAAAAAAATATGACAATAATAAATATAATGAAGTTGAAAGGAAAACTATTACTGCTAGGTAGACTTTACAAATTGAAGAGTAATAGTCGATCAACTTATAAAATTGTAAAGTTTTCGTAGATACAAATTTCACTGAATAGTTAGGTATTATACTTATTTATAATCGTTAGTTGTTTTGTATTAATCAAGGAGTTTATTTAATGGCCATATGGTATGGTATAATAAGGTGACTACGGAACCCTAACAGCGCATGACCCGATTTGCACTTGGCCGGATTTTTTATTTGGTCTTTCAAACAAAAAATAGTCTAAATTATTTTACTGTCGCTGGTACTCTTTGTGGCAAAATGAATTTTGACTTTTTTAGCGAATAGTTATTTCAGTGACTGCTGGCTGATAAGTATCATTATGTCCCTTTTTTTCTCTCAAAAGTTATACAAGCAATACAAGTTGGTGATGTACGGTAAAAGAAACTAGAAACATAGAACGCTATGCAATGCAGTGAGTGAGACAAAGAAAATCTATTGATATTTTTTTTCCACGTGCAAGCGCTCATTCTCCTTGTTGTGTGAAAATGTTCGAACTAGAATTTCATGTGGAAATTCCATCTTCTTTTTTTCGTGGTTTGTGGTCGGAGCCATTATGCATGTGAGAGTATCGAAATTGTAGGTCTACTAAAATCTACTTCCAATTTGCAATTTTAAGAACAAATATAATATTTAAATATCATATCAAAGAGAGTTCTTAATTCATTTCGGGCAATTCTTAATTGCCATTAAGCTGAGAAGGTACCTATTTCTCTTTTTTGCCGGGCTTGAGGCAAAAAATGTGGAAAAAATTGCAATTACAGTACATAAACACAAAGTTTAATTACCCTGTTTATGGAAAAATGGATTTATGGAAAAAAAACAGTAATTCCTAGAACATTTACTTTAACATTATTCGATCAGACATTATTAAATATATTTTAATATTAATATCATTCAATAGAGAAACTAAAAAGAATTTCAAAATTATCCAAAGAAAACAAATCAAGTACTTTTTAAAGTCGTTTTATCATACATTAAGATGCTTATTTCTTCTACTTTCAAAATCATAACTTTAATTATTTTTTATTGGTAACCCTATCCCCATACGTCCTTGGGTTATTCCCACGATACATTCACTCGACTGTGAATCAGTTCGCCTGTTGTTGTCATCCCGCGCGCACTGCATCAAACTACTGCGTCATAATCACACAAAGATAAACAATATCAATATGAACGACGACTCGTTGCAATACCTACCTACAGATAGATGGGAAGAACTAGAAAAATTAATTGAAGCCGATTGACCTCGAAGTATCTCCGTGCTCGCGGCCTTGCGGACACAACGACAACTGGAGACACTCGGCCTTGGTTACGGGTTCAAGGTGTATTGCCCCTACGGAGAACCGGCTAATGGAATGGTTGCACTTAATAACAAGGTACGTGCACTTAATTCTCAGTTTCCTGCGTTTTAGTTGTTCAATTGTAGAGAACATGAGATACGTAAAGCTCTACTTTTAATAAGATCATTGAATTCCAGGGTAGTCTCAAAGAAATAATTGTATACTGTCCACAAATTTCTATCACAGTACTGGAAAATACTTTATTGACAACTAATTTAGTAAACTGGAAGAAACCACTCATAATACCATTTCTGCCAAAAGATCTCTTTAAATGTATGGAAAGAATCTCGCAAAACATAGATGTGGAAATCGAAAACGAGGATGATCATCCTCCACATTTCATCGTCTTGCTGGATAAGAAAACGCCGCCATTTGAAAATCTTAGGTAAGGAAAAATAATGACGTACTAAAATAACCATAATTAACCCTTCAAAGCCCGGAAAATGAGACACAATAGATATTCCATTGTTATCCGGCCGCATGCGTCCGCTCGGGCGTTGATGAATTAAGCGAATTAAATAAGTAGCTTATTTTCATTAGTTGTGAAGTTTGTGTAATATATAATTAATATTATACCATTACATACAGTGTTTCCGAAGATATCAACTTTCAACTCCTCGAAGAAGAACATATTGAAACTGTCGACAAAGTCTGGCCAAATCGTTATGAAGGATCTAAATGGATGTTTCAACTCTTAATCAAGGCAAAATTTGGGTATGGTCTTTTCAAAAATGATAAACTAATGTCGTGTGTCTTTCTCAACGAAGTAGGATCGCTCTGCCATATGTTTACATTTGAAGCCTACAGGAATAAAGGCTACGGAACAATATTACTGAAACTTGTATGTAACGAACAATTGAAACAAAACAAAAATATTTTCGGCTACTGCGAAAAGGGAAATAAAGCACTTCAGCTATACAAGAAACTTGGATTTGAAGTACTGCATACTATACAATGGTGTTTTATCAAACCTAAATAATGAGAATAAAGTATTTTTTGTAAAAAATTGAATATTATTATTTTTATCTATCCTCTTCCTCTATAAAGGATTAAAACAAAAATGCATATTTTTATCAAAATACACATTACTAAATCGAACTTAAAAATATTTAAATAAACTCACCAATAGGAATATTATGTATTTCTCCATCATTGTAACCAGCGACTCCACATCTTCGTGTCAATACACACTTTATCTCATTTAGCCACTTGTCGTCATCCCAAGAGCACTATTGTAGAGCGTCTGACAAACTCATACTGAAACAAAACAAAGCGTATATAAAATTATAAATGATGAATGATTTATGAATGATTATGAATGAAGAAGTTGTTTGAAGCGGATAGGCCTCGACCTCGAGGTGTCTCCGCGGCCGCGGCCTTGCGGACACAACGACAATTGGAGACACCCGGCCTTGGATACGGGTTCAAGGTGTATTGCCCCCACCAGAGAACCGGCTAATGGAATGGTTGCACTTAATAACAAGGTATGTTTTTAACCGACTTAAAAAAGGAGAAGGTTCTATGTTCGTCTGTTTATTTGTTTTTTTTTTATGTATTTCCACCGATTACTCTAAAACGGCTGAACCGATTGACATGATTCAAACGTTACTTTATTAGGATTGTTGCGAAGTTGGTCCCATTTTTTGAAAATTTTAAATCGGTTGAGTAGTTTTTCTTATTGATCTTTGGCTATCATATGATATAAACGTTATAGTTTACTGTCTACTTCAAAGTCAAGTTTACAGGATAAATAGTTCTACCATTTATATCAATTTATCATTAATAGCCATCAGTATTTGTGCAAGTAAATGCATGTTTGTTAAAAAATAATATTCTTTCTATAAAAGTAAGCGATTGAAATGGCAAATATAGCTACTCATGCTTTTTTGTTGTCTGTCTGAAATTCCGTCAACGTCCTGTAATGGAAGATACACGGTGATTTTTGGGTGATTGCTTGGTAGTTTTTATGTTTTTCTTCCTTAAAAGTCAAATTACGAGTCAGACAGAATGGTTTTAGTCTACTTGATTCTAGTTTTCAAGATACAAGTGACATTAGCTACCTTTTTAAATAATTTTTTTTTAATAAATCAATAAATATAAATAAATATTTGACAACATCACGTACATTGCTCCGATTCCAAAGCAAGTAGTTATGGAAATCAAAGACAACGGTGGTATCACAAACACCCAGACCTGAGCCAATATAGAAAAGTTCGTTTTCTAAATTGACCCAACCGGGGATCGAACCCGGGACCTCAGAGATGGCGACACCTTGAAAACCGGTGTACAAAGCCACTCGACCACTGAGGTCGTCTAATTATACTAATTATTTAATTGTACTTTAAAATAAAATATTTAATAGACATGACTTTGACTCATTTCTAACATTTATGTCTTATTTTGTTCAGGGTGAATTGAACTGGAACAACATCCAATGTCCTAGTGATGACAATATAAAGCTTAGAGAATCACTCTTCAACACTCACTTAATGACACTTATCCGGTACCATACATGCCAGAGAACACTATCCAATGTGTTAATGAAATGGCAAAGAAATTGAATATGGATGTAGAATACCAAATAATATACTAGAAAAAATACGTATAAGTATAAGTATATATAAGTATATTATTTGGTATTATATAAAATAGCATAGTGAATGCTAAAATCTCAAAATTTAAAAATGGACGTAGAAGCTGAAGAAGTATAATATTTACAAGAAGCCGATAAGCAGTAAAGTGTATATATTTTTCAAGATAACATTAATTTAACTTAGTTATTACTTCTATTTATAATTATATGTTGAGGTTAAAAGTTTATAAAAATATTTTTTTTAAATTTTGAGATTTTAGCATTTACAATGCTTGCAGCGTAAGAGTTGATATATTAGAAGAAATTCGACGTTCCCACTAGTGGCTCGGTAGCTCAGCGGTCAGAGCATTGGACCGGATATCCAAAGGTCGCGGGTTCGATTCCCGTCCGAGAACATGATCTGGTGCGAGTCGTATTTTTTCAAGTATATTATTTAGTATTATATAAAAATAATGTTGTTTTAATAGTTACTAATTTAGTCAAAGCGTAGGTATTTTCAGCATCGACTTCTGCTAATGCTGCTGCTTCGTGTGTGGAAATGTTTGTACCCTTTATGAAGGACAAACAGCTGATTGGGTATAGAGTCGTTTCAGTAACTTCAATATTGGTTATAAGATTATAATTCCAACCTATCTCTGAAAAAGATCTACAGACCATAGATTTAACATGGCGCAATCGCTACAATGGCTCTCTTTGGTTATTTACCATGTTATGTCAAGCAAACTTCGGGTATGGTATATTTTAAAACCAAGAATTGATTTCCTGGGTTTTCAACAACGAAGTTGGAGCTCTCACTCATCTTTACACCTAAGAGGGGAAAAGGTTTTGCTCACATTTTGTTAAAACAATTCTGCAACATCTGTTTGAAAAAACGCAAAAATGTGTTCGCTTATTGCAGAAAAGGAGACACAAAAACAAATCTGTGCTAACGTTACATGAAATACAGAAAAATAAATAAAAAATGTAGAAAATTGCAAAGCGCTTTGACTGTTCCGAGCTACCGTTTTTTTTATGATGATTATTAACCCAACATTATTAAGATATACCATAATTTATTTTGTATTTACGGTAAAAAAACCTTAATAACTTCTAAAGCAAACTACGTTAAAGGTCACATTTTAGCTTTACCCAAATAAAAAAAAATTTTTTTTTGTATTTCCGAGTTATTTTCTGAGAAAGCTTTTCATTAGTAGGCACAATCACCATTTCACACACAGTTGTACACATAATAATAAATACCCTTCTTATGTATATTTTGTAATACTTCTTTGACTTAGCTCGAAAACTGTCACTAACTCTTTAACCCTAAAATTAGTATTATGTTTAAAAAGGTGTCAGATCCTCACTTCAGTTACTACGAGTAATAGATATTACATAGTGTACACGTATACAATCAAGCTAGTGAATATTTTGCGGGTGGTTGCCAGCCGCTTCGTTTTCCGTACATTGATCAAAGGGGACAGCCCGGCGCGGGCAGGGTTGCCACCGAAGTAATTTGGCCGGAGTTGTCTCTGAGATACGTTCAACGGGAATAGTTAGGTGAAAAGCATTACCATGACATTAGAATATCACAATCTCAAACAAAAGAGAGAGTTGCATTTTAGAATTGTATAAAATAAACTGATATTTTATGAGACTCCTCATCTCTTAAATTGCTGATATTGTTCCAAAAAAAAACACATTTTGGAGGAGATGCAATAATTTACCGCACCTGCCGGCATCACTTTCCTACGTCACGTAACCTATTCACACCAACACTTTTCATAGGTCATACCTCATTGAATTGTAAATACTAACTATAAAATTAGATTTTTATCTCAATTCTGTCATCACAGCCCTAGATATGGGCGCCAAACACAGCTGGATGGCGACGGAGTACGGCGCCGGTCGGCATCACTTGCCTACTACCTATTCATACCGACATATAATTCATACTCGCTCGTCAAAGAGACGAATTAGCAGGGTTTATGAATATTACATTTAAAACAAATAAATAAGTTCCTAGTTTGTTCAATTAATAATTCTATTATGATGTTGTTGAAATGGTTTACAATTTTTATCTAGAAATCACTCTTTTGATTAATAGAGTACCTACACTTCTATCTAATATACAAAACTTGCGAGTTTATTTTTAATATTTGGTGGTAGCTATTAAAGAACAAATCTGTAATAAAATTGTATAAACAGCGAACTTCAAAAACGTATTTTATGAATAATTACCGAAAAAACCGGCCATGTGCGAGTCGGAATCGCGCAGGAAGGGTTCCGAAAAAATCACGTTTGCTGTATGGGAGCCCCCCTTAAATATTTGTTTTATTTAAACTTAATTATTTACTTTTAAAGTGAATATATGTATAACTAAATATTCTGTGAATATTTCAAGCGTCTACCTGTTGCCGTTATCAATATCGAGTAAAAACGAGCAATAAAATATAGCCCCCTTAAATATTTATTTTATTCTGTTTTTTAGTATTTGATGTTATAGCGGCAACAGAAATACATCATCTGTGAAAATTTCAACTGTCTAACTATCACGGTTCATGCGATACAGCCTGGTGACAGACGGACAGACAGACAGACGGACAGCGGAGTATTAATAATAGGGTTCCCGTTTTACCCTTTGGGTACGGAACCCTAAAACGACGCTAGATTTTTCTTTGCACATTAGAGCAATTACTTATAAAACGCGTTGAACATCAACATCCAATTGTAATTTGATTTAAACACCAAAGTTAAACTGCCGGAATGTTCCTATGTAAAGTTAAATTGAAACAACTCAAATTATTTAGTATTGTATAACTTAAATGTATTTTCAAAGGGCTGATTTTGGAAACAAACCTTAGTTTTAACAGTCTATCCCCGGTCGCTTTCTGTTATTTCTCATAATAAAGTTAAGTTGTAAAGAAGTTTATCTTTTATTAAAAATATATTATTACACCGGAATAGGACTAAATTAAACAATTGCTTGTTTGATTTTATAAAAGTCCGCAAATTATAACTATTGTCCACTCACAGTCCGCCCTTTTTACGAAACACAAACTGACAAAAAGCTTTTCCAACTATACTTTATCTGTTTATAGTTACAGAGCTAGTGACAAAATACTGCAAAAGGTATCTCAAGGCCCATCATTCAATATAATAATAGTGTTCAGGGTGTACGTGAGTCAGCACCTACTCGCAAGGCCAGGAGGTGGAACACCTGGCGTCAGCACGCTTTCGAGTGCTTTAAGCGACTGCTGACTGCCTATGTTCCATGAATCTGTGGTCTGACTATTTTTTTTCATAAATTATGCATAATAATTAAGCAGTATACGAATTTTCAGTCTTCAGAAAGCTCTTGTACCGACCTCAAAATTGTGACAACTTACGTGGCGTGCTGACTCGGCATGTTCCATAATAATGCGGTCTGACTACCTTCACATTTTTTTTGTACTATATTATTCTCTAGTATACTGCCAAATTTAAACCTTGAGCTAACTCTTGTCTTGAGCATATTGAAATTTTACATGTTTGAAAACGTGCTGAGGCCAGGTGTTCCACTTCCTGGTTTTGCGAGTAGGTGCTGGCTGCCTCATGTAAACCCTAAACACTATATCATATTGAATGATGGGCCTTGAGATACCTCTTGCAGTATTTTGTCACTAGCTCTGTAACTATTATTTGTGGAGATATTCAAAAAAGGTTGTAAGTACTTTTTCTTTTTAGTAGTGTTTGCATACGTCCAAAGAAGGTTACAATAATTAGAGGTATTATATTTACTGGGCCACCCCCAAGTGTCCTTTGGGATATGAAGATATTATCAACTCATTACGTGCAAGGAGGTGAGATAAGAATTAAGGGCCTAAGTGGGGAATAATGGCACTTCTCAATGGCCGCCGGAACCTTTTGTTATGTTTTCTTTGTGCTCATTTGGCACTCCCGTTAAGGATCTTGAATTAAACTGCTTGGGCACAATAAAGAATTAAGTCGGTTCAATGACTCGTGATTACAAAGAAGTATACACTTTGTCTTTGTCTTCTTCTTTGTACTCTAAGTTGACTTTGTAATGTAAAATTTATATTATAGTCAACATGTTACTATTTTTAATTAAATATTGCAATAATAAAGGTGCAAATGCTGTAGAGTTATACAATGAAAAAAATGGTAAGTGCCAAAAAAAGTAACGCGGTAATTAATTTACTAAACTAACAAATAACAATTGTTATAATATGGTTTTAAATTTCCATGGTTATTGACGTTATTAGAATAACTTAATATTGCTGAAATATCGGAGTCTCAAAAATAAACAGGTACGTGGTGTAAATCCCGACTTACTTTATTCTAATAACAATTGTTATGTTGAACATCTTTGTTGGAGAAGAATTGACAAGAAACTTAAGTTTAATTGTTTTATCTTATTTAATCACCAGTAGAACGCCAACTTTTGTTTATTGAAACTAAAAAACTGCATGTTAGTTTAATCAACCATTTACATCAACTTCAAATAAATAAATCAACATAGTTTTGCTATTAAGGATTTATCTGCACTGAACTGAAACATATAAGAGGATTATCGAAGCTTGTTTCGTTTCATTAAATTTAATATATCACAATAATAACTGTAACCCAATAGAGAAACGACATGAGGTATATTGAAAACAACAGAAGATTTAATAATTACCAAACTTTTTAGTTTTTAGGTAGTAAATATATTAACATCAATAGTTAATTGGTTTCTCTAACGGAAACTATTACTATGTAACAATATACAATAGGAGTAAGTCGAAGACGGTGTATCATAATCATTTTACATTACTCATTGATTAACATAATTCCACAGAATACCTAATGATAATGCTCCCACAATGTACGTTAAATAATAAAAACACATCAGACAACAAGATTAAGGAAACTTTTCAAATAAAAAACAATTTATAAAAGTACGAATGCGAAAGTATTAACAAGAGTACGTGAGGGAAGTGCTCCCTGAAGAAAAACAAAAGCCTGCGCCGAGTGTCTTTAATATACCGATATTTGGGGAAGGTATCTTTTCACGCACCGTTCATGAACTTGGCATACGTTACGTCATCCATTTATTCGTTAGTAAGGCGAGGAAAAAATATTTTGTTTGTGTAAAAGATACGAAACATATAATTTATAAGTTGTTTAGTAGGTATGTGTCTTGTGAGTAAATATGGACTCACAAGGCTTTTATGGGAGGAAAGAAGTATATTCCGCGCGCGATGAGAATAGGATGGAACCTTGTCAATGAGACGCGCACGTTACGCCGGCCAGCCACAGGGAAATCCAAAAACACGGTGTCACGCGTCCGAAGTGAGGGAACTTTTGCCGCAGCAACTTCAAGTAAGATAAACAATTAGTTGATTAATGAAATTAAAATTAGCTAATTAATCAATTCTCTTTGACTTTTTAATAAAAATACTTTGACAAGGTTGCATCCCATTCTCAACGGGCGCGGGTTATAACATGTTCGTTCTAACACAGATACCTAGATGTGAATTGTACATCGCAGTCAAACTACGCAAACGGCACAATCTCATTACCTACATTAATCATTCAATAAGTTTAATGTTACTAATTATAACATTATTATTAAGTAAGTTACAAATTATTTTAATTTATTAAAATAAAAATCCCATTGTTCTGTAAAAACAAGTAAAAGAAAACGTGTTTAAAAAAACATTTCAACCTTATTTCGACTGACTCGCAAAGTTTTTATGTACGACAAAGAACGACGCGACGAAGACAAGACGGCACTCAATTCAAACAATATAACTGAGCAAATGATTTCGTTGACATTACGGTGGCCGGAATTACAAATAACATCAATGGGACACCCCCAAACCCTCTTTCACCCACTCTAATATTCTTTTGTCGACTCATTGTTACGAAAATCCCATTTAACTGATGCAATGACGCGATTCTTTCTCGCATCTCACGATATACTCACTTGATGTCAGTGTATCTCGAAATGCGATTTGCTCCTTGCTTTATTGTAAGCAGCGAACTAAAATTTATGGAACAAGCGTTCCGCTATAAAATAACACCACACAAAAAATACAACCAAGTTCGCTGATTGTAAATACTTATTTTACTTCTCAGGTGCACGAAGGTTATCTATGTAAAAGTTCATTGACCTACATTTAAGGCTTTGTAACCAGCTTATAATTTTCATGCAAACATGGTATTCAGGATTATGCGTTTCTTCTATATTCCTATAACTACTGATGGCGATTCCAAACCAACTATTTGGCGTATTCACTAAAATCTACGAATTGAAAAGGATTTCCTCCAATTTATTATGAAGGAATGTAAACACTTAGCAGGATTTCACGAAAACCGCCTTTTTAATTATAGGGGTTAAGTTTAAGCTTCTATGATTTTAAAGATGCTCCAGTTTTTATTTTATTTCGAATTATGATCTTAACAGTCAATACAGCAATGATTTCCATTCCTTGAAATTTACGTTTTTTTTACTAGTGAAAATGACCATTTCGTCCATTCTAACTTAGCAGAGACTTATTTTCTTTCCTTAACACAATACATGTTGCATTAATTAGCTTATTATTCAAACATTAAAAGGTTTATAAACAATGTAAGTATACAAAATGCAACTTCTTTAAATTTCTTCATACAAATCGGAAATTTCGTATTGAAACTCTTAATTATAAATTAATTGAGTAAGAAAGAGTTTGTTTTAATTTAGGAATTTTAATTGTTGTTGTTGTTGTTGTTTGTTTTAATTCCTAAATTAAAACAAACTCTTTATTACTCAATAATATTGTCAATTAATCAGTCTACATGACATTAAGAGTTATCTTCTACGCCATCAGCCCTCGTAAATGCGAGTTAATTTTATCGACAGGTTAATGTAGAATAAACGTCACAGCTTGAGTAACAAACTAATTGGATTTGATCCCGTAACACTCCTTAATTAATAATGCTATTGGATAACACGACACACGTTCCATCGACCATTTTTAATAACCTGTCCTTGGTAAACTCTATTATGTAGCTACAACGAGCACCTTTGTATGTTACCTACTGTGAATTTGACTTATATTGCAAAACCAAAACTGATCAATATCATTCATACGTAAATTAAATTTCAACACACTGTGGGTTTCCAAAATTCCAAGTCGGTTGATTCAATGATCGTATAAACCCAAATTATTATAAGTTCAAGTTAATGTTCCCATTTCCCGTCATTACAAAAATATCTAAGAAAGTTATCCTGCTGTGGATAGGGATTATTGATATTTAAGCTTAAGAAAACAAATGAATTCTGTCTCTGGTGTAACTGGTAGCGGCACCGGCTCATTGTTGCTTTTAATTTCCAACATCCAAGTGCTTTTAGACTAATTTTACGACCTTACTAAGTTCTACGCCACGCCACGACGTTCCCACTAGTGACTCGGTAGCTCAGCGGTCAGAGCATTGGACCGGATATCCAAAGGTCGCGGGTTCGATTCCCGTCCGAGAACATGATCTGGTGCGAGTCGTATTTTTCTAGTATATTATTTAGTATTATATAAAAATAGCATTGTGAATGCTAAAATCTCAAAATGTAAAGACCTTAAGGTTAGGATAAGAGCGATTTCAGTATTATTTTGAAGATGAATAGCGTAATACATAGCTCTATCTTAAATTTAACCCATCAAAGTCCGGAAAATGAGACACAATAGATATTTCATTGTTGTCCGGCCGCATTCGGCCGCTCGAGCATTGATGAATTAAAACTTTTTATTTTAATGCATAGGGCAGTAGTTAAGTTACAAAAGCAGATAAGTTGTTATACGGCAAAAGTATAATATTCCGAACACGTCAAATTGTGTA
Organism: Catoptria pinella; assembly: GCA_963556745.1. Classification (NCBI taxonomy): domain Eukaryota; kingdom Metazoa; phylum Arthropoda; class Insecta; order Lepidoptera; family Crambidae; genus Catoptria; species Catoptria pinella. Next base: position 5,239,719 of record OY750775.1, on the reverse strand, counting down.
AAGGGATTAAAGCGAGGGTTAAAGAAAATTAAAACTTTTTGATTGGTCGCTACAAGATCCTACGGATCTGAAATTAAGATATATATCTCTTTATATCTTTATCCAGACACGTATTGAACCAGAAACGCGATTCAATGATTTTGGCTCGATACATTTTAATTTCGAAAATACCTCTTTAATTCATCAACACCCGAGCGCCCGCATGCGGCCGGATAACAAAGGAATATCTATTGTGTCTCATTTTCCGGGCGATGAAGGGTTAAAATTCTTGAGGTTAAAATTATTTAGAAAGAACATTAGGTATTCAAGTAGGGATTGCTTTAAGTAAAATGTATCATAAATATTCACAATAGTGTAGAAGCATTTCTCTTTAATCGCTATAGTTATTTACAACGAATTGATTTCGTGTTTTTTTTTTCGCCTATTCTTCCTAATCGGCATTGTTTTCTCATTGCTATCTCGAGTCGTTTATCGTCTCAACCACACCGATGCAATAAGCCAACATTGCAAACGAGAATGTATAACTCGTTTTCCAACAGAATATTCTTTTGGACATGATTTGTATACATCTTTTTGCACATTCCGTTAATTTTTACATTAGTACCTTTATATCTAGGGACTATCTTTGGATACAGAATAAATGAAATTAAATACTATTTTTCAAATGGATTTTTAACTAACAATAAATAAATAATAAATAAATAAATATTTGACAACATCACATACATTGCTCCGATTCCAAAGTAAGTAGCTAAAGCACTTGTGTTAAGAAAATTAGATATATCACAAACACCCAGACCTGAGCCAATATAGAAAAGTTCGTTTTCTAAATTGACCCAAACGGGGATCGAACCCGGTGTACAAAGCCATTCGACTACCGGAGGTCGTAAAAAATAAAACAATTGATGACTAATGATTATGAATGCAGGATATTTTTATACATTTACTCCACTTTTTTTAATGATGGCCAAGGCAAGCTCTATCGCGCCTGGTGGTGATGTGATCTCGATGAAACGTGCTTTCATAGAAGTAGGTAAACTATTCACTCGCGACTTGAAGGCCCCCCCCAATTGTACTTATCAGGAAACACTTACCTGAGTAAGAAGTTCCACTCTTTAACGGTACTTACCAATTAAGTGACATGCTTAGACTGCTGCATCATATCACTACCATAATAACGCAATCCACACAAATATAACTTATAAATTAGAAATTGTGTCAGTATTTATTATTTGTAAAGTCTGTTCGGTATGTTTTCAAAACATAACAAACAAACAAAATAAAATCATTAGAAAGTTTGCAGTTAGGAAAATGACATTTTATGCTTCAAAGTTCCTTTTGGCTCGGTCACGATTTCTTATTAGCTACAAAACACCCATCAAACTCCTATAAAGGTGGGTGTAAAAGAACTTCGTAAAGTAGCCATTTGCTGATTGCCGTGGTCTGCCACGATAATGAACAGGGTAACGACACGCCGGTTTTAAAGCACATTACTGGTTTTAATACTAATTATCTTTGCAGATGAGCGAAATCAATTTATTTTTAGTGATTATATCAATATGGTTGCGATAATAAGAAAATTTTAATTAATGCATTTGATAGCACAATTTATCTTCTTATAAAATAATTTAAGCGTAACTACAGTTGGGAAATTAAAAAAGAAGTCTTTTGTCTTCGATTGTCTGTTGTAGTTAACAAAACAATAACATCATGTCTTTTATGATAGTGAACAGGGAGATCCATCTTCTACGAATCTACGTAGTACCTATGAATATACATAAAAGTATACAGGGTTACTTGTAAAACACCAACAACTTCGCAGGAGTAGATTACTAACATCATAAACAACATTTGTTCTACGATTTTTCCGTAAACAGGCAAAATAATTCGACTTTTCATACAAAACTTGATCAGCTGTACGGAAATTTTGTATCAAAAGTCGAATATTTTTTGTCTGTTTTCGGAAAAGTCGTAGAACAAATGTTGTTGTTTATGATGTTAGTAATCTACTCCTGCGAGGTTGTTGGTGTTTTACAAACAACCCTGTATACAGTAATGAGGAAAGTACCTTAAGTAACTAGTATGTATACTTTGACGTCAAGAAGTGCCTTTAAAGGTTTACATTAAATAAAAATAAAAATTATTTGACTTTGACTGACTTTGAACATTTTCTATTGCATAGCAAAGAGAGAAAAACGGACGACAGTTTTTCCCTACCGTGTATTTAATTATAAGGAATACAACATTTTCGCAACAAAGGCACAGATAACTTGTAAAACGCGCTTGTCTTCCTGTTGCGACCGTTTCATTAAAACGTTGCACTAAAAGCCAACCCGTTTTGGAGTGAATTCATTATTATTTGTACGGTCAGCCTCAAAACATTTTTGTACTATGTTACACTATTGATTGCGTTTATATAGGGTTGCATCTTGCATCCGCCTTACTCAAAATGAGCCCAATGATTGGAGTGACAGAGAACTAAAGCACACAAAGATTTTAGCTAAGAAGTCTTTGAGTATTCGGCCGTTAGTGTGAAAGGGGTTTAACTTAAGGGCTTTCATAAAACGCCATCTATAGAATTTTTTGAACTATTTTCGTATGTATCGCTATCATAAAAAAAACTATGGAGTGCGGATCAAGTTCGTATCGCGCTCAAATGTTCAAATTCGTAGTGGAAATCTTATTTGCCTTAAATCATAGAAGGTAGTTCTATACACAATACAAAATCTTGACGTCACACATGTAGAACATAGTATATCTACATTAAAATAATAAAATATCCATTATTCCTTCGATAGCTTTTTCCTTCTTTATTCATACTGTCAGTGTCAATATTTTTACATAGACTAGAAACCTATTTTAGGGAAAGGAGTTCTTAACATTTTCTCCCGCCGCAGACAAATTCTTCTGTTTTTCTGATAAAGGATACTGAGGCTGACTGTACATTACAGCAAAGCTGTATAAAGGGTAGATGTACAGTTTTGCTTTAGTAAGTGTATTGGATAAATTATATGATTAAATGTTTCACATTTACACGCCTATCTGCACATGATAAAAGTCAATAATTTCCGCGAACTGATATGAAAACTGTAGAACTGAAAATAAATAACTAATCAATAGTACTAAATAATATACTAGAAAAAATAGGACTCGCACCAGATCATGTTCATGTTTGTGATATATCTAATTTTCTTAACACAAGTGCTTTAGCTACTTACTTTGGAATCGGAGCAATGTATGTGATGTTGTCAAATATTTATTTATTTATTATTTATTTATTGTTAGTTAAAAATCCATTTGAAAAATAGTATTTAATTTCATTTATTCTGTATCCAAAGATAGTCCCTTGATATAAAGGTACTAATGTAAAAATTAACGGAATGTGCAAAAAGATGTATACAAATCATGTCCAAAAGAATATTCTGTTGGAAAACGAGTTATACATTCTCGTTTGCAATGTTGGCTTATTGCATCGGTGTGGTTGAGACGATAAACGACTCGAGATAGCAATGAGAAAACAATGCCGATTAGGAAGAATAGGCGAAAAAAAAAACACGAAATCAATTCGTTGTAAATAACTATAGCGATTAAAGAGAAATGCTTCTACACTATTGTGAATATTTATGATACATTTTACTTAAAGCAATCCCTACTTGAATACCTAATGTTGTTTCTAAATAATTTTAACCTCAAGAATTTTAACCCTTCAACGCCCGGAAAATGAGACAAATAGATATTCCTTTGTTATCCGGCCGCATGCGGGCGCTCGGGTGTTGATGAATTAAAGAGGTATTTTCGAAATTAAAATGTTCGAGCCAAAATCATTGAATCGCGTTTCTGGTTCAATACGTGTCTGGATAAAGATATAAAGATATATATATCTTAATTTCAGGTCCGTAGGATCTTGTAGCGACCAATCAAAAAGTTTTAATTTTCTTTAACCCTCGCTTTAATCCCTTTACACATTTTCACGTGTTCGGAATATTATACTTTTGCCGTATAACAACTTATCTGCTTTTGTAACTTAACTACTGCCCTATGCATTAAAATAAAAAGTTTTAATTCATCAATGCTCGAGCGGCCGAATGCGGCCGGACAACAATGAAATATCTATTGTGTCTCATTTTCCGGACTTTGATGGGTTAAATTTAAGATAGAGCTATGTATTACGCTATTCATCTTCAAAATAATACTGAAATCGCTCTTATCCTAACCTTAAGGTCTGTACATTTTGAGATTTTAGCATTCACAATGCTATTTTTATATAATACTAAATAATATACTAGAAAAAATACGATTCGCACCAGATCATGTTCTCGGACGGGAATCGAACCCGCGACCTTTGGATATCCGGTCCAATGCTCTGACCGCTGAGCTACCGAGTCACTAGTGGGAACGTCGAATTTCTTCTAGTATATCAACTCTTACGCTGCAAGCCAGCGCAGCGTAAGAGTTGATATACTAGAAGATTAGTATTATATAAAAATAGCATTGTAAATGCTTAAATCTCAAAATTTAAAAACTAATCAATAGGTTATTTGTAGCCTGTCTAACGTTAGCACTAGGGCATAGCTTGAGTGATTAAAAAACTAAAGCCTTAGCTATACCATAGCCATAACATAACATAGGTAATTCTCAAAAAGAAATTATTATTTTATTTTATAATATGATACTCGTAAAATCTTGCTTTAGGTAGGTACAAATTATACTTTTTTAATTCTCAAACTTAGTCATAAAGAATACTAAAAGTACATTATTCAAAAACAATTTCACTTAAAGTTCCCCTTTGTGAAGTTTCTCGGCGAAGAATTCACTTTTTAACTGATCCCAAAAGTTTATTCTATTCTCTTCGGGGGCATCGACCATTTTGAGTTTGCGACTCAAATTCATTGCTCTTATGGATTTGTTGGTCCCCAAAGGCTCCCATTTGATATCTCCCATATTATCTTTATCCTGTGGCGTCGGATTACTGAAAAAAAACATGAGGAAATATTCTTAACAAGTTGTGTTGTTGTGCTTGATTATAATAGCTAAAAATATTACGACATCACAGCGACACTTGTAATATATCAAATTAATTTCTTGTCCAATAAAATCTTATTTGAACTTGATAAATAAATCTTGTTTTATTTATTTTATTATTATTATTTATATATAGTTTTTTCAAGAATTATGTAGAAGTATCAATTCCAACATTATTTTTTACATTTTTACAAATATTGTTCTTTATTTTCTAGACTCCTTTTTGAAACTAATTTTAATTTCACTTAGCTATACCAGCTATTAGGTATTCTGTGGCTATACTTAACTGAGTCAAATTAAAATTAGTTTCAAAAGTTGGTAAGTGAGCCAGCAGGCCATATAACTTCACAATGAATATTTCAAGAGCCTCTGAATTGTTGTTTCAAATTATTCATTTATTCCAAACTAATGTCAAATATAACAATAAAGGTTTTAAACCTCACCCGCTCCTAGCGAAATTTGCAAATAGTCGCACGAATTTCTTGATGAAGTGTCTTTCAATTGAGGCATCAGCACTATTATAGTTATCGCTAAAAGATTTACATCTGAATAGGTAACAGATTTCGTCCCCAGAGGTAGCCCCTTTCCAATCTAAATTTCGCACCGATGAATCCCAACCAGCATTGAACAACCCTTTGAATGAAAACCTGTATAGATAAACATTGCTATTGGATACCTCCGCGTGAAGGCGTGCCTGACGCACTACTGGATAAATCACTTGATCCGAAACATATTTTGCATAACGTCTCAAGCTTCTCTCTCCAATAGTCCCGTTAACAAAATAGAAATCCATAATTTTCTTTCTTATCTTCCGATATCGTTTTGATTCATATTCATCCTTTGTTCCCTCGAATGGTAATAAATATTGGAAATTGTAATTCAAATACTTCAAAAGATTTTTATTATCGGCAAAACCTTGCAATTTGTAAAGAGATTCCAAGCTCGTATAACCTATAAGAATTCGAACATTATTATTTGTTCGTGATTTGTAAACATCCAAAGGGTATTTGTTCATGAAGGCGTCTTCCGATGTTTCTATGCTAGCACCGAAAGCGTTGATCAATCTCTGACTATCTCTAACCTCCGTAGAGTCGAAAATATCTTGAGATGCTAAAGTTAATTCTGTAGTTGAACAGTTCTTAAGCATTTCATAAAGCTTAGTACGATTTAATTTCTCAAAAGGTCCACTTAAATTCCAATAAAGCTTGTTCATAACTTCGAAATTGTAGTTTCTGTATTCAGACGGTGACAGAGCGCTGCCACTCAGAATTATAAGTCTTGTGAATAAACCCTTAGCTACAGGAGTAAGAGGCAAGGAAGCAACTATTGTCGCTGTTTCTCTGGCACCGATGACTGTTATTCTATTTGGATCTCCATGAAAAGAACCGATGTAACTATTAATCCACTTCAAAGCCATCAATATATCTTTTGCCCCCATGTTGCCTTTGGCAAAATCATCTTCTGTATTTAAAAACCCAAATATGCCTTTTCTATACGAAACCATAACAACAACCACTTCTTCCTCTATAAAAAAATCTGGACTTAACTTGGAATTGTTCTCAAGCCAAACTATTACAGGAAGATTCCACGACTGATTGTAGAAAACTGGCATATAAATAGACGAATACAAGCTATCTTCGTCGTAGCATTTGCAAGTATCTTTCGGTAAATTACTGTAGTCAAACGTCCCATTACGCCATTCTTTCAACTCTGGTGGCTGGAATAATAAACACCAGTTCAGAGATACTGCGACAAAACACAATCGATGTAGTTTAATTTCAACAGGAAAATCACAAAAACAAAAGACTTTCTTTGTCGTTTCAACAAAAACTGACCTTGAACCTTAATTCACGTAAAGGCCTTTTAGCATAAGGTATTTTCCAAAAGGCATAATAAGGCTTATTTTCAAAAACACTAAACAATTGTTTTCCGAGTAAAACACTACCCTTTACTTGTACAAACACAGTTCCTTCTACACTTCTGGACACATAGACACTGCAATAAATAAAAACTAAGTAAACTAAACGATTCATTTTTTTCTCAGACATATTCTTCAGAAAAATTTGACTATAATGAATTTTCCATAATGATCAAACCGTAAGGCCACGTCGGTGTAAACTACTTTGAAAACCGTGAAAATATTTTCATAACATGAATTTCTATCTCGAAAATCTATCGAGTTATTCTCGAACTGAATATCACTGAATATTAATCATCAGTTTGATTTCAAGCATTTAATATGAATAAAATATGAGAATGTCAGACCTCCGCCGGTCAGGTGGAGGTCCGTGCCTATGAAGGTGAGTAAAAGAAATAAACAAATGAACATAAAAAAATCAATTCAATTATAAAATTATAGAAATTTTTAATTTTTCAACTATTTTGATTTCCAATAACTATACCCAATAACTATTTTATTGATTAAACTAGTTTTTTAATATAAAGTTTCCCTTTTTTAATATAAAGCATCAAGCATTTACTTTGTAATTAAAGTTGAACTAGTTGTCACCTACACTACATTAATTATTTTTCTATCAGTTATAGAAATCATAGGCCATAAAATTTAGATACTGCGTGTTTATTGCTGAACAGATTAATTTCGATAGTTCATATCAAACACATACGGGATCAGTGTCTATCGCTGGCTAAATGTGTATGCACAGTTGATTGCTATTTTAAAATAAATATAAAACAACCTATGTTAAACTATGTGTATTAAAGTTGTTCGAGTCTTATTTCTTACGACTATTTTTACTTTGAATAATGCGGAGAAACCAGTAGTGGGAACCACTCATGGAAAAGTACAGGGAAAAGTTTTGAAGAGTTTACTGAATGAAGTGGAATACTATGGATTCATGGGAATTCCTTTTGCAAAACCTCCCGTAAAGGATTTGAGATTCCTGGTAAGCATCAGTGGACGTTATTATAACTTACATTTTTTAATTATTTCAAAAGACTGACGTAATTTAAATTAAGCTTTGACATGTGGTAAAACTAATCATTTATTATTTCTTAAAATATATTGTTTTAAATACAATACAATATAATATAAAAGATTTAAATATAAAATTTTGATAAAAGGTATTACTGTATTTACATATGCATACCAAAAATTTAACCTAAAGATTATAATTAAACATACTTCTTGTATCTTTCCAGCCTCCACAACCAAACGAGCCATGGAATGATACCCTTGTTGCTACAAAGGAGAAACAAGCATGCATTCAATTCAACAACAACATACTGAAGGGTCAACCCCTTGGACATTATGGCTCGGAAGATTGCCTTTACCTTGACATATTTACCCCTAAAACAGACGACAAAAGGCGCACCGTCATTGTTTTCGTTTACAATGAACATTTCACGGGCTCTTACAATAAAACAAAGGACTATTCTCCAGACTTTTTCATTGAAGAAGATGTAGTCGTCGTCATGTTGAGCCACAGATTATCAGTCTTTGGTTTCCTCTCCTTAGAGGATGACGTTGTCCCCGGTAACGCTGGCCTTAAAGATATTGTCGCTGCACTAGAATGGGTGAAAAATAATGTAAACAGATTCGGGGGCAACCCTGACAAAATTACCTTGATGGGGTGTCAAGGAGGCGCCGTCGCCATAGACTTATTACTTCACTCCAATTCCAAACATTTATTCCACTCTGTCATTCTACAAAGTGGAACATCATGGAGCTCGACATATTTACAGGAAAATTTTCGAGAAAGAGCCTACAAATTAGGAGAGTTGCTGGATAGGAAATCAAGTACTAATTCCATATTATTAAAATACTTGAACGAAGCCCCAGTATTGGACATTTTGGCTAAAGAACTCCACGCGAACACACAGGATTACTTCAAAGAGAATCAAAGAAGTTCATTAACGTTCAGTCCCATTGTGGAGAAGCAGCCGGGTGGGCTTATAGCCGGATACCCCGAAGATAGTTCCGAAAGAATAAACATCCCCATTATGATTGGATTCAACTCTCGAGAGGGATTACGGCCGACTTTGGAATATCTTCTCGAGCCACGTTACCTTAGTTTTGTCGAAAAGGACTTTCCTTTCATAATCCCCATCCGAGTAAAGTTTAGGTTCAATCCATTAGATGAAAGTTTTTACAAGGCTGTAGATGAAATAAAGAAATTTTATTATAAGAAAGGAAAAGTTACGATCAGAAGTGTTGACGAACACATGACATATTTAGGAGATACATTGACGGCATACGCAGTGGATTATACGGTAAAAGCATATTCAGAAAGATCATCAAGTTCTCTGTATTATTATTATTTTGATTATTACAGTAATTTGAATGAAAACAAAAATAATTTGATGAAACTTTCTACTGTCGAAGAAGGAACCTGGGGGGCAGCCGGGGGCGATGAACTTTGCTATTTGTTTTACTGTCCGGATTTGAAGAAACAATATCTGAAACACAACCAAACAATGTCTGAAGAATTAATTATGCAAAGAAAATTAATCAAGATATGGACCAACTTTGCGAAATACGGGTACATGATTGAAGTTGACATTTTAATTTGGCTTTAAAATTAATTTAAAATAATATTTAAAATTGATTAATAATGTTTGTTTTATGTTACAGAAATCCTACGCTACACGAAGATGCAGCTTTAGGTGGTTTGGAATGGCCAGTGTACAATACCGACACAAAAAAATACCTCTACATAGGGAACCGACTAGAAGTAAAATCAGATTTACTCAGAGAAAGATTTGAATTCTGGGATGAATCTTTTAAGAAATGGGAACAAATCGTTAAAAACATAAATATTACTAAAAATAAAAAAGATGAACTGTGATGATAGTGTTTGATACTTTTGACTATTTTATGAAACATGTGTCATTCCAAAAATAATGTTCTTCAAAATAATTTTAGTAAAGAAATATTAATGATTCAAAAAAGAAATTTGATTATTTATTTATCTATGACCGAGTTTATTAACACCTCTTTTATGCAAACTGTACAATTTTACTCTGTATAAAAAACCTCGCTTAGAATATCACGTTTTCGCATTTAACTTATATAAAAATTACATTTCTTTAATTCAGCCACTTGATATTTTTTTAAGAATTAAATATGCGTATAGTTTATTGACATAAATATTTAGGACATTTTACTTAATTTTCTACATCCATCAATTCCAAACTAATCCTCTGTTTAAATGTTCAGTAGCAACCACAAGAGACAGCAAAAGTATTAAATTTACAACTCCAACAATTATCGCTCAATGATAAAAGTCATAAGGACTAATAGATTAGCGATGATTACGGAAAGTACACGTCAGTTTTAATACATCAATAAGCTAGGAAGTATACATTGTTGTATAAGATCGCATCAGTACATTCGGAATGGACGCCTTAAAAATATTTAGTGGTTTAGTTTGTTTATTTACTTTAGTTCATGGAAAAATTGTAGTGGAAACGAACTCTGGAAAGGTAGCAGGCGTGGAAGTAGCGTCTATTATACAAGATGAGAAATTCTACTCGTTTTATAGTATACCTTATGCAGAACCACCTATAGGCGCTAATAGATTTATGGTAAGTTTTTCGAAATCATTATCTCTCTTATTGGATTGTGATTTATTAGATGTTTCATGTCTTACGGTAACGAATATCATGCAACTTTGTTTTAAGTGGACTTTTAAATTTTAGGCACCAAAACCACATCCTGGTTGGGAAGACATATTAGAAAACAAGAAAGAGAAAAAGCCATGTGCCCATTTCAATTTACCTCATAGACCATTGAAAAATTATGGATTTTCCGGCAGCGAAGACTGTCTATTCCTTAGTGTTCATACACCTAAGTTGCCAAATAACGATGACCCTAATCTACCTGTCATCGTTTTTCTTTTCAACGAGCACTTCCAAATAGCGTACAATGCTTCTAAAGAATATGGACCTGATTTTTTCATGAAAGAAGGCGTCATTGTTGTAACTGTCCAACATAGACTCGGTGCATTGGGATTCATGTCCTTCCAGGATGATTTACTGCCTGGTAACAATGGATTGAGAGATGTCCTCTTGGCTCTCAAATGGGTACATACAAATATTCATAAGTTTGGAGGGGATCCGTACAAAATCACTTTGATGGGCAGTGACGGGGGCGCCGTGATGGTCGATTTATTGTTGCATTCTCCCAAAGCAAAGGGTTTATTCAAAGGTGCCATAATACAGAGTCAAACTTCATGGAATAGTATGTACCTGAATTCAAAAATTAGGGAAAGAGCGATTGATTTTTCGAAAGAACTCAATGAACATGCGACCACTAGTTCGTATTTACTCAAACGAATAGCTTACTTAGGCGCTGACAAATTGAGTGAAGCTGAAGAACGTTCAGTTCACGCTGATGAGGCGCGGACTTATCAAAAAGGTATTATCCCATTCGGTCCAGTTGTGGAACATAATCACCCTGACGCGATCATAACAGAATATCCTGAGAAGAAGCCCATTGATATCGACATCCCAATCATGATTGGATACAACTCCCGGGAAGGTATTGAGCATAGCCAACACTTTCTACAGAGACCTCCGTTCCTCACGTTTGCAGATAGAGACCTAGTTTTCCTGTTTCCGTATAGAGTAGACCACTACTTCGACGTACTCTCGCATATATATTACCAAGCTTTGAAAGACATAAAAGACCACTACTTCGACGAAGGTTATATTAAAGTCAGTCAACCAGGAGAATATATAAGTTACATGCATGATCTTTTGGTGTTTTATCCATTGGACTATACTGTGAGGAAATATACGAATGAGAGCAAGACTTCAGTATACTACTATTCTTTTGACTTCAGTGGAGAGTTCAACTTGAGAAAGCAAATGAACTTGAAAGATGCCGTGACTATAGATGGTACTTGGGGTGCCGCGACTGGTGACGAACTCTGCTATTTGTTTGTTTGCAAAGCTCTAAAGAAGTCTTACAAGAAAGCAATGGAGGACCCTGATTCCGAAGAAATCAAAGTGATGAAGAATATGGTCCGACTCTGGAGTAACTTTGCAAAAACTGGGTAAGGATATTATCTCAAACCTCTTAGCGTAAAATTATTAAAAATAATTTGATGGATACGTTTTTGATATACAGCGCTCTTCCTTAGCGGTGCTTTCAGCCTGTCAAATTGAAGAAAGAAACGCCTTAAAAGATATTAAAATACAATGTAAAAAATATACATAATTATTAATTATAAATTGCATGATCTGATTAAACTGAGTATCTTAAATTTCTTTGAAAATGTTAATAGTTAGATCGGTACTCTAGATAAATCTTTCTAAAATTGAAGCACCTGTTGACTAGCATAAACTATACGTAGTGATAATTAATGGAGGAACTAAATTCTAGTAAAGCAAGGAACATTCTAGATTTCTGGCTATAAGTGATTCCGGAATAGATTTATACTGTGCTTAATAATTCTTGTGTAAGGCTTTTAGAGCTTAAGCAGAGAATATATATTACTAGTCGAGTAGCCACAACGCTGAATCTACTGTTACTGTTTTTGATATTCTGGTTCTGATTTTCATAGATAAATATATAAAATACCATATAGTGTCTAGGTGATTTCTCAACCATCTTTGTTTAGACATTAAAAAAATCTTGGGGTCAATCAAAGCATTAATGATTTTACCCAATATTCATTTTTTTATTTTTCCAGAAACCCAACCCCGCCTGGTGATGAACTGCAATGGAAACCCGCTACCAAAGAGAACAAGGAGTGCCTGGTGATCAGTGATGAACCCGAGGTGAAGAGTAGACTGCACGAGAAGACCATCACCTTCTGGGACCAGTTCCTCGAAAAATACGCGAGTTTAGCCAAAGATGGAGTAATTAAAGACAATAAAGATGAATTATAAGATTTTAAGTAAAAGGTGTATTTTTATTTTGAAATGCTATTTAATGATATGGAAAATATCCCACACTTATATTTTATTCTCTATAATGGGCCAGAAAAAATAGTTACTGAAAACAAATCTTTAATATTTATCGAGCACCATAATAAATACACAGAACAATATGAAATAATAGGCGGCCTTATCGCTAAAAAGCAATTTCTTCCAGGTGGAACTAGACAGGATAAAATAGAAGATTCAGAAACATAACATTTTTTAATCATCAAGAACAGAAGGTATACCTTAGAAATTATAAAAATATTTTACCTACAGTCGTCGTAGTAATCTAGAATGTAGTCGCATGAGCGAATGACGAACGCTTTCGAGGTTACGCACACTAAAACAATGTACATGTGCACGCTTAACAACATCCATAGCCGAATGGACTTCGTGAGATATAACATCTGTAATAAATCAAAGGCATTACCAATTTACCAGTTACTATGGTTATATACTATGGAACACAGTAACAACCGTAACTGCAAAATTAACGGCTGGAGGTTCGAGCCCCTATTAGTGGCAAATGTTTCATTTAAGTAGATAAACGTATTAGATCAAAATCATTACTCATTTCAATTATACTATTTTGAGACAAATGATTCCTTGGCGTGAGTTGGCAAAAGCATGTTTCAGGACTGATCTTAATAAAAGAGACTGCTCTGTTTATCATAACTTACAAGACTTGTATTACAAGAATTTGCCTTGTGAAAATTTTCATTATTACACATAATGCGTTTATCAAAACTACACGTGTGAATTACAGGCTTCAAGTGTGATTATTTATTTCACAAGTATGTTATCAAACTTGTATTTGTTATTTTATTTAACAAAAAAATGTTTTAACGAACTTGTCAAATCTTTGGATTTGTGGACGTCTTAGACTTGTAAGTTTTGATAAACAAGGCACAGACCTTATGGTAATTATTATGGTAATTTTCGTTATTTTATTTACGATATTAATTAGTTCTAATATAAACAACTGTCTTTGTAAGCTAAATTATATAATATAAATTCTAGTCTATTCCAGAATAAAATTAGGCTTATAAAAAATTGCATTGTGAATACAAAATCTTAGTTAGCTATCTAGCTTTCACACGTAACGCAAAAATTGTTGACATTCACGTTGGATGGGTTACACGAGAAAAAACAAAACGTGTAATTTATACAACGTGTTAATGAATGAACCAAAAATGGGAAACCGTTTCTTCGGACCATCAAACTGAACAACTTTTACTATGGGTCCAACTCTGAAACAAAAAAAATCTGCTGTTTCATACAAAAATTAGTAACGAAAATATCAAAATGTATGAAAGCTGATTTTTTTCGCGATAGTGTATATGTATAATGAGTACCAAATGAAAAACTATTACATTGTCGCTTCTTAGAAATTGGTATTACTAACTGCCTTAAATTTTTGGAAGATTAACAATCAATGTATTTTCCTGCCTTAAGTAAGATAATTAATTTTAATTTGACTGTAATTTATCAATGGATAGATAGTACTATAATCTATTGAGTACGTGTACTTTAGTGTTATCTTTTCATTTAACTTGTCACAATACATGTGTGTGTGAAATCAAACAGTATTCGCTCAACATTAAATAAGTGAAACAAGAATGTTTAGTTTACAAAAATTCCTAGCAATTTTACTGATCATTATTAAGGTATGCCTTTGCGACGATGTAGTGGAAGTTAAACTTAAACAAGGGTTATTGTATGGAAAAACAGAAAAAACATACTTGAAGGAGAAAAATTATTACACATTCAAAGGAATACCATATGCTGAAGCTCCGGTCGGAGAATTACGGTTTAAGGTAAAGTAAATTTCTTACTACTTAGGAAGAATACAATTTTGGTCAATTTATCCATCATTATCAAATCAATCAACTTTCACACTTTACTTTCACATACAACAAACAGGTTTAATTTTAATGATAATGCTATTACCTACGAGCTACTTACTGGTTGCTAGTTAGCTACCAGTAAGTAGAAGTTTAAATTGATATTCGTCATGGCTAGCAACTGTTTTTATTTAAATAAACCTCAAAACATTGAATAAACAAGAACGTATCCTTTCTGAATAGACACTAAATATTATTTCAAATTAAAATATTATATCGTTACAGCCACCGAAGTCTCACAAAGGATGGGATGGTGCTTACGATGCTTACGATACCGAACCTCATTGCGTACAATACAACACGAAGATGCGCAACGGTGAGAAGTATGGCATCTCAGGTTCTGAGGATTGTCTTTACATCAGTGTATTTACTCCAAGCTTGAAGGGATCTGCTGCTGTTGTAGTATTTGACTACCATGACAATTTTCGAACAGGGTATAACGGAACAAATAAATATTCCCCAGAACTATTTGCGGAAGAAGATGTTGTTGTTGTGACCATCAGCTATCGTCTTAGTATTTTAGGATACTTGACAACTGAAGATGATGCTATACCCGCAAATAACGGCCTCAGAGATTACCTACTAGGTCTCAAATGGGTGAAAGAGAATATACAAAGCTTTGGAGGAGATCCAGATCGCGTTACTTTAATGGGCAGCAAAGGAGGTGCGTCCGTTGCCAATATTATGCTGTATTCTAAACAAGCTACGGGTCTCTTTAATGCGGTTACAATACAAAGTGGCACAATCTATGAAGCTATATATTTTCCAGAAAATCCAAAACAGTTTGCTTTTAAATTAGGTGAGCTGTTTGATATAAAAACTAATGAGAGTGATGGCTTGTTGAAAGAACTACAGAAATTAGACGTTGAAAAACTATACGATAAAGAAACCGATGTTTTAAAATCAAATATTGATGATCATGAAAAGTACCAGAGGAGTGTATTCCCTTTTATTCCGATTATCGAGTCTAATCATGAAGATGCAATATTAACTATAATGCCAGAAAACGGTAAAATTGTAAACGATGTTCCGGTTTTGATTGGTTTCAATTCAAGAGAAGGATTAGATCATGCATCCTACCTTCTATTTGAACCAAATCTACTGTCAAGTCTTAAAGACTTTTTCGTACATTTCCCGATTAGGACTAATTTCAGATTTGACGTTAACAATACCGCTTTCAAAGATTTCAAGGAAGATATCACACAGTTTTATTTAAAAGATGGATATTTGAATTACAATAATTTGTTAGAATACGCTGTATACGTCGGAGATACTTTACAAAATTACGCTATCAACTATGCGGCGAAAAAACTGGCTGCTGAATTGAAATCACCAACTTTTTACTATATGTTTGATTTTTATGGAGCTCTAAGTGAAACTATGCTTTTCATGGCCACGAACATACAATGGGGTATCGAAAATTGGGGAGCTACAGTAGGCGATGAGCTGTGCTACTTGCACATCTGTAATCGTATCAGGAAAAACTATGATTACTTCAAAGGGTTGACATCGGCCCAAAATGAAATTAAAGTACTGAGGAAGATGGTTAGACTGTGGACAAACTTTGCTAAAACTGGGTGAGACATTTTAGTTTATATCACCTATCTCATATAAATTCATTTTTTTACATTGTATCTCTATTCGTAGGTACATCATAATATATTTTAACCTGGGACCGATTGGATGCGGTTAATTTCCTTATACTTAATTTTTACGAAAGATAGGATGAGTTTATTTTATGTTAACTAGGTATTTTTGACGATCTTCATAATTCTAAAACTGATTTATGAACTAATAAAATGGCAAAAACACTTCTTCTGGAATTTTAAACTTCCAATTACTTGTTCATAAAATTAAAAGAAAAAACAACGGAGAAACAAAACACCCATTGTTTTTAATTATTGTTCGCGAAGTTCGTGAATTTAATCAAATTAATAAAAAATCTCCTTATTACTTATTTTACAATTTTCCAATAAAAAATCTAAAATAATTTCCAATTATACATTCCAGGAACCCCACTCCAAATAAAAATGACGATGTTTTGAAGAGCCTGACCTGGCAACCCGTAGACAAGGGAAGCGATAATGTCAAGTATCTACACATCACAAAGAACCTTCGAATGGAGATTAATCCTCTGGGAGGGAGGGAGAAATTCTGGGATGCGACTTTGAAGAAATATGCTGATATGGCCGTCGACGGTGTAGCGCAAAAGATTGAAACGTCGCGTGAAGAATTATAAAGTTATTGTGAAACTAGGTAGTCATTATAATTATATTATTAATGTCTGAGATAACATCTGAAATAAATAATCAGCAATTCACTTAAGCTTAAGACGCTTTTTCTCTTCTTTATTTATTAAACTCTCGCAAACCAGTGTTCGTAAATCAAACACAATAAAATTAAACTGGTGAGCGGACATCAGTGTACACTTGATATTAAAAGCATATTTTAGGACGAGTGACATTGGAACGATTTTTCGATCTTGCTCGACTGAACCGTACAAAAGTCGAGCATGTATGAAAAGACTCTTTGTCTTGTACGAGACGACTACGGGCCCTTCCACCCAAACTAATTAGGTGATGCTCAACTCTACAAGTATTAGCATAGTTTGGTCTTTGAATAATGAAGTTGCTTGCTGTTGAAGTTTGTCTTTGAATTCGGGGGCAAAAGTGTTTATTAGACAAAGAAGCTAAATTAACTCGGTTCTCGGTTTAAAATATTTTTATTTAATTCTTCAACGCCCGAGCGGACGCAGGCGACCGGATAACAATGGAATATCTATTGTGTCTCATTTTCCGGGCGTTGAATTGTTAAAGTAGTTTCTCGCCATTGTAAAAAGTTTCAATACAAGCGATCATGTAGAATCGCTGTACTTCAAAAGGAAACGGTAAACGGAACCCTTTATAGGATCACTAATTGGTAACTTGTCTTTCCGTCCGGCGTCCGTCTATCAGTCAAGAGTCAAAAACTCAAGACCGATTTCTCAGTACGCGTCGAAGTAAAAATATGAAATGCCTCCTTAGTTACTTATTTTAGTAAAAAAAATAGTATTATACTAATGCAAAATTTAAAAAACAACAGTAAAATATCTTGCAAGCCACTCGTGCACCGAGCGACCGAGTTTTTTATATTATTTTTTCTTTGTATAGAACACGACACAAGTACAATATGTGTCACACACACACACACAGCATACAAAAATGCGATTATACACAATCCTCTTGAAGTAAAGAAACGGATATTATAATACTATTCAATATCTACCTAATCAAAAAGTTTGCCTGTATCCGCAACCAAACAGATAATACAAAATTTCACATTTTCTCAAACTGAAAATAAATACTCATAGCGCCATCTTGTTCACAGTTCCTAAAGCCACCGAGTATATTTTACGCGTGGAACCTCTTGGAACTAAGAACGCTTGCAACACGTAATAATTCACGTTATCATATATAGATGGCGGTAAAATGCATGACAAAAGGGAAAATCTGAAAACTTAAAAAAACTTATATTTGCAAGTTTTCCGATTTTTATTTTGTATAAATCGATTATTTTACATGTCTTTTTAAACAAAGATCAAAGTTAAAATAATTTGTCGAATTGGAAACGAAATGAAAAGACGCAACGCTTGAAAGCAGCACCGATAGCCTTGGTAGCCGAAAAGCATACCTACACTTTGGCGTAATAATTCACGTTATTGAATATAGATGGCAATAAATTGAAAAAGGGAAAATCGAAAATTTGAAAAAAACTCTGTATTTGCAAGTTTTCAAATTTTCATTTGAATAATAATTTTACATTATTAAACTTTTTAAACAATGGCGAACTAATTCGCTGTTAAACAAAGACCAAAGAAATAAAATTTAAAAAAAGGCAATAACAAATGTCATTGCAGTAAGGGGACCATTTTCTGCGGATCAATTTTCAATAAAAGAGGTCTCCCGAATGCTATGATACAGAGATACTGTTTTTTTCAGGGCAGTCGTGTTTTTACCGCCCAAAAAAAGAGAGTGATGTAATAGTAATGTGGGTTTGTGAGTTTTGAATTTTTTTTTCATACTCTTTAGTGACAAAATTTTAAAGTTTTAAATGTGCTCATCAAGGCCTCTCATTTGATAGCCTCATTGTAAAAATTTAAAAAAACATTTTTTTTTTCACATTACCATAATGTCGTCATCCAGCTGACTTTAAAAAAAATTATAACCAGTGTCATTTAGTATTTTGGATTTTTTATTTAATAGAAACCTAGTCAAATACTGTCTTAATCCGAATAACATCACAAGAAGAGTTAATTATGCTCAAATTGCAAATCATTTTGGTTTTACATTTGTATGTACGTTTGTACTGTATGGAAGCACACTGTTCGCCGGACTCTTAATATGCACTATGATTTTATACCTAAGGATATTTTATCTACTTATTGATATTACACTAGAGCTCGCATATTATGAAGCCTAACCTCGTCCCTCTTATATAACAGCTTGCATTTGTACTGCACCAGTATGCATATAATTAACTAGTTTAACAGGTTCAACCAAGTACAGTTAGTTTACAACTAGCGTAATGCGCACTAACAATCAAGAACCAAGTTTTCTTATACGAAAAATTATTCAAGTTATTATGTAATTTTGTTAGTCAGAAACCACTGCTAAATTGGTTAAATGACTTGACATTGTAATATTTGATAGTGGTATCGTGTAATTTGATTCGCAATTATTTAAAAAATCGGCTCTCAGTTCACCTAAACTTATTATACAGTATAAGTCTATGGTCCAGACATGTGACGAGCTTTGATTTAAATCTATTATAAATAAATAAATATTTGACAACGTCACATACATTGCTCCGATTCCAAAGTAAGTAGCTAAAGCACTTGTGTTATGGAAATCAAAGACAACGGTGGTTTCACAAACACCCAGACCTGAGCCATTATAGAAAAAATCCTTTTCTAAATTGACCCAACCCAATCGAACCCGGGACCTCAGAGATGGCGACACCTTGAAAACCGGTGTACAAAGCCACTCGACCACGGAGGTCGTCATTTATCAACTTTAGATAGATATTAACTTAGCGGTCCCCCGATGTCTACGGATTTTTTCATAGATCTATTTATGATATGATGATATTATTTTTAACGTTGTTAGAGTTCGATTTTTTGTATGCGGTGTTTTTTATTTAGAGTTAGTTTTTTTGTGTCGGGAGTTTTTTATTAATTTAAGTTTTATATAGAGAATATAAATCGTTTAATAATTATTTTGAACATCAATTTACATCATAATACCACCAGCAATTATTTGTTAACTACCGGCCGCCCGCGATTACGTCCGCGTGAATTTTATTCGGGGTATCTATTTCTTAATGGGTAATGTCTGGAAAAAATCAAAACGGCTGAATATTTTTTTATTGGTAGAAATAAGCTCCCTTATTAATAAGTTATGGTTGTGTGAAAAATTTAAAAAAGTTCTTGCCAAGTTTTGAAAAATGTATGTATTATTCGCGCGATATGAGAATGGGATGGAACCTTGTCAAAGTTAATCTATAATTTTACTCCCTTCGATATTAGTTTCTCAAAAAAAGGTAGCCTATATCCTTCCCAATGATACAATCTATCTCTAAGTACTATCAACATTGTATTATCATAATCTTCAAATATACGAGGGCAGATTGATAAGTCTTCCGAAAACAAACTTGGAAAAAGATACGATAAAAAAGAATCACATTATATTCTGTCATCTTTTCGAACTTAGAACGCCAAATGCCTAAATTTAAATTTAGTCGGACTGATGGAATTTCCACGAGAGGACCTAGAACTTTCTGACGTGAAAAAAAATTGTTTCACATTTAAAACAAGCCTGTTCAGTCAATGGTTGCGGTCGCCAGAGATGGTTAGGTGGCAAGAGATTTTCATCAAACAATGAAGTCATTGTTGGCGTAGATGAGTATCCGAGGGTTAGGAGAAAACATTTATACAAAACTGGTGTAACTGCATTGGAGAAGCGCTGGACTAAATGCATCGAGTCGAGGTATAAGGGAACTACGTTGAGATTTTTTTTTTAAATAGTTACTAATCAAATTTTTTTTCTTAATCGTTTAGGAAACTTATCAATCTGCCCTCGTAAATCACAAAAGCCTCTAAAGGTAACAGACAAACAGAGTTTCTTTCACAATTTTATAATTATAATAATAAAATGGTGAGTATTGATTACGTACTTACTAGCGGATTGCTAGTCTACGCTACGCGGTGTTCTACATGAGCCAACGTGTAGCGAGCGACGCGGCGCGATGCCGTGCGGTGCAAAAATAACAAAGCAAATAAACAGACGACACTCATTTCAGTATCCTAACGTGTTTTCGAGCGGTCCAAACTAAGTAAAGCTTCTATACTATGGTAACTTTATAAATAATAATAAATATTTGACAACATCACATACATTGCTCCGATTCCAAAGTAAGTAGCTAAAGCACTTGTGTTATGGAAATCAGAGACAACGGTGGTATCACAAACACCCAGACCTGAGTCAATATAGAAAAGTTCGTTTTTCTAAATTGACCCAACCGGGGATCGAACCCGGGACCTCGGAGATGGTGACACCTTGAAAACCGGTGTACAAAGCCACTCGACCACGGAGGTCGTCAATAAAGGATGTAAATACTTAGGTACATAAATAAGAATGTAAACATCCATGACTCAGGGTCAATGCTTACATGCCCTACCAAAACCACTGCGCCAAGCGGTCATCAAGTAGGTACAGCTTTATGCAAACTTAATGGCTGCTCGGAACAGCGCGCTACAATATGCGCAGAATACAATTTAGATGTTAGCGGGTCAGTTAAGTGAGGTGGAGTTGCACGGCTAAGTGCATAGCGGCCAACTTCATCAACAACATCGAGATGGGCATTAGATGGGTCCATACCGGGCGAGCAGCCTCGCGCTCACACTGCTCGCTCAGTGTAGAGTTGGACTTGCCTCGCGTGCTCGCTCGAGCGAGCCTGTTCGCTCGGTGTGAACGCAGCCTATTCGCGTGTTACCGCTTCGCTTCGCGTCCGCTTATTAACCTACGTAGTACCAGTAGTACGTAGCCTTTCAGTTTCAGCATTTAGTGATTTGTAGTCCGCTCGCGCGATTGTATTGCACTGCATGCGAGACTCACTTTTTAACGTAAACTGTGACTGACCCGTATAGTAAGTTCGTTAGGCTATCTATTAATTAATGTAGTTTGAAGATAAGTGTAATGAAAAATATTTTAAAAATTAATTTATGAAACAGATTCTTTGGCTTTAACCAGATAATAATTTAAGTATAATATTTTTGTATTAAGGTTTTGTTTCACCATTTTGCCAGCCTTTCGGCTTCTTTTCCTGGAAAACTGTCAGTACACTGTAATAATAAAAGACCCCAACATGGGGGTGTTTTGGTGGATAAAATTAGGTGTATTTTACTCCTTTAAATTATCGCTAGTATGTACAAGACCCACGACATTGTATGTATAATTTATGTAAGATTATAAAACAAAATAAAATAAAAAGTCGCTAAACAATTTAGTACATTATCATAGCAACTTTTTTGATGACTAGGTCTTACAATTTGAATCATTTCTCAAAAAAGTTGCTATGTATCAAATGAAGATTACTATTTTACCTATATTATGACCAATAGCTGTTGGCTAAACTAGTTTATGAGTTAAGTAACTGTAATTTACTGGATGAAAATTTCTAAACCGATGCTGTTACTCCATCACTCATAATCGTGGTAATATTGTGAACAAATACATGGAACATCAAACTAATCTAGCACGACTTCAATTAGATTTTTTTTACTACTTTATATCATTTACACAAAATATTTTGTGTTCTAGACCCAACCTTTTCGGTAGCTGGGCCAAAATTCGGAAATAAAATTTCGCACCGGGCCGCACTACCTTATGTAGCTAACCAACACACAAAAAAATTGAAGAAATTTTAAACGTAAAAGAAGATATTACTTCGTGGTTTATAGAAAAAAAGTTTTTTTGATAAATAATTGTAGTATCTATTGTATTTATTTTTTAAACTTTAAAAAGAAATTACTCAACTCCACGGGCCACAAGTTGACAGTCAGCGGGCCGCGGGTTGGCCACCCTTGTTCTAGACAGAAGGGCCTCTCCGGCTATATTCGAAAACAGTATGTGGTAACGTCATTTGTTTTGTTATGTTATAAAATCATTGGTATCACTCGCGTCATTAAGGAAAGGAATCTAAATTGTTGGCAATTATCGTGCCATCTCACACGGTTTATCATATTTTTTTTGTTGTATGCTTAGAGCATTAAGATTGTATGGCTGAGACAGCACGATAACTGCTGCCCTATATTATGCACGAGTTATAACTGCTAAAATACTAAATAGAGCCTGATATGAGGTTGCCAGTACGAAATGTCTATATTTGTGTGCACGTAAAGACGTGATTTGTCCCGAGTGGCTGTTCTGTTTACCTACTTCATATTTTGTTTTTCACAATTAGTAGGTAATTTGAAAAGCAATCTTTTCACCTCTCATGCTTACGCGCTCACTGAAATAAAACTATTTTAACGGATACTAGCTCTGTTTTATTGAAAGTACTTTGGTAATTAGTTGGTATTTAGTTTGATTTTTTATTTTCCCAACGTTTCCGCAAACTAGTATCCGTTTAAAGTGTTTTATTTCTAGAATTTTTAGCAACTCATAGCCATTAGTAGGTAATTTGAAAAGCAATCTTTTAGCAACTCATACCTATTGTTTTCTATAGGTCTAAATAACAGACCGGCTAACAACAAATTGCTGGTTTATAGCAATACTGTTCTGTTCTATACATCATTTAATAATGTCATTAAATATCATTGTCATTAAATCACATTGCAATTCCCATAAGAAAAAGTGCAAGTCAGAACATTTGTTACTACCTATGCTTTTCCGTTTCATTGTTTTATGCTGTTAATTATACTATTCAGCGACAGCAGCAAAGAATAAGCAGTTATCTACAAAATCGTTACTTTTCAGGAGAGCGTTTTAAACGCGAAACTTGAATTACTTATACAATATAAAATCTATCTTCTTTAGGAATATGTAATTAATAGGGCATTATCTTATCTAGGGATTATATTTTGGTTATAATAAGGTACTTCCTTACCTTAGTCTACTTCGCACAATGAAAAATGCTACCCCGCCCGACCTATGGATAATATTAATTTTCCGTGTGTTCGCGACATTGGGAAAAATATGTGAATATGTCTTTATATTCGCAAGAAATAATCAACAATATTCAGGGTGTTTCATAATAAACCATAAAATTTTGGTTTTTTTGTATGGATAACGGAAAAGTGACAGACAGAAATAGACTATTGTTTTCGATAACCAATCCCAATAATGGATAAAATCAAAACACGATTTAGGTCTAGGGTTGCCACTATGCAGTTTATAATGAATAGAAAAATTTTCAGGGGTTATCATAATTTTTCGGGGTTGTATGCATCATAATCTACCATATTCGGTATTAGGAGTTTTTTGTAACACGTTGTAAAAGATAATTAACTTTTTTTAATTCCTTAGATAGTTTATTGGGGAATAAAATTCTGAGTCGAATTATGTAAAAAAAGTACTTTTCGTAAAAAATGCAGATGTCTCTTTGTTCTTTGCTGCCGTCATGTGGTAAATATCATCGAATTAGACTAATAACTTACAGAGGTATGACAAGTCTATCTAAGCGGATCCTTTCTTTCAAAAAGTGGAACGAATCAAATAAATGGAAGGTGCATTAGTTTAAGCATTAATAATAAATTATGACCTCAAAATCATTTTTCAAATATACAATAGTGTTCGTGCCCTCGCAAGCCGAGAGGCGATCTGTAGGATTTTGAAACAACGATACAAATTTTAAACGAAGAAACAAAAACAGGCCAGTGAGAATATTTCGATAATGGTGTCAAGCCAACTCACCGATATATTCTGCTGCTGCAATGCCTGTCGGCGCCGATCTTTTGGCAGGGTCCTTGGTTAATCACAAAGCACATGTATACACCAAATTCACAACGAAAAAATGTTCAATGATGGATTCGCAATAAGCAGCGGTATAACCGATATATGGTGTTGACCGCGCAGCTCCGTCCCGAGAAGTGGCACGACGTCAGTGAGAGGCATCGACCAAATTACAAAGTACCCTCACTGGATTAATAATTTCAACAATATTTCGCGAGCAACTACCTGCGAGAACTGTCACTATGAAGCGTTTCGTTCTATGCAAAGACGATCAAAATATCAAAATGAAATTGCAAACAAAATTATATTAAATTAAATACGCGGCTGCAACATAGATTTTTTCATATATACATAATATACAATTTATTGGTGGTTTTAAAAATGCAGGCACTGACTATACTTTAGTCAGTGCCTGCTTTTGCCGAAGTATTCTAGTTTACCTTTTCATCTGCTATTTAATGTATGTAAACTTATAACAATACTCGTATATTATAAAGATAAATTTCCTAAATTTATTTTACGAAGAGTTACCATAAATCTAAGCGATGATAATAATTGTCTGTTAGGTTTGTAATGTTCCCGGAACCAATCGAGGCGTTTCAAACAACTGAAGACTGCAAGTCGATTTTCTGGGGTGTCGATGTGGCGATCCTGTCCAATACTTAGAAGATTCAGGCATAAGACCATTCTACGGAAGTTTGTCCATGCGGCGAGCATACGCATCGTATCTCTTCCCCCAAATCTCTCCATTTCTATTCAAAGTACAAATTCTGCTAGGTACCTATATGCTTCAAAATAATTGAAATATAGCACAAATTCAAACGTTTCAAACTGAACAAACACACGAGGCGGTTTTCATAAAGCGGTATGTGAAACTGTTTCTATTTTGGCCAAATTATCCCCTAGATAAGCCCTAGCTGACTTCAAGGTAATTTGGCCCTAGAACGTGGTGGATTTTGGCCTAGTAAAGTAAACATGTTTTGTTAACTTTACATCATAATATCAATATGGGGACATCACGCAACCAATCTATTTAGATTGTAATCTAGTTGATTGTAAAATTACTGTTATTATTTGGACATGGAGTGCTGGTGTATAGTAGTGGTCAATTTATTATAATTCCTTTTGTAAGGGACAAATTCCCGCACACGAAAAGCACTTTTCAGTAATTATAGGCTGTATATTATTTAAAATAGATAGCCCAACTAAATAAACGTAATGAAAATACAATTGAAAGATAGTTATAATTTATTTACAAAAGTCACGTTTTGTGTAAGGACCATTCAGCAAAATTTGTATTTTGCGAGTGAAGCATTTCGCGAATGGAACATTTCGTAAACACATTTTGTAAAGTTGACATTCTGTACCCAAGCCCTAAGCGTCACTAGCTTCCAAAAAATGTATGGAAATCCACAATTCTATAAAATAATAAGAAAAAAATCGTTCACTGGAGCATCCGAGCAGAATATTGCTTATAAGAAATAAACTGCGTTTTTCTTATTTTACAAACTTTGACATCAGTCAATCCTGGAATACAGGCCTTACTTATAAGGAGGATAGGCCATAACCCACCACGCAGGCCCAAAGCGGATTGGTGGGTATGTTAACGACTGCAAATGCAGCCAGGCCCAAAGGCACGTTAGCCTTTCGAAGCACAGAGGAACTTGAAATAATAATAATTTTCGGTCACCCATCCCATGACCGACCCTTGCGAAAGTCGCTTAAACTCCGCAATCGCTATGTCAGGCGCTAATATGAAATTTTGCATACACGTTGTCAGCGGTACAGAAAGGAAATAAGGTACAATTCCTTCAGAACTTACTGTTCCCGAGGGATAGAGAAATTACTATTCACGCAGACGAAGTCGCGGGCGGCCGCTAGCACTTTATCATTTCCCAACATGGAATCAAAAGTCATCTAACGCGAAACCGGTTTGATTGCAGTGCTATTAAAATGTAGTAAATATTTAATTTAAAAATATTTACCTAACCCATTTAGATCCGCTATCCCTCGTCTTCTAGAACGAAATATTAACTAAGAATTACACCTTTACATAAATAGTTATTACAATATTACTTTCATTGATCGTCATTGTGGTCAATACCTTCTAAAATTAGATACTTAATTATACTCGATTTACTTATCATTGTCATTGTTTCAACTATTTCTTAATCAGTATTAAATAATAAGTCGTTAGAGTTGAAAATGTTGAAAAAGTTAACATGGACTTAGTACCAAAAGATAGTTAGGTGTATAACAAAATTGCGTAGTCGTATTTTGGGTGTAATGAGGGTGTACAGAGGCTGTACTATGACCTCTTACCCAGGCAGTTTATTGACTGGGCAAAAATCGATCTCTTTTAATTGCTATAGGTACAGAAAGAAAATTAAATGTCACTACGGCAATTTCTAAACTTGGCAGAACTTAAGAGCCTCTGAACATGATACTGAATTTATTAAATGAAACTGTTGTAAAATAATAATTGTAAATTCGTTCACGCTGTTAATGGCAGCCCTGTAGAGTGATATAACCGACTCGACTGGCTACACACCACGTAATTCTGCCAATGGTCGCAGCTCAATTACACGTCAGACTTATAACTACGTGTTAGATGGAATTAGCGATTATCCACTTGTTACATATTTTCTTGCTAAGGTTTCCTTCATACGTGATGCCTCTAAATTAATATAATATAGAGACTTTTTTGCTCCATCCTCCATGGAAAATTGATGCTGTTTGCGGAAATGGCGGCGTTGTTCAAAAATCTATAACTACTTAAAAAGTTATTTAGTACGATTTTGATCCAGTTGGTCGTGTAAAAGTATGATGATCACAAGTTTACACGGTTTAGATTTTCGGATGCGGATTTTTTTTTGTTTTAAAATTAAGCTTGGAATTGGAACAATGGAAGTTCAATGTAAACCATGCGTACTGAAGCGATCTACAGACACACCGCCGTCAGCCAATATCATGTTCGGTTCGTATAAGTGATAAAATGTTGTCAAATTACACATTCACTCACAGAACAAAGAAAACAATGTTTCTCCTATCTTCTGTGCATTAATTCACCTAGGCTAGGTATAATACACGAGCCATTACTGAATTATTATAAATCATTTTATTATTTTTCTCATTAGATTGTGAATTATTTGGTTTTAATAATTTAAGTATTTCATTTTTTAAATGGTCAAAAAAGATAATATTATGTATCTAATACCTATCTAATCATTTTGATAAAATATGATCGTAATTGGTTTTAGTCGTTAAAAAACTATAGAATAAAACAAATGTAATTGCTTTAAAATGTTTGCGTTAATGATTCGCACGCCCGTCGCCGCGCCGGTTTTCAAGGTGTCGCCATCTCTGAGGTCCCGGGTTCAATCCCCAGCTGGGTAAATTTAGAAAACTAACTTTTCTATGTTGGCTCAGAACCGTTGTCTCTGATTTCCATAACACAAGTGCTTTAGCGACTACTTTGGAATCGTAACAATGTATGTCTAATTAACACAACAAGGTTTACTAGTGACGTCATTACCAGAAAAAAAGCAGCAAGGATCATTCTAAATAACCTGTCTATATTAGTAATATTACGTGAGTAAATTATGACCTTGTCGTACGTAACTAAAGTTATAAATAAACTAATGAACAAATAAGAAAATACTTAGTTAGATTATCACTAAAATAAATAAACTTAAGTAGTTAATATTAAATTTTAAATTTTAGCATTCACAATGCCATTTATGTTGCCATAGGTGTTATGTTAATTATCTTATATAGTAGAAAATATCGACTCGTCACCAGCTCGCTTCTCAGATGTTGACGAAGTCCCGCCTGAGAAGCTAGCCGATGACAAGTCGTTGTTTACGAATAAGCTACCTATAGGTTAAACATAATAAAATAAATATACTTTAAACATTGAAATTAAAACTTTTTATAAGTTTTTTGTGTTGGTTGTACACGGAATTACCTGAATCAATCTTTTATTATTTTTGAACGAATACTGCGATCGTATCCGTTTAAAAATAAACATTCTAGCAATTTGTGTACAATATCAACACTCTTACGTTCGAGAAAAAGTTTTATTTCATAATAAGAAATTAATCGAAATAATACGTAAATAATACTTGAGTCTCGCCGTGCGTACAAAACGAACCTAAGAGTCCAGTTGAAATGACCGCACCGAACGAACAGCACGTAAGTGATAAACAAGATAGTGATGTTGTGGTGGTTGACATAGACAGTGAAATCGATAACATACTTCATCCTGGATCGTTAATCAATAACAACGTCGAAGTGCCAGTGCTACACATACGTGTTGAACAGACGCACACCAAAATGAACGGAAATTGTGAGTATCATTTCAGTCCTTTTTTCAGTCTAAACAAATTCTAAAAGTGTATATCATTATAATTACCTAGGTATTTAGGTAAGTACTTACTTTATGTATTTTTAATCCTGTTGGCATTCAAGAAATGCTTTTTAACTAAAACATAAGATTTCTTTATTACTTAATAGTTCTGTATATTATAATGATAATTCCATTGCGCAGCGGCTTTTGAATATTTTTATGCAACCATCATAAAAAATAAAAATCGTTGTGAAAAATTCAATTCAGAGCACGTCAAAAAAAACAATTACTTTGAACATTTTCCCACAGGACAATGTTTTTAATTTTCATCATCCAAATTTTTCTCGATACACGCTGAGTACTTTAATAAAAAAAAGTTTTTGTTTTTCCATTATAACCAACGGAAAAACCTATGCCTTTATGTATATAGATACCAATGAAATCAATTTTTTAAACAAATAATGTGTAGGTAAATGATATTTAATAAGACAAACGAATACCTAGTTCTTGTTTGGGAAATATGCAATTCATTTGTTTTTTCTTTGTCCTCTCAGGTTATTGGAAAATAATATTTTCTTAAAAAAAATATAATGAATACACTGCGGTTACAGCTGATATTTTCGTTAGTAATTTCTATGTCAACGAGTGTAATCAATATAATTAAAATACCTAAGTCAACAAACCTGTTCAATAAGTTGTTGTTATTTATTTATTCTGTATAAACAGATAAAAATAGCGCTACCTAATGAATACTGTTTGACCTATTTTCTTTTCCGAAACCTCTGTATTAATATTAATGTTCAGTTTAGCAAATGAGTTTTTTATATATCGATAATCATCTACGTCCTTACCGCAGTGAATAAATTGCGGTTCTACTGTTGTGTTACGTTTACATAAATTGCTATATTATGTTTTTGCATTTTTTGGTGAGCGAAGTTTAACTTTTTTTTAATTTGTATTGGTGTATTAAGTACTTTTTTAAACTTCTGAAGCTGAATATTTTTTTCACTTTCACTTTTTTATCCTCTTGTCTTTTTATGGACTTAAACAAAGTGGTTTTTTATTAACAACGTAATCAGTGAATAAAACGAAACAGTGCAATAAAATACTGTATTAAAAACTTTGACAAATATAATAATATGGAAAATCCTTATATTAAATGAATATGGAATTTAGGTTTGTTTCAAAGGTTCCGTATAAAACTATATTTTATATTAATTTCCTAAATTAAATTAAATGGAACCGTATTTCTTTGGAATGATCTGTCAAATACCATTGGTGGCCAGATAACTAAGGGCACCAGTCGATTTTTATACAAACGAGGTAACTTTGAAGCCATGGTTCTCCGCCAAGGGTTTTTTTTTGTTCGTTAATATAAATATTGATAAACCAGTCCTAAGAAGTTTATCACAATAAGGAAATAATGAAATAGCGATTTATAATTCAAGTGTCTAATGAATGGGCGAGATTAAATGCACAGGTTCAGGCAACCAATTAACTTACTTACTAATTGGTGGCCAGATAATTAGGGACACCAGTCGATTTTTATACAAACAAGGTGACTATTGGTTGTCCGCCAAGGATTGACCTAGCTGTGATCTGATGATGGCCATCCAGGGAGTGAATGGAGGAGATTGAGATCACTATACGCACCCAACTGATCTGATCAGCATTTAGTGGATATAAGGATCAGAGTTTTCAGTTTCAGGATTTCCATACATTTTTATGCTAACTTCGCGGTTTTTTAAACTTATCTTTATAATAATATCTCTAAGAATATTGATAAGTCGGGTGTATATAGCGATTAAATCTCCGCCATTCACTGTAGCCGGAACCTGTGCATTAATCTCACCCATTCAATTAGACACTTGAATTTAATGAAAAAAATATCCTAAATCGCTATTTTGTTATTTCCTCATTGTGATAAACTTCTTAGGACTGGTTTATTTATATTTATAAGTATTTACGAACAAAAAAAAATTAGCATTTTAAGTAGACAAACAATATGCGCAGTTTGTGGTATAGAAGTCGGTATATTCGTGTTAATAATGGTGTCATGTTTTTATGGTGCAAAAAAATCGCTCAACTAATAACAAGATAGGCTTCAAAACAGCTCATTTGTGTTGTTATTGCTTTTAAGTCCTCTTCCCCCCGGACCGCTACTCAAGCTGAACGTATCACAGTCACTGCACAGTTTTTATTTATAAATTAAATTATTTTTTAAAGTATTTTAAAACATTCAAGAAAATAGGAGTGCATAAATCTGAAGAGTTTCAAGTCAACACCACTCAACACATATGAGTGAGTATCTTCAAACTCCTGATACCCTGGTACTTTTCAATACACTGTAAAGTAATACCAATCAACGCAGGCGCAACCGCTCAGCTAACGCTAATTGGATTATACTGGGACCGCCCCGTCATTAGCGCTTAATAGATTGTCACCAATTACGTGCATCTAAAAGGCGCCATTGTTGTTATCGTGAGAGCTGTTGCAAGTACATTGCTGGTTTGACGTACATTGATTTCTTTAGATCAGACCTCCTGCGCAATCATAATATCCTAGTAGTATAAAAAACAGGATGGATAAATCCTTGTCAGACTCAAATTTGAACTTGGCAAGTGTTGCCAGCGCTGACATTACTCCACCTAATTATATAGCTCAGCGTATCTCAAAGCGGAAAAGAGAAACAGATTTCGGAGAGGAAATGAACTTGCTCAAAGAAGAATTGAAATCAATGTTTCAGACTCTAATGAAAAAGCAAGAAAATGAATTGAAGAAAATATACCCTACGTTAACTGAAATTCAGCAAACGAATCGAAATATAGAAAACTCAATTACATTCCTCACCAGCCAATATGAGGAGCTTCAAAAGAAAATAGAAAAATTTGAAATCCAGGCTAAAAAGGATAGAGAACTTATGACTTTATTAGAAGATAAATTGGAAGAATTGCAAAGAGGCAGTAGAAAAACAAATTTAGAAATCAGAAATGTTCCAAAAGTGAAAGAGGAAACTAAGAGCAGTCTAATACACATGGTTTTAACATTATCAAAAAACGTTGGTTGTAAAATGACCAGTACCGAAATTAAAGACATCTACAGAGTAAAGAGAACCAAAGAGGGTAACAACAATGCTTCTATAGTCGTAGAGACATCCTCAGCACTCTTGAAAAATGACTTCCTGAAATTGTGTAAAACATACAACGCAAAACAAAAAGATAAATTATGCGCCAAACACCTAGGATTCACTAAAAATGAAGATACTCCCATATTTATTGCAGAACAACTTACTGCCAAAGGCTCTCGACTCTTTTTCATGGCAAGAGACTTAGCCAAAACTAAAGCCTTCAAGTTCTGTTGGACCAGCTTTGGGAAAGTCTACGTTAGAAAGGCAGAAAATTCGCCGATAATACTCATCAAGAGTGAATCGCAAGTACATCATCTTCTACAAGAATCGTGACTAGTTTATTTTTCAAACAAGAACATGATATTTTTCATTACTTTGATATTAATTAATACTTTTTATTACCGTATAATTTTAGATATTAAATGTATTGCATGTACACACACTTTCAAAATAGGCACTCTCACTAATTCTCATAAAATTACTCATGCCAGTAATCTTTACAATACAAAAACTTTCACATTCTACATATTTTCTACAATAATATATCATTGTCTGTGTCACACTTGTATGTATCTATATATCACACGTAACTCGGAAAATATATGTCTACTTATAGATGTAACTCATTATGGATAGTTCACTTATAAATGAACAAGAAATAGACAGTTTTGAAATTGCACATTCTACTCTATGTGAAATATCCGCAGTGTCAAAATATATTAAAAAGAGTGATACAGACATATCCATTATAACACAAAACATTCGAAGTATCTTATGCAACATGGATGACCTACAGATTACTTTAGCACATCTCAACTTTGAAAATGACATTCAAATATTAACTGAATGTCGTTTAACGACAGACATGAATATTCCTCATATTACGAATTATAATGCATTTGCCTCAACTAATCACATAAACCAAAATGACGGTGTGGTTGTATATGTGAGAGATTGCCATGAAGCTAGGGTTGGGGAAATTGTTTTACGACATGCTTCATGTCTACAGATTACTATATACGATGTCATCGCTCACCATCAAACAAAAACGCTGACATATTCATTAACTCTTTTAACGCTCATTTGGATACAATAGATAAATTTAAAACCATTATTGTGACTGGTGACATAAATATAAACCTTATACCTAAGCCTAACGAACAATCCCAAGAACGCAACAACCGCATTAACTACCTTAATATGTTATCAACACATGGAATTCTCCCTGGTCACATACTACCTACAAGGGAAACAAGTTGCCTAGATCATGTAATGCTGAAGCTTGATAAAAAGAGCGCATCTATTGCTGTCATTGAGACCACTGTCACAGATCATGCTTTAGTACTGTTAAATCTTTCTAACTCAAATATCAATAAAAATGTATATAAGAAAACTAAAACCGTTGTTGACTACGAAAAGGCTTTAAATACACTCTCTCAAAAAGACATTACTGCCCTACTAAAATGTGATGATCCAAACTACCTAACCAATACAATGATAAAATTAATTAAAGAATCCTTAGATACGAACACAAAGATAACTAAAATCGCTAGAAAGAATAGGATTAGTAAGCCCTGGATTACGACTGGTATTTTAAGGTGTATCCGAAATAGAAATAAGTTACAAAAAAAACTACGTGCTGATTCAACAAATGAAATTCTTAAAATTACATATAGACGTTATCGAAATTATATAAATAATTTAACAAAAAAGTTAAAACGTAAGTATGAGGCAGAACAACTTTCAAAGACAAATAAGAACCCTAGAATGCTATGGCAAAGTATAAATAACATAACAAATTTTAAGCCTAGAAAAAAATCCAATACCGACCTGCTTCAAATAAAATCAACCGTAAACGAGTCAATAAACACAGTGAACAATTATTTTTGTAGTATAGGGAAGGACCTAGCTGAAAAAATAATGACGTCTCACTCAGATCAAAATAATGCGAATACACAGTCTAACTCTGCGGCAAAAAACTGTTGTTGCACTAATTTACCTAAAAACGTAACATTAAAATTGAATAAGTCCCTATTCCAACCATCTTCATTTGCTTTGCTAGATACAGATCACAAAGAAGTCTACAATGTGCTTATAAGTCTAAAATCGGATAGTACCCCTGGATGGGATAATATATCTACCAGGTTCTTAAAGATAGCACATAAATTGTTAGTACCAGTTATTTGCCACTTAGCCAATCTCTGCTTTCAATTAGGCATTTTTCCTTGCTCCCTAAAACGGGCAATTGTTACACCTGTTTACAAGAGCGGTGATAGGGATAGTGTCAGTAACTACCGCCCGATATCGGTTTTGACATCCATTTCTAAAGTTCTTGAAAAACTAATAAATATACGGTTAATAAATTACCTAAACAAATTCAACATCCTGTCGAATTCACAATATGGCTTTAGAAATGGATTATCTACTGAGGATGCAGTTATCGCATTAACGTCTTTGATAGTAAAGCATGTAGACGGTGGTAAAAAATGTCTCACAGTGTTTCTTGACCTACAAAAAGCATTTGACACTGTCTCTGTCCCCGCTCTTGTGGATAGGCTCGAACAATATGGTCTCCGAGGTGCTCCACTTGCTCTAGTTGCAAGTTACCTGCATAACAGAAAACAACAAGTCAAACTGAGGAGCCACATTAGTGACTTAGCAAACATACCTTTTGGTGTACCTCAGGGGAGTGTATTGGGCCCGACTTTATTTCTGCTGTACGTAAATGAACTTTGCAATTTAAAACTACACAACGCAAATATATTTTCATACGCCGATGATACGGCCATAGTATTTTCAGGAGATACATGGGCAGAAGTGCAAAGTACTGCAGAAACTGGATTATGCACGGTGGCAGAGTGGTTGAATGCAAACCTCCTCACCTTAAACGTCTCTAAAACTAACTACATATGTTTCACTATCGATAAAAGAACTCAACCGAAAAATGATTTCCAAATAAAAGTGCATAACTGCTGCAACCAACAAAATCCATCTTGTTCATGTTCTTGTCAGACAATTAAAAAGGTTGACTCAACTAGATATTTAGGAGTTATACTTGATCAACGTCTATCCTGGCACTTACACATAGAAAGTATTATGACTAAGAGCAGAAAACTTATGGGTATTTTTAAAAAACTTAGACACGTTGCAAATAGAGAACTACTCAACAGAATCTATGTTTCTCTGGCGCAATCCGTATTAACTTACTGTATTCCAGTCTGGGGTGGGGCCTGTAAGACGAAATTCCTGGAAATAGAAAGAACTCAAAGGGCCATACTCAAAGTGATGTATTCTCTTCCTTACAAGTTTCCAACAAATCAATTATACACTCTTGCCGAACTCCTGACAGTTAGAAAACTATATGTCCTGAACTCCATACTTAGACTACATAAATCGATAAATTTTGATCCAAACATAAACAATAGAAGACGAAAAAACAGAGCTATTCCCATAAAATCAGTCAAAACAGCCTTTGCAGCTAGACAGTATGATAAACAGGTAAACTATCTTTATAACAAAATTAATAACAAACTTAATATTTTTGCCCTAAACTATTATAAATGTAAAAAAACCGTAACAGCCTGGCTTAAATCACTCGATTACATAGATACTGAAAAATTACTAACAAATCAAAGAAATATGTAAATTAATTTTAGTAGCATAATTAATAATGATTGGCATGAATAACTCAAAGACAGACCCTTCAACACACAGACACATACACACACACACGCAAGCGCATACGCACACACATACACACACAAGCGTACACACACACGCACACACACACTCATGCACGCACACACACACACACACACACACACTCACGCATGCAAAGTTTTTATAAATATTTTTTCTTTTATATTACTTTTATTTTCCACTGCTTTGTTTTAATTAAAAAACAAAAAACCTGACAGATAATAGAAATGGAAGAGCGATGGCTTCCTGATACAGGTATTTTTATACTTACTAGGAATGTCATCTCAATTTTTGTAATCACCTGGTTTGTTAATGAAATAAAGCATTTTGTATTTTGTATTTTGTATTTTGTAAGTTGTATTGGTAGGTCAGAAGCATTTATATAACTATTCAACATAATGGTAACCTATTTTATTTAAAGATTTTGATTAAAAGCTTGACTTACGCCGTTTTAGAAAACACATACGCCGTTTAACTAACCTTTTTTTTTTGAGTTTTCCTCACAAAAGAGAAAATAAAGGAATGAAGGTATCCAATAGGATCACTTGATCCGTCTGTCTGTCTAGACCTTTTTTATCGGGTACACGTGTATTATAATCTATCTTATTATTATACAAGGTGTTACAAAAATACCCCTAATGCCGAATATGGTAGATAGGGACCATCAAACTAAACAACTTTTACTACGGGGCCAACTCTGAAATCGCGAAAAAAAAATCAGCTGTTTCATACATTTTGATATTTTCGATTTGAGTTTTTGTATGAAACAGCTGATTTTTTTTTCGCGATTTCAAAGTTGGTCCCATAGTAAAAGTTGTTCAGTTTGATGGTCCCTATATACCATATTCGACATTAGGGGTATTTTTGTAACACCTTGTATACGTTGATTTTTTTTTTAAATAAGTATTTACTAAGATATTTTTAGGGTTCCGTACCCAAAGGGTAAAACTGGAACCCTATTACTAAGACTCCGCTGTCCGTCTGTCTGTCCGTCTGTCACCAGGCTGCTATAACAACAAATACTAAAAATCAGAATAAAATAAATATTCTAGGGGGCTCCCATACAACAAACGTGATTTTTACAGAAACCTTTAGTAAAATAATTAAATGAACTGGCTGACAATGGCAGATGATGTCCGCGAGTCTTATTTTTGAAAAATGTCACAACCGTGAGGTTTACATCTCACTGGACGACCACTAAAATAAATTATTGGGATTTTTAGAGTAAAAGGGTAAAGATTTTAAACGTCGAAATGAAGCACGAGCTTTTTTATCAACTCCCAAAAAGTTAAGAAATTTGGATTTTGTAACATGTTTGGATTTTTTTACGATCGATTATTCTTTTGTTAATATGTTGCACACTTTATAAAAAGTAACTAGGTATTATCTACATTATTATCAAGAATTACCATCAGTGTCATTAAAAACAACTTAGTTAATCTATCGGTAACAGAGCTAATTATAAGATGAATTTAAGGTTTTTGATAAACATGAGTGCTTCTGGTACAACCTATTAAGCACAGTACAAGTAGCCAACATTATTAAAATTTTCTTTTGAATCAAATGATTTCGTATCTATCCAACATTTTAACCGACTTCAAAAAAGGAGGAGGTTCTAAGTTCGTCTGTTAATTTGTTTTTTTTATGTATGTCCACCGATTACTCAAAAACGGCTGAACCGATTGACATGATTCAAACGTTACTTTATCAGGTTTGTCCCCAAAATGGTCCCATTTTAAAAAAAATTGAAATCGGTTCTGTAGTTTTTGAGTAATCCTGAAAATACTGTAATTTTTTAGGTAATCTTTGCACG
Organism: Catoptria pinella; assembly: GCA_963556745.1. Classification (NCBI taxonomy): domain Eukaryota; kingdom Metazoa; phylum Arthropoda; class Insecta; order Lepidoptera; family Crambidae; genus Catoptria; species Catoptria pinella. Next base: position 5,201,930 of record OY750775.1, on the reverse strand, counting down.
AGTTTTTATTATTCATACCTTCCCCTTAAAAAATGTTTTTTTATTTAATAACAAATGTGATTACATAAAGAACCGAGTTCAACCGCATAGAATGGGAACATCATTATAATCATCTATTGTATTCAAAATATTTATTAACAATGGGACATTGAATGAAACCATGTTATTATGATGGAAATAGCAGTGACTGAAGACTCAGTAGACACGTTCGTATCTATCTAGCTAGACTCTAATACATAAACAACAAGAAAATCGTCTAGATTATAGAGGTACAATACGACCTCTGAGAACTTTTTAACCGACTTCAAAAAAAGGAGGAAGTTCTGAAGTGGACGAAATTTTGTTGTATTTTTTTTACCATAACTTCGCCAGTTGTTAACCGATTTCAATCATTATTTTTTGTCTGAAAAAATATTGTACAGGTGTGGTCTTATAATTTTTTTTACAGATATTTGTCTAGTAGGTACTTTGTTTTAACACAAAACCTGATAACCATCTGTGCATTATGAACAAATTTTTTGAATGGAAACAACTCTGAAATCGCGGAATATTCAGTTGTTTTATACTACCTACATTTTATTTTAACTCTGGTAAAACAAACGACTGTAAACTCTTTGTGTTTTTTTTAAACGACAATAGGTACTTTACTTTTTTTGTTTTTTATCAAAAATACAGGAAATTAAAACTTGATAGGTAAAAAAAACAAATAAACAGACGAACATAGAACTTTCTCCTTTTTTTGAAGTCGGTTAAAAACACGAGTGATGGCATGAGTATAGGCTTTTATTGTGACAGAAAAACTTTTCATTTTCTGCCAAAGCATGCAAAATAATGTGTATTATAATAAATTTAACTTCTTAAATTCTCAAAAGCTACTATCCGAAGTAACATAGTATTTACCTATCATAATAAGTTTACAGTTTAAAGTTGGCAGCACGCTTGATATTCCAAGAAATGCCACGATCGAAGTAAAAGTAACAGAAAAGGAATTTATAATTAGAATAATATAGTAACACTCATGGTAAATACAGGTATTCTCTTCCCACGGATTGCCCAAGCTACGTCACGATGAAGTGTTTGGTCGTTGGATCGCATCGCAAATCGCAACATTGACATGGGCCAGTCACGTGGTCGGGAAGAGAGTTTTAAATCATAGGGTAGTAAGTTTAATAAAAAAAATACGGATCGAATTGAGTACCTACCTCCTTTTGAAGTCGGTAATAAAACGATTAGTAGTTTTGTGGCAAAAGCTTGATCCTTTCATCTTGATGCGTCAAAATGACGGGATCAGTATGGACCTTTAATTCCGTCTAGACTAAGAAGGTACAAAATATATAATTACAGGTACTAAATAGTACTAAATGAGTTCTTGAAAGAAATGGGAAAGTATCCCGTCACCTTGACATTAATGTTTATTTGGTAACACCATGTAATTTACACGTGCATGCATAGCAGGCTGCCGGCGGCCGTGAGGAACTCATTGATCGAAAATGCATTAAATTATTGATGATGTGTTCCAACTCGAGTACCTATTTACTTTCTAAATATTCCATAAACTATACCTATCTGAGTAAATAAGATTGAAGTTGTCTTATTTACTTACTAAGCGAACGATGCATAAAATCCATCGTAAGTTTTAAATAAGTACCTGGGCGAATCTACGTTGTTTCCTTTGATTATTCCAAATTCCCTTGTGATGCATTGGATTTTTAAAGATTTTCGAGTAACGACAATGACGCAGGAAATAAGAAACAACCTAGATTCACCCACCTACGTGATTTTCCGAGCGAGCACGAAGCGCAAGTGTCTCCGTTTTAGCTTTGGCAAAAAATGCTTTCCTATATGTCTGTCCGTCTGTTCTTCGCTACAACCGATTCTTGTGAAATTTTGTGAGCAGGCTCGATAAACCTACCTAGGTATATAAATTTTATTGTCGATTCAGTTATTCTAAATTTTTCGAAAAAAACATAGGTACTTATTTCAGCCATTCCAAAAAATGATCAAAAATGTCACAAACGCGATGTCTACAGCCCACACTGCACAGCACACAGCCACTAGTAGGTAGGTACTTACTTATAAGAAGTAGATACTGTCTAGCAATATGCTAGTTAGAAACTAGCATAATTATTGCTAGTTTTTGTGTTCAGAAAAATCAAGTTTTAAAACTATGTATGTAGGTATTACTTTTATTAGTTATTTTTTCTCTATTCCACTTGCCTCGTATGTCGTATCGTAACTTATTGAGTAGGTACCTGTATTAGTTTAGTTTATTATATTCGTTGTCTTGGACAGTAAAATTTTCAAAATAACGTTCACTCACCAAATGCAATGACGGAAATACATCTTTAATACACAAAAACACTCAGCCGTTTATTATTATGGTAAATATTGTAATATGCCAGCGAAGTGCTTATTAACTTGACCTTAGATATTAAACGTGAACGGCGTCTGTCATCCATCAAGGAAGAAATTAATCATACATTTACATATAATTTTTTAATATCTATGTTTACATTACAATGCTTGTAGTCCGACTCCTTTGTTGTTAAATACCCGCCCGCGCCAATAAAGAAACGAATCTAAAATGGTGGCAATTATTATCGTGCCATCTCGCGCGGTTTATCATTCAATGATATTGATTTGGCTGAGACAATACAAAAACTGCTTCTTGCCTTCTCCGCAGCGCAGCCTCTGCTGCTATGTTTATTTCGTTGATTATTTTATATCTTATTATTTTTAGCTCTATCCAAAATAAAATATCGATACTCGATAATGGTGTCAATAGTTTGGTAGGCAAGCACTATCATTCGGGCTCATGACAAATTGTACCAACTGTCAAATTTGACAATTGATTTTCTTCTTCTTTTTTTTGTTATGGCAATCTACTTTCCTCTTGGAAGTAATTTTTGCCAGTGTCAAGTGTTAAATAGTTCAGTGGAAGATCTTGTTTAATTTTTCATTAGAATGCGGGTGCATCGCATTCCAATGCTGCTTGGAGCATTTGGCACCAAGTATATCAAAACAGTTTACTCGGTTAGTTCTGCCGAGGAAGCCACCACTTCAATAAAAGTCTCAGCTTCACACAACCAAGATCGCGCCTATTTCAATTATCCCACATATTGTTCAGATTCGTAGACACTTGTACCATATAACTGCACCAATTTTAAGACACAATATCCACTATGAATCAATTTGAAAATAATTAAAATAGACACCAAACCGAACTCGACAAAATGGCGCCAAAAACTCGACAATTGATTTTATTCAATAGGTATAAGAGTAAAAGAGACTCAACTCAAAATTCCTGACTTTCTCGATTTGGGCTAGATATTAGGTTATTCAATTAACGTAAAAAATATGGGTCTAAAAATTTTAAAAAAATATATGAGCTTAGAACACTTAAATCTCGAAATAGTTTTCTAATTTTAGTACTTTCTCAAAATGAAATGTTGTCCCCGTAGTGTCAGTACATTGTAACGGAAATAGAGACCTATCTTCCAGTGAGCATGCGAATCTCCGTGCCACTTCATAATTCCTTTCTAAAACCACCTAGAAGTAATGTACCGATGATATACATTCTTATTTCAGGTTTCTTTACGATTGTGACGGCTTCCCGGCAAAATGATTGACAAATGGTCCTAGGCAAGTAACGCCATCTAGTAGTCATAGTAGGAACTATATTTCTGTTTAGGCTGGCCACCTTAGAGCATAAAGTACTCTTTGGTGTTTGTTTGTCAGTCAGCTGCGTCAGCCATAAATTAAATTAGTAATATTCTGGTTTCTGGTTCTGTCAGTCAACTCAACTGTGTTCACAGAGAAAGCAATATAAATTGGTTTGTTTTATTTAATTTCTCGCAATCATTACTAATTTACTTGTGTTTAATAATATCTATCTGAAGCGTTTTAATCAGTTTACGCGCTATGTAGACACAATTACGAAATACCCAAATTGAATAATTTTCTTCAGAAAGTGATCTCATTCTCTTTTACTTCAGTGTTGTGTTTTTCAGAAAGTTTTGCTTCTAAATAACTTTCGAAGATGGTTGTTGGTAAGTTTCTGTTCATAAGTTAAATTACTATCGTATTGAAGTATTTTAGGAAACTTTAATGTACCTAATTAGTTGTTTTAGAATGTAAGTAGGAAGGTACAGCCACAAAACCAGTTTACGTATTTTTTATAATAACAAGTTATCATCAAGGATGTGTTATTAACTACCGTCAATGCTGAACAAAGGTCGAATCTTAATAATAAAACAATGTTACATTATTTTTCTGGTGCAGATATAATAAAGTTTCTTTACTTTACATAAGTACCCACTTCTTCCAAAAAACTTGTGTATAAATGTATACTTGTATATTAAATACATATAAAAAATGTTTTTCTCTTCTTTAAAAATCTACTGGAGTATCATAGTCAGTTACCGCAACCAATATATTACCTTTGCTGTTAAAAGCTTTTGCTCTTTCTCAATGCTCTAAAGCATGCAAGCTCTAAAATTTTACTGTCTTAAAGTCAAAGTCAACAATTTATTGATCAAATAAGCTTAGAAATTAAGTGCTTATCAAGTGTCTATATTTCCTACCTCCCAGTCCATACGAGATTTCTTTAGCTGACAAGAAGAATGGGCGCAAGAAACTTATCAGAAATCAGAAATAACAATAGTCAGCAGCCCGTCATTCATGTTATACAAAACTCAATGTCTATAATTTATTTTGAACCTTTATGTATTTGTGTTTAAGTACTCTTTAACGGACTTTAAACAGGAAGAGGTGGTCAATTTGGTTGTGTTTGACTGTACTATAATGTGGCCGCAGAGAGAATACATTTCTGACAGATTTCATCAAGTTCCTTAATTAGCTGAATCAATATTATTCTTGACTATCTGCTTCCCTTAATACCTAATAGAAAACACAACTCTATTCAGTTGAGATAAGGAACTTGACAAATCTATTGGAATCACAATGGCCACACTAAATAAGGTCGGTAGGTAGTTAGTTTAATACAATTTTGTTTTAATAAGTAATTATAAAAGCAGATATGTTGCTCATTACAAAAATACGCACCTGTAAATACCAAGTTAAAACTGCTTTCATTACAATGTCTTATTTAGAAACCAAAAATGAACAATAATAAATTCCAATTACAATTATGCTAATTTAGCATAACAAATAAAGAGTTTGATAATAGTTTAGTAAGCCAAAAATTTATTCAAACTATGATCATCATTTTTGGAATACTTTGGCCAAAAAAAGATGATGAAATCCCTTCATATTCACATATGTTTATGTACTTGTGTTTTTTTATGAACTTCATAAATATTGATTCTCTGAACATTATTGTTTCAGCAAATCTAACCAGTTCCAAACCCAAACCGACTAATGTGGCAGAGGTAAGAAAAACAAAACTAAGAAGATTTTTATAAACTAATTAAAAGTTGTTACTTTGATAAGTATAATAAATATTAAACAATCTTAGTTTGTTGACTACATCCAATTTCAGTATAAAAATGTATCAGTATCAATGCGAAATAATGCCGAGGTGTGTATGCAGATAATGCAAATATATACAGCAACACATTCTCTTATCACTAAATGTTAAATTTCCTCAACCCACTTTGAACTTAACATTCAAGTATTTGAGATTTCAAATAAAATAACAATTACTGCTTTGTTTACTCACTGTTGACTCAAACACAAGTAAACATCCGCCTTGCGGAGCAGTATTTAAGCTTGAATAAGCTGCAAGCTGGTTTGATAATCAACAACAATTCTATTAGTATTAGTATTTTCACACAACTAGCATGAACAAAATATACTGCATAAATATTCCAAACTTTTGTAAGCGACTTTGTTCTTTCTTTCTTAGGCCGTACAAAGAGCTCGCGATGCCTTCAACCGAGGAGTGACCCGACCAGTAGAATGGCGTCGTCAGCAGCTGAAAGCCCTGCTACGTATGTACCAAGAGAACAAGCAGGCCATGGTGGAGGTACTCCGGCAAGATCTGAGGCGAAGCAAGATGGAGGCCATCCTACTTGAAGTCGACTTTTTAATCAATGACTTGATCGATACGCTGCACTCTTTAGATGAATGGGTTAAGCCTGAAAAGGTACACAATACTCCCATATAAAATGAACATTTGCTATGGATTTAGAAAGTTGCTAGTACTGAAATCAAAAATGTTGCAAAGATAAATAAACTCTTATAAAACAGTATTTTATTAGAGCAATCTTGTAACTTTAAATGGGATATAAATTAAAGGGCTCTTAATTGAATTATTATAAATATCACTTGTTAACCGAAAATCAAAATACTAACTAACAATAAATTTTCATAGCCATCGAAAGGCATAGTCAACATACTGGACGATGTTGTGATCTACAATGATCCCTACGGAGTGACGCTTGTGATCGGGGCTTGGAATTACCCCCTACAGCTGGTGCTACTACCAGCGGCCGGCGCCATAGCAGCGGGCAACGCCGTCGTCTTGAAACCCAGTGAGCTCGCTGTCGCATCCGCTCAGTTCATATCGGAGATGATGCCTAAATACCTGGATAACGTAAGTGAACCTTAAAGAGTAACTAATAAGAACTATTAAACCGTGAGCCTGATAATAAGGGGTGGAACTACCCCCCACATCTGGTCCTTCTACCAGCGGCTGGCGCCCTGGCATTTGGCAAAGTCGCCGTTGTCATCAAACCCAGTGAGCTCGCTGTCGCATCCGCTCATTTCATATCGGAGATTTTGCCTAAATATTAAAAAGTAACAATAACGAATATTATAGGGGAATAGAACTAGGTGCACTTCTATACTGGCTTTGGCAACGCTGTCATCGCTGATGCTATCGTCGTGAGATACTGCAAATCCATATTACTATGCTTTATTTATATGATAAAGCAGAATTGAGTACCTACTACAGAGTTGGAACATAAAATTATAATTTACATTTGATATTACAGACAAATAATGAGCTACGCAAAATATTTGCTGAATCACCATGTTTGTTTTCAACTTATTTGCTTTACTCCTATTATAAAGATTCGAAACATACTCGTAAAGCAATTTAACGTAGGTAAGTAATGTAGGTATACAGATTACGAAAATTATCCACTAATCACTAGTAGGCAACCAGATAAAACGAATACGAGTATCTCGATGTGTTATAATTATAAATCAGCACAAATTGGAATTTGGATTATCAAGATAACTATGAAAATTCAAAAAGAGGTTTATTTTCCATTAAAAATATTTATCTATTAAATTTAGATTTTTCGCATTCTATTATTGCTATTTTTACCGACTCCAAAAGGAGAAAGGTACTCAATTCGCCATGTATTTTTTTTTAGTTTTTGTTTTTTTATATAATGATAAATATATTAGAAAAAATTTGAGGTGCTATGGGTGAGTCGATTTTTTCTAATATATTTATCCTAATATTTATTTTCCTATAGTGGGCCAATCGTTGAATTCAACTGGGCAGATCACGTTTAGAGTGTTCACTATCTCATAATTGTAATTTTTTAAACGTTGCAATCTCCAGACAATAATTAACATTATGAAATTATAACCTTTTTTAAACTACCAAAGATTTGTCACGTCTCTTTCCACCATCAGGACGCCATTGTTGTCGTGGAAGGTGGTCCTCAAGAAACCAGCGAGCTGTTGAAACAAAAATTCGATTACATATTCTACACGGGCAGCACTACCGTCGGCAAGATTGTTTACGAAGCGGCTACCAAGTACCTCACACCTGTCACACTGGAGTTAGGTGGCAAGAGGTACCTATTTACTTCCCCCTTACTAATAAAGATGGTATAGAAGATGTTTAGTTACACAATGGTTACTCTCTGTCAAACTATTTAAGTTTGAAATTAAAAAGAAAGGGACAAAACACTGTGTTATACAATCTTTATTAGTAAGGGGGTTTGTCTATATCGATACTAATATTGTAAAGAGGAAAGATTTGTTTTTTGTATGTTTGATTGTTTGTGTGGTTGTTTGTAATAGATAATCTCAAAAACTACTGATCCGATTATAAAATTTCTTTCACTTATAGATGGCTACATTATCAGCGAGTAACATAATATTATATTAATCTTAGTAACTCATCAAAGATCGATTATTGATATTGAAAAACAAAAATGTTCTTTAGCATAACAGCGTAAGGTTTGTTATCGCTTAGCGACAGATGCTATGGATAATCGAAAATAGCGACATCAGTGGTATTGCCGTAGCGCTAGTATCAACTCAATTTCTGACAAGTGATGTCAGTTTTCATACATTTGCTTAGTTCTATAAAAATCCGCGGGTCTTTCGCAGACTAATTATACTACCATTATGAATGAATGTTCATTTTGCTTCGTTTCGTTATCGGTTCTTTTCACAGGATTCACAGTACTAATATTACAAATCTAAATATTACAAAACTAATAAAATAAATGCAAAAAATTTTTGGATGTTTAGATGTTTGGATGTTTGTTACTAAATCACGCAAAAACAGCTGAACGGATTTGGATGAAATTTCGTTGGTAGACAGATTAGGACCTGGATTAACATAATAGGCTACTTTTTATCCTGGTGAAAGGTTCCGTAGTGTCCACGCAGACCAAATAATGGAGATGACAAAAGTCAAGCTAAGTACAACCTGCGCAGGTAAAGAATGGGATAGAAAATGGCGGCTCACCGCTCGTTTGAGATCCGTCTGAAATTCCGGTTATTCCGTGTCGGTGAGAGGTGTCTGTCTATGTGTGCATTGCTCGAGTACACGCAGTACCTACTAAGCTTGACTTCTATCCCATTCTAGTCTCTATTTTGTGACGCAGACGAAGTCGCGGGCAGCCGCTAGTCGTTCATATTTTATTTGTTTGTTCATGGCCCTGTTTCTAGCCTCTTAAGATCAGATTGATGTATGAAATGCAGATCAATATTTAGTTGTTTTTTATTTTTTATTATCTTCTAGCCCGGTATACATAGACAGCACAGCCGACATCGAAGTAACAGTGAAGAGGATACTATGGGGCAAGTTCATAAACGTGGGGCAAACTTGCATAGCCCCTGACTACATATTATGCACCAAGGAGGTCCAAGATAAGTTGGTGCCGATCGCCAAGAAGGTGCTACAAGATTGGTACGGTGAAGAACCACAAAAATCTCCTGACCTATGCAGGATCATCAACAACAGGCATTTCAGGTCAGACTTTTTTATTTAAATTTTTATACAATTGGTTTGATTCTGGTAAACGTTTTCTGAACGTCATTGTAAGTTACATTCATGGCATTCACACTGCTGTCTGCTATATTTATATGTTAATTTATGTAAAAACAACTTGTGTCTTTTTTACTCAGGTTTAAGGTATCTATCATACTGGGTTATTTGTAAAACACCAACAACCGCAGGACTACATTACTAAAATTATAAACAACAGCGTTTGTTCTACGACTTTTTCGAAAAAGATGAAAAAACGACTTTTTATACATAACTCGATCAGCTGTTCAGACATTTGTATGGAAAGTCGGTGTTTTTCGGAAAAGTCGTAGAACAAACGTTGTTTTGATGTTAGTAATCTATCCTGTGAGATTGTTGGTGTTTTACAAACAACTCTGTATTTACTCATCTCTCTCATGCATTATCCTAATCTACCTTAAACCAAAAACTACTTTTACTAATTATTGATTTTTGCATTCACAATGCTATTTTTATATTAAAATATATAATATTAGAAAAAATACTAGAAAAAGTCGACTCACCCGTAGCACCTCAGACGGGACTCGAACCCGCACCCTTGGGATTCCGGCCCAATGCACTGACCAGTTATGCTACCGAGTCGCTAGTGGGAGCGGCGAAATTACTTTTACTAACAAAGAATATTATGATTTGCAGTCGGCTTCAAGCTTTATTAGATGCAAGCAAAGACAAAGTTGCCATCGGCGGCCGGTCTGATCCCCAAGACAAATTCATCGAACCCACGATCCTTACCAACATCGACTCTTCAGACAAAATCATGGACGACGAGATTTTCGGTCCTATTCTTCCTATAGTACCCATTGGTAATGCGTACGAAGCTATCAAATTCATCAACGAAAGGTAAGTTTTGTAATAAGAAAAGGGAATAAATTGTGTGGGAGTGTTTCGTGATATTGTGCCTTATCGGTAAATAAATAAGGACGTCTGTATAAAAGGCAGTCTGATTTAAATATAAACCGGGCTGAACGGTGCTCTTTTGACCCTTTTGTTAGCCGGTTCGGGCCGCGTAAGGTCGCCATATAGATAACAACAATAATAAGTTAATTTATTTTGATCCCTAACTGTTTATGTTCTAGGTTCGTTTTGTATATTTTGACTTAAACTTTGGATAAGTTTATAAGTTTTTAAAAATAGAAATGTTAAAGAGCCCTAAAACATAAAACAGTTTGATTTGATTAAATTTCTTGGACAAAAAGTAAGCATCTCTGCCATCCATCGTCTTTAAACCATAAAGAATATAAAATACTCAAATGCATAATAATTATATGCGCCTAAGTACTTTTTGTCATTGTGTGATTTATAACATAATATCTTGTACAATTCAAATTGTTGAACGACGCATTTTGATTGAAGTGAGATTTTTCTATTTGACGAAATTCACTACTGAACAACATAAGGAAAAGGTTTGAGTATGGTACATACCACTTGTGTGTTCGATTTAACTTATCTTCCCTTCATGATTTTTTCACCCATATAACTTATTTCTGTGAAGTGTTTTATTGTTTGTGTTCACGCAATTATGGGCGTTTTGGAGCTTATTTTCAAGTTCATTTTAACTATCAAAAAGATAATTTCATTCTCAGTTCCATAAACCAAAATAAAAATTGCTATCAAACGGTTTTGGTTCAGTAATCTTACATAACTTTTCACACGGAACCATAAACCATGATAAATGAATAAACAAAACATAGTAATTGAACATTTAATTAAACGATAGTTTGAGGACATTTCGAGGGTGCTAATGCTCATTTAAAGATTATCTGTATTCAAAAACATTTCTAACTTCAGAATCTTCAAATTATCGAAAGATTCATGCATTCGGCTGTAACATCTCGAGAATCGAATTTCAGGGAGAATCCGTTAGTTCTTTACGTATTCAGCAAAGAACACAACATACAAAAGTTGTTCACGGAACAGACTCGTTCGGGCAGTATCAATATGAACGACACGATCATGTTCTATAGCGGTAAGAAGGAATCCATTAAGCGTCAGCTGTTTGCAAAAACATCAATTGAATTTGATCTCTGTTGCTAATATCATTTGTCGCATCACCCGTCATGAAATACCTACCTACACAGTCAAAATACTCTTTGACTTTTGTTTTCACGCGTTAGTATTAAAAATATACAAAAGGTGGAATTAATTCTTTAGCTATGGTACACCAAAATTATTATGTTTAATAAGTATGATGTTACCTGAAGACGTCAAAGTTCGACAAACCTATTTATGCTATGTCAAACGCTAAAATAACGGATGCAAAGAAATATGCTGCAATGTGTGTAGCTTTTGCATTTTTTGTGTTTACATGACAAAGCACTTTTTTAAATTATCTGTACTTGTTTTTCCTTCTTACATCTCCATGTAATCATTAAAATTGTTATTTGTAATTATACTATGACAAAAAATCTATGGCATCAAAAATAGATGATATAGCAACATGTTCAATTATTGAAATGCAAATAAAAAATATAAATGATGTTTATGCAAATAATTTGATCGGTGGTGGTATCAGAGCATGAACATGTGTTTGTGGTATGGTGGTGGTAGTACGAATTTCTCGGAATAGATTTCAAACCTAACTAGTTAGACGTTAAGTTCAGAGTTGATTGAAGAAATATGATTTATAGTGATGTTGCTGTTGTGTGTACATCAGAGGTGGCGGAAACTCACAACATTCGTTTACAATCATGTATCAATCACAGTAGAAATTACACTAGAATCTACTATAGAATTTCTGCACTACTAACTTATGTATGTTTTATTTTGGTAATTTGAAGGCAATCAAAAGGCTGTCATAGAAAAGGTTTTCATACTAATTACACTTCTTGTAATGTATTTCAGATATTTCATTTTAAGTGTAAAGTATGTTAAAAAATTACAAATATTTCCTAGTCCTTTGGAGTTTGGCATAGAGTTAAACGTAAGTCATCTGACCTAAACACATGAGCTTCAAATTCTTCGATTTTTTATAAGTAATTAACTAAATGTTGTTTATAACTTTTCAGACCTGCAATTTATAATTGTTTAACTGTAAAACATTATATGTATCTACATACATAATGTATGTATCTAGCTACTCTTTAAAACGCTATATCTATTTTAATTTACAATGTAAAACTTGATAGCCACCAAATTCAACGTAAACGCAATATAAAAACAATTGACACACGTAATTTTTATCTGTTAATTTTACTTTTTAAGTCACGAGAAAAACTCGTTATCTTATCCATAACAAATAAGATTTATTAAAATTATATAAGTTTTGGTACCTTTTTAAAAATCATCTAATTTCTCAATACAGATTGTACAATATTATATTTTTTTCTTTCTTTCTTTACTTGTACTTTAAATAGAGGCATTGAAAGGCTTACTATCAGTCTCCGTAGTAGACCTTATCTTCTCTCCCGTAGCTTAAGCTTATGCACTGTATATAACTAATAACGGTGGCGGTTTGCCTCACTATTTAGGGAGAAGCCGCTAGTGCTGTACATGTTCGCGAAGAACAAAGAGGTGATCAACAGCATCGTCGAGAATACCACCAGCGGAGGGATGTGTATTAACGATACCGTTATGCAGATGGGAGGTTTGCACTACACTTGTATATATAGAGCAATTTGTACCCTCTTGCAAAGAAACAGAGTATAAACTTAAACGTCTTTTGGAGCTACGTCATCAGCCATGTCTTATGGCTCAAGGTTTCCTTATAGATGGATAAGGAGGAAGGGCCATAAACAGCCCACCACCCGATCCCTATACGGATTGATGGGTGTTAACGGCTGCAAATGTTACCGGGACCAAAGCTTTAACGTGCCTTCCGAAGCATAGGGTAGCTCGAGCTAGTAACATTTTAGTCATCTATTCCATGAATGACCCTAGCAAGAGTCCTCAATTGCAGCTCCTCAACATGAAACGACACCTATATACAGAGCAATCTATACCCTTTTGCAAAGAAATAGAGTATAATCTCGGACGTATTTTAGACACTTTTAAGATTCTAAGCCTGTTTATTTGAAGGACCTTAAGAATGTCGTAATTAGTTAGAAATCATGATATTTTTAGTTAGCCTGTGCACTGGTGGCAAAACAGTTAAAGCATTTGAACCAAAGACAAATTTTTCAATCCTCTTACAAAATTTGTCAGTTCGTGTCGATTTTGATACAAATGAGTTAACTTTGAAGCCTTGGTTCTCCGCCAGAATTGATCGAGCTGTGATCTAACGATGGCTATCCAGGTAGTGAATGGAGAAAATCCAGATCGCTATACACACCCAACTGTTTTGATCAGCATTCTAAGAGATGTGAGGATCAGAGTTCTCAGTTTCAGAATTTCCATACATTTTAATGCCATTTTGGCGATTTTTTAAACATATACTTACATCTCTTAAAATGTTGATCAGATCAGTTGGGTGGGTATAGCGATGTGGATTTTCTCCATTCACTCCCTGGATAGCCATCAGATCACAGCTCAATCGATCCCTGGCAGAAAACCAAGGATTCAATGTTACTTCGTTTGTAAGAAAATCGACTGGGGTCCTTTCATTATGGGGACCACATATATACACTATAGACAACACGCAACCTTATGGAGTATTGATAAAGATCATATTTCCAGTTGCGAGTCTGCCCTTCGGAGGGGTGGGTAACAGTGGCTTGGGCGCCTACCACGGGAAAGCCACCTTCGACACCTTCACTCACAAAAAGAGCTGTCTCATCAAAAACTTCTCGTCCATTGGGGAGAAACTTGCTTCGTAAGTTTTTTTTTTTAATTTGGTTTTCTTTTTAATTATCGATGTTCAAAATCTATCGATCTAGCTTTATCTATAAATCGTTACGTTACAGTGCAATGCAAACTTTATCGTAACAATTAAGATTGCCGATATGCGCCGTAGGTAAAGCCTCCTCTACACATCGACAAATTCATCAGCAGACGCATCTGCGGATGCATCCTTTTTTTTTTGATTAGAGTGAGGGCAAATACAAGTAGCATGATTTGTCTGCGACAATATGTCGAAAATGACGTCCCAACGTAGACAAACCCTTTGTTTAACTGTCAAAAATGACATTTAAGGGTAGACAAAATCTTTGTCGTATTCGTTATGCTACGCCTGCTGATGCATCTGCGGATGCGTCCGCCAATGCGGTAGAGGGACGTATTTGCTCGTTTAGCGCCCACAGACTAGCAAAGACGGACACATCAGCGGACGGCATCCGCAGACGAAATCTGATGATGCCTCTTTCGATGTGCAGAGGAAACATAAGCGTACCTTGCTACCTAACCTTGCCCACCCTCTGACGTCTAAATTGAGTAAGCGCAACGACTTGCGCCTATCTTCACAGCTGCCATAAAGTTTATCCTATAATTTGACTTACGAAGTATCAATAGGTTTTTTTATCCACAACGGCATAGTGCTTGGTCTTTACCTCACCTGATGTTAAGTGACAATCCTCTTCACTGAGGAACTGACCTCTAACTGCCAGAACACATCAATTTTTAAATTGCTGTTATAGCGTCAGACTTAGGTAAGATGGTGGTAGCTAGCCAGGCGGACTTGAAATAAGCCCTACCACCAACCAAACCGAGTACTAATAGTACTCCCCTCCTGGGAATCGAAACCGGGACCCCTGCGTCTGACACGGGTGGGCGAACCACTAGGCCACAGAAGCGGTTAATACTTATGATCACTCATTAATGCTAGCTCTCTCTTTCCCACAGAGGTCGTTACCCTCCCTACTCGGAAGGCAAGCTGTCTTACATCACTACCCTGATGAAGCCGATGCACGTGCCTTCGCTGACGTTCTTGCCTTATTTGATCTCCTTCGCCTTGGGAGCCGGCCTCTCCTACGGCATACTCGCCTGGAATAAGGTAAAGAAATGAAGCTAAAAACCACCCCCTTAGAGGCTCGCGCATATTAAGACGAACGCACCGCACTGCATCGCGTAACCAAAACCCATCTAATGGAGACCACTCACGATCATGCCGCTTGGTCCAGTGGCATGATAGAGAGCACATACGATCAAGCGGCGAACAAACGGAAAATCTTCGATCAAAAATATAGATAACTTCACGAACTAAAACAGTACGCAAATGTGGCACCGACTGACAAAACAAAAAGCGATTCTATATTTTGAAATTTGAATCCTCACACGAATATTTTTATCTGGGTAAAAATTACTATTCATTCCAAATTCAACTTTAAATAGTAAGAAACAAAGAAGATAATACTTTACACAAAATAACAAACCATTTTGAAATTGGGGCGCTATTTCGTGATGCCGTTTTTGAGACTTACTGGACATCTAGGGTATTCTTGATCGAAGCGGAAAATCGATCCTTCCGTCAAGTGGCATGTCCTTCCAAAAAATGGCTTGATCCAGCTTATTTGATCATGCCACTGGATCTAGCGGCTTGATCGTGAGTGGTCTCTATAAGTATAGATCGCGTCACGTACAAAGACCGCTGAACAACAAACAAATGGTGGAGGAATCTATACTGACTTCCAAAAACATAAGATACATTTTCGCTCACATTCGAGGCACCTATCAGCGGTCTGTACGAGACGCCTACTGTAGTAGTCGCAGTGTCTCGCATTACTAACATCATAAACAACAACATTTTTTCTACGAGTTTTCCGAAAACAGAAAATAAACGACTTTTCATACAAAACTTCGCTCAGCTGTTCAGACATTTGTATAGTTAAATCGTTTTTTTTTGTCTGTTTTCGGAGGAGTTTTAGAACAAATGTTTTTGTTTATAATGTTAGTAATCTACTCCTGCGAGGTTGTTGGTATTTTACAAATAACCCTGTATACATCACTTTTGTACATTTTATATCGCACGCAATGGGACACAGCGCTGCGATTATATTGTGCGTTGCAATGCGGCGCGCCGCGGCTGTAATTTGCGCGAGCCTTACTTATTTATACAGTCGGATTTGCAAAAACGATATAGTACTTTGTATACGGAAAATTTATGGATTTGATGTTTTGAAAACGATGGTTAGCGAAAACTTATATCAATATAACGGAGTTCAATGTCGCTTTTGCAAATCTAACGACTGGTTCTTTGGCTGGCCCCAGACCTACCGGTTTGATTTCTTTGCTTTGCTGTTCTAGTAGAACAGGGGGCCGTACCGGCTAACGCATCGAACTTCGGAAAGTCTGCCGGGCTTCAACTTAAAACAGATAAATCGAAGTAAGAAGTTTCGTATTGTACTTATTTAGAAGATATCGATGTTCTTATGACATCATAAATTAGGGTTCGCCATTTTGGCCCGATTGGGGCTCGATTTACCTGTTTTAATTTGAAGCCTGGCAGACTTTCCGAAGTTCGATGCGTTAGCTGGTAGCCCCTGTTCAATTAAAGCAAAGCAAAGAAATGAAACCGGTAGGTCTGGGGTCAGCCTTACACCCGTATTTAAGAACAAAACTCAAACGACCCTTGCCTAATGCGAACGCACTGCGTTGAAGTAGAGCTTTGAGATTAGTTCGTTTGTTTTACGTATTACGTGTGATTAGTAGTTGGGACGCTGTGCGTCGCGGGCACTGTGAGACCTCATAGTAATGTTTTTGAATACGGGTGTTATAATTAATCTTCAGTAAAAGATAAGTCTACTTTTTTAATCAGTTTGTGTGCAACTGTTGTTATTTCCCGATTGTACAGAAACATCTAGGCAACATCTTTTGTAAGCCTATCTGTTACAGAGCTTAGATTTTTTAAATAAACTAATATAATGTGCATAGATGGTTCTAAGCAATTAATTGTAAATAAAAAAAAAAAAACTTTCAAGTTTACAGATAAACTTGCCGTACGATTAAGGCCCGCAACATACGAATTTTGATTCGTAATTCCGAAACGAAACGATACCCATACAAATCTATGGACCTACCACGGAAATTTCGGAAAACTACCGTACCGAAAAAATAATTTTCCGTTCGAAATTTTCATACATCGATATTCCATTTCCAAATTAGATCAGAATCAGATTCCGTTTGTATGTGGCGGGCCTAAAAAGTATTTTTTTGACAGCTCAGTCCTGCCCATCTTTACAACGCGTTTATCACGTTTAACTGTCAAAAGACAATGAATTTTGACAGTTGAGTATCGATAAAACGTTATATCACGCGATATACATCGTGTTTCGGTGGTCATGCTAGTAGCCATAAAATATAATAAATTTACCAATAGCCCACAACTATGTGATACTAGCGACCGCCCGCGACTTCATCTACATGGACAATTATTTTTGTATCCCTCGGGAACAGTACTTTTTTCTAGATGAAGGGTTCTTCTCTACCCCTGATAACGAGTGTGCTAATTATCGATTGAGTTGTTAAGACGTGAAAGCGTAACAAACAAACAGACTCACTTTCGCATTTATAACATTAAACATTTCAACACCATTTTTTCCCTGTGGTTTCAATGCTGTTTCGAGCTGTCAAAAATGACATTTCAACGTGTCGCAACCAATTAACTAAGAAACTTTGGGTGGGTTTTGTAAAATAGTATTAAACTAAATTAAGCTATCTCTATTT
Source organism: Catoptria pinella (assembly GCA_963556745.1). Lineage (NCBI taxonomy): Eukaryota > Metazoa > Arthropoda > Insecta > Lepidoptera > Crambidae > Catoptria > Catoptria pinella. Next base: position 5,184,157 of record OY750775.1, on the reverse strand, counting down.
TACATGTATACTAAAGTAGTGGTGTTTAAGCAGAATATAGTGAGTATTTAGTACACTATAAAACTAATTTCGATAATGTTAATTTCATAAAAAGGTAAAATGATATGATGATGATGGTCTACTCTTGAAGTCAGAAAAGTAAATAGCTTACTGGGTTTTTTTATGGAGGAACTCATTCTTGTCAAAAGATTTAGTAAAATCCTACAAAGAAGTTATTCTAGAATTGTTAATTAAAAGCGTTTTTTGAAATTCCTAATCAATTCTCGTTTCACTTTTTTTAGCTGTAAGTGGATTTTACTCATCTCTTAAATTATATATCTTTGTTATAAGTCACTTCCAAAGTTTACGCTTGTTCCTTACCTCTATTCTACATTAAAATTTGTCGGTTTCACAATGTAAGTATGCTTTTGTTATGTACTAGTTGTTGCATAAACACCTTTGAAATATCCAAATTTGTTTCATTTACAACAACAAATTCGATAAAATCCAATCTTACCTTGTGTCAACCCTTTTTTGGAAATGGTCGAAAAAAATATTTGAACAATAGAAATGTGAGCAACTCCTAAAGTAAATTTTTGCACATAAACTGCTCAATAACTTTTACAGCTGGAAAAAAGGTATTTTTTTATAATCACAAGCTAGGATAAGATAGTCATAGAACGCCTACCAACAAAGTATTGTTTCCCTGGAAAAAAGACTGGCTCAACTATAAAGCGTATTTTCTATTCTAATCGTTTGTTCTTAAACTCTTAGGCTAAGAACCCACGAAGCAGTTTTCACCCGCGCCCGCCGCAGTGGAGGAACAGCTGTTTTATTTCTAAACTCGCGAGATCTGAGTTCTTTGTCTAATCTTGAGTTTTCGTCTGACGCATGCGTGAAGCGCCATAGCGTATGCCCAATATACACTTCTCAATGGAACATCGAAAAGTGTGACTAAAAGGAACGGGTCTGGAACAGAAGATATCTACAAATCTTCGTAGACTCGATAACGCACAGGTGTAGACGATAAGTTGCATGTGCGCCATGCACCACTAGCGCCACTACCGTAAAAAAAATATCAATAGTTATTTATAAACACACAAACTTAATGACAGATAATTTATTGTGGTTTTTCTTGACGAAAAACAAAACGAGACGGCCGTTTTTAGCTTTTTCAAAACTGCAAACAATTATTTGTAACTGAGTTGTGTCTATAAATAACAATTGATATTTTGCGAGGGGACCATAAGCTGGGATTTTTAATAAATTATGTCCATACGCGGTAATTATTTTTTTACCGGAGTGGCGCTAGTGTTTCATTTAAAGTTGTCTTAATACAGGGATTGAAAACGTTACTATAAAATAACGTTAATTTGGCCATATTTACCGTTATAAAACGTTATTTTACGGATAAATTACGTTACTTACCGGAATACCGGTATTTTCCTTGTTATCGTTATAGCTTTTAACGGTATTTCAATCCCTGCCTTGCAATAATTAAAGCGTCCCCCGGCATCGGCAGGCGCGGTCGCAGTATTGCAGTCGCTTGACGCAAGACGAATTGAAAGTTAGAGATGAACTTGAAAGCGCACTGGTGGAAGGGTAGTAATTATACCCAAAATTATTTCGATAAGATAATTAGGTTTTCTTTTTTTTTCAGGTTGCCACAGAAGACCTGTAAGAAGTCACATGTCGATTCGTGTGTAAGATTTGAAAAAGAAAATACTAATTAAGTGCACCCATTGTGATACATTATTTGCCTAACTGCTTACCTAAATCACAGAATAAATAATCCTATATTTTGTTACGGTGATTTTTGTCGAAACTGCACAAAGTTTGCAATTTTCTCTTATTCCTAATCGTTATTATTAGACTTTTAGAATATTTTTACTTTTAAAACTGAAAATATTATATTTTATTACTTATATTATGTTTATTCTTTTTTAAATATTAATTTTGTGCCTACTTTACTTTAGTACTTATGTACTTTTTTAGCTTATAAAACGTTGCTGATAAAAAGCATTTAAAATCACTAAGGAGAGTCAGTTTTGTATATCCTGATGTGATGTTGACCGTGCCATGGTCACAGATTACTAAATAATTACTACGTAACATGGTGCCATGGCTATTATTGACAAAAAAAATTGGAATCCCCGTTTTATTCTTATGCAATGCATTTACTGTTATACTTAACCTACATTATATAAATAATAATAATTGTTTTACAACCTATTTTAATGCACATCACAGATATGTCTTTGTGTGTTCTACATTATGGGCTCGACAGGCAACACGATATAATACGAATACGATTCAATCTGAATCAAACTTCGCGTTCTTCGGTAGAGTTAGCTGGTTCTGCACATCATCTCGCGCGATGTTCACAGAAGTCATAAAGCTTGAATCGACCTATCTTACCCGAGTACCCAAAATGCGTTTCTAAACTTTTTTGCAAAGCCGAATCTAACTTCATAGCCACCACAAAGATCGCATCGCTTTCTAGAACTAAGAAGGAAATATAGGAATTGATGCAGGTAGGACATACATGTATTTCCGATTCAAAAGTCTCTCATTTATTATTTTAGTGTATAAGATAATAAAAAGTGTTTAGTGTGCAATCTTTAAAATTAATTAAGTAGGTTCTCAATAAATTTTCTGTTTTTAACTTTTTTTCAATATATTTTTCGTTGCCTTTTAAATTACGCATTTATATAAACCACTGTTTAAAATAGTGGCTAAAGACCTAGATTTTTAAATCTGCAAGATATTGCTATCGAATTTACTATAATAGGTGTTATTCAAGCTGTTAAGTTTAGGTAATGGACTGATTGTTTGTAAATATTGGTAAACGGGAACAATTTTGCTTTTTAATAAAATATTTTTCACAATATAAATGTTTTATTTTAATAACCTCATTGTAATGTGATGATGACCTTTTTTTTGTTATGCCGGAGAAAAAAGCATTTACGCATCCGGAATCTACGATGTTTCTTACTTCCTGCGTCATTGTCATTACTCGAAAATCTTTAAAAATCCAATGCATCGCAATAAATAAATTGAAAAGATGCAAATTAATATAATTTACTATTAACGTAAATGATGGCATATTTCCTTGTGATGCGTTGGATTTTTAAAGATTTTCGAGTAACGACAATGACGCAGGAATTAGGAAACAACGTAGATTCACCCATCCCCCCTCCCTGCAGGTGAGCAGGAGGTTCGTATGTGGGACAGGCCAAGAGGTCCCGGGCCGGAGCACTGACAACTATTGCTGATAGCACTAGCGGCCGCCCTCCACGACCACCTCCCGTGTTCTCACCTAGCCTCTAGCTAGTGACTCGGTGGGATCCCGGGAGGGGGGAATACCTATGACCTAGGGTAAGGCCCGTATTTATAAACCGATGTCTTGAGGTCTTATTTGAGTTGAGATGCTCTTATACGAACAGCATCTCAGGTATGATATCAAGATAGCTCTCAATGTCTCAAAAATGTATTATAGGGTGATAACCGCTCTAGTGAGTTGAACACGCAAAGAGACTGACACCACTGTAGCGCTATAATCGCAATGGTGATATCATCAAGTATATCATTGTAGGTAATCTTATCTAAAGTAGGTCGCAGTCGTCTAATGTGGAAGCGGTCTAATACTAGTCATACACGCAATGTCACAATAAACCGGGGCGGTATCGGCTATGAAGTTAATGTTAACTGTGTTTTGACAGATGTATGTGACATGTGTATTGCTACTTCGTTTTGACACAAATAAAAACTTACCAAAGAAGAGTAGCAATGTATCACATACATCTGTCAAAACACAGTTAACAACATGAACTTCATTGTTTTTAGTTGATAGACGCCGGACGGTAGACCAAGAAGGGAATTGCCCCATGTGTATGGCTATCAAAACATAATCTCAGACATAACGGCGCGCGCGTCCTGCGGCTGCAGTTGCCCAACCACTGCGCTCCCGACCGAAGACTTCGTGGTGCGAATAATGTGATGCAAAGCACAGACATAATTATAAGGGTGCTGACACATCTGTCTGACGCCACGTGTTAACACGGTTTTCATAGAGATGTATGCACTAGAAGCACACTTATCATAAAACCCGTCTATATAAATACGGCGTGTTTCAATCAATTTTAAACAAAGGCTGATATTTAAGGTTAAGGGTCAAAATAAATTGCAGATTTTTGACAGTATAAAAAGGCACTGACCTCCATTCTTGTATAATGAATGGAGGGCAGTGTAAAAGGTAAAAGGTTCTTAGTATTACCTGAAGTGCTGCTGACTGTACATTGTTATATTAATCGCATTGGTATTTTGCATTGTACTGTTAAAATCTGTGCGCTCCATGGCTCCGCACGAATGCTCTCGAGTGAAGTTGCCCCAGATCACTGAAGCTTCTTGGTAATCGCATTGTATGGGAGTATCAGTATCAGTCACTTACGTGAAAGCCTTCCAACCAAACCTCTGAGTACTGAAAAACCAAACCAGTACAAAAGTAGGAACCTGGTAATCAAACCCGACATGCGGGTCTATCGGCTAAAAACAATTAGGTTAATGTAAACTGTAATTTGACAAAGGTATGTGATACCTACCATTGCTACTTCGTTTTGGCACAAATAAAAACTTAAGTAGGTACCAAAGAAAAGTAGCTATGTATTGCAATAAAATTGTAATCTATCGGCTAACTTATATTGCTATCCAATGATATTATAAACTATAGATATGTTCCGTTCATCGTAACTTACGACTTAAATCTTTTTCAAAACTGCACACATTGGCAAGTTTTACTGATAAGCTAAGCAAAAGATACGAAATAGCACGCAATTGAAAGAGATAGCTATAATTTTAATAGTTGCACTTAAACTGTATTTTGTATAAGACGACCCAATTGGGACTTAGAGCATTGGGACGTATTTGAATCTTCACAGCGCGCGCGCTTTTACCATATCTGCTTCTTGTTTTATATAATATCATTGCTGCTATCGTAATCACTCTGATTTGAGATGGATGTGATACATTGCTACTTTTCTTTGGTAACTTTTTATTTGTGCCAAAACGAAGTAGAAATGTATCACATACACAGTTTACATTAACTTCATTGTTTTTAGCCGTAGACCCGCTGATAAAATATGTCCAAGAAAACTGCATGCTAAAAACATTATATGCAAGTTCATGTTAACTGTGTTTTGACAGATGTATATAATACATTGCTACTTTGTTTAGGCACAAATAAAAACTTACCAAAGAAAAGTAGCAATGTATTACATATATCTGTCAAAATACAGTTAAAATGAACTTCAATGTTTTTAGCCTATACTGCCGCTGTTGTACAAAGTCAAATCTGTGTTTCTGAACGAGTATTTACATTCTCTTTGGTATTTGTTATGTCAAAAAATATTTTGCACTAGGCATCACTGTGTCAATTTTTCCAAATCAAATAAAATTAATTAAAACAAAAGAGATAGAACTTACGTGAATATTTTACGGTAAATACTAACATTCTGTTTTTATTTCTGTCTGTATTTATAACTACGTGGATAATTTGGAGTCATTTTCCAAGAAGACTTGGAACATTTTTTACTTTGCAACACTGGTTTTATGAACGAAACGAAAGTGCTTGTGATGAGCAAAGACGAATAAAAAAGTGTCGATAAGCCAATATTCCGCAGAAATTAGCCAGAATCTTCAGGTATCTACAAAATATACTAAATACACCCTCGCATGTGAGGGTACTATGTGGTGGTGCTGTTCTTCTTCCGCTAGTTCAGGTGCTTATTCACATTTGAGGGCTTGTCTGACTACTCCCTACCCATAATCCTATACGGCGGCCATATTTATAAGTCATGAAAGGCGTTGACGCTCGACACCATCATAATTATTTGCGTTGTATTCTTTCACAGGACCGATGGCTGCGATACGCAAAAAATTAGTTATCGTCGGTGACGGTGCTTGTGGTAAAACATGTCTACTGATTGTGTTCAGTAAGGATCAATTTCCGGAAGTGTACGTGCCGACAGTGTTTGAGAATTACGTCGCCGACATAGAAGTGGACGGCAAACAAGTAGAGCTGGCATTATGGGATACGGCTGGACAGGAAGATTACGACCGGCTGCGACCGCTTTCATACCCCGACACTGATGTAATTCTCATGTGCTTCTCGGTGGACTCGCCAGACTCGCTCGAGAACATCCCAGAGAAGTGGACGCCTGAAGTCAAGCACTTCTGCCCTAATGTACCCATTATTCTTGTTGGGAACAAAAAGGATTTGCGTAATGACCCAGCCACAATTAATGAGCTTCGCAAAATGAAACAGGAGCCCGTGAAACCTCAGGAAGGACGGGCTATGGCCGAGAAGATTAACGCTTTCGCATATCTTGAATGCTCCGCAAAGAGCAAGGAAGGAGTGCGCGAGGTATTTGAAACGGCGACTAGGGCCGCGTTACAGGTTAAAAAGAAGAAGAAGACTAGGTGTTCTCTGCTGTAAATGTGCTGTTGGTGGGAGAACTCTGATTTTTGAATCGTTCGCATACTGCCTGACACTTACGTTTGAAACGACTCGGACTGCAGCAGTCGCGACGTCGGCCACACAGTGCTTCCTTCTGAAACTGATAGCTGACGCGACGTCGCGGCCCGCGTTGCACGCACACCCACTCAGTATTCGTGTGGCTACACTTTCACAATTGGTACTTGTATATTTTATAGATTTTATCTATAAAGGGTAAGCGTAAATGCCTTAAAACATATGGTCGGGGGCAATTGTGGGTCCTGCAATTGATGGGCCCCACTTGATTTTTTTGTGCTATACTATCATGTTATATTATTCAAGTAGCATTTCTTCATATAGATTTATTCCTCGACCGGTGTTGTCTCACCGAGACTTGATTGTTTAGTTTCATATTTTGTATTTTAATTTTTTCAATAAAATAGTTATGTATAAATTGTGTAGGTGATGTTTATTTGACGTGGAGCGTGAGCCCCAATTCTCAGCTAAGTGCCTGTCAACTAGATGCGTCTCTGAGACGTCCAGCTGATTCTGTAAGGCAGTTTTATTGTAATCTATTGTTTGTGTGAAATTTAACCTCCCATATTGCATGCTAATATAATTTATTAGTAATAAAGGAACCCCATATTTTAACAATTCTTTTCTAAACTCTTTTTGACTTTTATAAAAAAATTAATACAGCATTTATAACTAAAAGGTGTTTAGGATGGGGAATATTTAAGTTAAAATCAATCATCTATATGTTATGTTTTATTAGTATTGTAAGTACAAAATTATCTTTCAAATATACATGAATTAACATAAAATAATTATTAGACTTCCTTTTATAATTTAAGATATTTTGGATCTATTCCAATTACAAATTTATTAACTAATTATTGACAGTTTCAATTTAGGAATTCCTTGTCATTTTCAATAGTTGTAGCGGATTGAATCTTCTCTTAGGTGCAAACATCAGCTGTCTCTTTTGATACATGGTAGCAGTGCGATAAGGTACTGAGATGCCATCCAGTAGTTTTCTTTCTTGACCCCTCATTTCTGGCACCCAATCAGCATACACCAATGTATTAACTAGAGTGAGTTTATCTGCTTCTATGGGTGTAATAATGTATAATGTTTGTTTTTCCAAGTCAACTCCTCGAATAAGACCTGCAAATCACAAGAAATAAATCCTTATCAACGTATATCACCAATTTATTGCTGCACTTTCATGATAACAAATTCAACATTGCTTTTAAATTATTTTCAAATTGTTTTGATCCAAAGAGATTTGACTAGTTATCATAATTCTTATCAATAATAAGCTAACGAAATTGGAAAATTTAAAAGTACAGTTAGTAATACCACATTATCATAAGACTAGAAGTATGTATATTGAACTTAAAATGCCAATTATCAAACGAAACATATCTGGTAGATGTTCCATTTAAATACATGACATCATTAGAGGAAGACTATTACTACGAACTCTTATGTCTGTGCTACGAAGCTCGACGCGCATTATGATTCATCAGTGACATCATAAAATATGTACTTCATTTTAATGACGTGGTCAAAAAAATATTATTTTTACTGAACAATCTTAATCTTTTTCCATGTCTTGGATTTTATAGCAAACAGTGATGATTGTGTAATTAACTGATTAATAAAATAAAAGAATAGATAAAGATACCTACTTGTATCTTAACTTTCATAGTCATAGATATCAGTAATTTTATTACCTATTTGTTTTCTGTAACTTCATTATGGAAAAATAAGTTTATGCTGATAGGTAGATGCAATAACTGAATAAATAAACTATATAATTTCATACCGTGTCCGTGGCATAGCATGGGTTTATCTCTCAGGGTAAACACATCGCCACCTTTGTCTTGCGTCATTAGTTGACATAGCGCTATTATTTTGCCATTAATCACTTTTGTTACAGCATCCCCGCTAATTTTGACGTTCAATCCGATGTGCAAGTCTCCCAGTTTTACTCTAAAATAAAATCAGATGTTGAAGTTAATTTGACCTACAAGTTACGATGACGTCATTTCTACGTCGTCGGGCGACTGTGCCTTTACCTTCTTATTTTAGCACAAATTCTTATGGGTTTTAAAGAAGATATTTGATGAATAAAAAAATTTAAAGACCAAAGATGATATGCGTCGACACAGTGACTCGGTCTCGGTTCCGAGAACAGACTTATCTCTTTTTACTCACTGTTGAAGCGCAACGTAATTAAGTTGATAAGGAAAGTCAATTGTCTGGTACATAAAGAAGTTAACTTCTGGCTCCTTACAAATTTTCAGCATAGCTTTTTCGCTATAATTATACAACAATTACATTTTGACACTTACTCGTACGGTACTATACCTAATAAATCAGTTTGTTCTTTAGATGTCAATAGGTCACCAAAATATGCTAAAAAGTTCAAGTATCTTTCATCTCTTGCAGGCAATGAGAAGCTTTTTTTAACAGGATTTTCCGTATGATGTGCAACAAAGAATGAATAGTCGAAATCCAAAGAAACGTCTATATTCTTGAAGAGGGGGTCAGTTTTGTAATCCTCTTGATATAATTTTCTCATTGTATACGAGTCTAAATACATTTCAAATCTCTTTTTAGCATTTTTTGAGTCTATTTGAAGTAGGTATGTTGGTTGTGCTTGGAGTATGGTAAGAGTCATGAACTTTAATCCCATAGCGTTGCAGAGTCCCATTGTGTTTATAATCCATGGCATGGATTTTAACTGTTCGTTGTTACAACAGTGACTAATTAGGGCGCCGACGGCTGCAGCGTATCGTCTCGGATTGTCCATTGTGTTGATCATGCCTAAGTTCAACATCCTGGAAAAAAGTGTTGTTGGTCAATTTGAATCGAGAAAATATTCTATAGTAAGATGCGCATTTTTTGGAAAATTTGTTCAAAATGTAAGTACCTAAGTAAAGGTCTTTTGGGACTGGACTGCATGCTAGGATAATAAAAAAGCTGGGAATCGAACCTGTGACTTTTACTGCGTTTAGAATTTATTTGTGGAATATTATTATTAAGTATTATTCCATAATCCTCAACAAACCTCTTGTGGTGGAAAACAAAACATACTCAAGGAAACATGACGTAATTTCTTAAAGAACCGGGAGTAAGACGCAAACTAAGATTTCTAGTAACATACATCTGTGGAGTCTTCAGATGTGAGAAGTTAGGCCCAAGGAGCGGCTTATCCACAACAGTAGCAGATATGTTCCCAGCGACTGTGAACTCAGCCTGTCCTGGATCAAGGTCTACCACCAGCACGGGCCCCTGCGACAGCAGCCTGTTCACGCAATACCGAAGGAATGTGGACTTTCCAACACCTTTACCGCCGCAAACTATACCTCTGCTCTGGCCCTCTGAAAAAGCCCCCTCATTTTAAAAATAATTTCCTTTAAATTTAATTCAATACTTAAAATGATTTAGGGTTAGGTAAGTAGGTACTTAAATAAAACAAATGTACTTAGAGCTACATCACACAGATTCAATAAAATGATTAAGCCCATGGAAAACAAACAAGCCAGTCTCTGAATCTGAAACTAGGAATAGGTATATGATGTTGCTTATACAATAAAACTGCTTTCAGTAAATTAGATACTTATGCTATTTTACAATTAAAGTAGATAATATATTTATTAACGACCTCCGTGGTCGAGTGGCTTTGTACACCGGTTTTCAAGGTGTCGCCATCTCTGAGGTCCCAGGTTCGATCCCCTGTTGGGTCAATTTAGAAAACGAACTTTTCTATATTGGCTCAGGTCTGGGTGTTTGTGATACCACTGTTGTCTCTGATTTCCATAACACAGTGCTTTAGCTACCTACTTACTTTGGAATCGGAGCAATGTATGTGATGTTGTCAAATATAATATATATATTTAATATGTATATTACATACCTACCTAGTTTACATTATTGTTTTTAATTAAACTTTTTTGTTTACACATATACTGGAGAACTAAGATGAAATAAAAAAGAAAATAAAATATCACATATCACATTTATTTTACTGAAAGCAGTTTTATTCCCTTTTGCTGTTTCCGTAACTATTTTTCATAATTCCTACGAAAACGGAAGTTTTTTTTCTCGTTTAATAACTGGTTATTAAATAATAAACTTGAATTCAATTTTCATAACTGTATAATATTCACTGTTTCATAACTTGATACTAAACGAGAGGTATTAACTATTTTTCATAACTCCTATTGTATGAGCAACATCATAGGTATAACTATTCCTAGTTTCAGATTCAGAGACTGGTTTGTTAGATTTCCAGGGGCTTACTTAATCATTTTATTGAATCTGTGTGATGTTGCTCCATATTTGTTTTATTGAATTACCTACCTACTTGTGTAAATAAAAAAGTTTAATTAATTATGTATTCCTACTAGGTATGTAATAAATGTATTATCTAGTTTACTTACTGAAACCATGTTCCGCAACCTTTCTCCAACATGTTACTTCTTCAAAAGTTTTCCACTGCCTAGTCAAATATAAAGAACAGCCAAGAAATTCAGAAACCTTTTTGAAACAAGCATCTATATTTTTATTGATTTTACTAAATAGGTCGGTGTTTGTCATATTATTTTCTACAAAGTCCATTTTATGGCTATAAAGTTTCTTTAGACTGATAACACCATCATTTTCCCCAAGCTTTGTAACTATTTCTTCAGCATCAGTCACAGACAGGCCTTCTCCAGTAAGTTTACTGAACAGGCCATTGTATAAATTCTGACTCTCTACAGTTTTAATGCAATGAGCAAAATTATAATTTGGAGCATAGACTTCGCAAGGTTCATCTTTTAATCTATAGCCAAATAAGTCTATAGCGCCTCCTAATGCTTTGATTGTTACTTTTCCTTGAATGTATATTTCAGCTGGATGCTTCAATACAAATATGCATCTGTTATCTCCATAGTAATATTTAACAGGGCATTCAAAAGTATCATCCACGGGAACTAATGATACCTCCTTTTCAGATGTAGGTTCAGACTGAATTGTATCATCATATACACTTGTATCCTCTGTAATGGGTGCAACACTCATGTCTATATCAGTACTGTCAATATCATTTTCATCTATTGTACTGTCATATTCAGGAGTCAAACTTCCGACTTCTTCTTGAATTTGTATGTCTTCTACATTCATTTCTTCAATAGTAAAGTTACTTGAATTCTTTGTTGAATTTGTTACTTGTATATCTGATGGAAGATTTCTCATAGTTGGATGTTTATATTCTCCCAGAATGTCACCCAAACTTTGATCTGGCATGTCTGAAGCTTCTATTGATATATAATCTGCTGAATTTGTGTTTTCAGATGCATCATCACTGTTTTCTTCATTCTTGTCACGTAAAAATTCTTTTTGTATTTCAGTTTTTTGCTTCTTTTTCTTTTCTCTGAGTTTTTGTTTACTTTTAAGACTAGAAACCATTTCATGAAGTTCAAATTCAGGGTTTAACCTTCTTTTCTTTAATTTTTTAACTAACTTTCTTTTCCCCAACTTTTCTAATATTTTCATAGCTAGTTCTCCTTCAGGATCAAAGTCAGTACCACCTGAATCTTTTTCTGACACTGCATCAGATAAACTACTAATAATTGATAAACCATTGCTTGTTTCAGATGATGATTCTGAAGCAATTTCTGATGCATCATCAGATAATGTCAAATTGTTAACTCCATATTCAGAAATTGACTCTGTATTGATTTGAGAGCTATCATTCGAAACCTGAGAAACATGGGAGCTGTCAGATATATTACTCAGGACAACTTCATCAATATCAGAAATATTTCCATCATCTGATCCCACAGTTCCATGTATTGTATCTGCTTCATTGCTTGAATTAGTAAGGTTTAAATCAGAAAAACCACTAACAGAACTTGAATCATCATGGAATGTTTTTGGACCATATGCATCTTCACATGTCTTTTTAAGATTGCTGTCACTTGTTTGATATCCAAATAGCATTTGTTTTATCTCTTTCTTCATCGATTCTTCTGATTTACTGTTTTTATGAGGCGTCTCTTTCCCAGAAAAACCACTAACAGAACTGAAAGAATCGTCATTGAAAGTCTTTGGGTCATATGCATCTTCACATGTCTTTATGAGTTTGAAGTCACTCTGTTTGTAACCAAATAGCATCTGTTTTATCTGTTTCTTCATTGTTTCTGCTGATTTACTGTTTTTATGAGACAAATCTTTCCTAACAACGTGGGCATTCTCAAAGAAGTCCATTTTCAATATTTCCCCTTCTAGTTGTTGACACAGGATAAGATTTGGAAATGAAGGTATATTTCTTAGAACTAAAAGTGGCCTATAGTATAAATATGGATTCTTGAAAAATTAACTATTGTTTGGCGCTAGCGGTATACCACAAAATTACTGATATCTGAAGTTATTTTATTATTTATTGTACTCAGTTAAACTAACATAACCTAAAACATACTCGGTAGTGATTATATTCTCTTGATTTGATTCTTCTCTTTGACATAAGATGACTTTTTTTTTAAAATTTGTTCCGAAGAACAGGCTAAGGTCTTAGACCATACTGCCTCGTCATCAGTTATATGTTTTTTCTTAGGTAGAGTTTTTAAATGTTAATTCATTAGTTTTTGTCAATCCGTAAAGAAAAGCCATAATTCGGTAGTAGTCAATCCAAGAATAAAGTCAGACAATAAAATATTCAAGCTAGCCATCAAGCCAAAAACGTCAATCCAATATGAAAGAAAGAAAAGTCATTCATTCCATCCAACATGTCAAAAAATTAAAATTCTCAAAATTCGTTAGTTTTAAAAACATAACCTACAAAACAAGAACATACTTATGTACAGAAATGAATAAAATCAAATACAATAAACAATAGATATGTAGATATTTTCATTTTTAAAGACAGTAGGTAACTTAAATTATAAAAACAGTATGTACGTACGTACATGTGTTATAAATACATTTAAATTTGCCCTACAGTACTTATAACATAACTAAACAAAGGTAGAAAGGTATCATTATTTACAAGAAGAGCCTGAATGGAGCGCGGTACCAAATCAGCGGCGGTATCAGCTAAAAACATTGAAGTTCATGTTAACTGTGTTTTGACAGATGTATGTGATACATTGCTATTTTTCTTTGTTAAGTAGTTATTTGTGCCAAGACGAAGTAGCAATGTATCACATACATCTGTCAAAACACAGTTAACATGAACTTCAATGTTTTTAGCTGATAGAGCCCCTGGACTATCATACATTTTTGATCAGCTCATCAAGAGCTCATCCATCAGCACAAGGCGCTGAATGTCAAGTGAACGCGCTCATAACGCTCACTGATCTCTTGGCCCACATAACCTCAAATTCCAACCTTTTTATTTTATATTGTGTTCTTATAATGGATAATATCTTTGGCTATTACTTCCATGGTATGCGGCATGAATTATCAATTAATTTAAAGTTTTCATATAAATGCATCTGAAGTAAACAAAACAAACTAGTGTCAGTTTTGACAGGGACGCTCACAGTGATATCGTTCGGTCGGAGCATGGGCGGCGTAAGCGCAAGAAGGCGGATGTTATGACGCAATTAGTGACGTCACACGGGCTGTCGTTATCGCGCTTACGGTGATTCAGTACACAAATCAGCGCGATGACATCGCTGACAGCGCGAAACGGAATGCTCTCCTAATTTATCTGAGATATAGTACACACGACGGCACCTCAGACTATACATGTTGACCATGAGACCGTCTTTATGCCCTACGTAATAAAAGCTGTTTTCACAGTTTAACTGTATAACCTGACGTGCTCTGCTGTCGTGTGTACGTACGGCATACATGGGTCAATGGGTGCATTCTGGCAGCTAATCGCACAAGGGCTGTCGTTAATATCGTTATCGCGCTTACGGTGATTCGGTACGCAAATCAGCGCGATGACATAGCTGACAGCACGAATCGGAATGCACCCCTAATTTATCCGAGATATTTTGCTTGATGTAATTTTAGAATTCTGCTGCTAAGGCTCAACTCACACCGAAAGAGCGGCGAAGGGCAGCGAAGCGGAGCGCACTTTTAGTGTCATGAATTTTAACTTTATTTTCATTACTATAATACTTATTATCGCATGAGAAACTCGAACGAGTCGCGCGGATGCCCGCGGCGCCGCGGGAATTCCGGCGAATTCCAACAGAGCCGCGCAACTGCGATTCATATGACACTGAAAGTGCGCTCCGCTTCGCTGCCCTTCGCCGCTCTTTCGGTATGAGTTGAGCCTTACAAGAAGCAGGACGCAGCCATTCACCATAAAAGTTGAAGTAGAATCAGCAAAATCTTTGAAATTAGGTACGCATTTTTTTATATTTAATCGAAAATAAAATGGAAAATAGTTTTTAAAAGAAGTTTAATTATATATAACCACTCCTGCGTTCAAGATAAATACATTCCATGATTGTATCAACGTTCAATACAGTCCATACGAATGATAACTACATAACCTGCTAACGGAGGCACTGCCATTGAAACAGGGTCTCCGTTAGCAGACCACTTATTGTACTGCTGTGTTGGCATGGGGCTATACCGTGATTAAGGGTAGAGTCTCATGTCAAGACTTGCTTGTTTACACTAGGCGCTTCACTGTGCACCTGCTTGGGTAAAGGTAGCAACGAAGTCGGTAACGATCTTCTTGAGGGTGGCGTCAGACTCAGGAGAGATCTGTCCGTCCTTGGCGATGGTGGCGAGGAGACCTGTGTGGCTAGTCTTGATGTGTTGGGTGAACTCCTTCTCGAAAGCGGTGATCTTGGTGGGGTCCAGTTTGTCGAGGTGACCACGTACACCACAGTAGATGATGGCGACCTACGATCAAATAAGGGCTGCATTAACTAACAGTAGTCTCTCTTTATTCAAATAAGAAAAGGCTATAATAATATATCTGTAGTCCATCTGATGAAGAATATATACCTACCGGTCTTTGAGGCAATAAATACAAATATTGCATGTTGTATGAGTGAGTACCAGCTTACTTTTTGCTTTCTTACCTCAGTAAGAAAGTAAAAAGTAAGCTGGTGCTCTAAAACCTTTGACAACATATAAAAATAATTTACCTACTTAATTTTTATTATGGTAATCATGTGGAATAACAATTGTTATGGAAGATAGTTACAGTTTCCTATCTGTTCAGAAGATATAATACAAACAATGAAAATAAACGCGGCCAGTCCTTTGTATTTCAGTCATGTGAAGTAACATACCTGTTCCTCAATAGCCATGGGCACGTACTGGCCCTGCTTGAGCAGCTCGGTGAGTCGCATGCCGCGGTTGAGCAGCTGCTGCGTGGCGGCGTCCAGGTCGGAGCCGAACTGGGCGAACGCGGCCACTTCACGGTACTGGGCCAACTCCAGCTTCATGGAACCGGCCACCTGTCGGAAGAGGTCATGATTAAATGAGATAGTGGAGTACTGGCGTTTTGTCGAGAGACTAGGCTTTTGGTACTCCTTCACTCTAGAAGTCTACAATCAAATATACGTGTTACCATCAATCACAATTCGGGTTATTATTATGAAAAGCCCTGTATGACTATTATCTACTATCTGAGGCAATTTTTTGATGGTAAGTCCTATTTTAGTGGGCAAAGTGTTGGCAGTACCTACTTATGAACAAATTGGTAAATCAATTGACTTTAATCTGATTTTGCTACTTTACCAGATTAAATCAGTATAAAACAGCTAATCAATAAAATAAAACATATTATTATAAGGGAAATGGAACAACAAATATGAGAGAAAGAATTATTTTTTTAATCTAGTGAATGATGTGACATTTTGTCAACTTACTTTGCCTATTTATATCTTTCACTATGATCATCATTTAACACACTTATACAACGTGTTACAAAAAAACCCCTAAAGCCGAATATGGTAGATAGGGTAGCATGGAAAATTAATATAACTGAAAAACGCCACTTACAAAAAAACACATACTATTGCCCATTAATGGGATTGATTATCTAAAACAAATCTATTTGCGTTTAGGGTTGTCACTTTGCAGTTATCCATACAAATAAAAAACAAAATTTTACAGGTTATTATTAAACATCCCGTATATCCAAGTCCCCATACAAAGTGGACCGACTATGGCAAGAGTCGCAAGACGCGAAGATGCGGGCAGCACTCAAAGATCCTTGATGGTGAAGCCTATACCCAGAAACGGGTGTAGTGCATCTGTAAGACGATGAGGATGATGAGTTCCATACCTGCTTCATAGCCTTGGTCTGGGCAGCGGATCCTACACGCGACACAGACAGACCGACGTTGATGGCCGGTCGGATACCCTTGTAGAACAGCTCGGTCTCCAAGAAGATCTGTCCGTCTGTGATGGAGATCACGTTGGTGGGAATGTACGCGGACACGTCACCGGCCTGGGTCTCGATGACGGGCAGAGCAGTGAGGGAACCACCGCCCATTTTGTCGGACCTGGTGAGAGTGTTAAGTCAAATCAAAATAATATTTTATTATAATAAACTTAAATTAAGTGCTTTTGAATCATCAATATTTCATACTTCAAGACTTTTTTTTAATGACGAGAAGTAGGGGCGCAAGGTTTTTTTATTATTTTAGACTGAAGAAGAGAGATTGTTTCTATTTTTTTATTCCCTATTTTAACACAATATACTTACATCTTAGCGGCACGCTCGAGCAGACGGGAGTGGAGGTAGAACACATCACCGGGGTAGGCCTCACGGCCCGGGGGACGACGCAGCAGCAGCGACATCTATCAGAAAAACAGGGACATAGTTTAAGAATTTCACTTTGCCGCCAGGGGCCCTGCCTGCTAACCTTTTCGAACTTCGGCGGGTCTGCCGAGTTTCAACTTTAAACAGATAAATCGAAATAAGGAGTTTCGTATTGTACTATTCGCCGAAGTTATTTAGTAGATATCGATGTTCGTGTGACATCATGAATTGTTGTTCGCCATTTTGGTCCGATTGGGGCTCGATTTATCTGTTTTAATTTGAAGCCCGGCAGACTTTCCGAAGTTCGATGCGTTAGCCGGTACGGCCCCAGTTCAGACTGAATGTAGAGCGAATTCCTAACATACGCCGTGTGATGCCGCGCATTAGAGAATTCACTCGTTGCGCAGTCGTTCGTCGCTTTACATAGCCAGGCTTTTATGAAGCTTCATCACTGAGGGAACATCGCCAGTGACGTAACAGTTCCAATTTGAACATTACATCCTGAGTGAGGATCTTATATACGAATCTCTCATTAACTAAATAAGTATAGCTTTTTACAGCACTTGCAATATAAAATGTCAAACAAAATTTTCTTTTATGTCTAGTTCTAACTACAATTAGTTTTAACTGACCTGACGGTAGGCGACAGCCTGCTTGGACAAATCGTCGTAGATGATGAGCGCGTGCTTGCCGTTGTCGCGGAAGAACTCCCCCATGGCGCAGCCCGAGTACGGCGCCAGATACTGCAGTGGCGCCGCGTCGGACGCCGTCGCCGACACGATGATCGTGTAGTTGATGGCACCTGGGAGGTGATGACGTCACATATAATACAAGGACAGTTAGAGCACAGTTTTATAATCCATACATCATACGCGCGATCTCGCGGGTTCACCCAAATACATTACATAATTAAATTTGATAGAAAACTGAAAAAATCTAAAATAAAGTGTCACGTAAACATCTGGCAGTGCAACACGTAATTAGGTACATAGGTACTTGTAAATAAATGATTACATGTTATCATGTAACCATTAGAATCGGTTCATTCATTTCGAAAAATTAGGACTTGAAACTTTGTATGAAATGCTGTTTGCCGTTAACGCTCATAAGTAGATTTTAAAGGCTGAAGCAAAAAAAATCTAAATTTCATATAAAAAACAGCTGTTTCATACAAAATTTAATATCAAAATGTATGAAACAGCCGATTATTTTTCGCGATTTCAGAGTTGGTCCCATAGTAAAAATTGTTCAGTTAAATGGTCCGAATAAACAGTTTTCTCATTATAGGTTCATTCATAAACACATTGTATAACACCAGTAAAGTACTTACCAGCATCAGTCAACCTTTTCACGATCTGGGCGACAGTGGACCTTTTCTGTCCGATAGCGACGTAGATACAGTACAGCTTCTTCTTCTCGTCTTCACCCTTGTTGAAGCGCTGCTGGTTGATGATGGTGTCGATGGCCAGAGCAGTCTTGCCAGTTTGACGGTCACCAATGATCAACTCACGCTGACCACGACCGATGGGCACCAGGGAGTCGACGGCCTTGATACCTGTTTGATAGATGTTGTTCTATTGGTTTAAGTATTGTTTGCGGAAAAATAACAATGAGGGAGGGATGATATAAAAATAGGAAAAGGGCTTCTTTGAAAGAATATGGTCTGCTGATAACAGTACCAGTAATTTGGGGAGTTGGGATTAGTACTGTCCTGTACAACAATGAAACAAAAAGTTTTTAAATTAAAATAACATTTAAGAAAGGTGGGTGCAAATCTGCCTAAGTACACTAACAGTGCTGTTCATGTGAATATTATTAAAAAACATGCCTCCATGCACTTGTATATTGCCGTTTTATATCTTAAGAGTGTGCGCTTCATCAGGAGGCGAAGATATATATCAATAGATGTTTTCATGAAATTCATTGATGTATTTTTTTAATACCAGAAAACTGACCTATTTCACTAAGACTACGGCTTTGCCTTAAAAGTGCATTATTACTTATTAGTGTTTGTTTTTGCCGGATTTTTAAGAAAAAAATAAAAGATCACAATAAATTAATTTGTATTGACCGAGTGAAGATTCATTGAAAATAAAGCAGAGCTGTGATATGATTCTAATAAGTCCTTTCCATTTACCAAATGTTCATTAAAATATATAAATTACAATTTTATTATTTTAAAATATAGTCAGTGTTGCCAAGTTATTAGTGATTTTGACGTGCTTGCATAGAAAGTGGCGCCCTCATTTTTTGACAATTCTTTATGGTCAAGCTGTACCTCCTTTTCTTACACAAAAGAAATTACTAAAAAATAAATACAAAAAAAATATATTAGTAATAAAGGCTGTAATGTAGTTTTTTTCTGCCCACAAATAAAATAATTATAATTGGAGATAAATCTGGTATTTATCTTATTTTTAATTTTTATTATAAAAATCAGTTTTTTTTGCACCTTGCGATTCGTGCAAGTGGACCCACTTTTAGTTTAGATACCTAATTCATGCACTTACCAGTTTGCATAGGCTCGCGTACAGACACACGGGGGATGATACCCGGGGCCTTGATACCGACACGCATACGCGACTTGGTGGCGATGGGTCCCTTGCCGTCGATGGCGTTACCCAAAGCATCGACTACACGACCCAACAGCTGCTCGCCTACGGGCACGTCTACGATGGCACCAGTACGTTTCACAATGTCACCCTCCTTGATCAGCTTGTCGTTACCGAATACTACCACACCAACGTTGTCAGGCTCCAAGTTGAGGGCCATTCCCTGTTTAATAAATAACACAAATGATAAAAGTTTCAATGACACAAGTTGGATGCTGGCGACAGCAGTAATTAAAATTTATCTACCTGTGGATTTTCCACGAAATGTCGTCGGCATCGCTATCGGCTTCTTTTTACAGATGGATGTGACACATTACTACTTCTTTTTGGCACAAATAAAAACTTACCAAAGAAAAGTAGCAATGTGTCACATCCATCTGTCAAATGAAGTTCATAGCAATGCCAACGACACTTGAGTGGTACCTACTGTTTGTATTTCCAAAAATTTTTTTTATTTGCATCTACTTACATATTTCCAAAAATATTATTATTGCAAAATATTAACTTATCCTCTTAAATGGTCACCCCTACTTTATGAATTATGGTCTTTTCTGATAATTATCCAATATGGATGAAAATAATAATCGATAAGATCCTATCCTATAGTCAATAAGATCCTATCAAATCAAAGATAATAATAATGACATTATCTTACCTTAAGGCCAGAGGAGAATTCCACCATCTCCTCTGCCTGGATGTTCTTCAAGCCATATACACGGGCAATACCATCACCAATGCTCAACACACGACCGGTCTCTTCCAAGTCAGCCTACAAATATTTAAATAAATTATCATAATCTTGATATCTCTGCTATAAATAAAAAAGATTTAACATTGGTCTATTGAATTGGTAGTTAGTAGGCAATTGACAGGATATGTAGTTTATAACCTATTTAGAAAACTAGGTCAAAGTTCAAAACTGTAGATTCAGTGATACCTGTTTTAGTTATCTATAAAATAGACCTAGTTTAGTCAAATACCCATTTAGGTAAGTATTACCTCTATTAAAATAATGTTTATGTAATAAGACTGAGACTGACCTTGGGCGCCGCCCCGAGGATCCTCTCCTCGAGGATGGTGGAGATCTCAGCGGCCCTCTGGCTGCACGAGACATGGATCTTGCGGGAGGCTACCGCAATCGCAGGTACTGCGACCTTCGACACCTATCAGAACATAACCAAAAAAATCACTCTCGATATCGCACTGTAACACTTTACATAACATTGATGGTCCATCTGTACCACTGTAATGATGTATAAATGGTTTCTTCACTAAAAGAACATTGTAAATTATCATAGAAGTTTGAACACCCACTATTACATAACACGTAACATACGACTAAATCTTAGCAAATAAAGCTTCATTAACACAGAAATCAATATAGAAAAGAGTAAAATTAATTCTGAACACTTTTCGAGCTATAAACTAGCTAAGGGAAAAGGACATTTTACTAATTCTAATTCGGAGAGTGCCTGTTTCGATCAGGACATGATAGCCGGGGCATGTAAAGACCAATGTATTTATGGAATATTCACTCTTTTCTAATGAAATAGGGATACTCTACCTGTGAAGCGGCATTTGGAATACGCCTGGCCACTGACGAGGCCAAACGAGCGGAGATGAGCGACATTTTCCACAACTTATTTTATTTCTATGGCAGACAAAAAAGGCCCGTGTTCTCCGCTCACAACTCGTTGCGGTAGAACCGGAAGTGACACAATAAGAATTTGTCTATGGTTTGTCAGTTTTGTCACCATTGATTATTTCGTCTAGAAACAATCAAAAATAAATAACAAACTTAATTTTAAAATATACCGTAAACTGGGGTAAAAAACAACAATGTTTTGGAATCCAACGGTTCATATTTTTGTCAATTTGTGTTGCATTTTAGAAGGAACTTATGAACTACATGAGTTACGTGTGCCTTTGCCGCTTTTATTTGATCCAAAAGGTGTTTAATTGAAGCTACTTATTCACTAAAATATACCCTGTTGTGAATCAACTCCCATACGGGGTCATTAGGAACGATATACTGTTATTTGAAAATGTCTAGGGAGCCGTTGGCCGGAATAAAAAGTATCCTATGTTTTAATCTTAGAAAAAGATAAATTTGTTTTCAAGTGCACCGTAAACATTAATTCAGTTTTAAGTTATGCAATGCAAAGACAGACTCACGAAGAGCCACTAGTTATAACAGTGCTTGTGGAGATTTGTTATTGTGTGCGTATGTAACAATATGATTTTGTTCTACAAAAGTGTCCTCCCTCCTTCTTCTCGTCTCTCCACAAAATCAGGTAATAGTTTTCCGTAAATTTAAGACCCGAAAGGATGATTGGATTTAAAATACCAATGTAAAGTAATACAATTTTATTTATGTTTAAGACTGTGACTTAGTAGTGTACTAAGTACACTAATCAGTACAGAGAGGAGTTTCGATTTTGTATTGGTATTTTTATCGATTGTATTTTTATAGTTTCGATTTTGTATAGTGTTTACTAAGTTCTACGCATCACTACACTAGAACTTCCTGCTGTCATGTGTCAAGTCAATCAAGTGTCAATGTCAACTGTTTGTCACACACACGTGCGTGAGCAGAGGCAAGACCGGCATACCTACGAAATACGAATAAAATAATTAATCAAATGTTAACTTTTAATAGCAGTGGTTTACAGTAAAAGTTGAAGTGAAGATTGAAAATGTGTCCCTTGGACATTAGAGGGGCATTAAAGACCCTATCTTTAAGTGTTAACGATGTAGAATTGAAGAAAACCGTGGAATATGTTAAGGTTAGTATACTCCCCACACGACACGAGATGCAATGTTTGGATTTCTAGGTTTTCGCTTTTCAATGAATTTATCTATTATTCTTATCGTGGCCAAACTCTTGGTGAATGGAAGTAATTGACTATCTTTAATGAAGTTATTAATAAATAGGTAAATTATACTTACCTTTGCGTCTTTGGGCATTCATTATTACTTAGTTTTGAAATTAAGACTATTTTAATTTTATTGTCGGACCTAAATTAGGTATTGCTTAAAGTGCTCTCCATATGTTATTGTACACAAGTAAATTCACATATGATGTTACTGGAAAAAGCATTGTCAATATTTATCATCTGTTTTTCATTTTTTTAAAATATTATAAATATTTGAAATTTTATGCACTTTTAATGTTTAAAAATATTTGTGTGTCTTTAGGATTCACTTTACAAGAAGACTATCGAACTGCAAGATGTCATAAAATCCCTATCAGAGCACTTACTCAAACTTGAAAATGCTAAATTATTCAAAAAACATTTGTCTAACATACTACTAGCACTAGTGTCTACTAGAATTCCTTTGAAACCTGTGTTTTCTACAAAGAACTATGATGTTTGCAATGATTCAGAGAAGATTTGCCATTTGGAGTACTCAGTAGTATTGGCAGCGCTGTGCGATCATCCTGATGTATTACAGTATGTTATTTGTTGTATGTAACACACATTATTGCATTTAAAATTTAAATGAAGACCAAACATAGATTTTATTGTTTTTTTTATTTACTTACACTGTTATTTAGATCTAGTTGTGAACATTTTTGATTAATAATAATTGCCATTTTATCATGTTTGAGTATAATTTTTTGAAAATCTGGTTGATAATTTATTTTTAAATAGTAGAAATTGTTATACCAGTGACATAAAATAATATTTTTTCAGGTATGCCCTCAAATATTTTGAAATTAACCCCATACCTCCATTTGAGGTGTTCATACATCATGCGGACTCTTACAATGTTGCTCCAAAGAAGAGGCGACTTGCTGACTGTAGAAACAAAGTAACTGATTGTGATATTGTGACTTGTTGTTACACATTATTGAAAAAGTTACCCAATGAATTGTCATCTAAGTGGGATTGGACGAAGTTTGTGGAAAACTTTAGCAATCATGAAAATGTGGAAGTAAGATGGTTGGTACAGTATCATTATAATATGTTTACATAGATTTTTTTATTTTATAATAATTTACATGTGGATTACACTGTATTACACACTCAAAAGAAAGCAAACACTATAACATTTTAAAAATGGTTACAGTACTGTACCTATTATGGAAAATGTTAAAGTAAGAAATTAAAAAAAAGAGATTTAACTTAAGTATTTTCAATCAATATTATTATTTTTCTCCAACGAAACCTCCTACCTAACCAAATGTGATTGAAAAATTCTGTAGATTCAAATTGTATTTTGAAATATTGTCTATTAGCCATGTCATAATGTGTTTATTCATATTGAATTTTGCAGGATGGTAAAGGAGTGTATGGGGATCCTGACAAACATGACAGAAGCACAGTTAAATAAACTGTCAGCAAATCTAAATATTACTCAAGAAGATACTCTGAAACTCATTCCACCTCAGAAAGATTTGATAAAGGCAGTGGATGAGATTGTCAAAGACGAAAACTTAAATGTTAGCAGTGTTGTAAACTTAGATGGGATTATGTTGCCTCTTTTTGATAAAGATAATGTTTTAAAAGGAAAATTAGTTCCAGTAAAATCTACTATCAATAATTTGAGGAGTTTAGCTTTGGCTGTTGCCTCTGGTAAATAAATAAATTTATGCTCTGAAATGTTCAAAATATATATTATAATTTGCCATTGTTGTTATTTATATTTTTGTAAATTATTTATTACTTGCAATGAGATAGTTCCAGAATTTTGTCACTACCCAATGAAATAAGAGCTTTTTGGTATTTTTTTTCTTCAGGCAAAGCAGTGTCACTTATTGGTCCAGTAGGATCAGGCAAAACCTCATTGGTAGAACATTTAGCAGCTATAACAGGGCGTAAAGGCGTTGCATTCAAAAAGGTGCAACTTGGCGACCAAACTGATTCCAGAATGCTGTTAGGTTCACATCAATGCACAGACGTTCCAGGAGAATTTATTTGGAGGCCTGGTGTTCTGACAGAGGTATTGTAATTCATGTAGAAATAAAACAAAAATAATTGTGTACCCTTTTCGCGTTAGCTCTCAGTCTGTCCTGCTCACACTGCACTGATGTGAGCGCGACCGACATTGCAAGACAAGTTTCGACAAATAGTCGTAGTGCACATGCTGGTTACGCTGGTAATGTAAATAAGCAATTCGCTGTATACTTTATTTCAGTTTTTTATTACTTAGCAAAAATAATGACTTACTCTTATTTGAAGAAATATTGGTTTTTAGGCTGTACAAAATGGACACTGGTTACTCTTAGAAGATATTGACAGTGCAGCTTTGGATGTTGCATCTACTCTAAGCTCTTTGCTAGAGCGAAATACTCTTTGTGTCCCTGGATATAGAGACGCTTTGCCAGTAACTCCAGGTTTCCAGTTATTTGTTACTCAAAGGTAGGTTAATTAATTTTTCCTTGCGACCTCTGATATTCTTATGAAGATTGAGCCTAATTAATCGTTGTGTTTTAGGACTGTCGTCACTAACTACGGTTTTCAAAAGAAAATGTCCAACTCCAGTACATTATTACAGAAACATTTAACGCAAATAAACGTCGAGCCGTTGTCTAGGTCGGAACTTGCAGAAATAATACAATCTGTTTATCCTAGCTTAGCTACTATTAGTTCAAGAATGATTGAGGTGTTCATGATGTTCTCAGTGGGTAGCCATGATACTTCTTTACAAGCCACTGAGGTTCAAGATAAAGAAAGCAATGTTACAATTATCAAGGGATCTAGACTTATTTCCACAAGGGACTTGATAAAATGGTGCTCACGATCTGTACAAGGCTTTGAAATCTCGAGTCCCGAATCTGCCCTGAAAGTCCTCCAAGATGCTCTGGATATATTCACATGTTCCGTTTCATCTCCCGAGAATAGACTAGAACTTGCCAAAAAAGTCGGTACCTGCTTAGGAGTCGTAGAAACGAAATCTGAATTCTACACTAAACATTACAAACCAAATGTGGCTTTGACAGCAAAGTCTCTTGATGTTGGAAGGGCTAAAGTGCCCAGAGTTGAAAAGTCCTTAGACTCAATTGACTTAGACAATAAACAAGTGGTATTTTCGTTTACTAAACAATCGGCTTGTTTACTTGAAAGGATAGCATGCTGTGTTACATCTAATGAACCAGTGCTCTTGGTTGGTGAAACTGGTACAGGAAAAACGTCTTCGGTCCAATATTTGTCTAGACAAACAGGCCATAAACTTGTTGTCATCAACATGAATCAGCAATCTGATTCTGCTGACTTATTAGGTGGCTATAAACCCGTGGATATGAAGTATGTTATTAGGCCTATTAGAAACGAATTTGAAGCCCTTTTTCGGAGCTTTTACAATGTGGAGAAAAACAAAAAGTTTTTGGGACATATCGAAACATGTTACGACACTGAAAACTGGACAGCTTTGTTAACATTGATGAAGCAAAGTCATAAAGCTGCTGTGAATAGAATGATGAATGAGAAAAAAGAGAAGACGTTGAAAGTTTGGTTGGCGTTTGGGCATAAGCTGAATAAATTAGAGCTTCAAATTCAGGCTGCTTCGAGATTGACTTTCGCGTTCATCGAAGGATCTCTTGTTAAAGCCATGCAGGAAGGTCATTGGGTATTGCTAGACGAAATAAACTTAGCATCGGCGGAGATTTTAGAGTGCCTGGCTGGTCTACTAGAGGATAAAACTGAAAGTATTGAATTAATAGAAAAAGGCGATAAAGTACCTATAAAACGTCATCCTGATTTCACATTGTTTGCGTGTATGAATCCTGCCACAGATGTTGGGAAAAAAGATTTGCCAGTTGGTCTGAGGAATCGTTTCACTGAGTTTTTCATAGATGAACTAACGGAAAGGAATGATTTGATGTTGCTTATTGGAGACTATTTGTACCATATGAATTTAAGTGGTGCGATACTGGAATCTATTTATCATTTCTATGCGAACATCAGGAAAGAAGCTAGGCTCAACCTTGTCGATGGTTCTGGTAAGTTTGTTTTTCTTTGCACAATTAAAGAAGTTGGTTGTACAAAAACATATTTTGTTTATTTTATATTATTTTTCTTACAGGTAATGCACCTCACTACTCATTGAGAACACTTTGTAGAGCTCTTACGGCTGCAGCAAAGGCCAAGTGTGGAACAGTAGCGAGATCATTATATGAAGCGTTTTGTTTATCTTTCCTTACGCAACTAGACAGCTCTTCGCA
Source organism: Catoptria pinella (assembly GCA_963556745.1). Classification (NCBI taxonomy): domain Eukaryota; kingdom Metazoa; phylum Arthropoda; class Insecta; order Lepidoptera; family Crambidae; genus Catoptria; species Catoptria pinella. The sequence continues at coordinate 5,157,164 of OY750775.1, read as the reverse complement.
TCCCATAGTAGAGTCCATGATCGCAAAGTAAGTATACAGTTAATCGTTGTAACAAGTGATTTTTCCTCAAACGATATTGAACATAATTTGTTAGACTTTAATTAAGATTATTTCTTTGTTTTGCAAACAATTAAAACATTATGATTTCTATTTCAGAGCCGTTTTAGGAAAGAAATCGATTAAATCAATATTAAATCAATTGATTCCTGAACCACAAGTATCTGGACAGAACTACTTACTATTCGAAGGGCATTGGATTCCTCAAGGCAAATTAGATATTACTATTCCTGAGGGTTATATTTTAACACCTACAGTGAGGAAAAACCTTCGCGATATAGCTCGGATTATATCTCTAGGACGATTACCTGTTTTGCTGCAGGGTGACACATCAGTTGGGAAAACCTCCCTTATAACGTATATCGCTAAGGCTTCTGGAAATTACTGTGTTAGAATAAATAACCACGAACACACTGATCTCCAAGAATACATCGGATCCTACGCAACGGATGCTAGTGGCAAATTGGTCTTCAGAGAAGGCGTTTTAGTAGAAGCCATGAGAAAAGGATATTGGATCATCCTAGATGAATTGAATTTAGCGCCAAGTGATGTGCTAGAAGCTCTCAATAGAGTTTTAGATGATAATCGTGAGCTCTTTATCCCCGAAACTCAGCAAGTGATAAAAGCAGACCCGAATTTCATGTTGTTTGCTACTCAGAATCCACCAGGTTTATATGGTGGTCGTAAAATGCTGTCGAGAGCATTCAGAAATAGATTCGTCGAGTTACATTTCGATGAAATCCCGAAAAGAGAACTTGAGACTATTCTGCACCAGAGATGTCATGTGCCTCCAGCTTATTGTAAAAAGATGATTGCAGTAATGGCAGAACTCCAAACAAGGAGACGTGGTTCCGCAGCAGTTCAGGGTAAAGATGGCTTTATAACTTTAAGAGATTTGTTCCGATGGGGCCAGCGATACAAACATGCTTCCAAGGAGGTATTGACTGAGGACAAATTTTATGATTGGGATCAACATATAGCTGACGAAGGCTACTTGATATTAGCCGGGAGAGTTCGGCAACCAGAAGAAAGAGGTATCATTGAACAAGTTATTGAGAAACAAATAAAAAGGAAAGTCCTTCCAGATAACTTATTTAACTTACACCAAGCTACATCGCCTGTTACTAAATCTATATTGGAGACACTTCTCAACAATCAGTTGGAAGAATTTTCACACGTTGTGTGGACTTTTAATATGCGGAGATTAGCGATTTTGATCGCCAAAGCATTTGCGTTTGACGAACCTGTTTTACTAGTTGGAGAAACAGGATGTGGAAAGACTACAATTTGTCAAGTCCTTGCAGCTTTGAGCAAGCGAAAACTTCTGTCTGTAAATTGTCATATGCATACTGAAAGCTCAGATTTCCTTGGAGGTCTCCGACCAGTACGACAATACAAAAATGACGGTCGGTTATTCGAGTGGGTTGATGGACCATTAGTTAAGGCTATGGAAAGTGGAGACATGTTCCTAGCTGATGAGATTTCATTAGCAGACGATAGTGTTTTAGAAAGAATGAATTCCCTTTTAGAGCCAGAAAGGCAGTTGGTATTGTCGGAACGTGGAATGGAAGACAATTCTGATATTGTAGTCATTAGAGCTCATAAGAATTTCCATTTTATTGGCACCATGAACCCTGGTGGAGATTTTGGTAAGAAGGAGTTATCGCCGGCATTGCGTAACAGATTCACTGAGATTTGGTGCGACGCTGTCACATCGAGAGATGACTTATTAAGAGTCTTAGAGAAAAGCGTTCATAAAGGCATTTCGTTAGGAAATCAGGAAGATGGTAGCTCAGGCATTGGAAATTCGATTTTGGATTTCACAGATTGGTTGAAACGTTCGGAAGTTACAAACAAATTTCCTTTTAGTATTCGGGATTTGCTTTCATGGGTTCACTTCATTAATGCCACTGTGTCGAAAGGCCTTTTAGATACTCCTGAAGCTTACGTGCATGGCGCGTGTATGACTTTCTTAGATTGTTTTGGCACAGCCCTAACTGGTCATATAGAACCGGAGGCGTTGTTTTTGGTGCGTCAAACTGCAATTAATTTCCTTTTGGATCAGATAAAGACAATTGGAAATGAATACACAGATAATTTGAGAGAAATGTTGAGTGCCAAACAGAAAGAGTTTAAGGCAGGGTCAGATGCTAATAGGTTTGGAATAAGACCGTTTTACATAGAAGTCGGCCCGAGGATTGATATTTCGGAAGAAGTGGAAAAATTCACGTTTACAGCTCCAACAACTGGATCAAACACTTTGAGATTATTGAGGGGTCTTCAACTGAATAAAGCTATACTTTTAGAAGGAAACCCTGGTGTGGGAAAAACAAGTTTAGTTACAGCTTTGGCAAAATCATCAGGTCATAAAGTTGTTCGCATAAATCTAAGTGATCAAACTGTAAGTGTAACTATTCTGATTTACTGATAATTGCTCATTATTATTATTTTTATCAATGTAATTGTATTTGTTTTGCAGGACATCACTGACTTGTTTGGTACTGATTTGCCTACTGAAGATGGATCTTTCACTTTCAAAGAAGGTGCATTCCTAAGTGCTCTTCAAAAGGGAGATTGGATATTATTGGATGAATTAAATTTAGCGCCACAGCCAGTCCTAGAAGGTTTAAATGCCTGTCTAGACCACCGAGGTGAAGTTTTTATACCTGAACTAGGTAAAACGTTCAAAGTGAAAGAACAGACTAGATTGTTTGCTTGTCAAAATCCTTTAAAGCAAGGTGGTGCACGTAGAGGACTTCCAGTTTCCTTTCTGAATAGATTTACTCAAGTCTATATTGATACTTTGACCAAAGATGATTTAATTTACATTGTTGAATCACAATACCCAAGTTTACCCAAAGATGTATTGCATAGGATCGTCAATTTCAATTGCAAGGTGGCACATGAAATAACTGAAATACAATCTTGGGGTCACAGAGGTGGACCGTGGGAAATGAATTTGAGAGATATACAGAGATGGTGTGAAGCGCTAATAAAAGACCAAGATGGTAGCAAAGAGATTGCTCCCGGAAAATTTGTAGATATGCTTTATATCAATCGTATGAGAACAGTTGAAGACAAAGAAAGGATGTCGCAAAAATACGACGAGTTCTTTTGTCCAGAATACCCGCGTAGTGACAGTAACCCACAATTTGGGATTAATGAAAAGGAAATTATTATTGGTGATGTTGCAATTGATAGAACTGAAGAAAAGTGCTTCCAGAACCGCAGAGTAATACAAACCAATACTCTATTACTGCGTAGTCAAATGAGCACATTAAAAGCATTAGCAGAAAGTGTTAAAATGAATTGGCTTACGATTCTAGTTGGCCCTACGGCTACAGGAAAGAGTACTGTGGTTCAGATGTTAGCTGATTTGACTGGCAATGAATTACAAGTAGTGCCTGTGACCTCAGCCATGGATGTTTCTGATCTTTTAGGTGGTTTTGAACAAGTTGATTATAATAGAAACCTTGAAAGTCTCTACGACAAAATCGAAAATTTAACCGTCCAAATAGTACGAAAAATTTGGTTAGAGGGAGATAGTCAAGAATGGAAGTTAAATAAATTGTTATCGCAGCTATATGAATATAAAGGTTTATTGAAAAACAAGACAAATAATGACGCAAATGAGGAAATGAGCAGATTCAACGAAAAACTACAGTTTCTACTAAAGCACTGTCAAAAATTAGTTGAACAAGGAAAATTTTACGATGCGACGGCGAATAAATTGCAAGACGTTATAAGTAGCTTGAAACACCTAGAGACTAGAGTCGCACAAGCATCTTCCGTTAACGCGGGGGGTAAATTCGAATGGGTCGACTCTTTGCTGGTTAAAACTTTAGTTGATGGTTCGTGGTTGCTCTTAGACAATGTCAATTTGACTTCGGCCGCTGTTTTAGATAGATTGAACGCATTGTTAGAACCTAACGGCGTGCTTAGTATACCAGAGAGAGGTGAGGTGTGCGAGATTAGGCCGCATCCAAATTTCCGAGTATTTTTCACGATGGATCCGAAGTACGGAGAGATTTCTCGGGCGATGAGAAATCGTGGCGTAGAGATATTCCTATTGAGATCCGAAGACTGGAATGCTAGTTTGACTGACATGTTGCCTTACATGGATTTGGCTGCTTTGATGTCTTCGTGTGGACTTCCTATGGAACTTCATGATTTATTCGTTGAGTGCCATGAGACTATGACTTCATTTGTACAAGGTGAGTTGCTTTTACATTATGACTAATGTCACTATCATACGAAGTAATCTAAAAGGAAAAAACGGAACCCTTATAGGATCACTTTGTTGTCCGTCTGTCTTTCTGTAAAGACCCTTTATCTCGGGAACGCGTGGAGGTATCGAGTTGAAATTGAAACCATATACTCAGGTCCCTTGAAGCTGTGAATCAAACTTCTAAGTTAACTTGAAAAAAAAATAGGGTCGTTTATGCCGCAAAAAATGCATATTTCGACACTCAAGGGAATCAGAATTTACAGGATATTTCCCGTTGACCTAGAACTATGAAATTTGGCAAGTAATATCGTCTTATACTACAAGTACAGGAAAAAATCTGAAAACTATACATTTGTAGTTAAATCATAAAAAAATAGTCTTTTTAAATTACGTAAATTTGTACTAAACCCTCGGTGAGCGAGTCCGACTCGCACTTGTCCGGTTTTTAACAAGCTATTTGTTTCTAGGTTTGGAAAGACCGACTTTATCCCACTTACTGCAAGCTGCCCATTTGACTTGGCAGCAAATGGTTCGAGCCATTCCTCTACGTACAGCTATCCTAAACAGTTTCTCAGACGCTTACATTAAGCCAAGATGTGGTAGCGATTTCGCTTCTAACGTAACCACGTCACTGGCTGAAATGAAAAATAATATGTTGAAAGCATTAGAAACTTTATTAGACGACATGGAAATATTAGATTCAGCATCCGATCACCACACTCTGTCCATCAAAGGATTATGCAATAATTCTGCGCTAGAAATGGCAAGTCAATTGGCGTATAATATTATTCATGTAGATGAGGAATGGGAAACTTCAACTAAGATCGAATCCAAAACACTTTTCAATATTTACGTGGCTTATCTGAGATGTCCTAAGGAAACGTTGGCCATACTACACCATATTGTAAAAAGTAATTTCGATATCAGGATTGACTATGGAAATAAATGCAAAAAATTGGGTCTAAAGCTAAATGATATAGCATACAATTATTTCAACTCGTGCTCAGATTTTGAATCGTATAAACGATTTTCTTCAGAGCTGTACAAATTGAATAGTGGTTCTGTATGCAAGGCTAATACAGACGTAATTTTGTTGTTCAACGAATTGTTAAAGTGTTACGTGGATTTGTCATCTTCTAATCCGGCCTTCTCATTCTTTGACTACTCGGATGCAGTAACTTCAGACAGTATGGTCGACGATTTCACTGAATACCCACTTCTAAAGAACTGTAGGAAATACATCAATTTGGTGGACCAATTTTTGCAAAGTGCTTTCAAGTCTGTGGAAGGGAACTTGGATGACGCAACATCCTGTCATTTAATCCAGTTATTGAGCTGGAGAAACAGATTTTATAAAATATGCATGTCATCAATGTTTGTCTCTAAAGAAGGTAAAAGAACTAAAATGAGTTTAAACGAGCAACTCGTAAAATCACTGTATGTGCACAGCACATGGTTGAAAAAGTATCTTTTTGGCGAATTAGTCAAACTGCTGCCACCACAGCACAGTTTAGTCAATGATTTCAACAGAACTGTAGATTCATTTACCGTAAATTATGACCAAGATAGCTCAGAATTGTCTAAGATAAGTAAAAAGCTGAGAAAACTATACGGACACCCGAAATTGTATGAAAATCAAGATGAATATAATCTTTGCTTGATGAGGACTGACATTTATAAAAACCTGACTCTAGACTTTGGTCAGCCACTTGAAAAACAATACAATAAACTAGCTATTGATGTGGCTAAAGTGTGTGACTCTGCATTAGCTTTGGATGTTCCGGAAAAAAGTTCTTTAGAGATCGTTCAAGAGAATATTGCGAAACTTGACGAGAATGACAACACACACATAAGATCAGAAATTAAACATTTACCTATAAACTCCTACGTCTTGCTAAGGATATTAAACATTTTAAATACTGAATTCCTGGACACGACCAAAGCTATAGCTTTGCAAGACAATATAGCTATTACCCTGAACAGTGAGTTGGCAGAAGTTCTGATGAATTTAGTTCACTTTGGAACCGCTGCCAAAGTATTTGCACCTGAATTTTTAAATGTTTTGCGCCTCCTAACAAACGTGCAAAATGGAAGCATAAATATAGCAGATAAAAGGTACCTAATTTCTAATCCCTACGCCAATTTTTTCATGAAAACTGTACATGTTCATAAATTTGTACAAAACCTTCGATTCCAGGGCATCAGCAGCGCTATCTAAGTTCTGGGATGAACTCTATAAAGCTCTGGTTTATTCACCAGCAATGTATCCGTTGCCTTTCTTAGGTATAAATACTGGGAATGAAGCAATTGAAAGTATTCCGACCAGTACAAAGAGGTTTTCTATGAATTTACCCATACTACCTTTTTATGCTCAAAAAGTAGCATTATCGACGAATGATGAAGGTATGCTCCACGTTATGATAGTACAAAAATATAGTTTATTATGTTTTTGAAAGATATTTCATGTACCTATTTCGTTTTGCAGATTCCCGACAAATTTTAGCCTATGAAACAGTTTCTCTAGAGGAACGAGTTAACTATTCTATCCGCTTAGGTTCCATGTTGAATATAATTTGGAAGAATATTGCGACTTTGGATACCGTTGCTGCCATAACTTTGTAAGTTTTTTTGTTACACGGGCCAATAGTCAAATGTATCCGGTTCGTAGGACCACTCTCTATATTATTAAATTTGTCATTTCTTTTCCAGAAAATCAAATGCTATTTTTGAAATAAAAAAGTATGAGCAATTGATTTTATATTTATATTCAGCACTTACTCAAAGCAAATCGGACCAAACTAAAAATATTGGAGAAATATGTCATGAAACCATTCAAAAGTTACAGCAATTTGTTGGGGACGAGACAGTTTTCACAGATATGGCTAAAGAAGCAAATAATATTTGTACTGAGTTATGCAGCCTGGTTGCTGAACATACAATTACTGACAAAATTAAGGCGAAGCTATTAACAGCGCAATTGTCTTTACTAACCAGCCTTTTGTTCATCAAATTAATGGCAGAGTTGAAGCCAGTTGACCATGTTGAAAAGTATCGGTTAAAAGTCAAATATATCGAAGAAGATTTGGGAATGTTCGAGGCTTTACTGTGTGGCTATTATATGCAAGGGCTCGTATATGGTACTGTTGTGGAAAATAAAAAAGTAACAAATAAACACGTAACTTTGGAATATTTGAAAGAAAATAAAAAGAGTTTGGTTAAAGTGCATCCTCACTGTAGTGTTTTATTAGAGCTGAGGGAACAGACAGCTAATAAGATTCGCAAGTATGCATCTAGCAATACGTTTAGACCGGCAGAACCGACTTACGACAGTTTTGTGAAGGTATGATGTTGTTATTAACTATTAATCTAATAGGTCAATAAAGTGCTTACTTTTTCATTCAGAGTGGGGGTAGGCTAACTTTTAACATAAATGCGATTCGGTTTCAACTTTTATATTATTGACATAACGTATTTGTTTGTCCACTCTTTATGCTCTGAAAAATAATGAATCTACCTCTTTTGCCGACGGTTACAATAAACGGTGACAACTTATGAATTTTTTGTTTTAGTATTGCCGACACTTCACAAGATCGGTGTTATCACCGAAAACTACAAGAGATCTCGCAAAGAACCTTTTCTCAGCCTCAAATGATTTATTAGAGAATTTGAAGAACGATACGCATTCCAATAAAGTTACACTCAACACCAGAAACGTTATAAAAGAGGCTACATCATGGCTGTATTCCGTTGACGCATTTTATAAAAAGGTTGAAAGCGATTTTTCTGAAGCGTTCCCAGATTTAGCGAAGCCGTTGTTAAGTTCAGTATCACAGATGGTGTACAGTGTTACGTCATTGAATGATCTTTTGAGGGAAATGCTTGTGAAGATCGAGGAAGGTGTTAAGTTTAGCGAGTTGGTTACCGATCTTATGCTGTACCCGGGTAGTATACCGCGCCGAGAGATGAAGGGCCAACATTTGAATAGGTTTATGTCAGCGGAACTGATGCAGCTGTTGAAAAAGCAAGTGCTTAATGGTGAAGATGGTGTCGCCGAGAAACTAGAGAAAATGGAGTAAGTGTTATTTTTATTTGAGTTTGTAAATAGAATTCCCCTAACCTACAGGGATTTTTATGAATTACTCTTTTCATACTTAAAGATATGTATTTTAAGACATAAGGCTCAAATTAAAAACTTTTTTTTCAGGGTTTTAAAAATGAACCTATCAGAGCTCCGAATGTACTGTACAGCAATGGAATCTGTAGACAGCGTTGCATTCAGCGCTGTTCTGACTACACTAAACACTTTGGTTGAGACATGGCAGCAGCAACAGATGGATATCGAGAAGAAGAAGCAGGACGACGAAGCATTATATGTGACTAAGTGAGAAAAAACTAAAATAGTTTTTAAGGAAGTAATTTAGATGTTATTGCTTCCGATCGAAGGCAGCCAGTATTGTAAAAGCTACCAGTTAAATAAAATTCATTTCCTCAATTATGCATATACTTCTACTGATGAAGGTTTTTTGTTAAATAGGTCAAAATGCGAAGATGAAGATGATGAGGTGATAGCACAAGAAGAAATCAAAGAAATGTTCCCGTCTTTCACTGATAATGACTTTGGCGAGTTTAAACCTCCTAATTTGGAACAAAAACCTGTCAAGATAACTGAAAATAAGAATAAACAGAAACTTGTGATTAGTTCTGACGACGTTTCATTGGTATACAAGTGGCATTCAAGCTTTGTTCGTTACATGACAAGAGCGGAATGGTTACCTAGCCCGAAGAAGTTGGTAGGCAATGACGTGGTCAGTGCGTCGCAACAAAGGTATCTCATATTTAGTCGGGTTATTGAGAATTCTTGGGAAGCGCTGGACATTGAGATGGAAGGTGTTTTGACCCCGAGTCTTATGGTGCTTCTATCGCAGATTAAATCTAAAGTCGATGGGAATGGTAAGTTCGTTATTTTGGTTCATCGGCATTTTATCACAGAATCCATAATAGTACAAGTACAGAAGGGACGCTCCGCAAAATAATTTTAATGAATAGCGACTCTTGCTCGGACACAATAAAGTGTAATTCAGATCGCACAGTGTTGCCTTCCCTTGTTATATTCACCTAGAATTTGCCTCTCTTTCTATCGCGTACTCTCATCTTTTCTGACGACGTTAGGGTTGTCTTGTCTTAAATGAACTGCGTAGAATATTATAAAATGATTGATTTTATCATATTACTTCAGATGGGTCAAGCTCTAAAATCGACTTCTACCGTTCGCCATGGGTATCGGAAACGCGACAGTGCGTACCGCTTCTGCTGAAGGTCAAAGAGTCTACCAACCAGTTGCTGGATCAGTGGCCAGATTTCCCTACTTTGAAAGACGTAAGTTATGTTTCATTTATTTTTCTTCCGACCCAAAACTTTATGTGTACATAGATTATTTAAATAAAATGCTTTTATTATCCAGATAATGGTGATCATAAACAGGATCCTAGCCTTCCCAGTAACAAGCCCAGTATCTCGACTTTTAACTGGTTTAGAGTTACTGCGAGATAAGATTGAAGAATGGAACAAAAATGCACACAAAGGCAATAACATGATTGAAGAGTCCCTAGCAGTGGGACAGCAGATTATAAACTGGAGGAAACTGGAGATGGGACATTGGAAAGAGTGCCTTAACAACTTATATCAGAGGTAGCTATGGAGTCTAAATATCGATCACTCAAGGTCTAGTTTTGCTTGCTATTGCGTAGTGCAGGGACGATAGATAGGTTAAATAAGATTCCAGCTCAAAGTTGAAGCTGCCTCAAAATTATCTAGATATAGAACTGATTTAAAATAACTTTGCTATATTGTTTATAGGAAACAAGCGGAAGCCCACAAATACTGGTTCTATTTGTACAATGTTGTCAAATCTTATTTAGAAGTTGAGCACAACAGTGAGCCCATACCTCCGAGTCGGGTGATATCTGTGCTCAGAGATTTCATGGAGAAATCGAACCTTGTTGAGTATGAAGTAAGGTTGGATATCATTTACGTGTATCATTGTCACTTACTACATTTGGAACCTAGCAGCAGGCGAGGTAAGACAGTCTTTTGTCACATAACGATGAATTATAATATTATTGGAGATCAATTTTCTCTATATTCTGGCACTTCAATGTGATTATTACATAGGCTGATATTTGAAACTTTCATAATGTATGATATGGTGACGTGTTGAAAACAGATTAGTTTACTCACAAATATGTATGTAGCAGTGGCGAAGGGTAAAATTATGGCGAAGGTAAGCCGTTCATAAAAATGTTATGATCTGCATAGTGTATCTATGGCGTGGGATTTATAACAGGTAAGCCGATGGGAGTCGGCTTGTATGGACCCTTCGCCACTGGTATGTAGTGATATCCTTAAATTTTATTAAAATAATAATTATCCTATATATTCCAGATGAGCTCCTCTCAATTCTTTGGAACACGTACAACTACTATTCTCAATTTAGCGCCCAAGTGGCTTCCCACATAAAAGAAAAGCGTGCTCCAATCGAGAAAAAATTGCGCGACTTCGTTAAAATCTGCACTTGGGACAGAGATCTGAGCTACTGGAGCGTGAAGGACACCGTAGAAAAAGCACATAAGGCATTGCATAAACATACCAAGGAGTTTGAGGTTAGTTTTATCAGTTTGCATGTTACTTTTTCTTTTACTGTTTAAGTACAATCATTCTTCTCGCATACGAGGATATAAAAATAAAGTACAAGTTTATTAAATCTTATGAGACACATAATGTTACTTCCAATTTCCCGAAGTCTACTGACCTGTCATTTTGTCCATTTTTTTATGAAACCAGAAGTTCGTGTTATCCGGAACGGAACCTTGTGACACAGGCCCTTTGTGTTATTAATATTATATAGCAGCATAAATTAATATCCACGATGTGTCCACGTATAGTCTGACAAATTAACAAAGTAAGCTCTATATTTGATTTTTAACTTCGAATAATTTAACTTATACACATGCCCTAACTGTTCTAGAGTGTGTTAAAAGAAAGCGTAGCCGCCTGTTTAGTAGACAACAGTACGGACGCGGGCGTAGAACATGTGGGTATATGGGACCGGCCGAAGCGTACTACCGCTACCGCCACGCCCACCGGTGGAGCTTACATGATCGACACGCAGAACTTTGTACTTTTAGCGAGGAATGTGAAGGTAGGTTATAGTCTTATTATAGCCGCCTGTTTAGTAGACAACAGTACGGACGCGGGCGTAGAACATGTGGGTATATGGGACCGGCCGAAGCGTACTACCGCTACCGCCACGCCCACCGGTGGAGCTTACATGATCGACACGCAGAACTTTGTACTTCTAGCGAGGAATGTGAAGGTAGGTTATAGTCTTATTATAGCCGCCTGTTTAGTAGACAACAGTACGGACGCGGGCGTAGAACATGTGGGTATATGGGACCGGCCGAAGCGTACTACCACTACCGCCACGCCCACTGGTGGAGTTTACATGATCGACACGCAGAACTTTGTACTTCTAGCGAGGAATGTGAAGGTAGGTTATAGTCTTATTATAGCCGCCTGTTTAGTAGACAACAGTATGGACGCGGGCGTAGAACATAGGTATATGGAACCGGCCGAAGCGTACTACCACTACCGCCACGCCCACCGGTGGAGCTTACATGATCGACACGCAGAACTTTGTACTTCTAGCGAGGAATGTGAAGGTAGGTTATAGTCTTATTATAGCCGGCTGTTTAGTAGACAACAGTACGGACGCGGGCGTAGAACATGTGGGTATATGGGACCGGCCGAAGCGTACTACCACTACCGCCACGCCCACTGGTGGAGCTTACATGATCGACACGCAGAACTTTGTACTTCTAGCGAGGAATATGAAGGTAGGTTATAGTCTTATTATAGCCGCCTGTTTAGTGAACAACAGTATGTACGCGGGCGTAGAACATGTGGGTATATGGAACCGGCCGAAGCGTACTACCACTACCGCCACGCCCACTGGTGGTTTGTACTTCTAGCGAGGAATGTGAAGGTAGGTTTATAGCCTTGTTATAGCCGACTGTTTATTATTAAAGGAAAGCTAACATGAACCGTGATTTCAGATAGTGTTGATTTTAATTTACCATATTTCCCGTATCGGTTTTAAGTTTTTGATATAATATATTTTGTTGATTATAATAATAATTAACGTTTATTTCGAGGCCAAAATAACCCATATTCTACAATACCTTTTAACCACATTCATCTACGTCTCTTGTGTTCTTATAACAATTACCTATATCAATAGAATTGTGGTTAGTTGTGAGTAGCAATTTAAAACATACAGTGTATTTTTTTTCAATACAGAAATACTTAGACCAAGCGGAACAGCAATGCCCTGCCATCGCAGACGGGTCCCTCCTTTCAAAAGTGCCGAGCTTGTTAAACAAGGCTAAAACGCTATGTAAAGACACCTTCACGAACAGCGGCTACCCGTCCCTCGTGCAGGCTTTAGACGACTTTGTGACTTTGGTCATCGAGACGAGCACGCATCTTGGATCCTTAGAGGTAAGAAAGAGTTTGTGACTTGTATAAGTAAATGGTAAGCAAATTTCACGAGTTCTGGTTATTATTCTAGGGGAAAGCCTATGGATAAGAACACAGATTGATGACAATGATAACCACCTTAGAGAATTATCGTGTTCCCCTTCGGATCAAAATATATTATAGTCTCACTTATAATGGCTTGGCTGACAAGATTCCGCTAAATCAAATCCTTAGTTATTTCTTCTAGTGATATATCAACATTACAAGTGATGCTCATTAAAATGAAATGTATGTGATTTAAAAATTAAGCTTTTCTGTACTCCGTTCCAAAAATTAAACTAGTAGGAAACAAAATACTCGCAGCTCATTGGTCAATGCGCGCGGCTAGAGATAGGCAGGCTAGACTATTAAAGGTCAGGCGCATTAATCTATGGGCACACACGGACCGTTTTTCTTTGAGATCTCGTTTCGTGGAGTGGACTTATCATTCATGAATATTCCCGACCATTTTCCATAGGTACCTCAGTAATTTTTTATAAATATAAATAAGTAAATATTTGACAACGCTACATACATTGCTCCGATTCCAAAGTAAGTAGCTAAAGCACTTGTGTTATGAAAATCAGAGACAACGGTGGTATCACAAACACCCAGACCTGAGCCAATATAGAAAAGTTTGTTTTCTAAATTGCCATCGAACCCGGGACCTCAGAGATGGCGACACCTTGAAAACCGCTGTACAAAGCCACTCGACCACGGAAATCGTCAAGTTTTTCTGTAAATATTTCCTTTATATTTAAGGTTGACGCAGCGCTACCTAAAGATAAACAGGTATCCCAAGCTAAAAACTTCGTGCAGCAAAAGCGCAAAGCTCTAGCGGACCTCTTCAAGTACCTTGCCAAGATGGGTCTGAACTATCGCACCGGTCTTGTAATAATATCTGCTTCTACCGATGAGTTGTATGACTTTACTATACCTCCTATCGACTTGGATGCTGCTATTAGTTATCTGAAAAGCAGGTTAGTATAGACATCAAAATATTCTTCTGATTATAAGAATTAAAAAAAAAAAACAGTTTCTAAATTGTTTTAACAGGCAAGGAATGGTTGCTATTGTATAAAAAAATACTATAATGAAAATCAATTTCAATCACCAATTGAAATGATAATATTCGGTTAATTTTTCTTTGACTAATCCACACAAAGATCGCACTGTTAATTTTACTGTCTCTTATATTTAATTAGACGTAAAGACTATATTTGATTGACAGACGTTGCGACGCATCCATGGGACTCCTCTGGTCCGGCTGTGAGAAATACTTCCAGAAGAATATAGCTCGACACAGACTGCTGTCAGTCGCTCTACAATCCCCCCACCAAGACCTTGGGATGCAAAACATTGATAGGTGCAAAGGATTCGCTGCTCAATTAATGGTAATTAAAGCACATTTGCATACACGAGTAATATTGTTCATTAGATCACCATATCTTGAAAATTCTAAAGTTATCTTTACATTAATGATTTTGGTGATATTTTTTCACAGAAAATGACAAACACTCAAAAGAAGTCTATTTCAAAGTACTCCAGATATCTGTACGACCTGCGTACATTGACAACGAATCTTACAAACATTTTAGATATTGATAGCACAGACGTAAATACTTTCACTATCAAAGAAAAACTAGACACTCTGACTGAATGTTACGCTCAATGTAGCATAGTACTAGATCAGTTTATAGTTTTGTTAAGATCCTGCCCAGAAAATACTTTGAATTCAGATACTGAACCGGCTTTTGATTCGGTTTTCTCTAATTCTCCTATCGTACGATGCTACAAGAATAGTGAAGAGTGGCAAGAACTGACTAAAAAGGTTAACAGTATAATATCAACAGTTAATAAACAAAAGACTGCGCTCTTGAAACTGATACATTCCAGTCCCAAACAAATAGGTCGAAATAATAAAATCGTTACTGTTGTATCTCAGAGTCATATTGATGTAACTGAAGAGGCTGTTAGACGTTTAGACGAAATAGTAGAAGAGGTAAACATTATTATACAGCAGTACCAATTTAAATTGAAGTATCCTTTAGCTGTAGGCTATCAACCAAAACACCCAATGCTCAGAAGTTTGGTCGATATGGCAGAGTATTTGAAAAACACTATGAAATTGCTTGATGAATTGAATAAACCAATTGATGTGGTCATGGAAAAAAATGCAATAGACTCATTGGTCAATCAGTCGGAAGATATGCTAGCAACAATGCTTCTTATAATTCAATCAGTTTATAAGAGACATTTGCCTAAAGAAAATAATGAAAACATAGATTTGCTCAACGCCATAGACGAAATTATTGATAAAGATGATAAAGAAAAAGCGGAATCGAAAGATTTGCTGGAAGACAAACATTTGAAGGAACATTTACAAGAAAAACTATCGATTGACGCAAGAATCCTTCAATTGGAATCTCTTGTGAGTAAGACAAGAGATTTATTAGATAGCTACGTACAGTATACAGTAACTGCGAAAGATGTAAGCGAAGGTAGAAATGTGATAATGAGGTTGGTGCCGATATTGGAGCAAACTCTTATGTTTGTCCAATATTTCGTGACGCAGAAAGTGGCTGTCCATAGAGTAACCTCTAAGATGCTTTCTGTGCTTTTGAAGATCTTTTCTGACTTGGCAGCGAAAGGGTGAGTGATCGCATTATATTTAATTTTATACTGCACTGTTTTTATTAGTTTACGAAACTTACCCAATATAATTATTATGGCAGATTCTGCAAGCCATCTGACTTGGAAAGTGAAGAAGGTGATGGTGAAGATGGTCCTGGAAAGCTTTCCAGCGGTACAGGATTAGGCGAAGGAGAGGGTCAAAAAGATGTTTCCGACAAAATTGAAAATCAGGTTAGCTGATATATTATTTTCGTTATAATTTTTATATTATATAATGAAAATAACTTTGATGCTAAAATTGTTTTCTAATTACAGGATCAACTTGAAGAAGCCAATCGTCCAGGTGAAGAGAAAAAAGAAGATGATAGAGATTGTAAAGAGGAAGAAAAAGGTGTAAACATGACAGACGATTTCGATTCTCACCTGCAAGATGTTGAGAAAAAAGGTAACCTATTAAATCTGCTTAATTGAATATTCGTTAAAATACAATTTTGAATTGACTTTTATTCTTTGTGTTCTTTCAATAGAGGGTGATGAATCTGACCAAGAAGATGATGAAGATGATGCCGACAAACAAATGGGTGATACTGATAATGCCGCTGAAAAGTAAGCTCGTTAAATTTTTGTACTTATAATAATATTCCTCCTGTACTACACTAATTGGATGGATAATGTTTATAAAAAAAGAATATTGTAATAAATGGTTGTTCTATCTCTTAGGTTGGACCAACAAATCTGGGGTTCAGAAGACGAAGAAGAACCAGATGAAAGTCAAGAAAAGAAAAATAAAGAAGAGAAAGGACAAGGTGAAAGTACTGGCGAAAAAGAGATGGGCGCTAAAGAAGAAGAACAAGGCACTGACGATGGAACTGATGGAAAGGAAAAGAAGAAAAAGAAAGACATTAACGAAATGGAAGAGCCTGAAATTGATGATGATCATGTGAGAAATTAGAAGTTTCTAACAAAACCAAATTTACTAACGGAACTTTTCATTAAATCAAAAACTTTCTTTCAGGTGGATCCTTATCATGGAAATCATCCACAGATGCCAGAGCCAGAAGATTTTGATCTTCCAGATGATATGAATTTAGATGGAGAGGAAGGAAATGAAGATAAGGTAAAAATGAATCTCTTTGCATCTACTCTAGATATTGAGTTGTTCTGCAAAACTTGAAAGTGTATTGATTGATACGTCAATGGTAAGCATTAAATTGTTTTATTTTATGTACAGGAGGGAGAAACAGAAACTGAGAATCCATTTGAAATAGATGTCACTAAAGATGATATTCCCAAAGAGCAAGAAGCTGAGCCGGATGATAAAGGCGAGGAGGATAAAGATAACAAGCACGGCTTTGAAGTGTCCAGTGATGAAGAAGGTAGCGAAGGAGACGATGACAAAATGGACACTACTGAACTACCGGTATGATATATTTCGTTTTAAAATAGAACCAATGCTATATTTGTTAGTATTTGTAAATAGTTGTGTAGTAAGCAAGGGTTCCAGATTTATTAAATTGTACGACGGTATTTAGTTGGTTTATATCGATACAGGATAAGGAAGAAAAAAACGAACAGCGTGATGAAAAAGAAGGTGAAACTGAAGACAAAGAAGGTAGTGACGATGATGCTGCTAATGTTGACCAACCAGAAACGCCACAAGAGTCAGAAGATACTGAAAAATCTGAAGAAAACCAGGAAGAAAAAGAACTACCGAAGAATCCGGACAAAATAGAGGACGAGGAAGTCGAACAAAAGAATCATGAAGCTAATCCTCAGGCTAACCCGTCTAATGAGGATCAGTCGGCTGAAGATAAAGCGGAGAATGCTGAGGTGGATAGGGGCACAGATGACAATGTAGAAACTAATGCTGAACAGATGAAAGATGAGGAATCTGCGCCATTTGTGAGTTATTTCAGTTGCTGTTATATTTTCTTCTTTCTTTTCATTTCATATTGTAATATCATAATAGAGCCGTCAAGTCAAGACGACATAAAAGCAAAATTCAGCACACTTTTTTACTGTTCATGACCGTAATGCTTATTTACGTACATTTTGTATACTGTAAAGTGCATTTCTAAGTTTTATTTGGATCTGTCTGATTATAAGTGAGGGCGCGGTGAAGTTATTAATACAGATGAACGGAACTTAAATTATTTTTACTAGCAACACGTCGTATTTGCATACGCGTAGACGAGTGTTGCCACTAAGACTCAAATGTTAATGATAGCGGCTCCTCATTATTATTTTTTGTATTTTTATACTATCAGTTGCAAATAAGTGCTTATAACTGATAACATCACTTCTGTTCAGGAACAAGCTCAAGAACAAGTGGGTGAGGACAAACAATCAATGGGCCGATCCGAGTTGGATAAGAGTGAGAAAGGCCACCGCGGCGAGAGGCAGGCCGCGAGCAGGGCGGATCGCGCCCAGGAGAAACAGAAACGACACGAGAATAAACCTGGAAAGACGGATCAAGAACGGACTTTAGGTAAGCCATAGTTATAGGAGCGTGTTCTGTAAGCTTGATGACTCAAACTTTTATCAACGCCAATAATTATTTGTAAGATTATTGGTAGTTCTTGATAGTTATTGCTAGGTTGTATCACTGTGTGTTTTATTTTCATTTCTTTTATCATTTTAATATTTTTTGTTTTGAGATATTTAAGAGAGAAATGTAGGTAATTGATAAGTGATTTAGTCGATTAACGTTAGGCTTATCCGTCAAGATTTAAGTTGCGAGTTATTAATTATAGAACAGAGACATATTTATGTAAAAATAACAAGAATAAGATAGGTACTGTAAGGTGTGGAGAAGTAGTTTATTTAAAAGAATATTTTGTATTGATATAATTATTTATTATTAGCTTCCTAATACTTATTTCTAATACATACAATCAATATAGGCCGTCGTCCGTCGTATGTCTGTGCACTTTTTTTTTTAAAACGAATCTTAGTTTTTTAAAAGTAAACAATTCAAATTAACTTCAGCCAGCAACGGCGGCGTTGGCCAGCTCACAGTGCAGAAACATAGACTCCGTTGTCCGTACAGTTCTAAACTGACATGATTAGTTTTAAAAAGGGAAAAATATTTCGAACGAAATAATATAATAAAAAATCAAATGATGCTGCCCTTGTTACAGGTGATGTTAACGAAAAACATAAGCAAATGGAAACTCTGAACGTTGAAAGAGAAGAGGAAGCTGAAGACGGTGGCGACGGAAATAACGACGACGAGAAAGAAGCAGACGCGTTCCAGCACATCAAGCAAGCGAAGAATGATGATTTACAAGTAAGAACTGTAGGATAAATATTGATGACTGTCGGGACTTGGATTTATCTAAATACTTGCAAATATAATAATATAATAGTTAATTATCTAAATTAATCTGAATATCATAACAAATTGCAAATGCCACTTTCCTTTGGACAATGCTCCGTATTTGATAATGTTCGATATTTATGTAATGTTTTATTCATAAAAGGCGATAGATGCGGCAACTAAAGAACAAGCTGATCAGCAACCGACGCTTCAACAAGAAGACGAAGAGGCTGAAGAACTTAAAGAGGATG
The DNA here is from genome assembly GCA_963556745.1 of Catoptria pinella. Taxonomy (NCBI): domain Eukaryota; kingdom Metazoa; phylum Arthropoda; class Insecta; order Lepidoptera; family Crambidae; genus Catoptria; species Catoptria pinella. The sequence goes on along the minus strand of OY750775.1, from coordinate 5,138,101 downwards.
ACCAAGTAGCCATGGACGTCGATGATGACGAACTACAAGTAATAATTGATATCGTAAATAACTTTATTCTTAAGTGTATAGGGCTTAGTTTAATAACAGCACTTTGTGGAATACATACCTATAACGGTTTAGAACATTTTTTCTAATATTATTTATCTTAATATAAAAATAGCATTGTGAATGCGAAAAAATGAAAATTTAATAATTTAGGTACCTACGTAAAGTTTACTTAAAATATTTTTTAGAAAACAAATCTCATTAGTAAATAAATAAAGAATAAATGAACTCATTAATAGCTGACACATGCAGAGAAGTAGAGTAATGAATAATCAATTGCCTTTCATCCGTTACTAAAAAAGCAATTTTTTCGATTTCTATAGGTAGAGAAGTCGGAAGAATTGAAACCTGAAAAGATAAAAGAGGGTGCAGATAAGGATAAAGAAAAAGCTGGCAACAAGAACGAAGGCGAAGATCCTACGGGCAAAACTGGTATTGAAGTTGAGGGCGACACCGTGCTCACGGAGCACGTGCCAAGGGGATATGATACTACTTATCATACTAGGTAAGTGGGTAGTCGCTTAATACATTAATTGCAAAGACTTTTAAATATAGCTCTACTGTCTTAGCGCGGGAAACAGTGTTAAGCAGATAGGCAATTCTAGTAGTATTCGTTATTCGTGAAACTACGTTTCGTAATAGTGTTGAAGCATGTGCACTCACTCGTTTATGACGTTCGTAAAAATAAGAATAGGTACGATTCAAATACGACCACCAAAAATGTATTATCTTGATATCCTCCGTGCTTTGCACGTTAAGCAGTTGGTCTCGGCTGCATTTGCAGTCGTTATCACCCACCAATCAATTGGGCCCGCGTGGTGGGTTATGGCCCATCCTGCTTATCCACTCATCAGGGCTGTGCTCCAGCAGTGCGGACTTTAAAATGAATGGCTGATGTCAAAATACGAGCCAATGCACAAGCGCTCTAAAGACTGGTTTGAATATTATCTCAAAAAATTGTATCGGATTTATTAAATTTTTTTAGGGTTTTTTCTTAATTCCAATTACAGACTAGAAGAACCTCAAAAAATCCAACCAGAAGAGATGTCAGTGCAACAATACATGAGCATACGCGAGTGGCTGACCAGCGGGCCTGCGCAAGGTTATAGCTCAGCCAATGTTTGGAGAACGTTGTGGCAAGAAGCCGCGCCCGCGGCGAGGGCGCTGTGTGAGAGACTGCGACTGGTGCTGGAACCTACGGGCAGGTCTAGGAGAGCTGGTGAGTTGGGGATAAATAGGTGATGATGCATAGGATACAGAACAGCCAATGTGTAGGGTATTATATCCAGCACTGCTAATGTTTGGAAAACGTTGTGTGGCAAGAAGCCGCGCCCGAGGGCTGTGTGAGAGACTGCAACTGTTGTTGGAACCTATGGGCGCTATAAAGGTTATTATTTTGACAAGCTTCTTTGAGCCAAGTCAACCTTTCCGCGCCTGAATTAATTGAAAATTATAATTTTACTAAAAAAAAAAAAAAAAATTACTGGAAGCTTTTTACATTGCCTCGAATGATCAAAGCCCTCGTCTGCATCCTCGACAGTGTAAATGCTAACTTTCCGTTCTCGACTGTAATGTACTATGTTACTCAGGCGACTTCCGAACCGGTCGCGCGATCAACATGCGTCGCGTGATCCCGTACATCGCGTCGCACTTCCGCAAGGACCGCATCTGGCTGCGTCGCACGAAGCCGGCGCGGCGCGAGTACAAGATAGCCATCGCCGTTGACGACTCTAGCTCTATGTCCGATAACAGAAGCAAGGAGTTGGCCTTTGAGAGTCTGGCGCTAGTGTCACAGGTAAAATATCTCTACACTAACGGCCTTATTAAAATCAACATGCGTCGCGTTACCCATACATATTCGCAAGGACCGCATCTGGCTGCGTCACACGAAGCCGGCGCGGCGCGAGTACGGCCAGCAAAGAAAGTAGTTTAACATTTTAGTACTTTGTCGTAGCAACTTTTTTGATTAATGTTTCAAAAAAGTTGCAATGACAAAGTACTAAAGTGCTAAACGACTATCGCTGCTGACTGTACAAGACAGCCATCGCTGTTGACGGCCGTTCTATAATAGAAGCAAGGAGTTGTCATTTGAGTCTGGCGCTCGGGTCACAGGTACAGTATCTACACACTACACTAACACACTAACTTTTTGTCCTCGATTAATATCGATAAATAATTTTATGATATTTATTGTTGAGTTAATAAGGTTGATTTTTTGCGTGACTTTGATACGCGTACAAGAATTGTTCGTGATCCACGGGAGCACACTTTTAGTAATAATAATACCATGTCGTGAATTAGATCACACATAAACTGTGTACTATGTAGGTAAAAAAAAGTTAATTTCAAGAATGTCAAAAAGTCAAAAATAACTATACTCAAATAAACTTAGTAATTAAGCTAACTTTTGAATCGTCTATATTTTCCTACCACCCGTTCCAGACTTTTTTCTGCCTGTTCATACATGGTCTTAAAAATAATTCTTTTTGCAGGCTTTAAATCTCCTCGAATCCGGCGACCTCGCAGTATTAAGCTTCGGTGAGAAGCCTAATCTCCTCCACCCCTTCACCGAACAGTTCTCAGAGCACTCCGGCTCGAAAATCCTCGAGCAACTCCGCTTCGAACAAACGAAGACAAGAATAGCCCAACTAGTAGACTTTTGTACGGTTTTATTCGAAGAACAGGCAGTCAGAAGTGACGCTTTGAATGCCAAGCTACTGGTCGTCGTGAGCGATGGCCGAGGTATCTTCTCGGAAGGAGAAACTAGGGTTATTCAGTCAGTGAGACGGGCGAGGCAGCAAGGAATATTCTTAGTCTACGTCATAATTGACAACCCTGACAATAAGGTAAGGATAAAATTAAATAATAATCATTTCTACTCAAAGAACATGCTAATATAATAAAGGCAAAAGGCATTTAATGTGCGGATGAAATTAAACTTCATTACTTTAATAATAGTTTAGCAATGAAACAGAGGGTCTACTGATTGACAATCGAACCACGATATTTAGACGATATCTACTTAGAAGTAGGGTCTAAAATTGTGTAAACTGAACGAAGAACATTGTGCTATAATTACGATTCTCTTATCGTAGTAGGCCCTCGGGTAACTCCCAAAAGTGCATGTTTGAAACATATAAGCTTTTTTAGATGAAATAATACATAACTTTTTCATAACTAATTCGAAAACCTCTTTCTTCGAGACCCATTTCTTCTCAAAATAAACTGAATTGTATTTTTTCTGCTAAGTCATAATAACCTTTATTTTAGTAAATTAATTGTTATAGGATTCAATAATGGACATCAGGCGGCCTCTCCTAGACTCAGTTACCAACACGATGTCAGGTTTCGTTCCGTACCTGGACACATTCCCGTTCCCATTCTACCTGATCCTTAGGGATATGTCTGCGTTGCCGACTGTCTTGGGAGATGCTCTCAGACAGTGGTTCGAATTAGCTGCTAATACTGCTAGCTAGTCTAGTACTTTACTAAAGTAAGGAATGATATTCTTAGGTGGTATTATTAAGTGCGAATTCAATGACTTCTTAAATGTAATTTACTTCAAATTTTATTATCAATCTTGTTTACATTTTATAATTAGTTAAAAGACTAGCTGAAATCAAGACTTAAAATTCAAATAATTATACGAGAAATCAATGCGTTTATTGATCGTGAATTCGTAGACGATGGTGCTGTGATTTGATCATAAATTGTTTTGTAAATTTTAGTTATAAGAATCTTATATTTTGTTTAATGAAAAAAATAAATGTGTGAAATTGTACTTCGTTTTTTTAATTACTAGCGGCCGCCCACGACTTCGTCCGAGTGGACCCTAGATAACCTTTGACCAAGATAAAAAGTAGCCTATATCCTAATCCAGGTCCTAATCTGTCTACCAGACAAATTTGATCGAAATCGGTCCAGCCGTTCTTGAGTTATAAATGGTGTATCTAATTAATAACCCGAATATATTTAGAAATAAAACACTTTTTACGGATTACAGCGCGTATATTATTAATTCAGGTGTTGTTTTGGAATTATTTAGTTTGTATTTATTGGTTTTTTAGAATTCCCGACGTTTCGACACCTTTCCAGGGGCCGTGGTCACGGGAGGACTAAAGCAAAAAGGCTGCTCATATTTTTATGAAATTACCCGCTCGAAATTAATAAATACAAACTAAATAATTCCAAAACAACACCTGAATTAATAATATACGCGCTGTAATCCGTAAAAAGTGTTTTATTTCTAATGAACTGTACGCGCGAAAATCTTAGAACCGAATATATTTATTTATATAGATTTAATCAGGTCCCAATAAAACCCAAAAGTAAAAAATATTATTGTATATTTGTCAACTGAAAATTAAACAATATCTTAACATTTAGCTTAGCAATATTTTGGGAATTAACAAACAGTGATCGAGTAACGTATTGAAGTTTAGGCCTAAGTTATACAATTTATTAATAAATAAACGAGACCTAGTTCGCCGACAAAGTCCTTGGATATGATTTTTTTAAACAAGCTACCTATATTTAAATACTTATAAAATAAAAACCGAGTTTCCAACGAAACATATAGGTTAATGCACCTCTTATAACTAAAATTCTAATATACATATAGTTTACATAATTTAATAAATTAAAATAGAACCACTTGGAAATGTTATACATTTGCGCAGTAAGGGACGCATTAAGAACCAAACAAAATATTGAAGTTTATTTTTATATTTTCTATTCTTCGGTTGGAGTATAAAAACATGAATCGAAAGGTTACTGCATTTTTTGACAGCTGACATTAAAAATAACGAAATACCTATATCACATCTGACTTATACAAGGCATTACAAGGCCGAAACTGCATAATGGACTGGTAGACACAACTTCTGCGTAACAAGGGTATACTATTTCTAACTATATTTGTACAGTAATTTCAAAATAAATGCATTTTTTAACTATTTGGGCATATATTAAAGAAACGTTTTGAATTTCTGGAACCGAATACAAATTAATATTTTCCTAAAAAGTAACATGTAATTTGCCATTTCCAAGTTAGTTAAACCTTATTTTAAAACCAATCAGCATTATTCAACAATAGAAATAGCAAAATAGAAACTATGATAAAGTTTTACAATAAAATATGCTAACTCATGTAAATATTAAAATATGTAATGACGTAATATAACTAAGCTTAAATAATATGTTAGAAAGTTTGATTAGACCCACGAAAATGGTGTTCGAATGAATAAATACGACTTTAATTTAAATAATTAGAAAAAATCAAAGCCCCGTTTACGTTTGAGCGAATTTAAAGCTGACAACACTTCGAATACAGCTCGTCCAAAATGAGGTTAGTTTTAGAAAAACTTGGAAAATTTCATTTCTAGCAATTCTAACTAGAATTAAAGAAGGCATTCTCGGTGAAAAGGTATTGGGTAAAATACCTAAAGTCAAATGTTTTATTTGTTACTTTAGCTTTTATTATTCAGATAAAAATATAAAAAGTTGTCTTCATTATGTCAACAATTAAGTTATGCATGGTTTTTGAACCTGCGTTATGTAACGCTTCTGTTGTAAAAAGTAACCTAAACAGAAAGATATTACTACTTTCTAGAATAGGTCCAACATTTCGTTCACTCATTAACCGACTTCAAAAAAAGGAGGAGGTTATCAAGTCGACGGTATTTTTTTAGAGATAAGTATTCTCATTTACTGTTTAAAGTTAAGTAAGTTAAACAAATCTCTCAATGCGTTGTCTTAGGGTAAGTGATATTGAATCACCTGGCTTCCCCTTTTTCCATAGCTCTTTTCTCTTTTCGTCGTTCAGAAACATTTCGAACACCGCTCGGTGACAAAAATAATGGTTTTCTCGCTCTAGTTAACAATGTTTCTGTGTAACGAAATGAGACAGAGTTATTGGGAGAATGTGGTGCTGGGCGGAGCCAGAAAGCTACCATTTTATGTTGTATAATCTGTGTACACAATGGAGCACTCAAATATAATGCCCTAAAAGTGTTCGAAAGAGTTTGTAGGTATATAAAAATTACATAATCCTTACTAATAGACCTGTATTTGGACAGTGACGCACGCCTCACTTGGCTTCCTTGGACGAATGGTTGTTTGTCTCTTCAGTCTTATCGCCGTCACCGTAGAACTTTGGCTGTAAGTACCAGAACAGTAAGTTAAAATTCCATAAACAATTTTAAACTAATTAATGGAGGATGGCTTTTTTCATAGCAATCCTTTTGTTAATCAAAAATTGTAAACATTGTTTTTAAGGGACAGAAAGAAAAGCAAACTAGTTCAGTGCAGAAATCACTACTGTGATTTATGTGCCATATATTAAAATGGCACTTTATAGTTATTATTTAGCTTCTTCACTGTAAATTCTTAAACTTTATTGCAATATAAATGCGCGACTTGGTATTCGAATGCCGTAAGTGTTCGAAACCTTCAATCATTTCAAGAATAGTGTATTCGAATACTTAACAAAAAAACCTGGGCCCTATTTAATAACGTGACAATTTGTCTTGTCAAGAAAAAATAGTTTTCATTGCGGTGTAGCTATATATATGTGCTATTTTCAAATCGGTTGACGCAATCAATATAAAATTGTCATGACAGGTGACAAATTGCCACGTTTATTAAATAGGCTCTTGATGTCAAGGTTAGGTGTCCAGTGCAGTTGCCAACGGTGCAAAACTATGGAATTGTGACGCTTCCACCACTTTTCTTCAAACAAAATCCATAGACATCTTAAAGCACAGTTGGTAATATAATACACACTAAACTAGCGTAAAATACTACTATAATAATGACCTTGCCGTGTGTTTATATGAGTTAGAAAAAACCACAACAAACAATTAGTGAAAAAAAACAATGTTCTGGAAAAAAAACCAAACCATAGACTAAAAAAAATATTTATTCTATTGATGAAAACTCTAATCAACACATACAAAAATGGTATAGTAAAAGTGAGAATCTTTAATATTTTTATCAAGGAGCAACATGGATCTGTAAATTGGATATGTTGAATGCGGGATAAGATATATTAGACCACCCGGCTCCGTATTTTTAGCTCTGTCTCTTTCCACCGCTCAGGCATGTCAGCCACAATTAGATTTGAATAAAAAATGTGACATAAGATGTCGTTAACCATAGAATATCTGAGCGTTTTAAAAAGTCAATAGTTTTAAAAAGTCAAGCGTAGGTCAAACCCGATGTAGCACAGCGCGTTGCAACGCAGCGCGTAATAACAAACGACGGTGTTATGTATGAAATGCTATGGTATATCATTTCACTTATCACTTCTATTCTATTCGAATTTTTGTTATGCCACTTGGCTTGGCTGAACCAACTTTCGCTAGAGCAAGAATACCGTTCGGCGGCAAAGCCAAAGAACGCGAAAGGAGTAGTTTTCTCTATTGAATGATGTTTCAGAGTGACGGAAAGAGATAAAACTACGTAAATATGCGGTGCTGGGAATGGCAGAGTAGGTCTTAACCCTATGTGACCCAGTCGATGATGGAAAAGCAACACAACAAAACCAAAAATAAAACTCGAGCGAGTGGAAGCATGATGGAACTAGCTAGTTCACTTACACAGTCTCACTTTGTACTATACTGCTGTGACTTTATTGGCGTATCCGTTTTTGACACCGTTATAACTTGTGAAACCCTAAAAATAAAGCAATGGGTTTGTTACAACCAATAGGTTAGTTAGAAAACTACTTAATAAAGTGTGTATTAGATGATTGATGATGCAGTTATACATAATATACCTACCCTCTCATAAATGAATCACTAATAAAAAAAGAATCATTTGGTTCTTAGTCGTCGCACGCATCACATCATATGGCAGTTATGGCACTTACATTTAGGCCCTTTTCTCATGTCGCCGAAGCAGCGGTACGACGTCGCCTCGCCATAGTAAACAGGCGGGGTTGCCATGGTTACCGAGGCGAATTTCTATGACGAGGCGATGTCGCACCGCTGATGCACAAATGAGAAAATGGTCTTAAGAATTTTTAATTAAAGACGTTTATTTATTTACTGAGAAACGGACTTACAGCCTAGACACACGGAGCGGCGGACGGCGTAACGGCCGGGCCACAGCCCGCCGCGGCGAGCGGCGCGGCAAGCGAATTCGGTAATCACTGCGCGGTTGTGACGACGCCGCCATCGATATAGCATTCAGTGATTATTGAATTCGCTTGCCGCGCCGCCCACCGCCGCTGGCTGTGGCCAGGCAGTAACGTCGCGCGAATACCTATATTACATGGCTTGTGATACGATGACGCAAATTGGGAATTAACCGCTCTGTGCGGTGAACGAGTCGGACGCGCATTGAAGAGAGAATTCGCTCGTCGCTTTGCGTAGCCCGACGGGGTGGTTAGCCTGTTGCAGACGGAACTATTATGGATAGTTAGTGGTTTTGGTGTACCACTTAATATCATATCTACTAGCTATACTAATGTCCAAGTATTTCCTGATTCTCCATGTTTCATATACTTTAAGCTAGACGACAAATCATCAGACACATAGAAACGACCTACAAGCCGCGACGCTGCGCGCGAATTCGCTTACAAGCGTCAGCGTTAGCAACAAACACAGACATAAGCAGCAATGTTGATCGGAACAGCGAAATTCGATGTTCATTTTAAAATGTCGCTTGGAGCGTAAAGCGCTTTTTTCGTGGCCTACGTGTGATTGTTATCAATTGCGATTGACAATTTTTACTTAACTTAATACTCTTGTTTTAAATTTGCTGTCAATTCCGTAGTAAAAGTTTTTCGCATTGTCAATTAAGTAAAAATTGACAATCGCAATTGATCGTTACCGGCAGCCTTTAGGACTATAATAAAGGCTCGTGCAAACTACAGCCGTAGCCGCGGCGGAGCGCATTGAAACGCAAAACAGCGTTCGCACATATAAAAAATCGCAGCGCTGCGGTCCATTGTTGTGTGCGATAGTTTATATAAAATGTACGAAGGTGATGTAGGAGGTTTTTTACCGACTTCAAAAGGACGGAGGTACTCAATTCGACCCGTATTTTTTTGTTTTGTTTTTTGTATGTACACCGATTACTCTGGCGTTGGTGTGCCGATTTTAATAGTTGTTTTTTTGTTCGATTGGGTATACTTTCAATTTAGCCCACTAAAAGTTTAATTGAGATCCGACGATAATCTTCTGTAAACGTTAACTTATCGTTCTAGCTGAAGAGTTTGTTGGAACGCACCTGCGTTAAGTGCATTAAGTACTATTAATTATTGAATTATTAATAATAATTATTTATTTATTAATTATTATTGAAGTCGGGTGGGGCGGGAGGACAACTTCGTTATTTTAGTTCTAAAAGCCCCACCAGACTTCATTAAATGTGTTTTATTAAATTGATATGCGTAACTATCATTAGATTTGAATATTATTTCTTGTTTTATATTGGTAATTAATTTTGAAGCAGTTTTTGCTTTTTTTGAAGTCGTTTTTTGTTTATTAAACAATTTTTTGTTATGCGTTGCAGCCCGAGCCTTAAGTAAACTGACAGGAGTTCTCACCTCATCGTGCTTTTCCTCAGCGTTGGGTCGTTCGTCGTCGTCGTCGCTGTCGTCGTCCTGCGACGAATCGCCGCCGGAGCCGGCATTGTCAGCTTTCACTGCAAACACATACCAAATGTCAGCAAACAGTGTAAGACAACAATAAAATATTGGTATTATGAGCGATTGAGGAGCTCGGTGGCGCAGTGGTATAGCGCCTGGCCCAGCGATTGCGGAGGTTAAGCAACTTTCGCAAGGGTCGGTAGTAAGTAAAAAAATATTATTAAAATAAGCAAATTCTTAAATAAAATTAGTTTTTTATGTTGGCAAGCAAGTATAGCTGGTAAATAACAGTCGGATATCTCGTATTAGACCATTTTTTTAATATAGGAGGAAACACTTATCACATACTATAAGACAGCAGATAAGGTTTGTTTATCTTATGGCTTTTATTTGCTTTAGCAACGATTATTTTGTGATTGTAATATGAACAAACCTTGCATGCCATTTGACTGATAGTAGTGGAGTGGGTATAGAATAGTTTTACATTCGAAAATGCATTTTTCAACGAAAATTAATTTATTAAGCTGTAATTTGCCAATGTGTCTCACAAATAATAGAATTTTTATTGTGTTCTGAGGCAGTTAATGTGTTAAGCAAGCAGCGTAGCCGGGCCGGGTCGCTAGTCGATTGAAAATGCTACTTTAACATCTGACCGACTGGCAAGGCACTTCACTCGACCACTCTCACTTCGGCCGAGTCTTCTTAAATTCGCAAAACGAGTCAAATCTATACTTTTGATCTAGGATATCGTGTGAATTTTGAAGTCTTATTTTTACAGATTAGCTAGGAATGGTTCCTAGCTAGTCAAAGCCAACGCGGTTCATCTCGTTCGTAGCACTGCCAACGCACCCGTAGCACTTGTAGCCAACCTATAATTTATACTTATCCCCACTCACCAGGCGTGGGCGCGTTCGTAGCCGGCTGGTTGGAGGAGCGCGCTCGCTCGCGGTTGTGTTTCTCGTAGCACTGCAGACACACGCGTACCGGTTTCTCTATACTCCGTAGCACTTATAGTCAACCTACAGTTATACTAATCCCCACTCACCAGGCGTGGGCGCGTTGGTAGCCGGCTGATTGGGGGGGCGCGCTCGCTCGCGGTTGAGCTCGTCGTAGCACTGCAGGCACACGCGTAGCGGCTTCTCACTCTGCCCTCGTAGTAAGAAGCGCTTCGACGAACATGGCCCGCACACAACTGACCCGCATTTACGACAGTGATGCTGTTGGAATACCGTTTACTTTAGGATTCTCTGATAGTTTTCTATGTACATACTTATATTTTAATTGAAAGACATACATAACTCGACACATGACAAATCAAATTAAAGGAATACTATACAACTTTTGTTTCCCTTTTTTTTCTACATTATAATACAAGTTACATAACTTCAGCTTCTAGCAGTCTGGCATAAACCGACATACTAAAAATTTTGTATCACACTTGTGTTTTGTTTGTTTAGTATCACACTTAAGATTCGTTTCTTTAAAGGAAGGATAAAAAATGACATACCCTTCTGTTGAGAACAGTGAACTGTGTCTTCTTGCAGTGCATACAGATGGAAGCTTCGTTGTCAGGAACCCAGACGGCTGCATGCTCTGATGGTGGCTGTTTCCCACCTGCAAAGAAAATTATTGTTGAAAAAGTAGTCCGAAATAAATAACCATGAGAGCTTTTGTTTTTTATAACATAACTATAAGGTCAATTGAAAGAAAGATAAGCAGTTTTACTAATTTAACTAGGTACTTTTACTGAAAATTCTACTAATATTCGAATAAGAATCAAAGTATAAACTAACATTGTCTTTTTTTCAATTTTGAGATTTTAGCATTCACAATGCTATTTTTATATAATACTAAATAATATACTAGAAAAAACACATTCCCGTCCGAGAACATGATCTCGTGATCTCTTGATCACGAGTTGTGTTTTTTCTAGTATATTATTTAGTATTGTATACCTCCGCGATCGAGTGGCTTTGTACACCGGTTTTCAAGGTGTCGCCATCTCTGAGGTCCTGGGTTCGATCCCCGGTTGGGTCAATTTAAAAAATGTGATGCATGTATGTGATGTTGTCAAACACCTAAATCTATTATATAAAACTAACATTATCTATTGACTATTTTTAATACTTACTCTTCCTGAGCAAATCTTCTATACACTTCTCTATGTGAGCCATCCACTCTTCTTTTTCTGTTGCGGTAGCTGCATATACAGCGAATGATTTTGACGCCGTACATATTAACCAACCATTGCGGTATTCTGCCAAAAACAACCAGATTTTAAGATCCGTTCTTAATATTATTATGAGAATAACTAAACCAAATTTAAAATAACGCTAATACTTAAAACAGCATTTTATTTCAATGAATTATGCTTATGGGTGTGCAACTTAGATATGTTTTGACAGAAAAAATGGCAAATAAAATAATACATTACAAAGTTTATATGTTCTCATAAAATGTCCTGACTGACTGATTCATCATCGCACATCTCAAATCACCTGATATGCCTAGTAACACTTGCCCAGAGATAATTATTATTATTATCGTACGACGATTAGTGGCCACCTCTGGTGTTAGAGTTTATCAAGCCATGTTTAAGGCCTCTAACTTGGCTTAACGACTGTTATCAGATGACAACAGCCGGGACCGACGGTTTAACGTGTCCTCCGAAGCACGGAAGCGCTGTTATAATGAACTTAACGGTCACCCATCCGACACCTGGCCGGACCGAGCGTTGCTTTAACAAACGTGAGTACGATCAGTCTGTCAAGTTCCGCCATGAGAGATAATTATTTTGATGTAGGCATATAAGCACATTATTATAAGCTTTAAAGATAATTACAAGTCAAAAGAATCACCCCTGCTAATCCTTATTAAATTCCAAATAACTTGTTGTGATTAACAAGTAGCACTTCTAAGTTACTAATTCCAATAACAATGCTTAGAGGTCAAAGTCATTACCGAGTGTCAAATAAAATCAATGCAAATGACACTATCTATGATAAGTTGGTGACTTGTTACAACAGCAGTGTGAGTCATTTCATATATGAGTCATAATATAATATTTCAGTATTGAGAGCTTTTGTGGTAAGAATAAAATTGTTGTGATATATATTATTTGTAACAGGGATTTCACATATTAGTTAATACTTTGTTAGATTAGTAGTTTTAAAATCGCATAGGAGAAATGAATATCTCAGTGGTTTTATTTAACTATAATATAATTCTCACAATACCCTACACATCTATTCAGGCATTTGGATGTTATGTTGGAATAAATTCGACTCGACCATACTCAACCATAAGCAAGAAACTCGACCATACACCATTAAAATGGCTTTATTTGATGATAAAAGTAGTAGTATGCCGAATATGGTATATAGGGACCAACAAACTGAACAACTTTTACTATGGGACCAACTCTGAAATCGCGAAAAAAAAACAGCTGTTTCATACATTTTGATATTTTCGATTTTAATTTTTGTATGAAACAGCTGATTTTTTTTTCGCGATTTCAGAGTTGGTCCCAGTAAAAGTTGATTGGTGATAGAACTTCACACGAGAACTTTTAAAGTTCTTAGTATGATTTTAAAGTAAAATAGATACAGCAACAGAATTATAATCATACCTAATATTGTTATTTTACATAAGTCCCAAGACTTGGTACTTAGACATAATGTGACACAGGCATCTGCACAGCAGTAACACAACTACAGCCTTTTTATTGATTTATATGAAATTAACTTTGAAGTTAAATCATTAGATAAACAATATGTATTCAATCATTAACACACTTGATAATGGCACTTGTATACAAAATATCTAATTAGATATTTATCAATACAAAACAATCTTTTTAGAAATGCAAATCACCAATAAAGGAACTTACGTCCTTCATCCTTTAGTGACTCCAATTTAACCTCTTCTAATGGAATGACATGTTGTTTATTGTATTTCTTCTTGTTTATGACAATATTTCCGTAAACAAGTATGTCATTGAAGAGAAAGAACTGTCGACCCTTTGGTTTCTTTCGGCACATCTTTGTCAGGACACCTTCCCCCACGAGAACTCTGCCTTGTTCTGCCAGTGGCTAAAAAGTTATCATTCATCATAATAAAGTAGCAAAGGAAAGGTAATTTGGTTAGGGTGAAGCAAAGGGGTGCAGGACTTAATAACAGACTTAACGACTGAGTAATTTTGAGATGTTTTTGTTTAACAATATTGTCTATATTTTATGATTGTTTCCGTTAGATATGCTGAAAATAAAGAACTTTTACTTATGTCTTGTGTTGCGGCAGCAGCCATTGAAGTGCCAGAAACAAAGTTTTAGTAAAACCCCCACCCCTGCAACCCTGTCATTTTGACAAAAAAAAGTAACAAGTGCATATTTGGTGGACCGGATATTTTCATCCTACAGATTAATTTACACTGAAATTAAGAAAGTTTGAATTTACAATGATGTCTACACCAAGTTAATTTTGCAGATCAATTCTAAGCTTAAGTGGGGTGCTGTAATACTGTCAGAGAATATCTCAAAACATTTTCAAAGTTTGGGCCAAAGCCATTATCTACTCTAGGGTGAATCAAAGTTTGATGAAGTATGTATGTAATATGAAAAAAGTTCAATCATGACATTTGACTATTTATTAGATAAGAGCTAAAAGCAAAACAACATATTTAAATTATTGTCTGGGCCCTATAGTATAGTAATACAAACAAACTAATTCATACAGAAAATCACTATAAAAAGCTCCGCATTGATAAGACCGACATAATCAGCATTGATAGCAGCCAGTGTGCCCACTAAACAGTTAACTAACACTATCTTTGCGGGGTTTTGAGTTGATAAGCTAGAGACAAGGTTTAAAAACTGTTTGATTGTTGCACTTAGAATCTTACTTACCTGTCCCGAACTGCCGAAGCAGTTTTCAACCATTGCGATTCTCCGAGCATTGGCTTCACTATTTACTGCAAAAATTAAAATAATTGGCAATTTAATTTCGGTGCTAACACAGCTTGACGTCAAAAGAAAGTGAACAAGCAAACAATGACAAAGATCACTTATGACGTAAATTCAATCACATTGCGGTGATAGTACATAACGTTAGAACTGAGAACTTTGTAGAATTTAAAGCCTACCTAAACGATCCACCATCTTAAAGTTAATTTAACTTTAAATTATAAAATTGTAAATGTGAAAGACGACTCAGAAAATGTGTCATTCACAAGTAATGTTGCCTACAACTAGAAACAGATTATTACTATTTTAAATAAACAAAAATTGATCGAGTACTAGCATAAATGAAATTAAATTGACATCCCCTTATTAATAAAGTTGTATAGCAGATGTATAGTTATACATCTGCACAATGGTTACTCTCTGTTAAACAATTTAATTAAGATTTAAACTATTTTAATTGACATTAAAAGTCTGTAAAATTTACTTTTTTCCCCCACAACATTTTCGAGTTAAATTGCATGCAGTGGATCACTGTCTATTGTCAATTTAATCGCACTGTATAATATTTTAGTTGTTGCTGTTGTTGCGGAGAAACAGCCAGACCACAGAATCTTTGTCTTATAGAATTTATAACTAAATATTAATAAATCTAGACAATTGATTATGCAGTAGTTGATAAAGTTCGAATTTATCTGCTTTCGTCTAATAGGGTCAGGTTCAAAATAAGGCGAATTCTTCGGTTATACAGTTTCGAATATATATTGACTTATATTACAAAGTTTTTAAAGGTATATAAAAAAAAAGGTGAGAAGTGAGAATTTATTTGAAGTGGTCGTCGTCTTCATGCGCAGCCCAATATATAGCTGGAATTAGCGCCCTCTGGTGTTGTTTCTCTGGTACTGTGTAATCCATATAAGCCGATCGATGATCGTCGTATAAAACCACCTGCGTGCGGCGCTTCTCGCTTAGTCCACTAGATGGCGCGTGAACATCCCGGCGGACCTTGAGAGATCCACTCTCAACAGTGTGTCATGTCGGACATCGAACCTGGTTCCTCGACGACCGGCAGTGGACATATTTTGGAAAATGCCCGGTGAATGACGCCCGTTGCTGTACGAATGATCGCAACCCTGGGTACACTGTCCTTGCCTGGAATCAAAGATAAAATACGTCCCAAACGCCATTTGAGCGGGGGGAGGTTATCTTCCTTTATGACAACTAAAGTTCCTGCTTCTAAGTTGTCATTCTTCGTCTGCCATTTAGTGCGTCTTTGTAGTTCTGAAATGTACTCTGTGGACCATCGCTTCCAGAATGCTTGTCGTAGTTGTTCGACTCGTTGATAGCGGGATAATGAGTGCGTGGGCGTAGTGGTCACGTCTTCCTCTGCTGGAGCTGTCAGCGGCCGGCCAATCATGAAGTGGGCAGGAGTAAGAGGAGTGTAGTCACTCGGATCTGAAGATAAAGGATACATAGGGCGGGAATTCAGGACAGCTTCAATCTGTACTAAAACTGTGCTGAACTCCTCATAAGTCATATGTGCATTTCCTACTACTCGAGTAATATGGTGTTTGCAGGATTTGACCCCAGCTTCCCATAACCCGCCAAAATGAGGTGCGTACGGAGGTATGAACGTGAATTTAATGTGATTATCTGACGCATAATCAATGATAGACTCTGAATTCTTTTTGAATAAATCTGAAAATTCACGAGCTGTCCCCACAAAGTTCCTACCATGATCAGAAAATATTTGGGAGGGTTTTCCTCTCCGAGAAATGAATCTTTTCAAAGCTGAAATATAACCTTCTGATGACAAACTAGTAACAAGTTCTAAGTGTATGGCACGCGTGGAAAAACATACAAATAGACATATATAACATTTTTCAAGTTTGGAACCCCTACCCTTTCTATTTAAAATATATAGGGGCCCTGCGTAATCTACTCCACAAGTAATGAATGGAAAGCTTGCAGTTACGCGTTCAATAGGTAAGTTACCCATTATAGGTTTTAAAATATTACCTTTCATACGACTACATATCACGCATTGTTTTACAATTTTTCTTGCCAAATTTCTACCACCTAATGGCCACCATTTATCTCTGATATGAGATAAAAGAAGTTGTGGACCAGCATGTAATAAATTTAAATGTTCACTTTGAAATAAAATATGAGTAAAAACATGTTTACTACATAATAAAATGGGATGCTTTTTATCATATGCAAAATCTGAATTTACTAGTCTGCCTCCAACTCTTATAATCTTATTTTTATCTAGAAATATATTTAAACTAGAAATGTTACGATTAGATTTTAAAATTTGATTATTTACTAGTGCATTGTATTCATAAGGAAATGATTGCATTTGAGCTTGCTTTATTATAAAATTTAAAGACTTATCCAGTTCGTCTACATTTAACGGCCCCCGCAATCTTTGATCATTATTTTGCACTCGTGTGTTACGTATAAAGCGTATCATATATGCACACGTTCGCTGTAATCTAGAAAATTTCGAAAATCTATTAAAATCAATAATCTCGGTATTTTCAAAATTGTTATTACTCAAAATATTAACAGTATATTGTTTCAATTCAGGTAAATTGTCATTTTCTAAAGTAACAAACTGGTTTTGTGACCAAGCTGTCCCATCTTCACGCAAAAACTTTGGTCCGTTCCACCATAACTCAGATGAATTTAATTCGGGTAGAAATAAACCGCGCGAAACTAGATCAGCTGGATTATGTGATGAGCTAACGTGAAGCCAGGTCGCGTCGCTTGTTAACTCATTTATCTCAACCACACGGTTCTGTACGAAAGTCTTTAAATTATGTGGAGACATTCGCAACCAGCCGAGAACAATAGTTGAATCTGTCCAAAATAAAATCTTATCAAAAGTTAAACGCAATGTTTTTAATATTTTATCGCCTAATTTAGCGCCTAACAATGCACCGCATAATTCAAGCCGAGGAATGCTAACCGGTTTCACTGGCGCGACGCGGCTCTTCGAACATAACAACCTCGTTGTGACGTCACCATTGCTACTGCATGTCCGTATGTAAGCACACGCGCCGTACGCAGTCTCGCTTGCATCCGTAAATACGTGAAGTTCTATTTTAGAATAATCGCGTCCTATGACATAACGCGGTACACGAATAACTTGTAAATATTCCAACGATTTAATAAACTTTTCCCAAATAATTGATAATTTCTTAGGAACTATTTCATCCCAATCTAGTTTACATAACCATAACTTCTGTAACAACGATTTTCCTATAATAATAAACGGGCTTAATAAACCGAGTGGGTCGTATACCTGTGAAACGATTGATAATATTTGACGTTTAGTAATTTTATTGTTCTTTTCTATGTTTATTTTTGTTGTAAAATGCAATTCATCACTTTTATTATACCAACCCATACCAAGGGTCCTATTAAAACAATTTTCATCGAATGATAAACTTTTAGTTTGGTTAATACTGTCTACATCGTTATCAAAAGTAATGTCGGATGTGTTAAAAATCCATTTTCTTAATGAAAAACAACCCGATAAACAAGTATCCGATACGCCCTTACATATCTGCGATAACTTAAGTACTGAGTCCGCCCCTATACATACATCGTCGATATACATATTTTCTAAAATAGTGCGTGATACGTCTTCGTCCGAGCATTCTAATCCTAATTGCTTAATGCATCGATTGCTAAGATAAGGCGCGGACGCAGTGCCGTATGTGACCGTATTAAGGCGGTACACACTAATGGGATCGGACGAATTTTGTCGCCATAAAATTAAATGTAAATATCTTTGATCTTCGTGAATTAATATTTGTCTGAACATTTTTTCTATATCAGCACATGCTACAAACTTGTACTGACGAAAACGTAAAATAATAGAAAATAATTCATTTTGTAGTGCCGGGCCTGTCATCTGAACGTCATTTAATGACTTACCGGTTGTCGTTTTTTGACTTGCGTTAAAAACTACTCGTAACTTTGTAGTAGTGCTCTGTTCCCTCATTACACCATGATGCGGTAAAAAATAATGAGGCGACGCATAATTCTCAATTCGCGTCATGTGTCCTAAGCTTAAATATTCTTGCATGAAATCGCAATACATTTTTTTATATTCTGGTGATTTTTCTAATCTACGTTCCAATGACAAAAATCTATTCTCAGCTATTTTGTAACTATCACCTAACTGATCAAGTGAATCTCTCACTGGAACCCTAACCGAAAAACGACCGCCGTCTACCCGCTTTGTCGTTTCGGTAAATAATTGTTCACAGTAGCGTTCTTCGTCTGTCTGGTATTGTTTAGGAGAAACAATTTCTTCTAATTCCCAAAATTTACTTAACTGTTTATTTAACTGAACTGTTTGCATATAATGACATTGTACTCGATTATTATGTACGCGACTATCATAAATAATACCAGATATAATCCAACCTAGCGTAGTATTCTGTAGGTATGGACCTGTTTTCAAGCGTATTTTACCGTCTATCAATAAGCCCCAAAACACATCTGCACCGATCAATATATCGATTTGTGACGATTTGTAAAATGAAGAATCGGCGAGTTGAATATTGTTTGGAATTTCTAATGAATTATAATTTAAGCTGATTGACGGTAATGCAGTAGTAATATGATTCAAAACTATGCAATTAAAGCGAGTATTAAATTCACCGTCTAACGATCTTAGTTTAATTTCACACGACTCCGTTGAGTAAGTGTGCGACTGCCCTATACCCGTGATATGAAAAGCGGACTGTATCGATTTAACGTTTAACTGTTTGCTTAAATTTTCTGTAATTAAACAATGTTGACTACCGCTGTCTAGTAAGGCACGGGCCTTAACGTAGACATTGTCGCTGCCTGCTACTTCCACTAATGCTGTGGATAATAAAACAGTTTCCGACGCGCTTACGATATTACTCGCGGTTTCCTTACAACCAATATTAATGCGTGGTTGCTGGATCGTATGTAAAACGGATGACGCGTGGGGTTCGGGGTTCGATTCCGATCGACCTTCCACGACTGACAATAATGCGCTTTCGATGATATTATTTTGGTGTAATAAGCTGTTGTGTTTTTTATTACACTGTTTACACGCACCAAAATAACAATCTGAAGCAGAATGTCCTGCACGTAAACAATTAATACACAATTTCATATTATTAACGAATTCTAATCTATTCTGGATTGTAAAGTCCAAGAATTTTGTACACGTATAAAGCGAGTGATTTCCGCTGCATAATGGACATGTGCGGGTAGTACTCTTTAAATTATTTTTTGTTGAAGTGAAACTATGTACCCTTTGTTGAACAGGTCGTTTAATAGTTTCTGGAATGACTTTATTATTAGAAAATGAAGAAGAATTATGCGCTTTAATCATTTCTAAAGTATCTGCTTTATTTCTCAAAAACGAAATAAGATCGTCTAGCTTGAAACTTTTATTAACATGGGTAGTTAAATTATTTTTATATTGTTCCCATTCTTTCTCAATTACAGAATCTAATTTTGAGGTGATTATGAAAATAATGAGTGTGTCCCAATACTCAGTGGGTTCGCCAAGAGTCTTTAAAGCGCGTAAATTTTTTAAAATTATATCTATTAATTTTCTAATGTGAAAAGAAGACTCTTTATTCAAACTTTGCATAGAAAATATTGCTTTTACATGATTGTGTATTAACAGTTGAGTGTTATTGTCTCTCATAAAGCAAATCCCAAGCCATTACGTAGTTTTCTGACGTAAATTCAATTGACTTGATTACTTGAGCAGCATTACCTAACAGTGAGGAACGTAAATAATGAAATTTCTGAATTTGTTCAAGTTGAGTAGAATTATGAATCATAGAAAAGTAGGTGTCCCCAAACTCCAACCAATTATCGTACGAACCGTCAAAAGATGGTAGTGAGATCGTAGGAAGCTTAACTAACGATTTTGCGCCACACTTAGACTCACAACTAGCTTGATCAGAACTACTTAAACGTTTGAGCAAAGTATCCACTTCCGCCATGGTATCGTAAAAAACATTTTCAAACGATTCTCGAATTTCCAACTGAACTGCAATATCGTCTTCGGACGCCATTGACATTTCAATTGAGTTTTGAATATTGTTAAATTCACTGATTAACGGTTTAGATGCATCGCTACGTAATTTTAATTCCGTTACTTGCTTATCGTTTAAATCAATATTACGGAACGAGCTCACAAATTTTACGAATAAAGTTAGTCTACCTTTGATTGAACCGCGTTTTTTATTCAATTCTTTAATCACACTTTCATCTGATTCTACACGTAAATTAGAACTAGCACTAGGAATAGGAGATTTACTGCGAAAAGTTACGTTTTCAACACTCATTTTGACGAATTATAAAAAGTAGGGTACTCACCAAATTTCTGCCTGTTGATGAGGCGAACACCGGAATCTAATGGTAAAAAGCACAGTTTTAGCACAAATTGAAATGGGATAAGACGGTATAGGGAAATAAAGGAACGAATTGGCCAGACCCTTCGTGGTTCCCTCGATGATCCTGGCTCGTAGGTCCAATGATAAAGTTCGAATTTATCTGCTTTCGTCTAATAGGGTCAGGTTCAAAATAAGGCGAATTCTTCGGTTATACAGTTTCGAATATATATTGACTTATATTACAAAGTTTTTAAAGGTATATAAAAAAAAAGGTGAGAAGTGAGAATTTATTTGAAGTGGTCGTCGTCTTCATGCGCAGCCCAATATATAGCTGGAATTAGCGCCCTCTGGTGTTGTTTCTCTGGTACTGTGTAATCCATATAAGCCGATCGATGATCGTCGTATAAAACCACCTGCGTGCGGCGCTTCTCGCTTAGTCCACTAGATGGCGCGTGAACAGTAGTGTTATTTTTCAAAACGAATGTAGCTAGCTTTACAGATGTAGGTATAGAACAAAGTAACCGGAATGAAAAACGAAACAAGTGCTAAGACTTAAATAAAAAATATAGTTTTAATTTTTCAGAAACTGTTTAATAAATTGACTATCTGAAAATGATACCACACTTGACCTATTAGCTATACCTGGGGCCCAATCGCACTAATTCTGAACGATAAAACCAAAACCGCAAAGCCTACTTTAACCCGCCGCCGCGCCATTTCGAAATGTTTGTAAGGACAGTTTGGCCCAGCTCAATATTAAGTTAAGGACAACCTACAAAACAGTTTCCATCATGCGGTTAAACTTTATTACGACTTGTAACAACATTTGTTTATAGGTACCTATTGAGGATTCATATACTTACTTTGGGTATTTCATCAATTAATAATACAATATTTATTTTTCTTTGGCTCTGAAGTAGGCTAAAAACTACTAAAATTAAAGACATAACAGTTATGGCAACATTTTATGTTCCGTTTTACACATTTCACGTAGGTACTGAGAGGGAAACAAACTGGAAAATTAAAAATAAAATAAGTATCTAGCTATTTTACATAAATTACGTCAATGTGTTGTTATGCACACTTTATAGATCTTGTTAGTTTTAAAATATACATTTAATATTTTTCAATGCTTACCTATTTTCTATCTGTGAGTTCCATAGATTTCATAGACAAAGAGTTAAAGAGTCATGTGAGATTCTATCCATTTGACACCCAGCTGACAGTTAGTGGTCGATATTTGAGGATTTTACGATCAAAAATTCTCATTAAATAAACCTTTAAAATGGTTTGCAAATTGTGTGGTCCTAAACTGTCGCTATGTGGGCTCATATTGAGTGTGTGGGGAATCATACAACTGGTATGTTGGTTGAAGTATTTACGATTCGTTTGCAGTACTCAATCCTTCAGGCTTCAAGTAACTATTATCTTGTGATTTTCAGACGCTGATGGGCGTCTTCTATTATATCAGGGCCGTAGCATTGCTTGAGGATCTTCCATTAGATGACAACGTCCACGACCTTGACCACTTTATTGCTGAAGTGGAAACAGGATACACACAGGTGAGTCAAGTTAAATAGAATGTTAACACCACCAATGGCAAATAATTCTGGCTAACAGCAGCAGCAGCTTCCAACGTTCTATACCAGTGGTTCCCATTAGTTTTTTCTACGTACCCCTTTAAGAGAGATCTCAAACTCGTATAACCTTAATGCAGGGATGATATTTAAAAAAATAAATTAAATGTATGATATCTTAGCAATGAGATTGTTGTGCCTTAGTCATAACTAATGCAGCGATCTCATAAGATTGCTGCGTGTACCCCTCGATGCAACCTCACATAACTTAACCTGAGGGTATGCATACCGCTAATTGGGAACCACCACTCTATACTAATACTATAAAAAGATAAAGGTTGCATTACAATTACAAGAACTCTTTCACTCTTATTACCCAGTGATACATAGGCTACATTTGGCTACCTACAAAAGTGGTAGAGTTAGTTTTTCAAACCAACTATGTATTGATAGGTTTTTAATTTTCAATTACATCCTAATTTAGATTAAATAAACGGTAGATTATATTTGTAGGTTTTAAAGGTCACATTGCAACTTTAAGTGTAAAATATGTTTTCTTCATTTCAGAATGCATACAACTGCTGGATTGCTGCATTGCTATATGTAATTACACTTGTAGTGTCTGGTCACCAGTTCTGGATGAACAACCGTTCATCAGTGAGCATGTAAAGTGTAGTAATTTGATATTATGGAGACAAAAGCAGATGTTGCTATTACCATTGAGTAATTCCATTCCAATCTAATTTATTGATATATTGCTGGAGTTGTAAAGATACAAATCTAAAGTTGTTTAATACTATAATGATACGTCTCTGGACAATTGCTATGCCAATGTTTTTTGAACAGTGTGTGATAGAAATGACATGCATTTCTCAAATAATTAAATTCAATCTTAAATGTCACCTGGGATGAGCATCCTAAAACATACAAATGTAGTTGTATTTGATAAGATTAAGTAATTAAATTCATATCTGTTTAAAATAAGATTAATACAGTTAAAAAATAGTGTGTGTATACCAACATAATATATTTACTGTTACTCCTTTGGAACAATATTTTGTGAATGAAATGCGGCTTGATAATATGCTTTTTATTCACATGTTATAATGTTACATCCAGTTTCCAAATAAATTATTGTTTGCTAAAAATTGTAAATAAAATAAATATTACTGTAGGTATTCTATAATTGCTTAGTTTTCTTGAATTAAATGTATTAATGTTACATCTGTTTATTTTTTGATGCTTCTTTATGAGTAGAGCTATGAAAGTCTGCCCTGTGAATTGAATGTTATTTTTGTAAGAAAGATTAGGATTAGAATCAAATCAAGTGACTTCCTGCAGCTGGTTTGCTATCTTCTATTGCCCGCGATCACGCGGCTTCATTTCAATTACACTGTAAGAAGGTCATTACAGGCTTACAACCACTTACTACATGATGTTTCATGAATTTTTGCGTACAGTCGCATTACATCCACTTCACATTGGTCTACTTTCCGAAAACACGTCCATTTCGCATTTGGTCTATTTCGCACACGGACGAGTAAAAAATTCGCAAAACGTCCATTAAAAGTGAAAATATAGAAGAATATTCTCCATAAACGATATATTTATGTAAAAAGAACAAAAATAAAATTACCTTCATCCCTATTTATGTAAAAGTCAACCAAATGCGAAAAGGACCAAATGCGAAATAAACGTTCTGTGAAATGGATCAAATGCGAAATTGACGTTCTGCGAAATGGACGTTCTGCCAAATGGACCAAATGCGAAATGGATATTTTTTGCTCAGAGTCATGAACAATGCGTCCATGACCACGAAGGAGTATACAAATACAATATAAATACTGTACATTTTGGCGTGACGTGTCGTGATTTTGACGGAAAGTGCCATTCACGTGCCATGTGAAAAAACCATGTGAATTTGATTGAGGCGAACATAGATAGAGGAAAGTAAAAAAGAGGCGAACCATGGGCGTACCATAGTAGGCGAACCTTGGACATATTTTGCCTTGAGAATAGCTTATTAAGTCAAGAATATAAGTTATATTATATTAAGTAATCTATATAAGTACCTACCTACCTAGTGTAAAAGAAGAATAAACGCGCTAAGAAGTTAGAAATATTCAATTCTCCGCTTATGAACAATGAGCGGTTTATATGCTTGTGGTGTTAGCTGCTTCGTTCTCAGTATTTGGGGAACTATACAGTTGGTGAGTAGATAAATCCTTCATTTCATTTTAAAATAATTCGAAATCGAACCTGCTAGTTCGCCTGGATAGTCGCCACCGCGGCTAGCCTAAGCAGAGCTAGGCGCGTCGCGTTCGGTGTGTCAACGCAGAGCTCTCATAACTTTTAGCTGTTGGTAGTCCGAAATTAAATAAATAAATTCATTTTCAAGAATAAGTTTTTGTTTGTGATGCTGCAACTACACATTCGCGCGAGTGGCCAGGCGAATGGCGAGATGGCGACCTCGCATGTGTAGACATAAGCTCGCTACTCGCGCGTTAGCGTTGGGGGCGGCATTTCGGGCGAATTGCGAAGGTATGTAGTCTGCACATTCAAGGTTGCTATTCGCCTGATCGCCTCGGTACTCGCGCGAATGTACTAATTGCGGCATGAAACTATTGCTCTTGTGTGAACTACTTAGTTTATCCTATCTTAGCAAGTCACCAATCCTTCCGCCATGAGCGATGTCTCTGTAACAATGCGTGCGAGGACATGCACTTACTAAGGAATGCAATGCCGTGTGCTGCTGAATACCTACCTAGATGGTGTTAGTAGAGGGTTCCTACGCATCCTCGCACGGTTAGTTAGCCACTTTCTTCTCACATCTCTGCCCCCTGGCATGACCACCGAAACGCGATATGATATTGCGATTTATCGCTTTTAACTGTCAAAAGACAGTTCTTTTAACTTAAAATAATGCAGCTCTGGGGCCCTACCGGCAAATTTTTCGAACTTCGGCGGGTCTGCCGAGCTTTAACTTAAAACAGATAAATAGAAGTAAGGAGTTTCGTATTGTACTATTAGCCGAAGTAATTTAGAAGATATCGATGTTAGTGTGACATCATGAATGGGGTTCGCCATTTTGGCCCGATTGGGGCTCGATTTATCTGTTTTAATTTGAAGCCCGGCAGACTTTCTGAAGTTCGATGCGTTAGCCGGTACGGCCCCTGATCGGTTTGATTTATTTTATATCCAGATTTTGATGGGCGTTTTCTACAAAATTGAGTCACCTACACTGCATGAAGATGTCTTCCCACTCAAGTCCAGTGAATACGAAAACAAGGATGACTTTGTTTCGCAAGTGAGGGCCAACTATGCAGCGGTATGAAATAAACTTCTTTGCAATCTATTATCATAGTATAGTAGAGCGGTGTCGTTGAAAATGTTGTTTTTTAAACACCCATCGGTTTCCATTACAGCACAGATCAGATCTATCACAGCGTTTGTGATCCAAATGCTGCGATCATGATCATACAGTAATACAGCAAATTTTCCTAATTTTCCTTCCTTGCTATGCACATTTATTCGTTGACTCGTGTATGTGTCACCGTAAAATTGTAAATACCGTTAAATTAAAATCTATTTCGCAAAAATGGTAAACTATCGACAAATTGTGATCCGCACCGTACCTACTGCTTACAATTTGTTGCATTATTTTTCGACAGATTATAATCTATCGAACAGAAACCGTTGAATCACACACAACCTGTCACGCGTTAAATTGTCAATTGTCCAAAGGCTGTCTCTGATTGGTTTTTGTTGATGGATCAAATAAGATATATCAAATGGGTTCACAGAATAATAATTGTGCATTGTGTGCTGTCGCCATAATTATCATAAAAATAAAATAAATAAAATTATCTAATGTGTCCATGTCACCTAATGTCTCGATGTGTATTTATTATTATTATAGTCAACCAACTTAATCACCAGACGCTAGAACCAGAGTAGGTATTTGTCAAGACGAATCAAACGAGCCCAAACTCGATAGTTACCATCGAGATAAACGAAAAATTGTGCAATTGCGTGCTGTCGCTATCGCTAATCATAAAATTTATAATACTTAAATAAGAACAAAATAAATAAAATTAAAAATCATGTATCGCAATATCGTTTGAAATAACAAGATTGCGTCACAAAAACGTGCGGCCGCAGTAACGTTTGTCGCAGCTATGTACTTTGTTCTGTCGCAGCCAACTACCTACGTAGGTACTGTCGCCACAACGTGTCGTTCTTTGTTTGTCGCAACTGCGTTATACAGTCCAATTTTCCGACTTAGACCGTAACGGAGTTGTGAACACAAATCCGTTACTGTAATCTCTCTAGATAGATTTTACGGTGACATTATTATGTAGAATGAAAAACTCTAACGCAGCGCTTCCCAATTATAGTAGTAGGTGTACCCCTAGGGGTATGTAGTGTTTCTTTCAGTTACTAGTAGCCCCCGGAGAAAAATGTGTAGGTAGGCGGGCAAAAGTAAAATCGCGTCGGGGGGCTCACTCCGCTCCTCCAAACCTCTTGATTGCCCCCTGCGGAGAATTTTGCGCGTACCCGAGTTTAAAAAATCCATTACCCTTTCGGGTAGGTAGGTTTGAGGAATTTCTTGAAGTGGGACGCAGGAAATACTAATTGGGAACCTCTGCTCTAACGGATTTATTTCCTTCAAGACTGCAAGGAACTGCTTCATCGCTGGAGGAATATACGGCGTGTTTGTTCTTCTCTCTCTGGTCTGCATTTGTTCAGCGCGTATTAGCAATAAGAATGCCAACAATGAAGAAGATGATGACGCATTCTGCGCACCGTCACCGCCGCCGCCACCACCAGTGAAAAGGAAGTTGCCAAAATCGCAAAGAATTAAAAAAGTGTGAGGTTGATGATAGAGATATTTTGAAATAAAAATACCTATTACCCCTAAATTGTTTACTATTTAGTAAAGTAGGTATACACTAAGTACTAGATGGTCAGGTCGCTAGATTGTGTTCAACGGCACGGTAATAATATTACCATGTGGAAAGGCGTAATTCAGGAAACTTGATTAGGTGGTAGTACCACCTGATCAAGTTTCCTCCGTGGTACTTGTATGGACCACCGTGGTACCTAAGTATGTGGAAATTTAAAATAGGGTATGTGACAGAACTTCAGGGAATAGTCACTGCATTATATGCCTTTATTACTATTAACCGACTAAACTCTTTTTAGAACTCAATGTTTTAAGAGTTTTTTTCATATTACCTACACTTGACTCTTATTGTTACTAATAGTAATCGTCGTTGCTCCATTCGATATTTTACTTAATAATCCCAAACTTAAAAAAAAAACCAGTATGTTCCAAACACGTGACCTGACTACCTCCTGAAGTCCTGGCCAAAGACTTCTACTACACTAGACAGGCTGTACAGTACCGAAAAATTGCTCATTGAGTTACGGTGCATGCACCGAAACTCCTTTAGTCTATTGCGAGCGACCGAGAAAAACAGTTGATGCACCGCGAAGGTTGGTTGGTCTATTGCAAACGACCGATAGAAACAGTTGATGCGCCGCGAAGGTTGGTTGGTCTATTGCGAGCGACCGATAGAAACAGTTGATACGCCGCGAAGGTTGTTGGTGACACAATTTTAGTTTTGAACAGCTCGTCTATTTAATTGAAGTCATTGGTTCTGGCAGATAATTTTATATCACCTTTTACTTACGATTGTGAAAAGAGAAATATATGTAGCTTACTCCCGCAAAAATATATGCAGGATGCACCGCCCGCCCGCCCGCAAAAAAATGCACATGCACACCACAAAAATATCAGTGCACAATACTTGCATTTAGCATGACAGCGACACACCTTGCACCTTCACCAATTAGACTACTCTACACGTGTTTCGCCCCAACCAGGAGCATCCTCAGGAGTTAGATCGTGCGTGAACCAACACCGAATGAGTAACTACGCCTACCGACACCGTATTTATCGTCTCTTCCTCCCCACTCCGCACCAAGTGACTTGACAACATTTGAAGAATGTTGCCAGCTTCAAATAAAAAGAAAAAAAGGGGAAAAAGAAGAAATGATTTTTAGTTTAATATTAAATGATTTTTTATTTAATATTAAATGACATTTAATTATTAATCACTTATTTTTAAGAATTATTATTTCTATTAGAAAAAATACGCAGCAATGGCGAGGAAGACACGTCAAGTTGATTGTTAAGTATGGCTCCATCAACATTGTGTTTGATAATTTCTAGGTTTTCCAACACGCTCAGCCGTAAACCTTTACTACAAGTATGTAAAACCTCATAGGAATGGCCATCAGATAGTTGGTGTCCGGTATTTAATTAATGTTCCGCGAAATGAGATCGTTCCGGTCGGCCATTCCTATAGGCAGAAATATGTTCTTTATAACGTATATCAAAACTACGGCCAGTTTGACCCACGTATACTGAATTACATTGGTTACATGTTAACTTATATATCCCCGACTTCCTGCTAACGTCTGTTTTTTCTTTGCCATTGCAAATGGCACGCCGGACGGTATTAGTAGTACGAAAAGCCACGTGAACGTCGTTATTTTTTAATAGTTTTGATATTTTGTCTGATATTTTTCCTACGTAAGCCATACTTGACTTATAATTGTGAATAACGCGCTCACGTGGCACCGCATATAAAAGCCCAGTCACCTGTATGTTAATTTTATTCCTAACTATGTTATCTATCATCCGCCGATCATAACCATTTGCAACGGCAATATTATAAATTGTATTTAACTCTCTACTATAGGCTTGCCCTGATAACGGTACAGCCATTAAACGATTAATATAAGAATGGAAAGCAGCTAATTTATGTTGCCAAGGGTGACAAGAAGTTGCGGGGATAACTACATCAGTATGTGTTGGTTTTCTATATATTTGAAAGTTATGGCGACAATGTTCCCGTGTGATAGTTAAATCCAAGAAATTTAACGAATTGCGATTACTTACGATTAGGTAAAGTAGGTACCAATGAAATGCAATAGCTATGTGTAGCAAAATTTATTTTGTTTAAAACCTGTACTTCTTTGTTTCTTGTTTGTCTCATTGTCACTTTACTTCCTCTAACTTTCTATCAAACGTTACTGTTCCAATGTTTACGCTTTTTATTTCATCTTTGCTCATTTGCGCGTTTTCCTAAAACAAGATCAAATAAGTATTTTAAAATCAACTTAACGAATTTATAAGTTAGGTACATACTACATAACTATAAAAATTGTCATAAAAAATTATAAAAAAAAACTTTTTTCATTAAAAACACGTTTATAAAACTTACAAAAGTATGAAACATTTTCTCCCGCAAAGATATATAACCCGATACAGAAGTTTTAAACCTAAAAACGTAGGGCGCATTTTGTAAGATTTATCATCAATGTTATTTGCATTTTTTTATACTTATTAGTTCGTTTTAAAAACGTGTTTTTTATGAAAAAATATTTTTTTTCAGTTAAATTATTATTTAATGCTTTTTAGTAAAATACACCATCTCCTATTGGAGTACTTGTGAAGACGAATCAAACGTGCCCGAACTCAACAAACATACAAACAATCAAACGAGAAAGCAACCTAATAAAAACGTGTTAATAAGTTAATACAGGCCCATTTTTCCCACTGGGCACTCTGGGCACGTGCCCAGGGCCTCGCGATCGATAGGGGCCCTTAGTTCCTACCAGATCGCTAAACGATAACGGATGCTTATTACCAAAAAACATATAAAACATATTTAGGAATTTCGAAAACTTAAACAATAATTACTCACTACAAATACTACTACTTGCTTACTAGCTTTTGCATGCGCATAGCTATTATCCTACTCTTGCCCGAATATCAGGCTTTCTGATCTGATTTCGGCAGGCCCCCAAATGTGCCCAGGGCCTCAAATGGGTTAAAGACGGCCTTGAGTTAATAAGAAAGGATTAAACATTTAGGTAGTTATTAACGGATGCAAATAGTTAAATGAAAGTGATCTCGTAATTATTGTACAGTAACTAGATATTTAACAAACAACAGACCCTGTTTATACGCTCTGAATAGATAATAAAAAATATCAAAATATGAAATAAAATAGTGTAGCTAAAACTGCTCTGGCGCAGTGTGTTAGCACTTCGGCCTACTATTGTGACGGTTAATCTATCGCCAGAGACGGTCATCGGATGGTGACCAAAAATATTGTATCTCGAATTAAAACTTTTTGCCGCGGCTGCATTTGCAATCGTTACGTTAGCACACATAAAAAGGGTAGTGGGTTATGGCCCATCGCAACTGGTGTACAGCAATGTCTTGACCGCTTTTGCATACGTTAACAGCTAATGATATATGGGTGCTGAACTTTTTCCGTACCACCTGGGCGGTGTCCACCTCTTCGTCTTTAGCCGGCTGGTTGGGACTGAGCCAGGGGTCGGCGAGGATCTGCGGGATCTTGACGCGCACCTTCAGCGGCGCGAGGATCTTGGTGATCAGCTTCCTGCATTCCGTCGACACCTTCGGCTCGCGAGGAAACGATACTTTGTTTTGAACTTGCTGTGGACAAAGATAATTAGGTGGTCTTACTCCTTTTCTGTCATATCATTGAGTGACACCTAAAAACGTTCGCTGGATTATAGACATGATAATATTTACTCACTATCTATAAATAGAAAACTGAAAATGTGAAGTTTTAATTAAAGGTACAATCCCAATTAAATAATTAGATAAGAACCTACATTTTCTTTCATGAAAATCGAGACTAAGTTGACTCACAAGTCACAAACGCCATTATTACATACTTACCTTCAAAAGTTGTGTGTAGTTTGTATCGTCGAAAGGCAAACGTCCATAGACAATTGCATAGAGCACCACTCCCATACTCCAGATGTCGGAGTCCTGTGGTTTGTACGGGACTCCTTTTAGGATCTCAGGAGAGGCGTACGCGTAGCTTCCGCAGAATGTCTCGCTTAGGGCGAAAACTCCGTTCTTCGGCTTCATGTGACCCCTCGCGAAGCCGAAGTCTGATAGTTTTATGTTGAGACCGTGATCCATCAGCAAATTCTCACACTTTATGTCTCTGAAATAAGAAAAAAAAACTGCTGCTTATGGCGAAATCGACTTGAAAATGTTGAGTTTGGTGGCGACTGTGGTACTCAGTCTGGAAGGTCAGTAGGATATATATATTTTTTTGTTTATTTATAATGCTCTTATTGAAATTTAATGTAAACCTTTGACTTAGGTCACACCGGTAGACGTTGAATCAAGAAGAAGCTGCATGTAACTGGGCAAATTAAGGGCATCCACATTCGCTTAATTGCTTGTCTTCATAGATGCGACGAGAAACATTTTTCACTGTCCTGTGGTTGGTATAGCTATATCAAACTGTTTACCGATGCACGACACCTCGCTCGTGGCAGTAGTCGACAGCTTCGACGAGCTGCTTGAACCAGCGGCGGCCGCGCGTCTCATCGATGTGCTGGTCTTTGCGAATGATGTCCAGCAGACTCCCGTTCTCAGCATACTCCATTACAATGTAAACTCTGTGGGATTACGATTACAGTATGTCATGTGTAAGTTAGCGTCCAGGAATAAAAGAAACTAATATCGGCTGATGTTACGCCTTATTACATGGGTCAGTTTCCAACATTATTTTAACATAGGTTCTGGATAGCACTATATTCTGGTATTTAACTTCTAGATTGAATTAAGTACCTGCGTAAGTAAACTGGTCCTAGTAATTATAAAGAAGTGATGGCAAGGGTGGGTTGGGTTGCTGTGGTGCCAGCAGACCTATTACATAAAAAGAATTGCGATAATTGAGACGACCTCCGTGGTCGAGTGGCTTTGTACACCGATTTTCAAGGTGTCGCCATCTCAGAGGTCCCGGGTTCGATCCCCGGTTGGGTCAATTTAGAAAATGATTTTTTTTTATATTGGCTCAGGTCTGGGTGTTTGTGATGCCACCGCTGTCTACGATTTCCATAACACAAGTGCTTTAGCTACTTACTTTGTAATCGGAACAATGTATGTGATGTTGTCAAATATTTATTTATATTTATTTATTTATTATAATTGGACGCAATTCGTTGTTCAATTTACTTGATATTGAACCTTATTCGTAAGTCAATAGTGTCACGAACATCGTCCGCTTATCGCGATTGTTTTTATGTAAATAAGGCCCGCGGACCATTCGGTAGCCTTTTGAGAGTCCAATTCATATTCTGCCTAGGTACGTTTTTTTTGTCTTTCCGACACTGGATTCGGTAGACTTTAATTGTTGAATGCGAAACATTTCTTTTCATCATCAAAGGAGTTGCTTTCTAATGTTGCTACTGAGTTTTTATGATAAGTATCTACACTAACGAATTTTGCTACATAATTAAAATAAAACCTATGTGTGGTTTCGATGGCTTGCAGAAATCGTATCAGATTTTCATGCTTTAATCCCTTCACAACTTCTATTTCTCTCGGCAGGAACTTCTTCAGATAATCTCCGGGTGCTTGAAACTTGCTTATAATCTTTATTGCTACTTGACAGTTGTGTCGATCGCTGGTCGCAACCTAAAGAAATTGTTTGAAAAGGTAAACATTTTCAAAATGATAAGGTTAAAACTTTGTGAGTAATATTGGTAATTGACTAATATCGTTTAAATGATTTTGTTTTCTTGACGTATCGATACAAGATAAATAATATTAGAAAAAATACTAGAAAAAATCGACTCACCCGTAGCACCTCAGACGGGACTCGAACCCGCACCCCTGGGATTCCGGCCCAATGCACTGACCAATTATGCTACCGAGTCGCTAGTGGGAGCGGCGAAATTTTCTAGTACTTTTAACTTCTTCGCTGCAAGCCAGAGCCATTTCATCAATGTGAGGAAATACCCCCACATTCGAAAGAAACATCTTTCCAGATGTTTTGACAATCGAAAAGATGAAACAGCTATATAATTATTAAATTTAGATTTTTCGCATACACAATGCTATTTTTATATTAAGATAAATAATATTAGAAAAAATACTAGAAATAATCGACTCACCCGTAGCACCTCAGACGCAATTGGTCAGTGCATTGGGCCGGAATCCCAAGGGTGCGGGTTCGAGTCCCGTCTGAGGTGCTACGGGTGAGTCGATTTTTTCTAATATTATTTATCTTAATATAAAAATAGCATTGTGAATGCGAACAATCTAAATTTAATAGTATCGATACAATTCAATAAATATCCAGAATGTGAGCCGACCACGACAGAGATGCAGTAAACGTACAATACCCTACTATTTACTCTATAAATATTAATTTCGTAAAAAGTAAAATTTCAAATATTTTAATTTCATTTTTATATTTACAAATTTCATGATACTTCTTTAATTAAAATATTTAGAAGTTTTATTTCTGAAATCTACTTATAACACAGGCAGTTTGCAAGAACTTAGACAGTCATAAACTTAGGGAAAATAATTAACTTTTAAATCAAATGAGTTTTATATTTACCCTACTTGTTTGTATGTTTTGATAAGAATTACAGACCTTTGGTTTACAGAGAAACACTTGAATGACTCCGAGGTTGATGTTTCACAGGATTTTTATAAAATTAATTGGTTGGTGGTACCTTGACAGTGGCATACGAGCCGGACCCGATGGTCCTGCCGAGCACATAGCCGTGTGTTTCAAGGACAGTGAGTTTCCTCTCAGTCTTGGCCTCCACTCCGCTGTGCACAGTCGCCGTAGGCTCAGTCGACATCTCTCCGAGAACATTGTCATTGGCCTTCACATCCGGCCCCGGCATATCACAGAAATATTTATATTATTTAAAAATTTGGTCCAGTAGTAGTCACATTATAATGAATTTAGCCACATAACTATTTATTTTCATGTGATTTTTTTGGTTTGTTCATTCTGACATTTTGTTGCACTGGTTTATTTTTTGAGTGACGCAAACGTCAAAGTTTGAAAAATTAAAGTCATAGACGATTTGGTGGACAGTATAAAAAGATGGCTTAAACGAACTTTTTCGTAGCTTTCCGACACGAATCTTGATTCTATTCTCAAAAAGCCTGTGTTGCCTTTTGCTATGTTTTTGTTACTTCTATTTTAATTACTGCCGCAGAGAATTAATAGATATTAAAACGGCGCATACCATTCGAATTGAAGTTTTATTAGATAATGCAAATACTTTTTTTATTATTTATGCATTCTTCCTAAAGCGGAGGTTGGTGTTTGGTGCTTATAAAACATTCAGTGCCGTAACTTAGCACTACCGAATCGTAGTTCCTTACAAATGACCTAGTTACAAGAACGAGTGTTGTAGGTCACGAGGCAAGACATAACATGTATATAATAGACAACTGAATCATGGGGGTTACGATCACACTATCAAGACTTTATTCAATAAACGACTATCAGTATTTATTTCTAAGTACAGGATAATGTTTGCGTGCTTGAACAAGAAGTTTGCCAGAGAACATACCTACCTATTTTTAAGAGTAAGATCTATCAGCTAGCAATGTAGACAGAAGTAAAATCAGTTAATTTAATAAGCTGGGGTGGTGAAATATTTGTAATAACATAGAATTTCTAAACTAATTAATTCTTTCCGCAAGAAAGAGACCAGAAAAGCCTCGTAAAGTTTTGTCATAGCGACGAAGACCTAAAAAGATTGTAACGTCTCTCACATTTAGACAAACAGAATAATGTAGGCATATGTCACTACTTTATCTAGGTTGAAAAATAGCAGGCTGGGTGACGGATGAGCCGACGAAACTAGAATAGACATAAGTTTTTCTCTTAGTTTTTTCACATAGAAGATATTATTTTCACGCATACTATGGCCTTGTTCGCTTTGAAAGCAAGGAATTTGTCAACATTTAGGTCAGTCAGCTTGTATAATGATAACGAAAAACAATTTTCCATTAACTTTTTAAAGTTTTTATTCCTTATAATGAATCCTGTGAAAAGAATGATTGCAAAATTCATGTAAATATTCATGTAGGAAAAATTACAGCATTACTTAATGAGGAACAAAGGAGTCATCGATTGAACACCACGTTCGGAATATCGAATAAGGTGATATGCATTTTCGTGTCGCGAATATTTGCTACTGTCAGAAATACGAATATTTTGAGTTAAAAATTCGAAGCTCTCCTGTCGTCGTTCAGACACAAAGAAAACAATTGCACCGATTGTGGGAGTGACTGATCGTGCGAAACGTGTCGTGAACGTCCCATACAAACCACCCTGGGCATTACCAGCCATGATGACCTCTCGTCCAGTCTTCCCACAGAACGAACACAACCGAAGCATTCAACTCGCAAGGCTCAAGTGACACTGGTCGCATGCAATACTTCATTCGATGACCCATTTTCGTACATTTGCGTCGTTTTTTGTTTGCTTTTATTCTGAAAGCGGTTTTTTCTAGTAGATATTCCTCTGCGGTCCCAGTCTTTTGTTGCCGTAATTGCGTATTCCGACAACGAGCTTTTACGTTATTAGATGACGCGTGAGTGCTGTTTATACGTGTCCCACCTAATTTTGTAAAATAAAAGCTAGTTCGTTACTTAAGTTATTCAATTTCATAATATTTCCAAGCATAAATTATGTAAATATGAAATTGACTGGTATAAGTTATACAAATATATATTTTCTGAATTGGTAGGTATACGACGTGTTACAAAAATACCCCTAATGCCGAATATGGTAGATAGGGACCATCAAACTGAACAACTTTTACTATGGGACTAACTTTGAAATCGCGAAAATAAAATCAGCTGTTTCATACAAAAAACAATTACGAAAATATCAAAATGTATGAAACAGCTGTTTTTTTTGCATTCGGCATTAGGGGTATTTTTGTAACACGTTGTATAGGTATGTTATTGAATCACACAACTTATATATCGACGGTTTTTAAATCCATCTTTTTTCTCTTGATCTTGCAATTTTTTACATTTCGTTTTTATTCCTAAAATAGGGTACCTACTATTATTCATTTTGTGCCGATAGTGAAAAAAATACAGTTTCTTCCTCGATATAAACTAACCCTATTATTCAACAAATTAAACTTCAGTTATTTTTTCAAGATCTCGATATAAAAGGTAAAGATAAGATCACGTACATCAGCCATCACATCTAACAATTAAGAGTTTGTCCCGCCCGAGTTAGGTGCGATATATCGTAGACTTGATTACTTTTTCTGCTCCACGAACTAATAAAAGTTGACCAGCAGACCGGGAACTTCCCAGTCTCATTTTTAATTGAAACAGTACAGTTTTCATATAGGGAGGTTGAATTATAACTGGCCTTTTTTCTAGAGGGTCAAGCTTTGCTTTTAGAGATGCGTAGTTTTCATATTGTGAACTTCGATCGAGTTAAGCTTTATGCTAACTACTCAACCCATTAAGGCCCGGAAAATGAGACCCAATAGATATTCTATTGTTGTCCGGCCGCATTCAGCCGCTCGGGCGTTGATGAATTAATACAGCTGTTGTTTTTATGCTTATATTTGTTAAAAGACGTAACGTAACGCAACGCAACGTAACGCTTTTAATAAATTCTCTTGGTGAAGTAAATACTTATAGCTTGATCCTGTCCGATGAGGGATTTCAAGTCGGCATAACATTGTATCAGAGGTTATTTTCGATTGCCCATTTGATGAAGTTTCAGCGTCGTGTATATTATTATGTGTGACTATTCACAAAATAGTCATAATGAACTTGATTTGCAATTAACATTTCGACGATATATAGCGTATTTGCTATTTGGTATATCGTAAAATGCAAGTTTGTTTACACCAGAAAACCAGAACAAAAAACTGTTTCAAAAAAAGTATAACTCTACTGTTTAAAAAGTTAAAAAATTCAATATCGGCACTTATTTAATTAATTCAAAACACGAAACATAAGTAAAATTAAAAGCAATTCGAAGATGAAGTTCTAATAAAACATGGTTACTGTAAGATTTAAATCAAAGTGAACAAATCTTATATCAAAAGAATACGTTAGATAGAGTTATTATATCAGTTTAATGGCAAAAAGTAGTGCCATAAGACATCCGACGCTGGATCAAAAAATATAAACTTGACAGAAGAGCCGGTCAGAACAAATCGCAGTTTTCCGAACCAGCGAACGCACTGGCACGCACATACATGCAATCTCAGACCAAATTAAGCTATCAGCCATGAATCAACATCGCGAAGCTGCTTCGAGCCTAGCGACCTTGCCTCGAAATCAGCTCCTAGTGCAAGAAAACAATTGACGAAAAGGAGAAGCGGCACTCGCCATAGAAAAAATACTTAATAAAGCCCATAATAATATTTGCTTCATTGATCAAGTTCTATTAAATTTTAGCACATGTAGAAAAAAGTTATTTAATTATGAATATTTTTGGATATGGAAATACTACAGAAACAACGAGTCATTGTAAAACGTTCCGTTACCCACATTCAATTTTCAAAGGGTCAATAGTCACAATAAAATGTAAAAGCGTGGTTGCATTTTCCTTTTTTCGAAATTAAGAAAATGAAATGTCATTTTAACTTCCCATTTGGCATTGAGCTGTCATTGGGTTGATAGATACCACAGATCAATAAGTTTTTATTTTATTTTATTGGCTCACACGATTTGCCAATGTCGAATAAAAAGATTAATAATTGAAAAAGTCAAAGAATATTATGAATAACACATTAAAAAAAGTAATTTAGCATAAAAGGCTGGGTCTCCTTTATTCGAATACGGCCAAAGCGGCGCTTCTGTCTAGCTAGAACACACTATCTACGAGCACTTTGTGGCGGGTCGTCAATAATAGAGTGGAAGCTAAAGTTGGCTTCAGGCAACTTATCAATTGTATCTACGGAGTTCCAGAGGGTTTTCATTCATTTATTGCACGCAGACTGGAAGGAAATGCTTAATGGTTATTCTTTTAGTTCCGTTCAGCTCTTTCTTATGTCCTCACTAGGTAATAGTAGTAGGTATTATACGTTGCTAAGAAATCTTGAATGTAAGTTTATGTATACTTTACTGGTATTTTATTTTATCTACCTACTAGTGGACCCTGTGAACTTCGTATCACCTAAATTTATATTATGATTATCAATTTTATCTTGAAAATTAAATATTGAAAACCAGCGCCATCTATTTAATTAGTTAATTACAAAGCAGCTGAATACTAAAACTAAATTAACTAAAGCAACACTACGTAGGTATGCTTTATTTCACCGACCGATTTGCTTTATCATAAAATAATCATAACCGATTTTAGATTATAAAACCTATTTTCGACTAAACCTCTTTATCAAAAGTTATCTGTCAAAATTAATTGCAAATGGCGATTCCCATACAAAATTGCCAATGTAGAATTTTCGATTATTAAGCTGTTCTTTTGATTAATCGCTCAAGGCGTTTTTGAGTTTTATTCAGACCGTCGTAGTTAAAAACTCCGTGAGTAGGCACTGTCGGCATTATTGTATGGAGCACTATGGAAGCTTGGCCACGTACGGCGGCGTTACGGCACAGCACGCCGCGCCGCTGTAGCGTAGCGCCACCGTAGCAAAGCCGTGTGTGGACAAGTTTCCATAGTGCTCTCCATACAACACTCAACCAACCGTGGCTACGCATGGCGTATAAACCGTAGGTTTACGGTGAAAAACCGTGTGTAGTCATTCGCTCTTCTGAAATAAGTATTTTACATCCATCTGTCAAATTAAAAGCTTACCTGAACTTCAGTGTTTTTAGACGAGCCGGTGTTCTTGAGATAGTACATTTCTGAGGGAAACTCTTTTCGATCTTCTTTTACCAAATGAATGCGATTGTGATAGTAATTAAAGTTAGGCAAGAGAGCCACTAGTAATGGCTTGGCTTTTAAAAAAGGTCACATACCAGACCTAACTAACTTCTTTAAAGATAGTGCTATTTAAGATATAAACTTTTGACGCTAACTTCCAAATTAAGACGAATCCGAGGGCATTGCCTAACTCGATACAATAATTTGAACTTGCGCCACGACTTCGAAGCTTTTTTTGTTTTATACAGTGCAATTTTTGCCGTTGCAAGTCTGCGATAAATGAGTTGTATTGTGGCGGTTCACAGAATAATTCCAATACGAAGCCCTTCGGTAGGAACTTTGGCAAATGGATTGCGTTGCACTTTCCATAATTTTGGTCTTCTATTTATAGCGTTCTATTTTTATCTTCATTCTGTATTGGGGTCGTTATGTCTGTATGAATTGTTCGATAATTGATCTATAAAATTATTTAATTAATTTTATTTGTGATTAAAAATCGTTAGTTTATTTATTTACTTTTCCTGTATCTATGTTTATGATATATGGCTATAGTTTCATCACAAGGGTATTAATTATGAAAACATTTTCTACCACTGATTTTGTTCCAAATAAATTTAATTAACCTCATGATATGGCTTTATCTTGAGTCAACATACACACATTACATATTCATACCGCTCCTGCGCTCAGAGTGATTATAAATTCTGACCTCCAAGGACGAGAGAGCTCCATATAGGAAACTAGGTCTCCCACTGTCCCCTTTGTGTTTACGACTATGCTGACTTCCGACTGGTATTATTAATATTAATAATATACAACTTAGTGATATTAATGGGTTCCGATTCCTTTATGCTATAGGACTATTAATATTTTGTACATAATTTGTTTGATTAATGATTATTCAAATGCATGAACAGCAGAAATTTAGGAAAGACACACAAATATACCCATCGGAAAAAATATAATGAATTACTTATTTACTTCTGAAAATACTTACGATTTGTTATTTGTTTAAATTTTTTTTTTAACCGACTTCAAAGAAAGCAGAAAGTTCTCAATAAAAATGTCGCATACCCATATTATTTTCTTTGTCAATCCTAACCAATACTATGGAAACTGGCTTCTCGGTGATTGGTGTAATCCGACCTCAATTACAGGTCACGTTGGCTGCTGGAAATTTTCTAGCTGCTGGTATATAAAATTTGAACCTACCATTACGATTTACGATACAGTGAGCTATCGAAAATCTGGTCAGTTTGAATCGATTTGTACGTGTTCTTTAAAAAAATATCTTAGTTTAAGTAACAATTCTGTAAGCGTAAACATTTGGAATTTTGTAAAATATAAAATATACTTAGTCATGTGCATTACTGCCTCTTTTTAATGCACATGTCTTCTTGTTATTACGACTCGTCGACCAACATGTTGCTCAGCTATTGAACAACATAAGTGTCGAAAGTTGCCGAGTAAATACTATAAAATTCCAATTACCTATATAATTTGCAATTTGTACAATGTTACTTAAACATTTTTTGTTTTTACTTACTCGAACTGGCAAGGTGAGACCAACTCTCATGCGAGTAACAATAGCTGTCTACAGCATAGTCCGCACTAGTCAGCAGCTGGTACCGTGTAACCATCGCATTAGTGCATTATATTACACAACATTTCGACTACTGAACGAAGTCGCGCAGCTAGTTTTCATCTAAATTCTAATGAAGTATCCGTCCAAGGTGAATAATGAAAATAACTGGGATTGTATTACATTCCTCTTTAAACGCGGGACAACAGGTAAACAGACGAGGGACAGTGACACCTCTGTCCCTTCTGTTATTTGCAGAATTTTAATAGAAAGGTCCCTGTCATGTGCCCGTGCCGTTTTCATGTGTCGACTATTTTTGCAACTGTTATTACAATGACAAACGAAATAGCTGTGATGCTTTGTAAATTGACTTTTAGAACAGAACGACTCTTAAAGGCAGAAAAAAGCGTTTATTTACTCTTATTAACCCTTCTACCCCAGCCCGGACCCCTGCGTCCAGAAATGAAATCACTATATGCCGTTCTGTCAACGCCCGCGCGGACTCCTGCGTCCGGCCTCATGCGTCCGCCGGGGAAATACAGAAATAATAACCACGGTTTAATCACGTAGAACTAAATAGTTTCAATTGTTCGTATTTGAATATGGCCATCATATTCATAATTAGAACACATTTACTGATTGGATAAATAAAGTGTAATTGTGAAGTAATCGGGTTAAAAATACGGGGAAAATACGGAATTTTTATTCTGTTTGCTCCTATTCATAGTGATTTACATAAATTGGAAAACCTTCATAAAAGTCTCCGGCGCGTCCGGCGCGGAAGGGTTAAGAATTGAGTCCAATTCCAAAATAAATACTTAAAAAAGCAGTACTAATACTAATACTAGTAGCATTAGTAATACTAGTAACTAAATCGTACGAAGAATATCCATTTACAACTTTTGTAATTTGCCTGACTACGGTTCTACGAATCACTACGAGCCAACTCCAATCGTAGCTTTCGTAGCACTGAGCATTTCGTAGCAAAATAAAAGAAATCTTTGCTGGGGCAATTTGTAATTTTAATTTTAGTTCAAATTAAAACTCGAAACCTTTTTTGTCAGTAAGCTTTTAGCGAATCCCAAGTAATTTGTGAGGCAACATAAAGTGGCTGGTCTTAATAAATAGGTACTGTGATACGTTAGCATCATATGCAGACTATTTGGGTTCTGTAACTCTTTTGTTACAGACTAAAGATAAAAAAAGAATTTTATTATATTTTCAAATGCGAACGAGTTCTCTATATTATTTCAATTTCTCTAGCTTTTGTTCAGAAGAAGAGAAGCTAGGCTGTGCCCTTCTGGCCTCCTTCTGGCCACGAATTATATCAATACCTATACGTAAAATAAATAAGAAAAGTTATTTCAATCTTTTATTCACGATAGATAGTACCTACTTACCTATATTCCTACAAAAAAAGTGTAAGGTACTCACGCAGTTTCTTAGTTGTATTTTAGATACTGAT
The DNA here is from genome assembly GCA_963556745.1 of Catoptria pinella. Taxonomy (NCBI): domain Eukaryota; kingdom Metazoa; phylum Arthropoda; class Insecta; order Lepidoptera; family Crambidae; genus Catoptria; species Catoptria pinella. Next base: position 5,095,700 of record OY750775.1, on the reverse strand, counting down.
TTATCTTACTATGTATGCTCAGAAGTTACATGTAAATCTTGACATTTGAAATGCTTTAGATATTACATTAAAAAAGTAATTGTGAAAGGCGAATAAAAATATAGTACTTAATAAAACATGCATCGGATTTTTATAAGTTTTTTATATATTCTGTATGTATGTATAACACAGTAAAATATCATCAACAAGATCTTATTGGGTTACTATCACAAACAGTCCAATGTGCTTCGGAAAAAAGTTGCGAAAATAGTAAATTAGGCACTCAGTCGCGAAAAATCCTTTCTATGCCAAATCTTACTCAATTTATTGGCACAACATGAACAAGAAGTTATGGGAAATACAAGTTGAGCACATTTGGCCAGGGACCAACTCACTCACATAGTGCATCAACGCATAATCCAAACTGTGCCGCTGTCTGTACATGTTGGACTAGCATAGTAATATGCCGTGTAATTGTAAGCAGGCGTGATAAATACTGATTTTGAAAAAAAAAAAATTTTCCAATTACCTAAACTGTTAAACTTTTCCAAAGAGACTTCAATGAAAGGGTCAAGGAACGACAAACATTTTTAAACATTATATAAGCTTATACTATAAAATATACATAAGATAAAGATAAAGTAAGTTGTTGAATTTCAATTTATTTGCAAATTAAGTGTACAGTTGATTCTTAAAGATAATAGTTAGTACTTATGACTTAACTACTCTTCTCGAGTATAGCAAATATCGTTACTTGCCCGTGGTCTCCCAGCCTAGTTCCCTTTGGAGTACCACGAGCAAATATTTTTGCCTGTGGAGCCCCCTGAAAAAAAATCTTCTTTTTAATCCATTAACGCCTAAGCGGCCGCATGCGGCCGGATAACAATGGAATATCTGTTGTGTCTCTTTTCCGGGCGTTAAAAGGTCAATTATATTTTTATCTCAAACATTTCCATCTGACATAAAAAATGACCACATTATTCGTTGTAACTTAGACGAAACTTATTTTTTTTCGCTTAAGTTATGTTGCCTAAGTTAGCTTAACGTTCAAACATTTGTACATAAAAGTTTTGTCACAATAGCATTCACGGTTGTTAAATAAACTATGGAAATCCTAGTATGGAAAATGCAATTTGGTAAAAATTTTCGATACAAAACGTCAATTTCATATGTAAGACCTAATACAAATAAATTTTATTGTTTCCCACTTCATATCGGATTTTTCAATAAAAACATCCGTAACTTAATCCATTGAGCAAAGAGATTGTATATGCATTTTATTTATTTGCGGTTAGGGGTACCACGGGCCATTATAATTTTCCCGTGGTACCCCTTTGTCCCCCCAGGGTGTTCCACGGGTTAAAATATTTGCTCGTGGTACCCCCAGGGGGGCTAGACTAGGGGAACACGGGCGAGTAATGGCAAATATAAATGGAGGGCATTAAAATCTAAGTAAACTACTTTTCTAACCTATATTCATTAAAATAGTAGTAGTAGGTAGCTCAGCGGTAAGAGCATCAGACCAGACTTCCAAAGGTCGCGGGTTCGATTCCTGTAAGAGAATATGATCTGGTGCGAGTCGTATTTTTTCTAGTATTATTATTTAGTATTGAATATATATAGGTAGATTATTACATATTTTTATTGCCATATGAAACGGGCTATCATGTAGCATTTTTATTCTAGAAGGTGGTATATAAAATCAAATACATTGTTTATAAATACTAGGGAGTGTAAGTAAGTAAAATTTTTTGATGAATGGTTTACTACTTTGTAAATTATTTGCTTTTGCGAGTATCCTAATGAGTATACATTTCTCATATTCGGAAAGTGATGTATATTTAAACTGAGCAGCGGGTTAAAAACTCTGTGTTCCACCCTAGGGTGAAAAATAATTTTTAAAATAGTACTGAATTTGGTTACATAGTCGACCATAGAGTTGGTATGACAGCCAGTGCAAAATTAAAAACATTGGGTGGAGCGGCGACGCGGGCTATTCCAAATATGAAATAAGAAATAAATATATATACAAAATATGGTCTACTTATGTAGTTACTACATGTTTTTATTAATAAATATTTTGAATAAACTACGGTTTTTTGCTTTCCATATGTTCAAAATGAAAAGTAGAGTGTTTAACACGGGTTAAAGTCATCAATTCCATACTCGAACTATAGCCGTCGTCAAAATATCCCGTATGGGAATTGCTTCCTTTTGACCCTTGTCTCACAATCTACTATTCTTTTGCATTATGAACAAATCCTGGGAATCTAAACTGATGCCCTATGGGGCATAACTCCATATCGTAGCGAAGCGTAAGCGTATGCGTAAGAAGTAGGCAAGGCGGTCTCCAAGTTTGTTTTTTTAATGTCAAAGAAAGTGTAGCTGAATTTTGCTAATTTAGATTTTATGTAGGTTTTCCAATTTTTTCAATATGTTGCCCACGAAAGTGTTAGAAGTTACTTTTTACACCCTTAAGTGTTAAGGTTGGTACTATTCTACTCATATACAAATTTTCACATTTAAAACACTAGTAGGATGAACTTACTGTACGTGCGAAAGTCTTAAGTTTATATACTTATTTAGTTAGATTTTTTTTTGCCAGCCTGGCACCGTGCGCTCGCATGTCCGTGAAAACTTCCCTTTATCTGGAACCACCACACATTTGTCCAGCGCGGGCAATTTAAATTGTTAGATTTTATGTCCCGTGACGCATTCTCGCCAATACTGCATTGCACTTAATTGCGTGTAACTGTTTTAATTAGTTTCTGTTGCACATTTATGGTAATGCACAAATATAAAGTGAACTCCGTTTAACTCTATATTTGTAGCGGAATACGTTGTGGAATTGTGACTATTTATAGCATGATCATGATGGGCAATTGAGAACAAACTTTGACCACACAGTCCTTTACTATTATTTTACTAATTATTTTATTGCAACCAAAAAGAAACCCCTACTTGTGACTGCTTATAATGAATGTAAGAGGTATAATATTCATAAATCAAATCAATTAGAAATGTTTAAAATGGATGTTTGGGTATCATACACAGCCGTAAGGACATATTTAGTAAATAACTTAGATTGTATAAATAATAGAAGCCAAAAGTAAATATTCAGCTACCTCTTTGAGACTCGGAAGTAATTATGGAGCTGAATGAATAGTATAAAAGCTGGGCACGATTTTTTACCGATGGTTCTTAAGAATCTCTGGGCTTAGGTGCTGCTTATTGTGATGATAAGGGAAGGTCAGCGATTTTCAAATCTGCTTCAGAAATCTCAATAATGACCATGGAACTATTAGCAATCACAGAAGCTCTGAAGTACATTGATAGTTTAGAAGGACATCATTTTGTTATACTTACGGATAGCAAAAGTGGCTTACAGCATTTAGCTCGATGCGCCTCTGGACTTAGCAGAGGTGTACCGCCATGGTCAAAGCAAAGATAATCTCTAATGAAATTAGTGAGTAACAATAAAATTTGTTTTTATTATTTTACGTCAATTTAAGAGTGTTAATTTGATCAAATATTAAGCGACACAAAATTGCATTCCTAAAATTATAATGCCACACGATTGTTATAATTAATTTGCTCATTAATTATGCACGCAACATTTGTTGGGAACGCGATATGCGGTCACCGTAAAGGGTAAAACATAATTAAAATGTTATATTTTGAAGTATAATATACAGATGGCAACTCGGTATTTCTGGCAGGACTTGCTAGAGGAGCTAAAAATATACTTAACATACATTTGTGTGGCCAAATTTAAATAATTTTCAAGATATGCCATATGGTAAGTATACCATATGAAAATGTTGAAACACTACTTATTAACAGTGAGATTTAGTTCTGGGAAAAATTGAGTACTAGATGTACGTAAAAACGTATACGAGGTCAAAACAAAAAAAATTGAGCCGCAGTTCTTAAAAAAACTCGCTTTGGAGAGGAGTTATGACGTCATCTTTTTAATGTGAAAACACCTGTGGCCCTACCTTGATGCAAACTGTTTACGTTACCGTAAACTATCGTTTTCTCTCTTTCACTCGCATTGACTGTGAGCAGTATATCCGATAGTTTTCGGTAACGTAAACAGTTTGCATCAACTCGTGGTAGGGCCACTGTTCCTGTTCTAAAAGCTATCGCGTGTATTACCAAATGAAAGGGTTTTCTAAGACGATTCTTAAAATATACCACATCATTACATTTCAGCCAATTGTTTTAAATTAAACTAAAAAACATTTTCAAAACATACCAAGTTTGGGCTCTTCCAGATACGACACGGTTAAACTATTTTCGTAAAATATACTTCAAATGATTCGTAATATTCTCATATCTAACCAGAAATAAGCAATTTTTAAAATATAAAAAAACCCATACAAAACAAAGATAACGTCATTATAATTCTTTCTTAAGAGCAATGTTTAAGAACTGCGAATCAAAAAAATTGTTTTGACCTCAAGCTTACGTGTGCTAAATGGCTACCCTGTACATCGATTTGCGGTTTTTCTTCGATATTGAGCTCGTACGCCGACTACTGATTGCTTTCAATGACTTTACTTAACCCTGTGGTGTGTGGTAATGAATGATATCATTCGAAACTCCCGCACTATTCATTTATTGAATTAAAACTTAAATACGGATCATAGTGAAATAGACTACGTATACAGACATTCGTGGTTGTAACTTGTTATATTTATATTAATACTAGTGGCCCGCCCCGGCTTCGCACGGGTACAATGTAGTTACTAATGTAGTGAGTGTGAAGTTATTAGACTATACTACAGGATATCTATATAGGTATAGTAGTGGCCACAAAATTAAGGACGCCAGTCGATTTTCATACAAACGAAGTAACTTTTAAGCATTGCTTCTCCGCCAGGGATTGACCGAGCGGTGATCTGGTGATGGCCATCCAGGGAGTGAATGGAGGTGATCCAGATTTCCATACACACCCAAGTGATCTGACCAGCATTTTAAGAGATGTAAGGATATGTTTAAGAAAACCGCGAATATAGTATAGAAATGTATGAAAACTTGCAACTGTAAATTCTTATGCTTACATCTCTTAGAATGCTGACCAGATCAGTTGGGTGTGTATTGCTATCTGAATCTTCTCCATTCACTCCCTGGATGGCCATCATCAGATCACAGCCAGTTCAATCCCTAGCGGAAAACCAAGACTTCAAAATTACCTCGTTTGTATGAAAATCGACTTGTGTCCTTAATTATGTGGCTACCACTATTATGTATATACGACGTACACAACATACGCAAGGGGTGTTATAAGTTTGACTTGTGTGTGTCTGTCTGTCTGAGGCAACCTAGCTTCCATAACTTATGGACCGATTTTGATGCGGTTTTTTATGCATAGTTTAAAAGATCGACCGAGAAAGTCCCTGGATAAAAAAACGGAGCATTGCAATATACGCATGCCGGGTGCAGCTAGTTCTAAATAAAAATATGTTGTGCATTAACAGGATTCTCAATCTCGATCATCCAACACTTCTCTATAATAAAAATCAGCTGTTTCATACAAAAATTCAAATCGAAAATATCAAAATGTGTTTCATACGTTTTGATATTTTAGATTTGAATTTTTGCTGATTCTTTTTTCGTGATTTGACAGTTGGTCCCAATAGTAAAAGTTGTTCAGTTTGATGGTCCCTATATACCATATTCGGCATTAGGGGTATTTTTGTAACATGTTCTATACCTACCACATTTCTTGTCATGTTATCCGGTTGCAAAATAAAAAGGCTATTCGGCGAGCTGACTCTCGAGCAGGCGACATTAGAGCTGGCCATGGGAGAAACAATCACTGCAGATCTACACCAGCCGCTCTTAAACTTTGTCCCTGTGCTTTATTAATTGTCATAGCATAGGCGACTTGACCGAATATTGTATTCTTTTAAAATTAAACTGATATTACAACGCAAGGAAGGAAAAAATGACAGAACTGCCAACATAACGCCATAGGTACTATTCAATGAAATACATTCTACCTACTCTCAGGGGAAATGACCAAAGAGAATGTAATACTACGTCGAGATGACAAATGATATTTACTTTTCTTAATTAATCAATCAAATGCACAAAAAAGTTTCAATTCCGACGTCGAAGTCAATCACAGCAAAATTAGCTATATATCACTTTTTAACCCTGCTAGGTGATAAATATTAAAAAAATACGAAACACGTGTTCAATTAATTTTGTGAAAGAATGTCTATGCCAAATTTCAAGTCAATCGGGCCCAGGAATCGCGTCCTCCCATACAAACTTTGCCACCCTGTTTCACCCCTTTAGGGGTTGAATTTCGCAAAATCCCGTCTTAGTGAGCACCTACGCCCTAAAAGGAGCCCCCATGCAAAATTTGAGACTCCTAGCACTTGTAGTTTCTGAGATTTCGTGATCAGTGAGTGAGTGAGTGAGTGATTTTCCCTTTTATATTTATACTAGCGGCCCGCCCCGGCTTCGCACGGGTACAATGTAGTTACTAATGTGGTGAGTGTGAAGTTATTAGACACTACAGGATATCTATTATATAGTGGTGGCCACATAATTAAGGACGCCAGTCGATTTTCATACAAACGAAGTAACTTTTAAGCATTGCTTCTCCGCCAGGACTTGACCGAGCGGTAAACTGGTGATGGCCATCCAGGGAGTGAATGGAGGAAATCCAGATTTCTATACACACCCAAGTGATCTGACCAGCATTTTAAGAGATGTAAGGATATGTTTTAAAAAAAAGGAGATAATAGAAATGAATGAATATCTTGCAACTGAAAATTCTGATGCTTACATCTCTTAGAATGCTGACCAGATCAGTTGGGTGTGTATTGCAATCTGAATCTTCTCCATTCACGCCTTAGATGGCCATCATCAGATCACAGCTAGTTCAATCCCTAGCGGAAAACCAAGACTTCAAAATTACCTCGTTGGTATGAAAATTGACTTGTGTCCTTAATTATGTGGCCACCACTATATGTATATGTATATGCGACGTACACAACTTACGCAAGGAGTGTTATAAGTTTGACCTGTTGTGTCTGTCTGTCTGAGGCAACCTAGCTCCCAAACTTATGGACCAATTTTGATGCGGTTTTTTATGCATAGTTTAAAAGATCTAAGTGTACAGACGACGGGATTCCTAAACCATTGATCCGATTATGATGAAACTTTGGTGAGTTGTTCTGCTTACGACCGAAAAGGTCCCTGGCTAAAAAAACGGAGCATTGCAATACGCATGCCGGGTGCAGCGAGTTCAAAATAAAAATATGTTGTGCATTATGAGGATTATCAATCTCAATACTACAACACTTCTCTATAATACACAACGTGTTACAAAAATACCCCTAATGCCGAATATGGTATAAGGGACCATCAAACTGAACAACTTTTACTTTTAATAAAAATCAGCTGTTTCATACAAAAATAAAAATCGAAAATATCAAAATTTATGAAACAGCTGATTTTTTTTTCGCGATTTGAGAGTTGGTTTCAATTGTAAAAGTTTTGTTCAGTTTGATGGTCCCTATATACCATATTCGGCATTAGGGGTATTTTTGTAACATGGTGTATACCTACCACATTTCTTGTCATGTTATGCGGTTGTAAAGTAAAAAGCTATTCGGTGAGCTGACTGAGCTGGTAGACTGGCTGAGCTGAGCAGGCGACATTAGAGCTGGCCATGGGAGAAACAATTAATCACTGCGCAGATCTACACCAGCCGCTCTTAAACTTTGTCCCTGTGCTTTATTAATTGTCATAGCATAGGCGACTTGACCTGATATTGTATTCTTTTAAAATTAATTTCATAATCAGATGGAATAATTTTGCACCTTATTACAACGCAAAAAAATGTCAGCACTGCCAACATAACACCATAGGTACTATTCAATGAAATGCATTACTCTCAGGGGAAATGACCAAAGAGAATGTAATACTACGTTGAGATGACAAATGATATTTATTTTTCTTAAATAATCAATCAAATGCACAAAGAAGTTTCAATTCCGACGTCGAAGTCAATCACACCAATAGTAGCTTTTTATCACTTTTTAACTCTGTTAAGGGATAAATATTTAAAAAATACGAAACACGTGTTCAATTAATTTTGTGAAAGAATGTCTATGCCGAATTTCAAGTCAATCGGGCCAAGGAATCGCGTTCTCCCATACAAACTTTGCCACCCTGTTTCACCCCTTTAGGGGTTAAATTTCGCAAAATCCCGTCTTAGTGAGCACCTACGCCTTAAAAGGAGCTCCCATGCAAAATTTGGGACTCCTAGCACTTGTAGTTTCTGAGATTTCGTGATCAGTGAGTGAGTGAGTGAGTGAGTGATTTTCCCTTTTATATATATAGATAGATATTTTAATTTGATATGACTTGAAGTCAAATCCTTCAAGCCGTACTAATTTGTATGTAAAATAGGGATATGATAATAAAACACTTTTGGTAACGTGGTTTGTGTTTGACTGATGTAATGACGTGAAAAAAAGAAATAATATCACTTTTGTTTAGTTTCGTAACGCGACATTAAATCCTCCAACGATGTTTTCTGTGCTCCAACGCACACACGCACACTGTTTTGATAGATATGATTGAATTTTAAAATTGACTCTTTGACGTTAGGAACATACCTACATTGTTTAAACAACCGTGAGTGCTTGTAATTTAATATGAACTTTATATAATAGTAATAAAGCTCAAATTGACTCTACGTTTTAGTTAGAAAACGTTTGTATGGGAAAGAGAAAAGGGCTGTTTTAAAGGTTTTTCCGGCAGTTATTCGAATTTTTCTCGCCGTAAAAACCATCCTTGAACTTCAACGAACATTTAAAAAAAAGAATTGGCCAAATTGGTCTAGGCGTTGTTGAGTTATGCGCTTAGCAACACATTTTGCGATTCATTTTTATATTATAGATGTCTGATGGCATAAAATTAAAACGTCATCAACACTAAAAAGTACACTTAACAAGGAGACACCTGCAAAAAATATTTTTTGAAATCCATTACCGCCGCGTGTTACTGGCCATTAGCAACTGTATGTCTCTAAATGGCTTTTTACAGTGTCTCTCATACGTAGGAAGACTTATTCCATAATTATCTTCTATTTTATAGTTATAAATTAGTAACAATCTTTGATTATCTCACCAAATGTTAGCTGTGGAGTATCATTTTACGACAAAAGTTACTCAAATTAATTTAGGTTTTTAATTCGTAAATTAAACTATGTTTTTTTCCTAGCTTGCCACTTAAATGGATGGCAATAGTTATTTGATTAAACATGACTTACCGTGATTTCTTAATACAAAATTTAGTAGTAAAGAAATAACTTTTGTCACAGAATAAATAGAAATAAGTTATGTCTTGCTTACCTTCCAAGAAAAGCTTGGAAAATAATTCGGAATGCAGTGCATCGAAATCGGATTGTTTCAAGGAAGTACATTAAGCTCAAGAACTTTACAATCATATTCTATGACACAGATATTTGACATATTAGATGCATGGATTGTTAATTGATAATGTCATAATCATAAACATGAATCACTATTTTATAACGGATAACATTCTTGAAACTATCTTCAAGATGAAAACAATTGTCAGAACATTGAGTAGACAAAAATTATATTCTCGCCCGCAAAATTTATGGCACACTCAGACAAATATTTTATCTTGTTACTCGTAAAATTTACAGAGTAATTTTAAGTTCAATCACACGAGTGCTAGCCTCAGAAGTGAGAACTGAAAGTATCTTATGAATAACATTTTGATTAATGGATTGTCGTATGAAGCGGAATTCCAGTCGTAAATCATTAAAATTTAATTTGGTATGAAAGAGCCCGTTAACTTATAAATAATTATATGTAGACATTTTTAACATAAGTTTGTTACTTAATAGGGACGTAGCCATTAAAATAAATTAACATTTAAAAATCAAAAAACCCGCCTGCATCAAAATACAAGTCGAATGAAAAGATGGAAACAAATATTCAAGGTAAACAAAATGCAGGAGGAGGCATGCATAAACTGATATTATGAATGATTTGACTTATCTTATCTTATCATTAAATTCGATTCCTCCGACTGCATTTTGTTTTGCCTGCAATCATAGTGAAGTATTTGAAATGCGGTTATTTGGCGCCAATTAGTGAAAATGACAAGTCCGCGCAACATGACCGCAAAATTCACAGTGACGGTAGGTAGTACGAATATAGTACTAATACTAAGATAACTAATAAAAACCTGAAAAAAACAAAATGTGTTTCCTGTACCACATATTTTTAAGAATCTAACATTAAAAAATATTTTGTTCTTATTACCCGACTGCAAGGAAAGGGTTATGTTTTTCGCGCGTATCTTGTTCTGTTGTATGTACTGACCACGTGGCCGTGGTTTTAAAGCTGAATTTGGTTTAAAACTGTTTTATTTGCAACTATAATCGCTACTAGCATGATCTTTCAACATCAGCTTAATTAATCAAAATATCTTCTTGTCTATGAAAAAAAGTATTTACATAAGTGAAATTCTAGTCACACTCTGTTGTAACGAACGTCTTGGATAATTTAAACAAAATTACTATGTTACAAAATTTACTTTTAAACAATACGGTTATGTTAATCTACTTTTAAAAGTACACTGTTCCAAATAAAGTTACGGTAGAATAAACACCGTACCAAAACTAATTCTAAAATGCAACAGCCCTCTGCGAAAAAAGCCAATTTTATGGTTGCTCGGACAAAATACATTTTTAATCCAATTGTTTGTAGCAGGCTTCGTAATGATTGAATACATTTGGCATGGGAACGCACAAACACGTTTATTGTATAAAGTGAATTACAACTGGAAACATTTCGACTTGGGCAGTGGAAATTTTACAGATTACAATATTTAATAAGGAAGATCAGAAGTCAGTACCCTAGCACGAACATCTATCGAGAAAAAAAAACGCGCGCAAAAGTACTTAATAGAGTAATGTATCTATGGAAAATTTTATTTCAAGGAATTACCTCGACATTCAATTGAATATCTTTCTAGATAATTTTTAACAATTGATTAAGATAAGAAAACTATATATTATTTATATTTTGGGATTTTAGCATTCACGATGCTATTTTTATATAATACTAAATAAATAAATAAATAATAAATAAATAAATAAATATTTGACACCATCACATACATTGTCACATACAAAGTAAGCAGCTAAAGCACTTGTTTGTGTTATGGAAATCAGAGACAACGGCGGTATCACAAACACCCAGACCTGAACCAATATAGAAAAGCTCGTTTTCTAAATTGACCCAATCGAGGATCGAACCCGATGGCGACACCTTGAAAACCGGTGTACAAAGCCACTCGACCACGGAGGTCGTCAAATAATAAACAGATCTTTAGATATTTTTTCTAGTATATTATTTAGTATTATATAAAAATAGCATTGTGAATGCTAAAATCTCAAAGTTTAAAAAAATATAAATGTTTTAATTTTAATGTGTTTTCGAATACGACAAGTAGCGCTTCTATCTAAAACATACTTAACTTTATATTTTGTGGGTAAGTGTTCATTTAGTTGGATATACAAGAAAAATAAACTTTTATATGTGACATTGACGTTGTGTGCCGGTGGCGAGACGTTAATTTTTAAAAGGCATTGTGGCGAGCAAAGTCCGCCTCGAGTTATGATGATTGTAGTGGTTTTTTACGAGGTCTACTTTATTAGGCAAAGAGGGGTGACATCGTGCCGTGATGCGAACTGTATCTTTTATAAGGCGAGGACAGGTTTATTACTTGTCCTTTTGTAGAACAACTGTTATTACTCGGACTTATGCGGCGAAATTCTTTTACGTGATCTTTCGTTTCAAACGTGCCACGTTAGCCTGTGAGTTTCCACAAAAATCTTAAATGTAGTTGATAATTAATACCTCTAAATAAGTAATCGTATCTGTTTTTATAAGTATTTCTTCTTTTAAACCACACAACCATATCATAACCTTATACATAAAAAAAATATATTTGTTCTGTGCCTCATACTTTAACCAAAGCGTAAAACTGTGCTATAGCTAAAAATACTAACTAAAAAGAAAAAACAACTAAATATTCGGGACTCGTAAATTTATTCACAAATGCAATTTGTTTAGAAATTGATCTTCTTCAAGTTCAATCGAATCTTCTTCAAATGAAGCCTATTTTATTTATTCACAAACAGCAATATGATATTGTCCATTATACCAAAATATTCATAAGCAACGTTCCCCGTTATACGTACTAAGCTTTTGCTTAGTTCGCAATGAATATTATATTTAGTAGTACGATTGATTATTTACGGCCTAATAAACAATCCCGAAAGCTGATTGGATCCGAACTTATAACGCATAGTTCTTATGTCCTGTGGCAAGCGTTGTCAAGCAGATAAGGGCGTCAATCTTACCCGGCTCCTAGTAAAAGGGTTGTTTGGATAGTATAATAATACCAAGAGTTCAAGGGCGGATTTCAATATAAATATTATTGCAGTGTAGCGTTAAACGATAACATTTGCATATTTATTAACCCCTCAGCAAACATGGGAGTTGACTGGGTTGTGCCTGACGTTGACGATGTTTTCGAAAACCATTACTCACCATTGCGAGTTTGAGTTGGTTTTCTTACATGCGGGTTATGAAATGAAGCTATTGTCAGGGAAAACTTTGCATACTTCGTCTTATATATCGTATGTGTGAATACAGTGAATAAATTGAATAACTTAGTTTAAATTAAAATTTTGCGTAGTAACAAGGAGAGAGTCTGATTCGAGGTCCTTGAGTTGTTTTTATGAAGATGTTTGTTTTAGCTTCGAATAGTGTGGCGGTGTTTTGTCCACAGCCTTACCAAGCTTAAATAACTTTTGATAATTTGATTAAAATGCTAAAAAAAATAATGGAGATATTCTGATCTTCTGTGATAGGATAGGCTGAAATGTCTCTTAAAACATTTCAACAAGGACGACTTTTGTGTTTGACCATCATATAACATTAGACCCCTAAATCTTAAATAAAACAGGATAACGTAACGTCCTCCGCATAAAGTTGATTACGTTTTAATAAATCATAAATGAATGGAGCTCATGGAGATTGTCTAAATGATGAAGCGTGTCACATTCACCCCGCTGTATAATGTGGCCGTTTCACATCATATCTGAAGCAAAAAATGCCAACGCGGCTCTTTCCAGTTCAAATGTGTCACGTTATTGGGCAAAGGCATTATCCAAATGTATGTATGGAAATTAGATTTTGTGGAAACGCGAGAATTAGCGGTTATACTCTGAATGTTATATCAGTCGGCTTTCAAAGGGTTATCATATTTTCAGGTCACGAAATAAGAAAGATTTTACCTTATGTATGATCAAATAAAGAATTAATATCCCAGGTAGCACAAACGCTGTGTATGATTTGTCTTATATAGCATAGAATCTTAAGAAGGTTGTGTAGCCGCAATTTACAAAATACGCAGCCGGATAGAGACATAATATATGGTTTATTATCTTTTTTCATCATAAGCTTAATAAAATAGCGGTGTAAACGTTTAAACAGCGTTTTTAAATTGCTACCATTTAACAGAGTTTGAAATAAGCCATGTAAACGTTCTTATGTTAATGTTGAAAAGCAATAGTAAAAGAGCTTCTTACGCAGGCATTAAGTTGTTAGTTTCTGTATAACCGTAGAGTAATTTACTTCTATATTGCTTTAAGTACATTTAACAGTGTTAATAATCACGGAAACTTAGCTTCATACAATTATCATAAAGAAGCACTGTAAGTTACATTTAAATAGCTTTTTGCCACGCGGAATCGGTTAAAAGTTGTTACTATTGTCAGTTATTTGCCAGCAGCTATAAAAGTGACAAATTTGTTACTTTTAGAGCAATAAAACACTATTAAAATGCTATACCCAAATAATATTATAAAGCTTCAAGTGCTGCTTTCAAAATTCAGTACGACCCACTCGATCAGATAAAATTGCACGGAACTGATTTCATTTTGCTATCTCTTTGCTTATATTAAAGCTAAAGCTAGTAGCTTCTTTTCTTGCTAACAGCAACATAAATGCAAATATTGTAGCTAAGAGCAATGTAAGTGCTCAAATTTAGCATCCTTCATTGCAATAAACAGTATAAAACACTTTTTTGTAATATAAACATCAACGCCATGTTTTTTGTAAATTCTATTTGCAGAATAAATCATTGAACAATATTAAAATATATTTTCCTTGGTAATTACTACTAAAATGTTGTGTTTTGTTAACCCATAGCTTTGTATAGCTGTTATAAAACGTTTGTTTACACTTTTACTGATAAATAATAAAATTACTGCTTTTAGCAATTTTTATTTTTTTATATTATATTTCATAAAATAGCAGAATATTAACAGCGCATTAAAAATTTACATAAAACATGAGTATAAATTATCAGTAAAATTTGATTTGCATAAGAAATCATGCTTGTTATTAGTGTAATCACCTTAAAAAATATCAACATTTTAATAAATATTCGCCATTAAAGTTGACAAAGCATTACAATTGTGAATTAGTTGACAGATAATTTGATTCATTTTGTTCTGGCATTAATTAAATTACTTCAAGTTGCAATAACTAACATCTATATCATTTTGAGTCAAATAAAAGTTGCGTATTAAGCAATTATTTGACAATTGAAAAGCCTTTTAATTAGCTACTTCACAGTTTGTATGCAGCAGAGAAAGGCTATGTAAAGTGCGCCCAAACCGGCTGTATAGAAGTTGTATAGAAGCTTACATATACAATTATATGATAACCACTGCAGCCAAAAGTTGTAATAAATACGTGCTCATGGCTTTTATACCAACAAGTTTGGCTACCTGGGATAGATCTTCCAAGCAAATGTATTCCGTTATTTTTTACATGTTTAGTTTTCTAATAAATTTAAAGTCCTTCGTGAGTAAATAATTCATTGGAGAGTGGATAAATTATTCCAAAAAAACGTTTCCTGTTATTTTCCCCTACGTAAACGGCAAAGTATCAAGTCGTTAAACTTAAATGTTTTACATACTCCAAATAGATTCCCCTTTCTCACCGAATGGGAGCGAAGTGGTGTCACAAGAAGGAATTATTCGTGAAATTCAACACTGCGTTTACACCTTTCAGGCCAGTATTTTCTGGTCTTCCATGCTTGTCCTGTCTTAAGTTCTTTGTATGAAGTATAGGGCGATTTCATGTGTTTCAAGAGGTCGTCCTATTCTGGTCTTGTTGTTCAGCCGCTGTTGGTTGTTAAGGACATGGCATTCGCTTTGCCCTAACATATGGAAAGGATTCCTAGAGTTTCTCTTTTGTAAACCTTAGATGTAAATGCGTGTTCAACGATTGGGAAAGTCGAATGTTTCTTCTTGAAGAAACATTGGAACGTTATTATTACATTATGTTTATTTTCCTATTCAAAATACCTATATCAATTTATTTGAATGTGGTTTATTTTTACGAGGGAATCTGGTTTTAAAATATCTAGTTCTACCTTATTCACTCAGGGTCACCACGAGTTCTATGAACCATTAAAGTACATGTGTCTTAAGTAGAAATTTTGTAAAGTACAATTGAATGCAAACTAAAAAAGGAATGAAAAAGTGTATGTTTATTTTAAATCTTCTTTCGTTTATCCTAAGGTTTTTTACTGCCTTAGGGTACAAGACTTGTTGTTATTAACTAAGTTAAGTTGATGCACCGACATTGAAATGTTTTACTTTAATTATTAGATACCCTACACCACCGTTAATAAAAAGGAACGACTCCTGGAACAAATCGTGGATCCCTTGCGATTTGGGGTGTGCAAAATTTAACATTGTAATTTATTTTTATAGGCACAGGGCAAGGGATCTGAAACGGCTCATCTATGCAGATTAAATAATCACAAACCGAAGCGTTTATCTTTACGGAAACACTCGTATGGTGAACATAAAAAAAAAATGGTTGTGGATCTTCAGACGTGTGAGATCCAGGCTGTGTTTTAGCTCTATTTTTTTATGCTAGCAATGTTTATCTCCAGATATGCAATGTTTGTATTCCTAAAATCTTCAGAAAAAATATCGCTTGCAGCATCTAAACCAAATATCATAGCATACCTATGTATCGCTTTGATACACCAATTAGTTGTTTATTAAAAAAAAATATTTAACCGATCGTTTTCCTCTCTCTTTCACTTTCATCTGACCACCTCAAGTATTAAATAGCGCACGCTGACCGTGCGCTTTCGCTTTTAACAGTATTTTTAATTTTGAGATTTTAGCATTCACAATGCTATTTTATATAATACCAAATAATATACTAGAAAAAATACGACTCGCACCAGATCATGTTCTCGGACGGGAATCGAACCCACGACCTTTGGATATCCGGTCCAATGCTCTGACCGCTGAGCTACCGAGTCACTAGTGGGAACGTCGAATTTCTCCTAGTAAATCAACTCTTACGCTGCAAGCCAGCGCCATCTCACCATTGTACAAGGTATTACCTCGACATCAACTGAATACCTTTCCAGATATTTTTAAACAATTGATTAAGATGAGAAAGCTATATAATTTTTAAATTTTGAGATTTTAGCATTCACTATGCTATTTTATATAATACCAAGTGATATAATAGAAAAAATACGACTCGCACCAGATCATTTGGTATTATATAAAATAGCATTGTGAATGCTAAAATCTAAAAAAAAAAAATGATATTATCACTATAATTTCAATGTAAATGAAATACTTTTTACTTATTAATCAAAGGTCATGCCTTTCTTCTAAAAAATCTTCAGATTTGTGTGGCAGAAAGTTGAACATGCAAGCACTTGGTTTGAAGGAAATATTGCATGCATCTGACGCAAGTTGACTGACTCGGTGGAGACCATTACGGGTAGTCAGAGATCACTTTTTTGCACTTGCTATAATCCTTAAACTTATTTTCTCACCATATTATTCCTTTTCATTTACTTTCATCACGTTAAACTCTATTTAAAGTACAAAATTGTTTAACAACGCTGTACTTATGCACCAATCACAATATGCAACACTCACAAAAGCATGTCAATCAATTGCCAGCATTGGAAGTGGACGTCATTCGTGTTACTTTTAATTAAATTTTTATATCGTTTTAAAATATTTGAAGAGCTATCATTGGTGCTGTTCCGTTTATTCAAGCACGTTTGTAGACTTTTATATTTTTAATGGCATGTTATTTGGAATAATTTTTTTGCGTTTGGCGAATAAGAATTAAGTCAATAATGGTCCGTTTTAGCAATCGCCTTTTTTATTAAAATGTTTTTTTAGTATTTAATGTGGTGTAAACATAATGGTTGATATGAATAGTTATTAAATATCTGCAGTAAAAAGACAAAATGTACCAAGGTACCTACGAAGTTGTGATTAACGTTAATGTGATATTTAAGTACTTTTGACAACTAAACATTGTTATATTTAGTCGACCTAAATGGCCAACATTCTATACGTTTGAACGCTACGCTTGCTATTAATGCTTAAATATGAGCAATAGACGATTGAATCACATTTCACAAACTTATGTAGGTAAATCACAGACATATTGTATGGAGTTGACAAGCTTACGGCACGTAATTTATAGTTTTCTGCTTATTTTAAAGCTTTAATAGTAAGCGTAGCGTTCAAACGCATAGAATCTTGGCCATTTGAGTAGGGGGGGCTGATAATTGGTAGTCGAATAAAGATATTGGAATACCAGAATAAAATAATTAACGTAATAATATCCTTATACAACTCCCCAAAAACACTACCAATTATTGGGCGGGAGAATTCACATACACTACGATAATGCTTCTTCATATATCACTAATTAGGCTACTATTGTAACGCAATTAAGTGTCGAAAAAAGGGATTCCGTCGCAGGCGGCAAGATTTTTTCCTTAATTGGGTTAAGTAGTTTGCTCTTCCGTACAACGTAACTCAGTCTGGGAGCGAAACTCGACGCCGGGGGGTCGAACTAGGGCAGTTGTCACCCTTAGTTACGATTAACCATATAACGATATATCGATATGAGTGACTTGAAATATCAAGTGGGCAGCTGTATAAGTTTGTTTGTTTTGCCGATCTTGTAGGGATAACATTAAGTTTTGTTTGTGTTACGGTTACGTCATTATGAGGTGGTGTATAAAAGACAAAGTACAAGGTCTAAGATCTTGGAAATATTATGTAAAATTAGGAAACCACAAACTTTTTTTGTTTAAAATGGAAATGGCTGTCATCGGACACAAGTGACTCTTTCTGCCAATTCAATTTAGTCTGACATCCAAAAGAAAATGCTGTACAACAATTATAAGTAGGTAGGTTGACGATTCTTCCGCTAAACTTTCTTTAAATTTCTTGAAAATACACCTGTAACGCAATCAAAGCAAAAGCTCATTAAAAAGAGTACAACATTATCTTGCCCTCACTTCGGCTCTGGCCCTTAAGGCATTGTAGCCTCTTTACCGACTGAAATTAACGACATCCCCTCTTATTAACCCTTCCCGCTCTATTTTGGGTACTACGGCAGCGGTATTACCGACCCAGTATAGTAATTTTCCTGATTTTACGGGGAGGTGCCGAAGATTTCGTCGATTGCCTTATGCGATTAGCGAATAAGGGTACGCTTACTTGTTTGCTTGTTAATTTTCTTACTTAGGTAATAGCGGGATAAGAAATAAGCTCAAATCAGGGTAACGCTGTTGCGTAGAAATACGAAATTGAGTCAATAGTTTAAATTTTTGTGTTCATAAAACTATCTTAAATTAAAAAATGTTGAGCCTTGTTTGGAATTTGGGTTCTATTTTTTTGAGAAGTGTTTTTTTTTGAAAAGATAAAAAACAGTCTAAGAAAAGAGGAAATAACCATTGTATTTGTTTTCCTTGTCAATGGTATTTCCGGACACGCATTCCAAGATTAACTTCGATTACTTTTAAATAGTTTTGTTTTCCGTCTGTCTCTTCATTCGTAATCCAAGTCAGGTGAACCAAACGAACACCAGTAGAGAAGGAAAAATGCAAAATTTAATTAACAAAGTTATCTCGGAGCTAAAACACAAGTTTTACAAGAAAAACGAGCGAGCTGACGCATTAATTCGATTCTCTTGAATTACAACTGCTTGGGAACGTGTGAGGGAGTACGTGGTTCGAATCTTGATGTCCGTTGAGGAACTATTTTATTATAAATTGCATATTTTTTCTGGTGATTGACAAACGAGAATGTTTATTGCCTATTGGGGCTTCCACGATGCTTGTTATTATATGATTACCATAAACAAGCACTATATTTTTTCCTGAATAAGATGGCTGAAAGGTTGACTGTAAACCGTCGTATAGTTTTTTACCTTATGGAAATTAGTTTATAGATTTATCTTTAATATCTTCCTTAATCTATCTGTGGAAAATGGAGCATTCTGTAAAGTTAACTAACTCCATGAAAATTCTGTTCAACGGAAAGCAGAACCTTTCCTCTTGTCACGGGCCGCTCTTTGGATTTTATTGTTAATATATATTTAAAATATATTTTTTTTGTGAATTTATCCTAAAATACTTGATTGAAATTTGACAAGACATAGCCCCATTTAATCGTCATCGTTTTATGTCAGACTTTCATATAATCAAACTTTTATTTCTGAATTACGTAACATGGACATGACGTACTCATACTTCATGAGGTTACAATTTTATTAACATAGGTTGTGTAACTCAAATCAGATGTTCTCAAACCATTTACGGTTCCCATTCATTTATAATAGATGAAGAGCGCTCCTATAAAGTGAGTCATTTTACATCGCAAATCTTTATTCGCTTTGTTTTAGCAAATAAAGGTATTCTATTCTATTCTATTCTATTGACCCAGTATAAGGGATGTAATTTCACGGCGGCAAGTTTGCGCGGTAGCTTGCAAATCAATTACATGCGTATAACTTTTGGATATCTATTGCAGCTTCAAAAGGTAGCAATTTTAAGACAGGTTTTTAAATTTTGAGATTTAAGCATTCACAATGCTATTTTATATAATACCAAATAATATACTAGAAAAAATACGACTCGCACCAGATCATGTTCTCGGACGGGAACATGATCTGGTGCGAGTCGTATTTTTTCTAGTATATTATTTGGTATTTAAGACAGGTTGTTTTAAAAATCAGTTACTACAAATGTAATAAACAGTCTTCTATACATATACAACTCTACATTGATTGATTGATTCATTGTTGGGATAGGCGTAGAAAGGCTGAAGGTAGAGACACCATTTTTAGAGGGTAGACTTTTCGATTTATTATTATTGTTATTATAATATTCTCTTTTTATTTTTCACTCAATAATGAGGTAAATCATGACTATGCGGGTTTTTGACCAAGCATAGCATGATTAAAATACAGAGACGTATGTGAATGTGTGTGTGCGTGACTTGCATATTATTAAATACTCGTTCAGAGACAATTAAAAATAGTATATACAATCTTGCTTAACTACGAAAAATCCTCTTCGTTGTGCGGATACAAAATTATTTTAAGCTTACATAATTTTTTTATGATTATGTAACGCAGTCTGAAGCTAGCGTTTCAACGACGTCATTCAGTATACAATCGACGTATGTATAACGCCTAGTTTCTTTGTCTCAGCCTTTCAGTCTGGGCACTGAGCCCAAACGAGATGGCATTCATAGCCAATGACGAGTGCTGTAGATTGAGGCCATAGACATACCCTAATACCCTCCACACTTGGCACGAGAAGACATATCCTTCACCTACTCAGTAAGTTTTTTTTTCTATAAGGAGACACACATCACTGTCAACCGGCATGAGGGTAGCCAGTCTCCGAGCTGGGCTAATTTTGGAGTCATAGGTGGATAGTTCATCGCTGTGAGAAAAATAAATTTCACATTCATTGCACTGATCTCTAGTTATTAGTCTAGGATTTCCCCATCTTTCGATGTCACCTCGCTCGCTATTCGTCTAACTTAACATAATGGGGAATGCCTGAAAAAATCAAATGACTGAATTTTTTTATGGGTAGGAATAAGGAGTATTTGGTAACGATATATTTAAGTTTGTAAATATCGTTACTTATTTCGGTTAAAGCTGATAAGTTTCTTGCGCCTGTTCTTTTTGTCAGTTAAAAAAGTCTGGGACAGGTGGTAGAAAAATATAGACGATTCAAAAGCGCTTAATTACTAAGTTTATTTGAATAAAGCAATTTTTTACTTTACTTTACTCCCTTATTAACAGAAAAAAGATTCAAACTTAATGATTGCGTGAAAATAAATAACTTCGTCTTCTTAAATTTTTGAGATTTAAGCATCCACAATGCTATTTTATATAATACCAAATAATATACTAGAAAAAATACGACTCGCACCAGATCATGTTCTCGGACGGGAATCGAACCCGCGACCTTTGGATATCCGGTCCAATGCTCTGACCGCTGAGCTACCGAGTCGCTGAGAACTTCGTCTTCGTAAAAGTACGAAAGTAGCAGCAGAATTGAGATTATTCTTAGCCACCACCTGCCACAACCACGTGTTTTAAAAAAAAGTTTTGACACAATTTTGACATGTTGTGGTTGTGGCAGGTGGTGGTTAAGGAATCATTTCCATTCTGCTGTTACTTCCGTACTATTGCGAAGACAGTCGTATGGAAATGTGTTTTTAATAGAGGCATCAATCGATTTCTTTGACGTTAATAGACTTCGTATTCAATATTCCCTTTAAGCAACTCGTCCCTTCGATCAGGCTAAATTATTTAATAGCACGTTTGCTATTGTGTTCTTTCAATCATATCTTCAACAATTGAATTTTCCGTTTGCAAAATAAAATCAGACAAGGTAAATGAACCTTATCCCTGTGTTGAGAAATATATTTTTTCAAGAGCGTTGCCCAATCTACTTTTTTGAAACACGCTTGCAAAGTATGGCAACATTTGGTTAAAAATATGTTGTTTTGTCGTTACTCTGGCCTCGAGTTTCGAATAGCAAATGATATTTGGAAAAAGAATAGAATAAAAGTATAATTTGAATGAATTGATGAAATATAACTATTCGAAGTAATGTGTAATATATTCGTGACTGACTATTACCATCATCAATATCAATAAGCTTACAGGTTTACTGAATAATTGATTTATTCAATAACGAGATGAAATGTGTACAAATTTACTTATGTCAATAAGAGGGCTCACGTATAGAATTCGTACTATCCCTTATTGGAGTTACCCTCGGCGTATATCAAATGAAGTCTTTCTAAACTATTCGTCAGAGCAACGATTCGATTGACGATCTCCTATACGCCGGACGAAAATGCTTGATACTATTTAAAAAGAATTTGACACTTTGTCACAGAATACATAATAGTATCTACTTACGGGATTTGTGTAATCACAGGTGTATCACAGAATAAATAAAACTTCTCGTTGGATGCAGGGCGCACTGTGATACTAAATAAATAAAATTGGACTCGGACAGATTTCGTCGGAATTGGAGCAATGTATGTGATGTGATGACATACATTGCTCCAATTCCGACGTAAGTAGCTAAAACACTTTTGTCATGGAAATCAGAGACAACGGTGCGGTGGTGGCACAAAAACCCAGACTTGAGCCAAAAAATATGTTCGTTTGTTTGTGATTAAGCTGATTAATATTACAGTTTTCTTTCTTGCAACAAATATTTAATCACATTACCAAATTTCCTACAAAAGATCCTATGAAAACGACCTCTATTTATAAGGCGTCAGGTGCTATTATAATCTCTATCATAATTTTGAAATTAAAACTAAAAACTAACCGTAATAGTGTTTTATGAAAAATACGCGTCGTTCTACCAATTCTGATTTAACATCAAGCTTCTATTGTCAGACGATTCCTAAAAGAACAAATTTTAACAGCTATAGAAGTATTTGAAGAAATAGACGTAGTTACTAGTTGTAGCACGTTTAAGGTCGGTGTGTAAATGCCTATCATACTTTGATGCATTTCAATATTTCTCAGTATAACTTATTAAATTATAATGTTTTAACCAAAATAGTTCGGATGTGAAACCTAAAAAATCAAGTATCAACATAAGCTGGCGAGCGTATAGTGTCGAAGCCGGGTCGATACTCATATGATTGTAAATGTGGATTGATTGGGTGGCAGTCGCGTTTCTTTTGCGTCGACCGTGCCAGTCACTCCATTACGACACTATTCTGCTGGATTTGCCAACTAAACTGGCAGACTGTTCGTATGTATCTTTTCATTCAAGCTTTTAGAGACTCATTTGAAATAGCGGCAGTTTTTGTTGTTTCGATTCGTTTAATTCATTAAAGCCCGAGCGGCCGAATGCGGCCGGATATTGTGTCTCATTTTCCGGGTGTTGAAGGGTTAAGACAAGATTTTCAATCTTCATTTGTTTAATATTTACTAATAATAAAAACGGTATCTCACTATGGCTGACTGTGGCAGTTGAGTACATTACTAATGTAATGATATAGCGTAAAAGTACAGTATTTTGTCAAATTTATCAAAATATCAATATTAAAACGGAATTAAAAATAGTGTGAATGTATTAAATACCTGAAAATAGAAAGAATGACCAGTGAAACATCGAAAATGTAGAGATTTAATAATAAAAACAATCAAAGTGAACAGTGCAAAACTTATATTTCTGACTGAAAATAAGTTATATCTAAGCCTGAAAAAAAAAATTTAAAATTCTCTTTCGTTAAAATTTATTGCTTGTAAAGCTCTTGAGCCCAACAAAAACTTTCATCACTTAAGAAGCGATTTCAAAACGTTATTTCACATAATATCTCTTTTTATTGATATTAATATTAAAAGCTTACATTTATAGCTCCTATTTACATTTAGATTCTGCACAAAAGAAGAGTAGATTTGAACTTTTCAACACGCGCTCATGGCGGAGCTTGACATACTGATCGTACTCGATCACGTTCGTTAAGCAACGCTCGCTCCGGCCAGGTGCCGGATGGGTGACCGTTAAGTGGCATGAGCACTGAGCGCTTCCGTACTTCGGAGGGCACGTTAAACCGTCGGTCTCGGCTGTTGTCATTTGATGACAGTCTTTAAGCCAAGTCAGAGGCCTTACAGGCGGCTTGATAAACTCTAACATATACATACATAGTGGCCACTAATCCTCATACGATATTAATAATAATAATAGCTTGCATTTTGTTATATTATTTCATGAAAGGTAACATTTTGTTTATAGCAAAAAAGGAGATAAATCATATATCTTTTCAAAGATATAAAGATTAATAATTAACTCGAAATACCGCGCTAGGTATATAAGTACGGGATTAAAATTACATCCATTGAGAACATCAAAAGTAAATTACAGGGATTGTAACTTTCATCCTTACAAGGGAGCCGTACGGTTTCAATACGGCATAATTGCCTACTTGCATTTAGGTAGCTTTGAAGCTTTCACTGGTTATTAAAAAAATCTTCCAAAATGGAAGTAGAATATTCAACATCGAGCTATGTAATTGTGGTGTTGGTTTTTGCTTTCACACTGTGTTATGATTGTCTCTTACAATGATTTTAGTTCGCTGCTTACATACAACTTCGGCGGGAATCAAACTCATATACTTAACACTTACCTTTTTTATTTTTTATATTCCGTAGAAAAACGTATTTACGCGCTTCCCCTCCCACAGGTGAGCGAGAGGGGGGTATGTGGGGCTCGCCAGGAGGGGATCGCAACATTCAACGTTGCGACTCCCTCCACGACTGCCTCCCGTGATCACACCCAACCAAGTGGTTCGGTGGGATCTCGGGAGGAGGGAATACCCACTAAAAAACTACGGCACTTACCCTCTCGCCGCCAGTGCCGCCAGCCATGACGCTGTGTGGGGGGCCAGAGTGGCATTCTCCCCAACAACACATAACTTGCTAGTAGTACTTTGTTGTTAATAATCCTGTTGTACTGTATTTGTTAACGATATATTTAAGTTTGTAAATATTTACAATTATTTACATTGTAAATAGTTACTTATTTCTGTTAAAGCTGATGAGAGTCTTGCGTCCGTACTTCTTATTAGTTAAAAAAATCTGGAACGGGTGGTAAGAAAATATAAACGTTTCAAAAGTGCTTAATTATTAAGTTTATTTAAATAAATAAATTTTGACTCTTGACTCTTGACTCAAGTCTACGTAATCGAGTCATGAATGAAGCCCATCGATCAGAGCATTCGCGCATTTCGCTTTTCGTCCTCATACGCTTGATGGACAAAAGTTAACTATTGTTTATGAAATGTGTGCACAGGAAGCATCCCTGAAGAAACTGAAAGACGTCAATTTTAACGTACATTATGTTTCATAGCTATACGAGATTTTGTCCATAGTAAAATAAAATTATTATTTATTTCAACGCCGATAACTTTTAACAAAATCTTGTTTGGTTAGCATATCATTATTATTTTACCAAACAAAAGATATTTACAGCACAAATAAGCAGGGCTTCATAGATTGAAAATGAGGTTAATAGGTCAGTAATGAAAAGCTGGTCAAATAAGATCTTGACAAACATATAAGGTGGAACCAAATTAAGTAATAATACTGAAACAGGTGAAAGTTGCTTAAAAAAATTCATACTCCCATTCAAAATGTATCGATCAGCTGTTCGGCTTAGTATGGAAAGGCGAAAAAAAAAATTTGTTTTTCGACCTATGTTCCTTGGAGAAAGTTGTTCAGTTTAAGCAACACTAAGTGTTACTTAATTTGGTTCCACCTTATACCTAACATAACATAAGCTTACTTGTTTTATGTCAATAAAACAAGTAAGGGAATATCGAATGATATTAGAATTCAAAGGTTATTCCTGGCACAACCTCCTTGCGCGTCAAGCGTAACATTATTGTTTGTGGAGAATAACCTCTGTGTTTGCATCGCCACAAATCAAAGCTAACGACACGCACGGTTTATTCTGCTTACAATAAGGCTGAATTTTGCGTAACTTATCTATAGAATGTGGTGACTGGTTACGTTTTCATTGAATGAAATAAATCAGAAAAAAACCTAGAGATATTTTGAATTTCTTCAGCATTTATGTTAATATTACGTGATTTCATCTCAAATAGATCATTTATGTGTTAATTTATTGTACCAACAGCTGTTTATGAACATCACAAATAAGTTGTTTCTTGTAGTCTTATTTAAGTAATCGCAATCTTAAAAAGTCAAGAATATTTCTCAAAATATCGAAATTTCAAAGGGTAGAAAAATCTAAGTTTCAGCAAAGATAACCACGCACGCTCGGCGAACTTAACATGATTGCTTGCGGAGAATAAGCCGGACTTCAACAAGTCAGGGGCAAGCAGGTTACGTGTGACGCAACCTTTGTGGCCACTCCACCCAGCTCAACGTGCAGAGTGTGCACTATATTGTCAATAAAACAACAAAGTAACGCGGTTTTATTTTAGGTTTTGGCTAAGATTTCCATGTATTCCTATACATATATCTGTTCAAAACTGTTCGAAAAAAATAATGAAAAAAAGTTTAATTTTAAATATTATTTTATGCACTCTGTTCCGTAGCAACAATCTTTATAATATGTATTTAGGTACTATTTATAGATCGAAGACTAATAAAATTACAGAAGCGTTATCGAATAAAATAGGTCAAGATCAGTAAGTATACTAGATAGCAAAGACAGCATTCCTAGTTATATGCAAGCTAAATATTTAAACACATACAAAAGCAAAGATACTCGACGAAGGTCACCGATTATCTTGAGTGTTTTCTTATAATTTCTTGAGAATTCTTTGTCATATCGAGATGAAACTGCTCAGCGGGTCCTATCCATATATATCTATATTGAAGGTTAAAAGTGGGTTAAAATAACTAGATAATAAAAAAAAAAAGTTTTAGAACTTTTATTTATAATTGTATTGATCCGACCTAAAATGCCAATTAATAGTACCTATTTTTAAATTTGAGATTTTAGCACAATGCTATTTTTATACAATACTAATGAATATACTAGAATAAATACGACTCGTACCAGATCATATTCTCGGACGGGAATCGAACCCGTGACCTTTGGATGTCCGGTCTAATTCTCTTACCGCTGAGCTACCGAGTTACTGGGTATTATTTCTACTATTTTTATTTAGTATTTTAGTATTTTTTCTAGTATTTTAGCATTTAATAGTACTTAGCTGAACAATGCGACTTTATACGTTACTGAACAATGTGATTTTATACTCGTACTTGTATCGATTGAGCCTAAATTGATTACAACTATTGCTTATTGGATAGACTAGGTTTTGACTTTTAGTAGGACTTAGGTAGTACAAGTACGAGTAGTATTCGTATGTAGTTCAAATATCGTTTAATAATTTTTAAAATCCAGTAGGTACTATAATTTTTTTACGAAAAATATCAACTGGTGTCTGAATGTGCTTGAACTGTATTATTGAAAATTATTTTGTTAAGGTGACAAGTATTTTGAATGTGTACTGAATCTGAACCCTCCAAGGTCCGGAAAATGAGACATAATAGATATTCTATTTGTTGTCCGGCCGCTTTCGGACGCTCGGGCGTTGATGAATTAACGCTCTTGAGGCGGACGAAAAAGACATCGTTCAGAGTTAATTATTGGGGAATAAATTAAAAATCGCGAGTTGTATGGAAGTAATAAGTTTTGGGTTCGTTGGTTGGATGGGGTACGGCCCTCTGGCTAAGATTCGGTTCGGTCTTGGATAGAATTTGGGGCCGCAGGGTTGGTCCTCAGCGGTTATCTGTTGTACGCACTCGACTTTAAAAACGTGGCGTCTTTTTTGGCATTCCAAATGCTAAATGACATTTAAGTAGTTTAATATAATACTAGCAGACCCGACAGACTTTGTCCTGTCTTAACTATGACTAATTTATTAATAATATTATTTTTCTTTCATAAGAACCTTCTCCTTTTAGAATTAAAAAAAAAGAGATGTTGTTTTTCCGCCCCACCCGACATACACGTCGTGTTTTATTAATTTGATATGCGTAACTATCATTAGATTTGAATATCATTTCTTGCTTTTTAGAGGTATTTAATTTTGAAGTTGTTTTTGATTTCGGGTTTTTATATATATATAATTATATATATAGATTAGGACTTAATCCAGCATTATTATTTTACTCATATTATCTGTTCATTATGATTCGAAGTGTCTAACTGAAATCCTTACTGAGAGCTACCATGATGTTTATGAAGAGCTTAATGAAATAATAGACACGTTTTGTGTTAGCATATAAAGAAGAGAAAAAAGATGTCGACAAAAGGAGATGAAAAGGTGGTATTTTTTTTCGGATTTGATTAGAATGAAAACTATAAACTGGTTCTCAAACTTGGCACATAAATTTGGTAACGTAAGATGTGGTTGTATGTGCCCAGTGCGTACATTTACAAGCACATCTTAGGGAGCGAAAGCACGAAGGGACGGGACGTACTGTCGTTTATAATTTATTCCCCCAATTAATACATTCACGATTGTTAGCGCCTTTGTCCGAGATTGGGAGATGTGTAGGAGGCGGCGATAAATATCAGATAACAATTATATTGTCACATAGTTTTAGGGAGAATGGGATCGCGCAGTTTATCTACATGCTTGGTAATCTGGCTCCTTTGTTATTGTCTTTGATTTTGTGCCTAGGAAATTATCTTATAAATGGATGTGCAAAATAACGAATTAACCTTTTTATTAATGTTCAGGTAAGTGGATGTTCAGGGAAAAGGAAATTTAGGTAAATGGACGTTCGGGGAGTGGACGTTCAGGTAAATGGACATTCGGGGAGTGGACGTTCAGGTAAATGGACGTTCGGGGAGTGGACGTTCAGGTAAATGGACGTTCGGGGAGTGGACGTTCAGGTAAATGGACGTTCGGGGAGTGGACGTTCAGGTAAATGGACGTTCGGGGAGTGGACGTTCAGGTAAATGCACATTCAGGGAATGGACGTTCCGTTAAATAGACGTAATGAACCGACTGGACATTCCAGTAATAGGACCTAACGTGCCTAAGGGGAACTCCATACATTGCTGGCACGGTATTGATAGGTCTATCTTTTTTTTAAAACTGTTACATTGATCATTAAAGCTTTTTAGTTAAGTAATTTATAAATTCCTACTAGAACCTTACAAGTAGTTGTTTAAAACTAGTTTAGAAACGGCCAACTTTCCATAGATAAGATTGAGCTAAATTATGCAGACTGAAAGTTCTTAAACGCCCAATTGTCCCGTGTTCTGAGTCTCACCTGCGCTTTAAATTTCTCCATAATTGGATTATTATACAAGGAGCATGGTTAAACGCGTATCTGCAGACTGAGGATTCAAGTGGCAAAACTCTTTTAAAATTAAAACACAGACGATAATTTTACTCGATTGTGAGAAATCGGAATAATTTATAATTTAGTAAGACTGCTCTTTAAAGACCTTACTACAAAGTCATTTTATCGTTGTTGAGTTAAGGCGACGCATCGATAAACTATTTTCGTATCGACTGTCTCGCTCAAACTCTCGTAAATTACACTTGACTATCTCACTCATGGCAAGCAGTTTTGCGACGCTAAACCGGTTTTTTCGTTTAAATAAAAAACTATAACATATTTTTAAAAATACTGTTTTGATTTACTTTGACAAGGTTCCATGCCAATCTAATCGCGCACGGATTATACTAAGCTTGACTTCTGTCCTATCTCTATTTTGTGTTTCGTTACTATCTTTATCGTTACTTATCATCAAGTGAGATGACAAAATAAAATCGTTGAAGTTAAAATATTTTACACGATTTATATTTTGCATAGCTCTAGTTAGTGCTTTATTAAACGGGAATGCATAGTGTAAATATTAGTTTATTTGATGCACGCATTAACTTCCACCTCCATCCACTTGGGTACACATACGGCTTCCGGCAAGACGCGTTCGAATGTAACTTCTCATGACACGTGGCAATGTTAAATATCGGTATCATAATTTGTCTCTTTAAATTAAATCTAAATAAAAATAAAACGAAGTCGGGTATTTACACCATTTAGAACTCAAGAACGGCTAGACATATTTATCTTAAACTTGGTTAAGACCTGGTTATAGGTTACTACTTTTTATCCTGGTCAAAGGATCCCTAGGGACGAAGTCGCGGGCGGCCGCTAGTAATATATAATTAAGGTGCATTATATTTTTTATTATTGGATTATTTTGATTCGTGTTATGTTTAATACTTTGGATAGTCAATATTTTAATTTTTCCATAATGAATCTATGAAAACATAGTTATCACGCAAGCTGTCCAACATTCTTTCCAGAATGTTCTCGGTAATGGGTTTTTATATTGTGACGTCGATATTCTTGTAAAATGTCTTTTACCAAATCATTATCTGACATTAAAGAATTAGATAGTACACTAGTAGTATCGTTTTTCATTCGTGACCGAAATCCGAAATGAGTGTCATGTGAAAAACCTACTCAGTATCATGTTACACTCAGCACTAATAATACGGTATAAATGTTTATTTTATTGATTTTCACACGGTCTCGCAATGAAATCGGTTCGCAATGAAACCTCAGCTTACTGTGAAAAAGTTCCGAATCGTTAGAATAACATCATTGGGGTGCAACTTTAACCAATTAATAATAATGAATGCCCATGGAACCCCGGTGCAGTAAAAAGCTCTTTGTTGCGATATTGCTACATTTAGCGTTGGAAAGTCTGGCAATTGGAACTTTGTCGAAATGTGTTGATGTTTGTGTTGGGCTTTGTTGAACTTTATGCATTTTAGTTGCGCTTGATTAGTATTATGATGTGTGTAATTAAAATATATTTGCTTTAGAAGATAAGGATTGATTGTTATTTATTATTTTACTGGATGTTGCTATAAAAAGTTAAAGTCGGAGATTTTTTTAACGAAACTCTCTCTTTTTGAGATATTAGGTGGGCTTTTACTTACTTACTTTTAACTTAATCTCAAATAAGTAAAATTAGTTTAACAACAACTACTGATTCATGTAAACTTTATAATTAAAAAAAATAAAAATAAAACCACATCATGATGTTAGGAAAAAAATCCTGTTAAGTAGTATAATATGTCTATCCTTGAGTTATTAAGAGAAGCACTACTTTGGCAGAAAAAAGCTCTCGTGCGACAGTTCAATGAACAAACAATAATTTTAAAAGTTTAACAAGACAAATAATGAATTTAATTGCTGGCCCTCGACTCGGTCATTACGAAGCGTACACCTACGTCAATTAGTGGCAATGGCAAAGCTCCAGTTCAGATTTTTTTCCGGAAGGGGAAAGTAATAGGAGCCTTCACGATCCAGCCCTACATCCTCATCAAAGTTGTAATGGCGACCTTACGTATCGCCGAACTGTCACGCCCTAACGAATTTTTAATACACCGAAAGTCGCTTATAAACAAAGGCTGTAATTGCAGGTTTAGGCGGCGTTCATTAGGATATGCAGGCGGTTTTTTAACACGATTATGACGTCGCAGGGTCGGCGCTCGGTTGTGGAGGGTGCGCTGGGGCGAGGAGGGTTGCGTCACGTGCGAGGTCCGCACTCCGCAGCCCCACGCATGCGAGACCGCGGGGCGCCATCGGCGCAGGCGCGGCGACCGCCCCCGGCCCGCCAGTCCGCCGCCGGCCGCCGCGCGCCCCGCCCGCCTGTGCTGCGCCGAGCCGCGCGCCGCGTGTGTTCTTCATACCGAGTGATGTCGACTTGTGACTAGTGCCATGCTCGTGCTCCGCTGTGCCCTGTTCGCGGCACTCCTCGCCGCCGCCGCCGCTGCCTGGCAGGAGAACGTCAGGCCCAAGGTCTTCGCCCAACTAGGTGAGTCGCCACCAGGGACGGTGTAGTGAACTCGGTGCAACAATCGACTTAATAGCTCTCTGAATCCGGACAGTGCACGAGCCCGAACCTATGAGGGCGCTCTGGGTCGACGACGACATGAATGTTTACGTTGGTTTGTTTGGTGACAACGCGTGGACAAACAGCCCCTCTCAAAAGTTACTGTGTTTATGTCAAGTGTCACTTCATCGAAAAAATATGAAACTTGTGAACATGTTTGTATAGGGTCATCAAAAATTCCCAATCCGGTTCTTATGAGACGAGTGAGAGTCGTTTCGGTAGAGTGAGAAAGGTTAGGTTTACTCGAATCGAAACATGATATCCACAGATGGCTTGTTATTGTTATGTGGAACGCCATTATTAACATCAAGCTTAAAAAGCTCAAGATCACTGAAATGTGAACCAAAAACATACGTTAGAATGACCTGTTTGTAAAACATTTCAAAGTTCATCGAAGTGATTGGCACAGCGGGCGTTGCTAAGGAGATTCAGTTGCTCGAGGATCTACAAAACGAAAACAAACGATTCGCTAGAATAACGCTGAGTTGTAATTTTGTGTTATCAAACATGGTTTGTAAGTGAGTTAAGGTGATTCTGGTATAAATAAAGTCTGCAGTGGAATAAATCAAAAAGAGGAAATAGCAGTTGAAGATTAACTGTTCTATAACATGAATTTCGTTAAAGTTGTGCTGTATGTCCGTAAATAGACTGAGGAGAACTTTGTGGAATAGTGGCTTATGGTTCGCCAGTAACGAGTCAAAGTCACGCGACAGTTACTTAGTCCTGTAGGAATAAAGCCAGAGTGCACAACTGTGGAGCTATTGTTTTATTGTGCAGTCTGCATTGCGGGGGACAGCCACGTGGCCCTCATTAGAGGAATACAAAGCGGAGCAGTTTGCTCTGCGTTTTGCAATGTTACGCTCGGATTAGCGAACCACATGATGCTTAACGTAGCGGATGGAACTTTGTTGATTCTGTTGCGGCGCTTTGTGGGATTCGTTGTTATTGTGCGTGTGGCTGGCTGGCATAGTAATGAACTGCCTTATCTTGACGATAACTAATGCCAGGATGCCACAAACGAACGTCCTTTGCGTGAAATCTTTCTTAATGTTGATTTAATGTTTTAATTTAAGCACTGGAATACGGAGAAGTATTTGTTGAAATACTCTAATAAGAATATAAAAAGAGTTGAATGATTCAAGAAGACGAAAAACCCATTAGAAATAATCAGAACGACGTATACTTTTTTGAAGCACAGAAGTTACATAAGAATAACTAGCACAATAAATAGCAGTACTACTAGTACCTAGTTTTCAAAACCGAAAGCAGACAATAAGACAACAATCCCAACTAAAATACAGTATCAGAATGACTGAATTTGCAGCTGTTCACAGAGTGCTCTATAACTGACGCCTCTAATATATGGGCAATGAAATTGCACATGCCACCAATCGATTAATGAACAGCTCTAAATTAGAATAGCTGACGTAATGTGGCACGAACGTGCTGGGTGCATTTCCGGGCGAGTATCCGGCCATTGTCTTGTGTGTTTCAACAGAATTAATTTTTAATATTAAGACTGGATAAATGAAGTGAGGAAGGTATAAGTACTCATCTTAATTTAACATAGATTAAGTTTATGAATAAAATAAAATCAACTAATTTTAAAATAATAAAATTAAAACTATGGCCAAAAACATATTTATTCAAGATCATTGAATTCACATTAATATAAGCATGATTAAACTAAATTAAATGAAGATAAATATAATCACAATAACACAATAGACGGAATATATGTCAGCAATGTGTAAACAATGAAGTATAATCTAAACATCTCTTAGCTGGCTCAATGAAGCGAGTTAATTTGTACGTGATAGTTATTGAGTTTGATGCATTGGACATCGCTTTGAGGATATCAACACCTGAGTAACGCGATCCACCAATCCGGACCAATGGTCAGATCAACCGCAATGTGCGGTTGGACGTAGGGTAATTTCATTCCATAATTAGTTTGATGACATTTACCTATCTATAGAGAGAAACGTTGAGTCAGCTTAAGAACTCAATTCATTCAACATTTGTAGAACATTATATTTTACTAATGACAGGAAATTAAATTGTGAAATTGTTTCTATGGTGAAACTAATAGGAGTTGTTGCCCGTAACACTACCTAGTTTCCGATAAGTGCAATAGTTATAAACATAATGGTGCCGTGCGAGTTCGCCTTAGAAGATAAGTGGTTGCAATCTAACTAACCCAATTTGCGGGTATTGTTACTGCAGCATGCGTCCGTTAGTAGCTGATACTGCTTAACTAAGTGTACTAGTAGAATAGTGGACCACATGTTATTACTTGTCTTTATATCCTAATGATAGTAGAAATATAGACAATTTTAGAACAGAGTCTTACTAAAAGAAACAGAAAAAGGAACTTACAGACGTATCGTCATTTGAACAGTAAGGATATTTTAGAAGAAAATTCATTTACTAAAAGTTTTTAAGTAAATAATTTCAAACTTTACTCAAAAGTCTCTCTGAAGAATCACGTCCATTTGTAGGCTCTAAAGTTATAATTGATTTTGGAAGCTCTGCGATCTAGCTGGAATCTTATAAATACTTTTGTGAATCAAACAAACGTGAAATTGTAAATATTAATGTAATTTCTAATTGGAATCCAAGAGGATAAATGCAAGCTTTATTTTGTATTTGAGTCAAAATTGTGTTAAGTAGAGAACCTGTGACAGTACGGGTTTTCACTGAGACCGGTTCTCCAAAGAGTGGGTACTCAGTTACTGAACGATGAACTGGGTGCAAGAAATCTCACCGCAGAGAATGGTGACTCATACTTTGTAGACAACAGATTAAAGATAGGTCAGTGTCTTAATTATACTTTGAATATGCCATAAATGCGGTTAATGCATATTTTGTTTCAGAAATATGTATTGTTCTATATTTTGACGTTAAAATTGTTTTGTATACAAGTTAGAAATTAGAATGCCATTAATACTGTCAACAAAGGTTATCATTATCAGTGTTCACATTAAAACAGCATAAGTTACGTAAAGTAATGCATCATATAAGTACTAAACTAGAGCATTGAAAATTATTACGATTCGATTATTTATTATCGTTTCGCTGTCGTATTTCAAAACCCTTTATCTCTATTTGACAATTTATGGTAAAGAATCCATCAACATTTTCATCAATCATTAAAAGAATGACTCTTGAACGAAAAGTATTTTGAATTTTCGGCATAATATTGTGCTAAAAATTAAGTTATTTAATTGAAAATTAAAAAGTTTGTAAAAGAATTTAAATTTTATTCCACATTCAAACCGATTTCGATGAGCAAACATTTTAGTTTAATGCTTTTAGTAATATTATTTTTGTTGATTGATACAATGAATGCATTGAAGTTCACAGATAGGTTTACTGTTTTGTAGACACAATTCCCAAAAAATAAAATAAATAAGATTTATGGCGCGCTCGGGTTTAAACAGGTGCCTGCTTCTGAAGTTCAATTCTTTACCGTTTATGGAGTAGCATTATGGTTTCCGACACCCTCTTTCATACTAACTGCTCGGATTATAGACCGTTTAAGTGGCACCATAAAATAAGGTTCGCTTACTACCTGAAAAAGAAATAAATTACTTAACAGGATAATGCTTTTATATCCGAGAATGTTTTGTACGTGTCGCGTATAACCTTATGGGTATTTATTGGGTCGTTCATCAGGAACCAATACCCAGGGGAACTGTTATGCGGTTAGGGTGCATAATACCGCTATGCCTGTTGTTTATGATTGCAGTCTGTGCTTTACAATTTATTAAAGTTTCTGGGGGGACAAAAGGAAATTGCTATCCCAGTCCAATTTATTAGATTTTTTGTATAGGTCATTTTCAGTACGAACAGCTCGTTTTCTGTATCAATCAATCAATCAATTTGGTGATCAACGGTTAAAAGCGAAACTCTTTAGAGGAAAAAAATGTAACCGCGACGATAACCGCTAATGAAAAAAGGACAAAAGTTCAAACATTCATCGACAGCACAATCGCTATTAGGAGCGAGAGGAATGTGGTTGTGGAGCAAAACAAAATGTGTTTAATGGTAACGCGATATGGTGAGTAATAGAATGTGCAGCATCTTTGGTCGAGGGGGTATGGGTGAAGTCCTTAACTCGTGTGCTTAAAGTGTTTTTTTGCTTGATCGGCGTGACACAAGTAGCACGCACGTGCGTACTGTCTCGCCGGGGTGGAGGCGCGGGGGGCACCATGGCGCCGCCTGGCGGGAGAGGGACAGCTTTATGACGACACGATATATTGTCTTCTCTCAGTGTGGGATTTACTGTTTCTTTTGTTTTATTTTTTCGGACACGCCGATTAATTTCTTTTAGTGGGCTGTTTGGGGTCGTCGGTTCAGCTTGTACCTACAATCAAATTTTCTTTCTTTGTCTTCACAATCTTACTGAAGTGCTCTTATATCAGCGAATTTACCGGAATCCACCTGAAAAATACATTCGCAAATGAAACAGAAACCCTTAAAAATATAGTCAGAAGGAAAGTAACGACGTTTGTATGGCATTGTTTTAGTTTGCACAACTTGCGGAAACTCATAGAACTTTGTAGAATGAGTTTTTAAATTGCCCGCAACTTGAATCTACGGAAAGCATATTCTTTTATCGATATGCTATTGTGAATTTATTTTCGATTCTTTTATTCCCCAATTCGATTTGAAAATTTCATGTTTCATCTTTCTTTTCTTTTCTTTATAAACAATGCATAAAACTTGAGGAACTTCGTTACTGACTTTAACAAAGGGGTTTGCTTCTATACATATATATTCAAGAGGTGGTATTAGTAAAGCTAATACAATCGAATAAATGAAAAAAGGTGTTTACAATTTACGCAGACCAGCTGGCCTATTCAAATTCGCGCAAACGCCGAAGAATTGAAATCAGAGAAAGATGGCGGATGAATGGTGATTTAACCGAACCCCTTGCTGACGATGGTAAGGCAAACATTGGTTTAGTAATAAAAATATTTGTTCAAATCCTCCAATGTTAAAGGAAAAGGGAACCTTTTTTGCAAAATAGGCCTGTGAGTGTGCCTAGTCCATTGTGATGCATTTTTTGAACCGGAGATTAAGAGGAAGCTAATCATGAACTGCAGGAGGGGACTGTTTAAATGATTCTACTTTGTAGCTATTCCTTTATGGTACGGCTTCCCATTGTTGGAAACGAAATAAAACGTAAACGAGAAATATATGGGGTAAATGAAATTGTGAATATTAATATGTGGTATGTGGACTTTAATAATTATTTTCCGTATTACAATCACGGAGTTTTTGTGGCATGTAAGAGATGATTAAAAGTTGAGGATTATATAATCACACGTCAGAACTACATTACATTTTGGTAAAATGTTTTCATTCACATAAAAAAAATACATTTAACCGTAATTTTACATGATCTTGTTTCAAGACGTAATAACTCTTTCCTGGTCTAAATAACCGTTAAAGTAGCAAAAGAACGCCTCCCGTGCACAATAACATTGTGCGCGATAAATCTCCACATTCGTTCTCATTTGCACTCGGGCGCATTAAACCCTCATTTGAAAGGCACCGATGAATGGCTGCAAGTCAATTGGGTCGTAAGAAATAGGCCAGTGACGTGGGACGCAAGTGAAACGCATTCACCATTTTATCTAGAACTGTGAAAGATAACGAAGATGTGTTTTTTGATACAGCTTTTATATGAACTCATTAGCAGTTATTCTTTTGAAAAAATACTCGTCTAGATAATGTCCTTAGTATTGCTAAGGTTTAAGGTTCGATTCACCGCCAACAAATACAAAAACATGGACTCAGGACTCGTTCACTTTAAAAAATACTAGAACCTGTAGTTTGAGTCTATAGCGGCCATCCACTATAAGACGATAAGTTACTAGGCAAGGGTATGGGGGGGGGGGGGGGGATTAAATGGGGGGTTAGTGAAATGAAGTAAGATGAGTAACTAAAATTCAGCATTTGCAGCAATTACAGCTTTCACCAGAAGTTCTCAGTATAGTGGTGGTTTGAGTCTCAGTTAATGAGCCAGGTGGCTTCACAATGAGCGAGCCAACAATAGTATGGATGGGGTAGATCGCACCCCGCGTGCGTGTGCCGTATATGAATTAAAAAGTCGACTTCTATTTTGACAATATTCCTACCCAGCGTCTATTACTACTAAAAATAATATGCATTCTCCTATTTTTTTATAGCTTAACTAAACTTTTAATTTCAAATAATCTTTCTTATACCCGGTGGCTGAGGTACTTAGCGGTTGTTTAACTTTATCTGGTTTAAAAAACTAAAATTAACTTTAAACCAGATAATGTGGACCTCCGATAAATTTAAACCTTCGATAAAGTACCTCAGAAACCGGGGGTTAGTCAATAAACAAAACAATAATTGGGATGAGGTCTTTAGTGCGACGCGGATGACTTGAGTTGTTCCGTATTCATCCCATGACGTCACATCCCACTTATTATTTTTTCCTTACTCAACCCAGTTTTGTTCCTTACTCAACCCACAACAATAATATCATTTTAAATTCCTTATTCATCCCAAAAGTATTCCTAATTCAACCCATTACGTAAAGCCACCCAAAAATTTAAGATTTATGTGTACGGTCTGAATAAAAATATTATCACGTGGATGTCCGCGACGGACGGTAAAATGTACAAAGAGTGTTCAGTGCGACGCCGACGCGGATGGTTAGCGTTGTGAGACAGAAAATTTGCAAATACTGCAAACGCACATCCACAGGAAGTGAATAGGGCAGTCCAAGAAATGGGATATATTTAGTGGCCTAAAAATAAACGCGGAGTGCGCGGTCCTACCACACTTGAACTTGACTTAGGGTCAACGAACTGGGTTTTAAAGTAGTCAACCCTACTGCTAAAAAATTTAAACGATACCCAACTTTGTTGCCACGACTTAAGAACTTAACATGGCAACCACTTATCTGTGCATTGGTAATTAAAATTGTATATCTCATTGAGATGCTCGAAATCGGTATGAAATGTGGTGTTTTGTTCTCTTGGTTGGATAAAAGTTTTAGAATTCTCGATACTTTACTTTGTATTCAAAGGTATTTTTGAATTATTTCTTTGTAAAACTTCAAAATTACAGTCTTATTAAGTTTAAAACAGTGGACTGAAAGTTCAGAATGATAAAAAGTGAAAGTATATTTCAACTATTATACGTTGGGTGTTTTTAAAACATTATTAAATTAAACTACAAAGCGGCTCGCATGTTTGTTTATTATTGAAGTAAATATTATTTTTAAGCTCATTTTTACGTCGACAACAGCTTAAAGGGCTATCCAAAAATAACGAAATTGATCAGTCAATGAAGCATTCATAAATGGATGGACGCGAGTTATAAATATATGTGTCAAAGCCTGGCCGGTGATTTCAGCCTACAGGGGACGTTTTTATTTTAGCAGAGTGAAATACGGATGAGACGTATTACTCTATTAATTAACAACAGTTTTTCAGAAGCTTTTTGCATAGCAGGTGGAAAAAATAAAGCAGAAAATTTAAAAAATATTAATTATTTTAAACACATTGAAATGTTATGAAAATTGCTCAATCATTTTAGATTGAATTGTTAAGACGAGCACTTGAGCTTTACTATGAATAATTTTGCGAAATGTGTTTTTGAATCTAGGCACTCAAATTATCTTAATTCTGCAAGGAATCATGTGACTATTGATTGAATAACGTAATAATGCACAATGCTCTCATACTTAGGTACATCAAAACACTAATACTGGGGTTAAAGTAATATTCTTAAAGGTTAAACTTCTATAAATATTGACGACCTGAGTGGTGCAGTGGTCAACATGCTACCACACAAGAGGTCCCGGGTTCGATTCCCGACCGGGCAGAAATTGAAATGATGTATTTTATTTCTGTGTCGGGTCTGGGTGTTACTATGTATAATAATTATGTATTTAAAAAGTATATAAGTAGTATATCACTTGTCTAGCACCCATATTACAAGCTTTACTTAGTTTGGGGCTAGATCGCGCTGTGTGAAATTGTTCAGGCATTTATTTATTTAATTATCACCATGACAGATACCAAGAATTAGGCTATAGACTTAAGGACAGTGGTCTAAACACCATGTTGTATTGACTGCTGTTTTTGAACCGCAAAAGGCTTGAGCTATACTAAATCAAGAAAACTATATAGCATGAATCAAAATGCCATTTTATGAGCATGAGCGATAGCAGGTTGTCCACGAAAATAGTTTTAGATAGTGCATTCGGAGAGTCTGTAATTTTTCTTAACAATATTTATTGGTTAATAAAACATGCAGTGCATCCAGTCCCAGTTTTATCTGGTCGATAGTCGATACTCCAGGAATAATTGTACTCGTTCCACGTCCGAAATAGAGTTGTTTGAAGAAAAGTTGCAGTGCTCGCTTCGAGTGATAGAAACGATAGGTAGAAAACACTAAATCGATTCTGCAGGATTTATATTTATTTGATCTTATTTACCTATTGGCTTAGCTTTTAATATTTCTGAGATATAAATACGAATATAAATGCTATTGGTTTAGCATTTATACCGGTAATTTAGAATATAAGTAGATTTTAATTTGGAGAAGATTCGAGGCGTCTATATAATTAAGGACGCCAGTCCATTTTCATACAAACGAAGTATCTTTGAAGCATTCCTTTTTCGCCAGGGATTGACCGAGCGGTGATCTGGTGATGGCCATCCAGGGAGTGAATGGAGGAGATCCAGATTGCTATACACACCCAAGTGATCTGATCAGCAATCTAAGAGATGTAAGGATATGTTTAAAAAAACCACGAATGTAGCATAAAAATGTATGAAAATCTTGCAACTGTAAAATCTGATCCTAACATTTCTTAGAATGCTGATCAGATCAGATGGGTGTGTATTGCGATCTGTATCTTCTCCATTCACTCCCTGGATGGCCATCATCAGACCACAGCTAGTTCGATAGCGGAAAACCAAGACTTCAAAAGTACCTTGTTTGTATGAAAATCGACTTGTGTCCTTAATTATGTGGCCACCGCTATATGTAAAGATACAAGTGTCCTATTAACCACCACCTGACTGGACGAATGTATTGGTTAAGTAACTAAATTGTAATTATTTTAATTTTATTTTATTTTGATTCAGATATTTTTTATTAATTATATTATTTTATTTTATTTATTTTATAATATTCTAAATTGTCATTTTTATTATTGAATTTTAAAATTAGATTGTAATTGTAAAATATTGTAAGGAAGTGGAATGCAATGTAAATAGAATATGGAACTGTTTGTTTTCTGAACTAAAGTATTATTATTATTACTTAATTCTTTCCGAAATGGGAAACGGATTTTTACGCAGACGAAGTCGGTGGCTAAAGGTAGTAGGAAAAAAAACTGTTTATTTTAATTTTTTTAATGCTGAAACAGTAGCATGTCAAATTATGAACTTTTGCTGTCGTGTAATGAAAATGTAAGCTTGAATTTCAAAGTCGGAAACGTTCTTCCCCAATTAATGGCTGCTGCTGATAGAGGGAAAATCTTAACTTAAACTTACGATAAAGTTTTGAAAGTCGCTTGTACGCTGTAAAATTCCTACTTAATGACTGCGTTGTAGATATCACAGTGTCCTAACTAATTATCGATTCTATTTATTCACATTTTGGTACAGTTACAATGAAAATACATTAAGTACTAAGGAGGTAGATCTTTTAATAGAGTTGACACTTAATCATAGGTTATGCACAGGATTTTATTTGATTTCACTTTTCACTTAAATTAAAAACTTATAACTACATTAATCATTTACAGAGGTGCCAAATTTTAAATGGTTGGAAGACGAAAATAAGTAATCAGCGTGAAAATTCCAGATCAGTCGAGTTATTAGAACTATTTTGACAATACCTTCAAGAAGTATTGATAGAGAACTTTAAAGTTTTCAACGTTTTTTGACTTTCGATGTAAGTCCCGCGCTTAATAAGGGCATCATGGTCACTGTAGTTAGTGACTCATTCCGTGGCTTACTTACTTCCTCTGTGACATTGGATTAGTTGCTCAGTGGTTCTGATAAGTTTCCGGTGCGGTATTATGATCCCTTAACTTTCGTATGTTAGGAAGTTGTGTTCGATATCTAATCTACAGCTTCTACGACTGCTACCGACATAATATTATTGAAAACATTGGCCATATTAGTTGCTTAATCATTTCAATTTCGATACTCTTTTGGACAAATATTTGTGAAATATATATTTGGAATAAATATATTTAGGTTAGTGATTGGAAGCATCCACTGTCACCGCGTAACAACTATGTAGTCAGGGTTTTGTCTCGAGACTCCTTTACGGCATTACCCAATGTAATGAGATGATCAAATACTTACTATAATAATACAAATCATTGTGGCGTACAACAGAGTAGAGAAGAATAAGGCGATAAATAACTTAGAGTAGGTAACAACGCCTCACACCTCTGTGGAAGAGAAAATTAGGCAGCAGCATTTTCGCGACTTCCTAGCTCGGAGGTTATGCATCTTGCAGTAGACTATGATGGTTTGTTATTTATAACGACAATGATATACTTCCTACTTAATATGCTATCATGACTGCTCAGTAGAAAGAGCGTCGTATACTTGTTCAATAGTAATCAACATCTTCATGTTTCGAACATCCTTACTTTATTAATATTATACTTGTTTGTTTATGAAATTTAGATTTTTCGCATTCACAATGCTATTTTTATATTAAGATAAATAATATTAAAAAAAATACTAGAAAAAATTTACTCACCCGTAGCACCTCAGACGGGACTCGAACCCGCACCCTAGGGATTCCGGCCCAATGCACTGTCCAATTATGCTACCGAGTCGCTTGTTTGTTTGTTACGCCTTCACGTCTTAACTACTGAACCGATCATCACGAAATTTTGCATACACGTTGTCAGGGGTACAGAGAAGGACATAGGGTACCTTTCGTTCCGAAAAAAGAATTGTTCCCGAGAGATAGCAAAAAAACTTTCCACGCAGACGAAGTCGCGGGCGGTCGCTAGTTATAAGAATATAAAAATAACACCAAAACATTGTCACGTGGACAACACCAAAGTGATTGTGACCGGGTCGGGTTTTTTAACCGACTTCAAAAAAAGGAGGAGGTTCTATGTTCGTCTGTTTATTTGTTTTTTTTTTTTTTTTTTTTTTTTTATGTATGTCCACCGATTACTCGAGAACGGCTGAACCGATTGACATGATTCAAACACCACTTTATCAGGTTTGTTCCCCAGGTGGTCCCATTTTTTTTAATTTTAAATCGGTTCAGTGGTTTTTGAGTAATCCTGAAAATACTGTAATTTTTTAGGTAACTTTTGCACGAGTTTCAACGGCTCTTCAGACATAACTTCTTTGTTTATAAACCGATTGAGATAATTCTTATTTTGTTAGTAAAGGGGTTACTTTAAGGGTGTTTTCATTAAAATTTCCTGCACATTGGACCTTGGACTTCGAAGATACTCAAGAGAACTCTTCAAAATCAAATTGGATAGTGTATTAGTGATTACTCTACGGTATTGAAAGGTTTCGCATCAGCCATTTTTAGTGTCACTGTTGGGGCTGGAATACAAGCCTTACTTATGGGCTACTGAATAGGATGGACCATAACCCACCGCGCGGGCCCAATGCGGATTGGTGGGTGTTAATGAGTGCAAATGTAGCTGAGACTAACGGCTTAACGTGTCTTCTGAAGCACGGAGGAGCTCGCGATAATACACTTTGGTCACCCACCCCATGACTAACCCTTGCTAAAATTAACAGCGCGAAAAGTGGAAATTGAGTTATTCGGAGTATTATACGAGTACCATTGAAAAGTGTGAAATATGAATAAAATATATTTATATCATTGCTTACATTTACTTGTACATACCTACCACAAAAAAGTGAAAAATAAAAAAGCTTTTAAAAATTAAAAAGAAAAACCTCCTTCAAAAAACCTTCAAAAAATTGCTATAGAAAAACAGCTTCAAAAAGCAACAGCTCTAAAAAGCAAGAAATAATATTCAAATCTGCATAATTACCACTATTCAAGTAACTACGCATATCTGATATTAAAAAAAACGTCTTATGAAGTCGGGTGGGGCTT
Source organism: Catoptria pinella (assembly GCA_963556745.1). Lineage (NCBI taxonomy): Eukaryota > Metazoa > Arthropoda > Insecta > Lepidoptera > Crambidae > Catoptria > Catoptria pinella. The sequence goes on along the minus strand of OY750775.1, from coordinate 5,051,687 downwards.
TAAGATTTAAAAAATCAAATTGAGATAGAGAAACCACTACAAATGTTTATATAAATTAAAAAAGGAAAATATCTTTCAGCCCCACCCGACTTCAAAAGACGTTTTTTTTAATATCAGATATGCGTAGTTACTTGAATAGTGGTAATTATGCAGATTTGAATATTATTTCTTGCTTTTTAGAGCTGTTGCTTTTTGAAGCTGTTTTTCTATAGCAATTTTTTGAAGGTTTTTTGAAGGAGGTTTTTCTTTTTAATTTTTTATGACAGATGTCACGGTAATTGGCCGGGAACGGCAGTCCGCAGGGACCCTTATAATACCTGCTGAGCGATTATAAACTTTAATGCTTTGACCGAATTACTGTTGGGGAGTATTATTGCTGTCGGATGCGTCCGCGTTCAGTCTTACATGATCACGCGTGGGTTAATTAAAAATAATGTGTTGGTGTACCTCCGAGCCGAGTTGTTTATTTGCTTTGGCTTTGTTTAGCTGTTTTGAGTCATTTTGTATTGTTATTTACATTATTATTAATGGATAATGGAATATTATTATTACTCTCTTAAATTCCATGAAAAGGAGCCTTTAATTTAGTATTATCTGCTTAGCTTTGTAATTAAATAAGACTCCAGTCTCTTTTACCAATTAGATATGAAGTTTTCAAAGTATATTCTTATTTCTTATGTAGGTACCTAATTAACAATCTAGTTTTCGTAATGATCACATAATGAATCTTCCCAAATGAGCGCTAACTGAAAGTTTAATTTCAGTGAACGAATATTTTCAAAACTATATTTGTACACTACTAATTCCACGCGTTCACCAATTAATATTACAACAAGAGCAACACCCACTTACGGGTTAACCGCACAAAAACCAAACAAATAAGCGTCTTGTCACAAACTACTTAAGTTGTAAATTGCATCGAAAAGTTTCAGTAAAAACCAATTCCCACATGAGTGATCGCAGCAGTGGGGTCAAAAGTTGAAGTTGGTAAAAAATCGGGGACGCGCCGGCTGGTTGGCACATGGCGGCAATACTAAAGCGTTTAATAAAACGGGCCTCACTTCTTTCCATCAGATTTTTTCCCGATGAACGATGGCATTTGAAACACTGGCCGAATCTTTGATTGGTTCGGACTTGTGGAGGGTCGATGATCGCTTGATTAATGCTGAAAAAGCTTGGGATCTCTGTGTTGCAGAAATTTAAGATTCAGAGTTTTTGATGGAGAGGGCCTAGCCAAAGAACATTTGTAAATCTTCGTTATCGCTTCGCTTTCGAAACATGTATGGGATTGACATAAGGTTTCGTTAACAATCGAATTCTTAAACGTTTCTTTGGCTGGCTATCAATACTTAATCAATACTTATTTATTGCATTCCATAGTTTGACTCGTTCTCCTTTGCGTTGTATTAAAAAAACCGTGATTCCCTCACAAGTAAAATAGATAATAAAACTGATAAAGACGTTGTTTGTTGTACCTAACCTACTATGTAATTACTAACGGTTCTTGCAAAGCTGCTAACAACAACATCCTAGGAACGCCGCATCAACTTACAAAAATTTGAATTGTTGAGAAATATTAAAATTTATCATTGAGCTTTTGGAAACTTTTTGCTTTAAAATAGCTTCGAAAACAAACAAACAACACGTAAGTCGCTCATCTGTCAGCCATTAAAACGGTCATTCGATCGTTTGTGTCAAAACTTTAGGAATAGCAACAAAATTATGTTCCGAAACAAAACTAGGCCACAGCACTCAGAGTTCAAAGAAATAATTAGTTTGCAAACTTAACAATTTGTGTTTGAAAGTAATAATTAATCTGAAAGATATCTATAAACTTGTTCAAACGAAATTCCGACGCTGATTTAAATCTGATCCTGCGCAATGTCTGTCAGTAAAAAAGTTATGGAAACAGTTGTTGAATTTGCTTAAACAAATGTTTACTTGTCTTCCATTGGAAATTATTGTATCAAAAATTATTATGATAAAGACAAATTTAACAATGTATGATTTAACGCAAAATATAGAAGAATATTGTACAGTCAGCGGCACGTCAGACTATACATGTTGACCAAGGTCTCAAAGGACCGTCTTTATGCCGTACGTAATAAAAGCTGTTTTCGTAGTTCAACTGTTTAACTTACCGTGCTGTTGTGCGTACGCATTCAAAGTTGAAACAAAAAGTGCGAATCGATAATGTTCAATTATGTATTTTCCTATAAATAAAATAAAGTTCCTAGCCACAAGAGAATTTCTCATTGTCACTTTAATCATAAAAACAAACCGTATTTTGCTAAAACTCTTCTTGATAAATTAAGGTACCGTTCCTCCGGAAGAAGGCGATGAAAAACTTGGAGATTGTTTTAAAGCACCCTTTATAATTCGGATATCATGTTTCCTGGCAGTCGACGTTTTGTATTCAACTCGAAAAATATGATCTAGATAAATCCTGGAGTTTATAGAAAAAAAGTTTGTAAACTCTAGTAACTCGGAAGGTTTTTGGACGGAATCGGTAATTAGGTACAAATAAAGTTAAACTTTTGTTTGCTTTGGTGGAGCGAAGCCGAACTTTCATTCAGTAGTTTACCGCGATTCTGTATTTACAAATCTAGGTATTTGTTTATTCAATTTTGATTTCCAGTTTGGATCGACAGTGATTAAAGTTTCACGTTTTATTGATTTTGTACAAAAGTATTATTTTTAGATAGCAAATAACTTTATTCCATTTTATACACTAAGATAATGTATATAGTGTACGTCAGTCATTTGACAGTTTGCGTTTTGTGTGATAGGAAGATTTGACTTTTCGGGTTGATGTCACTTATCGATTTTCATCTAATATTTTAATATTTAATGTCAATAGAAGCACGAAATGTATTTTTTGGAATGAAACATTCAGGATTTTAAATTTTAAAATAAAAGTAAAGATCTAAACTTGGAATAATAAAAGCACTTATGTATATGGTCCCATTTTATTGCGGTTAAATTTAGGTCTTCGCCGGGAAGAAAGATATAATTCTGTGTCATCAGTACATAAGACAGAAGTCAGAAACATCTTTCTTTTTCTCTTATTAACCATAGAGGAGTGGTGACCTCTTTGCAGACGCCACATGTACTATGTTCAAATATGAGGTTTGTTTTTATCATCAGATTTTTAGTAGAGTACTAACTAATCATAGTTATTTTGCCGTTTGGAATACACACATTTGCATTTTGCATTCGCATACCTGCATCTACGGCGCGGCGCTTGCCTCAAATTACTTACTGCGGATCTTAATTACTGTCATCCGGCCACCTGATGTTTGTCCGGTCCTGACTGGCTCGGTCTCGTCTGCAAGTATTGCACTAAGGGGTCGGTGAACTGTGGTCATAGATTATTATGTTATTGGAAGTAAGATGATTTTCATCTTTTTCTATTCCTAATTCTAGTTTTGTATTTTCTTGTTCGTTTTTTTTATTCGAAAATGAATTGGAACTTGCGGCAAACTCAAAATGTATTACATCATGTTAGACTGATGAAGGATCATTTGCTGTTAAGTTCCTTTGTTTTGTACAAGGCTTAGGTAAATGATTGACAGAGAATCTTGGATCAAAATCCATTGCCCGAACTCTGAATATCGTTCTAAATAATAATTATAATCAAGATCTTTTTGTTAAACTCATTTTTGATTAAAAATGTGGTTTGAAACTCAAAAGTCATTTAGCATCCGATTTGACATTTTGATTGTCAAAAGAAATTACCAGCTCCACATACAAAGTGATGACAAAAAGCATTCGTACGCTCTACGCTGTGATGCAACCACATCCTCAGTAATTTTTGTGCATCCACAGACAGTTTCCCACAAATTACTGCAGATCTTAATTACTGCCATCCGGGCTAGCCTGCATTGTTTGCTCGCCACTAACTGGACAATTGCGACTGCACTCAGCACAGCACTACAGCGGTGCACTGTCACGGGGTCGATGAACTCACTGATTTTTACTAGACAATTGTTTGGTGTGGATATCAATTGTTTAAATTTCTTCAACTATGAAAACATTCGTTTATTCTTAGAATGGACCAATGTATTCTATTTGTTATGGGACGCTCCGCTATGTGATATAATTAACCCTAAAGATTGTATAAAGAAAAGACAAATTACAAACAACTTGTGTTCAATGAAATGTTTTGAATTCATGTAAAAGCAAAAGTCTTTCTAACAGCAAATTCAGTCTCCCAAGAAACATTACCTACAATGTTGGAACCAGACTAGATACAGTTAGTGCCCTACAGTGAAAGTAGGTCCTAGTAAATATCAGCTTTCCATAATATGATCGAGCGGGCGAAGCATTATGGCGGCTAACTGAGCGGCAGCGACCACTAATACTCGACATTATCCGTACCAGACACTCTATCATTTTATCTGGTTTGCACCGATAACTTGCAGCCGTTTTCCTAAGCGTTTGACGGCAACTAGAATATATTTAATATCCTTAGCTTTGAATTTAAAATAAAAGGTCTGGCTTTTTCTTAAAAGCCAGAAATATGCATATGCTGGTATAAGTTTATCAGAAGTTATTAAATTAACATAATTCCCAGTAATGTTTTATTTTAAAGATACAATCTTCATGTCATATTATATACGAGTATGTCGGTCAAGATAAGATCTTTGTTTCAAAATAACTTGCACCAACCATTAGAGCATTTATTTACAATAGAAGATAAATGAAGTCTTCGTGCAATTGATATCTATTATTATTACCGAGACACTGACCAAAGAGATCATATATAACTTGAAAGATAACATAGATTTTATCGCGGCAGACGCTCAATATCCCTCAGGATGCCGCACAAAAGACTTAGAAACGTTCCGCACAAAAATGCTACGTCAGCTTAAAAAACACAATGACCGTTGGCCCGATAATACATCCCTAGCAGTTGGGAACTGATCACAGTGCGGTCCCGAAAATAACGAATGATTCGGGAAAATCTAACCCCATGTATTGCATCACCAGTTCAAAGGATCCCCTTCGTAATTCTCATAAACCTGCCAAGAGCATGCCAAATTCCACCTTGTGATCTAACACATCCCGCTCAATTTGATTTTGCGTGGGCGTTTAATTTACTTCCTTGATCGTTTGCGTTACTTAGTTTTAACAAAAGAAGAAAAGAGCATCTGTCATAAAAAGACGAATGAGTGAATCTACTAAACTTTTCATTAATATGGTTTAAAAATTAGTCTGGCAATTAGAAACATCGTTCAACAGTGACGGGATTGGCCAGCTCTTAATCACATACTAAAATCATCTCAAACCATCAGAGATCTCATTTCGCTGGACGCTTTACACTCTTGCTTTCGCTTTCAAGCGAAAGGGTATTCAGAAAATTTAATTTCCGTTGACAGATCGAACCATTTCGTTCCAATGTGGTGAACGCTGAACGTAATTGGGTCAGCTTTGGACAAAAGACGCTGACAATGTTATTATTAGCGGATCTCTTCATTCACTACCATTGATCAATCATTCCTTTTCAGTCGAGGACAGTTGGAAAAAAGTTTCATTTGTATTCTTGGCACCGTGAAATATGAAAAAGAAAATGGGTTACAGAATCTCGGGTGAATGTTGCGAAATAACAAAAATATGTAGTGTGAATTATGAATACTTATCAAAGTCTGAATGATCTGTAGCGAAATGAACTATATGACTGATAAATTATAACAGCATTTCTGAAATGTTTTCTCGTAATTACACTGCTCATCTATTTGTAAATAGCGTCTTGTCTATAGGATAATTAATCACGAACGCGTTCCAGTTTTAGCAAGTAATGAATCGGAAAGATTAAGACGCTGTGCCGAAGAAAAGGAATCTAATCAACGGTTCAATTTACACAAATCGTTCGGGGCTCTCAAACGTGTGAAGTAAGGATGTCTCCGTTAATCTAGCCAACAGATTCAGTTGCCGAGCTAATAAATATCGCTGCGGACCCTTTCCATTGACCTTAGGTTTTCATCATTGGGTCACATTGCAAGTTGACATTTGAACTTTGGTATTATTTTAGCGAAAATTTCTTTAGCTCGAAAAGGCTCGACATATTAATAATAACTTTTAATTATTAAATGTTCATTGATTGAATGAAAATCGTAAAGAAAACCTTATTGTTTTGGATTTAACTTGCTTATTTATTATAAAGTCACTATGCGAAAAAAATACGTGTCGGAGTTCGTTTAAAGGTAATTGTTTAACAGAGGTCAACAGATTCGATCTGTAATTTAAGGTCGACGGCCAATTGTGGGGCAGACGTAGGGCAAACATTAACCAGGCTCCAGCTATGTATTTAGCTAGGTCCTAGTGCAATGTAAACACTATCTAACCCGTGTTTACCTTATTTAGAATATCTAATGGATTATGCTGATTATCTTGATTGTTGTTTGTGATGGAGGTTTTAATGTACCCCTAGGAAAATGGATTGGATTTTCAGTGTTAGCAATAATAATTTACAATGTCAAAAGTTGGTTGAACAATGGAGTTATTGTGAATGAAGTAAAAAGACGGCCATTTTTTGTATGCCGAAGAAAATGCATTTACGCATCCCTCCCCTCTCCCCCTGCAGGTGAGCGGGAGGTTCGTATGTGGGACTCGCCAGGAGGGAAGTAAACAGGCGGCCTGCCACGGTTGGATGGCCCCCCTCGCCGGCGGCGACACGCGGGCCTAACTCCAGTACGCGTTTATTGGTTTTACACAAGAAGTTAATAGGTAGCATCTTAACATTAATTTTACGATCACGAGTTGTGCTACTCGAAATCTTTTCTTTATAACATTGTCCTCTTTGCCAGATTTGGTGGCTAATGTGTAAAGTTGTTTGTTCTGCAAATCTAAAAAGTTGCGATTCTTTTCAGATTTAGCTGCGTAGTTGTGATACTTTAGGTGGAAAGTTTTGCTATCTTTCGTTCGGTTTATGGATTCCATATTTTTGGCGACTAGCGAAATGCAAAACAAAAGCAAACCGAGATACAATTTGAAGACAACATATTAAAATAGTACTTTAGTAGGTAAAACATCTTGAAATTTGCGTACCAATGTTTTTGGGATCGGTCAATAAAAGCAAAATCCGATTCATCCAATGCTACCGAAAAGAGGCTTGTAATGCACAATTGGTCAGACAGCGACCGCCGTTTTCGTGAGACGATATCTTTTGGCAAATTGATCGCAGATACAAAAGAGTTCCTTCACGAAGACCTTTTCCCGCCGACGGTCCTGTCAGGTCCAACACAATGCCAGCCGAAGCCTACCCTAGCCCCTTTCAATTGTTCGTCTGCCGACGTATTCCAAGAGTCGGTAACAAATGGCGCCGATTCCCGATACCGTTCCAAGTAAAGAAATAAAAAGAGTTTAGGCAAAGTTTAATTTCCGCACTGTTGCCGACTGTAGGAATTTGGCGAAAATATTTTTTCTTTCGCACAAAGAAGAACTTTTTAATTGAGTCTCAAGAAATGAAGACTTATCGGTGGTCTTGAAGAGACAGTTTCGCGGAATCTTGATTTGGCAAATTGGAGTATATATTCATAGAATATTATCGGATAATTTACTAAGTATCAACAATTTCAAAATACTTAAAAAAAATATTATGAAACTAGATAGGTATTCTGTGTAGGTTGATGAATAGAACCTAAATTAAAGTATAGGTTCTATTAAATTAATAGAACGATAAATCTTTCTCTTTCTTCGGTCGGCAATGAAAAATGCGTAACAAGTGTGTTATTCAAAAATGTAAAAAAATACTACAAAAATCCTAGTGGCTCTACCAAAGAAAATATTTGGTTAAATAAACGCCGTATTTTGGACCGTACAGCTACGACTAGATATATTGCAGTTTCTGCTGGTTTCAAGCTGAAAATCCAATTCAAATATTGGATAAGCAATAAACTATATCGGGATTCACACCATGTACCTGTTTATTTTTGAGACTCCGATATTTCGGCGCAGTTGCATGCGCCATGGTCACGGAAGAACTTAATATAGTTTATTCTAATAACGTCAAAAACCATGGAAATTTAAAACATTATATTGGATAAAAAAGCACAGGAAAGTAAAATTTTGAATTATAAATTTTACTCAAATAATAGTTTTCAAATGTTTTCCGACGATCATTTTGATACCAACATGGTGCTCTAGATGTTTTGTATTTTATTACTGTAGTATGTACGATACGATTTGCAATAATTGAGAACTGAGTTGTTGTATTGTTCGTAGGTATAATAACAACCACGAGAACAATGGGATTTAATTAAAGTTTTCAGGCAATAAGTAGCTTTTTTTTCTCAATCATAATATTTATTTATATTCAAGAAGTATTTGAATACTTGAGTCCCAATAATAAATGTAAAGCTATATTGCCTTGATGTCTACCACAAAAATAGATTTATATCTACGAAATATAATAACTGGTCTCTCTACACTTTGTAATAACGTTGCTTAAAGTGAAATCGTATACATATTGGCGGTTTTAATATAATTCTCTTTGAAATAACGACTTATGTAATTTTTTTATGGGAAAACAGTCACAATCGGTCTTTTTGTGGTTAATAAAAAAGAAAGAAAAGTTGAAAACAAAAACATTTATTGGCCTCAACAAAAACATAAACATAACAAATACAGAGAAAAATAAAAAGACTAATATAATAAATAGGTAAGGATCTAAAAATTTATGAAACTTAGACTTAAATCAAATAGAAATCTTCATTGGAAGCTATGTGATGCGTTATACCTATGTATTATGTAGGTATCCAAAATTAAAAATAGCAAAAGATATTCGAATAAAACGAATCTTCGTCTCCGACTTAGTTCCATAACTAAATACGAATTACGTAATAAGAACAAATTATCTTCAAAGAAAGAGTTAAGTACCTATTTGCACCAAATTAGGTTCATACCATATCTTTTAACTAGTCTAATAGTCTCTTACGCTTTGTTGGGTAGATGAGAGATTTTAATACAGATAAGTTTGGGAGCAATGTCTTTCATCTAATTCAAAGTTATCTCCGTATGGTCAATCGTGTGGACCCGGATGTTTAAGGTCATGGTGATCTTTTGTTTGAGCTCTGATTGTTGGAGATATCATCGGTGGTTTGTGAAGTCAAGTGGTTGGATTTTCTTGTGCACAAATAAATGTTAGAATTTTATGAACTATTGTCATTATGAATTCATTTCTTTCAAGATGTATAGGGAATGGGATACATAGGTTTGGTAAAACACATGTTTCTAAAACCCTGTCAACTACGTAAACTTTTAAAAACACTTTAAAACTATAAAACACAAAAATATTTGTATTGCATAAAGGTTATTGATGAGCCAATAACAATCATTTGTATGAAATAACACTTAAATAGTTATTCCCATAAGGAAAGGAAAGAGTTGAATAACACAAACGTCCTTAGCTCATGCTCGAAAATAAGTAAAAAAGTCACGCTCCCCTTATAAAATCTAGAAAGCTGCATCTGTGTCCTGGGAATCTGAGTCCAGTAGCGTCATCTTTTCTTCAATCTTATATTACCTACTTTCATGTTGCGCCAGCAAATTGTCTTTATCTTCAAGAGAATTTCAGAATTTACGGCCCATAGAGCTTTGTTTCAAAGTTTATCTACACTGTTTCATTTTTAATTTCACTATTCAGATTAGAAATTCTAAAGACGGTATTTGTAATGAATTCACTGAACTGGTTCTTGTGGAATTTGCTATTCTAATATTGGATTCAATTTTGAATTTCATTTTAAGAATTATAAAGTGCTTAGAGTCGGACGGCTTAAAATAATAAAAATGAATACTTTTAATTTTTATGATCTTTTGAGATATCTTGGTTAAAGATGATATTTATTATACTTAGCCAAAAAAGATTAGCAAGTGACAGACAGCATAAAAAAGTAATCTCTTTTTTATTGAAAGGTTTATTACACTGAAGAGCTTTCATGATTAAAAGAGATATTACTTTTGATGCAATGGTATTAATTCGACTAAAATATTAACTCTTACTAGTATTAAAATATTAACTAATATTAGCAGTTATATAGGGTATATGGTTATTTGAAACAATGACAGCAGCACATTAAGTTTTTTTTTCTATATTATCCCGTTCGGGAATCCAATTAGTCACTTCAAAGCTGCCGCCACTGTAACCGGTATGTTAACCTTAAAATTTCAAAATAATATTTAAAGTTTATTATAAGTTCATGTAGCCATATGGTAAATTGACGTCGCCATTGCAAAAACTCCGGAAGGGCCCGCATCTGCCAGTGGGAACCAGACGCTTATCGACGCGCAAGATTTTGTTACGCAAATTACAGTGAGATAGCGGCGCTTTAAAAATAAACATTTCTCGTTGTTTCTTTGAAATAAAGAACAAATGTAACTGGAAATGTTTATTTTCCTCTTTATGTGTATATTCTCCTTATCCATAAGGAAATCCTGTGTCCCAGCAGTGTGGACATTAAAATTTGCTGCTGATGAATTGTAATTACAAAAAATGGTATCATCTACTTGAAACAAGACAATAGTTTATTCTAAAAAAGGAGAAATATTTTAAAATATAAGATCAGTCACAGAAAGTCAGTTTTATGATGCAATACTATTTTTGATTACATAATTAAAATTTCTTAATTTTTTTATTGGAAAAAATATATGCATAACGCTATTCATCTAATATTACATCAAAAGCGAAAACATTTTCAATTTCTAATAGACAATGGGTTATTAAGAAATAAATGTAAAACATTGCTGGTAACTGTTAGCGCCCCCCAACCTCCCAGTATTCTATTGTACTTTTCTTAAGTCCAGAACCTTCTCGAGGCAATGGGAATTACGTGACTCTTTGTGAGGAACGCCTTATAAATCCTCTCACCATCTGGAGTCCATTGAAAAAAACCATTCAAGTAATAAATCCGAGTTCTTAAATTGCGAACCAATAACTATGCATCGACATTTGATCGCGCTGAATAACCGTCCAGATGTAAAAGATTATGAGATATTGTGAAGCTCATTTCTTTTTGATCCAAAGAAAGGATGATGCCGATTTTTCTATGAGAGTTAGGTCATGATTGCGCTTTGATGAAATTACTCATATACTTTAGGAATTGGCTCGAGATTATGTGGGAAGAATTTCATTAAATTATAATGCGGGAGAAAAGAAAAATCTCAATCTCAAGAAGTCGTTTTGAGGTTATAATGTTTTGACATTTTCGTATTAAATTAAATGACGTTTTTTTATCTGCCTCTTTTTATTCATCCTTGTAGGTAGGCAAAGGCTAAGCCATACAGCCTCGCCATGACATATGTTATTATGTCACAGATAAACTAGTTCTTGGTAAATAATAACGAACATGACACGATCAAGTGCAATGAAAAGCCTTTACATTTTTCTTCGAATAATCGACTAGGTAATCAATATTATTAGAACCTACGTTTAATCGATTGATTGTTATCGATTATCGATACAAGAAAATAATCGATTACTTATCAGATAATCAATTATTTTGTCTTCGATTATCATTCCTAGTCCTAGTATTGTCTGACTGTATTTAAAAAAAAAAAAAAAATTGTCTATTACCCTTTGCGTCCCGACCATTAGATATTTTTTCTATTAAGTGGTGCGCTCCGTCCGGTGCGTCGTTTTCAGTCGTGGCAAGTTCTTGCAAAGCAACGGTTAAAGAGGACGTGTATAAGATGGGTGACCATTGGTTACTGCGGTAACAAAAGATAAGCAACTTTAGGTTTTCGGACTTATGTACATATTACTATGATGATCCTACGATACATATACTTCATTTTGTTGCAAGATTAGATTAATCAAGAACCAATGATTAATATTAAAATTTACTTTTGTTCATATCCTGTATCATATCGATCGAGCACAATTTTCAATTATCACCAAAATTGATAAGCTGTCGGTTAAAAGACATTTTCTTTTGTAGCCGATTCTCAAATTCTTTCCATCTGGAGCGTATCGCGGAATAAAAGTTTCGATTAAAAATAAGAATTGATATCGTTAGCGATAAAATTCTGCGATACGAGACGTCTCTCGCTATCGGCAAGTTGACAGTGACTGATCGCCGACTGGGCCAGGCATCCCCTCCCCCACCTAAGGGTTGCCCACTTTGCAAGAAAAGGTAGAATTTAAAACAGTTTGTACTATTTCTTTTACACAAAAATGAACATGGGATTTAAACTACATAGATACTAGATATTCATTTACCAAATATTGTTCGAAGTTTTACGTATTACCTATTCTTTGGTATAATTTTATTGTTTTCTATACACTTTACAATTTAATTGAAAATTCAGAGATTTTTTTGAAGAAATAAAATTGATGTGTAGCTAAATAATCTTCATTTATGTTCTATCTGAAATTAAACGACAAAAGCAGACATAAGTTTTATATATTTCATGGAAAAGCTCCAACATCGCAAGTTCGCAACCCTATTGTGCCTTCAGAGCCATGCGAGAATTTATTCTTTGAAAGAAAATTCGCATTCTCGTGTTGTCGAGGTCGATTGAATGTTGTGAGTGGTTACGGGAATGCTGCGTACGCGAAACAATCGACGATCGGCCACTGGTGGCGGTTAAGGCTCTCGCCTTGTTGTTGTAGAGACGATGTTCATTTATTTGTTTTCGTTTTGAAACTATTCATAAAATATATAGTTGACGAAAGAGTCGCTTGAATTGAATGAACGAAATTTTTCTCGATTTTCCGTCCACGCACACACATACATTACTTACCTATACAACATGTTACAAAAATACCCCTAATGCCGAATATGGTATATAGGGACCATCAAACCGAACATCTTTTTATGGGGCCAACTCTGAAATCGCGAAAAAAAAATCAGCTGTTTTATACATTTTGATATTTTCGATTTTAACTTTTCTATGAAACAGCTGATTTTTATTTTCGCGATTTTAGACTTGGTCCCATAGTAAAAGTTGATCAGTTTGATGGTCCCTATATACCATATTCGGCATTAGGGGTATTTTTGTAACACCTTGTATAAGCAAACTTAAGCTAAACCAGGCTATAGTAATAGCAGTTCCTACCATAACAAAACAAGTTGAAACAAAAAACAGAAGCGTTTTCATGACCGGTGTTGGTATCTAGAACACACAGATAGATGTGTGGAATAGTTTTAAGTGAAACTAATAATGACTCAAATTAAAGTTTAATCAAAAATTAAAACGTTGCTGATACTCTTTTCTCTTTTCTTCCTTTGTTCCACATCAACTTTAAAAGATCAATGTCAATATAAACTTTATAAGGACAGATCAGTCATTAACGAGTCGTTAATCGCAAAGACCGGACATCACAAGTTAGTTACCATAGCTTACAGATAAGATCTTAACAAACCACTTAACTAACACGGTGCTAAGTGACGTAGCAACCTCCGTCAAGTTGGCAAGTTATGGGCATTCGTTCGAACCCAATCGATTCAAGTTAACATGTACTCCCTGTTGGTTTACTTAATTGTTGTGGCAAAACGTATAGCGATACACTGTTAAATTAACTTGAAGCTAACTCGTGGTTACTGAATACGTGTTTGTGTTAAGAGAGCTTAGTCTGCACACTAGCGCCGCCATTGGAAAAAAATCATAGTGCTTTAATAAAGACGAAATTGTGAATTATATCTCTGTACTGTAGTGCACTCCGAAGAAGCTTTGTGGTACTTTTTATAGCTTAAGCAATATTTTCTAGCCTGACGTTTAGTTTAATGAAGTTATTTTGCGAAAAGTAACCACTTTTAACACGTTTAGGCGTGAAAAAGTACCACAAAGCTTCTTCGGAGTGCACTACAGAGAGATAACTCACAATTTCGTCTTTATTTAAGCCCTATGATTTTTTTCCAATGGCGGCGCTAGTGTGCAGATATGCAGCCTTAAATGTATTTTTTCGCATTATCTCTCATAGAGGCGAAATGACTTCATTAACTGCACTATACTCTCATAGATGGCGTTACGTGTTTACTCAGGGAACTGTCTTTTTAATATTGTTTAGTCATTATATAGATTGATTGAAGTTACTCCATGATACAAATTACAAGTAAATATATATAGGTAAGATAAGGTAAGGTAATACATAATAACTGGTAATGATATAAAGATATATTTTTTTATCAGAAACTTTATCACTAACCACTCCTGCTAATTAACCAGTCTGTACCTATTATGAGACACTAACTACTTACTTTCATCATCATTATGTCATATTAGAGTTCAATTTTCTTTAATTATAGGTATAATACAGATACATCTACGGTATTTAATAGCCCTAAATGCGTATAATGGTGGTAATAACTAGGAATTAAATTGCGCTGTCTAGTAGTACCTATATCTTTACTGAGTGTAACAAATATTTGGGAAGTCATGCGAAAACTTGTCGATATTATTGAAGGGCTACTCAAGTTATTTGTAAAGTGGTGAGGTCAATGGAAACATATTTTTTTCTAACATATTCATTTGTGGTTCTTTTTATCGCTTAAACAATATTTTTTATCCTGTCGTTTAGTTTAATGGAGATTTTTTGCGATAAGTGGCCACTTTTAACAATAAAACTCCATTTAACTAAACGACCGGCTAGAAAATATTGTTTAAGCGATAAGAAGAACCACAAAGCTTCTACGGAGTGCACTACAGAGAGATAATTCACAATTTCGTCTTTATTTAAGCACTATGATTTTTTTTCCAATGGCGGCGCTAGTGTGCAGACTATGCAGCCTTAAACCATTAAGTTCTTTTTTAAATTATTTTATCTTAAATTTTAGTTTCCTTTACGGAGCGAGGTATTGGTTTATTTTATTACCTCTCAATATTATTATTATTAATAGTACGTCACGTACGCCCTTCGAGGTTTTTAAGCTTTAATTGAGCAAGTTAGAAAGTGTGGGCCAGTAATTGCAAATAGAGTATTTGTAGGCTTGCCATGCTCGGATAAAACTTGCTCGTCGAGCATTATCTCTGCGTGGCCACACGCAATTTACCTACTTATCGACGTTAAGTTTTCTGTAATGTAATTGATCAGAGCTTTTTCCTCTCAAAAATCATTTTTTGTTCAGCATCGCTTTCTCAATGAATATTATTTAAGAGTCTAAACAACAGATTTTCTTTTACCGACGTGTTTCACGGTAGGATCAAAAAAATGCTAAAATTGATAAATGTTATTTATTCGCTTTTTGCCCCGTAATTTTTTTCATTAATATACTTTATTACGCTTTAATATTCAGCTTTCGTTGCGACTTGAATATTAATGAACAAATTCTTTGTTTCAGGTAAAATGCGCAAATAATTAACGATGATACCTATTCGGTAAGGGAGATGGTAATTTCGGGAATTTCGTAAGTACTTTTGTCAGTTGTTTTAAGCCTTCATTTGTTTTTAGTGCGAGGACTTCAACTGTTATTGTTATTATGTTTTACATCGAATATTAATCAAAGAAAATACTCCATTAAGTACAGTTTTATAATTAAGCTATAGGAATGGATGTTTGTGTGAAAGTCTGTTTTCGTTTATTTTATTATTTAACTTTAAAAATAATTAACTGTTAATACAGTATTTGTAGAAAAAGTAACATGTTTTTTAAAATAAATTCAAAACAAAACACTCTTTCTAGATTGTTTAATAGTTTTCTTTTTGAGACGGTGTAGGCTTTTATTTTTTATTAGCGATTATGGATTACCCAAGAGGCTGTATTCAATCGGTAAACCTCTTTGCTAGTATAAGCACGCTCTAGCGTGTCTATGCCTAGTCTGCAGACAAAGGCCTCTAGGGTTCTTACATATCGTGAGACGTGCATAATGTCAATAGTCCTGGGTCCCGAGGGCCACTGGTCTTAAGACCTGTCAGGCCTTATAAAGCTTAATGTGACATCTAATGGTGTTATCGTAGGCTTTGAATGACAAGAAGGCTTAAACAGACATCTCTAGACATCTATTCGTTTTCATTCAGAGATTACTAAATGTTATTTTATTATAAATACATAAAGTTTCATTTCATAGTTTATGCGCATTCCTCACTCATAATTACGTTAAAATCTCTAAAATCCAACGAAAATGGAGAAAAGTAAGTAACTTTGTTCCTAATCAGATATATTGCTATTATTGTCACATGGGTATTACCGAAAAAAAACCCGAAGCTAAAATTACATGAACAATTCACATGAACTTTTCAAAAGAAAATTTTCATAGAACATTTTCTAACTAACCGTGTCCTAGCTATATCTAATTACAACAAAACACTGAGCATTCGTCGAATTACTTTAAGTGGGTATGACAAGACGATCTTTTGTTGTATCTACGGGGAAAGTCTATTGTTTCCAAACAATATCGGAGCTATAATAATTAGCGAATTATATTATTTGCTGGCGAACGTTCATCACTCAAGCACCGTCAAGTGAGACTAATATACTTTATTATTAATGATCAACTCTCAATGTTAGACTTTACTTAGGAGCGGTTTCAACCCTTTGATGGTACAAAAAACAAGTCTAGACTGAATCTTATTAATCATGGAACACTTGGGATTGAACGTTTACTGGAAAACAACAAGTGATCAGTTTTCTTATAAGTCACACTAAGGATCAGCCGACCATTAGATCATTTCGCAGCACAATAAGATGTTATCGCTGACACGGTAAGTAGGTCTCTTAGACAATGCTAAATAATATACTAGAAAAAATTCGACTGGATACCAGTATTGTCTTAGACAGGAATCGAACCCGCGACCTTTGGAAGTCCGGTCCAATGCTCTTACAAACTGAGCTACCGAGTCACTAGTGGCATCGTCGAAATTCTTCTAGTATATCCCACTGTTACGCTGCAAGCCAGCGTTATTTCATCGAAGTGAGGAATAACCTCGACATTCAATCGAAATATCTTTTCAGATATTTTTGAAAATTGAATTAGACGAAACAGCTATTTAATTTTAAGATTTTAGCATTCACAATGCTATTATTAAACAATATTAAATAATATACTAGAAAAAAATCGACTCGTCACCATAATTGTCTCTGGCGGGAATCGAACCCGCGATCTTTGGAAGTCCGGTCCAATGCTCTTACCAAGTCATACCGAGTCACTAGTGGCATCGTCGAAATTCTTCAAGTATTTTTTCTAGTATTAATATACTATTATTAAAATAATTTAATATTGCGTAAAAATAGCATTATGAAAGCTAAAGTCTCAAATTTAAAAAGTAGGTCTCTTGTTTTATTTCAGGTATAAATTAAACATGACATTTATTTGTTTTTAAAACTCAGTGTTCTGTTATGATTAAGTTAAGCTTTGGTCAGACAGCAGCCGAGCGCGACTACGAAATGTGAGTTTTTTTTGTAATGTTTAATGCTTAGTTAAGTATGCCAGTATAATTTGGTCCCTAATTTTCATAAACCAAACTCTCTCATTACTTTGAATTAGATCAATACAAAATGAGACGTTGTCAATAAAGTCTTTATAGCAACAATAGTACTAAATGTATTCTATTCGATGCATGGAGAACTTACCTTTGTGTTAAACTACTTGACTAAACTCGGCGACGAATACTCGCACGTAGAAATTGAGATTAATAAACTTTGTACTCGGTAGAGTATGGATATAAGTAAGTTAGTGTTTTATCAAATTAGAAATAGGGAATACTCTAAGCTTATGAAGAAAGTGTTTTGTAATTAATTAATAACAAATTATGAATTCGAAAAGGCTGCAAATTAAAAACAACGCGATTACCACAACGAACCCGACCGAATTCCATTCAGAAATAGTTATTTGTAATAGTTATAGACTACTGCGCACAGTGAGTGATTTAAAAGTACGAGGTAGAACAAAAATTTGGTCTCTTAAACATACAACTTTTCACTCTACTAGCAAGAAAAGTGTTATAATTAAGAACAGTTATTTTCACGTGACTTTCCTAATAAAAAGCTAAATTCAGCATTAGAAACTTGTTATCTTAACTCTTTTGGAGTTAGATAACTATTTTCATCACTGGGCGCACTCATTTTTTGAAATATATCACAAAAATAGTTCGATCAAACCTATGCAAAACACTTTAGTGTTTTTCTCTTATTTATTAATATTCTATCTTACTTATTCGTTTACAATCTTAAAACACTAATTTGTATATTTCACAATTTTTTCTTAATTTATATTTATTCATACATGCGATCTTATCATTTCGTCCATACTTTTACGTATTATCAACCTTCTTTTTCTACAATCCTTGTTAAAAACTCAGTTAGAAATTTAAAAAACCTTGCCTCACGTTCGCAGCAAAAAATCGATTTGGCTTCGAGTTTTTACGCGCCAAAAGCGCTCTTTTCGTGCTGGAGAGGTAAAAATGATCTTTTTTATCACTAGACTCCATTTGATTTATCAACCCTTAAAGCCGGAACCTTAACAACGATGACACTTTTAGCTGTCTTCAATTTTTACATTTTTTATTAGATATGTTTGCAAGTAAGGCTCCTCACAGGGTTTATAGATCACTATCTCATAGCACAGTGATCAATTTCGATTGTAAATTTTTACGTAATTGACACTCATTGATACGAAAATTTATCGCTTTAACATGTGCAATTGAAGCGACTGTCAAATCTTCTATGAGCGGTTATATATATAAGAATAGAATAGAATCATTTATTCGCGAATACTGCGTATACACGTTGTTAGGTACAGAAATACAATTTTAGCAGTTTTAACAGTACCTATTGGTCTTTTTAATGTAGGCATGCAAATATTTATTAAAAACAGAATAAAAAAAAAGAAAAGTGATTTTAGGCAATTTAAAGTAGATACCTCGAATAAAAGTAACTATAAAAAAATATATAATATACATGACATGGTACCTTTAGGGTTTATTGATCAATAATCTTATTATGCCCAACAACTTAGGATATCACTATCATCAGCAGCTAGATGGCAGTTAAGTGAACCAAATTGGGGCATCTCTTCCGTGAAGCCTCCTTTATGGGCTATATCTCTAGCCTCCCACTTCCTTACCTGATAACATCGATTCATTATGATCAGATAAAACGTTACTTTGTTTGCGTTTCTATGTTACAAATAACTTAGGTTGGGGCAAGTTTAGGGGCGTTCCATTTTTGTCTTTGTTAACTTTTACTATTGATTCTACACTGATGTTTCATGAACTTTAATTCAGAAACTTTCCGTGTCATTTATTTTACCGATGATAATGTATTTTAAGTTGACATTACATAAAAAGATCTACGTACATGACGAAGTGCAGTACAAAATGATTATTATTGACTGTATTTTATTAGTCGGTTATGACAATTCTTCATTTTCGAGATATAAGCGCTAAAACAGTCTTAACTGCTGTCGCTAAAGTGCCATTATAAAATCAGTTCTAGCGACCAAAATTAGAACGCAATCTGTTCAGTCTACTCTGCTACTAATAAAATTATGTTAAGCTTCTAATATTAAATTCGATTATACTGAGACGTAACTAACAAACATATTATGGCTTTAGGAGAATAGTTAGTTATGTTGGAAAATAACATAATAGCTTATTGTTGTTTATGTAAACGGATTCGTCAAATAATATAAACATAAGTGTATTCATTTTCTTGCCGGGAGGTAATTAGATATTGTTTAATTACGAAAATACTAATGATTTCTACTGGATTATTGATACCACTAAAATATATAAAAGGTAAGGGTCAGTTCAATATTATTATATCGACAATAACAAACACAACTGTTTTATATAACGTTGTCTGACTATCTAGGGAAGTTGGTAAAAGAGCCAGCAACATAGCGCAAGAGCAAGATATTTAAATGTGATTGTGACGAGTTCTCAAATCAGTGACATTTGATTGATTGTAGTGACTTTTAGTTTCATACATTTTGAGCATTCTCCTTTCATTGTTTACCTTATAAGTGCTGTACCTATGTCTTTTAGATGCATATGAAAACAGCGATATATAATTTTGGCATTAATTATACGGATTCATGCGATAACGTTAATTCGCAGTGCGCAGAGATAAACTGCGGCTGCGGTGCGGTTTCTAATGAACATGTGGCTGGATATAATTATGTGTATTGGTACCTAATAAATGCTGTGCAGGTACAACTTCCACCGCAAAACCACGATATACGTGGCTTAGTGGAAATATTGGAAATATAACAATAAATAATAATCAGAGTAACCTGTCGTTGCCTCCTCTTATATTTTTCTTATACTCAAGAATGAAATCATGAAAGCATGCATTTACATGCATGCATTGAAGCATGCAAGTATGCATGCATACAAGTGAGCAAGCAAGCATGTATGCATACAAGTGAGCAAGCAAGCATGTATGCAAGCAAGGGCAGGCATGCGTTCATGCAAGTAATAGCATTAGAATTTGTTCTGTTGGAAAAAAATGAATGATTTGTAAATTTTAAGTTAGATTTCGAATTTCGATAGTAGTGTTAATTGAGACGGAATGTTGATCAAAAAAATTATCTGCTGATGATCTTGTCGTTGATTAAAAATGTTAAATGTGGATCGTATTTCAAACTTCATTACATCACACCTACAAAAACTACTTGATGTCTACAAGTGTATAATATAGATAAACAAACTGTATCCGGCAATGTATTTTTCTAGAATAGTATCATACTATGTTTAGTATTTTACGTGTGTACGTTCTTCCTTGACATTCATAAGGCTTGCGAGCCCGACACATTTTTCGGAACTATACATTTCTATATCCATTGGAAGATTGACTACAATCCCCAATAGGCTACTGGCAACAATCCTGAATGTGAATGGGGTGCGTTCCCTTACCCCCCTCTCGTTTGCTTGCAGTGACGTAATCTTTAAAGACGATAACTAATCTTCCTAATTGATCTTTTTCCTTGATGAGTTAAACAAATGAGGGAGGTGGCTACGCGATGATAGCCACTAATTGGTAGAATTTAAGGCTCAATTTCAGTTGCTGCCGATGTTGATGGCGTTTTGTTTTGTTATGAGCACGTTCTTTAGAGGATTACGTTAACCTCCTAGTCAAAATTTATCTGTAACATTCGTTGGATGTCATATTTTATCTTTTTAATTGTCAAGAGTTATTGATGTTTGTTTTAAGTAATTATGAACTTAATAACAGCTGAAACAGGTCATTTAATTGGTAAGTACTAAGCGGCTATCACTGAACCCATCGAAATCAAAGTAAATTGCTGATAAGTGTGATGTAATGTGAAGTAGGTATATTTATTCAACTTTTTAAAAGTCAGAATTCTGTTTTGAAAAAAATTTAGTAAAAATTTCTATTTTTTTTCTTTTTTACATGGAAGTTTTTAACTTGTTGTTTAACAACAGATACTCGTACCAGTGCTTTACTATAAACGATCCACAAACTAGAATATTATTGCCTGAGTTCAGTGGTTGAAGAGTTAATAATAACTATTATACAATACTACTTGAATATACCCTCCGGCCAAACTGGCAACTATATTATTGAGCAAACCTATCGAAACAAGATTACCGCCGAAAACAGGCAAATGCAGACGTCCAGACTAACCAGAAGCCTTCACAAGCTATGGAACTCGAAACTTGGAAACTCTTGGAAGGATTCTTGGAAGCTAAATTGGGTTGGGTGACAGACTAAGGGCACACAGGACAGTGGACTTTATATTTTCGTTAAAATAGATAACAATACAGCAAAAGAAGCGAATCAAAAACGTGTAAGCGCGTTCCCAAAGGGTACAACGATACCCTTTGGGAACACGCTTCGAGAATAGAAAATGTTAGCAGCTTTTTTGTTTCGTGATAAACAATTTAGAAGAATTTAGAATAGAAGAAATTTTAAAAAGCTTGATTAAAACAATTTTAATCACACATTTTTTTTAATTTATCTATCTCATAGATTCACCCTCAATCCGGCTCTAAGGAAGTGAGTGGAAACTCTAGCCACCTACATTTTGCGGAAGCTGCCCTCAGAATAGATTCATTCTGGATTTTATGGCGTGCGACGCAAGACTGAATCCATGCATAAAATAATCATATATCCGATGAAGTAACGCTTCGTAACTTGGTGTTAGTCAAGAAAATATTCGATGAGACGTGATATTTTTGCTGACTCTACTCTTATAGGAGATCTGGCAAATTGCAAATATTTATTTCTTTGAAGCTTGAGAAGCTCGATGGCGTACGCATTAACCCTGCGATTGCGGATGTCAAGCAATTTCCGCGTGGGTCGGTCATGAGATGGACCACAACTTTATGCAATTCCTCCGTGCTGCGACATTGGTCCCAGCAGCGTCTGCAGACTTTGAGACTCACCAATCCGCATTAGACCTGCGTGTGGGTTTTATGGCCCGTCCCCCGGGTGGACCTAGCAGAGGGGGCATTAAATTTTATAACAGTAATTGTAGAGCAAATTATTTCATTTGCTAAAAGTAATAGTCAAATAATTTTCCCTTAAGATACGAAACCAAATTAATATTGATTAATTTAATAGTAAAAAAATAATAATAGGTATAAATGTACGAGTATCTAATGATAGAAAAGTACTTACTGCCTATAAGTATAATGTTTAAATTTTGAGATTTTAGCTTTCACAATGGTATTTTTTATAATACTAAAAAATATATTAGAAAAAATACGACTCACACCAGATCATGTTCTCGGACGGGAATCGAACCCGCGACCTTTGGATATCCAGTCCAATCGCTGAGCTACCAAGTCACTAGAGGGAACGTCGAATTTATTCTAGTATATGAACTCTTACACTGCAAGCCAGCGCCATCTCACCAATGTACAAGGCATTACCTCGACATTCAACTGAACATCTTTCCAGATAATTTTAAACAATTGATTAAGATGATAAAGCTAGGTATATAATTTTTCATGTAACTATAATCATACCTACACACCGAACTATATAGACTTGTTTGCGAAAACAAATTTTCCGCTCGGTTGTTTCGGATAGAGAAATTACCAGCCTGAATAATTGGTATCGCGTAATTTAAAAATTTCGCCGCCGCCATAATTTACCCGGAAACGTGGTATTCCACCCCGTCGGACGCAGTGTTGCCAATTTAAAAATTCATTAAACAGAACGTAGTCACAAGCCATTTGTCAAGTATATGAAATAGTTTAAAATACTTAGAAGATTGATCAACTTTTTTTGCATAACTTTAAAGATTGTCAAAGCTTGAAAATCAAACAGTATTAAAACTTTGAAAATCTAATAAACATTTTGTTCTTCTTGTCAGTTAAAAAAAGTCTGGAACGGGTGGTAGGAAAATATAGACGATTCAAAAATGCTTAATTGCTATTTTTATTTGAATGAAGTTATTTTTGACTAGTTAGTTTCTAATCATTCCCGTAAATTATATTTTCTTTACTAACGCATTAAGTAACTCAATTTTATCATTGTTTAGAGCCTATAACAAATACTAAAGTCTGTGTTTACAGCCTTTGCCTTTTATTTTAAATGCATGAAATTTCTTTACTTCGCATGACTTTAATACATTTATTATAAATCATTTTGCCCCGACAAGCGTTTTCATCCAGGTTAATAATTAAGGCTGCGATGCTTATACATTATACAGTGCACTAAAGAGCCTCGAATAATAAATAAGGTCAAAGTGTTTATAAATAGCTAGTCACCGATAGGAATAAACGTGTATTAATGTTTGATGAAAATTGATTGGTAGCAGTTGACTTTGAAGAGCTCGATGGCGCAGTCGTAATCAGCCAGTCGCCACTGCTGGGCACAAGCCTTCTGGGTGAATAAGGAGAGCAATCGGCCTACGAATCAATAAATCACGTAGAGCCCATCATTAAAAATATTACTCAATGAAGAAATAATTAAAAAAAAAAACACTTGACTCAATGATATTCTCTGTGGACGACTGTGAATCGGAATTTTATACAATTCATCCGCCAATTCGAAAGTTGTTTTACTTTTGTCAGAACTCCTATGCAACTTTTAAGTGACATATTAATGACTTAAATCGCATTAAGAATTAATGATTGTTCAATTAATATCTGTTTGTCAAAATCAGTAACCAAAATTAGTAGCATAGTGAATTTTCACTAATTACATTACATAGCTGTGCTGTCTAGTAATCTAACCAAATGTAGCCACGAGAATTTTGTGGTTCTAAATAACCCTTGTGCTAGTAAAACAGTAATATAATTTGGGCTTTATTGCTTTAACATTAGGATAATTTATAAAGTAAATTTAGTATTAACTACTATTCCATGAAATACGTACTTAATGCTCTTTACTTATTAAGCACGATCAACCACAAAGATAAATGAAATAATTCGACACGGGTGTTCCATTGTTTCGTGCAAATAATTCGAGAATTAAATTGGCTTTTAAATTGGCATCTCAGTGTTGTTAAGCGTTATCAGAGTTGTCAAGGGCTGTATTCATGAGCGAAATAATTATCAATAGCATGCGAATGAGCACAAAAGAATTAATTGGTTGAATATCAACTGTTCGCGATTCGGTGGAACGACACGTGTGAAAAATATTCATTTGTTAAAAAGCAAGAATGATCCAGAATCATTTTGGTGCGCGTCGCAATTATATAGCCTACTCTTTTTATTCGAATAAAAAAGGTTTCTTCAGATTTTTTGGGCAGGGTTATACCAATAATAATTGATGGATCAAAAAAATAAGTAAGTACATGTTTTCGTTTGATCAGATAATTACTCTGATTTGTGTAACTTTTGAAATCCGATATAAAAATAGCGAAGAAAATAATAAATAATTGGTGCTGCCTAAGCTGTTCTCAATGTAAAATGGTGCAAAAGATTGACAGCTGCTGCACAATGAAATCGCAGTGTCTTTGTGAAAACAAAGCTGGTAGTTATCTTTGATTTCTCCCAACGATAGAAATGTGGAAAGTCTGAAAAAAATTGGCTGAATATTTTTTTATAGGTAGGAATAAGCTCCCTTATTAAGGCTCCAGCCATCAAGTGGCGCCGTCATCTTAATTAAATTGCTCGCTAAAGTGGCCCCGTTTTGTTTTTTGCCTACTACTACTACAACGAACTTTATTTTAGTGAGGTTATTGTTTGTAATTAAACTATAGAATCTTAGCTTCAATTTGTGCATGTGAATTTTCGATACGTTATGTACTAAGCGAGCTTTCAATTTATTTAAGATGAGGGCGCCACTTTGAGGGCTACATTATGTAGGTAGCTCTCAAAGTGCCTCAAGTGGCAAATCGAAAATTCACATGCACAGATTGAAGCTAAGATTCTATAGTTTATTTACAAACAATAACCTTAGTAAAATATATTTCGTTGTAATAGTAGTAGGCAAAAGAGCAAAACGGGGAAACTTTAGCGAGCAATCAAGATAAGATGAGGGCGCCACTTGAGGAATGGAGCCTTATTTCTACCTTTAAAAAAAATATTCAGCCAATTTTTTTTCAGTCTTTCCACATTTCTATCATCTGGAGAAATCAAAGATAACTGGCAGCTTTGTTTTCACAAAGATACTGCGATTCCATTGTGCAGCTGTCAAACTTTTGCGCCATTTTACATTGAGAATAGCTTAGGCAGCACCAATTATTTATTATTTTCTTCGCTATTTTTATATCAATTTTCAAAAATAACAATATGGATTATCTTACAATACTTTGTCAAGAATAATTAACTCGTCAAAACAAAAAAAAATAACTGCTGTCAGTTTTTTTATGATAGTTGGCAAATAATAATTTTCTTAAGTAATTGAAATAGATCTTAATTTTTTATAAAGGCACTTTATAAAAAAATACTTAAATATGTATTTCTTACATTTAATTTGTAAAACGTTTGATCGGCGTTTGATTGGCTCTACTTTTTACAATTTTTATTTACTTTCACCTGTCCGGTTTTTGTTTGTCTATAATGAAATATTTGAAATTAAATTTGACCCATTTCCCGGTTTCCGATTGAACTGAAATTTTGTTTACATATTTTTTATTGCACAAAAGTTATTAAACAAATGAAACTGTTTAAAATTAAGCTAAAGTCTTAATTTTAAAAGATTTATTTGTTATTTTTATTATCTGTTCTTATTTGATTAAATACAACTTGAACAATAAAAAAAACAGATATGCTTTATCATTTTTCGTATATTATAAAAATCTAAGAAAACAATATCGATACTCTCTCAGAGTCATAGTTGACAATGTAGAGTTAAAAAGAACTTAAGTGCTAATATTTAACAACACATTTTAACCAACCTGTGCCTATTCTGATTTAAACTTAACTTATTTCTTCATAGTATCAACAAAATTGTGTTGTAAAGCTAAAGTGTACTATTTTGGCATTAATTTACATCAGTAACTCTACCATGAGTAGATGAAAACTGTTTTCGCTACCGAAAATTATCGGATATACTGTCTCACAGTCAATGCGAGTGAGATATAACGATAATTTATGGTAGCGAAAATAGTTTACATCAACTTATGGTAGAGCCACTGTACTCGTACATAAGTATCGATGGTTCTATTTGAAATTTTTTTATAACTATAAACAAACAAACAGTTGATTAAATTAGCTTAGTAGGTACATTAGAAATTCATGTGTTGACATCGACAATTTATTTAGTAACGATTTGAAAAAATAGCATTTAATACTATGTGTCAGTCAGTACTAAACGTGAAAAACAATAAACCGCAATGTATCCAAAAGTTTGTGACAAATATAAAAATACGTATTTTTCTATCAATGCCAATGCGAATGTGAAATGAACACTGGTTTCTCAACTACCTCTGTGTGTACGATTGGCACACCAACTGTTTTGATGATTGGCACTGGCTTGACTACGTGCACCTCTTTGTAGATTGGCACCTCCTTGATTATTGGCACGTGCTTGATCACTGGCACATGGGACACGTGGTGATGGTGCAGAGTGTGGATTTCATGGGGAACGTGGATTTTGATGCTGAAATAGAGAAATTCATTATCATTAATTCTAATACTTTATTACATTGTACATGTCAAAGTTTGATTTATTCAAAAAATAACCTACACACATAAAGAAAATACAGCGGTGAATTAAGTTCTAAATAGGTTTTTATCGCAGTAAAATTAGAAGTTTCAGTGTTGGAGATAATGGTCGACCATAGCAAGGTCGTTTCGATTTTTTCTTCTTTTATTAGTAACTGAAAGTTTGAATACAAATGTCAAAAACCTTTAAGGCCAGACAGAATTGGAAAATTATTATTGGGAACTACTTTCTGGATAGGAATACTTATGTAGATTCATTTTGTCAATTCTTATTATGAAGTTGTATACAAGTTTAAGTACATTTCAAAGTTAAATACTTTAAAACAGCGTAAAATACATTAGGCGCCGTCCTTGGCTTCGATCTTACGACCAAACGATGCGTGCATCGCATGGCGACACATTTATATAGACTGTAAGCGATGACCCTAAAGAAATGTACACACGACGGCACCTCAGACTATACATGTTGACCTTGAGACCGCCTTTATGCCCTACGCAATAAAAGCTGTTTTCGCAGTTTAACTGTATAACCTGACGTGCTGCTGTGCGTATGTTGTTTGATCTCGTCGTGCGATAAAAACGCATACTCGTCGTGCGTTCGTAGTATCGTAGCTAACTCAGAGGGCGCTTTAGGCTCCGCTTTAATAGCGAAAGGCAAAGTAAGTATAGTCATAGATATATTATAAAAGAACACTCTTAAAAGTTCATCAAAGTTTGAAATAAAAGGCATTTGACAAAAGTTTTACTAATGACTATATAAAAATAATTTAACATAAAAACAATAATACAATAAAATATCTTTATAGTATTTAACTATAAATGCTATCTGGCTTTTGCTGTCTTGCCTAAAAGGATTATGTCTTCCAAATCAATAAATCAGCTAAAGAAATTGACCTTTAATTATATTGATTTAAGCCACAACACACAAATGGCGTCACTCATTTTGTGGAGTGGCAACAAATAAGTCATAAGTGACGTCATCGCATCTGACGGATATGGATAGGCTCAGATGAGTCACCGGATGCATGGCTAGAATAAACGGTCGTCCTGTCTGAGGGATATTTTATTAGGTGATAAAGTTAGCGTGTACAAAAGTTTGATTGAGGAGACAGTGATAAAAGATTAAGTTTAACTACATACGTATTGCCTTTACCTTTTATTTTAGTAAGTAAACTAGAGAGAAAATTTAACCCTCACCTCATATCGTATATTGGATTGGGATTAGTTACTATTTTATTGGATTTTAGCTACGATTAACTAAGCTATTTTGCCACACTTTACATATAAGGACTCTGCTTCTAGGTGTTATTATTCGACGACCTCTTTGGTCGAGTGGCTTTGTACACCGGTTTTCAAGGTGTCGCCATCTCTGAGGTCCCGGGTTCGATCCCCGGTTGGGTCAATTTAGAAAAAAACGAACTTTTCTATATTTGCTCAGGTCTGGGTGTTTGTGATACCACCGTTGTCTCCGATTTCCATAACACAAGTGCTTTAGCTACTTACTTTGGAATCAGAGCAATGTATGTGGTGTTGTCAAATATTTATATTTATTATTATTATTATTTATAAGTTCATAGGTAATAAATGTTGGGTTTGGACACGTTGCAAACTTGAAACTAGGGATGCATTGATACGCTTTTTTACCGATAAGATACCGATACCGATATTCTTATAAAATATCAACGATACCGATACGCGTAAAATAAAATAATACAGACTTCGAATAGTACTAAGTATTAGTCATTAAAATAAACATTATTAAGATTTTTGTTTGTATAAGAAAGTACCTATTATTAAGTTTTGCAGATAAAGGCGATTTCGCAAGTCTAGCGATATGGGATATGCGAGACCAAAGTAGGAAAGACAACACACTGTATAAAGCGCGGGCTTTCCCCGCGCATAGTTCGTGGCTCGTTTGCAATGAAATAGACGAATAAACGCGCGTGTTTACTTACTTTTTGAAGCGTGAAATTTTAAAAGTATCTTATTGACGACACCGATATATCGGAAAACTCAAAGTGTTGCCGATATATCGGTATCGGATGCACTCCTACTTGAAACTATATTAAAAATGCTTGCAACATTCCGTGTCTTCAGCTATGGAAAACTCTACTTCAGAATATCAAATTTTTCATAATAGTTTGATCGATAATTGTAATCTATACTAACACCTCGCATGCCACTATACAACAAATTGAAATTGAGTACTTATGTAATTACGAGATTATGACAAAAACATTTTAGATCCGACGATTTGATTCTAAAAAAGCTTTCACATTATTTGTTTGAACGCTAACTCACTAACACCTCTCTCTATTTTGTGCTAGCACTAACTTACACGTTTAATTATAACAATTAATAAAAATTCTGATTGTCTATTGTTTATTTTTCATTTCAAATGTAACGTAAATGTAATGTAATGTAAAAATGTTATATGTAACGAACTTGCTATTCATTTGAAATGAAAAATAACGTTACATATAACGAACTTGCTATTCATTTGAAATGAAAAATAAACAACAGACAATCAGAATTTTTATTAATCCCTTTTCATAAAAAGGGATAAAGGCTCTAATTATTGTATAATTATATGAACAATGTACTCACTGTGTTCTGTGGTAGGGGTTAGGTTCAGGTACCGGTGACGCCACACACACCTGGCCGGCGATGAGGAGGACGATAGTCAACTGAAATCACAAGGAAATATCATCAAGAAGGCAAGCGGTCGCCAATTTTAACAATTATACACTAATAATTCAACTTAACTTAACTTAGCGGGCGACTAAACGCGAGTTGAAAGTTAATGAAAATTATATTACATTGGATAATTAAGTTGACAAAGGCATTGTCACCAACGAAGTTTTATTTCAAATTCAACATTTAGAGATATTGAAAATATTGTATTCGTTAGTGACTATGCCATTGTTAACTTAATTATCCAATTTAATATAATTTTCATTAACTTTCAACTCTCGTTTAGTCGCCCGCATCACATTAGTATCGAAACAAAACAAAACAAATGAAGGTTTACAATTGAATAAAACTGTTGATTGCTTTGCAACGCTTTTTAAATAAATTATTTTCTCATAAATAAGAATAGGTAATTTAATTAACAAATAATTATTTTAAATATCTATCTAAAATCGACATCGAAGAAACTTTATTGTGCATTTTAAAACAATGCAGAGTAGGTAAAGGTTATTATTAAATAATGTTAATTATAATTTTAGAACCATATTTTTGTTTAGATTATTAAACACTATTAATTTCCACACATAATTTGAAAAATAAAGATGTACATGGTTCCGTCAAATTTTTATCCAATTGTATACGTCTTAATTAAAAGAGTGAAAACGAAAAATCCTTGATTTCTGCATTTGGAAATGGGAAACGCAATACGATTGCCTTCATGAGTTTAGAAAACGACAAAATTGCATCAATAGGGAATGAATGTTGTTTAGGTTTCGACATTGTTTGAACATATAACTTTTGGTAGATATCAATTCAAAAAGGGAGATATCTACAATGGAAATTATGAACGACACTTTATCTACTAAATATATAATACCTATCTTACATTTTATTAAGATTTGTCGTAATTTCGCAGAGATAGATTAGGTCAAATATTGAAGATAAGAACTTTCAGAAAAGCAATCACAAACTTGCGACTTGGTAGCTCAACGGTCAGAGGTTATTGGACAGGACATTCTAAGGTTGCGGGTTCGATTCCTGCCCGAGAATATGATCTGGCGCGAGTCGTATTTTTTGTAGTATATTATTTAGTATCGTATAAAAATAGCATTGTGAATGCTAAAATCTCAAATTTAAATACACAAAGTTATTATCAGGGATTTTGTCAATCAAGTACTTACATTATCAAGGGTTAATTTAGTAATTGACATGTAAATTATCCTTTGTCTCTTGTAAAATCAAAAAAGTTAGTTAAAAACTGATAATATTAGATTTTTACGTTTCTAATTAATATTTATACCATTATTATTTATCTTACGTTTTTTATTTTGTTTTTTTTTAATCTGTAACTTAAGTTGATATATTTATCTCAAATAGTTACTAGGTATTCATTAAAAGCAATTTTTTTTTTGCAAAAAATAGTTTTTTTTAAATAAAAAATCACTTACAGCTACGTTGTAGATCATGTTGGCGTGCAGTGTGTCACTGTGAAGTTACTGCTTGCTCCTCGCTAATATGTAGTGCGGTTGTGTAACCCTGCGTTACGCCGCGCGAGCGCACCCCGACCCCACTACGTAAACGCACGCGTTACGTGCTTCAGAAGTGTATGCAGAATAACTATGATCTACGCTTTGATGCAGCTCACAGACTTGAAATAATCTACATTGTAGTAACGGTGATTTGCATGGGTGTCACCAGCATATCATTATTTTAAGTGTGAATAAAAGAGAATGCAGTTTGAATATTTACTTATTTGCGATTTAAGCGGCTTAAAGTGCTGCTGGTTTTTGAAAAGAATTAATCATCTTTTGAATTCGATATTTTAAATGAAAGTTTTATTTTGAAAAAAAAATATCAACTAAGTATCTAACTTAAAAAATGAAAAAAGTTATTAATTTAAAATACAATTTTTACGTAATATACTTTAATCAAACAATATGCATTGTGCGAGTACAACGTATCATTTACGTTCTATTACTACGCATATTCGAGAACACATTAGTAGGAGACCGGTTCAACCACGCATATTGTTGAACTATAGTTAATTATGTTTACGTTGATTGAACAAATTTTCAGTCAAACTTATTAGTCTATTCATGAAGATATTGTGAATCAAAACTAGTTTTGGTTTTTCGTTCTAGAACTATGTTTCCTAATTAGTGGTACGCGTACCCCCAGGGGTGCGCGAGGTTACATCGAGGGGTACGCGCAGCAATGATTTTATACAACTGATTTTATCATTCCTGCAATAAGGGGTACGCGAGTTTGAGGTCTTTCTTAAAGGGGTACGAAAAAAAACTAATTTGGAACCACTGTTCTAGAAGTAACAAAAGACGATCTCTGTTCTTTCATAGGGTCCGAATAACATTTTGCATCTATTTTAATAAAAAATACAACATATATTTTCTGATTTATCTGACAAGTCCTATAATTAGAGTTTACCCAAAACATGTGAAACTGGCCTTAAATAGTTTTTCCAAAAAAAAATTAAAGACCCATTTACCAGTAATGTGTATCTAATTTGCACTTTCTAATCTAATTTCTAACTTATTGCAGATTCACATGAATGACTATCGGTGATAGTATTTCTTTTTAAAAAGTGTATAATTAAATTACGCAATTGAATATCAACTTTTTATTCATTATAATTCATGCAGTGAATTGAAAACTGCTTGCTTATAGTGAAAAAAAGTTTTATTCGTCTTTAATTTGAAGGACTATCGAGGTCTTTGAATGTAAATTTTCAATAGGTTGTTATTTTGACTAAGAAATATTTAAATAGCAATACCCAATATATCTCTATATCCAATATCCAATCGGCCCATCCGACGACCTGAGTGGTGCAGTGGTCAACATGCCGGTCTACCGCGCAAGAGGTCCCGGGTTCGATTCCCGGCCGGGCAGAAATTGAAATGATGAATTTTAATTTCTGTGACGAGTTTGGGTGTTACTATGTATATTAAGTATAAATTTAAAAAGTAAATAAGCAGTATATCACTTATTGACTTCATTTTTATAATCACAAACTAAATGTAGAGTATTTACAATTTCATTTATTCATAAAACTTCCAACTAATGGGTACGTAATGAAACAGAATCGGTCAGATTGGGTTCTTACCTAATCTAATCTGACCGGTTAGGTTAGAATTGTGACTTGCAAAAAAGATTAAGGGTGAGTTACCTTTGAGCCTTTTCAAAGAGCACCGAATAGTTTGTCCTTATTTCGTCTCAAAAACCACTTTCATATCACATTATGTCGCTACATTAAATGTTTGTACTAGAATAATTATGAAACTCCCCAGTGGAATATGCCACTTAGTCCACGGCTCACTGATTAATAAGTAAGTCGGTTACCTGCTTATTATTTATGAGTTTCACTACCCAGTAATACAGTGTAATATGTCGTGAAGTCAAGGACACTCAGTTAACTTGATGAGACACACATCAAAGGGTTTCATTAATACTGGTGATGGTAAAGTCAGATTAATTTTTGCTGTTGAACTGTGATATAAATTGCTAGAGGACGATCAATGGAACTGACCTGGTTTAGAGCTCAAACACATAGGATGTGCTCCGGTTATAATCCGATCTCAGATCGCTACGATATATGCTATATTTGGGATCGGAACGCAACCAGTGTGGAAGGGATTAGAGAACTCCATACATCGCATAGATCGCAGCGATATGCGGATCGGATCGCATGACCGAAACGCATCTTGTGTGTTTGAGCTCTTAATTAGAGATATAAATAGTACAGCGTCATATAACACATAAGTATTTCTACTTTAGTGGAGTGCTTTGTCTAAAAATACAAATAGACACATACCAATTGACTCTTTTCGGCAGCCGCAGTCGTAACACGCTGCACACAGATCGGCGCGGTATGTATAAGTTGTTCAGGGTTCAATTCCCAGCAGCTTTTTATTTAGCATTTTTGTTTTTATAAAACACATGTCAGTTCCCATCGAACCTTTTGTAGAGAGCAAGTTTGTTTATTTTACTTAAAAACTAAAAAAAAAGGTTATAGAGCATCATGGTGGAGAAATCGGTCACTATCAACTTATTAAATAATTTTATTACATGATTGTGTTCTGAAAAGTAAGATAGCCAGTTACTCAGTGGATGAGGATACCAGCTTTATCATTACTGAACATCAGATGAGGTGAGATTCATCTCACCTTCAGGTCAAACAGCTATTGTGGAAAAAAATCATGAACGACGAAGCTTTATTTTTTGTTTATTATTATGTTTATTTATACTGCGCTCAAAAACAAAACTAAAATGAAGAAAATAAGACAGATGGTTAATTACTGTTGTAGTTAAAGACAAAAGTCTCCCACTAATGTTTAAAGAAAAGCTTTGATTTCAACGTGGAATTCCACGAAATTGTATAAGTAGTTACAATATTTCTAGAATTTGTTTCCTCAAATAAAATTTTGTAGCAAAACAAAACTCTAATTAATTTTCAAGATGGAATCGCTTTTATAAGTACTTAGGTATTCCTACCTCTACAATATAAGTACCTAGTCTTTAGTTAAGGGCTTGTGTTTAAATGCCTACCAGAAATGCACTTATATTAATTCCAATAATTTCAAAATACCTGCCAAAACGGATAAATGCTCACCAAATTGTGTTTCATGAAGTATTATAGAAATGAAGCTAATTTCGTTTTTATTTAAGGGTGTGTAATGTATGACCTAAATTTACATGGACTAACGATCAGATGATATAATAACATTTATGCAGTATGCAACATGCATGCAAGCATTATGGAGCTCCGCTCTCTTCGCTCGCTCCGCTGCGAGTGGTCAAAACACTAACCTAACCTAACCTACCTGGTGCATTACAAACTAAGGCAAATCAGAACTGTAGTTTTTGGTATCAATATTACTGTTTCAGTAAAACAATATTTGGTGAGCATCAATCCATTTTGGCAAGCAAAAATTATTTTGGTGAGCACTTAAAATGTACCCTTAGTTAAGTGGAATAGTGATCATTGTTAGTCAGGAAAATGACAGTTGAGAGATTGAGATTTTTTCATCATCATTATAATGAGCCCTAGGCTAGGATGGACTTGACTAGCCACGCGGGCCCAATACGGATTGGTGAAAATATATTTGACTTAATTTATTGTAACTATATTATGAAACTCCGTTGTTATTTTTCCGATTAGTATTCATGTTATAACGTAGGTATGTACTTGTAATAAAAATACTTAACGTACACACATAAATTACTAGTTGGCAAAGGATATTAACCTATGGCTATTATCATTACTTAATTAATACGGATCATTGCTTGAAATAACAGTTTATAAATGCCTCTTTTGAAACCATACATGATGTACGGTCGGCCTCAAAAATAGCTGAACATAAGTACTATGTCTCAATAACTATTGCGCTTGTATAGTAAGTTGCGCTACATGACTCCTAGAATGAGGATGCATTCTGAGGAGCTAATGGCGCCACAAGCGACTGTCCTAAAATCGTTTGATTGTTGTTTCAAATGTCAAATGTCATTTCTGACGTATTAAGTATAACCAATCAAAACTATTGATAGTTGTCAGGTGGCCGCTGACGCCATCTGTGATTAGCTTTGAGTGTGGATCTCCATTGGTATAGCACACGCAGAGGCACATTAGGTTACTATTAAATGTTTTCTCAATCAAATTCGATTTTTAGATCTTCGACGATCGCCATGTCACACTCTCTGAGGTACGGTATTGGGTTCGATCCCCGGCTGGGTTATTTCAGATGTTATACTTTTCTATAATTGTCTGTCTAGTTGTTTGTGGTACCACCGTTGTCTCTGATTTCCATTTAGCTACTTACTTTGGAATCAGAGCAATGTTTGTGATGTTTTCCAATATAAATTTATTTATAATATTTGTCAAGGTTTAAAATAAATTGAGTTTGATCGTTTTTGATAGCCTCACGTGCTGCCGACTGTACTTAAGTGTTCCGCGATTTCTAAGGTTGACTGTACATACGTGCAAGTCTAATTTAAAGTGCATTTTAGCGTTACGTTACGTCACATCTCTTGTTGTTATTCCGTAAAAGTGTTTCGTCCTTCCATTAGTATTCAGATCTGTCTTCGCGTTTCGATTACCCAGTTTTGTGGAGACCGCCGTGAATTTAAGCAATCGCTAATTATTTCCTCGTGCACCGGAAAGTGATTTCGGTAGGTTCAAGGTTGTTAAAAAGTATGTTGCTGTTCTAGTTTCGAAAAACGTAATAAAGTCCTCCCATAGTAGTCAGCTATAACACTGTATATTAATAAAAGTAATTTTTTGTCGTTTCTTTGGCAAAAAGGTTTAGTTTCATTATAAGAACACCCGTAAGGCGATGAAAACAACTACAAAATGACGGTGTAGACTTCCAAAGCAATTTATGTCAATGCTATTTGGTTTAACTATGCTCATCCCGTCATAATTAAAGTACCCTAATGATTGACCGTTTTCTATCCGAAACTAATAATATGATTATGCAAATATTTGCTTGTAGTTTTAAAACAGTACGTGTATTTAAATTCGATAAAGTCATGGTATGAGAACCCCGATGGCGCAGTGGTTTAGCGCCTGGCCCAGCGATTTGGAGGTAAAGCAACTTTCGCAAGGGTCGGTCGTGGGATGGGTGACAACAAAATTATTATCTCGAGCTCCTCCGTGCTTCGGAAGGCACGTTAAGCCGTTGGTCCTGGCTGCATTTACAGTCGTTAACACCCACCAATCCGCATTGGGACCGCGTGGTGGGCTATGGCCCATCCTCCTTATCCACCCATAAGGAATGACTGTGCCCAGCAGTGGGGAAAATGACTATGGTCATGGTATAGTAAATAAAACTTAGAAAAAAGTTTGCATAACCTACAAATATTAAAGTTAAAGAAGAAATAATACAAATGTTCCCGGTATTTGCTTATACTCGCTTTTCGGCGAAACATTAATAAAACTAAATTAATTGTTCAGAATACCAAATAATATACTAGAAAAAATACGACTTGCACCAGATCATATTCTCAGACGGCAATCGAACCCGCGACCGTTCATTCCCATCCGAGAATATGATCTGTGCGAGTCGTATTTTTCTAGTATTGTATAAAAATAGCATTGCGAATGTTAAAATCTCAAATAAAAAAAATAATTGTTCAGACTTTCAAGAATATTTTTTTTTGATTCTGTTACAAAATGATGTGTTTAAGGTGCTTTGAATCTAGGTCTGAATCACATCACTATTTAATTTAACCTTTAAATTCAAATATACAAAACGCAACTTGCAAGACGTACCAGTATTGCAAAAATGCTTTTTTCCCTTTCCCTCCAATTTCCAAATGCTCTGGGCAGCACAATAGTACGAGCAATCAGGCGAATTTCCCCTGGCGCCTTCTAGCAATTGTTGAATATATTCTGTTCCAGGTACTAGTTGAAAAATTGTGAGACTGAAAGGCATTCCTGTTGTGTACCTTCGATCAATTATAACTTGAACCTTGTGTGATGAGAAAGCTATGCCGATCGTCTTTTGTTTTGTTGTGACGAAATGAATTTAAAACGCCGGCGAACAGTGAGCTTCCCATACAAACGTAATGCGATTTACAGTTTTGAATGAAAAACAAAAATATTAGCATTTATTTTGAGTTGGGTTAGTATTTTGGATTTTTTTTTAATAGAAACCTAGGCATATACTGTCTCAATCCGAATAACATCACAAGATGCGCGAATCTAGTGTGATGAGAAAGCTATGCCGATCGTCTTTTGTTTTGTTGTGACGACTGAATTTAAAACGCCGGCGAACCGTGAGCTTCCCATACAAACGTAATGCGATTTACAGTTTTGAATGAAAAACAAAAATATTAGCATTTATTTTGAGTTGGGTTAGTATTTTGGATTTTTTTTTAATAGAAACCTAGGCATATACTGTCTCAATCCGAATAACATCACAAGATGCGCGAATCTAGTGTGATGAGAAAGCTATGCCGATCGTCTTTTGTTTTGTTGTGACGACTGAATTTAAAACGCCGGCGAACCGTGAGCTTCCCATACAAACGTAATGCGATTTACAGTTTTGAATGAAAAACAAAAATATTAGCATTTATTTTGAGTTGGGTTAGTATTTTGGATTTTTTTTTAATAGAAACCTAGGCATATACTGTCTCAATCCGAATAACATCACAAGATGCGCGAATCTAGTGTGATGAGAAAGCTATGGCGATCGTCTTTTGTTTTGTTGTGACGACTGAATTTAAAACGCCGGCGAACAGTGAGCTTCCCATACAAACGTAATGCGATTTACAGTTTTGAATGAAAAAAAAATTATTGGCATTTATTTTGAGTTGGGTTTGTATTTTGGAATTTTTATTTAATAGGAACCTAGACATATATTGTCTCAATTCGAATAACATCACAAGATTAGTTTATTATGCTCAAATTGCAAATCATTTTGGTATTACGTTTGTATGGGAAGCTCACTGTTCGCCAACGTCTTAAGAGCTCATTCATACTTAAATCCGTCACAGATGTTTCATCACAGTGTGAATACGCTGCAAAAATTAAAACGAATAGTCCAATATCTTTATGGAATAAACAATGATATGATAAGTGTGAACGACACTAACGTGTGCATTGGCATTTTCGAAATTAATTATGTTCTATTTTCTCCGACAAAAATCGGAGATGATGAAAGTTAAATAAAAGTTTAAAATACTTTAAGGCCCCTATGTACCTCAAGTGGCGCTCTCTATTTAATTAAATTTATTGCTCGCTAAGTACATAATGTATCGAAAATTCACATGTACAGATTGAAGTACATGTGATACATATGATTCATTAAAATACAGTTCGTAGTTCGCAAAAGTGCTAAAAGTGGCCACTTTTAGCACTTTTGCGAACTACTACTACAACGAACAAAATTTTACAGAAGTTATTGTTTGTAAATAAACTATAGAACCTTAGCTTCAATCTGTACATGTGAATTTTCGATACATTATGTACTTAGCGAGCAATAAATTTAATTAAATAGAAGGCGCCACTTGAGGTATATAGGGGCCTTAAGAGACTAATCATCAAAATAAACTGACTTTGGTCATTCTACGTAAAGATGTTTGGTTGTCGTTACCGAGTATATCTTAACATTAACATCTTTATGACTTGTAATATAATATTAACGTTCGCCATTACAACGTTAGAGATGAAACACGAAACTTCATCAATATTAGATTAATTACTATAAACGTAGTGTTTTCTTTCATAGTAATGGAACTTTAGTGTTTGATCTAAACTTGGTTCTGTGTTTACATTTTGTTAAGTGTTTCAATTATTAGTTTCAAGTAAAAGTACAAAGGGATCTTATACTTACTTAAACTTCACGTTGATTATTCCTTTAATATACTGGCACTTAATAATATACTAGAAAAAATACGACTCGCACCAGATCATATTCTCGGACGGAAAGTTAGCGTTATTTTTCTAGTATATTATTTAGTTTTGTATAAAAATAGCATTGTGTATGCTAAACTCTCATTCCTATCCCTTTCAAAATTTTCGTTTTTGTTTCATTGTAGCTATGTTGTTGATGCGATGCCTAAATGTAGAATATGTAAGAAGGAATACAACATATCTTTCATGATTTCATTTTTTAATACTAAAAAGATGATGATGAAGAATAAGACGTCATGATTATTTGGTCGCTGAAATATCTCTGGTTCGATGCAGATCAGTGGACTTGTGTAAATCCATTACATTTTTTTTAATGCGATGCGTTAATGCGTATCTCTGATAAGTTAAAAAAGTAACTATAAAGTTTTATTACTAGATTTTTTTTTTATACTACCTGCTCGTCAATGGCATATTATGTGTCATGCAAACCTTTCCTAAAGTAAGTCATTTTTCCCATGGGGAATAATGTGATTTGAATTTGGAATGCAACCCTTGTAGTCGTGCTTGATCGATGTTGGTTTCAAAAAAGTTTAGGTGCAATGAGATCTTATTCTGAGTTAGGCTGTATGTTATCATGAAAACTTTTTACGAAATTCATTTTCACCCGCGCACCAAGAAGGATTTATTTGAATGTCGAACTGACCACTACAGAATAGACGACAAAAACATAAACTCTAACCCAACTATAAATGTACCAAAGAATGTAACTTTGTCGTTGCACAATTGGTGTAATGTTTCTAACATAAATTTTAATTTTCAATAAATATTCTTAATTTTTCATATTTTATTATTCTAACTTTAAATAATTACTTAAGTACTTTCTTTATAACAGTCATTGGTTTCAATTGCCTCGCAGAAAGTATAAAAAGTAGAGTATGCATCGCGGGCTTAAATGTGTATTTGTCATGGGCGATCTTGAACACCTCGTACTCAGGATTCTAGCCTTAACTCCCTCGCTCCGCTCGGGAGTTAACCATAGAATCCCTCGTACTTCAATAATAGCGCCCGGGACACAATACACTACTTTAAGCCCTTATTGCATAATCTACTATTATATGAAGCAGGTGTAAGAATCACCGAGACTGGTCGTTATTAATTATAATTACACATATAACAGCTATAGACGATAAAACCTTTAAGGGGGAGTGAGTCCCGACTTTGAGAGGCTTACCTCTGTAATCTCCTTACAGGTCTCTCAAGTGACGTCACTCGCCTGGATTTGTTTTTACACGGTAAATACCTCATTTTAAGGTCAAGTCTTCGTTGATAAAGGTACCCTCTTAGTTTTTGTAGCGTATCTTATGTAGTGTTATATGCTCCTCAACCAAAGGAATGATTTCAAATTATTGTGAATTTTGTCCGATTGTCATAATTAGGGCTAAATAGGATAAAGTTGCAAATTATGACAAAAACTCATTATTATTTATATTTTGTTTAAATTATGTAAAAACATTGTGTAAAGTTATATATAAGTATTGAAACAAATTTTCGAAAATGTTCATATTATTTTATGGTATGTTTATATTGAACTTTAATGTTTTAACTAATGAAAAACCCGCCAAGTGCATGTCGGGCCACACGCAGTATAGGGTTCCGTAGTAAGCCTATATCGTGACATAAGGCTGTAAACTTATATTTACTCCCTGTTTTATATATCTTACGACTATAACTAAGTAAAATACCTAACTATTAAATGAAATTAGTACCTACGAATGTTTGTGAGTTGATCGACCATTACTCGTCAACCTGTAAAGCCTACCTATAGCAGTGATAGTTTACTTTTTTACATCATTATGCAATCCTGAATTTTTCACGTATCCAAAAGCAACCGCTTTCCTGATAGAGGGGGGGAGGGAGGGGGATACTTGACTCTAACAAATAATTATTTATTTGTTTGCAGGAGGATATACAGTCAAATATAAACAATAGAATAACATTTACAGATTTTTCAGTGCCATTTACAAATCCCCACATATAGGACCACTATTGCACTTTAAAGATTAATATTTCGCAAACGGATCCCTAAATCTAAACGTATTTTTTTCAAATCTATAATACTTTCAAAAAACACGTCTTTTGAAGTTTGATGAGATAAATAAAATCATCAAATTTTACAGATTGATATACCTAAAATACCGTTTTGTACCGCAAGCGCTCGGAGTTGGTCACTTCAGAGTGTCTGTTGTACAAAGTTAAAGTAATCGCATTGTATGATATGTCTCGCGTGTTGCCATTTCAAAATTTCAATCGCTCAGTTTCACAGCTGATTGCAGTGCAAATCATGTTGGGAATGTCACGTGTCACGTGACACCGTGACACCGTGCGGGGCAGTCGCCATTTCGTTCTGA
Source organism: Catoptria pinella (assembly GCA_963556745.1). Lineage (NCBI taxonomy): Eukaryota > Metazoa > Arthropoda > Insecta > Lepidoptera > Crambidae > Catoptria > Catoptria pinella. The sequence goes on along the minus strand of OY750775.1, from coordinate 5,010,257 downwards.
CACGCACGCCAATCGGCTTGTTTAATTTATTCTCGATTTCAAATTCGAACTTTGAGTTTGATTTATATTGAACTTAATTATTTTAGTAAATTAAATGCCAATGGACAGGATTCCGATTAGTCCGTAGTAGCAACCGTGCGAATGGAATTGCGAGAGCATGGTAGGATTGGCAGGCCTTCGAGGCGTACTAGAGAGAGAGAGAGAGAGAGAGAGAAACTATTTATTGATCTCATTGATATGGAGTTAGCAATGATTCAAATTCGGGACAAATTCTTCTTTATTAGTGCACCCATTGGTCAGTGTCGTAATTAAGGACAAGTGATTCAAATAAAATAGTCAATTAAAAATTGAAACAATTATGTAATTAGTAAAATGTTAGTTGTTTTTGAAAGTAATTCTAGACTTTCAAAATCACATTTTCTAAATACTGAAACACCTATCTATTCCTACTATTTTTATATCCATAATTTTTATAGGTACCTACAAAAGTTAGAAAATATAGCAAATTGCAAAAAAAGATGTCTATTTTACTATCAAGGCAAATCTGGCACGGATTTCAGTAATGTTTTGTCAATCTTATCAATCAGGGCTATAGAATAAAGTTGTATACTTAGCTTTCTTTATATTTAAGGAAAGTTGTTTATCTATAGTCAGGACTGCCTTTTTCTCTTTAGTGTTTCTTAAACCAAATATTAAAATCATGTTTATACAAAAGTTTCGTTTGAAGCTTCTCGTTCGCTTCACAAGCACTCCATCTTACCACAGAGTAAGAGATACGGTTACGTTCCGCACAAGAGTGTCTCTTCAAAGTATTGTAAGTAGGTACGAGTATATCCAACGTAAAAGGATTTTTTGTCGATGTCTCGATGTTGAATCGATTTCTTTCGCCTTGTACGCTATATGACGTAAAGTGGAAAATGTTACTGCACGACGAGTGCAAGTGACATAATTGCATTACTGACTATTTTTATGCGGTCAAGTGGTATCTCGAAGATTACATAAAGTAGATACCTTATAGATTCAGAATGAACGGTCAAAGATGGCTGTTTAAATGTTCCAGTTTTTTTAAGCTTACTATATTTGTTAAGGATTTCTCGAATTACCTAACGATCCTAACATGTACTCGTAGGTAATTAAGTTAACTTTCTCTAGTAGGTACTTGAAAACTTAATAGTTGAAGACAATTTCAAGTAACCTTGTTAAGTAAGTAGGTTCACTGAATTAGACGTCAGTAAGGAAACCTTATGATCATTTTTAAATTATGCTATTTAAAAATGACATAAAATGTTTTTGGTTTGATTGTTATTTTAACTGAGAAGTGAATAAATATCTGCAGGGTACTGACATCATTATACTTAACAGGTTTTTTTTAAATAATTATAGCAATAGCATTATCCTGATAATTTAAGTTTTGTTATGAACTGTGTGTTTCATTCCAAAACACAAAGTTCGTAAATGATATTGCTACCAGTAAATTCTAATTCCAGCTAAGTTGCACTATCACGTGGTACTTCAAGTTATAAGCCGAGTTAAGTTGGACAGTGCCGATCGATGGCGTGCCAACAAGGAGGTTCGGATTATAAGCATCGAGTATTCTCTCTAACCAATACTTATCTGGGACTTCGGTGTTTGATTTCCGTATTGAAAACTCTAACGAGTATTAGAAATATCAACGTCTTGGCAAAAATGTTTTGAAACGGAATTAAAATAGAGACCACGTTACGATAAACTCTCGAATTGCAATTTCATAAACAACCTAGTGTTTTCTCCAGAACTATTTGAATACACCAAACTGTCCAGTCGAGTTCATTAATATGTAATCACTTTTTACAGATGTTGACTTTTATTACAGGTTGATGAAGTGAGTACATATTTATTATTGAACTCTGAACTGTACCTGCAGTAGGTATATGGGACAGTACCGCACCGCAAACGATTAGTCTCACTTGCAAAATTTCAAATCTCATGGTAGGGGCGCCGTCATACAGTTGAGCTCGGTTCGGTGCGCCAGTCATTATCATATTATAATTTGGCGCAGCGCTAGGCGCGGTGCAAGTTATTCGATATCAGGACAGACAACTGACGCGGCTGCATTGCGCGCCCATTACGCTAACACTCAAGAACTTCGTGACGTCAACCTCCTTAAGTACGTCTCGCCGTGACAGTCCCTTGAGAACGCTCTAGCGCTCCTATGTAATTTGAATTTGGATTAATCTTTTTTTTTAAAGTTCTAGCACAGACGAAGCAGAGAACAGTGGTAAAAATCCTATCCATTTTTTAATTTGGAAAATGTACCTATGTTTGTTTATTTTACTTGGGTACTAATATTTAGCGCAATTATTAATAATTTGTGGAGGTCTTTCGAATCTTACCTCTTTTTCTTCTCTGTGTTATAAAAAGAGTAATTTTCGCACTTTTCTGCAAGTTGTAAAAGCGGATATTAATCTAGCATCGTTTTAGGAGTGTTTTTACAGTTCATTTTCAAAATTATTCGCATGAAATATACAAAACGACCATAGACATATAACAATAATTAATAATTTCCAAAACACTGTTGTGCTTATATAAGCTCTGTGTATGCGGTGTACATTATTAGTGGCACTGCAGGTAAGTAATTCGGAACTTAACACGAGCGTGACAGGTGACGTGAAGCGGTGGCACGCGAATGGAGCACGCGCCGTGTGTGCCGGCTTTATGTAGTCATACTGACTGAAATATTTAGTCAGTTCTTGTACTATGCATTTACTTACTGTTTTATTGAATACTATATTTAAATGTCAACATTAATACAATCTCAAGAAAATAATCCTAAAATAAAATAAGTAATACAAAAGTAACACGAGTTTTGTTGCTAGGCAGATAAAAAAATCATCAAAACCTCCATTATAAAATAAACAGAAATACAGCCTCAAGGAAATCTAATTAACTTTTTCATTTTCAGGGTTCCGTACCCCTTTGGGTACGGAACCCAAAGGAGTACGTTTACCCTTTGGTAAAACGGGACCCTATTAGTAAGACTCCGCTGTCAGTCCGTCTGTCCGTCTGGCACCAAGCTATATCTCCGTGATAGTTAGACAGTTGAAATTTTCACAGATGATGTATTTCTGTTGCCGCTATAACATCAAATACTAAAAAACAGAATGATATAAATATTTAAGGGGGCTTCCATACAACAAACGTGAATTTTACGGAACCCTTCGTGCGCTAGTCCGACTCGCACTTAGCCGGTTCTTTTTAACACGTTTTAATTTCAAAATCAAATAAGAAGCACCGTTCTTAAAATTTTATTTAAGCTGAAACTATTTTTGTAGCCTGTCATAGTTTTAATTCGCCACGATTCGAATGGATTCCGGAGTCTGTTCGGAATTCAGCCGGAATTTTTCTTCGCCATCTTAATTTGTACGTGACTCTTAAAGTAATTAGTCCAATTACGAGATCCAGCCGGTTTTTTCCGGTTATGCACCGTATTCAAGAGTAGCCATTGTGGAAATTAAATTAGCTCTAAAATAAAGTGCGGTGCGACTCATTGTGTGTTTGAAAACTCATGGCGTTTATGTGTTGAATGGTACTTTGTATGTTGGTTTCATAACAAGTTATTTCTATCTCCTTGATAACAACAACAACTTGAATATAAATTCTTTTATCATACTTTCTTTGTTCATTATTAGGGGTGGTGATTGTTGGTTAATGTTTTGTTTTGTAAGGTTTTGGTAAGTGCAAATATTTATAACTTTCCAGTTTATTTCTTCCTATTATGATATTTTTAGCAACATATAAGATGATAGCTATACCTACTTAGGTACGTTATGCTTTAAGCTTTTTATAACATTGCATTGTCGATGAGCAGAGCACCCGCAATATAAAAATCATTATATCAGATTTTAACGTTTTTATTTCTCTCGCATTTTATAATTATCAATTTTTTTGTTGAATTCTCTATAAAAGTAAAAACACAAGGACTTTCCATACAAATGTCCAAACAGCTGATCGAGTAAATCGAGTCTAGTATGAAAAGTCGATATATTTTTTGTCTTTTAGAAAGTCGATATATTTTTTGTCTTTGTTGCTTATGATGTTAGTAATCATAATATATATTAACAAAGAAAACCAAAACGTCTAACATTATAATCTGCGCTACTCTGTTGTTTATTGATTTTGTACATGATATTGTAACTGATTTAGGTACCTACTCTTTTAAATAAAAGCGTCACCTCTCTTCTATCTCCCTTTTGCGTGCCCGACAGGGTCCATAATGCTTCTTTGTTTATAAAAATGTACCACCTTATGTTACATTATGGTTGCAAATAAATTATTGAGTATTGAGTATTGAATCCACTCCTGCGAGGTTATTGGTTTTATTGATAACCCTGTACAGAACCTATGTCCTACATATTTCTGAGAATTAGCGCACGATATTCATACATTTCAGTTTCAATTAAGCGACTTCCCGTGTGGCGTGCAAGTAACCAATTACCGTGCATCTCGCGCCACTCCTGCCTAAGTATTTAGGTTAATTTCCTTTTCAAAGACTGCCAACCCAGACGTTTCAAAGATATACTTACATTTCCTTACTTACTTTAAACAGGTTGTAATAATTTCAAAGATTATATTCATATAGTTTTTAAATTAGTCATAATTTTAACTCTAAACGTTAAATATGTTTTTTTTATGAACCCTATCCCATCGTTCTACGGGAACTTAACTTATTTTTTAGTTATCATAATATTAATAACGCTAGACAAAGAATTTATTTCCTTTTATGGACTATCCAGTCGTCTTCAACTATCTTAAACAACGTCTTTTTTAATCAGTAGAATGCAACAATGAGTTTAAATAGCAGAAAATTAACTGAAACGCTCGCAGCTCTTAAACCGACATAATGGCAACTTGGCACGCAATGGTTTATTTTAACCGTCTGATTGCGAACTTCGGACTATAAAGTGCAGAAAAAGGCTTATAAATAAACATGCTGAAATTGAGGTTTGTGTCCCGATATGAATAACACTAAACAGGTCACAATTATTTTAAAAACTAAAGCTGGATCCACACTTGTAACATTTTGGCGTGTCAGATCATCGTGTCTTTATCATACATCGTCTGTTTGGTACAGTATAACCACAGCGTACGCCCAACCAAACTAGCGATGTATGATAAAGACATGGTGATCTGACATGCCCAAATTTTATAAGTATGGACCCAGCTTAATAAGCTACTTGAAGGCTAAACTGAAAGAACTAACGACTACTTCCCATACAAGCGTTGTCTGTGAAATTGCTTTTTTTAAAAGTTGATGTATAATGATAATAAAATTATATTTAAATAGTTGCTATGACCGTACAACACAAGTATTTATTAATTTTAATTTGGCAATCAGAAAAGTGTGTAATGGTAAAATCAATATGTTCTAGTTTACATTAATTGTAATTATTGACAATTTTTACATTTAATTTTCTCTATTTCTGTATTGATATTTATTTTAGTTAGCTAATTATAAGTAACAATAAAAATGCAATTTTTTACTGCTCTATACACGATAATATATAAATTTGACACTTTAATAGGTCAGAAATAGACGTCTTTCTTTAAATATGATAGTGCTAATGTATTAATTTATAGTCAATAGTTTTTTTTGTTGTTCGTCTCGTATATTTTTATTATGATTACATTCGCGAATATGATTCATCACTAAATTTGTTCTTTACAAGTTTTTTTTATATGAAGTCTAATTTCGTAAATTTTTCATCACCTCAGGGGGCGTTACGTAACGTACATTCTCGGTTGAAACCGTTTGAAATCGTTTAAAATTTATGAAACTTGTAAGTTTCAGTTTCACTCTTTTAGCACCGGTTTCGATCGATTTCAATCGTTAGCAACAGGGTTACATAATCAATGATATTCAGCATTGCTAAAATATAAAACGGGAGCTTTCACCATTATTAGAAAAGATTGAAGTTAGTCTTAATCCACCTTAAGCCAGCCTAGTAAGGCTTTTAACTTAATCACTGCGGTCTTGCGACAACATAAGGATACCAATATTGAGAAAAATATTATAAATATTTTAATTGTGGACTCTTGTGTATTTAGTTTAATTATGTCTAGATTTTTCTGAAAGCGACAATGTTTACGATTTAGTTTTGTTGTTATGAATTAAATTAACAATGAATCATATATCACATTAATTTTTATTTTCTGCTTGAGATCGGTACGACGCGAAAATGTTTTGATTATTCTAAATATTCTTCACAGACTGTATAGTCTTTAAAAGAACATAACTATTAATTATAGTGGTTCAACAGCTTTATGTATCAAACTAATTGTATTTTTTTTGTTACAGGTAAATTCCAGCCACATCGGATCATTGCTTCAAATTTCCTCTCGGAATAAGACACCACTTAGTGATGGGACGATCCGGGATATCTCAATTGGTCCCATTGTCTGACAAGTACTTGTTTGAATGTGAGAATGAGCATCGATGACGATGAACGCACTACTTATAGATTATCGGAGGACATTGACATTAAAGCTTGCTTTGTTTTTCGTTTGTATATAACATCTACAACATAATCATAATATTGGGTGGAACAAAAATATTTCAATACCTTTAATTTATTAATTAGCCTAGCCTGGCCTTACACCTGTTCTACCAAGATACCTCAAAATATAAATAAAATAATACAGAAAATATTAATAACTACCAAAATATTAATCTTTCAAGGTTCTTTGAAATTAATTAAACTTTCATAGACTAACATAAAACATAACTCAATACAAAAGTTAAATAAAGCTTTTCCAAATGTTAGTCAGTACAGTACCTACTTTATTGCGATAATAATGGGAATAATCTGCCAGTGGGAATGGGTCTGCTTCTGTCTGCTTGTATTAAGGACGTCGTATACATATACAAAGTGTTACAAAAATACCCCTATTGCCGAATATGGTATATAGGGACCATCAAACTGAACTACTTTTACTATGGGACCAACTCTGAAATCGCGAAAAAGAAATCTGCTGTTTCATACAAATATTAATTACGAAAATATCAAAATGTATGAAACAGCCGGTTTTTTTTTCGTGGTTGTGCGAAGCGATGGCTGGTTCATGCGTCAAGCTCGTGAACGGGTGCTGCCAGTGGGAATGGGTCTGCTTCTGCCTACCTGTCTTAACGTTTATTGAATTGTATGAATTGGTTTTTTTTTTGGTAACTGAACCTTAACTTTTGAATTAAGCTTGAACCCTGTAAATTGATTTAGTAGAAATGAGCTAATTAAATATTGTTATTTATTTATGATTCTATGTTAATTGTAACATGTATGAATGTAATGTCTGGAAACGATATACATATTTGAAAATATCGTTCCTTCTGATAAAGCTGATAAGTTTTTTGCGCCTATTTTTCTTGTCAGTTAAAAGACGTCATAATGGTTAGTAAAGGATAAAAGAATTGACGATTTAAAAATGCTTATTATGTGAGCTTATTAGAATAAAGAATTTTCCAATTTCAACTTCAATAACAGCAAAATGGCACTGTAATGAAGCCGTCTCAAGATTTATGTGTAATTATACGTTTTCATAATATTAACTTGTGTAGGAACTCTAGAGAAAACATGACAAGTCTGTACATTATGCTTAACATTATATGTTTAAATAAACGATTAATTAACGTGCTCCGAATATAAACCAATAAGGATTTCGTAGAATCGAAAATCAAGGCATGCTAGAACATTTAAAAGGTATAAACCTTATTGGCTCTCTTACGCCTAGGCTTGCGACTCTACAACGGTGAAAACCGACGTCTAACCCTCCAGAACTAGAACCATAAAAAACTTACGGCGTAGATAGCGTTAAGCGAATTTACGTCGTGAGAGTATTTATTTAAAGGCTCTATTTGAGTGACGGGTAATGTCGTTTTAATGCCTTCCGAGACGAGCAGTTTCAGCATAAACGCGAAGACATCTTTGATGTGCACCCTCTCGCCTGGAGCGCGAAAGGCTCTCATAGATAAAGTGCATTTCGATATTAGAAGTTTGAAACACAGTTTTAAGAGTGAAATTTACGGTATGAAATTGTTTTCCCCTTTATACGTAGTCTCCCGTGAATGGATGTGAAGTATGCAATAAAACTGTCCGTTTTTATAGAGAATTCTCATGGGTTTAAAGGCGTTGTTGGGGATTTTATGGGTCGTATGCTCAAGTTTTTTCATTTGATGTACAAGTCGGTAGTTAAGTTATATTTAACATAACCATAAGACTAGACTTTGTTATAACAAAGAAACACTTACTATTACTAACTATGATAAGGAATTTATCGACCATCAGCCATTTGTAATGTCCCCACTGCTGGGACACAGACCTTCCTTACGGGTGGATAAGGAGGATCAGCCATAACCCACCACGCGGGCCCAATGCGGATTGGTGGGTGTTAACGACTTCAAATGCAGCCGAGACCAACGGCTTAACGTGCCTTCCGAAGCACGGAGGAGCTTGAGATAACAAAAATTTTGATCACCCATCTCATGACTGACCCTTGCGAAAGTTGCTTTACCTCCCCAATCGCTGGGTCAGGCGCTATATCACTGCGCCACCGAGCTCCTATTTATGGTATAGTATTATTTCTATCAAAGTTCTTGGTATCTAAACGCATTTTTTTACTTGTGGATTGTTCTTTATGTGTGTTTATGATTAGTGGTTGATAAATGATTAATTCTTTGTATCATAAATTATTATTAAGGTGTATGCTCTTTTTCAATAATTGTATTAGTTAATAATTATGATATGAATTTAACTGCATTTCTTTATTCGAAACTAGAGGTTTCCATCGATCATGCATATTTTAAACCTACATCTTGGTACTTTGTTATGATAATCTATATCGGAATAATATCTCGGTCCTTGTTTTACAACTTCAATAACACTTTTAGCGATACCATTGACCTGAGGCTCTACTAAGAAAACCTAACCACGATGATTGGACGACGTTCGATTGTTTTGACCTACGTGACAGCTATTAACAGACTACGAAATGTTGCTACGAAAGCCTATCACTAAAGCATAGACTAAAGTTAGACTGATGTTTTCACATTTATTTGCTGAAAGGAAGATACAACATTAGTTTTGAATCTTTTGAACAATTTGAAATTTTGAGATTTAAGCATTCACAATGCTATTTTTATATAATACTAAATAATATACTAGAAAAAATAGGGCTCGCACCAGATCATGTTCTCGGACGGGAATCGAACTCGCCTAGTTATCATCTTAATCAACTGTTTAAAAATATCTGGAAAGATGTTCAGTTGAATGTCGAGATTAATTCCTTCTACATTGGTGAGATGGCGCTGGCTTGCAGCGTAAGAGTTGATATACTAGAAGAAAGTCGACGTTCTCACTAGTGACTCGGTAGCTCAGCGGTCAGAGCATTGGACCGGATATCTAAAGGTCGCGGGTTTGATTCCCGTCAGAGAACATGATCTTTTGAACAAGTCAAAGTTTAGTCCACTTTTTAGATGTGGGAATAAGTTTTGCGGTAACGTGCGTCATAATAACGTAGCATCATTTATCTGTCGCTTCGTTGTAGTGTAGCGTTTTTCGTAGTTCAGACACTTTCTTTGCTACATTATTTTCTTTAGTTATAAAGGTCCAATACTAAGTAAATCGAACAATGTCCGATTATCGCGATCTTTATTCCGTAGTCGGCCCTCTACAAACAACGAGGCAAGCCCTCAGAGGTCGCCCAAGGAACTATAGTTTAGCATATTGTAATTACACTAGGGACTTAGTTGGCGATTGTCAAAATGGACTTTAACAACTGTTTTGTATTGATTCAGGGTATGCTAATATAAGCTTTGTTTGTTGTGTTAATCTGTTGTTATGTTTGCTATCGAATTGTTTTGATACTGTTGACCTTTATGTGAAAGTGGTTTCTATATTTATTCTACAGTGATTTAACTTTTACTAAGTTATTATCAGTTTTGGTATATGAAAACCAGATTTTTCCCCTTGGCTTCGTCCACGCGGAATTCCTTTTCCTGAGTGAATTTCCGTAATCATTATAGCAAAACCTTAAAACGTAACTTACAAACAAAACAGACTAACAAATACTTAATTTCGCAATACTAATAGTATGAATTGGCTTATGTGGCAACTCGTCCAATTGGATGTGAACATTAAACATTGGCTGTTCATAGTGTATCTTTTACAAAACCAAATTATTAAGCTGAAATGAAATTTTGTATTTGCAACTAAAAGATAATTTAATGGC